>OX326953.1:27479809-28804809 GCA_946800315.1 Misopates orontium | reverse complement strand
TTACCCTCAAGATACAGATGGCACGACAGACATGATTGTAGACTACACCACTTATTGATGACAAAGATGGTGATGAAATTCGTATGAATTGAAATGGATAAGTAAAAATTGCAGAAAGCATAAATCAATTTAGTATATAGACTACGTCTTACTTTGGAGGCGATATAGATACAAAGAATGGTTGTCTCACCTTGACACACAAATATTCTTCAAAATGTGAGGTCTTCACGAAGCAGGACACTAAGATCTGTATTATGAAGGAGCTAATGAGTGCACAACGTTTCAGGACAAAATATTATAGAATAATATGTTAGGTGATTGTGTGGATTATTTTCCACTAAAGTATTGCATAATAAATACAGTACAAGAAATTTCTTCATATTGCTCTAAAAATGAACAAGATCCTTTCCTTGAATAAAAATTATAAAATTCATAGGCTAAAAACTGCGTATTCATCATGCTCAGTGCCTAAGCTGCCACATTTGGATATGAAACTTGATCATTAAAATGAGATACTTTGAAACCACAGCCATGTTAAAATTTAAGAAAGCTAAGAGTACGAGAACAAGTTATAACAGCGGAAAGCTATTGTTTACAGGAGCAAATTTCTCTAATTCTTTGTTTCTTTACTGGAAAGGCATCATAGAAATATAGTTTTCCTAAATAGTTTCCTCCTATACAGGGAAAACAATTTCCATAATTTTGCAATGTTGGTAAAATGATAAATCACTTAAAACCCCACAAGAGAAATAATATATCACTTAGAACCCCATGATATTTCTCCAAAGAAAAATGATATGATCATCTCGAGACTTTTAACTAACCAAGAGGGCCTGATTTTCAGGGTTTATATTATCCAAAAATACTCTTCTATGCAATTTCTGCTGTTCCACTTGAGGATTTTTTGCCAAAACCTTGCGCATGTCGGCCACTATATTCTGCACAAAGATGGGGCGGGAAAAGTTCCGTTACAAATCAAATGACGAGTTGCAGCAGAAACTATCAACTCTAGATGATGTATATGATTCTTACATTAATTTTGCTGACATCCAAGTGACTGATGGCTAGGTGGGTTTTAATACGCCAGTGAGTTTTTTGGGTGAGATTTCTTACAACGTTCACTGTGAACTTGTGGTTTGGAATGTGAACAGCTTCACGATCTTCACCCCTTACAATGGTTGGTGACCACCATCCTACATGCTGCAAAGTCAAAAACAGAAACACCAATTGCATGAAGAATTAATTTCTGTTTTGGGAGTTGTTTACACTATGAATAAATGATGCTAATCCTCATTGCATGGTGTAAACATAGATGAATAATTATGATTAATCAAATGATGATCCTGATACAGAGACAGAATTCAGTTACCAGGATAAAAAATGATAAGATTTAAAAAATGATAAGATTTATCTTTCCAAGATAGAGCCAACACCTCAACAGTCCCAGAAACTTCATATCCTTCGATCTTAGTTTGAATCCACTCGTTCACGACAAAAGGCCGGGTTGCATGAATCATTGCACTTGAAAGGAAATTTGTGAAAATCTGAGTAAAATAGCAGAAACTGGTTCTGAGCAACATCCAAAAAAGTTCCAACCAAAGGCTTCTTCTTCAACCAGATGAGAAGTAGATTGACAAATCGAAATAGAACAAGATTAATACCTCACGTCCAGCAAGTGTGAGCAAGACTGTCCCAAGCCCTCCAGCTGTGAGCCACTTTTGGGTTGAAAAACCTAACAACTCCATGAACAATGATACAGCTGCAACCCAGACAGCTGTGTAAAGAGCTTTGCCAGCAAACTGGAAACCCATCTGCGAAGAAGCAACAAAAGATACTTGTAGAATTTGCAAATGGCAGTATCTCATTTAAGGGGAATGCCTCATTGTTTTAGCACATAATATTCTACTTTATCATCTCTTCCACCTCTCATGTCTTCTTAAGTTCTATATTCAGCTTTTCTTCTATATCGAAAAATCTAAAAAATAGCTGTGACATTGAGACTTGGCATTAGTATAATGACTGCAAGTCATTAACTAAAATTTACTGGAAATTGGTGGCACTGTTTGCTGGTATCAGATTAGCTGAAATAATCGTCAGTCAAATGATGTATATTACACTTACTGGTAGTTCCCGGAATCGTTTCCTTCCCACGAAATAAATATAAAATTGATGGAGTTGGACTTTGAAGTGGTAGCAGTGCTCAGGTTGGAGTGGCTAGAATATGTCCTTGGTTTACTAAGATAAAACAGTTCCTCAGCATTTGCAGTTGCATGCTTTTAAGGCACATATATGTTGACTTGATTCATTAATCTTAAGGGGATAGGGATAGTAGTTAAGAAACAACTCGAAGACCATTTAGAGGCAACCAAACGACCTGTACCAAGAGTTTATTGTCACTATTGAAAAGTTAATTAAGTATCAGAATAGCCTTTTCACGCCCACAGGAAATTTCTAGTTGTTCCAAATCTTGAGAATAGTACACCAAGGTATACCATTGAGATCTTGGATGATTAGCAGGAAAAGAAAGATGAGGTGCATAAAGTACAACAGAGGGTTTCTCAAGTACCAAGTACACTTAGATAACTCCTCAGGAAGAAATACAGACCACGTACCAAATGTATGTATCAGTGCAATTTTCTCCAATTATAGTTGGAACATAATGTGACTCCCCTTCTAGATAACTCTGATTTTCCCTTAGCATCTGGATAGATTATCCTATGTCAACTACAAATGTATGTTTTTTTATCTCTAGTCTCACTTTATTTACGACCAATGGTTAAGTACTGAGTCTCACTTGATGACGCCAAAGTATATGCTGAGTCCCTAAATGCATAGTTAAGGCACTCAAGCAATGGCAAATGCATCTACAACTCACAATGTCAACAACTATTCTAATTTACACCCCCAAGGCAATTTGAACAAAGAGACCGGATTCAACCATTAGCAAACATGTCATATTCAAGGTTTTTCCAATTAGAGAAGGAAATTCACCAAGAATGTGAATTATTCCATCAACAAAAGCTGAATAAGCAAACAAGGTAAAAGAGGAATTGTCTCAAGAAACTAAAGGTGCAACGGAGAGGTCATGCATGAGCTAAACTAAACTTCTTTGTCTCGCTGTTAAGACAGGTACTTATGCCTAGGGATGGGCAAACATTATCGAATAGATCGAATAGTTTCCAAATCAATTGGTGTCGAATTTTTTATCAGATTTTTGGGTTGTCATTAAAAAACCAAATCCCACTTCGATTTGATTTTCGATTTTAGGGTTCCCGAAACGAATCGAAAATCAATTCTATTTTTATTTTTCTGATATATAGGTATATGACATAATGAGTTTAATGATGTCTTGAATGTTTATGAATTTTGATGTATGACTTACTTCTTTAATGTTTAGTTATGTTTGAATTAAATATTTTATTGTTGATGGATTGTGAATTTGCGATGATTGATGAATTAGAGAGTACACATTATTTTTGTAGTGTTTCATGCAGGTTTTCATGCAGGTTTTCTCTAGTTTTAAATGCAAAATTGAACTGTTATATGCCTTTTTTTAAAGAGATTAAAAAATAATAAACAAAAGGCTCATAATAGAAATCGGATCAAATCGAATCAAAATCGACTCAATTTAAATCGAATCAGATCGTTTCAAACGATTAGGTTTTTGGTTGTCATTTTTCCATAACCAGAATTGAATGATCCCAGCTGATTTGATAAATTTGATTCTATTTAATCAAAACGCAAACCCTACTTATGCCTCCCAATAAGTAGTACTGACCCAGGATCATGGAAATCCAGTGCATAATCAGGTTTTGACTTCTTTTTCCCAAATACTCAACTTCAGCCATGTACGGAATAGTAACAACCAGTCGAAAGCTTAATCTCATTAGTTATTTAGAGGAAGAAAATAACTCACATGAGTTCATGTTAGTTAATAAAAAATGTTCTGACTTGGGTTGCTTCCTATCAGAAATCTGGACGTTATAAAGGGAAAGGATTTGTTACCCACCATCATGTACAACAAGGTTCAAAATTTTTGGATATACAGTAAAAAATGACAGAGATACCTTTTGTGATAATAATATTTGCTGTGAATATACCTGTACTTGTGAAAAGTAGAATGATGTAAATAAGCTCTTCGGGTAATGATTCAATTGTTACTTAAATTGAAATATGAACCTATTGCAATGGGCCATTACATACAGATGTCATGGATCTTGCTTCTCAGATGTGTCATGATACCATATACAAAAAGTCAAAAAGGACTTCAACATATTCAGTGTTCTGAAAAGTTGAAAGAAGGTAGAAAGAAGACATTAACGGGAACAAGTCAGGAATGTGCTACTATAAAAACATGATTACCGTGGTATTTGACCACATTATTAACTTTTTACTTCAGCATATCGAGGTATACTGATGATTCTAGCCAGAGTATTCAGGAGCATAAATTGGTTAAAACACTATTGCTCATGATAATAATAACAATAATAATACTAAAACCTACGTAAAATGACACTGGAAATCTTTGCAAGAAACAAGGAGTTGAAACATACATTTCTAGTATCTGTGGAATCATTTGTCTCCATCATGAACTTTTGTGCTTCCTGAATAACACTACATAAAATGATCCAAAAGAAAGCTTAGTACCTCCAAAGTAATTGTTTCATGAAGGCATACACACGCATAAGATTACATAATGCAAAAGAAAGCTTCAACCAGTAACAGGTGCAAATAATCAGATAATGACACTGACCTTGACAGACAGTATGCAAAGGCCAGAACTGAAGATAATGATCTGACAAAATTTAGGAGTCTTTGTTTAACAATTTGAGCAGCTTCTGTTGGAAGAATCATCGGGTCCAATGCTCTGTAAGATAATCCTCACATTCAGTTTGTTATGAATTATCTGATTTCCATCATGGCAATAAGAGAATAACGTACCTGCAGATCAAGATTGCTCCTCCCCAAAGCAGTAAAGGTTGAATATATGAGATTGTAACATGACAAGTGCTACTCTTTTTCCAACTATTATCAGTTTTCTGCACGACATCATAATGAAATGTTGTTAGCTTACAATAAAGCTCAACAAGTTGTCACAAAGCTTCTTCTTAAATCAGTAGAAAGTGAGGAACAGAAATTCAGTAACTAAAATATTAAAATATGTTAGAATTGTGATTGCACATACATGGAGAAAAATGTTCCTGCTTAGTCGTACGAGTGGCTGAAGTCCCCATATTGCAAACAAAACAATACCAACAGCTGAAGTCAACTGGAGCACGACCGGCCTTCCTTGCAAAGATCTGCAAAACCCAAACTCTTGGCTTAGGAAAAGATTGTTCAACAATAAGAAAAAAATTAAATAGGCACTTGTACAAAGATGCATACTAACACACTGATGCTTGCTTAAACATTATACAGATCAATGAATTCAGATGTTTCTCAAAAACAACACCCAATTATATACGTGATTTCATGCCTATTCTCGAGATACCATGCTTTACCCGGCACTCGTTTCCTGTAATACATACTTCTTTACAATGAAAATCTTCTTCCTACAAGTACAGTGAGTTGATTTTTAATCGTTAATCTGCTGTCCCAACAAATCCCGCAGACATCACTCCCATAGAGTTTTCTATTTCTGCTTCACAGATTCATGTATTTCATCTTTTAAAACTATCATTTCGAGTGAATAAAAACGCAAGCAGCTGCCATTAAGTTCATTAGTTCATCATCACAAATCTTCTTGAACCCATTACGTAATCGAGTTGTGCTGCAAAACCCACTAATCTAAAATGGGAAAGAATCAAATAAGAGACGTAAATTAATTGTACCTGGCTAAAGTTAAAGCTGCGTTCTTTACAACAGAGGAAGAAGCTGGGTTCAAAAAACAATGGCACCTAAATAACTGAAACCGATGATGGGTTACACAAGGGATTGTGCATACTCGTCGGTGTATTCTCTTGGAAACATTTGAACTCCAACTGTACTGTTGCTGCAAAATAACCTACTTTAAATTCAACCCAACAAAATTGGAATAAATTCGACAAAATTAAAAACCCTACCGAAGAGATTGAAGGCAGATTTGCGGTGAATAGACGTGAATTGGCAGTTGATTTCACATTCTGCACCTTCATCATTTTTCATCAGGGTTAGCAAAATAATAAAATAATGAGATTGAAAAATTAAGCATCGATTGAAATTGATGTTATTGTACCCTAAATGGTCTGCTGCTGTTGTTGGTGGTGGTATAAATTCGTCCCAAGTCGTGGAGGGAGAGTTGCAAAGCCATCTCCCTTCCGTATCAATCAAACACACAACTCTCTCTCTCTCTCTCTATATATATATATGTAACTTGTATGTAAATCAGCTGTGTATTTTGACCCAAAAAGAATCGAGTTAAAAATGCAAAAGGTATTATTGTTTTTATTAGAAAAAAAAAAAAAAAACTCGTTTGCTTGAGGTATGTGCCCAAAAACGTTTTTAAATTTAACCCGATAGAAAGTACCATTTTTATCTTTCTATAAAAAGTATTGAGTAAAATTTAACTTATTCATTAATTAAAATTTAATATATTCATTACTTAATACAAGAATTACTTTTAAATGTTGATAACAAGTTTTTGAATTATATGTGTTTTACAGAATCAGCACATATTTGTTTAAATCTTTCATATTATATATTATTTTAATTAATTGATAATAAAAAAGATTGATTTCTTCATTTCGAGACATGTTTTCTAACTTTATGTAAATAAAATTAAAAATAAAAATGTATACAATAATGTGCATCGTCTTCCTCATGCCTTCCAACCACAACATTGCCTTCATGACCGTCACCTCCACCTCTTATATATTGCTCAATGCAGCCTCCAAAGCTAGTTATGTGTTTCATTGGTCAAAATAAAAATACAAAGAACACAAGGTGGCCAAATATGTTTGTCTAAAAGCATGTATGTGATGGAGCGTTGAAAATAAAGATTTCATGACATAAAATAAAATAATTATTAATCAAATTTAATCGTAGTTTGACTCGAAAGTTAATAGAATTCGTTTCAACAAACGATACCCTTTTTTTAATTACAAATGACCATCTAAGCATGGGGCAAAGAGTTATATCTTTCCGCTAACGTGATTTTAGCTATAATTGCGATGCCTAAAAAATATGGAAGAAATAGATGTATTTTGAATCACTTTAGTACTTGAACTTTCTTGAGATATTGTTTTGACCCCAAATATTTTGTAAAAAGTTGCAATTTAGTCCAAACTATTTTTCAAACACATCCCAAATGTTTCATAGATATTAGATTTGTTTTAAAGTAATTAAATTATGTTTAAATTGATAATTACCATAAGTTTTATTTTAAATAAACTTCATGATAATATTTGTTAATTAGTTCTTGTTCGTTATAAAACAAATAAAAGTTAAAGTTTTTCATTAGAAAATCTTAGAAACACTAATTCCAATGCTCTCTCGTATTGAAAATTTTTGAAATTATTTACCATGAACTAAAGGTCTGATTTAAACTTTGATTATCTCAATTTTCCGTAAGAAATCAAATAATAAAAATGACAATGCATTAAATAAATAATATAAATTTTTACTTCATTATACTATATAAAAGCAGATGTAAATATATCTATAATATCTAGTCTATGAATAAAATAAAGATTTATGTAGGACAAAGATGGAGCACGCAGTACTATTTGGTATTTCATTCGTTTGGCACTCAAGTAATCAATATATACGAAAAAGGCACATAGAAAGCTCACATGGCATGGAGAGTAAGAAAGAAAAATTAGAACTTCAAGAAAATCCAGTAACTACATTTACATAGTGAAGCATGATTCAGTTTAATGGAAAAATATACTTGTTATATGAAGAATTTCCATGCTCAGATCAACTCTTTGGTGTAAATCTTTTATTTGGAAACAAAAATGCTCAAGCTTTTCAGCCTTTTAATTATGATACAACAGAACAAGCAAAAGAATTAAACATTAACATAGAAAAAGTGTTACAACAAATAAATATAAAGAAGGAGTACACCTAGGTATAAGAATTTAGCTTACTTTGGAAAAACAAAGTCCGAGTCCACCTTGAATTACCAAGAGCTTCGAAAAAAGTTCAGATGTTGAAAAACTATGATCTTGTAATCATATCTGCTGGCTATAGTGTGTTGAAGAACTATGATCTTGTAATTGCCCTTTCATATATTCTAATTCTAATTCATAGATCAAGATCCTATGTGTTTGGAATTGAAGAGTTTGTATGTATTTAGAATTGTAGAGTTATAGTATATTCCAAATTAGAAATCCCGAATTCTAAACAAGTAAGGCGCCCGAAATTTACATCAAATATTGTATTGTCTATACTTGATCTTATCTCAATATTTTATAGTTGTATTTTATGTGAAAGAAAGAAATAAATAATGTGGTATTTATAGTCTCCAAAATACTAAACATGAAATAAGGAAATAAAAATTAGAGTCCTACTCAAAATATAATTAAAGTCCTAACCAAAATAGGAAAAACAGGAAAAATCCAAAATAAAGCGACATAAACTTGTCAGGTTGCGCAGCTGCCTTAAACGAACGAACTTGGCCCCGAAACAAACGAGTACGAGGGTTTCTCCCTCGTAAAGTGTAGAAAACTCAAAGACGTACGTTTTGATATGTTGTGGGCCGAAACCAATAACCGAGTCAAAAGTTACGCTATTTTTGTGCTGGCCTAATTTTGTCAAGTTTTCTTCGAAATTAGGACCTACTCTTGTTCTACATCAGAATAATGTGACCTTATTCCTTATGTTGCAACCACCATCTCATCTTGATTACTCAACTAGATATATCTCTTAGACGCAGTGGTGTTTTGTCACTATAAATTAATAGTGCTTCATTACGAAGCAAAACAATTAGATAGTCAGTTCTATATTGCTTAGAAGGTTGGTAATACTGAGGCCAATGATGTCCGCATCTAATTTGACTTCATTCAAAGTTCGAATAGGAGAACTAGCATATTCCAAAAATTTATAATCTGTAGTGCTGTTATAATTTGACTTCATTCAAAATTCAAAATGATCCATTTGCTACTATTTTGTTCCTTTTCTTTTTTGTTGTCTGGGGTTTAAGTAATTTGTTGCTTTTCTTATCTGACTAATGTGATAGCTATTAAACGATCTATCTAGTAACTCGAGTATTCTTGAAGAAAAAAGTTGTGAGTAAAATCTTCTTGGAACTTTAACCTTCTATCTTTCAACAGTTGCCTTTGTCCATATATCTGAAGTATCTTAATTGAATGGTTGGAACTGATTAAGATGTGTTGTTCGTTTCCGCAAATAGCTAATCACAATATAATTGAATATCCTCAGTTCATACAAAACACTGATACATATATACAATAGGCCATGATCACTATGGTTTCATATCTCGGTGTTCTGTTTCATTATCAATATGTCAGCCAAAACAAAATTTCCATGAAAGATGAAAGATGAAGCTAGAAACTATAACATTTAACAATTATCACTTATCAATACTCACTAAAGGCAGCCTACAATTATCTTATGAAAGATGAATATGAAGCTAGAAACAATAACATTTTTTAGACGCAGATCCGAGGACACTTCAAGGCTTGGAAATTTGAGGACACTTCAATGCTTTGAGATCTAAGGACACTTCCCACTTCCTCTTTTCTCTGTAAAAGTATTAATTCAATCATTAGACAATTCTTCTTCTAACATCTTCAATAAACTATACTAAACAGAAAATAATTTTAAAACTTAATTGGGAAAAATTTCGGCGACTTGTTATGAAATAGTTCACAGCAAAGCAAATCAAACTGACTTAATACAAGTGAATAATACCTATCAATCATCACGATCCATTGCGCCATCACTGCTACTATACTCACGTTCTCCACTTTCTTGTATATTTTCATTTTTTCCATCAAATTGTAGACCCACAAACATTTCTTCATCTTCTGAATTACATGTATTCTCATCCAGTTCAATAGTCTGTCTTAGCTTCATAGGATCCACTTCTTCAAAAGTGGCATCACCATCTAATAGAATATTTTCATAATCATGATCGACATTTAAAATGACGCACTCTGGTACAGATAATGCTAACTCTTGGCATGGACCTTCAACTCTAGGCTCAACCGCATCATCTTCATCTAATAATCAAACCTTCATTCTACTCCTAGCCTTAGTTTTACAAACCGCCATCCATCACCTCTATCCTTATACACCGGACGTTTTGGGAATCCAAGTAAGTAGTAGACTTGGTGTGCTTGTTGAGCAAGAATGAAATGAGCATTAGATTTCAACCTTGATTTTTTATTGATCTCTACAAGCTTAAAACGTGGATGCAACCTAACTCTACTGTGAGAAGAAGTATCATACCAGTGACACTTAAATAAAACCACACTCTCGCCAAAATAATTTTGCTCAATAATTTCTTCCAACATACCATAATAATCCATAGTGTCCACCAACCGAGCTTCCCAATACACAAACACCACTGTTCAATCTTTCCTTGTACTTCTCGTATTCTAAACTGAGAAAATTAAATCCATTAACAAAGTATCCTTTGCAACATTTCAATATTTGATGTGGAGATATGTCATGGGTCTGATTTTTATATCAACTTCATTAGTCACACCACTTACCTGTTAAAATAAGTATGTGATGCATCCGATAATAAGAATATGTTAAAACTGGATACAATTTGCACACTTACATATCCTTGTAGCCATTTTAGAAATTTCATGTCACGTAATTTGATTAGTTCATTAGCTGATATTGTCGGATTCCTGATACTACTAGAAAAAACGGCTATTGTAACGCGGGTAAATGTCACTAAAAACTAGATTTAGTGACGCTTTTTTTCTAGTGACGCCTATGAAAAGCGTCTAGTTTGTGAGCGTAACTATAGGTTATAGTGACGCTTTTTAGCGTCACCTAAAAAACGTTTTGTGACAAATATTAGCGTTTCATAAAATCTTTTTTGTGACATTTTTTGGCGTCATATAATTAATTTTTAACTAACTTAACCACCTACATTTGAGACAACATAAAGCGTCACCATATTTACATGTGCAGACACAACAAAATGTCACCATATATGGCTGCATAAAAACTAAAAGGTCATATCCAGAAACATTTTCACATATAATCAAGCATAAGGGAGCAGCAAAAGATAAATACCCATTCAAACCATCAAACATTAGTATAAATTTAAAGTTTAATACATTTCAACAAGTAATACAAAGTTAAAGCTTCCAAATGGAAATGAGCTAATACAACGGGACCAATTGAACAAACTATACCTAAATAAACTATCGTTAAAGTATCACAATCTACATGTAAGAAATATAATGAAGACTAAGTTTTGAGAAAATTCTTCGATCGTGAAACAAAGCTTTAATAAGCACACAGATCTCTTTTAGATCCACTAGAAATATAACTTCCCCATCCATGCTTCATCCATCAAAACCTACAAAATAATTTGTAAAACAAATTAAATTCCGAAAAGCGATGACTTGAAAAAGAAGAGTACATTTGATTTAAATGCAACATCAGCATATTCCAACAAGTTACTCAGATGACTTCAAATATAAATTTCGACATGCATATAAAATCAAATGATACTTCAATTGGTCTTACAAAATCCAAGCACACAAACTTAAGAACAACTACATCAAATATGTTCAAGGATTACCATGTACTTCATTTCACATGGTCTTTTAATCTTTCAAAAGCTCCAGGAAAAAAATGTCAGTTGTTTTCTTAGATATTCGCTTAAATTCATCAATATCATGCATCAACCACAGGAAAAACAGAAAAAGAACGAAAATATAGTTTTCCACTTATCTTCACACAATAAATATAAAAAAGAATACGCAAACCAAAAATATAATTAGTCTACAAGAAATTACTTACAGAGACGAGTTCTGCATTTTTCTCCAAAAGTTTACTGCAAAAATGCAAAGCAAATAAGAGTTACTGATGAACACAAAAGAATATCGATGCTGATGATAACTAGTTAAAAAAACGTAAAGATGAAATATCCAATATCCTCTAGTCCTATGTGTATAAATATAGCTGCAAATAAACACATAAAAGCAAAATATACAAAGCAAAGACTCCATAGGAGCAAGCAATCTATATAACTGCTCTTAGAAGTATGTTATAACCGCTTGAGAGATCCAAAATTCTAAAACAAAAAAAAACATCACTTTGGTTTGAGCTCAGTCCGCAGATCAACTCATCACATTTTAGAGAGATCAATACAAATGTTGAAACGGAAATTCGAAAGAAAAGTAGATGTACAAACATAAGATAAAATGAGATACGCACAGCTACAAATTAAGATCTGTAACCAGGTTTGTAAATCATTGAGGAAGGATTCTAACCAATCAAAAACTAATCTTTTCGACGTATCTACTATCTCTGAATTATCTAACAACATGAATGAAATTAGGAAAAAGACTTGAATCCAATATTATTCAAAGAGATGAAACCTGGAAGAGAGTGAACAGAGAAGACAAATAACTGATATTCTTAGGCAGCAGATTTGTCTGGATTTAGTATATAAACATGTATGGAGTGACACAAAACCAAAATGTACCTTGATGGGTGGTACTGATAATTTCCTGTGTAGTAATCAGCATTGCATCTTGATGCATTCTGCAATCATTTATGCACTAATGGGTATAGAGCATAAAGATCTATAGATCATTATGGGAGACAAGAATAAAGCTTCTAAAACAGATTCATAATCAAATGTATATTAAAATTTCATCTCTAGCTCTCATCCTCCACCACCTTCAAGAAAAAACAACTAAATATGATAAACTATATCAATTAAGATGCACTAGGACCAGTCAATGATAGAAAAACAAAAATTAATTGCAATGACATACCTTAACATAGCTAAAATTAAGATCCTTCCTTGAATATCCATGATACAAATAGTGCATCACATCTTGATTATCTTTTCCTATCCTCGAAATGATGTCTGACATTGAAATTCCATCAGTCCTAGTGCCTTTAAATCTTCCCGTAGCTTTGACCTACATTACTAGTAGGATAACAACGAGATTTAGGAGTGGGTTAAGAAACGTCAAAATGAGAGTTCACCACTTTCCAGATAATCTCCAAGCAACAATATGACATCAAAACAAAATTAATAGAATTCCGTACTTACAAATTCATAAACATCCTTACCAGCTCCACTTGCATAAGCATAACTATAAAATACGATCACATCACACAAGCGATGAGTATGTACAAATTTCAAAAGTTCAAGTATGTAGTTAACCTGGGCAGTTTGCAAGAAGGCCCTCAATTTACTTTGCTTACTCACTGTTCAACTCATAAGCAAGATATAACAAATAGATGTAGAGCTACTTCCATTCAGCAAGCTTTCTAGTTTATTAGAATGCATCATACAAACTACTAACTTCACTGAATAAAATAATAAGATTCTTATAATACTACTGATGATACAAAGTAATAGGCAGATATCAATAAACCTTATGTATACACAGGTTTGAAAACTTTAGAATACAAAGATTGAACTTCAGGCCAAGCAATTCTTCTATTTTAGTCGTCTTATCCTTTCCCTGCAAGAGGTCACCTTAATTATGGAATGGCAAAGAACAATGGGTATAGATCAACTTCTCAATTTTTAATGTAGTCCTTTTGTTCTTTTCTACATGTGGGGAGTTGCAATATGGAGAGATGAGACTTACACACATAGGCATTAGGTATGAGGATAGTTCGTCAAAGAATGGTAAGAATGAAGCCTTGAATATTTTTATCAAAGTTCTCAATATTCGACCAACCTGAACAAGCAAGCACATAATTAAAAAGATTTTAAATCCCGAATATCGAAATCTTAACTTGATTCAAGAGCTGAGGAGCTGCATATAGTGCATCATATACAGATCAGGGAAGTTATCAAACTCACTTGATCAAATACTTCTTCTTGCTCATTTTCCTCTTTAAGTAATTCTCCCTCCCCTGCATCAAAATCTTCAGCTTTAACTCTTTCAGCTCTCTCCCTTTTTCTTCTTGAGCTAGCTATAATGACCTGTTTTATCTCATCATCAACGCTCCTTACCAGACCCTCATCTAGAAGAGTAAATATAAACATGAGAATTAAACATTAAAGGACAGACAAATATGAAAACAACATGCAAAAGGATTGATGTTTTTGAATTCAAACCCGAAACAGTCAGGCGAGCTCATATTTGTGTATGTTATAACTATGCTAGCGTTTTATAAGAGGTTAGATGTGCTAAATAAATGATTATTTATCAAGTGAGGAGCTAATTTAAAATTTTCAGCATTTAAAACTTGTAAGCATTTAACACCTCTAACATTGCTGTATCTTTATTCTTTTCCACAATATGGAAAACTAAACAGGTATCCTTTTAAAGGGTTCAATTATGCATCTGGTAATATTGATATTTGAAGTAAGATTCCCTGAAGGCATACATTCACGATTCAACTATATAGAACAATGTTGTCAAGCAATGGTAATCAAAGAAGTTGTAGGATAGATCAAATACACAAATCTTACACATAAAAGGACTTCGCCTGATACTTATATTTAAAATTTCGTAACAATCATTACTTAGAATAATTTTATTCTTGCTACTTTTAATGTATATATGTATAAACATTGAAAAGCTACAATGTTTATATATTTTTTCTTTTCCCGTTTCTTCTTGTTTTTTGGTTCTGGCAATATCACAAACACTTGCTAGGTCACAATATGTAGTATGCTTAATCTATTTGTAAGTTTCAAGATTCATTATTCCAAGGCTCGTTACAACTATTTCAAAACACTGTGCTAGTAACTACTAAGAACATGAGATTCATAGAACAACAAAAGATATGCATATAAACAAATACTAGGGCTGTGGACATCCAGATTTTTCATTCAAGTACCAAATATCACGATTTTTGATTATACCCAACGAATATAAAGCATAGATTCAACGATCCTCAATTTGTTCAATAATCCTAACCTATTAAGCAGATACACATCAACGAATTCGACAAATAATTGCTTTAAAACATACAAAAAATAAAATAACATACCGAAGCAGAGAGGTTATTCTGTGATTCGAGAAAATTTCATTTGGTTCTGTTTTAGGATGAAGAAAACGACCCAGATTTAAGATTTCCCCTAATTCTCTGAAAAGGGGGAGGGGAAGATAATTTCATGTGAAAGAGAGAGAGAGAAGAGAAAGGAGAATTGGACGAGAGGATTTCCCCTAATTCTCTGAATTGGACGAAAGGAGAAAGGAGAATTGGACGAGAAAGGAGAATTGGACGAGAGAAGGAAAAGGAGAATGTAAAGAGAGGGAAAGTTTGATTTTTTTGTGAAGAGAGAGATTAGTAGGAACCGCTTTTTTTTACCCTGTCACAGTACATATATATTAAATTGCTTTTAAATTAGTGTCACTACAGAGGCGTCAAATTATGCTGTTTTTTTAGTAGTGTGACCTTCACAAGTGCTTCGAATTTTCTGTAAAATTAAAAACATAATAAGTTAACAAAGGCATAATTTCTATCATTAATCAGTTTACAAAATTTACTTATCGACAAAAGAATTGAGCTCTTTACAATTTAATAACACATATCGATGTACGTCCACTAGATGTGAGAATATTGAAAGACGCCATTTATAATCGACTTGTCCTCCATCATCATTGTGTTGTACACGATTCAGTCTTGTTTCTACGCTTTTGTCAAAGTATAGTGAGGGAAATGTCGATACTTCCTCAATGAAGAACGATTTAACAATGGAAACCTCCACTTTGGCTCGATTCACAGCCTTTTTTTTTTTTTTTTTTTTTTCAGATGGTGTAGAAATCTGGTACTTGTCATATTTCGACATAAAATAATGATTAGTCTAAACTTTATTGTCTGCTCATAATGTAAATGCTTTGTAGATTTACATTATAGTGTGACCTGAGAATTTATATGCAGATAGTCAAATTAAATGCATATTATCTATCAAAAGAGTAAATAGGAAAAAAATAATATTCCAAGCTGGAATTACTTATTCACTCTAATGCTCAATGTTTAACTATGAAGGATTTTATTTAAACTATTATTGATTATTCAGCAAAATCACATGCTTAACAAATTCTACAAGAAAACTAGATGACTGAATAATTATATAAGATATCAGTAACCACAAAAAATCTGAAAATCCATAATATTGCCACAACAAAGATAAAGTCTTGAAAGTTTTCGAGCAAGGAAAACACATTTTGTGATGCCACAAGTGGAGTCTGACCTATATTCCATCATATTATCGCAATTAAGAAAAATATCTTCAAACAGTAGAGCAAGAAAAATGCATACTATGATGGGACAAGTCGAGTGTATACTCTATTTTTAACATATAAATCAGACTATTAGTTAAGTACCTCTCAAAAGGATACATCCACCGATATTGTACAGATCCGCCGACTTTGGCTTCATATGCCAAGTCAACTGGCAAATGCTCCATTGAATCAAAGAAACCAGGAGGAAATATCTTCTTCAAGTTACATATAACTTCAACAATATTAACTTTAAGGCGCTCCATATCATGAACTTGAAGCAAAGTTGAGCAAATATCTCTAAAAATATGACTGAGCTCCGTTATTGCCTTCCAAACTGGTTTAGGAAGAAGCTCGCAAAATGCTATTGAAAGCAATCTTTGCATGAATACATGACAATCATGTCTCTCCATGAAATTTGCATTCGGCTTCATTCATGCATTGAGCAATGCTTGAGCATAGCCATCATGAAACTTTAGCTATCGAGCCCAAGAATAAACACATCTTATTTGTTCTTTATTTAAAGTATAAGATGCTTTAGGATTCCAGGATTTTCCGTTTTGACCATTTATCAAGTTCAATTGAGGGCGATCAAAATACATCTCCAAGTCTTGCCGCGCATCGGTATTATATTTTGTTTTCCATTCACGTCCATAACACTGTTGAAGATATTATCAATTTTTTTTCTTAATGTGCATTAAGTCTAAATTATGGCGAATCAAATTTGTATGCAATACGGCTGCTCCCAAAATATACTCTTTTTGATCCAACTATGTGACTCTTTAAAGTCATCTATCTCTTGATTTCCACTTTGAGTGCCAAATGTGATATTGTGTAATTTTTCAACTCTTCTACGATCTTCTTCACCATATAATCGAGGAGGGGAGATGTCTTTTTCTATCCTTCCTTTAGTAAATTGTGTCTTATCCCTCCACAGTCTATGCTTTGTCGGTAAAAATTGACCATGACAGTCAAACCAACATGGCTTCCTTCCATGTTTGAGAAAAACGACTTCGTTTTATCAATGCAATAAGGACACGCTAACTTTCCATGAGTGCTCCACCCAGACAGCATGGCATATGCCCAAAAATCACTAATCGTCCACAAAAGAGGCGGCCTCATTTGAAAAATTTTCTTTCTACTCACTCATAAGCTTCGACGCCGTCGATCTATAACATCTTCAACTCATCAATAAGTGGGCGTAAAAATACATCCAGGTGTTTGCATGGGCCTTAAGGTGTAGGAATAACCATGCCCAGAAATAAGTATTGACTTCGCATACACATCCAAGGTGGTAAATTATACAATGTTATGAACACATCCATGGCTTGTACCGAGGATGATGGCAAATATTGTAGTGTCCTAAAAGCTTATTTTCTTTGTAATACAATATGCAATTGTTTACACATGCATCAATCTTCTCATAGCCAAGCTTAAGCTTAACTAACTCCTTCTTAGTCCTGCACAAGTTCTGTGGCAACCAATCTCCTTCTGGCAGCATTGTTTTCATAATTTTTGTCATGCGGTTGTACCATGGCTCGGCATATTGAATTCGGACTTCAAGTTGAATAATTGAGATATAGCTGACACCTTTGTATGTGTCTTGCAGCCGTCATACAATGGCTCATCCGCGGCTTTTAAAAAGTCAAAGAATTCTTGTGCGTCCCTGTTAGGAGGTTGCTCCATAGATTGCATTTAAATAGAAAGTGCTCTGACACATATTCTTAGTTTTAAAATTCTTAACCATCTAATTTTGTGCATTTTTACCATTGAAGTCTTATTACAACCCAAAGTCCTTGAATATTTGATTTCTATTTAACTAATTAGATAGAATATTTAGTCGCTTGAACTTCGAGAAATTTGTCTATGGCTACCGTGGACCAAAATTTTGACTCGGGGGTGGGTTTCAGATTATCCAATTTTAGAAATGTTTTGAAGCATTTTGAAAGTTGCAAAAATGTTTCGAAAAGACACTACAAAATTAACAAAAATCAAAACAATATTGAATTAATATTATATGAAGATTATTCTTTATTTTATATATTTCACTTCTTTGTTTTCTTGGCCATAATTGGTTTTATTTATAAAGTGAATTCTTTCCCTTAAAAGAAAAATAGAAAAAGGGAAAGATTCAAATATAATATTTACGTTTTAGTACCAAAAAAATAAATCAAAACTCACGCAATTTTCACTCTCTCTTTAATTAGTTTCCCGCGGTTACTTTCAAGTAAATCTATTCAATTTCTTCATTATATTTCTATATCTTTGCTACTCTATCTTCTATTCTTCATATCTATATATCGGATCTCCCAGTCACTTCTTTTCCGTTCTATCTTAACATTTTGGATCAATTGGTGCTTTCAATCCAGCGTAGACACTCCATAGACGTGCATCATTTTTCTCTGGGATCATATTACAGGTTCCTACTCCCAAACTTCAGAAATTTTGATATTAAAAGTTAATTGTACTTTTATTCTTTATCTCATAAAACGTAATGTTTTTCTACACTTTCTGACTCTACTGTCTCCTCATTGCTTATAACTCCTTTTTTAAATCAAGTTATTAAATAAACAAGAAAGTGAATAAATGGTACAATTATTTGTAATAAGTAAAGTAACAATATGTAAAAGTAGAATAGTGCATATGGTGGTAAATACATAGTAGCTTATTAGAATTGTCATATTCTAGCTCATAGGAATACCATTAGAGATATAAATGTTTGGTTTGATAGTGTGAAATTGAAAACATCTTTGTTGATTTATTAAATCAACCATGATCAGTGCATGGTTGACTCCTCATATAGAATTATGACCTATATTACATATTATATAGGTAAATGGCTTACAATTATAAGCTTTGGGTCGATTAGTGGGAAGGGTCGGGTCCAAATATTTAATTTGTTATGAACGTGGTTTGTAGGAACGCCATTCCTGAGCATCTTCAATCTGTGGGTTTTACTATTTGTACCGGACCTCATATTATTAACAAATTCCTTTGTTTGGCATGTAAATCTTTTCTTTTTGGTTATGCAACTTATTTTCGTACATGGAATAATTCATTTGTTGTGCTTTTGACCATCTTGACAAAGGAGGTTATATTTTTTTGTATGAATTAATCAGTACTTGCTTTTGCATATAATTGAATTTCTTATGTGTGATACTAGTTATTTTGATATATTTAGGATGGCTGGTAGAAAGGCAAAATAAGTGAGGAAAGGACAAATGAATGCAACAACACATTGAGGATGTGATTGAACCACAAACTGGTCATACTATTCCTCCTGCCAATATTGAGGAATCGCAACCCAGGGTCCGGGGACCAAACCATGGGACTGAAGTTCCTCAAAACCCAAATGAGCGTACATTGATTTCTGTAGTTGATGATTGGTAAGTAATTTCTTTGGGTAATTGTGCAGTTTTATTGATACAAGAATGCGTCCGACATCGTTCATACTTTCAAAGGACATTTTAATGAGGCGTGGTCTTCGTGGTTAAAAGTGCCTACCAAAATCAAAGAAACTATGTGGGAGGAGTTCACGGTAAAATCCATTTGAAACAATTCCATACTTATATTATATTCTTCAGTTAATGTTACTTGTTTTAAGAAGTATTTACTATGTCATCAATTTATTTTTTATACAAAAAAATGGAGATAAGAACCATCAAGTACGGATGAAGTAAAAAGGATGTGGAACACGACGTGTGGAAATCGTTTTAGAGATGTTCATTGTAACGACCGAAAGAGAGTTGCTAAAGAGTCTACGTGTACGAACCCTGTAGATTGGAAATGACACTTTCCCAAGTGGATGGGAGAGAGAGTATGGGATCAATTGGTTGATAATGTATGGTCAAAGAACAATTGATAAAAAAAAATCAATTTTTGGAAAAAATAATAGGTTGACCATTAAAGATGAAACAATTCTCACTCACACTGGAGGTTCAATTCCTTTTTCAGTTCACAAGGAAAAAATGGTAACTATTAATATTTCAATTATTTTTAAGACTAACACATATATTAATCTCGTTAACATGTGCAGAAGAAAAAACTTAGCAGTTCACCAACAAAAATCGAGCTTTATGATCGAGCTCACAAAAAGAATAAAGGTAGTAGAGACTATGTATGTCCTAAGGCGAAATGAGTGCGTATAAGTACCACCAATGTGGTTTACATATATTTTTCATTTAATTTTGTATTATCTCCATTTTTTTTGCAAATAGATATTTTCATATACCAAATACTTTACATGACAGACATGCATAATATAAATTTATATTATTTGAACAACTAATATTATATTTTCTATTTGTAGGAGAGTTATGAGCAAAATATAGAAGATACCTACGCTGAACTTGAGGAACGTCCGAGTTTTGATATAAATTTATGGAGTGAGGCCTCAGGTGGTTCATCAAAAGGAAGACTCTATGGTTTGGATCTAAACCATGTAGATTTGGACTTGGCTCCACAAATGATAGATGGTCAGCCACACCAGAAGCATATAAAAAGATTGATGGGCTTGAAAAGACTTTGAAAGGGATGATGTCGAAGAATGACTTATTGGTTAACATGTTGCAAAATCTTTTACTTGATCTACCAAGTAGGCTACACGCTATGTTACAAGAGTTAGGTTGGACCAACAACATATTTGCGGGAGGATCGGGGCCTCAACAACAAAATACCCTCAATGAAGATGTTGATTCTGGCGGCTCTGGTGATAGTTTTGAGAGAGTCGTGGAGAGTCAACCTGATTTTAGGAGTTGCGCTCGAAACAAGAGTAGAATTGGAAAAAAATGATAAAGGAGGTGATGAAAGTACCAAACTTGGTCGACATAATGACAAGTACCACCGAAATGTAGGCAAAAAGAAGTAGAACTTTTATTTTTTGGTTTGGAACATTTATATTTGAGACATTTGTTTTGATATTTTAGAGGTTGAACATTTTAAAATTGATTCTTTATTAGCTTATTTGAATTGTGAATTGAATAAAAAGTTTATTTGCTTGTTTTATTGAATTTGTTTATGATTTTTATACTGCGACAGATTATGATTGGTTTTTTCATACAAAAATTCCAACAAAGACACTTGATGCTGTTTCCATCACTAATTTTTTGAATTGTCTCCTACTCATTTACCAACAATATTTTGTAGGTAATATTCCAACTAAAATTTTGTAGCTACGTTTTGTTGAAATATTGCAACGAATCTCCATGGTAAAAAAAATTGTAGGAGAAGACCATCCAATCAATTATCATATCAATACCAACATAAACAATTGTCACCTTTTTTAGGTAAATCCCAACTAAAATTTTGTCGCTATGATTTGTTGCTAATTACGACAGACGTACTACGTTTTTTGTAGCCCGAACAAATTTAGAAAACTAATACAAAAAAAAAAGATTGTTACAATTTTGTAGGTGAAATTCCAACTAAACTTTGGTCGCTATGATTTGTTGCTAAATTACGACAGATTTCCTATAGAACTTTTTTGCCCCAACAAATATTGAAATTATACCAACAAAAAAATTGTCACAAGTTCGTAGGTAAAGTTCCAACTAAAATCTTGTCGCTAAAATATGTTGGAATGTTTAACGAACTTCCAACGAATTTTTTCTCAATAACGACTTGTTGTCCAATGGATTTTTATATCAAAACTAATGGAACAAATCGTCACAAACTATACCCGAAAATAATTTCCCGTTGCTGCATTTAGTGACGACTGGTTTTTCTACAATTTATCCAACGAATTTTTTTTGTAGGTAAATCTCTTTACCAACGGAAAATGAAGCTTCACCAACGGATATTGCCGTCACTGTTGCCTTCTTTTCTTGTAGTGAACACATGGTTTTGTCTATAAAATGAAGTCTTCTTCACTTTTGTTTTGCACCATTCTACTTCGGTTCAGAAGAAATTCTCTTCTGGAAAGTTTCTCCTCCCCATTTCTAGATGATGGGAATAACCATTTTTACCATTATAACCTTTTTCTTGATCCTTCAAAATTCTCAAAAATCGAGTTATATCATATCTATCAACTTTGATGCAGCAATTTTGAAATTCCAAAAGGTATATCAAACATTCATATTAGTATCTATAATTTTTACCAAGTACTTCACTTTAAGCACTAACTTTCTTCTTCATACACCTTCTTCAAGAAAAACAATTTTAAAGGCTTGAATCAAGTCATTCCTATCACTGACTGAAATCCAACAACAACTTCTAACTTTTATAATTTAGTTATCGTATTAAAATTTATCAGTTTTTAACATGATTTCCAAGTCACATATCCTCGATTATATTTAAAGGCATAAATTCAATCAATTTTAGAATACCAAGGCGTTTGATAGTTTGTTTAAAGGTAAAACTGGGACTTCTACGAATTCCAGCCTATATGAGCATTCTGCATATACATTTTGTTTCTCTAAAACAAGTTTAGTAAATAAACCAAAATCCCTTAATCAATACTAAATATGGACTTACTATATGTTATATGTTTGTGCAATGTATTACAAGTCATGTTTGACATCCTCGGTAGATTTTACAACATTTATATTGTATATGTAATATGTTTTCAAGTTTAATCTTTTATTTACATTGAATTGTAGTTATTGTACTTATCTTATGATCTAACCATCTAATCTACTTATTTAGCTTAACATAAATATTATTACAATGTTACTATGATTTAATCTACATATTTATATTTTTTGTGAATTGTTATAAGTAATATATACAATATTATATAATTTTATGTTAATAACTATAAACGAACTGAGATTTTTCAAAGATAAACATTTAATATGAATTTTCATTTAAGGCCCTGATAAAGTATTTGTTTAATGTTTTGACCATAGTGAAATTATATGAGACTAGAATATATATTTCTATTTCTCAAAATGAAAATTTTGAATGTTAAATATGTTGTTACTAAGTTAGTTATTGATATTTTTATGTAAATATATTTTGACATCTTTATAATTATGTAATGTTTGACAATTATTGATGTTAATCAATAATTCCATGTACGGTAAAAGGTGAGATTAGATTATTGATTTATTCAAGCTCTGGTTGACACCCGATCCTAAAAAACTTGGACAGAACAATCGTAGTTCTTTTCTTGCGAATTACAAACAACATATACTTATCATTTTTTTAAGCTTTTATATTTTCTAATATCCAATATCTTGTTGCATATCTTAGCTATCTTACTTATTATTAAATTAAATTCATTCATTAATTCAGTATCATATATCATTTCACAGTCATATTAGTTGTATCATGACTTGTTAATTCTTGAATTATGCCGTGAGCATCGAACTATGTTCGAGACATGTAGCTCAAAGAACAATTGATACTAGTTCAACTGATATTACTATTTCAAGCCATTAGGACGTCTTGAGGAAGTCGGCCTTAGGGATTGAGACGATTTACTGTTAGGGAACAAGAGTTGTCGGTTTAAGTAATTTTGCTTACTACCCATCCAGCTAGGCGACGCTTATGCGTGCTAATTATACATATACTCGAGCATGTATTCTGTCTTATTTTCTAGGCCGCTCCTCATAGGTACGCATAAGGTTTAATTTTGGAAATCTTATGGTTTCCTATGATTTTGATGCTGGAAGGTGAAGTCACCAAACCATCTCGCATCAGAGCATAACTCGTGGGTTCATAATAATAATTTGCTCCACCATGTGCGTCGATAAATGTTCCAGAAGCTTTTGCACATTCTATTCTCCTTCAATCCAAAACTCAAGACTCTCTCAAGAGTGACATGCCACCAATGCTTTGAAAGATATAAATCTTTTACTCTAAATCAATGTTTTTACTGAAAGTCAATATTCTCGCTGCCAATTGATCTAATAATATGCGGTAGTTAGAATTCGCATTTTTATGCCACACTCTTCCAAGTTCAGGATTTCTAGCCCATCGTCACTATCAGCTACAACTGTTTGGCATATTTGTCATTTGCAAACTAAGCCCATATTGGTTCTCGTCTTTAAAGACACCACCAAAGCTTGATAGTATCTTCAATAGACTTCATACCAAGATCCCTACTGATTCTAATAAATACTTACAAATATTTCTCCAAGTAGTATAATAAGTGTTTTCTATGAAAATTGCTAGATCCCTAAAAGAAATGCGCAAATCTCTTTCAACGAGTCTACTAATAACTACACTTTGCATGGATAGATATGAATAAAAGAATGAGTACTTTTTGATAAGTGTTAATTTTCTGCCAATTGTAAGATATTTTCATTCTCAAACCACCTATAAGGTCTTGAATATTTATAATTCAATCTTCAAGAAAAAAAGAAATATTGTTGTCTTTTTACCTTGGAAAAGAAGAGCTCCTAGATATGTAAGCAGCAATTGAATGAGAAAATAAAAGTTGGAGTTTAATGAAGTCATTGGAATTTCTCAATATCTGTCACCTTACCCATAGTAAAATCACTTTTTTAGGCGCTCACTTTTTGACCCAAAACCATGGAATAGAGGTCCAATATATTCTTTAATTTTTTTTTTTTTTTTTTGTATTTTCTCCCTTGCCATTGATAACTATTATGCAAGCATCGACATAGGCAAGATGAGATACTGACATAACACTACTCATATTTTTATTTGTGCTTAGAAAATCGCAATAAAATTTATCGAAATCCCCAATTTTACTGTAAAATCAGATCCCTTCCATTGAATCCTTGTGTAGATTGAAAATATCCAACCATCATATTATTTACAATAATAGAGAAGTTACACTTCTCAATACATTTAGCAACTAAAAGTCATCTCTATTCAAAACTAAGTTATTTCAAGGATTTGGTAAATGGAAGCCCATTCCACAGTTGATAACAAGTCTTTTTCAAATTCAATTTAATAAATGTATTAAAGCTTTTAAGTCTATAGTTCAAGTGAGAAACTAATTCTCGAGTAAGCAAAATATTACCTAAAATTAACATTTCTTTAGAAAACCACTTTGAAATGGAGATAATACCTCGGAAAACAAAATAGATAGATGGTTATCGAGGGTTTTGGAGATGGTTTTCTAACTAGTGCTGCATAGGATTATCAGCCGAAATTCCTCCGATTCTCTATAACCTTTTTTTTTTTATAGAAAAAAGCACAATTTTAGTAGCTTCAAGGTCCACTACCACATATTATCTAAGAAAAAAAAGGTCCACCACCACATGCAATATATATGTCCCCACACGTTTGAAAAACAAAAAAACCATTGAACCCATCTGGCCCGACAACACGATTTGAAGCAAGCCCAAAGACCACTGCTTTAACTCCTCAAGTGTTGGTGGATCACATAGAACTCTATTTGTCCGCATTTGTAATAATATTTGGGATACAATAAAGATTTTGGCAAGCCACAGACCTTTTCTCATTAGCTAGAAGCTAAGAAGACATTCAAAACATTTCTCCACCAATACATGAATGTTGCCCTCCTTATTTGATAATTGTCTTGTTATCCTTAGTATAAAGTTTTTGGATCGAACTATTTTTTAGGTCATAACTTGGAATGTTTAACTATTTTTATACCCTAACAAGCTATTTAACCCTAACCTTTTTTGGCCAGAATCTCTCTTCCATGTGGAGGATTAGAGTATGTTCGACATTGAAATATATAAGACTGGTTCTATTCACGATCGAGGGTTGCTCATCAAACTAGATTAAGTCTAGCTTCAACAACTCTTGTTATTCCTTAAAGTAGGAAAGTACGTCACCGAATACCTCTATTTTTCACCATATAAGTCTTACACAAAATAACTTTTCAGTTTGCCTTTAATCCCATAATGCATGGTTGGATGACACTGATCGCCCAAAACTGTATGGCAATATTTCACCACAAGTGTACGGGTCACCTCCCAGAACCCTATAAGCATGTGATTTTAGTTGATTTAAGTTTAGTGTATGTGTTTTAGATTATTTAGATGTGGTGTGCCTTAGGTGTCGTAATGCGTGTATTTTATGTGACATACATATAGTGTGTGTTTCCAAAACGATTTACTTGTGTTATATGTTTTCAGTGTAGTGAGTGTGTATTGATATAATTAATATGTGGTGTGCATTTAGGTGTATAGTCGTAGTGTGTGTTTTAAGCATAATGTGTGTTTTAAGATGACGGGTAGACATGGAACGCTGATCCATCGGGAAAATACTCGGTGAAGACGGCTTATGATGGGATTAGAGAGTCTGCTCCGTGCGAAAAAACAGGTGTTTGTAAAGCTGTTTGGGATGTTAAGGCACCGCCGAAGACTTTGACATTTGCTTGGAGATTAAATCTTGATAGGATTCCAACTAGAATCAACCTATTACGAAGAGGTATACTTTCTCAAACCGACTCCATCTCATGTGTTCTTTGTGAAATGGCCGAGGAAAATTGTAGACACTTGTTTGGTGAATGTATGGTGGCATATGAGATTTGGTCAAGGATTTGGGCATGGATTGGAATTCAAATGGCATTGGATAATGATCCTGGAACTCAAATGATTCAGTACAAAAATCTCATTTACTACAGTACAAAAATTGAAGAATGGGAGGGAGAGCTTGTGGTTTTTTGTGGTGTCGGCCATTTGAAAGGAGAGGCACATAGTGCGCGTCAAAGGAGGCGAAGTCAAGATTAATGAGGTGACGGAGGCTATCAAAATTTTAGAAGGTGGGTTTGGATTAAAGCGTGAAATTGCTCCTTTAGTTTTTCTTATTCGGATTGGTTCTGTCATCCCTTGGCTTGTTTGTGATTGTCAATTCAGAGTTTGAAAACCGCATTGTAGTTTGGGTCAAACACTACTTGTGCTTGTTTGAATAAAAAATTTTCCTTATCAAAAGAAAAGTATAATGTGTGTTTTGTGATTAAAGTCTAGTTTGTATACTTTAGGTGATCTAAAGGTAATGTGTGTTTTGATGTAATATATATTCTTTGGTGGTTTACGCCTATTTTGTGCTTTTACGTAATTTTTTTTTAGTTTAAGTTTGATGGGTTCATGAGTTAATCAACTCAATTGATTAATTAAATTCATGTGTTACGAGATCCAAGACCCGCTGGCAGATTCGCATGATTTGGATCCATATCCAAACCTAAAGAATTTGTCTTGATCCTTGTGGATGCACACTGGATCCAAGGTTGACTTAAATTTAATAGATCCATCTAGGGTTTGGATTCAAGTGGATCGTAGGAGGATCGGATCTAATTGATCTAGATCGAATTATGGCCTGTGTTGATTTGATTCCAATTTGCCACCCCTAGATATGTTGAACTCTAAGTTTCTTGATATTAAACAACTTATGTGAAACATTCAAATAATTTAATTCAAATATATTTATATATTTTGATTATTTTTCTATATAATTTTTCTTTTTCATACAGTTAATGAAGAATAGGGCTTATCATTCGATAGTTATACCCTAAACCTTAATGATTTTTTTCTTTAATGATTTTATTGGAATTATTTGAAGGTTCAGGCTTTTAGCATTATAATTAAAAGATTTAAATTGTTAAATATCCTTTTAATTATAATAAATCAGTCATGAGTTGTGGAGGTCAACCATTTATTTCAGTTGTATTCAAAATCAAGGTTTACTATTTAGACAAATTATATAGACAGCGCAATTTTCGTAACAACATAGCAAAAATGTTAATTTTTCTTTTCTACCCTTTTAATTAGGGCTCCCATGATTTATATATACTTCTTTTAAATTCATAATTTTATGACAATTTCTAAAAAAAAGTCAAACAGTTTCTCCTTCCTTCTCTCTCCTATCATCGGATCTTTGCAAACCAAATTACCAAATTTATATAATCAATGTAAAATAGAATTGTTTAACAAAAAAAAAAAAAACATAAAATACAATTTAAATATAAAGATTAGAATGAATCAATTAACTGATTTCTATTTAATCAATAATGTGGTGTTGTATATATATATATACATGTATATATATATACAAATAAAATATTCAGAAAAACTCAAGAACCTAAATAATTATTCGTTGTTTTGCTTATCTAATGAACTCTTTTTGCTTAACAGTCAGAATTTGTTAATGATTTAAATGATTTGCATAAGATATTGGAGTATTTTCTCTCACTCTTCCAATTTATTGTGAAATATGTTTAATAGAATTAAGTGTATTTTTCAATGTCAAATTTTAAAATACTCTTTAACATCGTTAATTTTTTATTCAAAGTTTAAGTAATTTGAAGAATAATAAACATCTTTTGCTTAATTACATCATTTATTAGAATGAAAAATTAGAATTCGCATTTAATTCTCATGGAATTGGATGTTGCAGGAACATTTGTGGTAAAGTATACTATACCCAATTATGGATACCCAATCATATTAATAGATATTTATGCAGTCACATTTAGTGGAATTTTAATTGCTTAAGAGTATAAATGAGATTTTACAGAGTATTGCTCCATAATTAAGGAAATTGATCTATCTATATCACTAGCCTACTATTGAGGCCTACTTTCGCAACATTAAGGTTCTTGGAAAATATTGATTTGCATCTATATATGAATTAGGTAGAATTTATAAACTAAGAACTTTGTATCTACGAATTATGTATTTGGGAGTTTATGATTATTAAATACGTACATGAATTTTCTCTTGAATTTCATGAATTCGTAACTACGTACATGACTGCTGTAGTACTGTCAACTGAGTCTTGAACGTATAATTCATGAAATTATCTCACAAGTACATGCGTGTATTTTCACTCTTGAAAGGATATACTTTTAAATTTAAGACAACATTATGAATCTTGAATCTCGTATGACATTTTGGGAATACAATCTTCTTCTTCTTCTTTGAGCAGAGTCAAGAGTAGGAAGAAAACAGAAAACACTGGTCATTCTACATGTGAAATCAAGTATGTTATACTTAATTTGTTTCCATTTATAATATGCGAAAGTAAAAACTACCATGGATAGTAAGTGTTATTACATAAAGGTACGTAGAATATTTTAAATATTATCTCATTGTAATGAATAATACCACTTGTCAATGCTCGTAGTTCATAAAAAAGCCTTTTAATTGAGCTGACATACATTAAAGTTCTTGTGCACGTTGGCTCAAAAAATCCAGCAACAACATGCTTAAGCTGAGCGAAAAATTTAAGAATATATTCCTGGCAAAATAATTCATTCATCTCATATACAACACTACACTGCTCAAGCGAAGTTAAAACAAAACTATGGTCAATAAACTTTAACTTCAGACAGCTGGTTACTTGTTAAGAGCTCTAAATGGTGATCTCTCATCTTGACTAACTTCAACTTTCTTCACTGACACGTTCTCTTTTACAGGGTCATGTTCATTGTCCGATGCAAGAACCGACTGTCGATCAATTTCGAGGGTCTGCACTATCTTTGCCAGACTTTCCATGAGCTGCATATCTTCTATGGATAACATATCAAACTTTTCAGATAGCAAACTCATGGTGTTTACTAATTTTTGGTTATCTAACGACAACTTCATGCATTCCTCAATCATCTTTGTCTTCTCATCCTTCAGTTCCTTAATTTTTTCCTCTGAATCTTTGTGAACTTCCATCTGTTTTCGATCTAAATCAACTTGGGTCTCATGAGCTCTCTTTTCAGAACCAGACAATGATTTGTCCTGATATTCCACTCTTAGTAGTAGATCAGTCAAATCATTTTCAAGTTTTGTTATCATCATATTCTTCTCCTGAATTTCCATCTCCTTCAAGACCTCAGTTTCCTTAATCTTTTCCCTAGATTCACGAAGCAAATTCACCTCTTCCTGCATATGTGACAGTTTAGAAGAAAAAGAAGTAGTCGAACTTTCAAACTCTTGTTCCAGTGATGCAACAAGCTGCTGCAAATCGTATATTCTCTGGTCTTTTTCTTCTACAAGCTGTTGAAGGCTTTCTTTCTCGTTCTCGTGGCATTTCTCTGTATCATTTTCCTCAGTATTCTGAAATAAACTATCAGATCCAACAAGTTGCTGCTGAAGATCGTCTATGCTGCCATGCTTTTCTTCAAGTAGATGAATGAGACTTTCTTTCTCCTGTTTAAGGCTCACCTCATACTCCACTTGTGCAAGAAGAGAAGCTTCTACTTCTCTACGTAGTTGATTGTCTCGCTTGAGGTTTACTTCCAACTTTTCAGCGATAGATTTCCAGATCTGCAGTTCAAATTCGATTTCGTTTGCTTCACAGGATTTCACATACAGTTCCTCATTTGCTCTGTCCAAAGCATCAGAGACTTTTTTCAAGTCATCTTTCATTAGCAGCATTTCTTCCTCCGAAAGTAGTTGAGAAGCCGATGATTCCTCGAGCTTTTCTTTGAGCCTTTCTAGCTCTTTTTGCAAAGGAAGTTGGAGCTCTTCAAGAGTTTGCACCTTTTTTGACAAAACTTCTACCTTTTCACGTTCCTCCTCAAGATCTTTTTGAACCCTACATAGAGCAGCCTTCTTAATCTCCAACTCTTCCACCAGAAGAGAAATATTTTGCTCCAACTCTTTCTTTTCTAGATCCACGCAAGAATTATTATCACCAAACCTGAGTCGGGCCTCCGATAATTCCGACTTTAGTACCAATAACATCAAAGAAGTCTCCTGATTCAGCAATTCCAGCTTCAGTATCAGAGCATCAGAAGCTTCAAGCTCTAGTTTGAGCTCATTCGAGTACGTATCCTTTCTTTTTTCTGACGCTTTGCATAAGTGGAGTTCTTCTGTCAATTTCTCCATTTGGGAATGCCATTCGTTTTCTTTAGCTTGGAGTTCGGCCAAACATCCCTTATGTGCCTGTTCTAAAGATTTCAGTTTGTTCTGAGTCTTACTAGAGGATGAAAGTTTCCCAGATTTCTGAATTTGAGATTCTTGGAGTTCTTTTAGTGATACCAGCATCTCTTGTTTTTCTTCCTCAAGCTTTCTAAACTGGTACTCCATTTCTTTGTAAAGTATAGCCTTTGTTCCAAATGAGCTTCTCAGAGATGCAATCTCCTCATTTCTTTGGGAGTTTACGGTCTCAAATTTCGATTTCGCCTCCTCAAATTCAGCACAAACATTGTCAAAGCTTTCCCTTGATTGCATAAGTTGAACTTCCAAAAGTTTTCTTTTGCTTTCTGCATGAGCCAAAGCCTGGTTGCACATCTCAAATCGGCATCGAAAATCTTCCGAAATTCTAATTTGCGACTCCAACTTTGTTTCTAAGGCAGAAATCCCATCAAGAAGTCCAGCTTTCTCCTTCTCCCACTCCTTTTCCTTCATCCTAAATTCCTCTCGTAGCTTTTCATGGGCTTCTTTTAAATGACAGAACTGCTCTTTCTTCCATTTCAGCTGATCTTCAAACTTCTTATTTTCCTCCTCTAGTTTGAAAAACACGTCTTCCCTACCTTCCTTGGAAGCTCTGGCTTTATTGTCAGACTCCGAGCACTTCTTCTGTGAAACGACCAAAAGTCTTTTAACCCCATCAATCTCTTGCTTAAGTTCACAAATTTTCTGCTCTTGATCTACATTTTTAGAGTTTGCTTCGTCTAAAGCAAAGGCGAGAGCTTTATTCTCCTCTTCGCACTTATGGAGCTTCTCATTACAATCAGCACGAAGTTTATCGAGAGCAGAGGTAGTATGCTTGATGATGGACTCTTTCTGTGTTAAACTACACTTCAGTTCTTCGTTTCTATGATTTGCAATGGAGATAACATCGTCCTTTTCAAGTAATTGGTGAATTAGTTTCTCAAACTTGGAACTTGCCTCCTTGGTTTTGCTTTGTTGGTCATTGTGGGCTTTCTTTAATCCTTCAGCTAATTCTGATTTAACTCGGTATTGTTCTCTGAGCTTTTCAATCTCAGCTTTGGCCTCATCTAACTCTTCATATATGGCATCCATTTTTCTTGGTTAAAATCAATATTTGCAGTCAGCAACTGCTTGAAAATGTCAAACAAAGATTAGTTTCACCACTTCATCATCCATTACTAAGAAATTTCACGACAGAAACGTAAATCGAGTTTTTCTAGTTTGTAAACACGAGAGTTCTATCAATTTATAGAGATGAGCAAGAAAGCATATATGACCATAGTTCTCTGCATCACAAGTACTATTTCTGCCTTAACATTTATAAATGGTCAGCAAAATTACAACTTCAAAATCTGCCTATGTTCATTCGTTTGTAATAAATGTCCTTGTAACCAACAGAAACAACAATGTTACAACCACTACAAATTATCGGATTCACAACACCTATATATATATATATATATATATATCAATGTGAACATTCCACAATCTTGTGTTCTCTGAAACTAACTAGCAAGAATCATAAAGATCTTCAACAAACAGAACAAAGAACAAATATGAATCAACAGCATACATATACAGGTGTAAAGGGTAACAAGAAATAGCACTGAAAGAATCTATTAAATAGAGAAAAATCAAGATTTCATATATTCATTATCAATCGCTAATGGGATTTACAAAATTACCTGTGTTTGCAGCAAATTCAACAAAATTGATTCTTGCAGATGGGTTTCTGTTTTCAATTGCTGATTCTTTGAAATTAATTGCGATTTGGAAGAGTGGACAAATAAAAGTGAAAACAAAGTTGTTGAAGAAAAGATAGCCGTTGGGATTTAAATTTATATTGTTGGGGAGAGAGATTGATCGTTTGTTCGTTTCAACCAACGGATTTCCTTTTTTCTGATACGGATACTAGCCGTTGCAGCTGCAATTGGGCTGGGCTTTCACCAGATAGGCATTAAAGGAACTATTTATTTATTTGAGACCCTTATAAAATTTATTTAAGACACGTGCCAATCCTTAAGAGTGTACCAACATAATTTAAAGGGTTTTTAGCAATTTACTTAAGTGTACCAACATAATTTAAAGGGCTTTTAGCAATTTACCTCCCTGTGTTATGTCAAATTGGTAAATTATCTATTTGTAAAAAATAAATAGGCAAATTACCTCCATGTGTTTTTAAAAATTGGCACACCACCTCCTTGTAATTTTATTTTGTGTATTTTTATATTTAATGATCAAAATACCCTTGATATTTCTAATATTTTCTTTTCTGATTATAACTTTTCTTTAAAAGATTATAAGTAAAAATATAAAAATATTATAAAACATACATATTACGAAATCATAACTTATTTTTAAATTTTAGTTTTTGCATTTTTTAACAAATTAAAATATTAAACCAAGATTTACATAATTTTGTTGAGAAATAAAGGGTATAATTGTCTTTTTTAGCCTAAAAACCATTCCCACTCTCAAATTTAAGGAAGTGAACTACACCTCCTTATATCAATGAGGTAATTTGCCAAATTTTGAAATCACAGGGGGAGTTTGCCTATTTATTTTCACAGGGAAGTAATTTGCCGAATTAGCATAACACAGGGAATTGCCGAATCCTCTAATTTTAATTATTATTCTAGTCACTTAAAACCACTGTTCTTAAAACCGGACCGGACCCGCCGATCGAACCGGTTCAACCGGTGAACGGATCCTGGTCCGGTCTGGTTCAGGAAACAAAACCAGTTGAGTAGCAAACCGGTATGGACCGGTAAAACCCGGTAAAAAACCGGTGACCAGTGACCGGTTCAGCCGGTTTGAACCACTTACTCTTACAAAATTGAAAAAAAAAAAAAAACGAAAATTCATACCGCGAATTGTACGCTTTTTGCGGATTACACCGCAAATTGTAATTGCAAGCGAAATACACCACGAATTGTAATAGTTTTTGCAAGTTGCACCGCAATGTGTGTTTGTAGGTTTTTTAGAGGGTATTTTCGGTATTTTAAGTTTTACTTGACCAAATTTTGCAATTTGGTCCCCAATTAAAACCGTGCTTCTTGCTACTTTTTTTCTTTTTTTTTGATGAAAACGTTACTCATAAAAAAACAAAACAGAAAGTCAATTACTAAAGGGAAAACGATCAGCCACCCCGACTGCGCCACCGGCGACCACCCCGCAGCTCCACCGGCGACCATCCTGCCACCGCTGCTCCGTTTACAACTCAGACCGACGGATTTCAGGCGCCATCTCAGGTGAGTCGTAGGGTTTAGGGTTTCGATTTTTTCGTGATTTAGGGTTTTGATTTCTCAAAAATTCTTGCGATTTCAGGTAGCGACATGGGTTCGAGTTGGAAGCGAAGGTCGTCCGACTGGGTTCCTGATTTGCAAAGTCAAATTTATGGTAACTTTCCTTGATGATTGCAACCTAAGTTCGAATATTTGGGCTAAATCCGAATTGGGGCTAATAACGAATTTAATTATAGGGTGAATCTTTATTCGATTTTGATAATTGATGTATAATTGCGGTGATCTCTTCTATTTGATGTTAGTAATACTTTTAGTCATTCATATTTGTAATAAGGAAAAATCGTTTCAGTGCCAAGCTGTAGATGAATTACTGAACATTGCAAAAGTAATTTGTTTTCTTTGTAACAGAAAGAGTTAATAAAAAGTGCACGAAATCATAATATAGTACTGCTGCAAAACCAAGTGTCATGTTCACCTTCAAATACAGTATTATATTGTCCTTTGTTTAACTTCAGCTACTGTATTATAAGTGCCCCTAAGCCCCTCTTTTTCGTTCAAGTAAAGATAAGCCACAAATTTTACAAGTTGTATTTTATCTGTTTAATAGATGATGGACGGCTGCAAATATCACTTGGTTTATTCAAGCTACTGAAGATTGAGACTGCATTTATAGTTTTGATGTATTACTTGAACAACTATAGTATATTTGAATAATTGTTTCACTGCCCAAGTTATTATCATCTTTGAAGTTATATTTAGCCTGCTCCTTGCTTTTTAATATTTCTATTAACAAACTTGTATGTATATTAATATGGTTGCATGAACTTTAGTGTTTTAGAGGTTTTAGGCAGTTCCTTTATAAATTAGTATGTTGTTATCCTGTGGAACAAGTGTTTACTTTTCTTTTGTTTATTTGCTTAGATTAAAGAAATATTTATTCGATGTGAATAACAAGAATGTTGAGCAAGTCGTCATTTTTCACAAACACAATGACTTATGAGCATTATGGAGAACAACAAAGAAAAAAAATGTACAAAAGAAGCTGTTACAACATTGAAGGGCAAGCTGGCGATTTCAGAATTGCAGTTCGAGTGGGTTTAATCCACTTGTGTCGTGCTTGATTTTAGCTATAAAAAGCAGTGGTCAAATAAAATGTAATGAGAAAGAGAAAGAAGGATTATTCTTAGTGTAATGAGAAATATTGTTTATATTGAATATTAGACATGTATTCAAATATTAGTAGTTTACGTTTGGACCTCTTTTTCATGGTGTTTGAAGTTTGGTATGAATTGGATGCATATGGTATGTTTGAACTTCTTGTAAATGGCATTGATTATCATTAGAAGTGATGTTGGTTTTTAAAATTTTTGAAGATCCTACTTAATAGCACAGGGTTTATTAAATTTTCAGAGATTAAGCCCCTGAAAATAATAGCACATTGAATTTGAGCAGTTTTGTATAAAAAATATGGGTGATAGGCAATGAACTCACTGCCCAAACCCCTGAAATTTATGCCAAAGGAGTTTTGGGTAGTGAATTCACAAGCTAACACCCCTGTTTTTTTTACAGAACATGGCTGTTCTGTAGAAAAACAGGGGTTATAGGCAGTAAACTCACTGCCTAAGCCCTTAAAAACATAGCACGGGGGTTTGGAGCAGTGAGTTCACTGCCTAAAACCCATGTTTTTTAACAGAAGAACAATGTTCTCTTAAAGACAGGGGTTATAGGCAGTAAACTTACTGCCTAAACCCCTAAAAACATAACACAAGGGTTTGGAGCTGTGAATTCAGTCTGTCAACCAACAAACATGGTCTCAGTTGCATGCTTTTGTTATCACACGAAGAACTATAAGCCTGCATCCGTCAGCGAAGTATATGACAAATTTATCTGCTGGTTTATTAAGAAAGATCTGATTATATTATATATTACTGGATAATGACTTTTCTCAAAGCAGATGGTAAATTCTCAAACAAAGAATTGAGAACAATAAGCCTGGCTTATTTTCATCAGTTTTTAAGAGATTAAAACTGGCCAGACTAACCTAAAGTTATTACCTGGACTTGGACAAGAACTTTCAACCAAAATGAGAAAATTTTAAATATACTGCAGACAAGAACTTTCAACCAAAATGAGAAAATTCAAAATATACTGCAGTTTCAGGATTCAAACTCCTCATTTTCTTTTACTTTTAGTTCTGTAACAAAGACAAGACAAAATGCATGCACAGATTTAATGATAAAAAAATCAACAGGGCTTCTATAAATCCTTTCAATTCCTCGTACTATCATGACGCAAAACATAAAACATCACATACTTCAACAAATGGCGAAATTTTCTCAGCAAAATAACATAAAACATAACTCCATATGAATCAATATTATGATTCCCACCATAACATCAAAACAAGTCTAGTTACATCACTTATAAATCGTGGTAGTAGTATTTGAATTTCCATCAGTTTCTTGAATGACAGTCCCACTAGAAGTGTTGTAAATATTCACATTCAAAGACCCAGTTCTGTGAAGGGATGAGGTTGTGCTTTGATTCATGGATGCCTGTTTAACAACACAAAAAATTTTCAGAACAACAAGATATGAAAATTTTTATTGATGACAAGTTTACTATAAATTTTGCACTTGCACGGATGCCTCAGCCTCAGATTGCACGGGAACCTCCTTCAGCTTTTTTTTTTTCGTTTAACCTATAAAAAAAATCACCGCAAATTTGTTAGCTTTTCATTTAACCTATAAATGCATCTAAAATATTGTTATCAAAAACAGAATGCATCAAAAATATTTACTGTACCGGTGGTTTCTCTTGCTTGGGCTTCATCGGTTTTTTGCAACCCTTCTTGTTATGTCCTTCCTCTCTGCAATTTGAGCACGAGTATTTTGTACCCCCTCTTTTAAGTTTTTTCTCGTTTTCCTTTTCCTCGATCAATTCTTCAAGGCTCTTCCTCCTAGCTTTCCTAGACGGTCTTCCCGCTTTCTTTGTGCAAGGAGTCCACGGCACTAAAGGGAAACAATGAGATGTAGGCCACTCGTCTCTACCATTGATAGGTTGTAGCATATGCGTGTAAGCTTTAATATATGTAGTCTTAGTGTACCAATGCTCCACATAATCCTCTACTTTATCCCTCGTATAGTTGATACAACCAACATAATGCACACACGGAATACCCGTGAGTTCCCATGCCTTGCAACTACACGTCTTTTTATGTAAATCGACAACCCTGACGTCATTGTACCTTCCTTTAACCTCATAACGATGCTCGCCATTCCATGTCAGTTGGTATTGAAAACAATTTTTCTTGTGCTCCTCTAAAATTTTTTGGATCTTCGGGCACAATGGTCCTGGACTCTTCATTACACTATCTCTCTGATGGTGCAATCTTCTCATCAAAATCAGCCTTAGTGTTTCTAACATCACTATAATTGGCTTGTCCCTGGCTTTCCCGATGAGACTGTTGAAGCTCTCGCACAAATTGTTCAATAGTAGGTCACTATTTGACTGCGTACTAAAGTGTGATCTGGCCTAATGGATCGCAGGTCTCTCTTTCAACCACTCATATGCATTAATATTGTCTCGTCGAATGTGCTCCATGTGGTTTCTAAAATCTACTATCCTTGTTGCCGATGCAGCAAACCGAAGTCTCTCAAGCAGGGGCAATCCTTTAAACTTCTTTTTGAAGTTCTCACCCATATGTCGGACGCAAAATCTGTGCTCCGAATTAGTTAATATTTCTTCAACCGCTTTGATTAAGCCCTTTTGCCTATCGGAAATAACAGTCAAGTGATAACTATTCTTGATTCCCAAGTCCTCAATTAGCAACGACAAAAACCATCTCCAAGTCTTCATATTCTCAGTCAACACCATGGCATACGCAATTGGGTACATACTGTTATTTCCATCAATGCCCACTGCAGTCAATAACACTCCACCCCTACTAGTTTTCAGATGTGCACCATCAATGCCTATTATCGGCCGACATCCTTCGATCCACCCTTGTTTCAAAGCCCCCCAACATATATACATTCTCTTGAAAGTAGTTCTTCCACCGTCCCCTTCTTGTATACATTTAATCTTTACTGTCGTGTTAGGATTTTTATTCCTCAATTCCTCACAGTAACTCCACAAGCTAGCATATTGATCCATCTCAGACCCATCATTTAACTGCATTCCCTCATTCTTTATCCTGTACATCTTATGTACGCTGAGTGGTGTGAAGTTTTCCTCTTCCATTTTTTCTTGTATTGCAACCACTGACCACTTAGGGTTGCGTCTCAATTCGGCCTGATATTTTTTGGCTAGCATCTTACAGTGCAATGCTTCGAGGATGATGCTCGGGTACATGTGTGTTGGCTGCTAACTTGTTTCACTATGAATGTGGAGTCGTTCTTAGACCTAACGGCAGCATATATCTCCCACCCACAATCACAAACCACTCTGATTCGATCTTTATCGTTTCTTTTAAACTCGACAGGCCGCCCTTGCTTGGTTGCGTATTTCCGAATTGCCTCTCTAAACTCAGTTGGACTTTTAAAGCACTGAGTCAATTCAAATTCAAAATCGTCGTCATCAGCATTACCTCGATACAAAGGAAACACTGAAGTTTGTGTCGAAGGCAATATCTGTTGTTTGATTATTGATCCTGTATGTACCTGCAGATTTCAGTACACAATGAAAAGTTGCGCCAAATATAGAAACAAATAAGTAATAATTTTAAAATAATACCTGAACTTTTGCATCACAAGAAGAAGAAAATTTGTGTTTAAATCCTGTCCACTCTATTTCTTTATCGATGTTATCATCATATAACACATCATCTTTCGCATATTCATGCTATTCAAACTTGTAAACAAAGTTCGGATCGGATTCTTCATCATCACCAGAACTAGAATCTGAATCTACATCTGATTCAGTGTCATCGTTATCCATTTCTATGATTTCAGGTACGCTCAGCAGCTTCTCCAACTCCTCTTCTTCAAACTGCTCTAAATCAGCCTCATGACCAAAGGGAACTTTGTCGGGTACATTGGATTCCACTTTGTTTATCTTTAAGACTGTATCAGCGTATATGTGTACCATTTTTTCACTATCAACACTCTTCAAAAAATATCTCATGTCTGCTTCAATTATTAATACATCCAAATTCTTGCAATCATCAACACGCGCCACATTATAATAAAACACCATCCATTCGGGATCACAACCCAAATCTCTAGCCATATCATAAATCGAATCTAATGACAATTGTGAAGGGTCACAATAGTCAAAATAATCAATACTCCCACCCGTATAAGTTTCGCGGACCAAATATCTACTATGACGCATTTTTATGGTGAAGAAACTGGATCCTGTATCTACGATGGAAAAATAAAATGATCAAGTTAATTTAAGAAGCACATACATGCAATTACTTTTAAAAAATCAGAAAATAAAAATAGAATTAGGCGGTAAAACTCAATAATAATAACAACTTCCTTAAAAAATAATCACATTTCACCTTTTCACAACAGAAGGTATCTATAAACTTAAAAAAGTTAAATATTGAGTATAATGTGATAGTACTTCAACATGACAAGAACAATTTGCGTAAAAACTGAAGGAAACAAAATATCGAAGAGGTATGGCCCTAAAACAAGTGATATCAACATGACAATACACACATTATTCTATTACATGTTGGTTCAATTATTACACATCAAATAATTCATGAATAATGGGATAATTTCACTGTCAGCAATTTGCATATTATTGACCCGTAATCTTTTTTTTTTCTTTTCAATAAGGCATATGATAGCCATATATTGCATTCTGTCGACACGACATAAAAGGGTCTCTCACATACCTCATTCTTTCTTATTTGACATTGTGACAGCTAAAGTTGGTGATTTGCATGCAATTGTACATGAAAAGCGTGATATTATCATATTAATAGACCAAAGTTAGACGAGGGCATGATAAATGACTAAAATGAATGAGGTCATATTAGAGGACAAAAATTAGAATACATCACTCAAAATGCAGTTTGCGGACAGTGATGAAGCAAGCGAAGATCTAGGGGAGAAAAGCATCCAATGCCTCAATCAATTGACGGGCGTGTTGATGTAACTGAAGTTATATTTGTCTCCAACGAAAAGAGTCATTGTCATACCAGGACTGAGTCACCGAGCTTTCATCAAATGTCTATAAACCCGGGATTTTACACTAGAGACTTTGAGCCTAGGCCAAGTGACAATTCGTGGTGTATTCCGCTTGTAATTACAATTTGCGGTGTAATCCGCAAAAGGCGTACGATTCGCGGTATGGATTTGCCATTAGCTCAATTCTAATCCTATTTTTCTCCCTCCGACGCTGCCACCGCCACCGTCGCCGGTTTCTTGAACGGATATTAAGGATGGAAGATTTGAAATTTGTACATCCACTGTGATATTTTCTTCTACACACTTCACGTTTCTTCTCCTTTTAAATAGATTGGAATGCACAAAACTAAATTGTGATTTATGGGAGTGGTTTGGAGTTGGGATATTTCATTTCTTGAATGTGATTTTGTGATTGGCGTGTAAATTAGGAGTTGTGTCTTTGATTGAGATGAGTGTTTTAATTTCCTAATGTCAATTACTATAATATAGAAAGTTTGACTTGTTTTTCTATTAATTGGAAACAAGATTGCCACAATCACTGCTTCTAAATCTATATATGTAAACTAAGAGATATATATACACAGAGAAATAATAAAATTACTTTATTTAAATGTTAATCAATGAGAAGATTGTGTTTGAAAGTTGTAAGGCAACTTACCATTCACACTTTATCCGTGGAAGTATTGCTATACTTGTGCAATTGATAATTTACTTAAATTAATTATGTCTAGAGTTTATGAAGAATATTAATTTACTAACAAGTTAGTTAAGTATTAAGTATATAGAACAATACATAATGAAATTTAGCTAACTAACCAAGATCACAAATAAATAAATTAACAAACAAAAAGAACATGTATAATTTATTTATGAACAAACAAATAAATATGCATGATTTATTTATAAATATTGACCGTGGATTATTCATAGAACTATTAAAATTATAATTTGCGTGATAATTGTACTATGAATCAGTACAAGCGACATATATAGAAGAGCTAAAAGAGTTTGAACAAAGTAATCAAACTTTTTCGTGATTTTTTGGTATTTAATTTGAAAATATCAACAAATATGATGTACCATATTTCGGTACTGCCACGTCATAATATTCGATATAATATCTGAGCATATTTCGGGATTATTATGCCACGTGAGCACTATTATTTTTTAATGCAAAATAATATTTCAAGGCAAAACTCAAAATTAGGCCCGTGCAGGCCCAATTTAGAGTTATTCAGGGCCCAATTCAACTTATAATTCTACTTGGAATGACTTCTAGCTAAGTAAGGACTCTAAGTAGTATATAAGTGGGTCACCTTCCTCATTCCAGGGTGGAGAAGTTTTGGAGAGTGAATCCCGAGCTGTATTTCGACTAGTACATTCGAGCTATCAATTCAACTCCGAATTCGATGAATTGTATATTCTTGGAAAGCCTCTTGAGTCTAGTTTCCAAATCAAAAAGCGGATCTAGATTCTGAGGTCTAGAAAAGGAGATATAACAAAAACGGTGAGACTGCGCAAAGCTGAAGAATAGGTCGGAATTCGACCTATTTGACCTATTTCGACCTATTTGGCCGAATTCGACCTATTTGGCCCAAATTCGACCTATTTGGCCCAGTTCGACCTATTTGAAAGCCAAATTCGAGCTATTTCAAAATAGCTCTAATTCGACCTATTTTGAATCATAGTTCTACTTGGATTGCACTTCTAGCTGAATAATGACTCTTATTACTATATAAGAGGGTCCCATGCCTCATTCTAAGGTACGTTTTTATTTTCCAAGCATTTAATTTCGAGCTATATACATCGAATTTGAGCTATAGAGCAATAATTCGAGCTATATTGTAATAGCTCTTGTTCGATCTATATAGAGTGTATTTCGAGCTATTTGAGGGTAATTCGACTTATTCAGGTGCCTTCATCTCGGTTCTCAATACCATTTCGATGTGTGCTTATTCGATCTATACGACTTGAATTCGACCTATTTGAGCTAAATTCGACATATTTGTTCGAGCTATTGTCTCCGACGACAATACCTCACATTCCGACCTATCTGACTTGAGCGTCGGAGTGCCTTCACCGGAGGAGGCACCGGCTTAGTTTACGTGTAGTGTTGAGTGCAGGTTCTGAACTCAAAAGCTGCTTAAGCATCCAACAGGAACTAAAGCAGTCTGACGTGGAGTGTTGGAGAGCGAACACGTATCCAAACGAAAATACCCCACACCAAAATATATTTCTATATATCTTCATAACTGATATAGATAAAATGAGAAATACATAATATAGATATTGTGTAATGCTAACATCGTTTACCGGTCGAACCACTGGTTCGACAGGTTCAACCGATAAAACCAGTAACCAGTAAAGTTACCAGTTCATTGTCCGGTCCGGTTTTGAAAACACTGCTTAAAACAAGTAACATACTCGGACACTACAATAGAGATGCTGAACTAAATAAAAATGAGAAGCTTACACCGGGGTTGTTTTTGCATTTAACTCGAGGGAAAATTACAATTTTGGTTTACAATAAATTAAAATGAGAAGTTTTTTTTCAAGTATTTTTATTTATTTATTTTTGTAATATAGTTTTTGTAATTTTATTTTTTTATGTAATTTTTTCTTTCTTATTTTTATTTTAAGAATTAAATTTTGTTTACTTTGTCCATGTGGAGTCCAGCGTGGTGATTTGTTGAGTTGTCAGTTTGGCTCGGGTTAAAATTTCTAAATTTTGTGCCACATGGAGAATTACAGCGGGATTTTGATATTGTCGCGCCAATCGAATTCCAAAATTGAAGAAATTGCCAAATTGGGGAACCAAGATCATGAGTTGCCAAGTTAAGGTACCAGAATTGTGATTTTTCCAAACAAATAACGTAGTCGACAGTATAATGTACATGCTGAACTAAAAAAAATGTTTGGTTACTTTTGTTAATATAGTGAAAAATACTTTAGAGTTATAGCTTTTTCACTGCATGTACTACACATGTTTGGTATGATATTTAGCGACATTTGCAAGTGTTTGTAAAAATAGTTTATTAGTTTTTGGGAATATATGACGCGTTTTGAGTTTTGTAGTACTGAGTTTTATTATTATTTGTGTAAAGTGGTATTTGCTATGCTTATAAAAATGATATATTGGCTTTTAGGTTCTCATGAACACTTTTTGAGCTTTTGCATCTCCAACTTATGTTTTTTTCTTGTTTTTACCAGAGCCAAAAGTTGGATTTGTGGTGTTTCTCAAACTGTTTATGAATATATGCTATTTTAGAAAGTTCTTGAAAGAAACTGAATTATTCCAAACACCTAATTAATTTTTAAAGTTTTTTTTTTTTTTTTTTTAGATTTGCTCATGCTTTTGCTTTGAATCAAAAATAACTTTAAGCATTTTGGGCAAGCCGCTTCTATAAGCTTTTGCAAACACCCCTATGGTAAAATACAAGTTGGAGAAGCTGTATTTAAGACGCTTCTCAAACTACTTTTAAAATTAAGGAATTTTAAAAAGTATTTTGTAAGAAAAAAGTCACTTCTCATTAAATATTGTAAAAAACAATATTGGGACAATCTCAAGTTTTTTACGCAAAACTAACTTTAAGTAGTTTTAATAAAATTAGTGAAAAGACTCTTCTATAAATTCTTTTGATTAAATCATATGTGGAAAGAAAGCTTTCTATTTTTTAAAATAATCGACCTACTTGATATGGGACGCAAATCTAATAATCATAGGAAAGATGGCATATATGGATAGATATACATATAGATACACAAGGTTATATTTTAAAGACCAAACATTGGTAGTTGTTTCACATACTTTCAGAATTTTTTATGTTTTATTTTGGTAACAAAAGACACAAGAAGTCCTTAGATTACATTAGACTCTAAAATAGATAAAATAGACCGCGAGGGGAGGGGGTTCAGCAACATGCTAGGCCCTCGATGCGTAACTTCTTTAAGCTTAACAACTGCATCGGCAAGGAGATTCTTCGACTTATCAATCCAGCGAAACGTATGCTCCCATGGTTTATGCAACAATAAGCGACACTCATCAATCTTCACATTTAGCGGATGATCATTGCAACTTCCCTTTGAAATAAGTGACTAAGCGTCCTTCGAATCCGTTTCCACCTCAATTTTTTGAATGCGCTTATCCCAAGCTAGAGTTAATCCCACATGAATTTCCTCCACTTCCGCTTCAAGAACTGTCGGTTGACGTAAGGTACACACAAATCCCTATTGCCAAGAACCTTTATCATCTCTAAGCACCCTGCCCGTGGACCCAGCATTCTCCCCAACCCGGACACTGCCATCAACGTTTAGTTTCAGCTAACCTGCCATCGGTTTAGTCCAAGCCACCTTATCCTTCATGTTCCTCCCTTTAAAAATAGACATGAGGTCATTCACCACAGTTTTAATTTGGAATAAGACCTCATTAACCGTCATCTCTTTGCCGTTAAAAATCCGATAATTCCTCGCCTTCCAGATTGACCAAATTTTCGCGACAAAGATCATGCTCCACCGAACCGAGTGAAAAATTTGACAAATCGGCTCCATATGCAGCAAAGTTTTCCCCAACGGATGTTCCTCTCCTCACTCCCAAAAAACTTTCCATTGGTTAGGGGTGAGAAGACGAAGCCATATTCTCCTAGATGATCTACAATCGGGTGAGGATCCTCTGTCCCACTTTTTTTGTCCCACTTGTGTCCCACTTTCTAATTTTAGTTTTTTTAATAATTTTAAATAAACTCTACTAATTAATTTAATTTTAATTAGTTAACAAGATACACCAAATCCCAAACTAAATCTTTTGATCTTCTTCATCCATTTCTCTCTCCTCTTGTACGTCTCTCTCCTCTCCTATCTCATTCTTTGCCATGTGAAGAAACGAGTGACTGATCCCACAGTACAAAACCTTGAACTGCATCCTTCTCACCAGTTTTCGTGCACAAATCACAGCACAATTTCATCAACAAAAGCCCTAAAAAACAACAAATTACAGCCAAAACACACAAATCTGAGCAAATCAAACTCCAATTGGATCAAACGGACGAGAACTGGAGAGAAGAAGAGAGAGACGGACTAGAACTGGAGAGATATATGGATGAAGAAGATGAAAAGATTTAGTTTGATCCTAATTGCTTGGGATTTGGTGTATCTATTTAACTAATTAAAATTAAAATTAAATTAATTAGTAGAGTTTATTTAAAAATATTAAAAAAGCTAAAATTAGAAAGTGGAACACAAGTGAGACAAAAGAAGTGGGACAGAGGATCCTCACCCTCTACAATCACGTAGGATATGAAGTACCGATTCGTCAACGCCATGACAAATGCTGCAATCTGCATCATCTGTCCGTTTACGGATTTTCCTTAGTAGATTACTCACGAGTTTATTTGAGCCACCAACCAACAAAATATTTAAGCTTATGGCTACAGGGAAGCCACCAAATCCAATCAACACGATGACCAAGACTCGACAGTGGAGTGCAAGTGCGATGAAAGGCTTTATACACACTTTGACAGGATTTGCAAATTAGTTCATTAGAAATTTTGGGTTTGCAAATTTCAATTATTAAAAGTTTTTTAAGTAGTTAAAATTTGACATGATTAGGAAAATTATACCTTATAGTCATCTGCTTATTTTTAATATTTATAGAAAATTTTGCAGCATTTTTACTAGAATTCTGAATATTTTATTCCTATGCGCTATTATTGATGATTATATTGATTAAATGATATTTTTATTAAAATATCGATCTTATCATTATGTTACTATGCAAAATAATATAGAATAAAAAGAATATATTTCTAAATTTATTATTTTTTGCTAGAGAAAATTATGCATATTAATGGACTAATATGATTAAAGATAAAATATGCTTAATTTGAATATTTAGACCATAAGAATAAATGGATTATGTTTAAGTTAATTAGCAAATTAATAACCATAAATAAGTTTTAATATTTTAAAGTGTAAGAAAATTACATATTTACCCTCACTTTTGATAGTTGACTAAGGGTCAATGGATGGAAGGGAGTTACGTGCAAAAAAATTGAAACCTTAGAAGGTATATACAAAAGAATTGAAACCTCACGAGAAGTATATGCCGATGAGTGAAATTTAGGGGGCTATATGCCAAAATATAAAATCTCATAAGGCTATATGCCAAAGTGTGAAATCTCAGGGGAGGTGGATGAAAATTACCCGACATTATTGATATGTTTCAAAAAAGTGAAAAGAAGCGGCGATTAATAATTTTATTCGATTGCTCCATCATAGTACGTGTTCACGTAATATATGAAAACTAAACTCTACTATTGCGACAAGATACCAGTAATGAAGAATATTTTGCAGAAGCCAAAACTAAAGGCCGAAGTTGGTCACACGTGTCAATAACTTGACCCTCAAAACACACGCAATGATTAGTTTAAATATCAAACGTATTCCTTACCTATGAATGGCTATTATCTAGATAAATAAAAAAAACCTTGATAAAATACAATACAAAAGGATTGCAACACTTGTCGTAAACTTTAGGTAGTCATGTAGGTAATAAAATCTATCCTTAATATTATAGTAGATTTGAAGAACTCTAATAAATATTAATGTTCTAAAATATCATTGACTTTAATATTATTTGTCTTCACTAATATTTATTTATTTGTGCAAATAGCTCCGTTTCTCAAATACCATTTAACTGAAAAAGGTGTGTAACTTGTTAGTTGTGTTTTTGCTCAAAGAAAACTAATTAAAAGAACAATGAATTAAAATACAATTACACTAAAATTATATTTGCAGAATTTTTCTTATATAGAGACAATAACGAGTTTTTTTTTTTTTTTTTGAAAGGGAGACAATAACGAGTTTGGATGTGTATTTTGATAATCTTTTTGTGTATTCATAATTATTCATTAACTTTTGAAAAGTCGGCGGCTAAACTGTTGAACGATATAGCTGTGGCCAGTAGTTTGACTGCCTTAATGCCATAAGTTGGAAATGTGGGAAGGACGGAGACCCTCTTGCCGCATGAGTCTTCGCTATTACATGAACTTTTTCGTCATTTATAGTGTATGTAAATGTTTATAAAAAAAATTGATTGACTTTTGAGTTCAAGTAAACACTTTAAGTGTTTGCATCATTAATTTTTAATTTGCTTGTCTTAAAAAAAGTAACTAAAAGGACAAGTGAATGAAGCAGAGTTGGGGTGTTCTTCAAACTAGTTTTGAAAATAAAGTATGTTAGAAAGTTTAAAAGGAAAAAGTACTTCTCATTTATTGCAGACAAATGATTAATGTTGTCGCTTTTTAAGAGATTCGTCAAGTTTCTGATTCTTACTAACAACAACTTTTCAGCAATTTTAAAGAAGTTTAATAAAATTATTACAAATTCTATAAGGTCTTACAATAATAGCAAAGATTTTCTAAAATTTGATTAACTTTTTTGAGAGAAGCCTTTTAAAAAAGATGGAAGCTTTATATGCTCTTGATAAATTATTGGCTCGATTCAACCATTTCTGTTATTAAACTCTTAAAAATCGTAGTTTCTGAATCATAAATTAAGATTTTAATAGCCGAATTCACGACTAACTTCAATTTATATAGATCATGTGATTGATGAATTAAATATCATTGTTAATTTGTAATAAGATGATGCAGAGGTTGAAACTTTAGTTTTACGCCTTAGGCACGTTTCACACACAAGAAATGCTCCCCTAAATAAATTAGCGACATGAGATATATTTTTCTGACGTGGAGCTCTTATCAAAATACTTTATTTTAACTCTTTGCATCTAATGACTTGCAAATATTTAGTAATTAGTAACAAGTAAGCTGCCAAAAATTTTCTTTGTAATTTTTTATCGTTTAATATTTTCCCATGTAATTTTTATCGGCAATCATTATATTGTAAAATCAAAAAATAAGCAAATAGCACATCTCATATTTATGATTTGACTTGTTAGGTAAATGATAGCGTTAGTTTATGCATTGAGATTTTAATTGAACTTGTATGTAATCATCGTAATGTACTAGTAAACATTATCTTCTTTTTTAATAACTTTTTAAAACATCATAAAACTGACTGGCACCAAAATTTTTATATGTATACATAAATTAACATATTTCAAATAAACAACTAATCATGAAAGTTTATACAAACTTTAATTTAGATAATGCTAACTCGAGCAGAGTTTTGGTATCATTCCTAATACATGTAGATCAATTAACAACAATATGAGTTATAGACTTATATCCTATTGACTAATTTATTCATTAATTGCAACTAGAAATTACATATGGAGCATATGCCAAATAAAAGTAGCACATATTTACAGTTAACTCTATTTAATATAGTGGGATGTCCTAAATTTGTAATGTGACTACAATAATCGCGCGATTAGTTTCCCAATAGCTAGCATGCATCTAGCGGTGGCGAACGCCTTATTTATTTGGTTTACAAGCTTTGCATAAAGTTAAATTTTCAGTTGAAAAAAAATGTCTCAACATATCATGAGCATAGTTTGGAAAATTGTAGAGAGTATTTTATGTATTAAATTGTTGTAATGAAGTTATTTAGGTTTCAGGTTATTCAAGATTAGTGGGTAAATTCCTTCCACCTCCCCTGAGTTTTCTTCTCTCTCCATCCACTTTCCCTCTAGTTTGAACTTTTTGATCCACCACCCTTCACTTATTAGTTAATTTTTATTTTTTTTTGTTGAATAACTTATATTAAACAATCAATCAAAACATTGGTTCTACAAGGGGGAAACCACAATCACAAAATAAAGAGATATGGAGCCTATTATAAGGCACAATCCCTGTAACTTTAGAGTCTCTAGCCCAGGCTGCTAAATTATGTTCTGCAGCATTACAGTGCCTGGGAACAAAAAAGAATTTCCAACGAGTCCATATTTTCCTAAACTGTCTAATCGCCAAAATGGTAGGTTTGGAACTCCAGTTGATATCCTCTTCAGAGCCATTTATATCGTTGATTACAAAGAGATTATCAGATTCGAAGATGATCTTTTTCTTCCTGAATTTGATAGCGAATTGCACAAAATCAAGTATAGCCAAGGCCTCTGCCATCTCAGCATCAAAACTTTGGAAATCGTTTGAGTGAGCCAGCAGGATGGATCCTGAAGAATTCCTCCAAACTGCTGCCAAGGTAGACGAGGAAGACGTGAAGGAGGCATCTGTGTTCACTTTGATCCAGTGTTCTCCAGGAGGATACCATGCTTTCTGGACTCTTTGCCCAAATATGGTCATCTTGATAGCACTTTGAGCCCGATAATGATCTTTTGTTTGAGTATGGATATCTTTAATGCCCATATGCACTTCTTTAGGATTGGCATTATGAATAGTATTGTTCCTAAGAATCCAGATATTTGCCATGGAGACAGCTGCAAAAATCATGATCTCCATCTTCTCTTCACCATCCAAAGCTTTACTCAAGTCTCCTTCTGCAATAACAAGAAGAAAATCCATAAGCGAAAAATCTCTGAAATGATCAATGTGGATAGACCACTTGGAAGAGAACCAGATTAGTCTAGCCACATTACACCTAATGAACAAGTGCTCAGCAGTTTCGTTCCCATCATTGCACAAGGGGCATTTAATGTTTCCAATTTGGAAAACATAATTAATTTTGACCCTAGTAGGTAAGGCATTAGAAACAGCTTTCCACCAGAGGAGTTTGTGGCGATTATGAATCTTTGCTTTCCATAGAATTCTCCGTATAGAAGCCTTTGATAGTCTGGTAAGCAGATCTAACAGAGAGCTCCCCTGACTGGGAGGAAAACCAATAGATCTCTTTCTGTTCCTGGGAAACAGAAATATGAATCTTCAAGATGTCCTTGACTGTTTCTAGCAGGAATAAAGAAGCAAGAAGAGAGTGATTCCAAGAGCAAGTCTCTTCTATGATCAGATCTTTGACTTTAGGACAAAGGATCTCAGAAGAATCATCAACATTCAACTGGTTTCTAGGTATAGGAATTCCTTGCTGAAAGGAAGGAATCCAAGCTTGAGTCTAATTAAGAATTTGACTTGAGGGGCAAAAGCGTCAATAAATAACATTCACAACACAACCAATTTACTCAAGAGAATAAGAATTACTACTATGCAATATTAGATGAAAATCTTGTATTCAGATAATTATGTTTTATTAATAATATACATGTTCACAAACAAAACATAAACATAATTAATGTATAATATACATGTATTTGGGGCTTACCTCAACATGAAAAATAATAATAAAATAATTAGGGTTATTTAACTTAATAATTCAATATTAATATATCTTGTATTTTTTGTGAACAAGTTAAAAATCATTGAATCATAAATCTATGCTTGTTTTATCATATCTTGCTTACAAGATATACGTCACTATTGAATTATTAAGTTAAATGGGTCTATTTATTATACAACTAAAAAACTTAATAACTTTATAACTACTAATATATAGAACTCAATGAAAACATTAAATGAAAATATTAATACTTAAATTTAGTTTTTGAAAATGATATACATGTGATTTAGTTACTTTTAGCCCTAAATTTAGGGTCCACTCTATTTATACTTACTCTAAAATGTGCTCATGTATTTCAAATTTGTTCTTAAATGAAACATTATTTGAATTCAATTATCGTCTACTTAATCATGAATCTATTTATTTTCTTCTTATTGTTTATGTTGAGTATAGGCCCCAAATACGTTTGTAAATTTACTATGTTAACGTTTTGCTTGATGAACATGTATATTATTACTAAAATTTAATTATATTGATATAAGACTTACATCTAAGATTTGTCATGTAATGTTGCATATTAACAAATTGTTGATTTCTTAATTTATTTGGTTGTTTTATGAATAGATATTTAACAGTCAATTTTGTATCTTGTTGACACTTTTACTCTTTAAATCAACTTGTTTACTAACAATTAACTAAGGGGAGATGGAAGGAAAAATGCAAATGTGATGGGAGGTGGATTGAGAGAGAAGAAACATCGTGAGAGGTACATGGAAATTGCCTCAAGATTAGTTATGAACCTTCAACCCCTTAACTAGGAGAATTAATAATGTACGAATTTATGGCAATAGACATGCACCCTGCGTATCGGACCGTAAATTCGAGCCAAGTACGTTGTTTGTCCAACAATAATATAAAACAAGAGAGAAATGAATTTCACCCACCGTGCATTACGATCGTTAAAAGTTTTTTGTAAGGCATGAGAAAAAATTCTACCTAGTTAAACAATTAAATTAGAAGGTATCTTCAAAAGGTCATTCACATAAATACTTTTTGGTCACCAAATGTTTCAAAAATCTTGTGGGACATTCCAATCCCAAGCTTTGTAATTTTCGTTCTAAAAGTTTTTAAGTTGACAAAAACTCTGGTTGAGTGTCAATAACATAATTTAGGTGAGAAGAGTTGTATAAGTAATTCAAGACTACTTAGTTTCAAGATATTTGAATCGTTATTGAAATTAATGTTTAATATGTATGGTGATTCCCTAAACTTGCTTTTTGAAAGATTTTTGTGTGATTTTCTTTTCTGAAATGTTTTATATGTATGATGATCCTGGCAGGGAAATTCACTAGTATTTAACTGTTAAACGTAGTTTCATAAAACACTAATTTAGACAAATGAATACAAACTAATCACATCACAGTTTTATTAATATTCTAAATCAACCTAAGTTTAAGTTGATTTATGATGTACGTTAGTAATGCGTGTGGGATAATATCAGAGAAGAGATAGAGTCGGGTTTAGGGTTATCATCATATCAGCAAATCTTTGAAAAAATAATATAATAAAAATGGATTTATTTGTTTGAGAGATATAGCTAATGTAAAAGTCTTCTACTCTCCTCTTCAGATTTCATCGTATTATTATTCTTTTTGTCAACGGATTTAATTGATTTTGCAACGAAACTTCAAAAAGATTGAATCTTTATTGAGAGGGACAAAAGGGTTTTTGTGGGATTGTAATCTTCAATAGTTTTTCCAATTCTGATCACAATTTTGTAAATTTGTTTTTTTCTCCATTTAAGCGGTCATTGTGTCGATTTATGTGGTAAACAAAGTTATACTCTGTCGACATGATGACATGTTGTTCCTTCAACTTCAACTAGATTAAATTACATTACTGTCATAAATTCTTTGCCACTCCTCCAAAAAAAAGAATTCCATCACAACTATTTGAAGGGCTTTTGTTCATTAATTATTTGGAGCTGTTTGAGCATAACCATATGTAAAGATTTGGACTTTCTTCTTGATTGAACTGAAATTGCAATTTTCTTGAGCCAAATTCTACTGTTTCATTGATGGCCCTTTCTTTCACTAGATTATCATGGTTGTGGTTTGGAGGCAAAGAAAAAGAGCAAATCTCCAATGGGTCGGTAGTAAATTCTATTAATTCTTTGGGTGAATGGGGTTTAGGAACAAGAGGTGAGCCTGAAAGTTTGAAGTTTTATTCAATCAAAGGGAATGATGCAAGATTGCCCTCGTCAAGTGCGAATAGGAAGTCGAAAAGGAAATGGAAGAGTAGGGAAGAGAGGAGCAGGAGGATTGATAAAGCGTATGATCTTGTGTTGGTGCCCTCTGATGGGGTTTGTTTGTCAGGGTCGGAATCCGATGATTCGGACTGGTCAGTCGGGTGGATGGAGCCTCATGCCCCCAATTTCCAGAGTGATGATGAGGGAGATGATAGTTTTGCTGTGTTGGTTCCTTGCTATAGGAATGATTGTGGGAGATTGAAGGAAGGGGATGGGCCTAGTACTCACTTCTCGAGTGCGATTAAGAGCCGCCCGAATGATTATTCTGTTGGTAAGAAGTCCCTCGAGTATGAACTTTACGTATGAATAAATTAGATATCGCTTGATGCTCTTGTTTATGCGTATGTGATTTTCTTTTTCCCCAAATTGTCACTATAGCTTGTAGCATTTTCTTATGGTTCATATATCGTATTTTAGCTGATATAATGTTGTGGTAATATGCTTTGGTGTAATGCCGAAGATTCTACTTTCTGCTGATTCGTTATTGGTGGAGTTACTTTTAATGCTTTGTCAAGTGTTTCTGCGGTTCTCCAGCACTATTATGGTTTTAAGATAGTAGAATCAGCTACGAATCTTTTAATTCCAATTGATTGTGTAGGCTACATGAGCTAGACGAGAATCATGTCATCATGTCTGGTTGAACACATAAATTTTCGTTCTATACTCATTTTGATTGAGGACAGTATCTTTGTTTAGTACTCTGACGACTATATTGTTTCGTTTGACCTTCACCAAGTTTTCTTCGGTCGTCCTTGTGCTCTAAACATTTTTGTTAAATTGAGAGCTTGAAAGGTTGTATTGTTGCATCTATGGATATTTCTCACTTGACGATGTATTGTAAGCTATTTCCTTGCTCTAATTTGATTTATCGAGAAATTGTAGTAAAAAATGAAGATTAGTTGCATTTTGCTACTTTTACCTAAACAATTAAGCTTCATGAAGAAATCAGTGTCTCATGATTATTGGTTTATTAGGCTTATAGTCATCAGGAATGCTGACTTGATAATAATATAATATTGAGTTTAGTTAGAAAAGAATAACTTGGTTGATGCATCTTTCGCGAGTCCACGTTCTTTTTCGTCTTCTGAATTACACAAGCATTGAGTATCAAGAAGCAGTTTTGACTTGTTTGCATCTGCTACTGGCGATTTTGTGCTCGATCCTTGTATTATACTCCACATTTCAAGTAAAGCTGAACTGAACCTAGAATCCAAGTATGTCTAGCTCTCCTTTAAGGTTTTCGTTTCAGTTTCCTTCTAAGAAAAAGGTGGGGCAAATCGTGCACTTCCTTCGACAGCCAAAGCCTTCTCCTTAACTGAGTCATCTTTGGGATCCTAATCTCCTTTTTATGAAAGTTGAAACTCAATAGGTATATGAGCATCTTCTTCTGGTCACTTCCAAAGACACTTCCATTTTTTCCTGAATAAATACACTTGCGTCCCTTTAGATTTGATTTAATACAGTATTCTCCTCTGATAATAACAGAAGTTGCATAAAAGCTTTACGAACGGAGAAATATGGGGTCTGCCCGTGAGATTGAAGGGTGCCTATGTACTGATTCATGCCTCATGGAAGCCATCTCTTATATTCTATTTTTTAAATTTCAAGGGGGGTTTGTTTTTCAAATAGCAGGGAGGTTTCTGTCACTAGGCTGAACTATATGGGGTGTAATGTAGTTGTTCTTTATTTTCTAATCTTGTTTCCTGCATGTTGTGAAACTGTATCTTGACATTGCATCATTTGGAGTTGGTCACGGAAACGGAAACTGAGTATTATACTGTCATTTGTTTTAAATGGTTTCAGAAGGCCGGACCGTTGAGCAGTGGCTTTCCTCTCTCCAGAAATTTTAAAACGTCTCTATTGCTCGATGATGATTAATCACTACTGCATATGTCGTAATTAAATGGATAATCTGCCTCAGAATTTGGAAAGTTGAAGTTATTTGCCGGAAGAGCAGAGGATATGGTACTTGTTGTGAACTTTCATCAAGTTGCATAAAATCATTCCTGACTCTGACAATAGGATGGAAGATAAATAGCTCAAAGATGCATCGTCTTGTGTTCTTCAGGTTATTCGTGTTAGGCTTGAGTCTACCGAGGCTGGAAGAAAACTTTACATATATTGCTGATTCATCGGTGTGAATAAGCACTTGTGAATATGTCAAAGTTAAGTATTTTTGACCATCTGGTGCAAATAAATCATGCTTTTCCCCGAAGTTGATGTTTATGGAAAAAGCTATTACTTTGTAGTCTGTACATAATGGTTTTACTGCTATGTATGTTTATGGCTTTTCTTTTGTATGATATACTTGTATTTTACATAAAACAAGATGCAAATATTCATGAGGATTGAGTAAACGGGTGCTTTGGTTTATTCTGTGTTCAACTGAAAAGATTTTTACTTAGACCAGGCTATATAATTTGTAATTTGGTTATACTTTTGATTCTGCATTCATTATACACTTTCCTAAATGAAAGTGAAAACTTTTGGTACAACGTTTATAACTTCTTCACCAATGGTTGTGACACGTTGTAATTTTATTCTAACGCCGCGTTGGACTAAAATTACAAAGAGTTATAACTAGGGGTGAGTAAGGGTTGGGTTTTTCGGGTCCGGGGGCGCTTTGGGGTATCCGAAACCCGACCCTGATGAGCAGATAGATATTCAAACTGTTCGGGTACCTGAAAAAATTGGGTATCTGCGCATTCGGATATCGGGTACCTGATTTTTTTTCTTTCATCTTTTGAGCTGTTATTTTGCTGCTTTTGCACAGCAGTTTTATCACTTTGTCATCATTTCTTCAGCTTTTTTGTCAAGGGTAGGGTAAGACCCTTACCCTTACCCATACCCTGTTAGGACCCTCTCAATTTTATTTTCAAAGACCCTTACCCTACCCAGACCCCTACCCTATTCGGACCCTAAATATACAGATCCTGACCCTACCCTGGTCGAAGGGTCGGGTCCAGCCAGACCCTTTCTGTTTTTCTTCATAAACAAGCGCCGCTGCTGCGCCTTTATGTAAGTTTGTTGTAATTGCATAAATACCCCCGCTCAATTTAAATAATTACAAATCACCCCTTCATTAATTAAACTAATATTATGTTTTAAAAATTACAGCACCGCTCTTGTAAGTTTATTATAATTACATAAATACCCCCGCACAATTTAAATAATTACAAAATCACCGTCTTCACTAATTTAAATATTAATATCATGTTTTAGAATTATTACAGCATCGCATCCTGAAGTTTGTGTAATTGCATAAATACCCCACACAATTTAAAATAATTGCAAAATCACCCCCAAAGATAAACAATAGAGCGTGGCTCAATTCAACGATTTTGTTAAAACATGACTACTATTGTTATTTAGAAAAAGCAATAAACCACTAAAAGCAACAACTTAACAATAATAATTCTCATTAATTTTTTTATTTCTATTACCAATAATATGAAGCACCTACATTTGTAAAAAGCATATACCCACCGAACTTGGTCAAAAATAAGCATGAAACTGCATGACCACAATTAAGTATTAAGTATTAATGTTTCAATAAGAATATGCCAAAGTTCATAATGTATCACTTACTTGATAGAAATAGAACTTTGAACATAAAACTATAAAAGTATATGAGTTCAGTAATGCATTCAAGACTTAAATATTCTAGCAAAAATGTGAAATAAGAAAAACTTTTCAAATCCCATCGAACTCCATATTCATTAAAGGCAAGATTCAACATTGTCATCATTGAGACAAGACCAGCAATATTTTTCTACCAACCAAAAAGTCTGAAACCATTGTTTAGACCAGAAAAAGAAATAGCAAAATTAAGGTCTTCCACCAAGGTTACCAAGTTCCACCTCCATTGTATCCACCCTCATCTATCTCCTTCCTTCTACGGTACCTAAGTTGCATAAATAATAGAATTGCATTAGCTAATAGATAATATCAACGCATTGTACGTTAGCTATCAGACGATAAAATAATGTAAGGACAGTTTATGCAATTTTCCAAAAATGAGGAATGATTCGTGCAAATGGTCTCAAGTCTCAGTTCTCAAGGGTGCTTTGTACAAAATAGAACAGCAAATTAGACTTTACAAAATAAAACAACGTAAGATGAATAAAATGTATCAATTCATCCTTTTATGTCGAAGAATCATACGAACACATCCAAACACGGATGAAAAAACTTGTAAACTCATCAAAAACAGTAGCAAATGGCAGCCATTAGAGTTAAAGACTGCCATGAAGCAAAAACAGAATTCAAGACATATTTGTCATCAATCAATCAGACTACTTTGAAATGAAATGACAACTCAGACAACAATATGGAACATGGGAATGCTCAGAAGTCCAAATATCAGTAGTAAATGACACTTTGCAGTCAAGCTCCTCTAGCCACTTAGTTATCCTAGCCTTTTCTTCGTTAAACAACTCTATAATATCAGCCCTCACCTTGTTCCTACTAGGAACTCTAAATTCAGGACGAAGAGTTCTACAAAAAAACTGAAACCCATTGTGATAACCTATGTTGAAGGGATACAAATGTTGTGCGCACATGCTCGCCAAAGCCTTTCTACTCTTTGATTGATCAAACTGAAAATCTATCTTAGGAGTTGTAGTCCTAGCACTACTCGTTGTTTCTAACTTATAATTCGGGCAAGCTCTTTTAAGATGTTTTATCAAATGGTAAGTGCCATAACTTGGACCAGTAGTCAAGAGTTTCTCACAATGTTTACATTCCACATTCTGACCAAGATCATCAACCTTAGGAAGCTTTTTCATATGAGTCCATACCACAGACGGTGGACGTTTCGAACCTCTAGCATTCACAGATGACGCCACAATATCACTCTCTTCAGATTCCGACATCACGATATCTGCATTTAAGAAAAATAATAAGGTTAAAGGCCTGCAACAAAACTTACAACATATAAGTATCTCAAAGTAATACAGAAAGAGAGCATGAAACTAATGATACACTAACTACAGAGCATAACTTATGCTTATTTTTTTTACAGTCACACCTAAGTTCTTCACCAAAGAGGGTGTCAGTTATTTGATCTGAATTTGAGGAACAAAACTGAACCTATCAAATTGGAACAATGAGATACATTAACAACATCATATAATCACATGCAGTTTTTCACAATAGATCACATCACATCACATACGCATATTATATACAACCATTTTATCTGCCTAAAAGCTAACAAATCTCATGAATCTCTAACATTTTATCTGCCTAAAAACTAACTTGAACTCGACCATAACTTCACTATCTTCATGACTAGCAATTAAGTAGAGTAAGTTCACTTAATCATGAGCCATTTCTTCTTGACTCAAGAAAGACTTTAATAGTTTACATGTAATCAGAGATATGAAGAACACCATTTAATTAATTCCATCAAATCAGCAAGTCTATTTTAACAATCAGCTGCACAAAAAGGTATATAAAGATCACCCATCACCCCCAATCAACCTCAACGCAGCATCAAGTCTGAACAATACTGTTTGAATGCCCAAAATCCATACCTATTTGAGGCAGCCGAGGATTTTATCCTGCGGCTCCTACACCTGAACAACATCGTGCGTTTAATATGCCTACAGATCTTTACGGGAATAAGAACCCAAAAAGGAAAATGTTCAAAAGCCTCTAAACTGATACCACATCGCTCACCTAAATACTAAAAAAACGAAATAGAACACGAACCTACAATTTTCACCATTAATACGCATAAACGAACAATTCTCATCACAAATTACACACAAATTACAAACAAAAACAAAAAATACGAACCGTTGGAGCACTCGTACGGACTTCCACAAACCGAAACGAAGAATCTAACCAATTTACTCAAAAAAGTTACATAAAAAATGAGTATAAGAAATCATCATCTCCAAGACAACCTGTAATTAACAGCAAAACTAGGGTTTTTGACCTCAAACGCACATTATCGTAAAACTAGGGTTTTGACCAACAAATTAAGCTGATAAAAACTTACATAGCTTGAGCCTTGATGAACCCTAGGTTCGATTTGGGAGTGTTTCCAGATTTTGGTTTCAAATAGCTGAATTTATGAGACGTGCGAACCCTAATTTTGTTTTCTGATTTGGGAATTAGGGGGGAGGGGGGAGGCGGGGAGAGAGAAACAGAATAGATATTTTGGGTGCAGGGAGAGAAAAAGATTGTGTGAGTGAAATTTAGGGTCAAAAATGAAATATTGAATAGTTATGGACTTACCCTGTGAGACCCGGTGCAGATTGGGTCCGAATTTAGACCCGGACCCTAATTTGCAGGGTAAGGGTCTAGACCCTTATTGGACCCTGTAGAGAGGGTATGGATCTAGACCCTATATTTAATTTCAAGGTAGGGTAAGGGTGTTACCCTACCCTTGACAGGCCTGCCTGCTTTCACACAGGTGTTTCCTTACTATTTCATCTGTTTTGCACAGCAACAATAGCAGTATTTCCAAGCATCCAAAAGACACCAAATTTACAATTTGGAAACACAAGGAAATGCCATCAAACACAACGACCAAATTCAAAATCACAAACCTATGCCATGAATTGAAATTCATAAAGATGTATCAAACTAAATTCATAATGACTCAATCTCAATTTACATCCGAGATAGATCAATCCTCACCAAGACACAAATTAAAAATTTTCATAAACTACTTAGAGATTTATAAGATAACCACAATTTTGTGCATTGAACGGTGTCTTTTTTTCTTTCTTTTGGTAGCTGTATTTGGTCATAAACTTGGATATAAAATCCATAGACCCCTCGGAGCTAGCTGTCTCCTGTTATAGGGTTCTCGAGAGCTAATAGCAAAACCTGACTTTGTTATTTCTGATGGGTAAATAACTCTCTCTATTATTTTTAATTTTTTATTAGTCAAAATGCTCCAGCAAAATTGAAAATTTAGCAAAACCATCCTGTCATTATACAATCTTAATGAATTTAAATTTCATTTTTTTTGAAGGAAAAATTTAAATTTCATTATTCAAATAAATATTGTAAGCTTTCTTATAATTTTGTAAGAATTTCTTATATTTTTTAAAAATATAATAAAAGTAATCAATTTTGCATTTTTGTTTTTATAGATCTAAAAAGTCAAGTTCTTAACTATTAATAATTAATAGAAGATAGTTTAAATTGAAAATAAGGACAAACTATTGAAATAAGTTGATTAAAACTTGAAAAAAAAGATCTATAATTGTTCAGTTACTCGATTTTGACAGGAGATGAGAGAGTGAAATAGTAACAAATATCTTTTTCCTTTACCTTTGCCTTCTTATTTTTATTTTGTTCTTTATGTTCTGAAACATCGTATTCACTTCTGTCCTAATTGTTCTAGGGGTGAGCCCTAGCCCCTATCCGATCGGATATCCGAAACACTATTTGTAAATAAATAAATAAATAACTTAAAGAAAGAGAGGAGCGCACAATATGAAACCTTCTCACAATAGGGTTGTTATCTTATATTATTTGTGTTTGGAAATTTGATGGATTTGAATATTGATAGTGGGATATTAAGATCTTTTGTTAAAGTGATAGTGAAGAATTCTGATGAACATTTAGTAGTTTATGAAAATTTGAAAATTTGTGTCTTTATGAGATTGATAATGTCAATTGAGATAGTCATTGTGAATTTAGTTTGCTACATGTTCATGAATTTATATTCATGGCATAGGTTTGTGATTTTGAATCTAGTCATTGTGTTTCATGGCATGCCAATGTGTTTACAAATTGTAAATTTGGTGTCTTTTGGATGCTTGGAATGTGCATAACAGCTGAAAAGAGGAGGAAAACAGGAAAAAACTTGTTGTGCAAAACAGCTGAAAAAATTTAGGAAAAGCTGATAAAACTGCTATGCGAAAGAAGGAACAAAAAAAACAACTGAAGAAATGAAGAAAACCCCATAAAATGTTGTGCAAAAGCAGCAAAAAAAACAGCTAAAAAAACGGAGGACAAAAAAATCAGGTACCTGATATCCGAATGTGCAGATACCCGATTTTTTCAAACACCCGAACAGTTTGGATATCTGCTCATTAGGTTCAGGTTTCGAATACCTCGAAACGTCCCCCGGCCCAAAAAACCCGATATCTGAAAAATCCAACCCTAACTCACCCCTAATTGTTTTGCTTGTACATTGTCTTTCTTTCAAAAATAATTTAGTTATGACCACTAATTTATTAAAAACATAAAATTTACCCCCAAGTGTCCAAAACGTGGTGGGCACACATTTCTGACGCGTCTCACACCATTATCCAGATTTCTTTTTTATTTTATTTTATTTTATGTGGCTTGTAGGGCACGTGCCTAACTCGTATTCGTGTTCCACAAGTGCGTGACACAGGATTTTGTAACTTTTAGGAGCTTTGGTGCATTGCAGCTTTGAGTGACTATTGTCAAAAAATTTAACAGTTTTTTTCTCGAACAAAGCATAAAAATGAGCAAAAAAGTAAATGAAAGAATAATTTTTAGTATATATATATGTTATTTTAATTTATGAATATTACGTAAATTTTTTTAATTTGATTCAAATGGTAATTTTTGTAAAACAAGTTCTGAAATTCTTAAATGGAAATATATTCTTTGTTTTTCTACATTTTTTTAATTTTATTTTATGAATGCATACTTCTAATCTTTCGAATACATTTATCAATTTTAGACTGTAAAGTTTATATTTGTAATTCTATGTTGACCATCGTCAAATTTATTACTATGTATCAAAGAGACCCCTATTAAATCGCAAAACATATGAATCATAACCCCTCCTGAAATTTGAATGGAGAAAGGGTATTTGATTCATAACATTTTGTTCAAAATTGATCAAGGACAAAAGATGAATAGTGGATCTATTCGATATGTTGTTGCAAACATGAGAAGGTGTTTTTAATATTTGAAACCCTGACGGAGGTTTATGAAATTACTCCAGACTTCAGGGGTATGAGTAATATTATCCCTAAGATTACAGTATAATATTATTTGAGTCTTCTTATCACTATCATTTTCATTGGCTTGAGAATGTTAGTAGAACTAAAAGTACTCAACAACACAAGGATCTTTTGTGTTAAATAAAAAAACTTTAAGGCTAAGTTTGGTTCCCTGGAAAATGGGAGAAAGGAAATAAAATAAGGAAAAATATTATTTTCCAAGTGTTGGCAACACAAGAATTTCCTGGAAAAGAAAAGAATTTGGGAGAAAATATTGAAAAATCTTTTCTTAACTGAAAAAAGGTAAATATGATCATGAAATCTTTCTTAATCCTATCTTCACATTCATTCCTAAAAAATAGGAAAGAAAATTCCAACAAACACCAACACCAACATATCTTTTTATGGTCTTTCTCACATAATATATGGGCAAAATATTGTCAAATTCATATTTTTTCACCAATAAAAAATGGAAAACTCCTATTCAAAAAAATAATATTATTTCCAAAGAACTTTTTTTTTTATAATCTCACACATACACTTGCACACATGTATGCGTATATATAAATTTTGTTGCATTATATAGGGATAATATCAGTAACACACTTTGAGGTTTAGTGAAATATCAGAGACACCCTCTGAGGTTTCAATAATATCAGAGACACCCCCTGAAGTTTGATGTCCCATATCAAGTAGACCCCTCCTTTTCATCAAACAAAAAAAACTAGACCCCTCCTTTAGAAAAATATAACTTTTTTCAGAAAATATTAGCTGAAATTTTAATAGAATTCTCTTTTCACCCTTGCTTAGCTTTTAATCCAGATTTTAACTCACTTTATAAGACTAAAATATCATTTTTTGGTACTTAAAAAATGGAAGGAATATCACCCAATGTCCGTCTTTGATGATATCATCACTCAAACTTTTTTTTATTATTTTTAGAAATATGATTTTATCTTCCCCACAAATTATTATTAGTGTGATTATACTCCCTCCTTCCAATTCAATCCTCCTCTTGAAATGCGGTTTTGTTTCTGTTGCCTAATAAGAGAGATTGTCACGGAATAATCTCACTAATCTCCATTTTCTTTTAAATTATGAACAGATAGCAACAGGGAAAGATATTTTAATTATGAGAAAAACTAATTAGTAGATTTACTGATCTTCTCTAATTATGAAAACGTGAGCTTAAAACATCAAAATCTATCCAAAAATATGATTATGGCCAAGTTCAGCTATATTATCTTGTTACAGTAAATTAGGGTTATGCTAATTAAATCTCCTATTTGCCTAAAACTGCAAAATAGATATAGCTAACACAAAACCATTAATGTGTATGTATAATTAACAGAAGAAACAACAGTTTTAAGTTCGAGTTTAAAAATTACTTATTTTAGTTAAAAAGTTAATATGGATCTCTATTTGTTGGTCTTTTTTGAAAGTAACACAGTAATCTCAATTATAAAATGGTCGCTTGACCTTGATTTCGTTAGAGTTTTTCGAAGAAAGAGTGAGTGAGACAAGAAAGAGAGTTTCTCTTTCCTGTTGTGGGCTTTGGGGAACAAGATGGTAAATTTGACTTTTTACAAATAAGGGTAGTAGGGTAAAACACAAAGTTATTCATATATCTTTTTTCCATAAAGATCTTGAGAAGGATAAAATAGTCTTCTTTTAAAATTTGTCAATTTTGTTTGATTTAATTTAATGACAGGGTGTCACGGGGTAACCTTCGAATTAACCGAAAAGGGGCACCGTTCGGCTAGTAGCGCAGGTAGTCGCTACGTCCGCCAAGCTCGCGTGTTGTGTGTCGCACTCACGTCTCAACAACGCTTTAGAGGCACAACAAAATATGTAATATTCATGTCCATTTCACAACAATGCAAATATTACAGTTCGGATATGAGGAATGAGCTAACAAAGCTTGAGTACAATATTTGGTTTCTCAACTACCTGTTCCCCCTATAGTATGCTTAAGGAAGAAAAAGGTTGTGACAGCAGTACACTACTAAAATGCTGAACCACACCTTTTCTCTTTCCTAGCGAAGCTACAAAAATCCTACACTACGTTGCCTTTTTCAATCTTCAATTAACTCTTGGCATCGTCTTGTAAGCAAAATCTACGCTCGGCGGGGCTGCCCGACGAGCGCCTTCAATCCTTGTCAACGGCTCGACGCCTGGAGCGTGCCGGGTAGCCTTTGACATTCTCCCCCACTTGAGATAGCAACGTCACTGACGCTCTGGACGCATTGAATGAATCAATGAGATGTTTGAACGCCTTGAGGTTCGTCACCCACTCCCAAGTATTCTCCTCACTGCTACAACTATTCCACTTCACCAAGTATTCATCGTGGTGACCTTTGTTGGTGTGCGTGACTCGGTGATTGAGTATGGCTTCAATCGTCTTCTTCTTGGTATTTGATGTGGGGTATTTTCGTCTAGATACGTGTCAAACCTCCAACACTCCACGTCAGACTGCTTTAGTTCCTGATGGATGCTCAAGCAGCTTTTGAGTTCGGAACCTGCACTCAACACCACACGTAAACTAAGCCGGTGCCTTCTCCGACGAAGGCACTCCGACGCTCAAGTCAGATAGGTCGGAATGCGACGTGAGAGACAATAGCTCAAATTTATAGGTCGAAATTAGTCCAAATAGGTCGAATTTAAGCTGTATAGGTCGAATAAGCGCAATGGTATTGAGAACCAGGATGAAGGCACCCGAATATGTCAAAATACCCTCAAATAGCTCGAAATACACTCTATATAGATCGAACAAGAGCTATTGCAGACAGCTCGAATTACTGCTCTATAGCTCGAATTCGATGTATATAGCTCGAAATTAAATGCTTGAAAAATTAAACGTACCTTAGAATGAGGCATGGGACCCCCTTATATAGTAATACGAGTCCTTATTCAGCTAGAAGTGCAATCCAAGTCGAACTATAAGTCTAAATAGGTCAAATTAGACCTATTTTGAAATAGCTCAAATTGGGCTTTCATATAGGTCGAACTGGGCCTCAAATAGATCGAATTTGACCCCAGATAGCTCGAATTGGGCCTCTCGGCCTCAAATAGATCGAATTTGGCCCCAGATAGCTCGAACTGGGCTTGAAATAGCTCGAAATAGGCCTGTTCGGGCCCAAATAGATCTCGCTTGGGCTCAATTTGGGCCTACTTGGGCCGATTTCTGAGTTTTGCCTTGAATTGTAATTTTGAATTAAAAAATAATGGTGCTGACGTGGCATAATATGTCCCGAAATACGCTCGTGATATTGTATCGGATATTATGACGTGGCGGTACCGAAATATGGTACATCATGGAGTCCCCCAGTTTGTAAGAGTAATGTGTGCAAACATTGGTCATACAAACTAAAAAGAAGTCACATAACTGAGAATCGTGCAACGAAGTCGGCCTTGTCGTAAAAAACCAAAAATTTGAGCAAAAATACCAAAATACGAGAATATGTCGAATTTACTATTTTTGGTAACTCAAAATAGTATTGGTCGAAATTAGCTCCCGAAAAGGTAACTCGAATTTCAAAAATTAATTTCCGAAAAATAGCTCAAATTTGCAAATAGGTCGAATTTGAGGGCATTTCTGTAATTACAGCATCATTTCGCCTATAGATACCCCGCTCTGAGCTTCATATCCTCATTTCTCGCCAAAGCAAGCATCCAAAGCTCTCGAAAAATAGATCGAATTTATAGCTCGAATTTGCCATTTTTAGTAAGTGCGCTGAATAGCTCGAAAAAACCTCAAAAAATAGCTCGAAAAAGTCCCAAATAGATCGAAATTTTCTAGAAAGCTCGAAAATTCCCCTTTTTACTTGTGAAATTTTCGGTGAGTGGTGAAATGCTGTGAATAACTCGAAATTATAGGTCGAAAAAACCTAAATAATTCGAGTTATAGCACTTGTAAAAAATTTTCAGTTTTTGAAATTTTTTGTAAAATGCTAACAACTTGTCTTTTTTGCAGAAATTTTCACGACGGCTCGGCTTCGACGTAACCGGTCTCCGCGACGTCCATCACCACCCCAATCTCACCAACGTCCGTACTACAACTCTCGCAACCAACCGCGTGGGTCTTTGTCTCGCAATCCGTGCAATTCAGACACAAGGCGTCCAGCATCGCCAGCTCGACGTCGACAATCAGAACCTGCCAGAATCTGAGTTCATGGTGCACCAAAGCTATTTGTTCCCGCGCAGAGATCGTACGAGCAAGTTGACCCAAACGAAGAAGTTTTCGTAGATCTAGACCCTCGTGCCGGTAATCTTTCAACCTGAACCTCTTTATGGCTCGCGTTATTGATATTGAGTCATCAAGTAGTAGTAGCGAAGATAGTAGTAGATCTTCTAGATCTTCTAAGTTTAGGGAGAATGAGTCGACTAGCGATAGTAGCAACCACTCGACTGAAGAGACCTCTTCTAGCAATGATAGGGCATCTGATATGGAGGTAGACATCTTAGGAGATGATGAGGTTAGCTCTAACCCTCTTAGCATCGTGCCTTATGTACCCCCGCCTACTTATGCTTCTACCCCTGCAACAAACTCTCCTTAACAAATCCCGGCACGAAACTTGATTAACTTCGATCAGTTTCCTTCTGCCCTACCCACGACATAAGATATTACCGCGAGACTTACGATATCCCTGATACCTATGAAATCATCATTCCGGGGCCAGAGGATAGGATGAACAACCCTCCAGAGGGGTGTCTTACTGTTTTTAGTAGTTACCTCCACTGTGGTCTCCGAGTCCCATAGCCCCTATCGTTTCAGAAATCATGGCATCCCTCAATTCTTGTCCTTAACACTTTACTCCGAACGCATACACACAGATGTATGCTTACGTGATGCTCACCCGTGTCTTCAACCTGCCATGTTCAGTGAACGGTTTCTAGCAACTGTTTCTAGTTAAGTTCCGCAATAGAGGTGTAGACGCCGGGTTTTATTACCTGAGTTCATGGAAGAAGCAGTGCTTCCTGTCTGAGTTGCAGTCGAGCTTCGGGGCGCATTGCTAGAAGCAATGGTTCTTTGTCAAAGAATCCAAGCCACAGGAATTTCGATTCAAGAGGCCGTGGACCGACGCCCGCCCATCGCCCAAGCGTCCCGCTTCTCCTATCTATACTCAGACAGTGATTAAGGACCTGAAGGAGCATCAGTTTGATGCCTTCGAGTTGACCACCACCCCGGTGTTGCGGGCCGGCGGTTACACTCATCGTGCAGGTGTTGAGTCTTCTGTTTTTGGTATAACATTATGCATATTTGTCTTTTGTACTTGTTGAACTTTTATCTTCCTTTTATTGTTATCTAACCTTTGCATTATTTGTTGTTTTCAGAGCGCATCGATATGGACAAGACTAAGAAGAGGCTTGCCGCTATGAAGCGAGGCGCGAACGGCCGTCAGGCCTCGGCGCCCATCCCTGAGAAAACCAGTCGCCGGGGTGCAAAGACGGCTGGTACGAGTTCACGAGGCAGCAACGCTCCTGCTCCCCCTTCCACTGCTGCTGTCTCAACACGAGGGTCAGGACGAGGTAGGGGTTTTGGTTCTGCATCCTTGCCGGCTCCATCAGAGTCGACCGCCGCTGCTGCTCCCGGATCGCCACCCATCGTTTCTGAGCCGATTGTTCCTGAGCTTTCTCCTCCACCAGCACCTTCGACTGGAAGAGTGCATCTCCCCTCTGTTGCTGCAGCCGTGCCAATGAGTCTGAACCAGATGCGGCGAGTAGGAAGAGGTCTTCGACCGCTGAGGATATTCGACGGGGCAAGCGTCACGCGCATGACAAATCAAACACCTTTGAGGGCGATGAGCTTGATATCGATGTGGAGGAGATCGTGCGGGCTACGGTCGAGTCGGGGCAGTTCACCATGAAAGACACCACTGCTCTTCGACTGATGAAGGGATTCTTGCTTGACTTTGACCGTCAGCTTTATTACCAGGCGATGGGGCACAAGAAATTGGTTAGCCGGACGGCCTTGTCAATGTGTGAGGTTAGTGTATTTACATGCTTTCTTTGAATCATGTCTTATACTTGTTTTTTGCTTTTGTCATATCTTATATTGACTTTCTCTCGTATTTTGCAGTTCTTCGTTAACCTCCAGACCATGGCGGAGAACTTTGACATGGTCATGACTTCTCAGGCCCAGCAGAAGGAGCTGATGGACAGGCATCACTCCTCAGCCTTACAAGCGCAAAGACTAGAGAAGCAGGCCAAGGAGGCTAAGGCTGAGGTTGAGAAGCATCTCGTGGTAGCAGTCGATGAGCTGAAGGTGGTGCAGGCCGAGTTGGAGGCCCTGAAAGCGGCTAAAGCTAATGTCGACAAAGAGCTCATCGAGGAGAAGTGGCTTTCCAGTCAGCTTACTATTGATTGCCAGCACGCCACTTCCCTCGTCGATGACCATGTTGATACCATTAGGACGATGCAGGACGCTGTGCAGCCGCTGAGGTGGAACGCGCAAGGCTCGAGGCTGAGCTAACTGATGTGAAAGCTCGCCTTGCGACTGCTGAGGAGGATGGCTATAATAGGGCCATGAGCAAGGTAGTTCCTTCTTACTTGACTTTTCTTTCTCGTATTTTAATGTCTTGTATCTTGTACTTACGTTTTTCTTCTCTTGGTTTGTAGGAGCTTCCTGATGAGGATAAAGTGATGATAGCCATTGAGTTCTTCCGCTCGACTACCTGGGAGCAGATTGCCTTGGAGAGGGGCGGCTTTGACACGACCAAGGGTTGTAATATGGCCCTTGATGAGATCGTTTCCCGAGGTGCGCTTGCTCCTGGATTCAAGAAAGAGGATTTTAACGTCCTCAATTTCCTGAACGAGGACAAAGCAGAGGCTGGTGAATCCTCGGGCACTGCTGCTGCTGATCCTGCTCCTGCTGATCCTATTCCTGCTGAGGAAGTTGGCGAGCCTAAGCATGATCCGTTCAAGTCTTTTTATCCCCTCCGTCACGTATGGCTTTCGGATTTTTCTGACGAGCAGCCATCCACTTCTGCTGCTGCTACCACTGCACCGGTCGAGGCCCTGGAGGAGGGTGAGATGGCTTTCGACCCTCAGGTCTTAGAGCATCCGGCGGAGGGCGATCAGGCTATGCTCGATGTCCTAGTTCCCGTTCCTGCGCCTCGTCAGATTTCTCCCGCTAATGATACCGGGCCGCTGAACGAGTCGTTTGCTGTGATTCCAGAGCAGAGCAAGGGTGCTGTGAAGTCGCTGGGACTGGGTCTGCTTCCCTGATTGCTTTGAGTGGCCTGCGTGCCCGCATTTCTGGCGTCTGTGCCTTAGATACTATTTTGAACATCTTTACTTTCCGTACAATATATTTGCATTAGTACATTTTATTTTCATTCGTACAGTATATCTCTGTTGACTTGTGCGCGATTTTAGCGCTTATCCATTGCTATTATAGTACGGTTTGACTTTAGAAATTTGGTCTTGGTGAGTGTTTGCTCATACGTGTCTACTTCTTTATGCTTATATTTATAGTTTTGTCACTTGCTAAAACACTTAAGTTTTATTTACAAGTATATGCGAGAGTGCGAGAACTTGTGCTCGACTCTATGAGGCTTGTGCTTGTTGTACGATGCTAATGTTCGTGCTAGTGAAGCTAATGTTTGCGGGAGTGCGAGGACTTGTGCTCGACTCCACGAGGCTTGTGCTCGTTGTACGAAGCTAATGTTCATGCTAGCGAAGCTAATGTTCGCGGGAGTGCGAGAAATTGTGCTCGACGCTACGAGGCTTGTGCTCGTTGTACGAAGCTAATGTTCGTGCTAGTGAAGCTAATGTTCGCGGGAGTGCGAGGACTTGTGCTCGTTGTACGAAGCTAATGTTCGTGCTAGCAAAGCTAATGTTCACGTTGATTAAGTCTTTATACTTATGTTTTGTAGACAGTAGGAGCTTGACTCTAATTGTGCTTGTGAATTGTAAGATTGCAAGTAGTAAGTAGGCAACAGTTAAACTTGAATAAAATAAGAGATTTTATTAGTTTTGGGACTGAGCTCGAGTAACTTCCGAGTTGCCTACGTATCCCGCCGTATATAGGTTGGCTAGGAATCAAGTCGTCGTAGTTCGCTACTAAATATTACAATGAGAATCCACGTAAAGGGACTCATAATTCGTAAAAGAATAAGCGAATAAAGTATTGAAACTACAGTCCTATCATGCCACAAGTCCATTAGAATGCTAGTGTTCTAACTATAAAACCTTCGTAAGTTCTTGACGTTCCAGGGGCGTGACAAAGTCCTTCCACCCAACTCTTGCAAGTAGTAGTGTCCTTTTGAGCTTGCTTTCTCCACTCTATACGGTCCTTCCCAATTTGGCTTCAACTTTCCAACATGCTTGGTAGCTTCAACTTTCCTAAGTACCAAGTTCCCCACTTGAAAATTCCTGAAACGAACTTTGTTGTCATATGCTTTCGCCATCATGGATTTATACGCTTGAGTGCGTTGGTATGCTGCCTCCCTTGTTGCTCCAATCAATTCCAAGTCCATTTGCCTTGCCCTTAATGTCTGCTTCTCATCATATGTGACAATACGATACGTTGGCATCCCAATCTCTACAAGTATCACTGCTTCAGATCCATATGTCAACAAGTATGGAGTTTCTCCAGTAGAAGTGCGAGGCGTTGTACGATATGCCCATAGTATTCCTGGCAGCTCGTCTGCCCAGTTTCCTCCTTCTCCTTCCAACCTTTTCTCCAAACTCTTCACTAATGTGTTGTTAGTGGCCTCCACTTGTCCATTTGCTTCAGGATGCGTAACAGATGTAAAGCGTTGCTCAATCTTCATGTCTCTGCACCAGTCTTGAATCTTAAAACCTTGGAATTGTCTTCTATTATCGGAAATTAAGACTCTTGGAATTCCAAATCGGTATACAATATTTTTCCATATAAATTGTTTCACATTAGCCTCCGTAATGTTGACAAGTGCTTCAGCTTCAACCCACTTAGTGTAATACTCTACTGCCACCAATAGCCATTTTCTACCTCCAGTAGCCTTTGGCATTGGTCCAACAATATCTATTCCCCATTGATCGAATGGGCATCCATAGCTCACTGTTGTCATAGGTTGTGCAGGTGTATGAATGATTTTCCCAAGCAGTTGACAACTTCTGCACTTCCTAGAGTAATCCATAGCATCTCTCATAATAGTTGGCCAGAAATATCCTTGACGAAGTATTTTCTGTGCCAAGGATCGTCCTCCCGAGTGATTTCCGCAGCTTCCTTCATGAATTTCTCGTAAGACTTGTTTTGCCTGTGATGGGGACAGACATCTTAAGAGTGGTCCTTCGAAAGACCGTTTATAAAGTTCGCCATTGAACATAGTAAATCTTGCAGATTTGTACTTGAGCCTTCTGACCGCTTGCGGATCAGTAGGTAAGTTCCCGTTTTGAAGATAGTCAATGATTTCGTCCTTCCAACATGCCTCAACTTCGACTAGCAGTGCGTAGTCCAATGCTTGCGTTGGTTTTGACTCAACTCCTCTGCCAATAGAAGGTTGCTCTGCAGCCAATAAAGTTGCTCGCCTTTCAACAAATACTTCGGCGGTACTTGCAAATCGTGACAAATAGTCAGCGTTCATTCTCCGCTCGAGGGATCTGCGAAATAGAGAAAGTATCCAAGTTTGACGACACCTCCTTCAATTTTTCGAGATACTTTACTATTGCAGCCTCTTTTGCCTCATATCTCCCTTCAAATTGATTAGCTATCAATTGTGAATCTGTGAATGCAACAAGTTTCGTTATCCCCAGCGATTTTGCCATTTGAATGCCAGCTAGCATAGCCTCGTATTCAGCTTGGTTATTTGTAACTTGTAAATTTAGCCTTATAGCATAGTCAAATTCTCTCCCATCTGCCGACTTTAAGTAAATTCCAGCGCCACCAGCATCGACTGTGGATGATCCGTGCACATGCAAAGTCCATGTTTCCTTTGCTATTCCAGATGTATGCCTTTTAATATCCTCCGTCACCATTGCTACGTCAGGCGCTTGCTCCGACTCTGAGATAGTTTCAGCCACAAAGTCCGCTAGCCTTTGTGCTTTAATTGCAGTCTTTGGCATATAATCCAAGCCGTATTCTCCTAACTCGATCGCCCACTTCACCAGTCTGCCAGATGTTTCTGGTTTTGCCATAACTTGTTTCAGTGGTTGATTAGTTAAGACAGTAACCGAATGCGATTGAAAGTACTGCCTTAACTTTCACGCGGTTATCACGAGTGCGTACGCTAGCTTCTCGATTTCCAGATAATTCAACTCCGCCCCATTCAACACTTTGCTAACATAATAGATAGGCAAATGTTTCTTGTCTTCTTCACGCACGAGTACTGTGCTTAATGAATTCTTCGTTATAGCCAAGTAGAGATATAGCATCTCATTATCCTTGGGCTTAGATAGTTATGGTGGTGTCGTAAGATATACCTTCAACTGACGAAAGGCCTCCTCACAATCTTCAGTCCAGACAAACTTAGGTGTCTTATGTAATTTCTTGAAAAAAGGTAAACTTTTTTCTGCAGAATGTGAAATGAAACGGCTAAGTGCCGTGATTCTCCCTACCAATCGTTGTACCTCGCGAACGAACTTGGGAGATGGTAAATCCATTATAGCTTTAATCTTGTCTGGGTTATCTTCAACACCTCGCTCGTTCACCATGTAACCCAGAAATTTTCCAGCCTTAACACCAAATGTGCACTTCTTGAGATTTAGCTTCATCTCATATTGTTTCATGATACCAAAAGCCTCTTCCAGATGTTTTACGTGATCCTCCGCCTTTAGACTTTTGATAAGCATGTCATCAATGTAAACCTCCATAGTCTTGCCGATTTGATGGTAAAACATCTTTGCAACCAACCTTTGAAAGGCTGCTCTTGCGTTCTTCAAGCCAAACGGCATCACCCTGTAACAGAATGTGCCTCTGTCAGTGATAAAAGCCGTTTTGTGCTGATCCTTCATCGCCATTAGTATTTGATGGAAACCGCTCTGTGTATCGCAAAGACTTAGCAGAGCACACCCTGCTGTAGAGTCAACCACGAGATCAACCCTAGGCAAAGGGAAAGGATCTCGTGGGCAATGTTTGTTCAAGTCAGTGTAATCCACACACATTCGCCACACTGTTGGTTTCTTTGGCACTAGTACAACATTGCTTAGCCATTCAGAGTATCGTACTTCAAATATGTGGCCCCCAACAAGCTATGTTTGTACTTCCAACTCTGCAGTCTTGTTCTTTTCATCACTAAAGTGTCTCTTCTTCATCCGAACAGGCTTGGCATTTGGGTTAACATTCAGGTGATGTACTGCAACTCGAGGATCTATTCCCTTCAAGTCCGAGTCTGTCCATGCAAATACATCAAAGTTTCTTCATAGGCATTCCAATAATGCTTTCTCAATCTCCAAGGTCAACTCGCTACCAATTTTAATGACTTTGTCAGGCTCACTGTCCAACAGGATAACGTCCTTAAACTCTCCAGAAGGTTTCAAACGCTCAATCTCCATTTTCTTCTTATAGCGCAGAGTCGTTTTGTCTTCCTTTTCTTCCTTTGCCTCCTTTGGGGTGTTTTCATTGTTCGGAGGATTAGGATCCTCCGGCATTGATGTTTGGCCCTCTTGCGTAGCAAGCACCATCTCCGTATCAACTTGTTCTACTATTTCAGGCATTTCTAACGGATGTATGTCAATCATTGCGACATTTGGATCCGTTTTTGCCTTTATAGGTTTAGTTGATGTAATATAGCAACTCCAAGAATCACGATAATTCGTAGTTAGTTCAGCAATTCCCCCAGGCCTTCCTATCAACACATTGTATGCAAAAAGGAATGTCAACAATGAGATATTCCACATTCAGAGTCCTTCTCTTTGGATTCACGCCAAAGGATGTTGGTAACATAATCCTTCCAACGGGTTTAACTTCACCTCCACCAAATCCCAGTAATGGTGAGTTAACACCAGTGATCTCGTATTGACCAAGTTTCATTTGTTGCAAAGCATCCATGAAGATAATGTTGGATGAACATCCATTTTCAATCATGATCCTCTTCACTGCGTGATTCGCAATCACCGTAGAAACCACCATAGGGCAATTCAAGTATTTCGCTTCCTTAGCTTGTGAAGACAAGCTGTCAAAATCACTATCATCGAATGTGATCCTTGTATCCAACTTGTCTACTGCGAAGACAAGATCTATTTCAGGGCGCTTCAGCCGTTCATTGTGTATATCGCGCGAAATGCGTTTTCTACTTTTGGCTGTGTCTGCGCCAGTCGGTCCACCAGCAATCACATTGACTCCGTTTTCAATATCATCATTCCTGTTACCCCTCTTACGCCGGGGTTCATCCTTTTTCTCATGCGGAGATCTATCCCGTTTACGTCCAGACGACGCTTTCTCTTCACGTGACTCTTTATTCTCAAGGACATAATCAACGAGTCTTCCCTCTTGAATGAGTCGTTCAATCTCGTTCCTCAAGGCCTTGCATTCATTAGTAAAATGCCCGTTCCGCCTGTGGAACTTACAATATTTCCTTGACACCTTAGTCTCCTCTGTCTCTCGGAAAGGTTTTGGGGGTTTAGTATCCTGCTATCTTTATCAATGGCAAAGATCTCTCCAATTTGTTTCCTCAGTGGAGAATTGTCAAATTTCTTGAAGGGTTGTCGATTGCGATCTCGATCTTTCCCCCTAGACTCTTTCTTCCAATCCCTGTCTCTATTCTCTTTACCTCCATGAATTCCTAGCGAATCCATCAAGCCTTGATTCATGGTTGCCTCCTCAACTTCGATGACCTTACTAGCGAGGTCCATCACTTGCTCTATGGAATGAGGTGTATTCCAAGTTATTACTTCTATCACCTTCTTGCTTCGGCAGCGATGTTCCAACACAGAGATGACCAAGTCCACATTGGAGCATTCACTCTACCAATCTCCAGATTCAAACGCTCTATATACTTTCCCAATGGTTCGTCAGGTCCTCGATATATATTGAACAACGTACTCGAAGACTTCTTTTTTATTCGATAAGTAGCAAACTTTTTGACAAACATGCTCCTGAATTGTTCAGATGATTCAATTGAACGCGAGCGCAAGTTCTTGAACCATTCTTTTGTAGGGCCCCTCAGACTTAGCGATATCAGTTTCGCCCTCATATCCTCTGCGTATCCTAGAACCTGCAGATCTCCATCTAAGTCGTCATAATGTGCTACCGGATCAGTATTTCCATCATACTTCTTCAAGTTAGGAAGAGTAGTTCATTCCTTCAATGTTAATTTGTTGATCGCCTCACAGAAAGGAGTTGGTTTCTCCATTAGTGGAATATGTTCAGCAACAATAGGCTCCGGCCTCAGGACAACTCTTTCAGGCACATCCCTGTCTCTTCCGGCAGTATGACTTGCCGCGGGTCGGTGATCAGGACCTCTCTGCCTAGAGTTTACTTCTCCATCCCTCACTTCTCTATCTCGACCAGTTGCTCGACTGGGAGCTCTGTTAGCATTAGTCCTCACTAAACGAGGATTTCTCCTTTCAGGCGAGGGCGATAGATCTCTCGGCCTTGTCATCCTAGTCTGCGTATAATGCCTTGAGTCATCACGACGCTAGGTCGGATGAGTCCTTCCTTGCTGCAATGTTGCAGGCTGTGCTGCTGGTGGTTGTGCTATTGGTGCCTGAACATTCCGTTGAGCAGAAGTGTTGCCAATTGTTGCACAATCATTGGTACCATTGCCCTTTGAAAAGATGACATGATTTGGTCCAACTGAGCAGAATTCAATAGCTGTGGTTCCGTGGGAGGAACTACAGGTTGATTCGCTGTATGAGTTGGTGGATCAAGGGGAGTGCTGGGCGCTGCCACTGATGTATGCTCGGATGCATCAGGTGCCCTATCATCCTCTCTTTGTGATCTAGTCCTTCCTGCTACTCCAGTCTTCTCCGTTGCTCTCCGCTGAGCCATTGAGTGTTAGTGTTTGTTACTAAGTGCGTATAGAGGTTCCCACAGACAGCGCCACTGATGTGGGGTATTTTCGTCTGGATACGTGTCAAACCTCCAACACTCCACGTCAGACTGCTTTAGTTCCTGATGGATGCTTAAGCAGCTTTTGAGTTCGGAACCTGCACTCAACACTACACGTAAACTAAGCCAGTGCCTTCTCCGGCGAAGGCACTCCGACGCTCAAGTCAGATAGGTCGGAATGCGAGGTATGGTCGTGAGAGACAATAGCTCGAATTTATAGGTCGAAATTAGCCCAAATAGGTCGAATTTAAGTTGTATAGGTCGAATAAGCACACCTCGAAATGGTATTGAGATCCAAGATGAATGCACCCGAATAAGTGAAAATACCCTCAAATAGCTCGAAATACACTCTATATAGATCGAACAAGAGCTATTGCAGACAGCTCGAATTACTGTTCTATAGCTCGGATTCGATGTATATAGCTCGAAAGTAAATGCTTGAAAAATTAAACGTACCTTAGAATGAGGCATGGGACCCCCTTATATAGTAATAAGAGTCTTTATTCAGCTAGAAGTGCAATCCAAGTCGAACTATAAGTCTAAATAGGTCGAATTAGACCTATTTTGAAATAGCTTGAATTGGGCTTTCAAATAGGTCGAACTGGGCCTCAAATAGATCAAATTTGACCCCAGATAGCTCGAATTGGGCCTCTCGGCCTCAAATAGATCGAATTTGGCCCCAGATAGCTCGAACTGGGCTTGAAATAGCTCAAAATAGGCCTGTTCGGGCCCAAATAGATCTCGCTTGGGCTCAATTTGGGCCTACTTGGGCCGATTTCCGAGTTTTGCCTTGAATTGTAATTTTGCATTAAAAAATAATGGTGCTGACGTGGCATAATATGTCCCGAAATATGCTCGTGGTATTGTATCGGATATTATGACGTGGCGGTACCGAAATATGGTACATCAGTATTCTTCTGCTGGAACTCGGGACGGCCCGGTATGTTCCGTGAGGGGTCCTCCATATCTGCAGAATAAGGCTTCAGCAAACTTACATGAAGGATGTTATGGTACTTGCACCAGGAAGGTAGTTAAACCCGTTAGGCCATTTTTCCCACACGCTTAGTAATGGGCAGGGTCCGATATATTTCTGCATCAATCGATAATCTTTTCCTCTTGATACCTTCGATAACCGCGGGTCCTGGACCTTCACCATCACCAAATCCCCCACATTGTACTCGACAAAGCGGCAATTTTCATCAGCATGCTTTTTCATCCGTGTTTGGGCTTTCTCCAAATGTCCTCGGGCGATGTCCACAATACGCTTCCATTCCTTCGAGAGTTCCCGTGCGAGAGGAGATCTTACACCCTTATCGGTATCAATGAAGAGCGGTTGCTGCCCATTTACAATCTCAAAAGGGCTCCTATTGGTAGAAGAACTCTTCTGAGCATTGAAGCACAATTGATTAACATCCAAAAGCTTCACTCACTCCGTCTGAGAGCCAAGTACAAAGGGTCGAAGTTACTCCTCCAACATAGAATTGAAGCGCTCTGTTTGGCCGTCGGATTGTGGATGGTAGTTTGAGCTCATGTTCAACTTGGAGCCGAACAACCTATATAGCTCGGTCTAAAACACTCCAGTGAACCTGGAATCACGGTCACTGATAATGTCCTTTAGCAATCCCCAGTATTTCACAATGTACATGAAAAAGAGGTGAGTCGTTCTCTCCGCCGAAACATACTTGGGTGCTGCGATAAATGTAGCGTACTTGGAAAAGCGGTCGATCACTACAAAGACTGTGCCCAAGTCACCCACTTGCAGCAACCCAGTGATGAAGTCCATCGACACACTCTCCCAGGGTCTTCTTGGTATCAAGAGCAGCTGTAACAAGTCCGCCTTCTTCTTACGGTCCGGCTTATCCTCCTGACAGGCCGAACAGGTGCAAACATGGGTACCGACATCGTCGCTCATCTTGGGCCAACAGTATGCCCTCTGCACAAGAGCCAACGTGCGTTCCTTGCCTGGGTGTCCTGCCCACATCGTGTCGTGACACTCAGCCAATACGTCGATTGCAGATCTACTTTGGTGAAGTACTTTGCTCGACTCAACTGATCGAAGCAATACCCAACCAGGGGGATAGGATACCGATTCTTCACGGTGATTTTGTTCAAGGCCTGATAGTCACAACACATATGCAGTGAGCCATCTGTCTTCTTCTGAAAGAGGACCGGAGCTCTATAAGGTGACTTAGCAGGTTGAACTTTCCCACTTTCCAACATTTCTCTCAGCTGTTTTCTCAGTTCTGCGAGCTCGGGTTGCGACATTCGATAAGAAGCCTACCCGGGCCGGTGGCTTCGTGCCTGGCACCAACTCGATCTCATGGTCAATCGCCCGCTTGGGCAGTAGTTTCTTCGGTAGCTTGTATGGCATCACATCCTCAAATTCCTCTAACAGTCCCCTTACTGCTTTAGGAATCAGGCCCATCATTTCCTCGACTTCCTCCAAGCGAAGGGTGCACAAGAATGACACATCGTTGCGCTTGCACCCCTTGCTAAACTGCATTGTGGAGAGGCTCTTCTCCCCCTCCTTCAAACTCACCGTCGGGATGAGACATGGTTTGTCCCCCAACATCAGTAATGTTTCCGCATGCGGCAACACTGCAGTCTTTGTGTCCCTAAAAAACTCAAGCCCAAGGATAAGCTTGAAATCATCCATCACCACCACGGACAAGGTGGTCCGCCCTTCAAACGACCCCACTTTCACCAGCACTGATTTGGCCACGCCCGCTATGGGTTGGGTGGGCGAGTTGATTGGTTTCACTCTTCCGACTCCCTTTTCTATAACAAGCTTGTGTCTTGCCACTTCGGCGCTTGATATGTAGATGTGGGTGGCACCAATGTCGACCATGGCTCGCACTGGCTTTCCGTTAACCTTCATGTCCATAAACATGAGTCCCCAACGCTTCTGAGGTTGAGGGTTCTCCACCGCCGGACACTCAGTTAGTGTCAATGCATTCCGTCCCTTCGAGCTCCCCCCACTTTGATGCAAAATGGTGTTACACCAATGAGAGAATGCCCTAAGGTTGTCTAGTTCCTACGAACTCTCATCGCCTTGTTCTGATTTAGTCACCCTGTTGTCCAAGGATTGTTGGCTCCTTCTTGTCGAGGTCACCTCGCTTTGTTGCCAGTTTGACAAAGTGTTCAATAACTTTTTCCTCGGACAATCCTTGATCATATGCGGCCCATCGCACAAGAAACATCCCTTCTTAGACGGAGGCACGCCCGCCTTCCCATTAGTTGGGGGTTCACCCCTAGTTGAGCTCCCTTGACTGTAGGTCGGGCATTGTCTCCCTCTCTTTCCCACATTGGACGGGGCCGGTCTTCATACTCCACCCCGTGGTGGAGCCCTTGCTTGGGCTGAAGGAGGATCCCTTCGCTCCAGGCCCTGATAGTCAGTCAAACATTCTCATCGTTAAGCTCAAATTGCTCACACGTTGGCGTTGTAGTTCTAGTCTGGCCCACGGCTTCAAACCTTCCACAAACATAAAGAGTTTGTCCTTCTCAGACATGTCTCGAATGTCTAGCATGTGCACCGAGAAGGCTTCACGTACTCCCGCACTAAATTAGTGTGTTTCAATTCTCTCAATGCTCTCCGTGTATTATATTTAACATTCTTCAAAAAGAATTGCTGCCTGATGGCATCTCTCAGGCAATCCCAAGTATCCAGTCGCACTCGTCCTCATTGGACGTCGAAAAATTTCATTCGCCACCAAAGCTTGGCATCACCTGCCAAATACATTGTGGATGTCGTTACCTTCCGGCCTCCGTTCTCGACGTTGGCCGCAGCAAAATATTGTTCCATGTCAAACATGAAGTTTTCCACTTCCTTCGCGTTTCGAGCACCTTCGTAAGGTCTCGGCTCAGGGATCCGCACCCTAGGTGTCGGATCGTGTACTACAGCAGGCCCATTGCTCACCACATGCTGAAGCAATCCCAACTGGATAGACATTGCTTCTTGTTCACGCCGCATGTCAGCGAAATTATTTGAGCTCAACGCGTCGACAAAGGCGTTGCACACCTCCCAACTCTCTTACAACTAGGACTTGAGATCCCGAATCTCTTGTTCCATGCCATCGATCTTGTCTTCCAAAATCCCAACCGTGTTGGTTACCCTGAGGTTCGCATCCTCCAGGGTCTTTATCCGTATCTTGTTCGATGGTTTCTGCCGATTAGAAATCGGTATCGTTTCTGTTGCTGAGTTAGCAGATCCTTTCCACATTGCCTTAACCCGATGGATCACGAGCCGAAGCTCTGATACCACCTGTCACGGGGTAACCTTTGAATTAACCAACAAAGGAGAACCGTGCGGCTAGTAGCGCAGGTAGTCGTTATGTCCACCAAGCTCGTGTGATGTGTGTTGCACTCACGTCTCAACAACGCTTTAGAGGTACAACAAAATATGTAATATTCATGTCCATTTCACAACAATGCAAATATTACAGCCCGAATAGGAGGAGATGAGCTAACAAAGCTTGATGCAATATTTGGTTTCTCTACTACCTGTTCCCCCTATAGTTTGCTTAAGAAAGACAAAGGTTGTAAAAGCAATATACTAACAAAATGTTGACCAAACCACACTTTTTCTCTTTCCTAGCGAAGCTTCAAAAATCCTACACTACGCTGCCCCTTTCAATCTTCAATTAACTCTTAGCGTAATCTTGTAAGCAAAATCAACGCTAGGCGGGGCCGCCCGACGAGCGCCTTCAATCCTTGTCAATGGCTTGACACCTGGAGCGCGCCGAGTAGCCTTTGACACAGGGGGTGTCTCTGGTATTTCACTAAACCTCACTGGGTGTCACTGATATTAACCGTATTATATTATAATTATTCTTCCTCTTGTCGAACCATTGATACAATATTCTTTCATCTTAAATGTATTAATAAAACTAGAAGTTTAAAAAAAGAGTTTAATTAAATTTATTATATATTTCATAAATTTAGTTATTTTAAGGGTGTAGAGAATATAAAAACAATATTCAAAAAAAGTTAATGCGACCCACGAGGGACGCGTAGCGTCTTATGATTGGTCATCGGACACGGCATGTATTAATGCGACCCACGAGGGACGTCATTTAAGACTTACACACCACGTGGGTTGTATTCAATTGTGCCCATTGAAGATCGTGATCATGGAAGTTCGTGATCATTGAAGATCCGTCAGACACTCCAGGGTCGTAATTAATGCATGCTTGACCGCCACCGACAACTCTGACACTTATCAATGCTCTGTCATTCACGTGGTTATTCGACCGTAACTTTATGGTCATTCGACCCTCGATCTCAGAAGACAACCCTTTTATTCGACCCATGTTTGGCTCGCGGTTAACCGCTATCGTAACTTCAAGTTTTACGACCGTAATTATACAGACCATTATCAATAGTCCCCCCAGTTTCGACTCCGATGAGTCGGGGTCAAAATTCTTGGTAACTCGCCTGCTCCGCATCGAATATCTATTCGCATCGTATCTGACCTTCGATGACGTCATCCCTTTCTTTTGTAACGGCTGTGCAATGTGGGGATTCCATCCGTTAGCGTTTTCAATACGCTAAGTCTTAATGACGTCGCGGGGCAGCTTTATCGTTACGTGTGCGGGTTTCCCGGGCGAGTGGTGCAGGTCGTGTGCGCGTGGGCTCGAGATTCCCAGGCGCGTGTTCGACCGTAGCCATGTGCCCTTTTCTGATTGTCGAATTCGACGGTCCGTCATGATTATGACGGTTACTTCTGATCATGCGTGATTGGGCACGTTTATCTCGGCGCGAGTGGGGTTGATCGTGCGCGAGTATGCGCGGGTTTCCAGGGCGCGTGTTCGACCGACGCCACGCGTCATTCTATGATTGGGGCATTCGGGCGGCCCAACATTAACGCCACTGTACGACTGCCTCCTAGGTTTTCAGGCCCACGACTGTATTTCACATAAATATAGTACGATCCTAAAACTTCTTCTTCACTTTGCTAAAAACTTTTCCGGCTAAACTTTTTTTCTCTGCAACTTTGCGTTTTCCGGAAAGTTTCTTTCCAATTTTCGTTCGTAGCTCTCCATTTTATGCTTCCGCCACCTATTTTTGCTCCTTCCTTAACTTATCCCTTTCAAAAATACCACCAATGTCGTCCTCTGATAGCCAAAACCCGGACGTTCAGTCGTACGGCGGAGATGAGGTGGAGGAAAGTTCTCCTTCACCAAGGCCAGTGGTGAAAAGACGTCGTCTTGTTAAGGACGGCGTTCCTGTGGGGAGGAGTTCCGCTCCCGCTGCAGATCTGGCTACTACCACCGTGGTTCCCACGCCCGTGGTCTCTCTGGCGTCGCCGCCGCCGCTCCCCCGCCTGCAGGGCGAAAACGCCGTGGTGGCGCGGACTCTTCCCAGCCTGCTGTTGAGGACTCTAATCCTGGGGGCTTGCTTCGGACAGTCAGCACTGTGCGCGAGTCTGCCATCAGCCCTATTCTGATCAAGTACGGTATCGACCCCAAAACGGTCAAATATCGGGCTGTGGGGGCCGGACGATCGGGCGATTCGACCCCCTCCTGGGTTTCTGACCCTGTATGTGGTCCAGTTGTTGTCTGGGCTTCGCATGCTCTTCCACCCCTTCTTCGTGGAGGTTTTTAAGGCTGGCAACCTTTGCCCGAGCCAACTTTCCCCGAATGGCTACCGGGTCATGGTAGGCTTCCTGGTCTGCCATTTACTGCTGGGGGTCGTATGCACGGCGGAGCGGTTCTACGTCTTGTACCGGGTGCAGCTGAATGCCAAAGCTCCTCCCTTTTACTACTTCACATCCCGCGACACGAAGAAGGCGTTTTTGGTGGATAACGTGTCGTTGCACGGGGCCTGGAAGGAGAAGTTCTTCTTCATAGGACCGAAGGATACCGATGTGTCATCTTGGGGAGTTACGACCACCTGGCACACGGGTACTGAAGGTCCCTCCGACCCTCGGATCGAAGATGCTGATACGATCCGGACCAACCTCGTGTTGGAAGGATTTTATAAGGGGTCATTGAGCATGCCGAAGATCGTCAGCGACACGCCGCTGTTTGCCCTTGCTGGCCTTCAGAAATCTCCTATCCCGAGAAGCTATTCCCCAGTCGAGTTAGCTCGTAGCCCCTTCTTTCGTAAGTGTTGGTTTATGCTTCCTCCTTTTATATTCACATATCTGGAGTTAACTTAACATTATTTGTGTTACCTATTTCAGGCGAGGTCGTAGAGACGGTGTCCTTTACTCCTTATACCTTGCCACCGATTCCCAGGGGGACGGAGATCGAATATTTGGACGAAGAGTTGAAGAAGTGGGGATCTGAGCCGATTGTATCGAAACCGAAGGGATCGAGGACGAAGCAAATTGCTCACAAACCGTCCAAAGTTCCTAAGGTCAAGCAGGAAGCTTACGATCGCGCTCGGTCGGGGGCCGCCCAGGCGGATGTGGTCATTCTGAGCGACTCCGAGTCTCCTCCTGTCGACCCTCCCATCGTAAGTTCAATTCCTCCTTCAGATTTGATTTCTCCAAACTTGCAGCACAAATTCCGCCTCCAAGCTCGGCGGCACAAATCCCTCCTCCGAGCTCGAACGTCCCCGACCCTACGTCTGGTTCGGCGCAATCTGTCGGAGCAGATACCCCTCCTCTTCAATCTGAGTCTTCGCTCCCGACCGACTTGCGGAGTATGATCGGCCAGGTCCTTCGGGCTAGGAGAGCTGCCACTGCCCCGGTCGTAGCCCCCGCTGCACCGATCCAGAACGCCACGACTGACTCGACGGTCGTTACCACGATTTCCGGTGGAGGGACGATTGGAGATACTCCAGCGTTTTCCGAGCCGATCACCGAGCCTATGCATTATACTACCGTCGATCCTCCTGCGTCGACTGATCTGACCGCGCCTGTTGACGCTGCCATTCCCCTGAGCCTATTCCGTCATCTGCTCCTGATGTTTCGATGTCAGAACCTCCGACAGGGAATGGCGACGATGTGCCTGCTTCGGGCGCTGATGTAGATGGAAGTGGGCCGACCGATCCTCCGCCTGAGCCTGTCCAAGAGCCTGAATCTCCTTCGGTGGCCACTGCCTCAGTCTTCGTCGGATGCCCGACGGGCATTGCTGAAAGGATTCTTGGGCAGATGGTGAATCAGGAGGATTACGACTACTTGTGCTCCGCACCCCGAGAGGATCTCTACGATTGGCGATTCCAAGTCGCCGCTCAGGTAGCTATATATTTTTCGAGTGTTGATACTCCTGACCTCTTTTTTTTTTTTTTTTTTTTTGAAAACTGGATCGTTGCTCCTTTTTCAGATCGGTCATCTGATTCATGAATCGGTGGAGTCGGATCGGGAGTTAAGAGCCAACAAAGAGTACCATACCAGTCGAAAGGCATACTATAAGGATCAGGCCTGAGAGGTCCAAGCGTCCCTTTCAAAGGCTAAGGCAGAAGCTGATGAGATGCGATCTGGATTTCAACTGATCGACAACTTGCAGTCGGAACTGGAGGAGCTTAAGCCTGAACTTTTTCGGCATCATGAACAATTGCACTCTTTGGAAGCCGAAAAGGAATGCTGGCAAAAGGAGAAGGAGGATCTTACGACCCAACTGGTCGCTTCGACTGGTCGTCTGGCCGATGCCGAGGAGCGTGTCGCTGCTCTCGAGCGGGGGAAGCAAGACTCTGAAAAGACTGCAACTTCTGCTCTTGCTTCGAATCAAAAGCTCGAGAAAGAGTTGCTTGTTCTGAAGGCGTCCCAGGAGGAGGCTGGTCGAAAGCGATCCGAAGAGTTATCTGAAGCCCGATGTCAGGCGATCGAGGAGTTCAAGGAATCCTTCGAATACCGAAATACGATCGCTCAATATGCTGCGGATATCTTTCAGCAAGGTTTCGACCTCTGTACTTCTCAGTTCCGACAATCGGGCCTTCTTCCCGCCGATCCTGACTTGGGCTTTTTGGATGTCAGCGCGATTCCCGATCCCACTGATACGACCGATCCTGGCGCCTCAACTTCCGATCCCCCTACTACCACTTAGATTTCTGGCATTTTTTTATGTACTTTTTTTTGTAAGTACCTTTGTTTCCTTCTGAATGAATGGAATTTCTTTCAAGACTAGCTGTATTGCTTCGTTTTTGTTTCCCTTTGATCTAAGTCCCACGATCTTTAACTTGCTTAATTTGAACGAATTTAATCATCTTCGCCGATCCTTGATCGTCCTTGTATTCTGAAGAATTGAATCTTCTTGTAAAATCAATACTTATGTTTTGGAATGAATCGAATCAACTCCGCTCAATTCTTGCATCGGGGTATTTAACCTTTCTTCGGTGATCGGATGTTTAGATCTTAGAAATGAATCGAATCAACTTCTAATTTTTAAGAATTAAATCTTCAATGTTCGAACATGTTAGGCCTAGAGTCGAAACGAATCGATCTCTTACCTTGAAGAATTTAATCTTCCTTTATTTAGGCCTAGAGTCGAATCGAATCGATCTCTTACCTTGAAAAATTTAATCTTCCTTTATTCAGGCCTGGAGTCGAATCGAATCGATCTCTTACCTTGAAGAATTTAATCTTCCTTTATTTAGGCCTCGAGTTGAATCGAATCGATCTCTTACCTTGAAGAATTTAATCTTCCTTTATTCAGGCCTAGAGTCGAATCGAATCGATCTCTTACCTTGAAGAATTTAATCTTCCTTTGTTTAGGCCTAGAGTCGAATCGAATCGATCTCTTACCCTGAAGAATTTAATCTTCCTCTTTTTTTTTTTTTGATCGGAATTTTCTCGAATATTCACACGATGTACATCCTTCTTGTCCCCACCAAAAAACGAAGTTCACCTTGAGTGAACTTATGATTTTTGATGGGTTAGATGCATGGATCGAGTGTATTTTTGTTTACGGATCTCCTCGCGCTTCTTATAGTCTAGCTTTATGCACTAGATCGTGTTGACCAGTTATATTTTTTTTTACAAATTTAGCTAAGTAATAACAAGAAGCAGCAAAAGAAGAAATTTGGAGAACTATACTTTATTCCATCGAAGGAGGGCTGAGTAATACATTTGCTTTGCGGTCAAGGATAGAATTTCCTCAAGTTGCTGGAATTCCACGATCGTGGATAATCTCTTCCTTTCATGTCTTGAAGAATGTAAGTCGATGGTCCCAGGATTTGCGTTATTTTGTACAGACCCTCCCATTTTGGATCGAGCTTGCCGATCACCTTGGAAGCTTCGACCCTTTTTAAGACTAGGTCGCCCACCTGGAACCTTCTTTCCTTGACGTTCTTGTTGTAGTATCCGGCCGTTTGAGCCTTGTATTTTTCCGATCGCAAGCTAGCCTTTGTACGCCTTTCTTCGAGCAGATCTAACTGGAGAGCCAGGTTGGCCGAGTTGTCCTTCCCTTCGTATTCTCTGATTCTCCAACTCTCCGCTACGATCTCATCTGGGGTTACGACTTCGTGGCCGTACGCCAGGCTGAAAGGTGTTTCTCCGGTCGCACTTCGAGGCGTCGTTCGATATGCCCATAACACGCCCGATACTTCTTCGACCCACTTGCTCTTATATTGGCCCAGTCGCGCTTCGATGGATTTAACCAGGGTCCGATTGGTTACCTCGACCTGATCGTTTGCTTGCAGATAGCCAACCGAGGTGAAGCATTGCCTGATTCCCCATTTGAGGCACCATTCTTCAAGCTGTTGGCTTCGGAACTGCAGGCCATTGTCACTAACCAGAGTTCGTGGAATCCCAAATCGGCATAAGATGTTTCGCCACAGGAAGTTGATAACAGCTCCAATAGTGATATTAGCCATGGGTTCGGCTTCGACCCACTTCGTGAAATAATCCACCGCCACCAGTAGGAATCGCTTCTGGCCTTTGTCTTTGACCATCGGCCCTACGATATCGATCCCCCACCGATCGAACGGACATGGGATACGATTCGGTTCCCAGGCTGCTGCTGGTTGTCGGATCGTTCGTGCAAATTGTTGGCATAGCAGGCACCGCTTGGCGAAGTTCTCCGCATCCTTAAACAATGTCGGCCAAAAATACCCTTGCCTTAGGATTCTTTGGGCTAAACTGCTTCCACCGGCGTGATTTCCGCAACTTCCTTCGTGAATTTCTTTCATCACCAGCTCCGACTCGATTGGCCCCAGGCACCGTAGGTAAGGTTGGGAGAAAGCTCGCTTGAACAGCACTCCGTCTTTGAGAAAGAAACGGGGCGCTTTCTTCGCCAGTGCCTTCTCTTCGGGAGATATTTTGTTATCTCCGATCGCCAGTCCTCACCTTCCTCTTCGACCGCAGCTACCCCGACTTCGTCCAATTGGTCAGTCTTGCTGATCGTGAAGAATGTGATCTTCCTTGTGCGGATCGGTGTCATTGACCCTGCCATGCTAGCAAGGGCGTCGGCTTCACAGTTCTCCAACCTCGGGATTTGGGTTAGTTCGAACGCGTCGAACTCTTCCTTCAACTCCTGGACCCGCTGGAGGTAGTCTTTCATCCTTTCTTCCCTTGCTTCATAAGACCCTCTTACTTGCTGTACGACCAGCTGCGAATCGCTGTGGGCTCGAAGCCTAGTGACGTGGCCTTCAAGCGCACATCTCATCCGGACCAGCAAAGCTTCGTACTCGACCTCGTTGTTCGAAACTGGGAATTCTACTTTGACGGCAAAATGCAGATTTTTGCTTTCGGGGTTTTTCAGGACAATTCCCAATCCCCCGTTCCCGTTGCTCGCCGACCCATCTACGAACAGGTCCCACCACTGAAGTTCCTTCTTCTCTTCCTCCGATCCATCGCTCATTTCAACGATGAAATCGGCCAACACTTGAGCTTTTATCGCCGGTCGAGGTTTATAAGTGATGTCGAATTCTCCCAACTCGACCGACCACTTAACCATTCTTCCCGACACCTCCGGCTGCTGAAGAATTGATCGGAGTGGATACTTCGTGAGAACTACTATTGGATGAGCCAAGAAATATGGCTTCAGTTTTCGAGCCGCTATGACCAGGGCATAGGCCAATTTCTCGATATGCGGGTATCGAAGCTCCGCATCCCTCAATGTCTTTCCGGTGTAGTACACCGGTTGATGATTTCTACCATCGGCCCTTACTAAGACCGCGCTGACCGACTCCTTTCCCGCGGTGAGATAAATATAAAGTGTCTCGTCGGGGATTGGTTTTACGAGCAGCGGTGGGCTTAGCAGGTACTTCTTCATTTTCTCGAACGTCGTTTGGCACGTGTCCATCCATTTGAATTCCTTCACGTTCCTCAACACCTTGAAGAACAACATCTCTTTCTCCGAGGATCGTGAGATGAACCGATTCAAGGCGGCCAATCGACCGTTCATTTGTTGAACCTCGCCTGGCTTCGTTGGTGGCTTCATGTCTAAAATCGCCTTCACCTTCTCCGGATTCACCTCAATCCCTTTCTGGGTCACCATGAAATCTAGGAATTTTCCTCCTTTCACTCCGAATGTGCACTTCTTCAGGTTGACCTTCATTCCGAACTTTTCCATGGTCTCCATGGCCCTTCTCAAATCCCGTGGATGATCTTCCGCCTTCTGGCTTTTCACGATCATATCATCCACGTAAACCTCCATCGTATCGCCGATCATCCCGGCGAACATTGTATTGACCAACCTTTGATAGGTGGCCCCTGCATTCTTAAGACCGAACGGCATCACCATGTAGCAAATACACCTACATCGGTGATGAAACTGGTCTTCTCCATATCATCGTGGGACATCAGGATTTGATTGTATCCCTGATCCCCGTCCATCATCGACAGCAACTCGCAGCCTGCTGTCGAATCCACCATGAGGTCGATGCTCGGCAGTGGATAGAAATATTTAGGGCACGCTTCGTTCAGATTCGTGAAATCGATACACATCCTCCACTTTCCTTCCTTCTTTAGCACCAAAACCACGTTGGATAGCCAATCCGGGTATCGAACCTCTTTTATCTGTTTGAGGCGTAACAGCCTCTGCACTTCACTTTGACGATGCAGCGCCTTTCCTCGCCCATCTTCCACTTCTTTTGTTTTATGGGTCGGGAGTCGGGTCGAACATTCAATCGATGGCAGCAAATGTTCGGATTTATCCGATCCGGCGCTTCCCCTTCCCACGCAAACCTGTTGATGTGATTTCTGAGGACCATCATCACTCCCGATTCGACTTCAAGGCTCATTTCTGCCCCTATTTGTACCTTCTTCGATGGTTCTCCCAGCTCCATTGTCTTTGTACCGCCTGCGGTGGTGACTTTGTTCTCTACTGTTTTTAGCTTCTTGGCGAAGCCTGCCTCGTCTTCCGGAGTTAACTCCGGTAACTCCGCTACACTCATGCAGCATTCTCGGGCCCGAGCCTGGCCACCTCGTTCTTCTTTGATTCCTGCTGGAGTCGGAAACTTCACTTTCAAGTGAATTGTAGATGCGATCGCTTTGAACTATCGCAATGCTGGCCTTCCGATGATGACGTTGTATATGTTGCCCGGGATATTGACCACGTAAAATTTAATGGTTTTGGTCCTTCTCCGGGGCGCTTCTCCCCACGACATCGGAAGCTCAATGGTCCCGATCGTGATATGTCTTTCACCACCGAACCCTACCAACCTGATGTTGGTGTTCTGCAGGCGCATGGGGTCGATCCCCATCTTCTTAAAGGTCGACAGGAACATGATGTCGGTTGAAGCCCCTGTATCGACCAGGATCCTCTAAACCTGTACTCGCATGATTGTGGCTGATACGACGATAGGGTCGTCGCGGGGAAACACGATTCCTGCCAAGTCATCAGGCCCGAATGAGATTGTCTCAGGGCGTTGTACGTGAACTGAGAACATTCCCGCCGGTCTCTACTCCGTTGCTTTCGCCTGCCGGATGAACCTTTTTCGTTTGTTGGAAGATGATGACGCCATCGCACTTCCCTCGATCATTCCGGTGGTTTGTCCTCCGAACGTGTTCTCCATGTAAGGTCTACCGACTGGCTCGGGGTCGGGCACGACAGCGGTAGCCTCCGAAGCCGTGCTTCGGGATCGCGATGCTAACGCCTCTTCCTCGTTTTCCCTTCTTTTTTTTTCTCTGACCGTGGAGGTCGGATTCACGACGAATTCACGGAGATATCCCATATTGATCAGACGTTCAATCTCGGATCGAAGCGTCATGCAACTGTTGGTCTTGTGCCCCCACACCTTATGATACCGACAATATTTATTCGAAGATTTGTACTTCTCCGGATTTGCTGGATTCGCGGGCCATGTGGTGATTCGACCCAACTCTCCCACTGACATCACAGGAAGTACATTTTGGGGGCCGGTCGTGAGGGGAGTGAACTTCAAGTTCCTGTGCACTCTATTGTCGTCGTCCTTTCGACCCAACGGCCTTCCTTCTTGTCTGTTATTCGGCCTGGACGATTAGGCTTTCTGCCCTTGTCGGGCCATTCTTTTGGCCTTCTTGGCTTTCTCCGTTACTATGAATGGAGTTGCCCGCTCCATCAACTCGTTCATGCTTCTGACCCTTGTCCCGTACAAGGAGTCCGCAAAAGGACAGTCTTTTAGCCCGTGGGTCAGCACATCCACCAAGCCATCAGGATTAGGGTCGGAAACTTCGAGGACTGCATCGGAGAATCGCTGCATAAAATCCCGGAGCGATTCCTGATCCCCTTGAGTCATAGTGTAGAGATATCCCATTGAGCGCGGGATTCTTTGATTGCAGGCAAAATGCGACACGAACTCCGCCATGAGTTGCGCGAAAGACGAGATGGAGACGGGTCGCAGATTGAGGAACCAGGTGGCTGCCCGCCCCACCAGCGTGCTTCGGAAAACACGACATAACGCCGCGTCGGAAGCGACGATAAAATCCATAGCGTTTAGAAACGCATCTACATGGTTCTTGGGGTCCCCAGATGTTCTTTCCCCCGTGTATACGGGGAGCCCCCCCGGTCGTTGATCATGTGTGATTCTGAGATTTGCAATCGCGTCGATGAACGGGCTTCGTCGGATTATCGGGTCGTAATGTGACCCCGCAGATCTCTGCAATTCTTGAAGCTGCCTTTGCATCTGCACAATCGCCTGTTCGATTGGCTCGAGGAACTGCTCTCTCTCAGACCTTGGCTGAACCGTGTCCTCGTTCCTATTTTTCCCCTTGGGCTGGTGTCGGCGTTTGCACATTGTTCACCACCGTAGGTTGAGGATTCTGGGTCGGCACATCCTGGTATCGAGAGCGAGTTCTCCCCCGAGATTCTTGCCAATTTCCGTCTCGACCCTGAGGGCCCTGGTGGTTTGACGGGATCGGCTCATCGGTCATACGGTCAGAGATTTCCCGAACCGAGCGAAAAGCGGGCGATCGTAGTTGAGATGACACATGATCAGGGGAGGGATGTCAGTGCCCCCTTGATGTTTCTCTCATCACCCTACGAGCCCCGTCTTCGGCCGCCTCTCGCAACATTGTCCTTAAATCGTCTCGTGAAAGAAACACGAGATCTGCCGTGTTTTGGCGTCTTGGCACGAAGGATTCGCTACTATCCTCCGGCACATTTCTGACGCCATTAGCACTTGTTTCGTGGTTGGAAGCCATTTTTCTTATCTCTTTTTGTTTTGAAAGGTTTAACTGATTTCTCACAATACTCGCCTCTATCTCAGCTATCTCAAGGAACGTAAGTGTGTTCCCACAGACAGCGCCAAATTGATAAGGGTAATATCAATTGAGTGAGGTAAATGGGGTAAAAGTGACGTGTATAGTGTAAAATTGGGTCGTATAAAATGAAGGGTAAGAACGCACTATTCCTGAACTGAGTGTTCGTACGAAGCGTACCTCGAATAGAACTAGGCGCAGTATTGCAGAAATCCTCACTCTAGAAATGTAGAATTGTGTTGTATTTTCCTTGGTGAAATAATCCGTACAGCCGTAGTATATATAGGCTGCTGAGCTTGACGCGTAGCGTCTTATGATTGGCCGTCGAACACAGCCTGTATTAATGCAACCCACGAGGGACGTCATTTAAGACTTACACACCACGTGGGTCGTATTCAATTGTGCCCATTGAAGATCGTGATCATGGAAGTTCGTGATCATTGAAGATCCGTCAGACCTGTCAGACTCCAGTATCGTAATTAATGTCTGCTTGACCGTCGCCGACAACTCTGACACTTATCAATGCTCTGTCATTCACGTGGTTATTCGACCGTAACTTTATGGTCATTCGACCCTCGATCTCAGAGGACGACCCCTTTATTCGACCCCTGTTTGGCTCGCGGTTAACCGCTATCGTAACTTCCGGTTTTACGACCGTAATTATACGGACCATTATCAATCTTATTTTCCATCATTTTCCCTCAATTATTTTCCTTTTCCCCCATTTTCCGGGGAACCAAACTGAGCCTAAAATTAACACTCAAAATATGTAAATAAAATTTAGAGCACGAATCAAAGTTTCTTTTCTTTTCCACGAAAAGTATTGTAACATTTTCATTATTGACGTAATGAACGAAACATACAAGTATGTTATAAGTTTATTACAACAACAATTTCAAAGCTAGTCCTACAAAGAAGCAAGTCACCCTCACAGTCCCACAATGTGGCACCATTTGCAAAAGTGGGACTTTTTTGCCGGAGATTTTGACCGTAATCCCGACGGAGTCAACAACTTTGACTTTTTGGGGGGTATTTTTATCATTTTAGGGTCAAGCGTGCGGATTTAAATGAATTAAAATTAATTTTTTTTAAATGAAATCGCGTTTTTAAAGTAGCAAAAATAAACATAAGTTAAACAAACAACTTTTGCAGCACTTATCAAAATTGTGAAATAAAAAAACCCAACTCTAAAACTCTTGATCCCCAATTTTTTCCAACCCATAGAACCGTGATTTTCCAATCGCACCCAATTCGCCTTAAAAAATCAAGAATTTCAGCTTCAATTGTGTAGTTGCTCCCCAAATTAGATTTAATTTCACACCAAAAAATGCCTTCAGCCTCGTCAAGCGACTCAAACCGTAGGTGCAAGTGTAATTGGCGTCATATGATACCTCAATGACGGAAAAAAAAAAAAAAAAAAAAAAAAAAAAAAAAAAAAAAAAAACAAGGGTAGAGAGTATTTTGTATGTCCAGATTACTGGAGCAAGGTATTAAATGGGTTTTCTGCATTTCGAATATTGTTGAATTTGTAGTAATTGTAGTATGTAATTTGTTGAATTTTAGTATTGGGATTTTATTAGAATTGGGAATTTATATTCGATTTCACGTTCAATTTTGCATGAGTTTTTGACAGTGATGGTTTAGTGTTAGTCGTCAAATTGGAAACTTGAAGTTGAGTTATTAAATCTTGTATATGTTAGAATAGTTTTTGTGCATTTTAGCAGAAGATGGTAGAATAGTTTCTGCAAATGTAAAATTGTGTAGTAGTGTAAAGTTATTAATTGTTTTATGATATTTCTCCTTTTTTAGTTATCTTTTAAATTAACTTGTGGATTATATCGTTTGTACAGCGAGGAGGAAGATGTGATTATTTCTTTTGGGAAGACATGTTAAATGAAATGAAGACAATAATTATAAGAATGAGTTTCAAGATGAGGTTGAGAAGATCAAGAAAATTGTGTGTGATTTGACCGACATAGTTGGAAGCTCGAGAGATGCAATGAGAATGATGAACAAGAATATGAAGAAGACGACAAGAAGACTTGATAAAGCTGAAAAATGAGTTGAAGAGTATGGTAGCATATTATAGTCAATTGAAGTGTGGGATTGTAGTAATTGTAGTTGTGTTATTTGCGGCTATTTTTATGAAAACAGATAATTAGACGTGTATGTGGAATATTGATGTTGTAATTTGCGTTGAATTGGTGTTTTTGAATTGGAATATTCATGTGAGGAATGAAATTGTTCCAGCCAGTGTTTTTAAAACCGAAACGGTGCTTTGAATCGGCAAAGCACCGGTTCACTGGTTTTACCGGTTAAACCGGGTCAACCGGTCAAAACCAGTGAACGGACAAGGGACTGAGTCTCGATCCGGCCAGTTCGACCGGTCGAGCCTGTCCGATTTTAAAAACACTGGTTCCAGCATTTTGTTTATGTTGCATTGTCTTGGTTAGTCACTAGACAGTAGGTTCAACGTACAAATGTTGAAGTAATTACATATGTACGCGGGACTAGCTGTTAAACGGAAAAGAGTATAAGTTATGAGACAGTAGATTCAACGTACAAACGTTGAAGTAATTGTGTATGTACGCGGGACTAACTGTTAAATGGAGAGGAGTATAAGCTATGAAAGTTGTTATCCTCTTCATTGGACAGTAGTTCACTCTAAGTACAACTATTATATTTTTATCAAGTCTATAATCAAGCATATTTTGCATATTCCCCTAAACCACTTCTTAAAGAAGAAACAAACCACTTCTTAAAGAAGAAACAAACCACTAAGATTTTAGTCACTTCCTGGAATATACACAAGTATGCACAAACCTCACTAACAAATATACACAACCATCCAAACCATCTATGCACAAAACTTGTAATACCAATTAAACCTTCATCACCAACCATTCATTCAAATCAACACAAAAAAGGTCATGCAAAATATCCAAAAGTTATCCATACATCTAATTCCACCATTTAAAAATGTTACCAAGTGGAACACTTACCAAAAGTCAACAAATGCATAACCACATTCAAACACAAAGTTTAAAGCTGGATACCAAAAGTCACCACACACACAAAATCAATGATGAAAGTTAAATAGCATAACGCCATCACCACCACAACATATGTAGTCAAACCGAGCTATTTTTCACTTTTTTGCTTTCTTTTTCAGCGCATTTAGAACCACTCAGGACGAATGATCGTTGACCCGTTGATACTCTTATTGAGCTTCCATAGATGTTTATGAGTCCTCCAATTTTGCCTACACTACCAACATTGTCAACTTGTAGTAATTGTTGTAACGTCGAAGGGTTTGTTAGAATGGTTGGTCTTTTAGTTGAGGGAGTTTCGTCGGGCTGCATATCAGCAAATGAAGGGAAATGAGCAGTTGTTGTCGGTGTTTTTGAACCAACATGTGTATATATTTTCAACTATTAAAAACTGCTAATAATGAACCAATCAAAAGTATAGTCAACAGATAATAGAGCATACATACACTAGTTTCTTCAATTAACATTTCCTGGAATGATCTCGCCTTAGCCGGTTGTTTCGTAGCCGATAGTGGTTTGCAATATGCATTTAAATTTTCCATAGGGGCTGATTTTGCCTACATCAAATACTGCAGAAAATCAGCTTATATAGTCATCATAATTGCATAAAACAACATATTAAATTAACTTACATTAGCCTTCTGCTTTCCGCTTCTCCTTTACGTGACGAATCAACGTCATCACCGAGGGCCTCTTGTGTAGGCAATTGACTGAACATCTCTGGCTCCCACCATCGTTCAACACAGTTTGCAAGTTAACCTAATATATTGACATTGATAGACATATAAGTACATATAAATTAATATACATTCATAAAAACTTTTGTTGATTAAGTCTAAACGGCACATACCTCGTCCAAATGCTCTGCTCCTTGCACCAGCTTATTGTCTTCCTGAGCATGGGGGTTAGGCTCATCAGTGGCATCTGTGCAATTGCTTAGACGATATGCATCCTGAAAAAAAAATACATTAATCGGGGAAATGTATTAATAAAGCATGTCTACATTCATACATTCGTTTATACTAAGGTTATACTTATTGCTTTTCTTGCATCCCTTTGCGTTATGGCCAACCTCACCACAAAACTTGTACTGCAAGTTCTTTGAATTTTCTTAAGACAACCTGATTTACTATTGGTAGACCGTATAGGTTTACCGTGACACTTCCCCTGTGTTATTCATAAATTAGCACACTTGTCCCTTATGTTTTTTTTGCTTTGACTTGATGCGAAAAGTCAATTTTGCCCTTCTATAAAATTATCCAGTTACTTAAACTTTGACCCTAAAGTTTCTAAAACTAAAATATTTTAAATGGAACAATAAAAAGAAACGAACCATATTAAAAGCTTTAATATTAAAAAATCGTTATTAATATTTATTACTTGTAAATACAAAAAGTATTTGAATGAAAATCTGAAAAAAGGTTTTTTTTTTTTTTTTTAATTTTTTTTTTTAGAACTTAACGTTTTAAAAAGAAACAAAAAATTAAACAACCGGTCATCTTCTACCTCCTTTCACCCTCGATTCGACCCCACCCCACCCCACCCCATGCCAACCCAACCCAACCCAACCCCTATCTATCAAAGCACCATCTTGAGGATCAGGAAACAGCACTGTCTACACCCGCCGACGGGTTTCTCTTTGCGAGTATTCGTTCCTCCATGGCCAAGATCTTTTCGCCGGCGTCTCCGTCTTCCGGCAAAGACTCCGACCTCGTTCCTTTTCCAAATACATTTTTTTTTTTTTTGATTTTTCAGTTATTGTTTTTAAATTGTTATAATAACTTCAAAACCAGGGGTAAAACAATACTTTCACATCAGAAATTTCAGTCCTATCTGCGTGTGAAGCGCCACTTTATGGTTTTAGGGGTTTTTTTGTCTTTGACCAAATAATACAAACAAGGGGTAGTTTTTGCATTTAACTCCTTTCTTCTTCCACCATTTACGTAAATCCTTTTTCTTGTAAAAGCCCTTTTTTCCTTTTTTTATCTTCGATCCGCAAACCCTGGTTTTTTCAATCCATATATATATCGCGAATAATCGAAGAAGTTGGTGGTAAACTGCAAGTGGTTTCAGCATTTTCCAGTTCATCCCCAATCTCTCTCTCTCTCTCAGCTAATTTATTGGTGTACGTATTTATATTTCTCTCTGTTTGTTATTACTAGGCTTCATTATACACTCTATTAACTTGTTTGCTGTCGTTTCAATTTGAAATATACACAAAAAAATGTTGATTATTTGATTGAAGTCAATTCCACCCAGTAATGGTTATCTAGGGTTTGAATCTACTGTCTAACACTTGTTAATTTCACAGTTTCTTACATGATAATTTTTGCCTGTTACATCTAAAATTGTCCCAGCTGTAATAATATAGTGAGATTGGTTCGTTACAATTTGAGATGCTTTTACAGATTGTTAGCTTTTCTCATTGTTCTGTTTCCGTATTGTTTTGTAGAGGCACTACTGAAACTAACTGAAGAATCTTGAAGTTGAGAGTTGATCCTAAATCTCTGAAACTTATTCTTTAAATAAAATCATTAGACAGGATGGCAATGACGGTTGAAGGTGTGTCATCTCTTTCCCCTTTTCTTGCTTATGTAGTGTCATCTAACTGTTAATGAATTAATGTTAAGAACAACATAGGGTTGATATCATGTCTATCTGTATTTGCTGAAGCCTTTCTTTTCTAATTGATCGATTGATATGAGAAATGTCCTCTGATAGCTAGAATTGTTCGCAAGAAATGTTTTCTAAAGATAATTTGGGAAATAAAAGGTAAGGTGTCATCAGTTGTCTCAGCATGAGCCCCGCGAGAGGATGTGATTAGACCTCTGCATTTACTTGATCTTTATTTGTAGATGAATTTTGTATCCATGATCTTGTTTATAGGTATAAAACTTATGTGAATTGTAAATGCATAGAATTCCATGAGGGCTACCATGATGTGGTCACCCCGAACTATACCAATGCATTTGGGCCATAACTTTTGTGCTCGGATTTTGTAGCTGTTCGTATAGTTCACAATATGGCTTCCGGCCTAGATTTTGCATGGTTCCAGAGAATGATATCAATACAGCCAATGATTAGGGCTTCGTATTTTACTTAGTAATCTTCTACCCGTGAGGGTTGCCCATTCCTCTGTGGGTCAGGAGTGTAAGAGCTGCTTATCCACCAAAAGAGTACCTCACTAACTACGTCAAGCATTGTGTTTACAGGTTTTAATAATGTTAACCACTATGTTTCGTTGCTTGATCCTGATCCCTCACTTATTATTTTTCCTGCATTGCGTTTCACGGCACCAGTGTTGTCGGTGTTGACAATCTTATTCTTGATTTGAGTTTTTATTTATGTTTCCAAAGTTATGTGGATGTTTGCATTCGACATCATATGTAGAGTCGTTTTTCATGATGCCTAGAAATACTAACCTCCCTTGGTTGACTTAGACTGAAGAACAACTATAGTGCTCTCTGTTTTTGGTTGCCCATATTAGTTATATCATTTAGTTTCTACTAAAGGTTCCCTTGATCGAGTTGGAGTGAAGAATAAGTATTCATTTTGATCGAGTTGGAGTGAAGAATAAGTATTCAATTTTATCAATTATTGGCAGATTTATTCTTAATTTCACTTAGTTTTTCACTGAAAGGGGTCCTTGATTAATTGGATGTAAGAACAACTATGAACTTTTCTCTAGTTTTCATGTGTGTTTTTGGTTAAGTTACTTAATTTTTTTTATGCTCATGGTTGCGTCCCAAGTAAGCCAATAATATATGTTTGATAATGAAAATTTATGGATCGTCGTTCCCCCTAGCCACTTGCGATTTCTCAAGCAGTTGAGCGTAAAGATGGAAAATGGTGGTTTTTTAAAAAAGTTTTTTCATGTTAAATGCATTGCTTTTCTTACCCCTGGGGAAAAAATGGCTTCACAATGGCCAACCCTGAGATGTGAACTAAGTTAAAGCACAATTTAACCACCAACACTTAATCATTGTTCATCTCGCCTCCCACTTTTTGAGCTCTCGCTCGAATTGGAACCTTTATGCGCCCTTCATATAAGAAAGCTTAAGAGCCAGGTTTTAAATTCCTGTTAGCGAGCACTATCTGACAGAGTTCCATTTCAGCAAACTTTGAGATTCTTTTTACTCTTCCTATTGATCTCAAATATGGCTTCAACTCATTGCAATGCTAAGAGTACAGTGTTTAAGAGCTCTTGTTTAATCTATTAGTAATCATATTGTCAAAAAGGTATGTATATTGGGATAGGATGTTTTTGTTACAAAAAGACAAAGGTAATTTTGTCTGAAATTTAATTGTTAATAGAGATTTGATGGATATCGGGGAATGAGTTGAGGAGAGATTAGAGAATTGTAGAGATTAAGATAGAAGAAAATTGAACCAGAAGAATTAAGGCAAGAATTAGAAGCATAAGAACAAGAGTTAAGAGAAGAATAAGGAGCTAATGGCATGTTGCACCCCTAAATTGTACTTTATTTGGCAGTTTTCAGCCCTAGATTACGATAATAGGTACTTTTGCACCGCCACATTTTAATTATGCGGCAGATTTCCCCCCAATGTGTGTTTCTAAGTACTTTTATGGGTTATGTTGTCATTTCAATTTTTTGACAAATTCATTTTGGAAAATTGCACCATTTCTGAAGGTTTTGTCTTTCCTAACATAAAACATTTTTGCTGGAAACTCAAATTGAGTTGCCCATGAATACATGATAGTATCAGACATCGAGTCATGGATCATCTCTGCGCTAATCAAAACAAATTTAATAATACAAATAAAAATATTAAACTGGAAAAGACGTTTTTTTGGTTTTCGTAAAACAACCGATTGGATATTTTCAAGACAAATCAGGTCTGATGCCATTAAGAAACCATGATACTGAATTACAAAATTAAATTAGACTTAAGTTGTAATTTTTTGCACATCCACTCATAAAGTAGTACAAAAAGGATGAATTCTTTAGTAAAATTTCAAGCCACGTGAATTTCAATTGACAGAGCCTGACTCATTGTGTCTTTTAAGTATTTCCTACTTTTCCTTTAACCTGAAACAAAGTTCCTTTATTTCAATTCTTCATCATGGTTTACTTTGTTTCAGCTTTCTCCACATATCCGTTCTCCCCTCTCTCCGATTCTCACTAATCCACACAGATTTCAAGTGTGCATTTGAAATTTAGAACACCTTGAATTCCCAAAAACGCAAATTATAGTCCAAAATAATCCAGAAAAACACCTTCGAAAATCCGAAGAATTATAAAATTCTAGTTGAAACAGGTAAAAGGTCTCTGTTTTTCCATTTTGACCATCGGAGCCCCGCTTACTATTTTTCTTGAAAACTCCCTGGTGAGATCTCTGGCCCCGTCAGTGGGACTCCGAGAACAATATTCAAGAGATGACTTTTAAAAGACCTCCATAGGAGAAAAGTTTCTGCAAAACCATTTTACGTTAGGAAAGAAAAAAACCTTTGGAATGTGTGAACAACTATTTCAAAAGGGGTGCAATTTGCCAAAATTCATTATTTCACAAAATTTGAACTGACAACATTGACAATAAAAATACCTTGAAACACACGTCGGGGTGCAAAGTGCCTATTATTGTAATATAGAGTTGCAAACTGCCAAAATGGTACCATCTAGGAGTGCAATTTGCCATTAGCTCGAAGAATAAGTTAGACAAGGAAAGAGTAGAAGACTTATCGAGAGGAAAACTACATTATTATTATTATTACTATTATTATTCTTGTAATTAAGTAAAGAGAATCCTGGAATGGTAATTAACTTGAATACTTGATTTCCGTAACTCTCCTCAACTTGAAAACTCACCTCTGGAGAGATTGCATGAAGGTACTCGTCAAGAAGTATGGAAATTGGCAGTGAATCTTAATGTTGTAAGCTTCAGATCAATCCAAATTAGGACGACCTTTCGATAGGCTAGACACATCAAAATTGTCATCTTGAGAACAATGACTTTGTTCAAGATCAACATGTGTGTCGGAAGTAGCTTAGGCATCAAAATCGAAGAAGTGATGCTAGAAGAAAATTTGGGAGGCTCCTGAATGCCTCTATAGTTAGTAAGTCCTTCCTATCAAAAACAGAACTGATTGATGAAGTAGGAGGCAAGTCTCGAAGATATGCATTAGAGCCAAAATCTTTTAAAATACAAAAAGTTCACGAGATTTTAAGACAAAGCTTTTCAAAAGTATATCTAAAAGAACTTTTCAGGACAAGTTTTGATTGTTAAATAATCATTTTTATTTAGCTCTAATTTGTCCCAAAATAACCAATTCATAATCTTCGTTATTTTGTGCAAATGTCGTTAAAAATCTACTTGCAAATCATGTTTGACAGACTAGATTTAACTTCCTTTTCATAATTAGTCTCAGAAAATAGAATGTAACTCTGTCTAGAAGTCTCAAAAGATGAAAGTTTTTTGTTATCCTCATTAGACTTAGATGTAAGACAACTAGAGGACAAGTGACCAATTTCTTGACATTTATCACGCACAACTTCTTGGTTATTGCCTTGGGAGGACTTGAAAGTATTATCAGACACTTAAAGATGCAAAAATCTTCATTTGCCTAGACTCCTCGATTTGAAAAGTCGAACAACGTGAATAAGTAGACCTTTGATATTTCTCATAATCTAAAGCCCTTTGGTATAAGAAATCGATTATTCTCTGAAGGTCACCCTCTTAATCCGGTAATGAATCTTAGGATTGTGAACCACTATTCTTCTTTAGTGTTGCATTTTCTTCAAGTCATTAAATGTCTTGAAGTATTCATTTACACTGGAAGGCAATAGTTCAAACCTAACTACTCACCTAGTGATTCATTTTGTAAAAAGAATGTAATATTTTTCTCTAAGTATATATTTCATTTCTGTCCACGGAGAAATTTGTGATTTTTATTCTTGCTTACGTTCTCTGGTAACACTTCGCCAATATTTCTTAGCAGACCCTTCTATTTCATTTTAGCAAAAGAAATTTTATCAATATAGGTCATGTCATAATATCCAGGTAGTCTTCTACACACCTATCCAATCATCAAAAGAAATATAATCAGTTACCCCATCAAACACAGGAATGCCAACCTCAAGTTTTCGAGACATTTCATTAGTATCATCGTAGTAGTGACATATTGGTACCTTGACTACAGAATGGTTGTCAAGTTGTGTAACTTTCTTATTTGGAGGGTGAATTTTCAAGTGATTGTGATTGACTTTGGCTGGTTTCATGTCATGAGTTTAGCCAGAATGGGACCAGATTTTCGAGATGTCAAGCTTCCGACAAGAATACTTAAGCTTATGCCTCCTTTGATTTCCTCCATAGCTTCATCTATATTCAGTTGGAGTTATCAAGTAAACTTATAAACAATTGAAATTTTTGTTTAGCTAGCATATGCTGCTTGTAGTGAGCTTCACAGCTGTTACTTTTTGTTGTTTGGTCTTATTGCTTAGCTAGAGCTTGATAATCACTGGTTATCTATAAGATGCTGATGAATTGATGCTCAATGTTACCTTTAGCAACTTAAGCTCTGACATAGTCTTAGTCTGTTATAAAAGCAGGTCACATCTGCTTTTCTTACGCTATATTGATAACACATGACAGAACCTTATAGTCTCTTAAGTATCGTAAGAGTTTTTATTGCTGATTCACATTCTTGGTCCTAATTCTCCTTCCCCGTGTACTTCATGATTTTTTTTCTTTAATAACTTTTGTGGATTAGCATCTTTTATTGGACACTATTCCTGATTCTTTGTTCTGAATTTTATTTTGCCCCCATTGGCGGTGTGGTGTTCTATCTGGTGTTTCATAATTCTCTGCTGGGGCCGATTGCTGGATGCAGTGTAAGTGGAGTATATGAACTATATGAATTTCATACGAGTGCTGATCTCTGTGACTTTGTATTATCAACCATTAACTCTGTTGCATTTAATTCAGCCTTGCAGGACTTGCCTTCATGTTTTCGTCCAGCATCCTGCTCCAAATTTTGGTAAGTTTAGCGTTCATGGCCATCATATGAACCAAATTAGTAATTTTTCATGTATTATTAGGATTATCTTTATGCCCCTTGTTCAGCAGACATAAACTAAATGGATGCTCTTTCTTGATTTATTAAAGATCAAGTCACAGAGGAAGAATTAAGGGTTTCTCGATGTAACACCAATAAACAGTCCTGTAACCTATTTATTTGGTTGTATTACCTTTAGTAAATTTCTATGTTACATTGGTTAAGATATCGTGTTCCTCAATTTCTGTGGCGTGGGCATTGCTAGTTGTTTGAAAGACCTTTCATGAAATTTAGCATGTATATTTTTTCTTTCGTCGGTTATAGCAGATCTGAAAATTTTAGTTTGAACTATTTATGCACCTATTCTTTTTAAACCTGTACCCTTTTTTTTGGGTGGGGGAAGGGGAGGGAGTGCAGGGATGTTGACTTTTTACTTGAAAAGACTTTTCAGCTGCTTCAGCAATGTTGGTTAGCTTCGCATAATTGGATTGTTTTCCATTCTTCTTTTGACGAAATTTAGGTCTTGCGATGTTGACTCATCTGTCCATGTGGATTTTACCATCCCTTGACTAAAATTTTGCTCTGATTTTCTGCCTATTATTAATGTTCCTCTTGGTAATTGATATTGGCTCATTTCATTTAAATCTTTTTCGGCAGGAGTATAGCCTTGACTTTTAATGCTCATACTAATTTAGGTAATACAAATTGGAAAAGTCATCCACTATTGCGCCCAGGCTAACTGAATGTCTGATCCAGTCGGATACGAAGTTCGAATTTTGTCATGTCATGTTGTTTCTCTTACTTTGATCTCAACTTATCTTTTTTCACTTGTCAAAAAGTGTTCCCTAGATTACCCCCTATCTACTCTTCTTATTTTTGACCTGTTCCGAAGACCTAATTATTTATAGGATTGTTTGGCCTACACTTCCAAAATACCTGGTGATATATCTACTCACTGTTTCCGTTTCTCCATTTTTTGTTCTGGTAGTTTAACGTTTCTAAACCTTTTACTTTTTGTAATATTTAATGTGACTGCCTTGTGCATCACCACATATACATGTTGGTAGAACATGGTCACACTCTGATGTTTCCCATTGTAAATTTATTGCAGGCTTGTGCAATATATAGCAACTGGTGGCCAATGCTATCAGGTTTGTGGGAAGATCTATTATGTTAATGCTGATATTTTCATCGAATGATATTAGCCTGTACCTTGTAATTTAGAATTTGGAACTTACTAGGTGTGCTTTTTTTTTTTTTAAAACAGCTCTCATGTATGTTCTAGTGCCCATGCCTTGTTTGTTTTTTGGTGGCGGATCCACCCAATTCCTTATCAGTCGAGATGGTGGAGGGTGAGTATTTCTGTACTTACAAATGCAGATGATCTTCATAACGTTCTTTTACCTTTTTTTCTTTTTTTTTTTTCCCCATCGTATTTGGTTTAAATACCAATTGCCATGGTAAGTTGAGCATGGCTACATTTACCCCATAAGGCATTTGGACAATTACATAGAACGCCCCCTTCTATTTGTCACTGTTGTGAATTGGATGGGATCTGTGATTTGACCATCATTCCATTTAGGGTATCGGAGATGCAAAAAAAAGAAAGAAACTGAAACACCAAAAACAAAAACGACCTTTGATGGATCTATATAAATCTAATGCTGCTATCTATTGCAAATGTTATTCCTATCTTATATTCATCTTTTGCCATAAAGAAATAACCACCCTGTTCCCCCCCCCCCCCCCCCTCCTGCTTACGCCTCCCACGCTAATCGGGGTTGACCTGGGTGCATTGAGCCCCAGGTTGCCAGCTGCTTTTGTCGCGCTTAAAGGTTGCACCACTTCACAGGTCGTGACATTGGAGCACGATTGTCATGCACAGTCATGCAGGTTCAAAGAGGATGGAGATAATGTTCAAAATTTTATTTTATAATAGAGATCTTAATATCAATGGAAATAGAAAATTAAGTTTAAAAAAGTAGTTTGATTTATGATTATAGTTATCTAGTCACTAAAGTTATTTGAAATTTAGAGTTTAATCAAATTTAGAGTCAATTAAACGTGATCTAAAAATGTAAATACTAATTTATACTTATTTAAGGATTAAGATTAAATAAAACCATTAAATATGTGATTGAGTTTAAAACAATAGTGTATAATATTACATTTACACCCATGATTAACTAGTATATTAGATAAACTCCCTCTTATATCGGGTGAAATCAGACTTTCAAAAGTTATTGCATGGACATTAGCAATGTCAGTCCTTCCTTACGTCGGGACATATTTTCAAGGTTTATCCCCTCGAACACAGAGTAATTTGTGTAGTTGCACCAGGCATCTAGCATCAGATTGACAATATGCTAACTCCACCTCATTTCTACTGTTCTATTCGTTGAACACTTGATATGTTGCTAATGTTTTCATCTTGCAGCTGGATGGATGCTGCCAAGTTTCTAACAGGGGCTTCTGCTGTTGGGAGTTTAGCCATTCCCATTATTCTCAGGCATGCGCACTTGATTGAGACTGGAGCTATGCTCATCGAATTCACATCTTTCTTCATATTTGTCTGCACCGTCCTTTGTTTTCATCGTTCTAGTCTCGATGATGAGTGGTAACAGTTTCAATCATACTTGCTGTAAATTGCATACCATTTGAACATTGGACTGGGTTGACACAGTTATTTGAAAGGGGAAAAAAATCTGGGAAGGGGCAAAAGGAGAATTTCATCCATGTAAATTTGAATCATATGCTGACTGTAGCGTTTAATGGCATGAGCAGTCTTATAAACTATAGTAACTTAGCTGTTTGAGAATGAGCGAGCTGTTCTTTTCTTTTCCGTTTTTTCCAAAATATATTGTACTCCTATCTGACTTTATGATTTTACGTTTAGTTCATTGGGAACTTCATTCTTTACAATGTCACTTTTGCTGCAGGGTTTTGTAATTCTTTTTAGATAGATATTCTAAATGACGGTAAATACAAGACAAGGTAGTTAAGTTGAACAACCAAAACCACAAGTCCAATTGTCGTTTGAGTTTAGGCACTGGATACTTTCTAATCACTTATTGGTGTAATAGAATATCGTTACTTCGAGTCTAGGCACTGCATATAATAAATGTACGCCGTCTTTATTTTTTTGCAAATGAGCTTTGTTGTACATTATATATCGAAAAATCTTCACGTATACCTACTGAATTCCAATGTGGATATATGGCCTTGGTACGTATTAGATATGATATACTAATACGATATGCTGCGTATCTGTAACTAGAAGAAATAAACCAATGTGGCTTTGATGCTCTAAATGTGGGAAAACATTATTTTTTATATCATAGCTTAATTGTTATTTTTATACCTTAATTTGACACTCATCAATTTGTGTATCATAAGTTGAAAATTTTCTTCCATTGGATACTCTGACGCCGAAAAAATACAAGGTGATATCCGGTGAATCTAAGTTTAGGGATTTAGACCAATTTAGATCGATTGTAACCTTACCTCTCAACATATTCCATGACAACTGCACATATTTTTTCGGGATCGGAGTATCTAATGTGAAGAAAGTGTTCAACTTATGGTATGCAAATTGATGAGGGCCAAATTAATGGGGAAATTCTCCCCTACCCGGTGCTAAGTTTCTCCATAATTAATTCAGATTATAGGTAATATCTCAAATTTTCTTCAAATTAGTATAATTCCGTTTTAATTATTTAAACCAGCTGTATATTCCTTTACAACATCAAATTTGACAATTTACATAAAAAAAATTGAACGGATCTTTTAAACGACATCTAAATCTGTTTAAAGTTATAATTATAGTTATAAAAAACATGTTTGAATTAAAGTTATAAAAAACATGTTTGAACGTATTTAAAAATTGAACGGATCTTTTAAACATATGTTTGAAGCCACACTCATCTAAATCTTATAAGGACAGTAATGAAAGATTATAAATAGGATTAGTATTTTTATTTATTTTGTATCACAAAAAAATGGGTCACAAGTTGGGATCATAGAGTAATTAATCTCAAAGGCTGAATGAAATAAAACCATTCTTTTAAAAGAAAAGAAAAACAAAGAAGAGAAGTTTGTATAAAAAAATACTAAGCCATTGCAATTATTCATTATCATGAGTCGAGGCGAGTTAAAAAATATGTTAACAGATGCTTGAAAAGCTAAACCCTCTCAATTGTTTTACTAAAATATTAATCCTAACATTTATTTAGAGAGGCTTCTTCAGTAATAATATAATAATTGTGTGAGTATTTTTTGAGCGACACAACAAGTCTCTATTATGCTAGAATTTAGAATTTACTTTAACCTGGTTATACCATGATTTAGATTTAGATGCAAGCTTTAAACAGAATTATAGTAATTTGAAGGAAAGCAGAGATATTACCTATTTTAATCTTAATTAATTATGGAGAAACTTAGCACCAGGTAGTGCACGCTGGGTAGGGAAGAATTTCCCAAATTAATGTATGAAATTTGTGCTAAGTTATGGTATAAAAAATGATTTTATTTCTTCTGAATGTTATTGCAAAATAATTCGAATTTACCCATCACACACAGAAATATATACATCACAACAATTGCATATATATATATATATATATATATATATAATTGCATGTCCTTTTACCTAATCTCAACCAAATTCAAGTTGGATGTATGTGTCAAAATGGCGATGATTACATACACTTACTTTAGCAAAAGACATCATAAGACAAGAATATAAGGGGAAAATCGTGGTCTCCGATGTTTAACCACAAATCTGAGTTTCTACGTATCTGTTGTCCTCAAAACGCAGAAGAATATCTGAAAAAATGTACTAGGAGTCGCCTATAAATTATGGCAATAGTGCAAGGAGTATATGTTGAGTTCCTCTCGGTTAATGAATGTTTAAAAAGAAGTGTTAAAACCACAAATATTATAAATTTATTAGGTAAAAATAGTAAAATAAACCGCTATATAAAACGAAACAAAAATAAGTTTTTTTCTACTCGTTCATAACCCTTTTTTTTTTTTTTTTTTTTTTTTTTTTTTTCATCTTTCCTATAACTATGAATTAAAGGTAACTTGTCAAGCTCCACTTCTCCATCTTCATCTCAATCTTCAAGTCTTGGAGACTTATTCATTCTATTTTTACTTTGGTTTCTTTATCATTAATTCTCTCTATTTTATTTGGAGTTCAATCTTTTAAAAGCTTTTAATTTTCAGTCGCTATCAATAATTATTTCTTAAATAAATATCCAAAAGTGTATTTTGTGCAGGAAAAGAAACAATTTTGCCTTCATATATATATATATACTAGCAAACCTACGCACGCGGGGACCGCGTGCAAATCGTGATTTATTGTTAAGAATATTTCATTATAACGTTTTATTTATATAATTTATGCTATTATAAAATTAGAAATTGTTTAACAAACTTGAAAATGCACATGGGTTATCAAAGTGAGTTTGTTGAACCAAAATTCGTGCAATATCGTTTTTGAGAACTCTTAGTCTTTTTTATTAAAGCATTGAACACAAAGTAACATTGATCAGTAAATTCTTTGTTTTATTAGAGTTTTTAGCCCTTTTTTTTAGAGCATTAGACTCAAAGAAACATTAGTGTGATAGAGAAATTGACAAATTATTAAGCACCTAGTTTGATAGAGTATATCAAAAATAAATACAACAGTTCATATAATAGATACTATAAATAAAAATTAGAATCTGCTTAAAAACCCTTGAAATTCATATGAGTTATTGGAATATCGAGTCAGCTAAACCAAATTTACTAATAAAATTGTAACGCAATCTCCTAGAACAGTAATTTTATCAATGCTTTGAAATAAGAAAAACATTTCCCTCATAGAAAATTCGACAAATTATTATGCAGTCATTTTGAGAGATAACAGTGTAAGATTGTTAAATAAAGTAGCTAGCTAACATATTAATAAAACTTATTTTTATCACTTTAGATAATGTTTATCAATACTACATAAAATCTAACTCTCCTAATAGACTTTGACATACTAAAGATTTTTGCAAATTACTAAGCAAATAAATGAACTAAAACATATTCATTTACATTAATTTGTTCCCATAGGCAATCTTCTTGAAGCATTCATCCCAAATTACAAAATTAGAGAAAAGAAACTAAAAATAATAAAGAGACAATAATAAATTAAATATCTGTCTCTACATATACAATTAGCAGTATTTAGAATAAACCAAATGAATTTACTTAATAAGTTCATCCACACTATGTTTAATACTTCTCCAGGCGTATTGTTTCGGTTGTTGAACAATTGAGTCTGCAAGGAAAGCTCATAGCACCATGATTTCTGTTCACCAATTTGTGAACACTAAGGCAAATCAAAGAAAAAATTGTTAAATATATATAGTTAAACTGAATTCTAACACATGAAAAATATTAATAATTAATGCTTGATAATTTATTAATGTAGTCATCAGAAAACAACAAAAAAAAAATCTAGATAATCAACATAGCAAAACAACTGCAAACTTTTAACCTTTGAGATATAATTCCAGAAATTACAACTTTTAGCAGAGTTCTTCCAAGGAAGCAACCCATTTTCTTGGTAAATCCTTGTCAAAAAAATAAGCCTAAATAATTAAGCACATGGAAGGAGAAGAAGCAAAAAATAAAATAAAAATGAAGCAAAAAATAAAATAATTAAGCACATGGAAGGACAAACATGGTGTGGCGATAGATGATGCAAGAAAAATTCAGAGAAAGTGCAAGCTGATGCATTCAAAATTCAGATAGATTTTGAAGTATAAAATGATCTTGAAATAAGAAAAAGAAAACTTACTTGGGAGTTAAAGCTGATGCATTCAAAAGCTCTGTGATTTCCGCAAGATGTGCAGTATTCCATGCTTGTTTTTGTATTTGACCTTATTCAAACTAAGGCAGAAACTATGATCTTCAAGAACACGTTCAAACAAAATTATAGAATAGCCCCTGCTTTGATGTGTCATTAAGTATGCATTTGATAGATAAATTTGGAACCTGGACACAGATTTTAATTTGATCGAATAAAATCAAAGGGAAACTACATTAAGGAGGACAAAAGTAGGTGCCCCTGCAAACAAAGAGTACATCCTCACTGTCAAATTCCAATCTGAACATAGAAAATCGCAACGCATGCTTCAATAAATAAATTGCTATCAACCAAGGAAACATTTCACACCTTTTTCAAACACATAATATACAGAGAATTTGAAAATCCAAGTTAAAACATAATTCGTCAGTATTTATGGACATGACACTAACAAATTATATAAACATTTATATAAACATCACCTCGTTTGCTTCTTAGTGGATCCTCTGCTTCCGTTTGTTGGTTGAAATGTAAATAACTTCAACTGGCAATATAAAGTAAAATCTGGATAGAGCCTTTGAGGAGAGATGAGAGGAAGAAAGAGGTACGTAGTTAAAGGATTTGAGAGATGCATGGAAGTTGAGGAAGAAGTGGTCAACAGTTATCTTTTGAAATTTCCAATTTAATCCCACAAATAAAGCTGGCCGAGAAAATCAAACGAAGGGTATAATAGGAAACCACTTTATTGGTACAACAACTACCAAAATATTTCATCTTTTTCCAAAATTGTCCCTCATTTTTCAATTCCAATTGGTTGAGTATAAAACTGAAGGGATAATTTTGTAATTCCACCTAAAGTAACTTCTATTTTGTCTCACAAAACATGTTTGTCTATATTATACTAGCCATTGTGTGCACGCGCGGACCACGTGCAATGTGTTCTTAGGTATAAAAAATGGGCTTGTAATTAATAGATTAAGTAGGGTTGATTTACTCTATTGCCAAAAAAATTCATGGTAAAAGCTGTAAAAAGAGGTAGTTTGTGGAGAAAAACAAAGAAGAAATAAGATGATGAAGAAGTTTAAAATTTTGAATTTGTTTAATTAGGAAAGAGGTGGTGAACGTGATACTCTGATTGAATCAATCTCCCTAAATTTTAGGAGGTGGTTTTGGATGATGGTTACAAATATTTGGGTAGTTAAAAGATCGGTGTTGTAGTATACTAAAATAATTACAATATTAGGCTCTTAGAAACTAAATTTAGATGATTAAATAGGGGCAAATTTAGAAAACACTTTATTTGTACAACACAAAACCTGTTTGTTTATATTAATAATAGATATATATATATATATATATATATATATATATATATATATATATATATATATATATATATATATATATATATAGATATATATAGATATAGATAATATACACATATGTATAAATATGTGGGTGTTTGTGTGGGTGGGTGTGTATGTATTTATATGTATATCATAATCTCTTAATTTATTATTATGTTTAAGTAAATAATTAGATGAATTGTGCATTAAAGCTCGGCTAATTGTTAAGTTATGTGTCTACAATTGAGAATATATATGAGTTTCAATTAATATTTTAATTTTGGATTTTTTTTTTTTTTTGATACTAGTGCTTAATATAATACTAATTAAAAATATATGGTAGTATTCTCGACATACCATATCCTATATCCTTTAAAAACTTGTAACATGGAATGCGTGCCGTACCGTTGGTATCTATGTATTAATATTCATGCAACATAGGAAATGACTAATGAGTGAGCATTGAAAAATGTGTTAGGGTAGAGGTTTATTTTGGTAAAATAGGTTTTCTTATTCTTTAGGTTTTTTAGCAATTTACCTCCCTATGTTATATTAAATGGCAAATTACCTTCCAATAAAAAATAAATAAGCAAATTACCTCTTTATGATTTTAAAAATTGGCACACCACCTCCCAGTAATTTTTGATAGTGATTTTTATATTTAATGATCAAAATACCCTTGTTTCTTTTTTTAATTATTTATTTTCTGTAATTTCAAATTTGATTCTAACGTTTCTTTGAAAAAGTATAAGTAAAAATATAAAAAATATTATAAAACATACATATTATGAAATTGTAACTTATTTTTAAATTTTAGTTTTTGTATTTGCATTTTTTTAACAAGTTAAAGTATTAAACTAAAGATATACATATTTGTTGAGAAAAAAAGGATATAAATGTCCCTTTTTACTTAAAAGCTATCCACACTCTCAAGTTTGAGCAAATGAACTACACCTCCTTATATAGGAAGGTAATTTGTCAATTTTTAAAATCACAGGAAGCTAATTTGCTCATTTATTTTTCAGAGGGAGGTAATTTGCCTATTTAGCATAACACAATGGGGTAAATTACCAAATCCTCTATTCTTTACTTAGATGATTCTTCATAAAAATCCTCAAATATGTAGCCTTGAGATAAGATCAATCTAGAAACTATCAGGACAAACAAACATTTGATTTTGTAAGCTTAATACATTTGGGAAATGAATTGATATTAAACACAAATAACTTCCTAATACTGCATGGAACTATCAAAAGCTTATACTCACAATTCAAGAAAACTTTTGTATATTTATCCTATATAAATATATTCTATGAACATGAAATCTAAGTGCCTTTCAAACTATTTGTCTTTCACAAACTATCTCCTATAACGATGAGGAACTAATGCTTATGTCCTTAAACGAAGAAAATGTTACTAACCTTAACAAAATCTTCTTCTGTCATAAATCTACCCAAAATACTAAGTTTAGATAACAAGGGCTTTGTTATTCCAGCTTTTGCTTGTTCTACACCACCTTTACCCCTATCTACCTCACTTTTCAATAGTATGCTAGATTCCTCCACCATCGAAAATGGTACAAGGGCAAAATAGTCGATTTATTTTAGGGAGAATTACACAAACACCCCCTGAGGTATGGGCTAATTACACAGACACCCCTTCATGTTTGAGAAATTACACAAACACCCCCTATAGTATGCTTCTCATTACACAAACACCCTTTGTAGTGTGTTTTTTTAATCGAATATACACACTTATGGTGTTGGATCATAATGTCAATAATGATGTGATGACTAACTTACAAAATCTTTCGAAATATACCTTATTTTTTTTGTTTTTTTATTTTCTAAAACAGAATAAATGAGACTTATTTTCTATCGTTTTAGCAATTTTAGTTTATTTTTCATTGATTTTACAATATAAACGAGAGACGGAAATTTATATTCAGCAAAACGTAACAAATTGCGAAAAGAATTTTATCGTAGGGGGTGTTTGTGTAATTTCCCAAACATGAGGGGGTGTCTGTGTAATTAGCCCATATCTCAGGGGGTGTTTGTGTAATTCTCCCTTTATTTTAATTAACATTTGTAGCAAGTGTATCCTTAAATCGCTTAGTTTTAGGCTTTTACCCAATCATCAAATATTCTCAAAAGGGTGAATCTGTGAAATTGCACTTTACTAAAGAAACATCAATGAATCTAGACCATTTGATTGCGCCATGGAAGACCCATAAATGAAAACATTACGGCTTATAGGCTTTTGGATCTACCAAGGTTAAATCACGGAAGCCCATGTTATGCATATCCCTCAATTATTAATCATCCCCTCATACCATGCCACAAAGTTATGGACGTTTTAGGAGGCAACAAGGTTACCCGTAAAACCCTTAACGCTTTCTCTATTTACCCTATCGATTAGTTACAAAAAAAAAAAACAAAACAGGTCTACATTATGTGATTTATTTGTTTTTCCCTTCATTTATGTATTGGAAAGAGCACTATCCCACTTTTAGCACCATTCTTTTATTTCCAGAGTTTGATACACAGAAAATTCTGAACTCAAATTCACAAATATTGAGGTGAATTTACTCCATTCGTATTCATACAACTTTCACTTGATCTAATTTCATTTTATCTATCTCAATGTCTCTATATAAATCGTCTTTTTATGGTTCACCCAGTTCTTTGCAGTTCTAATTTTCTTGTAAAACTCTTTAACTTAGGTATGTCATTTTCTTGATTTTGTAGATTTTCATAAGGTTCTATGCCGCACTATATAGTAGTGTTAAGTTGAGGTATGTAATGTTTGAATTTCGGTGGATTGAAATGTCAAGTGCTCTAGGTTGTCATTTGGGATATACGACCTAACCCCTCTTCTGAAGGACACATTATATTGGTATATTTTACTCATTAGTTGGTGTAAGTAATAAATGTGTTCTTGTGTTTGACACCCTCTCATCAATTCTTCTAACTTGCTTGCATTTGCACTATTGCTCATTTGATACTTTTGTCAAGTGTATGCTACTACATATCAATTTTTCCTTTGCACATTGCATCTGCTTCTCACAGTTTGTGAATATCCAGAAAGACATTCAGGAATTAGTCAGATTCTATCTCTGTTCCTTCTCTATGAAGAAAGGAAGGATCCCAAAAAATCGATCTTCATTTTTTTAGTGTATCATATTGCACTTAGTTTTACCTAAATGATTGTTCACAATAGATACCACACAATTTTTTTCTTTTCACTTTTCTTCATGCAACAACTCATATTTAGGACCTTATTCTTCGGTGACTTACCAGTATGAAAGGTGTTAGTATGGTCATAAATCACGAATACATGGCATAAAATATGGCCTAATGCAAAGTATTCCTCATCAAATGCATTTTTAGATATTGATGTGGGGTATTTTCGTCTGGATACGTGTCCGCTCTCCAACACTCCACCTCAGACTGCTTTAGTTCCTGCTGGATGCTTAAGCAGCTTTTGAGTTCAGAACCTGCACTCAACACCACACGTAAACTAAGCCGGTGCCTCCTCCGGCGAAGGCACTCCGACGCTCAAGTCAGATAGGTCGGAATGTGAGGTATTGTCGTCAGAGACAATAGCTCGAACAAATAGCTCGAAATATGCCCAAATAGGTCGAATTTAGGCTCAATAGGTCGAAATAGCACACCTCGAAATGGTATTGAGAGCCGTGATGAGAAAATCCGAATAGATCGAATTACTCTCAAATAGCTCGAAATACACTCTATATAGATCGAACAAGAGCTATTGCAATATAGCTCAAAATTATTGCTATATAGCTCGAATTCGATGTATATAGCTCGAAATTAGATGCTAGAAAATAAAAACGTACCTTAGAATGAGGCATGGGACCCCCTTATATAGTAATAAGAGTCCTTATTCGTCTAAAAGTGCAATCCAAGTAGAACTATGACTCAAAATAGGTCGAATTAGAGCTATTTTGAAATAGCTCGAATTGATCCTTCAAATAGGTCGAATTGGGCCTCAAATAGGTCGAATTTGGGCCCATATAGCTCGAACTGGATTCCTGGGCCTCAAATAGATCGGACTTTAGCCCATATAGCTCGAATTGGGCTTTTGGGCCTTCAAATAGATCTTGTTTGAGCCCATATAGCTCGGATTGGGCTTGTATAGCTCGAATTGGGCCTTTTCGGGCCCAAATTGATCTCGCTTGGGCTCAATTTGGGCCTACTTGGGCCGATTTCCGAGTTTTGCCTTGAATTGTAATTTTGCATTAAAAAATAATGGTGCTGACGTGGCATAATATGTCCCGAAATACGTTCATGTATTGTATCGGATATTATGACGTGGCGGTACCGAAATATGGTACATCATGGAGTCCCCCAGTTCGTAAGAGTAATGTGTACAAACATTGGTCATACGAACTAAAAAGAAGTCCCATAACCGGGAATCGTGCAACGAGATCGGCGTCGGCGTAAAAAACCAAAAATTTGACCAAAAATATCAAAATTCAAAAATAGGTCGAATTTACTATTTTTGGATAACTCGAATTGGTATAGGTCGAATTTATCTTTGAAAAAGACAACTCGAATGGCAGAAATTTTTTTCCGTAAAATAGCTCGAATTTTGCATAAAATAGCTCGAATTTCATATTGGTCGAAATTGCCCTCCAAAAAGATACCTCGAAATTGCTGGAAAAATTTTCTGAAAATAGGTCGAATTTACAAATAGGTCGAATTTAGGGGCATTTTGGTAATTCCCGCATCATTTCGCCTATGAATACCCCACTTCCAGCTTCATTTCCTCATTTCGCGCCTAAGCATTCCTCCAGAGCTCTCAAAAAATAGCTCGAATTATTAGGTCGAAATTACTAAATATAGTAAGCCTGCTGTGATAGCTCGAAATTACTCCCAATTTAGTAAGTTTAGCGTTATAGCTCGAAAAACCTCCAAATAGCTCGAAAAACACCCCAAATAGATCGAAATTGGATAGAATAGCTCGAAAAATCCACTCCCTGCTATATCCTTTGGTGAGTTTCGGATAGCTCGAAAATATAGCTCGAATTTCCCGAGGAAATTCGAGCTATCACACTTAGAAAATTTTTCAAATTTTTGAAAAATTTTGAATAATAATTTTTTTTTAAATGCTAATATTCAAATCTTTTGCGCAGATTTGTTCACGACGGCGCGACTTCGACGTAACCGGTCTCCATGTCGTCCATCACCATCACGATCGCACCAACGGGCCTACTATAACGCATGCAATCCATTCACGAGATTCGTCATATCGGAATCCTTGTGAATCAAACACAAGGCGTCCGTCATCCCCAATCCGTCCTCGGCAACCAGAACCTGCCCGAGTCCGATTACCTGGCGCTCCAAAGTTATTTGCACCTGCGCAGAGGTCCTACGAGCAAATTCACCCGAACGAAGAAGTTTCAGTAGATCTAGACCCTCGTGCCGGTAAACTTTCAACCTAAACCTCTTTATGACGCGAGTTATTGATCTTGAGTCTTCCAGTAGTAGTAGTAGGGAAAATAGTAGTGAGTCGTCTAAGTCATCGAAGGCTAGAGAAAATGCGTCGACTGGCGATAGTAGTAACGACTCAAGTGAGGAGACCTCATCTAGTAATGAGAGAAATAGCAATAATAGGGCGTCTGATATGGAGGTAGACGTAGACATCCTAGGAGATGACGAGGCTGAATCGAACCCTCTCCCCATCGTGCCTTATTTACCTCCTGCTGACCATGTTCCCATACCTGTCTCTAACTCTCCCGAACAACTTGCTCCGCCCAACTTGATCAACTTTGATCAGTTTCCTTCTTCCTTGCCTCACGACATAGCTTATTACCGTGATACCTATGACATCCCTGATACTTATGAGATTATTGTGCCCGGGCCAGATGATAGGATAAACAACCCGCCAGAAGGGTGTCTCACTATATTTAGTAGCTACCTTCACTGTGGTTTACGTTTTCCCATTTTCCCAATTGTCTCAGAAATCATGTCCTCTCTTAATTCTTCTCCTTCACATTTTACCCCCAACGCATACACACAGATGTATGCTTATGCGATGCTAACCCGCATCTTTGACCTTCCTTGCTCTGTAGCCGGTTTTTGGCAATTATTCATAGTGACATTCCGCAACAGAGGTATAGATGCCGGGTTCTACTATTTGAGCTCGCGAAAGAAGCAATGCTTCCTATCTGATCTGCAGACGAGCTTCGGGGCTCACTGGAAGAAACAGTGGTTTTTTATCAAGGAATCCAAGCCTTAGGAATTCCGATTCAAGCGGCTTTGGAGGGACGCCCGTCCATCGCCGAGACGCCCCGATCCTCCTATCTACACCTTGACGGTGATAAAAAACTTGAAAGAGCATCAATTTGATGCTTTTGAGTTGACCACCACCCCAGTGTTGCGGGCCGGCGGTTATACTTATCATGCAGGCGTTGAGCCTTCTGTCTTTGGTATAAAATTATGCATGTTTTTGTTCTTTTTACTTGTTGATGTTTAGTCTTCTTTTGTTGTCTTCTAACCTTTGCATTGTTTACGATTTTCAGAGCGAATCGTTATGGACAAGACGAAGAAGAGGCTGGCCGCTATGAAGCGTGGCGCAAACGCTCCTCAGTCCTCAGTGCCCATTCCTGAGAAGACCAGTCGTCGTGGTGCGAAGACGGCTGGTACCAGTTCGAGAGGCGCCAGTGCTCCTACTCCTTCCACCGCTGCTGTCTCGACTCGAGGGTCGGGACGTGGTAGGGGTTCGGCTCTGCCCCTGTTCCTGCTGCAGCTCCAGCGCCTGAGACTGTTCCTTCTCAGTCGACTGCTGAGACCGCTTCTGGATCACCACCTGGCGGTTCTGAGCCGATCCTTCTGGATCTTTCTCCTTCATCAGCACCTTCGACTGGAAGAGTGCATCTTCCCTCCGTTGCTGAAGCTGCTCGTCGCTTTAATGAGGCCAACCCTGAGGCAGCAACTAGGAAGAGGTCTGCTGCTACTGCCGAGGAGATCCGACGGGGTAAGCGCGTCGCGCAGGACCGAGCCTATGATGGTGACGATCTCGACATTGACGTGGAGGAGATCGTACGAGCTTCGGTCGAATCAGGGCAGTTCACACTGAAAGACACTACTGCCCTTCGTCTTGTCAAAGGATTCATGCCTGACTTCGACCGTCAGCTCTATTACCAGGCGTTGGGCCATGAGAAACTAGTCAGTCGCACTGCCTTGTCTCTGTGCGAGGTATGTGTATTTATAAGCTTTCCTTGATCTTTGTTTTATACATGTACTTGAATATCACTAACTTTTTCTCTCTTTTGTAGTTCTTCGTCAATATTCAGACCATGGCGGAGAATTTCAATATGGTGATGACGACTCAAGATCAGCAGAGGGCTCTGATGGATAGGCACCACTCTTCAGCCTTGCAGGCTCAGCGATTGGAGAAACAAGCTAAGGAGGCAAAGGCTGAAGTGGAGAAGCATCTCGTCGCCGCTGTTGACGAATTGAAGGCCGTGCAGGCTGAGCTGGAAGCCCAGAAAGTTGCTAAAGTTGTCGTTGATAAGGAGCTTGCCGAGGAGAAGCGACTGTCCAGCCAGCTCACCACCGACTGCCAGCATGCCACGGCCCTTGATACCATCCGGACGATGAAGGATGCCGCTGCTGCTGCTGAGGCAGAACGTTTGAGGCTCGAGGCTGAGCTAGCTGATGCACAAGCGCGCCTCGCGACTGCTGAAGATGATGGCTACAACAGGGCCATGACTGAGGTATTCCTATTGTACTTGACTTTATTTCTTTTTCCTTGAGGTTTGTGTATTACGTACTTCCTTGTTCTCTACTTGGTTCGTAGGAGCTCCCCGATGAAGACAAGGTTATGGTGGCCATCGAGTTCTTCCGTTCGGCCACATGGAAGCAGATCGCTATGGAGAGGGGCGGTTTTGATACGACGAAGGGCTACAACATGGCCCTTGATGACATCGTCGCCCGCGGTGCCCTTGCTCTTGGGTTCAAGAGGGAGGATTTCAATGTCCTCAACTGCTTGAATGAGGATGTCACGGAGGTCGGCGAATCCTCTGGTGCTGCTGCTGTAGATCCTGCTTCTGCTGATCCCGCTGCTACTGTGGATGATGATGAGCCGAAGCATGATCCCTTCACCTCCGTCTATCCTCTCCGGCAGGTATGGCTCTCTGACTTTGCTGATGAGCTGTCATCCATGTCCATTGCTGCTGCTGCCACCGATGCTGCTCCAGATGAGCCCCTGGAGGAGGGTGAGATGGGTTTCGACCCTCAGGTCTTGGATCAGCCTGCTGACGGCGATCAGCCTATGCCTGACGCTACTGTTGCCGCTCCTGCTCCTCGTCAGATTTCCCCTATCGATGATACTGGGCCTCTGAACGAGTCTTTTGCTGATATCCAAGAACAGAGCGAGGGTGCCGTGAAGTCTCTTGGGCTGAACCTGCTGCCTTGATCTCTTAGAGTGGCCTGCGTGCCCTTATTTTTGGCGTCTGTGCCTTGTTTTTAACATTGCTGAACATCTATTCTTTCTGTTCATAACATTAGCTTTAGTACATTCTTTCCGTACCGGATATGTTGCTAATATTTGCGTGATTTTAGCGCTTTTATCGCTTGCTAGTACAGTTTTGACTTGAAAAGTCTTTTGAAATGTCTTTACTTTGTCTCGTTACATCTTCACTCATATGTGTCTACTTTTTAAGTTTAAATTTGTTACTTGCTAAAACACTTAAGTTTTATGAACAAGTTTGTGTGAGAGTGCGAGAGCTTGTGCTCGACTCTACAAGGCTTGTGCTCGTTGTGCGAAGCTAATGTTCGCGCTTGCAAAACTAAGTTCGCGGGAATACGAGAACTTGTGCTCGATTCCACGAGGCTTGTGCTCATTGTGCAAAGCTGTGTTTGCGCTTGCGAAGCTATGTTCGCGGGAATACGAGGACTTGTGCTCGACTCCACGAGGCTTGTGCTCGTTGTGCAAAGCTATGTTTGCGCTTGCGAAGCTATGTTTGCGGGAGTGCAAGGACTTGTGCTTGACTCCACGAGGCTTGTGCTCGTTGTGCAAAGCTATGTTTGCGCTTGCGAAGCTATGTTCGCGGGAGTGCAAGGACTTGTGCTTGACTCCACGAGGCTAGTGCTCATTATACGAAGCTAACGTTCGTTTTTGTTAAGTTTTTAAACTTAAAGTTTGTAGACAGTATGCGTTTATCTTCATGTTGCTTGATAGATTGTAATTTTGCGGATAAATAGTAGGCAACCACTAAACTTGAATAAAATAAGAGATTTTATTAGTTTTGGGACTGAGCTCGAGTAATTTTCGAGTTGCCTACGTATCCCGCCGTATATAGGTTGGCTAGGAATCAAGTCCCCGTAGTTCGCTGCTAACTATTACAATGAGAATCCACGTAGAGGGACTCGTAATTCGTAAAAGAATAAGAGAATGAAGTATTGAAACTACGGTCCTATGGTGCCACAAGGCCATTAGAAAACTAGTGTTCTAACTATAAAACCTTCGTAAGTTCTTGACGTTCCAGGGGTGTGACAAAGTCCTTCCACCCAATTCTTGTAAGTAATAATATCCTTTTGAGCTTGCTTTCTCCACTCTGTAAGGTCCTTCCCAGTTTGGCTTCAACTTTCCAACATGCTTAGTAGCTTCAACTTTTCTAAGTACCAAGTCCCCCACTTGAAAGTTCCTGAAACGAACTTTGTTGTCATATGCTTTCGCCATCATAGATTTGTACGCTTGAGTACGTTGGTACGCTGCTTCCCTTGTCGCTCCGATCAATTCCAAATCCATTTGTCTTGCCCTTAATGCTTGCTCCTCATCATATGTCACAATACGATAAATTGGCATTCAATCTCACCGGGTATCACTGCTTCAGATCCATATGTCAATAAGTATGGAGTTTCTCCTGTAGAGGTACGAGGAGTTGTGCGATATGCCCATAATATCCCTTGTAACTCATCCGCCCAATTTCCTCCTTCTCCCTCCACCCTTTTCTCCAAACTCTTCACTAATGTGTTGTTAGTGGCCTCCACTTGCCCATTTGCTTCGGGATGCGTAACGGATGTAAAACGTTGCTCAATTTTCATGTCCTTGCACCAGTCTTGAATCTTAAAACCTTGGAACTGCCTTCCATTGTCGGAAATTAAGACCCTTGGTATTCCAAATCGACAAACGATGATCTTCCAGATTAATTGTTTCATATTAGCCTCCGCAATGTTTACAAGTGCTTCAGCTTCAACCCACTTCGTATAATACTCGACCGCCACCAATAACCATTTTCTACCTCCCGTAGCCTTAGGCATTGGTCCAACGATATCTATTCCCCATTGATCAAATGGACATCCATAACTCACCGTTGTCATAGGTTGTGCAGGTGTATGAATGATCTTCGCATGCAATTGACAGCTTCTACACTTCCTTGAGTAATCCATAGCATCTCTCATAATAGTTGGCCAGAAATATCCTTGTCGGAGTATTTTCTGGGCCAAAGATCGTCCTCCTGAGTGATTTCTGCAACTCCCTTCATGAATTTCTCGTAAAACTTGTTTTGCCTGTGTGGGAGATAGGCATCTCAAGAGTGGTCCCTCGAAAGACCGTTTCTAAAGTTCACCATTGAACATAGTAAATCTTGCAGATTTGTACTTGAGCCTTCTGATCGCTTGAGGATCATTAGGTAAGTTCCCGTTCTGAAGATAATCAACAATCTCATCCTTCCAACATGCCTCTATTTCTACTGGGAGAGTGTAGTCCAATGCTTGCGTTGGTTTTGACTCAACTTCCTTGCCGATAGAGGGCTGCTCTGAAGCCAATAGAGTTACTCGCCTTTCAACAAACACTTCGGCGGTACTTGCAAACCGTGACAAAGAGTCAGCGCGTTCATTCTCCGTTCGAGGGATCTGCGAAATAGAAAAAGTATCGAAGTTTGATGTCGCCTCCTTCAATTTTTCGAGATACTTTACTATTGCAGCCTCTGTTGCCTCATATCTTCCTTCGAATTGATTAGCAATCAATTGTGAATCCGTGAATGCAACAAGCTTCGTTATACCCAACGATTTTGCCATTTGGATGCCAGCCAGCATAGCCTCATATTCCGCTTGATTGTTGGTCACTTGAAAATTTAGCCTTATTGCATAGTCGAATTCTCTACCATCCGCCGATTTTAGGTAAATTCATGCACCACCAGCGTCGTTTGTAGACGATCCATCTACATGTCCAAGTTCCCCTTGCAACTAAAGGTTGGTCACTTTTGACCTCTTCCGTCACCATTGCTACATCAAGCGCTTGCTCCGCCTCTGAGATAGTTTCAGCCACAAAGTCCGCTAGTCTTTGTGCTTTGATCGCTGTTTTTGGCATATACTCCAAGCCATATTCTCCTAACTCGATCGCCCACTTCACTAATCTCCCAGATGTCTCAGGTTTTGCCATAACTTATTTCAGTGGTTGACTAGTTATGACAGTAACCGGATGTGATTGAAAGTATGGTCTTAACTTTCGTGCAGTTATCACAAGTGCGTATGCTAACTTTTCGATCTCCAAATAATTCACCTCTGCCCCATTCAACACTTTGCTGACATAGTAGATAGGCAAATGTTTCTTGTCTTCCTCGCGCACCAATACCGTGCTTAGTGAATTCTTCGTTATGGCCAAGTAAAGATATAACATCTCATTGTCCTTGGGCTTAGATAGTAATGGTGGTGTCGTAAGGTACACCTTTAATTGGCGAAAAGCCTATTCACAATCAATAGTCCAGACGAACTTAGGTGTCTTACGTAACTTCTTGAAAAAAGGTAAACTCTTTTCTGCAGAATGCGATATGAATCGACTAAGTGCCGTGATCCTCCCCACCAATCGTTGTACCTCTCGAACAGACTCGGGGGATGGTAAATCCATTATAGCCTTAATTTTGTCTGGGCAAAGGGAAAGGATCTCGTGGGCAATGTTTGTTCAGGTCGGTGTAGTCCACGCACATCCTCCATACGGTCGACTTCTTTGGGACAAGTACAACGTTGCTTAACCATTCAGAGTATCGTACTTCAAATATATGGCCTGCAGCAAGCTTTGTTTGTACTTCCAACTCCGCAGCCTTGTTCTTTTCATCACTAAAGTGTCTCTTCTTCTGTCGGATAGGTTTAGCATTTTGGTTAACATTCAGGTGATGTACCGCAACTCGAGGATCTATCCCCTTCAAGTCCGAGTCCGTCCATGCGAATACATCAAAGTTTCTTCGCAAGCATTTCAACAGTGCCTTCTCAACCTCCGGAGTCAACTCGCTTCCAATTTTAATGATCTTGTCAGGCTCATCATTCGACAAAATCACCTCCTTAAACTCTTCCGAAGGTTTCAGACGCTCCATTTCCATCTTCTTTTTATAGCGCAATGTCGTTTTGTCTTCTTTTTCTTCTTCCACCTTCTTCAAGGAGTCCTCAATACTGGGAGGAGTTGAATCCTCCTGCACCATCTCTTGGTACACTTGCGTAGCAGGAACCATCTCCGTATCAACTTGTTTTCCTATTTCAGGCGTCTCCAATGGATGTATGTCAATCATCATGACATTTGGATCCGTTTTTGCCTTGATAGGTTTAGTCGATGTAACGTAACAACTCCAAGAATCACGATAGTTTGTAGTGAGTTCAGCAACTCCACCAGGCGTTGGAAATTTGACCTTCTGATGCACCGTAGAGATGATCATAGCAAATGCCGTTATCCCAGGCCTTCCAATCAGCACGTTGTATGCAAACGGCATGTCAACGATAAGATATTCCACATTCAGTGTTCTCCTCCTCGGATTCACGCCAAAAGATGTTGGCAACATGATCCTTCCAATGGGTTTAACTTCACTTCCACCAAATCCCACTAGTGGTGAGTTAACATCAGTGATCTCGTATTGTCCAAGCTTCATTTGTTGTAAAGCATCCATAAAGATGATGTTGGACGAGCATCCATTATCAATCATTATCCTCTTTACCTCGTGTTTTGCAATCACTGCGGAAACCACCATAGGGCAATTCAAGTATTGTGCTTCCTTAGCTTGTGAAGACAAGCTGTCGAAATCGCTATCGTCAAATGTGATTCTTGTATCCAACTTGTCCACTCCAAAGACAAGATCTATCTCAGGACGCTTCAGTCGTTCATTGTATATGTCTCGTGAGATGCGTTTTCTACTTTTGGCTGAGTCTGCGACGGTAGGTCCGCCAGCAATCATATTGATTCCATTCTCGATGTCATCATTCCCATTTCCCCGTTTACGCTTTGGTTCCTCCTTCTTCTCGTGTGGGGATCTATCTCGCTTGCGTCCAGATGACGTCTTCTCTTCACGTGACTCTCTATTCTCAAGGATGTACTCGATGAGTTTCCCCCCTTGAATGAGTCGTTCTATCTCGTTCTTTAGAGCCTTGCATTCGTTAGTAAAATGCTCATTCTGCCTGTGGAACTTACAATATTTCTTTGATACCTTAGTCTCCTCCGTCTCTCGGAACGGTTTAGGGGTTCTCAGCAACCCGCTATCTTTCTCTATGGCGTAGATTTTGCCAATTTGTTTCCTCAGCGGAGTATAATTGTCAAACTTCTTAAAAGGTTGTCGGTTGCGATCACGATCTTTGCCTCTTAACTCCTTCCTCCAATCTCTATCTTTATTCTCCTTGCCCCCATGAATTCTTGGCGAGTCCATCAACCCTTGATTCATGGTTGCCTCCTCTACTTCAATGACCTTACTAGCGAGGTCCATCACTTGCTCAATGGAATCAGGTGTGTTCCATGTTATCACTTCTATAAGCTTCTTACTCCGGCAACGATGCTCTAATACAGAGATGACCAGGTCAACATTGGGAGCATTCACTCTACCAATCTCCAGATTCAAACGCTCGATATACCTCCCCAAAGGTTCATCAGGTCCTCTATAGATATTAAACAGCATGCTTGGAGATTTCTTCTTTATGCGATAAGTAGCAAACTTCTTTACGAACATGGTCCTAAACTGTTCAGATGATTCAATTGATCGTGAGCGTAAGTTTTTGAACCATTCCTTTGCTGGACCTCTCAGACTGAGCGAAATAAGTTTCGCCCTCATATTCTCTGCATACCCCAAGACCTGCAAATCTCCATCTAACTCATCATAATGTGCAACTGGATCGGTATTTCCATCATACTTCTTCAAAACAGGAAGTTTAGTTCCTTCCTTCAACGTCAAATTACTGATCGCCTCACAAAAGGGGTTTGGCCTCTCCCTTAGTGGAATATGTTCTGCAACAACAGGTTCCAATCTTGGTGCGACTCTCTCAGGCAAGTCCCTATCTCTTCCGGCAGTTCGACTTGCTGCAGGTCGATGATCAAGAACTCTCTGCCTAGAATTCACCTCTCCATCCCTTACTTCTCTATCTCGACCAGTTGCTCGACTGGGAGCTCTGTTAGCATTGGTCCTCACTGAACGAGGATTCCTCCTTTCAAGCGAGGGAGATGGATCCCTTGGCCTTGTCATCCTAGTTTGCGTATAATGCCTTGAGTCATCACGACGCTGGGTCGGATGAGTCCTTCCTTGCTGCAGTGCCGCAGGCTGTGTTGCTGGTTGTTGTGCTATTGGAGCTTGAACATTCTGTAGGACAGAAGTATTAGCCAATTGCTGCACAATCATTGGGACCATAGTCCTTTGGAATGCCGCCATGATTTGATCCAACTGAGCGGAATTCAATAGCTGTTGTTCCGTGGGAGGATCTTCTGGTTGATTCGCTGTTTGAGTTGGAAGATCAAGGGGAATGCTGGGCGCTGCCACTGATGTTCGCTCAGAAGCATCAGGTGCCCGATTATCATCCTCCCTCTGTGATCTAGTCCTACCTGCCATTCCATTCTTATCCGTTGCTCTCCGTTGAGCCATTGAGTATCAGTGTTTGTTACTAAGTGCGTATAGAGGTTCCCACAGACGGCGCCACTGATGTGGGGTATTTTCGCCTGGATACGTGTCCGCTCTCCAACACTCCACGTCAGACTGCTTTAGTTCTTGCTGGATGCTTAAGCAGCTTTTGAGTTCAGAACCTGAACTCAACACCACACGTAAACTAAGCCGGTGCCTCCTCCGGCGAAGGCACTCCGACGCTCAAGTCAGATAGGTCGGAATGTGAGGTATTGTCGTCAGAGACAATAGCTCGAACAAATAGCTCGAAATATGCCCAAATAGGTCGAATTTAGGCTCAATAGGTCGAAATAGCACACCTCGAAATGGTATTGAGAGCCGTGATGAGAAAACCCGAATAGATCGAATTACTCTCAAATAGCTCGAAATACACTCTATATAGATCGAACAAGAGCTATTGCAATATAGCTCGAAATTATTGCTCTATAGCTCGAATTCGATGTATATAGCTCGAAATTAGATGCTAGAAAATAAAAAACGTACCTTAGAATGAGGCATGGGACCCCCTTATATAGTAATAAGAGTCCTTATTCGTCTAAAAGTGCAATCCAAGTAGAACTATGACTCAAAATAGGTCGAATTAGAGCTATTTTGAAATAGCTCGAATTGATCCTTCAAATAGGTCGAATTAGGCCTCAAATAGGTCGAATTTGGGCCCATATAGCTCGAACTGGACTCCTGGGCCTCAAATAGATCGGACTTTAGCCCATATAGCTCGAATTGGGCTTTTGAGCCTTCAAATAGATCTTGTTTGAGCCCATATAGCTCGGATTGGGCTTGTATAGCTCGAATTGGCCCTTTTTGGGCCCAAATTGATCTTGCTTGGGCTCAATTTGGGCCTACTTGGGCCGATTTCCGAGTTTTGCCTTGAATTGTAATTTTGCATTAAAAAATAATGGTGCTGACGTGGCATAATATGTCCCGAAATACGTTCATGTATTGTATCGGATATTATGACGTGGCGGTACCGAAATATGGTACATCAGATATGTTACTTGATAGTGGTTATACTAATTTCAAAATCCATCTACGAATGGAAAGAGAATTTTCAGTATTTTGTTGTTTATTATACATAAATGGGAAGTCTTTGTGAGACTAAGTATGTTGGCATATCATAAAAAGTCTATATGTTCTTTTGGATGTTTTATCACACTTGACAAATGACTGCAAGATGAGTCATGTTTTACCCATACTGTAGAAACCTTCAGTAAGTATTTTGGTCGCATGCTACTCGGCCTACTAAAATCGCAGCCCGTTCTACTAGCTGAGCCTGAATTATTTGGTCTAGATGATTTAGAGCCCACTTCGAAGTTCTTCCAAGTACAAGCTTAACACTCACACCTACTACAAGCATGCTAACTTTTTAACATACTCAAAATTGACTTTAAATTTCACGTGTGGGTTTAGGGTTGATAATGAGCTCTTGATGGAACAGACCTAGAGGTCCAAGTCCGTTTTGCGGAAAATATTGTCAGCGTCCAAGAAAATGTGCTATTTTGAGAAAAAAATTTATGTTTGTGACTTAAGTGGTTGTCTTTTCTAATTGTTGGACAGTTGAGAGAGAGATCCCCAAGGACAATCGTGTGTTAAGTAATGCAATAACACGTCATGTTGGGTTTCAGCGGGTATATTTTGTATTTGACTTTTACAAGACTGTAATATATAAATAAAACTAAACTTAAAATCATAGGTTTCTCATTTTATCTATGCTAGAATGGGTACATGAATAGAAAAGGTTATATATATCTATACCATGAAATGTGGTATTAAGGAATGGGAACATGGTAATAAATCCCTAACAAATCATGGAGAATATTTCATTTGTGTATGACCATTCAACACCTTAAAGAATGTGAAGTGGTAATTGAACCCCACCAAATCATGCAGAATATTTCAACCTAAAGCACTCACATGCACGCAATTTGATTGCGAAGTGTTTTGGGCCCTTAAAGAAACGAAGAGAAATTATAAGAAAACTGGGTTCTTCACAATCAAGACGCATAGTTTCATAGTCATATCATGTGATTTATTGCACAAGTTCATCATCCATGCAATGTGAATGCACCATTTGTAAAAAGATACCAAAATAGCTCAAAGTTGGTCAATCAAACCATCGATACATAGACATCCACGAACCTTAGTACCTTGAAATTTGGATTAATTATTCACTGGTCTAAAAGCTAGTGTTTTTTCTTCGTTTTTTCTCTCTATAGTTTTGTGATTATTTCATGGGTATTGTGTTCATTGTTAAAAGAGTATTCGATTTATGGGGAAAATAGGTTTAAGTATAGTGAAAAATAGTATTATCATAGTTCTTGATGTGGGTCAAAGGTATAAGCTATAAGATTGCACTTATCAAGAAATACGTGAATGGGATGACACCTTTTAACTTGGTCTACAAAATATATATTTTTTTTCTTTTTTTTTTTTTTTTCAGTTTGCAGATAGCCCCTGCTGGACCACATATGTTTTTTATTTTTCTTCACTTTTATTTTTATTGTATCAATAGGTAGATTATAAGATTTACAAGGGATTATGAAAAGTTGTTGAACATTTTACCTTCTCGTTAACAAATTCTCTCCTCTGTTAATTGTTCTTTTCTTTGTTTGCCTTCATTCTCCTATTTTTTCCTAATTCATTATCGTGGCTTAATTCTTTGGTGAATCTTAGACTGCATTTAAACCAATGGTATTAGAGCTATTTGGTTCTCGAATAGCTATATTCGTACCAAGGACGAATACTTCAAATTGACAAAAACAAATTATCGGATTCTCTAAGAAATCTCCTACAAACTCATCGAGTTAATGTACTCATATTAAAGGTACGAATATACTTTTGAAAGGTACGAACAACCATTCCATTATGCTGCAAAAACTCGTAAAGCAGTTGGAGTTGTAGTGGATGAAGTCATATTAATCAAAAACGAATCAAACGAGGTTACAATTAAGGAAGTCGAAGAAGATGCACTTGGCATCTATCAAATATTCGATGAATACCTCAGAACAAAATAAGGACTTAAAGTTTCTGAAGTTATTAACAAGGGATCGGAAGAATATGTTTTTGATGCATATCAAATGTTTGGTGAAATACCTTAAAACCAAACATGGAATCTGATGTGGGGTATTTTCGTCTGAATACGTGTCCACTCTCCAACACTCCATGTCAGACTGCTTTAGTTCCTGCTGGATGCTTAAGCAGTTTTTGAGTTCAAAACCTGCACTCAACACCACACGTAAACTAAGCCGGTGCCTCCTCCGGCGAAGGCACTCCGACGCTCAAGTCAGATAGGTCGGAATGTGAGGTATTGTCGTCGGAGACAATAACTCGAACAAATAGCTCGAAATATGCCCAAATAGGTCGAATTTAGGCTGAATAGGTCGAAATAGTACACCTCGAAATGGTATTGAGAACCGTGATGAGGAAACCCGAATAGGTCGAATTACCCTCAAATAGCTCAAAATACACTCTATATTGATCGAACAAGAGCTATTGCAATATAGCTCGAATTATTGCTCTATAGCTCGAATTCGATGTATATAGCTCGAAATTAAATGCTAGAAAATAAAACGTACCTTAGAATGAGGCATGGGACCCCCTTATATAGTAATAAGAGTCCTTACTCAGCTAGAAGTGCAATCCAAGTAGAACTATGACTCGAAATAGGTCGAATTAGAGCTATTTTGAAATAGCTCGAATTGGCCCTTCAAATAGGTCGAATTTGGCCTCAAATAGATCGAATTTGAGCCCATATAGCTCGAATTGGGCTTTTGGGCCTCAAATAGATCGAATTTGAGCCCATATAGCTCAGATTGGGCTTGATATAGCTCGGATCGAGCCTTTTCGGGCCCAAATAGATATCGCTTGGGCTCAATTTGGGCCTACTTGGGCCGATTTCCGAGTTTTGCCTTGAATTGTAATTTTGCATTAAAAAATAATGGTGCTGACGTGGCATAATATGTTGTTAGATCTTAGAGTCTAATACTTTACGTTATAAACTGTAGTTGCGGTACCTAGTCTAGATAGATAAGTAAGACAGGTAAGTAAGACAGTAAAGTAAGACAGCAGATTTTAACGTGGTTCGGACTATGTCCTACATCCACGAGGCTTTCGCCTGAATCAAACTTCTTTCAACGGACAAAAGTTGTTACACCAACTGGTTTTACTCTAACACCGAATCCCTCTAATGTTGATACCACCGGAACCTTTTTCGCGTCTACTCCGTTTGACCCGTAAGACCAAGACTCCCGTAATGATCTTCTTATGAGAATGCTTCCAAGCGAACTGCACGTACGTATAGATCCCTCTAACTGGCGCAATCCTTTCCCGTTGAACTCCCTTCAACTCTTGTCGGCTTCTCACGTTCTTGATGTAACTCAAGAGGGCGAAAACTAAGAAATCAAAATAAAAGAGAACACCTAAAGATGTATATTTTGTTACACGAGTGTTCTACATTGATTCCTAGGATTTCTACTATTTATAGGATAGCTCTCCTGAAAGATATCCTTGAATCTCGGCTAGTCTCCATATCCAGTCGAGACAGGATCTTTCCAAATATATCCGAATCTTTCCATGATAAGGCGATTCTTCCTTTTGATAAGTCTTTGTTTCCGTTTGATAAGATCTTCATGATCTTCGTATATTCTGCACATCAAAGACAAAGAAGAACTCCACAAGGAATAGATTACTAAAGGATATAGGAAAGAGTTTGATAAAGATTAACTTTCCATAAGATAAGATACTATAAGATCAAGTTAAATCTTTCCAAACTCACCTAAATATTCACGCGTCTAATAACAAGATAAATACCATATAAAACCGTGTGAATAAATAAGTAAATAAATCAAAGTAAATAAAACCGAATTTTCCTTTAAAATAATTTTGCAAACAAGGAAATAAAATCTAGTTGGACCTGGCAGTCCTGACTGTTCAACCGAGTTTGAAACCTGTCGGACTTTGCGGTCCTAACAATCTCCCCCAATTGACTTGTTTGGCAAAAACACTTTTAAATCCCAAGGAAAATGTAGACATGCTGAAATAAAACAAGTTAGTAAGAGATAGGCACATAAATCAACTAACGAGTCTCGACAGCAATAAAAATGTGTTGCAACAGCGGTGCAACACTCCGCAAAACAACTTAATAAAATAAGCACTTAAAACATTGTTCTTAAGCGGAATAAAAAACAAAACAAAACAAAATAAATAACAAGATAAAACAGCAGCAGCCAGTAGAAATCTCCCCCATTCTTCAAGACTCCCCCATTCTACATATTCTGTTTACTCCCCCATTTTGCCAGAACTAGTCAAGGCTTTGCCGCTAATTGGGCAAGGGACTCGTTCATGGACTCCAACAGTGAAATGACCTGGGCAAGTTGCGACTGAAGGTTGTCGAGACTGCCCTGGGGAACAGACAGTCCAGCTTCGTTATCCCTGGCAGTTGGGACAGGACGCCGGATCGGAGAACCAAGTAGAGCTTGAACAAGGTGACTCGGGGCATGATAAGGCCTAGGGCGGCTCGTCATCTTGTCCTTAGAGACCCGGATATCCATTTGAGATGTGAGCAAGCGATAGACCAATGATGGATAGCCTAAGGTCATCTTTACCTTGTGGTCGAATGCTTCAAGTTGTAAACGCTCAAAGACCAGTTTCCCAAGATTAATGGGAGCATTCGAACCAATTCGGAATAAGACAGAAGCAGTTAATGGACTTACGGTAGAAGTATGAGACATAGGGTACCGATTTCTTACCATAATTCCATAGATCAGACCATACCATGGAAGAAGGGAACCTCGCTGTAGATTGCCATTCTTTGGCCACTTCATGGGTTGGCCGGTTATGGTTGACGCGACTGCATCCATGTCTGCTTCCAGTTCCAACTCGGAGTCGCGACCGGTTTGTACGTCAGGAGACCCCAACTGCATGTTCAGAATTTGCGGACTGATCTTGAAGATGAACTTCCGGACAAATGCTGAATGTTCCTTGGCTGAGCCTGGAACGCCTAGTTGAGTATCCAGATTGGCGTAAAACTCATGCACAATCTGGGTTACAAACGGTTGTACCCTGCGAGTGGATTCAAGAAACCCTCTCCCTTCCAAAAACTCAATAATACCCGTACCCTCATAAGAATCATCATGAAGTTGAACTTCACGAACAGGAATACGGCCAGTGAGACGAGAATACCTGAGTTTGGCTTGAGATGTGTAGAACCTGTCGGAAAATGCCATTTTCACCCTGAAAGGCTCATCGGACGGTGGAACACGGGGAGGGACTGCAAAATCTCCTTCAGCTTCTTCAGCCTGGTCGTGACTGCCTTCCTCAGAGGCCGACTGGTCGCCTGACTGGTTGTCCTGATCAGACAAGGACTGAGCTGAGCGTTTCTGCTGTTTGCGGACAGGGCTGGAATCTGAGTCAGAGACCTCGATTGGAGCAGAGTCCGAGGCAGCAGGAGCGGATCGGGGACGTTTGGATACAGGAACTTTCTTGCGTGTCCCGACTCGGCTCGCGACACCCTCTGCAACAGGTTTTGACTTTTGGCGAGCAGATGGAGTGCGCTTAGCAGGTTGAGCCTTCTGCTTCCCTTTAGCTGCGGCGGTGTGGCGGCGAGAGGATGCAGGAACAGGTGCAGGTGCAGGTGACGGCGAAGCGTCGTCCGGCATGGGAACAGAGTGCGAGTCGTCCAAAAGAGGAGAGAACTCGCGTGCCTGAGGAGAAGTGGCACGGGGTGGTGACTCTGTTGCCGGTGGCGGTGGTGTGGTGTCTTGCGGTGGTGCCGTGGAAGATGGCGGTGGAACAAAGTCCGCCGGAATTCGGATTTTGAGCGGCTTTGGCTGCAAGACTTGGGACAACTCGTTGCCCGTGGTGGATGGACTGTCAGGGTCGACTGGTGGGGTCGACTGAGACGATTCACCTGATGACTTAGATTTCACCATGTTAAATATTTTCTTGATAAATGTAGGTGAGAAAGAAGACATAAACACAAATCCACACACCAAAAAAAATATGAATACACGAGAGAGAGATAGTAGGATGGCGTGAGATATGATTCAAAGGAAAGATATATAAATAGATGTAATCAAATCAATGTCATATCTTCTATAATCATTATCCACAACTTCCCATAAGTGATAGGACTCTTACCAAGACTCATCAAGGAACGATTCCAACAAGATACGCAACTCAATCTCTACGAAATTTAAAACGCGGCAAAGCATAGGCGGGAAACAAATTCATGCCGAAATTAAACATATCGCGTTTTAAAGACAAAATAAACTAAAAATGCACCTGTTTAAAAAAAGAAATTAAAAACACAAATTAAAAGAAACAAACAGAAAGTAACTCAGCAAATTACTCACATAACTTACCGAGGACCGATTCAACTGGTGTAAGTGGATGTCGAGACACCCTGTCATGACAAACTATAAGACTGAGTATAAAACAGGTCGAGACTGAAGCATACTCATGAACCAGATGAATACATTAAAATGTGTGTGTGTGAATTCTCATATGATAAACAGATGAAAGGGAAGAGAATTTGAAAGGGGCAAAAATCGTTTTGCAAGATATCTCTTTTCAAACAATACAATTGCACCTTGTACACACACTTTGAGCCTTTTGCATAGAGGTAGCTTTCGCACATAACTTTATATAGAATATGGTAGCTCTTTTCAATTTTGTGATGACCGTGAAATATGAATTGAATGCTTTTACTCATATTCATTGAGCTTAGGCAGCTTTTTCCTCCATATATTTTTCTTTTGAAGCACTTTTTCTTTTGGCTCATGCTCTCTTTGTTCTTTTCTTTTCACAACTCTTTTGATCACTCATACTTTTCTTTTCAGCTCAATTCTTCTGTTTTTAAAGTGATGAGGTAGCAAAAGTGGACAATGTCCATGTCAAAGAGATTATAAAAACAAACTAAAAACAAAAATTGCCCGTTGCAAAATCCTTCGATTTCACTGATTTAACTGAGGGAATGATGTGCACTGTGTATCAATGCAGTTCTAAGTACGCTCCAGAATCGGCTGTCGAACAGGTCTGCAAGTAAGTCATGACAGTTAGTTCAACAAATAAAAACATCTCAGTTAAATCGGGCACGCGACCAGCGCTTAGTGGAGACAAATGCCGAGAGACTTTCTGAGGGTCTCAAAGCGTTGTGAATCTAGAGCTTTAGTAAAAATATAAGCAAATTGTCTTTCGGTCGCGACATGTTTAAGGACAACAGATTTGTTTTCAACCAGCTCACGTATGTAGTGATGTCGAATATCAATATGCTTAGTACGAGAGTGCTGGACAGTATTTTTAGCAATGTTAATAGCACTAGTATTGTCACAGAAAACAAGTATTTCACTTTGTACAATACCGTAATCGTTGAGCATTTGTTGCATCCAAACTAGTTGGGCACAACAGCTTCCAGCTGCAATATATTCAGCTTCAGCAGTAGACAATGATATGGAGTTTTGTTTTTTGCTATACCAAGAAACAAGATTGTTTCCGACATAGAAACATCCTCCAGTTGTGCTTTTTCTGTCGTCTGCACATCCAGCCCAGTCGGCATCACTGTATCCTGCAAGATTCGAATTGGTATCAAATGAGTAGCTAAGTCCAAAATCTGCAGTTCCACTAACATAACGAATTATTCGTTTAACAGCACGAAGATGTGAGTCTTTGGGATTTGCTTGATAGCGAGCACAGACACCAACGCTAAAACAAATATCAGGACGGCTTGCAGTAAGGTACATGAGACTCCCTATCATGCTTCGATAGAGACTAGGATCTATGGAGTTTCCTTCAGTATCGAGAGCAAGCTTATCGTTAGTTCCCATAGGTGTTCTTAGGGGTTTTGCAGTTTCAAGCCCAAATTTCTTCACAAGATTCCGAGCATATTTTGACTGGGATATGAATAACCTATCGGACCCTTGTTTGACCTGCAAGCCAAGAAAGTATGTTAGTTCACCAACCATACTCATTTCAAACTCTTTCTTCATAAGATTGATGAAGTTCCCCAACTGGTCTTCTGAGGTGGATCCAAAAACTATGTCATCAACATAAACTTGAGCAATTAACATATGAGTTGAGACATGTTTAACAAATAAAGTTTTGTCTACTCCTCCCCTAGTATATCCATTCTCAATGAGATAAATTGTAAGTCTCTCATACCAAGCACGAGGTGCTTGTTTTAATCCATACAATGCCTTTTTGAGTTTAAACACATGTGAGGGATGATGAGGATCCACAAAACCTTTTGGTTGTTCAACAAACACTTCTTCACTAAGATAACCATTTAGAAAGGCACTTTTGACATCCATTTGAAAAAGTTTGAATTGAAGAACACATGCAATAGCAAATAAGAGACGAATTGACTCAAGTCGAGCGACAGGAGCAAATGTTTCATCATAATCTATGCCCTCAACCTGAGTATACCCTTGAGCGACTAGTCTAGCTTTGTTTCTCACAATGTTACCGGATTCATCAGATTTGTTTTTAAATATCCATTTTGTTCCGATTACATTAATGTTGGATGGTCGGGGAACTAGTTCCCACACTTGATTTCTAACAAACTGACCAAGCTCATCTTGCATCGCTTCAATCCATGCATCTTCCAGTAAAGATTCTTTTACATTCTTTGGTTCAATTTGAGAAGTAAAACAAGCATGATGAAGCATCTGATCATACCTTTTTCATACTAAATTACGAGTACGGATACCTTCAGATAAATCACCTATGATTGACTCTGTAGGATGATTCTTCCTGATTCTGGTGGATGGAACAGCTGAAACAGGTTCTGGAGATTGATCAGTTTCTTCTGTCTCTGGATATGACTCGAACTCTTGAAGTGTATCTGCATGATTTTCAGGTGTCGCGTCGGAAGTCACGACTGGAGGAACAACTGGTTGGGCAACTGGATCTGGACTGCACTCATCATCACTGCAGGAGCTATTCTTTTCTTGATTTCCAACGAATGATTGAATTTCACGCTCCTGTGAGGTGTCTGAGAAATCCCTGGAGTCATCAAATTCAACATTGGAGGTCTCAATAACAGTTTGAGTTCTTAGAATGAGCACTCTATAAGCACGACTGTTATTAGAATAGCCAAGAAAAATACCAAGGTCACTTTTGGATTGGAACTTATTCAAGTGTTCTCGATCTTTGAGTACAAAACAAGTGCAACCAAAGATATGGAAGAATTTGACATTGGGTTTCTTACCTTTCCACAGCTCATATGAGGTTGAAGATGTACCTGGTCGAAGGTAAGTGCGGTTGATGATAAAACATGCTGTGTTTACCGCTTCTGCCCAGTGACGCATGGGTAATTTCTTCGAATTTAACATAACTCGAGCCATTTCAAGTAATGTTCTATTTTTCCTCTCAACCACTCCATTTTGTTGTGGAGTTTTAGGTGATGAAAACTCATGAGAGATACCATATTCTTCACAAAACTTAGAAAACAATGAATTTTCGAATTCCTTACCATGATCACTTCTTATTCTTTTAATCTTTAGGTCTTTATCATTCATCATACTAACACTTAGTGCTTTAAAAACTTCAAATGTTTCAGATTTTTCTCTTAAGAATTTTACCCAAGTAAATCGTGAAAAATCATCAACACAATTAAATATGTACCTTTTACCACCTGTACTTTCTGTCTGGACTGGTCCAACAAGGTCCATATGAAGAAGTTCAAGAATGCGAGAGGTGCTTGAATGATTACCTGTAGGGTGATTACCTTTCTTTTGCTTACCACGAAGACATAGTTCGCATTTTTGTGATGGCTTAGAACTCAAATTTGGAAGACCTGTAACAGCTTTGGATCGGCTGAGTTTGATCAGCAGTTTGTAGTTTACATGTCCCATTCTTTGGTGCCAAAGTTTAGTGTGATCTGAGGAACTGAATAAACATGTCAGCTGTTCTGATGGTAGTCGCGACTGCATAAGAGTGTAACAATTTTCAGTAGTTCGTTTTCCAGTGAGAACACACTTGTCTTGACCATTCACAACCCGACAATCTCCTTTTGTGAAGTGAACAAACAGATCTTGGTCACATAGCTGACTGATGCTGATCAAGTTTTGTTTTAGTCCAATAACATGATACACATTTCGGATCTTGGGAAACCCTTTGATATTAAGAGTTCCTCTTGCGACAATTTGACCCTTTTTTCCGTTTCCAAACTGGACTGTACCTCTTGGATCAGCAACATAGTTGGTCAAGATGTCCTTGTTTCCTGTCATGTGTCTTGAGCATGCACTGTCAAAATACCAACAATTAGGTGAGCCATGTTCAATGGAAGAGTAAGCATATGACACATTATGATAATTTGGTCGTTTCACCCAAATTTGCTTTGAATTTTGAATACTTCCCTTTTCCACTGATTTCTTTTGAGTCTTCTTAGGTGTTGGGACTCGTTTTGGGGACATCCTTGGTGAATGACCATTGGATGATAATTCCCTAAGTTGATAGCAGTATGGACGAATGTGTCCTTCAACACCACAATGATGACAGACAGGAATGAACCTGTCATAAGAAATACCAGAATGTGAGATATCAAAAAATGAGTTGTTTCTAGAATTCTTACTTGCATTCTTTCTTGGATGAAAAACATTATTCGCTAAAGAATGATTAAACTGAGTCTCATTTGTTGTAAATCCAAGTCCTGTACGATCTCTCGTTGGTTTTTGATTTTCCAACACATGGTCCAATTTTTCTGTTCCAGAACTAAGAAGTTTCACATTCTTTCTGACTGCAGCAAGTTCTGCTTGAACATCTTGGTGCAGTCGCTCAAACAGTTTGGCTGTCTCTTTGGCTCCTTCCACAGCAGTAATTAGAGCTTTGTTTTCTCTCTTGAGATCAGAATTTTGATTTTGTAATTCACGAACTTTCTGCTCAAGTGATGCATTTGAATGAGGTATGCTGTGACCTTTGGACTTGATTAATTCTTCTAGCTCGGCAATTCTGACAGTTCCAGCTTTCCATTTGTCGGCCAAGATAAGATAATTTTTGCCAAGAGCTTCTGGATCAATTCCTTCATCATCAGATTCTGAATATTCATTATAGTCAACCTTTCCTGTCTTGACAGATGAGGAGTCCCGATTGATGATAGAGGAGAATGCAACATGGGATTGAAGGTGACTTTTCCTGCATTGAACATTTCTTCCTTTTCTTTTGACATTAAGATCATTAGCAGCGGAAGAATAAAACGAATTATCAGAGAATGAGGAAGACATGTTCATACCTTCAATGTCCATAAAATCTGCAAGATCTAAATAAAACCAGAATCTCACCAATGTAAGTAGGTGATAGGCTCTTGATGCCAATTGTTAGATCTTAGAGTCTAATACTTTACGTTATAAACTGTAGTTGCGGTACCTAGTCTAGACAGATAAGTAGACAGGTAAGTAAGACAGTAAAGTAAGACAACAGATTTTAACGTGGTTCGGACTATGTTCTACATCCACGAGGCTTTCACCTGAATCAAACTTCTTTCAACGAACAAAAGTTATTACACCAACAGGTTTTACTCTAACACCGAATCCCTCTAATGTTGATACCACCGGAACCTTTTTCGCGTCTACTCCGTTTGACCCGTAAGACCAAGACTCCCGTAATGATCTTCTTATGAGAATGCTTCCAAGCGAACTGCACGTACGTATAGATCCCTCTAACTGGCGCAATCCTTTCCCGTTGAACTCCCTTCAACTCTTGTCGGCTTCTCACGTTCTTGATGTAACTCAAGAGGGCGAAAACTAAGAAATCAAAATAAAAGAGAACACCTAAAGATGTATATTTTGTTACACGAGTGTTCTACATTGATTCCTAGGATTTCTACTATTTATAGGATAGCTCTCCTGAAAGATATCCTTGAATCTCGGCTAGTCTCCATATCCAGTCGAGACAGGATCTTTCCAAATATATCCGAATCTTTCCATGATAAGGCGATTCTTCCTTTTGATAAGTCTTTGTTTCCGTTTGATAAGATCTTCATGATCTTCGTATATTCTGCACATCAAAGACAAAGAAGAACTCCACAAGGAATAGATTACTAAAGGATATAGGAAAGAGGTTGATAAAGATTAACTTTCCATAAGATAAGATACTATAAGATCAAGTTAAATCTTTCCAAACTCACCTAAATATTCACGCGTCTAATAACAAGATAAATACCATATAAAACCGTGTGAATAAATAAGTAAATAAATCAAAGTAAATAAAACCGAATTTTCCTTTAAAATAATTTTGCAAACAAGGAAATAAAATCTAGTTGGACCTGGCAGTCCTGACTGTTCAACCGAGTTTGAAACCTGTCGGACTTTGCGGTCCTAACATATGTCCCGAAATACGTTCGTGTATTGCATCGGATATTATGACGTGGCGGTACCGAAATATGGTACATCATGGAGTCCCCCAGTTGGTAAGAGTAATGTGTACAAACATTGGTCATACGAACTAAAAAGAAGTCAGATAACCGAGAATCGTGCAATGAAATCGGCGTCGGCGTATAAAACCAAGAATTGACCAAAAATATCAAAATTCAAAAATAGGTCGAATTTACCATTTTTGGTAACTCGAATTAGTATAGATCGAATTTACCTTTGAAAAAGATTACTCGAATTCCAGAAAAAATTTCCCGTAAAATAGATCGAATGTCCCATAAAATAGGTCGAATTTCATATTGGTCGAAATTACCCTCCAAAAAGATAACTCGAATTTCGTGAAATTTTTTTCTGAAAATAGCTCGAATTTACAAATAGGTCGAATTTGAGGGCATTTTGGTAATTCCCGCATCATTTCGCCTATAAATACTCGACTCCCAGCTTCATTTCCTCATTTCGCGCCTAAGCATTCCTCCAGAGCTCCCAAAAAATAGCTCGAATTTATAGCTCGAAATTACTATTTTTAGTAATTTCACTTAAATAGCTCGAAAATCCTCCAAATTTAGTAAGTTTAGCAGAATAGCTCGAAAATAGTCCTTATAGCTCGAAAATAAATCCAAATAGATCGAATTTTGCTGGAATAGCTCGAAAACTCCCCTTCTAACTATATCCTTCGGTGAGTGTTTGATAGCTCGAAAATATAGCTCGAATTTCCTGAGGAAATTCGAGCTATAACACTTAGAAAATTTTTCAATTTTTGAAAAATTTTGAAAATTCTAAAATTTTAACTTTTTGCGCAGATTTGTTCACGACGGCGCAACTTCGACGTAACCGGTCTCCACGTCGTCCATCACCACCACGATCTCACCAACGTGCCTACTATAACTCACGCAATCAATCACGAGATTCTTCATATCGGAATCCTCGTAATTCAAACACAAGGCGTCCATCATCCCCGATTCGTCCTCGGCAACCAGAACCTTCCCGAGTCCGAGTACCTGGCGCTCCAAAGCTATTTGCACCCGCACAGAGGTCATACGAGCAAATCGACCCAAACGAAGAAGTTTCTGTAGATCTAGACCCTCGTGCCGGTAATCTTTCAACCTAAACCTCTTTATGACGCGAGTTATTGATCTTGAGTCTTCCAGTAGTAGTAGGAAAAGTAGTAGTCAGTCTTCTAAGTCGTCTAAGGCTAAAGAAAATGAGTCGATTAGCGGTAGTAGTAACGACTCAAGTGACGAGTCCTCATCTAGCAATGAGAGAAATAGCAATGATAGGGCGTCTGATATGGAGGTAGACGTAGACATCCTAGGAGATGACGAGGTTGAATCTAACCCTCTCCCCATCGTGCCTTATTTACCTCTTCCTGACAATGTTCCCATACCTGCCGCAAACTCTCCTGAACAACTTGCTCCGCCAAACTTGATTAATTTTGATCAGTTTCCTTCTTCCCTTCCTCACGACATAGCTTATTATCGTGATACCTATGACATCCCTGATACTTATGAGATTATCGTTCCTGGGCCAGATGATAGGATAAACAACCCGCCAGAAGGGTGTCTCACTGTATTCAGTAGTTATCTCCATTGTGGTTTACGGTTTCCCATCTTCCTTGTTGTCTCAGAAATCATGGCCTCTCTCAATTCTTCTCCTTCACATTTTACCCCCAACGCATACACACAGATGTATGCTTATGCGATGCTAACCCGCATCTTTGACCTCCCATGTTCTGTAGCCGATTTTTGGCAATTATTCATAGTGAAATTCCGTAACAGAGGTGTAGACGCCAGGTTTTACTATTTGAACTCGCGAAAGAAGCAATGCTTCCCGTCTGATCTACAAATGAGCTTCGGGGCTCACTGGAAGAAACAATGGTTCTTCATCAAGGAATCCAAGCCTCAGGAATTTCGATTCAAGCGGCTTTGGACGGACGCCAGTCCATCGCCGAGACGCCCCGATCCTCCTATCTATATAGCCTGACATTAAAAACTTGAAAGAGCATCAACTTGATGCTTTTGAGTTGACCACCACCCCAGTGTTGCTGCCGGCGGTTATACTTATCGTGCAGGCGTTGAGCCTTCTGTCTTTGGTATAACATTATGCATGTTTTTGTTCTTTTTACTTGTTGATTTTACGTCTTCCTTTGTTGTCTTCTAACCTTTGCATTTTTTGCGATTTTCAGAGCGCATCGTTATGGACAAGACGAAGAAGAGGCTGGCCGCTATGAAGCGTGGCGCAAACGCTCCTCAATCCTCAGTGCCCATTCCTGAGAAGACCAGTCGCCGTGGTGCGAAGACGGCTGGCACCAGTTCGAGGGGCGACAGTGCTCCTACTCCTTCCACCGCTGCTGTCTCGACTCGAGGGTCGGGACGTGGTAAGGGTTCTGCTCCTGCCCCTGTGCCTTCTCCGGCTCCTGTGCCTTCTACTGTTCCTTCGCAGTCGACCGCTGAGGCTGCTCCTGGATCACCACCTGTCGGTTCTGAGCCGATCCTTCCGGAGCTTTCTCCTTCACCAGCACCTTCAACTGGAAGAGTGCATCTGCCCTCTGTTGCTGAAGCGGCTCGTCGCTTCAATGAGGCTAACCCTGAGCCAGCAACCAGGAAAAGGTCTGCTACTGCTGAGGAGATTCGACGGGGTAAGCGTGTCGCGCAGGACAGAGCTTATGATGGTGACGATCTCGACATCGACGTTGAGGAGATCGTGCAAGCTACGGTCGAATCAGGACAGTTCACACTGAAGGACACTACTGCCCTTCGACTCATCAAGGGATTTATGCCTGACTTCGACCGTCAGCTCTACTACCAGGCGATGGGCCATGAGAAGCTAGTTAGCCGTACCGCCTTGTCTCTGTGTGAGGTTTGTGTACTTATAAACTTTCCTTGAAATCCGTTTTGTACTTGTTTTAGAATATCACTGAATTTTTCAATCTTTTGTAGTTCTTCGTCAACTTTCAGACCATGGCGGAGAATTTCAACATGGTCATGACGACTCAGGATCAGCAGAGGGCGCTGATGGACAGGCACCTCTCTTCAGCTTTGCAAGCTCAACGACTGGAGAAACAAGCCAATGAGGCAAAGGCTGAAGTTGAGAAGCATCTTGTCGTCGTTGTCGACAAACTGAAGGCAGTGCAGGCCGAGCTGGAAACCTGAAAGCAGCTAAGGCTGCCGTTGACAAGGAGCTTGCTGAGGAAAAGCGACTATCTAGTCAGCTCACCACCGACTGCCAGCATGCCACGTCCCTTGTTGACGACCACGTTGACACCATCCGGACGATACAGGATGCCGCTGCTGCTGCTGAGGCAGAACGTGTGAGACTCGAGGCTGAGCTAGCTGATGTTAAAGCTCGCCTTGCGACTGCTGAGGAGGATGGCTACAACAGGGCCATGACTGAGGTAGTCCTATTTTACTTGACTTTATGTCTCTTTTCTTGATCTCTTATGTTTTGTACTTACTTTCTCTTTACTTGGTTCGCAGGAGCTCCCTGATGAGGACAAGGTGATGGTAGCCATCGAGTTCTTCCGCTCGGCTACATGGGCGCAGATTGCTATGGAGAGGAGCGGATTTGATACGACCAAGGGCTACAACATGGCCCTTGATGACATCGTCGCCCGAGGTGCCCTCGCTCCTGGGTTCAAGAAGGAGGATTTCAATGTCCTCAACTGCCTGAACGAGGATGTCACAGAGGTTGGTGAATCCTCAGGTGATGTTGCTGCCGATCCTTCTCCTTCTGATCCGCCTACTGAGCCTGCTCCTACTGCGGACGCTGACGAGCCCAAGCATGATCCATTCACCTTCTTCTATCCTCTCCGTCAGGTATGGCTCTCTGACTTTGCTGATGAGCAGCCATCCACGTCTACTGCTGCTGCTGCTCCAGATGAGCCCTTTGAGGAGGGTGAGATGGGTTTCGACCCTCAGGTCTTGGATCAGCCTGCTGAGGGCGATTAGCCTATGCGTGATGCCACTGTTCCTACTCCTGCTCCTCGACAGATCTCTCCCGTTGATGACACCGGGCCCCTGAACGAGTCATTTGCAGATATTCAAGAGCAGAGCGAGGGTGCCGTGATGTCTCTTATGCTGAGTTTGCTGCCGTGATCGCTTTGAGTGGCCTGCGTGCCCTTATTCTTGGCGTCTGTGCCTTATCTTAGTATTTTTGAACATCTTTTCATTTCGTACAGTATATTCATAGTAGTACATTCTTTCCGTACAGTATATTTTGTTGACTTGTGCGCGATTTTAGCGCTTATCCATTGCTAGTACAGTTTGACTTGAGAAATCTTTTGATGGTGTTACTTTGTCTTGTTAAATCTTTACTCATATGTGTCTACTTTTTATGTTTATATTTGTCACTTGCTAAAACACTTAAGTTTTATAAACAAGTATTTGTGAGAGTGCGAGAACTTGTGCTCGACTCTACGAGGCTTGTGCTCGTTGTGCGAAGCTAATGTTCGCGCTTGCAAAGCTATGTTCGCAGGAATACGAGAACTTGTGCTCGATTCCACGAGGCTTGTGCACGTTGTGCAAAGCTATGTTTACGCTTGCGAAGCTATGTTCGCGGGAGTACGAGGACTTGTGCTCGACTCCACGAGGCTTGTGCTCGTTGTGCAAAGCTATGTTTGCGCTTGCGAACTATGTTCGCGGGAGTACGAGGACTTGTGCTCGACTCCACGAGGCTTGTGCTCGTTGTGCAAAGCTATGTTTGCGCTTGTGAAGCTATGTTCGCGGGAGTGCAAGGACTTGTGCTTGACTCCACGAGACTAGTGCTCGTTGTACGAAGCTAAGTTCGTTTTGATTAACTTTTTAAATTAAAGTTTGTAGACAGTATGAGTTTAACTTCATGTATCCTGATAGATTGTAATCTTGCGGGTAGAGAGTAGGCAACGGCTAAACTTGAATAAAATAAGAGATTTTATTAGTTTTGGGACTGAGCTCGAGTAACTTCCGAGTTGCTTACGTATCCCGCCGTATATAGGTTGGCTAGGAATCAAGTCCCCGTAGTTCGCTGCTAACTATTACAATGAAAGTCCGTGTAAAGGGACTCGTAATTCGTAAAAGAATAAGCGAATGAAGTATTGAAACTACGGTCCTATCATGCCACAAGGCCATTAGAAAACTAGTGTTCTAACTATAAAACCTTCGTAAGTTCTTGACGTTCCAGGGGCGTGACAAAGTCCTTCCACCCAATTCTTGTTAGTAGTAATATCCTTTTGAGCTCGCTTTCTCCACTCTGTACGGTCCTTCCCAGTTTGGCTTCAACTTTCCAACATGCTTGGTAGCTTCAACTTTTCTAAGTACCAAGTCCCCCACTTGAAAGTTCCTGAAACGAACTTTGTTGTCATATGCTTTCGCCATCATAGATTTATACGCTTGAGTACGTTGGTATGCTGCTTCCCTTGTTGCTCCGATCAACTCCAAATCCATTTATCTTGCCCTTAATGCTTGCTCCTCATCATATGTAACAATACGATAAGTTGGCATTCCAATCTCATCCGGTATCACTGCTTCAGATCCATACGTCAATAAGTATGGAGTTTCTCCTGTACAGGTACAAGGAGTTGTGCGATATGCCCATAATATTCCTGGCAGCTCGTCCGCCCAGTTTCCTCCTTCTCCTTCCAGCCTTTTCTCCAAACTCTTCACTAATGTGTTGTTAGTGGCCTCCACCTGCCCATTTGCTTCCGGATGCGTTACAGATGTAAAGCGTTGCTCAATTTTCATGTCTTTGCACCAGTCTTTAATCTTAAAACCTTGGAACTGCCTTCCATTGTCGGAAATTAAGACCCTCGGGATTCCGAATCGACAAACGATGTTCTTCCAGATGAATTGTTTCACATTGGCCTCAGTAATGTTTACAAGTGCTTCAGCTTCAACCCACTTAGTGTAATACTCGACTGCCACCAATAACCATTTTCTACCTCCAGTAGCCTTCGGCATTGGTCCCACGATATCTATTCCTCACTGGTCGAATGGACATCCATAACTCACCGTAGTCATAGGTTGTGCAGGTGTATGAATGATCTTCGCATGCAATTGACAGCTTCTGCACTTCCTAGAGTAATCCATAGCATCTCTCATAATAGTTGGCCAGAAATATCCTTGTCGGAGTATTTTCTGGGCCAAGGATCGTCCTCCTGAGTGATTTCCGCAACTTCCTTCATGAATTTCTCGTAAAACTTGTTTTGCCTGTGACGGAGATAGGCATCTCAAGAGTGGTCCCTCGAAAGACCGTTTGTACAGTTCGCCATTGAACATAGTAAATCTTGCAGATTTGTACTTGAGCCTTCTGATCGCTTGAGGATCATTAGGTAAGTTCCCGTTCTGAAGATAATCAATGATCTCATCCTTCCAACATGCCTCTATCTCTACTGGCAGAGCATAGTCCAATGCTTGCGTTGGTTTTGAACCAACTTCTTTGCCGATAGAGGGCTGCTCTGAAGCCAATAGAGTTACTCGCCTTTCAACAAACACTTCGGCGGTACTTGCAAACCGTGACAAAGAGTCAGCGCGTTCATTCTCCGTTTGAGGAATCTGCGAAATAGAAAAGTATCGAAGTTTGATGTCGCCTCCTTCAATTTTTCGAGATACTTTACTATTGCAGCCTCTTTTGCCTCATATCTTCCTTCGAATTGATTAGCAATCAATTGTGAATCCGTGAATGCAACAAGCTTTGTTATACCCAACGATTTTGCCATTTGGATGCCAGCCAGCATAGCCTCATATTCCGCTTGATTGTTGGTCACTTGAAAATTTAGCCTTATTGCATAGTCGAATTCTCTACCATCCGCCTATTTTAGGTAAATTCATGCACCACCAGCGTCGTTTTTAGACGATCCATCTACATGTAAAGTCCAAGTTCCCCTTGCAACTACAGGTTGGTCACTTTTGACCTCTTCCGTCACCATTGCTACATCAAGCGCTTGCTCCGCCTCTGAGATAGTTTCAGCCACAAAGTCCGCTAGTCTTTGTGCTTTGATCGTCGTCTTTGGCATATACTCCAAGCCATATTCTCCTAACTCGATCGCCCACTTCACCAGTCTCCCAGATGTCTCCAGTTTTGCCATAACTTGTTTCAGTGGTTGATTAGTTAAGACAGTAACCGGATGCGATTGAAAGTATGGTCTTAACTTTCGTGCAGTTATAACAAGTGCGTATGCTAGCTTTTCGATCTCCAAATAATTCACCTCTGCCCCATTCAACACTTTGCTAACGTAATAGATAGGCAAATGTTTTTTGTCTTCCTCTCGCACCAGTACTGTGCTTAGTGAATTCTTCGCTATGGCCAAGTAAAGATATAGCATCTCATTGTCCTTGGGCTTAGATAGTAATGGTGGTGTCGTAAGATACACCTTCAATTGGCGAAAAGCCTCTTCACAATCATCAGTCCAGACAAACTTAGGTGTCTTACGTAACTTCTTGAAAAAAGGTAAACTCTTTTCTGCAGAATGCGATATAAATCGACTAAGTGTCGTGATCCTCCCCACCAAGCGTTGCACCTCTCGAGCAGACTTGGGGGACGGTAGATCCATTATAGCTTTAATCTTGTCAGGGTTAGCTTCGATTCCTCTCTCATTGACCATGTACCCCAGAAATTTTCCAGCCTTAACACCAAAAGTGCACTTCTTGGGATTTAGCTTCATCCCGTATTGTTTCATGATACCAAAAGCCTCTTCCAAATGTTTTACGTGATCTTCCGCCTTTAGACTTTTGATAAGCATGTCATCAATGTAAACCTCCATAGTCTTGCCGATTTGATGGTAAAACATCTTGGCAACCAACCTCTGAAAGGTTGCTCCTACGTTCTTCAAACCAAACGGCATCACCTTGTAACAGTATATCCCTCTGTCAGTGATAAATGTCGTTTTATGTTGATCCTTTACTGCCATCAGTATTTAGTGGAAACCGCTCTGCGCATCACAAAGACTTAGCAGTGCACACCCTGCTGTAGAGTCAACTACGAGATCAATCCTGGGCAAAGGGAAAGGATCTCGTGGGCAATGTTTGTTCAAGTCGGTGTAGTCCACGCACATCCTCCATACGGTCGGCTTCTTTGGAACAAGTACAACGTTGCTTAGCCATTCAGAGTATCGTACTTCAAATATATGGCCTGCAGCAAGCATTGTTTGTACTTCCAACTCCGCAGCCTTGTTCTTTTCATCACTAAAGTGTCTCTTCTTCTATCGGATAGGTTTAGCATTTGGGTTAACATTCAGGTGATGTACCGCAACTCGAGGATCTATCCCCTTCAAGTCCGAGTCCATTCATGCGAATACATCAAAACTTCTTCGCAGGCATTCCAATAATGCCTTCTCAATCTCCGGAGTCAACTCGCTTCCAATTTTAATGACCTTGTCAGGCTCATTATCCAACAGAATCACCTCCTTAAACTCTCCAGAAGGTTTCAAACGCTCAATCTCCATCTTCTTTTTATAGCGCAAAGGCGTTTTGTCTTCCTTTTTTTCCTCCACTTTCTTCGAAACGTCTTCAACATTGGGAGGAGTAAGATCCTCCTGCATCACCTCTTGGTCCACTTGCGTAGCAAGCACCATCTCCGTATCAACTTGTTTTCCTATTTTAGGCTTCTCCACTGGATGTATGTCAACCATCGCAACATTTGGATCCGTTCTTGCCTTGATAGGTTTAGTCGATGTAACATAGCAACTCCAAGAATCACGATAGTTTGTAGTGAGTTCAGCGACTCCGCCAGGCGTTGGGAATTTGACCTTTTGATGCACCGTAGAGATGATCATAGCAAAGGCCGTTATCCCAGGCCTTCCAATCAGCACGTTATATGCAAAAGGTATGTCGACAATGAGATATTCCACATTCAGTGTTCTTCTCTTCGGATTCACGCCAAAGGATGTTGGCAACATGATCCTTCCAACAGGTTTAACTTCACTTCCACCAAATCCCACTAGTGGTGAGTTAACATCAGTGATATCGTATTGTCCAAGCTTCATTTGTTGTAATGCATCCATGAAGATGATGTTGGACGAGCATCCATTATAAATCATTATCCTCTTTACCCCGTGATTCGCAATCACCGCGGAAACCACCATAGGGCAATTCAAGTATTGCGCTTCCTTAGCTTGTGGAGATAAGCTGTCAAAATCGCTATCGTCGAATGTGATTCTTGTATCCAACTTGTCCACTGCAAAGACAAGATCTATCTCAGGGCGCTTCAGTCGTTCATTGTATATGTCTCGTGAGATGCATTTTCTACTTTTGGCTGAGTCGGCGCCAGTTGGTCCGCCAGCAATCACATTGACTCCATTCTCAATATCATCGTTCCCATTACCCCTTTTACGCTTTGGTTCATCCTTCTTCTCATGCGAGGATCTATCCCGCTTGCGTCCAGATGACGCCTTCTCTTGACGTGACTCTCTATTCTCAAGGACGTACTCAACGAGTTTCCCCTCTTGAATGAGTCGTTCCATCTCGTTCTTTAGGGCCTTGCATTCATTAGTAAAATGCCCATTCTGCCTGTGGAACTTGCAATATTTCTTCGACACCTTGGTCTCCTCCGTCTCTCGGAATGGTTTTGGGGTTCTCAGCAACCCGCTATCTTTCTCAATGGCGTAGATTTCGCCGATTTGTTTCCTCAGTGGAGTATAATTGTCAAATTTCTTAAAGGGTTGTCGATTGCGATCACGATCTTTGCCCCTTAACTCCTTCCTCCAATCTCTATCTTTATTCTCCTTGCCCCCATGAATTCCCGGCGAGTCCATCAACCCTTGATTCATGGTCGCCTCCTCAACTTCAATGACCTTACTAGCGAGGTCCATCACTTGCTCAATGGAATCAGGTGTGTTCCATGTTATTACTTCAATCAGCTTCATGCTCTGACAACGATGCTCCAATACAGAGATGACCAAGTCAACATTGGGAGCATTCACTCTACCAATCTCCAGATTCAAACGCTCGATATACCTTCCCAAAGGTTCCTCAGGTCCTCTATAGATATTAAACAGCGTGCTTGGAGGTTTCTTTTTTATCCGATAAGTAGCAAACTTCTTTACGAACATGGTCCTAAATTGTTCAGATGATTCAATTGAACGCGAGCGCAAGTTTTTGAACCATTCCTTCGCAGGACCTCTCAGACTGAGCGAAATAAGTTTCGCCCTCATATTCTCTGCATACCCCAAGACCTGCAAATCTCCATCTAACTCATCATAATGTGCTACTGGATCGGTATTTCCATCATACTTCTTCAAGACAGGAAGATTAGTTCCTTCCTTCAACGTTAAATTACTGATCGCCACAAAAGGGGTTTGGCCTCTCCCTTAGTGGAATATGTTCTGCAACAACAGGTTCCAGTCTTGGCACAACTCTCTCAGGCAAGTCCCTATCTCTTCCGGCAGTTTGACTTGCTGCGGGTCGATGATCAGGTACTCTCTGCCTAGAATTCACCTATCCGTCCCTCACTTCTCTATCTCGACCAGTTGCTCGACTGGGAGCTCTGTTAGCATTAGTCCTTACTGAACGAGGATTCCTCCTTTCAGGCGAGGGAGATGGATCCCTTGGCCTTGTCATCCTAGTCTGCGTATAATGCCTCGACTCATCACGAGGCTGGGTCTGCTGCAAGCTGTGCTGCTGGTTGTTGTGCCATTGGAGCCTGAACATTCTGTAGAACAGAAGTGTTAGTCAATTGCTGCACAATCATTGGAACCATAGTCCTTTGGAATGCTGCCATAATTTGATCCAACTGAGCGGAATTCAATAGTTGTTGTTCCGTGGGAAGAACTTCAGGTTGATTCGCTGTGTGAGTTGGAGGATCAAGGGGAGTGCTGGGCGCTGCCACTGATATTCGCTCAGAAGCATCAGGTGCCCGATTATCATCCTCCCTCTGTGATCCAGTCCTTCCTGCCATTCCATTCTTCTCCGTTGCTCTTCGCTGAGCCGTTGAGTGTCAGTGTTTGTTGCTAAGTGCGTATAGAGGTTCCCACAGACGGCGCCACTGATGTGGGGTATTTTCGTCTGGATACGTGTTCACTCTCCAACACTCCACGTCAAACTGCTTTAGTTCCTGCTGGATGCTTAAGCAGCTTTTGAGTTCAGAACCTGCACTCAACACCACACGTAAACTAAGCCGGTGCCTACGGCGAAGGCACTCCGACGCTCAAGTCAGATAGGTCGGAATGTGAGGTATTGTCGCCGGAGACAATAACTCGAACAAATAGCTCGAAATATGCCCAAATAGGTCGAATTTAGGCTGAATAGGTCGAAATAGCACACCTCGAAATGGTATTGAGAACCGTGATGAGGAAACCCGAATAGGTCGAATTACCCTCAAATAGCTCGAAATGCACTCTATATAGATCGAACAAGAGCTATTGCAATATAGCTTGAATTATTGCTCTATAGCTCGAATTCGATGTATATAGCTCGAAATTAAATGCTAGAAAATAAAACGTACCTTAGAATGAGGCATGGGACCCCCTTATATAGTAATAAGAGTCCTTACTCAGCTAGAAGTGCAATCCAAGTAGAACTATGACTCAAAATAGGTCGAATTAGAGCTATTTTGAAATAGCTCGAATTGGCCCTTCAAATAGGTCGAATTTGGCCTCAAATATATCGAATTTGAGCCCATATAGCTTGGATTGGGCTTGATATAGCTCGAATCGGGCCTTTTCGGGCCCAAATAGATCTCGCTTGGGCTCAATTTGGGCCTACTTGGGCCGATTTCCGAGTTTTGCCTTGAATTATAATTTTGCATTCAAAAATAATGGTGCTGACGTGGCATAATATGTCCCGAAATACGTTCATGTATTGCATCGGATATTATGACGTGGCGGTACCGAAATATGGTAGATCAGAATCAATTGTAGGAGAGTTTTAACTGGAGATCAAATGATTGGTCAGTTTTCATTTAGCACTTTATCCACCCTTGATATATCTACAGACTAAGAATCAGTTATTATCAATATTGCATCTTTTGAACATTTGAGTGTTGGTGTGTTTTTGTGCCTTAATCATTGAGACAAACACATCGGTGTTAATTTCTGTATCTATGGAATGACAACAAGATCATACCTTGTTTATGCATGAACAAATTGTAAAAAAGAAACCGAAACATGTTGCCTTGTTTAACATGAGCCGCCATCTAATTATAACCACTAGTTACAAAACGATGACAAATTAAACTATAATGGAACATCGATTAAATGTTTAAAAAACTCATGGAGACATATTTAAGATATAAAAGAAACGTAGAGTAAATCATGAAATGATATGGTGTAATGGTAGAGTAATTGACTCGAGAAGGAGTCGTAGATCCTGAGAGGATAGAAAATTAATCCACTTATTTTACAACTATTGAATCATCCGTCATCGTGCGATAGATGGAAGAGATAACCGTCAAAGAGTGCTAGTGACAAGGTTCAGATAAATGATGAAAAACATTGAGAGATCAACAATGATTTGAACAAAGGCCAAATTGCTCCGTACAAACGTGAGACCAAGCATTTGTTGATTTGTACTCTATCCCTATCATCGCTTATGGCCTGGTTAGCACTTCGAGTCGATTGTTATGCGTGTGTGTAAAACTTTTCAACATTATATTTTGAAAACTTAGATATCTAACCACTTTGGAAATGTAGAAATGAGGAAACTGTCAAACAATTGGAGGAGTGTTGTTTCTTCAAAGCTATTTGCCAACAATGTGCAACATTTTCAAAGAAGAGTTAGTCTTCTCATTGTCAACATAGACTCTTAATCGAGGTACACGTATCATTAGCTTGGTTATTTCTATGCAATACTCATGATAAGTGTGCAAATTGTAAGATTTACAAGGATATTATGAAAAGTTGTTAAAAGCATTTTATTCTCGTTAACAAATTCTCTCATATGTTAATTTATTCTTTTCCTATTTCCTCCTAGTTCATGGTAGAATTTTTTGGTTAATCTTCGTTTGCGTTCATCACATGCACCTTTACCTTTTGTTTTTTTGTTTTTTTTTTTCAAGTTTCAGTTGCGCTCATCTCTGTATTTATCCTTTTCCTTTCTTTTTGGCTATGCACCTCTTTGGTTTATTTGCTCTGCTGATTTGATCGTCCCTGTAAATAGATTTCATGCTTCATTGTTGCGCTTTTCTAGGTAGTTTCTCCACCTTCCTGTTTATTACTTTTATAAAATATCCACACATGATGACCTTATTATGTTATTACTGATTAGGTTGGTGGACATTTATATTTGTAAATATTTCTTTTAGATTTTAACCAGTCTGGAGGTACCTATTAATTTAAATGGAATAAAAGATTTTGACCCCATGTATCTCACGTGCAAAAGACGCCATGAACTTTTACTGGTAAATAAAATTTATAGTCAACTCAACATATCTGTATATTAACATATATAACATATAATTTGTTACTAACATTTCAAACTATTTATGCTAAAAAAATATATATATACTAAGAATTACTTAATATGTCTAATTTAAATTAATTATTTCAAATCATAACAAAACATCAACAAAATAGTTAATAATTTATACATTATATTCAAAATGCAAAACCAACTATAATATAAATGATCTCAGTTTTCAAATCACCAAAATCCATAAACTCCAAATGCATAATCTCTAAAGTTATCAAACTACACAAAACATCCAACAATTTAGATATTACTGAAAACCTCCTGGGTAATATCAAATAAATCATTTCAAAAGTTATATTTTCATAACTTAAAAGTTTTGAATTCTTTTTCAACCGAAATTGGGTTGCGAAACCGATTCTATGGTTAGCAGGTTCGAATAGGTTTCAACCTGTTTGAATTGGTCTTTTGAGCAATTGATTTTGAAGGGCGAATCGGACCAGAAAAGAGACCAATTACATGTTAAATCGAAATGACGGGAGTAGATTAGGAAAGTATTATATTTAATAATAAGAGCTTTCTTGACATAAATTAATCGCGTATTACTCCTAAAATCTGCAATTAAAATATCTTAGGAAGAAGATGCAAATTATTTATTCAAAGTATCCGGTCAAAACTCAAAAATTTGGGAAGTTGCGAAATCTGCCCAAAAATCATATCATGCAAAACAAATGACATATAAGGTGGAATAAGGAGATTTATCCCTCATTATATGGTGAACCAAGCGCTTTTCTTAATGTTTAGAAATGACAAAAGATTATCAAAATTTTACATTGCTTTGGGCATATAAAAATTTTTGGGGAGGCAAATTGGATCTGGGTCAATGGATCTACCCAAATCTGACCCAGATCCACATAGTTGAATCTGTCATGAAACCATGACAAATTCAATCGAGTTGAAATCCGGTGGTTCCAGCCAGATTCAAACTTTACTTAAAATTATGACAGACCCACGACCGTATAGAAAAGAAATTGAGAAGCTCCATGGAAGATTTGGCGTTGAAATTATCAGATTTATCAGAATTGTTAGGAAAAAAAATGGGTAAACAGGGGAGACAGTACCCTCTGTTGTTTTTATTCTTATCTTCATTTTTGCAATATATAAAACTAAAAAACTAATTAATTAACTTTCTTCAAACTCAAGAAATACTGATTTAGATTTAGCCAAAATAAATTGATTCGTATCCAATAACAAAACAGATTGATTCAGTTCTTAATAAACATTTATCTGCATACAAGGCAATAAAAATTGCAGGAATATTAACCTTTGGGTCAGTAAACATTTATATATAATTCCCTTAGAAATAAGATAAAATTTTAAACTGAGAAACAGAGTTTGTTTAATTGGTGATTCTATTTATTTTAACTAATTCAGGTTGTATGCAAGAACAAGGTTTTACTATTTCTTTTATATATTAATTCAAGGGTTGGTAGGTACAATGAATTGGATTGATTAGGATTGATTTGGGTTGAGAAGTCATTTTATCTATGGATCTATAGATTGAATCAGTCAAATTCCACTTGAGTTGAACTTGTAGTAGATCCAAGGTGTCAAATCCACTTTCAACTTGGATTCATCAAAACCAAAACCATTAAGGTTGGATCCAAATTCAACTTCAATGAACCATTTGCCACCCCTAAATTAAATTTAGTCGTGTTACGTTTGTTAGGGGCGCAACTACGGATGTTTCAGCCCAGACGTTAAGGCCCATTTGTGAGAAGAAGACCCCAGCTTGGGCTGCAGATTATCGATGTAAAATTAAGCCCAAGAAGTTTATTTTGTAAATATTATGTAATTTCCTTTTATTGTTGTGTCTAATGTAAATATTTCCTAAGTTTAGTTTAAATAACTGCTCTATAGTGGCTTAGTGGCCGATAGAAGTTGAGGTCTAGGAGTTATTTATTATGCAACTTTGTAATTATGGAGTTTATCAGAAAATATTACAGTATTTTAGTTTGTCAATTCTCGATTTCTCAATTTTGATTTCTGCAGTTTTTCTTGTTCTTCTCCCGAAAGAGCAATATATCATTTGTTAACTAACAATTTGGTACTTTCACTATTACTTAAAATGTCAAAAACAAAATAAATCTCAACAACAACCTGATGAATTGGCTTTGGCTGAATCTGTTCGTCAATTGCAGACAGATATGGCAGCACACAAATTGGACACTAGTAGCAAATTTGATGCGATGATGGCTATGATGACTAATTTGAAACTTCAATTTGAGAAGAGTCAGTCATCCTCGTCTACTCCAGCTGGGGTTCTGGCCGAGTACCACGTGGGCAGTCCTTCTCAACTGTATACAAACTCGGTTTTTCACCCTCCGACGGTACCGGATCACATGAAGACGCCTATTCTGAATCTGAACGTTTTTTATGGTTCCGATCCTTTAGATTGGTTGTTCCAGGCGGACCAATTATTTACTCATTATCATATTCCGTTGGATCAGCGAATCCTTTATTGTTCTTTTTATATGAAAGGATCTGCATTATCATGGTATAAGTGGATGCATTCAAATCAGCAGTTTGTCAATTGGGCCCTTTTTCAGCACGATTTGTCATTACGATTTGGTCCTTCGACTTATGCTAATCATCAGGCTACACTTTTCTAGTTGCGTCAGACAGGTATTGTTGCTGAATTTCAGGAAGAATTTGAACGTATTAATAATTTTGTGACTGATTTCTCCTACGGCTATTTTGAATTGTTTCATTTCTGGGCTCAAACTCGAAATTCAGGAAGAATTAGCTTTACATAAACCTTTGTTTATTGCGGAGGCTATTTCTATGGCTAAGTTGATTGAGTCGAAAATCAAGGATACTCGTCTGCGGAGCACCTATACTCAATTTTCGACTAATTATGCACAACCACACACAACAACTCTGTTGTTGCCCGCACCAGCCACAAGTTCGCTTCCACCACAGAATTTGAACTAATGGCCGATTCGTCGTTTAAGTCAGGCAGAAATGCAGAACTGTCGTGCCAAGGGTTTGTGTTTTAATTGCGACGAGAGGTACGAGAGAGGGCATAAATGTACTTCGCCGCAGTTTCTCACACTTATTGGGGATGGTTTGAATGAGGCTGTTGAGGACAGTGGTGCACAGGTTGAGCATGATGGGGTTCAGTTACCTCTGCCTCATTTATTTCAGTCCAACAGTACGGAGATAGAATTTCATTGTTCTTTAGCTGCGTTTTTGGGTGCTTCGTCTCCGCATACTTTACGTTTGACAGGGATCATTGGGGGCAAATGTGTTACTATTCTAGTGGATTCGGGCAGTACCCATGACATTGTCCAACCGCGGATCGTCGATTATTTGAAGTTACCTGTTTCGGCTGTGACTCAATTTCCAGTTATGATTGGGAATGGTGATTATCTACAGTGTCAAGGGCGTTGCCATGATGTTCAGATTACTGTTCAATAGAGTGAATTTTCGGTTCCTTTGTTGGTTCTACCGATTCAGGGGGGATTTGGTTTTGGGGGTGCAGTGGCTTGAAACCTTGGGACCCGTGTTAGCCGAATTTAAAATTCTCAGGTTTATATTTGTTCATAATGGTAAAGTGGTTGTTTTGAATGGTGAAAAATGTTTAACACATGCAACTCATAAACAGATGCAGCGTATTTTTCAGAGTGATTTGGCTGCATCTTGTTATGCCTTGACGTTAGAGCAGTTGCATCCAACTATCACGTTGCCTCATGATTCTACACAGGATCATCCTGTGGAGATTAAAAGCTTGCTTACAGAATTTACAAAGGTTTTTTAGAAACCTACAGCTCTACCCCCTCAACGACCCCACGATCCTCATATACATTTGCAACCGAATTCCGAGCCGGTTAATGTTAAGCCATATCGTTATCCCCATTTTCAGAAAACCATTATGTCTGAAATGATACAAGAAATGTTTGGTGAAGATAAAATACAGCCAAGTACCAGTCATTTTTCTTCACCCGTTCTTTTGGTGGGAAAAAAGAATGGCACATGGAGGTTTTGTGCTGATTGCAGGGCATTGAATGCCATTACGGTGAAAGATCGTTTTTCGATTCCTACAGTCTATGAATTGCTAGATGAGTTGAACGGTGCGATTATTTTTACCAAGTTGGATTTACGGGCAGGGTATCATCAAATCCAGGTGAAGATATACATAAAACATCATTCCGGACTTGTGATGGCCATTATGAATTTAGGGTGATGCCATTTGGGTTATCAAATGCACCATCCACTTTTCAGGCTGTAATGAATGATTTATTTCGCGACTGTTTGAGACGTTTTGTGTTGATTTTAATTGACGATATCTTGGTTTATAGTCACAGTTGGGATGATCATTTGCATCATTTACGTCAGGTTTTAACTAAACTTAGTGATAATCAGTTTTATGCTAAGTTATCTAAGTGTGTGTTTGCAGTGCCTGTTGTTCAGTATTTAGGCCATATCATTTCGGCTGATGGGGTCCGAGTTGATCCAGAAAAGGTGAAGGCCATTGTGGCTTGGCCACCACCTACTTCTCTTACTGGCCTCCGGGGTTTTTGGGCCTCACAGGTTACTATAGGTGTTTTGTTTGCCATTACGCTACACTCGCCTCACCTCTCACTGATTTACTAAAAGCACAAGCGTTTACATGGTCGGATACAACACGAATGGCGTTTGAAAAGCTTAAACATATAATGACGTTGTTGCCTGTCTTGGTTTTGCCCGATTTCTCCAAGCCATTTGAGTTAACCACTGATGCTTAAGCCTTAGCTGTCGGTGCAGCTCTCTCCCAAGCCGATCATCCCATCGCATTTTTCAGCAGAAAGTTGACTGGGCGCATGCAGTCTGCTGAGGCCTACAATCAGGAGTTGTATGCAGTTACGAAAGCAGTAAAAAAATCCAGACACTACTTATTGGGCAGAAAATTCATAATTTATACTGATCAAAAGAGTTTAAAGCATATTATGTCCCAAGCCATTCGTACTCCTGACCAAGCAAAGTGGATTACTAAATTATTGGGGTACGACTACGAGGTAGTGTACAAACCTGGGCACGAGAACAAAGTGGCGGATGCACTTTCTCGGGTGGATTTTCCAAAATTCCAGGCCATCACGACGCCAGCAGCTTCCTGGTTGTCCACAGTTGGCACCTACTTTGCTTCACCTGCAGGTTTGCAACATATTCAAGAGGTCAGTGATGATACAAATTTCAGTTTGGTCGATGGATTATCGTTGTATAAGGGACGTATCTTTATTCCTGAGGTTGACGATTTGCGTTCCAAATTACTGTTGGAATTTCATGCAACTCCGTTGGACGGTCATTCAGGGATTAAGGCGACCTTCTCTCGTACTTCAGCTCAGTTGTATTGGCCACACATGCAAAAAGATGTAAAAGAGATGGTCAGACAATGTTACAATGCCAATAACAGAAGTATTCAACTGGAAAACAAGCTGGTTTGTTACATCCTTTGCCAATTCCGATTGATGTATGGACGGATATTTCTATGGACTTCATTACTCGTCTACCAGTTTCAGGCGACAAATCTACCATATGGGTTATAGTCGACACACTTACTAAGTTTGCACATTTTGTTGCTTTGCCAGGTAAATTTACTGCTGCGTTTTTAGCTTCAATTTTTATCAATGAAATTTACTGTTTACATAGGCTGCCAAAGACCATTGTCACAAATCGAGACCCCTTATTTTTGAGTCACTTCTGGCGCGATTTTTTTCGGCAATTAGGCACAAAATTATGTTACAGCAGTGCGTATCACCCTATGTCAGATGGGCAAACAGAGGTAGTAAATCGCTCAGTGGAATGCTACCTCCACTATTTTGCATCTGACAACCTGATGTACCATATTTCGGTACCGCCACGTCATAATATCCGATACAATACACGAACGTATTTCGGGACATATTATGCCACGTCAGCACCATTATTTTTTAATGCAAAATTACAATTCAAGGCAAAACTCGGAAATCGGCCCAAGTAGGCCCAAATTGAGCCCAAGCGAGATCTATTTGGGCCCGAAAAGGCCCGATTCGAGCTATACAAGCCCAATCCGAGCTATATGGGCTCAAATAAGATCTATTTGAAGGCCCAAAAGCCCAATTCGAGCTATATGAGCTAAAATCCGATCTATTTGAGGCCCAGGAGTCCAGTTCGAGCTATATGGGCCCAAATTCGACCTATTTGAGGCCCAATTCGACCTATTTGCAGGCCCAATTCGACCTATTTCAAAATAGCTCTAATTCGACCTATTTTGAGTCATAGTTCTACTTGGATTGCACTTTTAGACAAATAAGGACTCTTATTACTATATAAGGGGGTCCCATGCCTCATTCTAAGGTACGTTTTTATTTTCTAGCATCTAATTTCGAGCTATATACATCGAATTCGAGCTATAGAGCAATAATTCGAGCTATATTGCAATAGCTCTTGTTCGATCTATATAGAGTGTATTTCGAGCTATTTGAGAGTAATTCGATCTATTCGGGTTTTCTCATCACGATTCTCGATACCATTTCGAGGTGTGCTAATTCGACCTATAGAGCTCAAATTCGACCTATTTGGGCATATTTCGAGCTATAAATTCGAGTTATTGTCTCTGACGACAATACCTCAAATTCCGACCTATCTGACTTAAGCGTCGGAGTGCCTTCGCCGGAGGAGGCACCGACTTAGTTTACGTGTGGTGTTGAGTGCAGGTTCTGAACTCAAAAGCTGCTTAAGCATCCAGCAGGAACTAAAGCAGTCTGACGTGGAGTGTTGGAGAGTGGACACGTACCAGACGAAAATACCCCACATCAGTGGCGCCGTCTGTGGGAAACTCTATACGCACTTAGTAACAAACAGTGACACTCAATGGCTCAACGAAAAGCGACGGATAAGAATGTAATGGCAGGAAGGACTAGATCACAGAGGGAGGATGATAATTGGGCACCTGATGCTTCTGAGCGAACATCAGTGGCAGCGCACAACACTCCCCTTGATCCTCCAACTCACACAGCGAATCAACCTGACGTTCCTCCCACGGAACAACAGCTATTGAATTCCGCTCAGTTGGATCAAATCATGGCGGCATTCCAAAGGACTATGGTCCCAATGATTGTGCAGCAATTGGCTAACACTTCTGTTTTACAGAATGTTCAAGCTCCATTAGCACAACAACCAGCAACACAGCCTGCGCCACCACAGCAAGGAAGGACTCATCCGACCCAGCGTCGTGATGACTCAAGGCAGTATACGCAAACTAGGATGACAAGGCCAAGGGATCCATCTCCCTCGCCTGAAAGGAGGAATCCTCGCTCAGTGGGGACCAATGCTAACAGAGCTCCTAGTCGAGCAATTGGTCGAGACAAAGAAGTAAGGGATGGAGAGGTGAATTCTAGGCAGAGAGTTCCTGATCATCGACCTGCACCAAGTCGAACTGCCGGAAGAGATAGGGACTTGCCTGAGAGAGTCGCACCCAGATTGGAACCTGTTGTAGCAGAACATATTCCACTAAGGAGAGGCCAAACCCCTTTTGTGAGGTGATCAGTAAATTGACGTTGAAGGAAGGAACTAATCTTCCTGTTCTGAAGAAGTATGATGGAAATACGGATCCAGTTGCACATTATGATGAGTTAGATGGAGATTTGCAGGTCTTGGGGTATGCAGAGAATATGAGGGCGAAACTTATTTCGCTCAGTCTTAGAGGTCCAGCAAAGGAATGGTTCAAAAACTTACGTTCGGGATCAATTGAATCATCTGAACAGTTTAGGACCATGTTCGTAAAGAAGTTTGCTACTTATCGCATAAAGAAGAAATCTCCAAGCACGCTGTTTAATATCTATAGAGGACCTGATGAACCTTTGGGGAGGTATATCGAGCGTTTGAATCTGGAGATTGGTAGAGTGAATGCTCCCAATGTTGACCTGGTCATCTCTGTATTGGAGCATCGTTGCCGGAGTAAGAAGCTCATAGAAGTGATAACATGGAACACACCTGATTCCATTGAGCAAGTGATGGACTTCGCTAGTAAGGTCATTGAAGTAGAGGAGGCAACCATGAATCAAGGGTTGATGGATTCGCCGAGAATTCATGGGGGCAAGGAGAATAAAGATAGAGATTGGAGGAAGGAGTTAAGGGGAAAAGATCGTGATCGCAATCGACAACCCTTTAAGAAATTTGACAATTATACTCCGCTGAGGAAACAAATTGGCGAAATCTACGCCATAGAGAAAGATAGCGGGTTGCTGAGAACCCCTAAACCGTTCCGAGAGACGGAGGAGACTAAGGTATCGAAGAAATATTGTAAGTTCCACAGGCAGAATGGGCATTTTACTAACGAATGCAAGGCTCTAAAGAACGAGATCGAACGACTCGTTCAAGGGGGGAAACTCATCGAGTACATCCTTGAGAATAGAGAGTCACGTGAAGAGAAGGCGTCATCTGGACGCAAGCGAGATAGATCCCCACACGAGAAGAAGGATGAACCAAAGCGAAAAAGGGGAAATGGGAATGATGATATTGTGAATGGAATCAATGTGATAGCTGGCGGACCTACTGGCGCAGATTCAGCCAAAAGTAGAAAACGCATCTCACGAGACATATACAATGAACGTTTGAAGCGTCCTGAGATAGATCTTGTCTTTGCGGTGGACAAGTTGGATACAAGAATCACATTTGACGATAGCGATTTCGACAGCTTGTCTCCACAAGCTAAGGAAGCACAATACTTGAATTGCCCTATGGTGGTTTCCGCAGTGATTGCAAATCACGGGGTAAAGAGGATAATGATTGACAATGGATGCTCGTCCAATATCATCTTCATGGATACTTTACAACAAATGAAGCTTGGACAATACGAGATCACTGATGTTAACTCACCATTAGTGGGATTTGGTGGAAGTGAAGTTAAACCCATTGGAAGGATCATGTTGCCAACGTCTTTTGGCGTGAATCCGAGGAGGAGAACACTGAATGTGGAATATCTTATCGTTGACATGCCGTTTGCATACAACGTGCTAATTGGAAGACCTAGGATAACGGCCTTTGCTATGATCATCTCTACGGTGCATCAGAAGGTCAAATTTCCAACGCCTGGTGGAGTTGCTGAACTCACTACGAACTATCGTGATTCTTGGAGTTGTTACGTTACATCGACTAAACCTATCAAGGCAAAAACAGATCCAAATATCGCGATGATTGACATACATCCATTGGAGATGCCTGAAATAGGAAAACAAGTTGATACGGAGATGGTGCTTGCTACGCAAGTAGACCAAGAGATGGTACAGGAGAATTCGACTCCTCCCATTGTTGAGGACTCCTTGAAGAAGGTGGAAGAGGAGAAAGAAGACAAAACGACATTGCGCTATAAAAAGAAGATGGAAATGGAACATCTGAAACCTTCGGGAGAGTTTAAGGAGGTGATTTTGTCAAAAGACGAGCCTGACAAGATCATTAAAATTGGAAGCGAGTTGACTTCGGAGGTTGAGAAGGCACTGTTGGAATGCTTGCGAAGAAACTTTGATGTATTCGCATGGACGGACTCGGACTTGAAGGGGATAGATCCTCGAGTTGCGGTACATCACCTGAATGTTAACCCAAATGCTAAACCCATCCGACAGAAGAAGAGACACTTTAGTGAAGAAAAGAATAAGGCTGCGGAGTTGGAAGTACAAACAAAGCTTGCTGCAGGCCATATATTTGAAGTACGATATTCTGAATGGTTAAGCAACATTGTACTTGTCCCAAAGAAGCCGACCGTATGGAGGATGTGTGTGGACTACATCGACCTGAACAAACATTGCCCGCGAGATCCTTTCCCTTTGCCTAGGATCGATCTCGTAGTTGATTCTACAGCAGGTTTCCACCAAATACTAATGACAGTAAAGGATCAACATAAAACGGCCTTTATCACTGACAGAGGGATATACTGTTACAAGGTGATGCCGTTTGGTCTCAAGAATGCAGGAGCAACCTTTCAGAGGTTGGTTGCCAAGATGTTTTATCACCAAATCAGCAAGACTATGGAGGTTTACATTGATGACATGCTTATCAAAAGCCTAAAGGCGGAAGATCACGTGAAACATTTGGAAGAAGCTTTTGGTATCATGAAACAATACGGGATGAAGCTAAATCCTAAGAAGTGCACTTTTGGTGTTAAGTCTGGAAAATTTCTGGGGTACATGGTCAATGAGAGAGGAATCGAAGCCAACCCTGACAAAATTAGAGCTATAATGGATTTACCATCCCCCAAATCCGTTCGAGAGGTGCAACGATTGGTGGGGAGGATCACGGCACTTATTCGATTCATATCGCATTCTGCAGAAAAGAGTTTACCCTTTTTCAAGAAGTTACATAAGACACCTAAGTTCGTATGGACTGATGATTGTGAAGAGGCTTTCCCCCAATTAAAAGTGTGCCTTACGACACCACCATTACTATCTAAGCCCAAGGACAATGAGATGCTATATCTTTACTTGGCCATAACGAAGAATTCACTAAGTACAGTATTGGTGCGCGAGGAAGACAAGAAACATTTGCCTTTCTACTATGTTAGCAAAGTGCTGAATGGGGCAGAGGTGAATTACCTGGAAATCGAAAAGTTAGCATACGCACTTGTGATAACTGCACGAAAGTTAAGACCATACTTTCAATCACATCCGGTTACTGTTTTAACTAGTCAACCACTGAAACAAGTTATGGCAAAACCGGAGACATCTGGGAGATTAGTGAAGTGGGCGATCGAGTTAGGAGAATATGGCTTGGAGTATATGCCAAAAACGGCGATCAAAGCACAAAGACTAGCGGACTTCGTGGCTGAAACTATCTCAGAGGCGGAGCAAGCGCTTGATGTAGCAATGGTGACGGAAGAGGTCAAAAGTGACAAACCTATAGTTGCAAGGGGAACTTGGACTCTGCATGTGGATGGATCGTCCACAAATGACGTTGGAGGTGCAGGAGTTTACCTAAAATCGGCGGATGGTAGAGAATTCGACTATGCAATAAGACTAAATTTTCAAGTGACCAACAATCAAGCGGAGTATGAGGCTATGCTTGTTGGCATTCAAATGGCAAAATCGTTGGGTATAACGAACCTTGTAGCATTCACGGATTCACAATTGATCGCTAATCAATCTGAAGGAAGATATGAGGCGAAAGAGGCTGCAATAGTAAAGTATCTCGAAAAATTGAAGGAGGCGACATCAAACTTTGATACTTTCTCTATCTCACAGATCCCTCGATCAGAGAATGAACGCGCTGACTCTCTGTCACGATTTGCAAGTACCGCCGAAGTGTTTGTTGAAAGGCGGGTAACTCTATTGGCTTCAGAACAGCCCTCTATCGGCAAGGAAGTTGAGTCAAAACCAACGCAAGCATTGGACTACGTTCTGCCAGTAGAAATAGAGGCATGTTGGAAGGATGAGATTGTTGATTATCTTCAGAACGGGAACTTACCTAATGATCCTCAAGCGATCAGAAGGCTCAAGTACAAATCTGCAAGATTTACTATGTTCAATGGCAAACTTTATAAACGGTCTTTCGAGGGACCACTCTTGAGATGCCTATCTCCCACACGGGCAAAACAAGTCTTACAAGAAATTCATGAAGGGTGTTGCGGAAATCATTCAGGAGGACGATCTTTGGCCCAGAAAATACTCCGACAAGGATATTTCTGGCCAACTATTATGAGAGATGCTATGGACTATTCAAGGAAGTGTAGAAGTTGTCAACTGCATGCGAAGATCATTCATACGCCTGTACAACCTATGACAACGGTGAGCTATGGATGTCCATTTGATCAATGGGGAATAGATATAGTTGGACCAATGCCTAAGGCTACGGGAGGTAGAAAATGGTTATTGGTGGCAGTCGAGTACTATACGAAGTGGGTTGAAGCTGAAGCACTTGTAAACATTACGGAGGCTAATGTGAAACAATTCATTTGGAAGAACATCGTTTGTCGATTTGGCATACCAAGGGTCTTAATTTTCGACAACGGAAGGCAATTCCAAGGTTTTAAGATTCAAGACTGGTGCAAAGACATGAAAATTGAGCAATGTTTTACATCTGTTACGCATCCCGAAGCAAAGGGGCAAGTGGAGGCCACTAACAACACATTAGTGAAGAGTTTGGAGAAAAGGCTGGAGGGAGAAGGAGGAAATTGGGCGGATGAGTTGCCAGGGATATTATGGGCATATCGCACAACTCCTCATACCTCTACAGGAGAAACTCCATACTTATTGACATATGGATCTGAAGTAGTGATACCCGCTGAGATTGGGATGCCAACTTATCGTATTGTAACATATGATGAGGAGCAAGCGTTAAGGGCAAGACAAATGGATTTGGAGTTGATCGGAGCAACTAGGGAAGCAGCATACCAACGTACTCAAGCATACAAATCTATGATGGCGAAAGCATATGACAACAAAGTTCGTTTCAGGAACTTTCAAGTGGGGGACTTGGTACTTAGAAAAGTTGAAGCTACTAAGCATGTTGGAAAATTGAAGCCGAACTGGGAAGGACCTTACAGAGTGGAAAAAGCAAGCTCAAAAGGATATTATTACTTACAAGAATTGGGTGGAAGGACTTTGTCACGCCCCTGGAACGTCAAGAACTTACGAAGGTTTTATAGTTAGAACACTAGTTTTCTAATGGCCTTGTGGCACCATAGGACCGTAGTTTCAATACTTCATTCGCTTATTCTTTTACGAATTACGAGTCCCTCTATGTGGATTCTCATTGTAATAGTTAGCAGCGAACTACGGGGACTTGATTCCTAGCCAACCTATATACGGAGGGATACGTAGGCAACTCGGAAGTTACTCGAGCTCAGTCCCAAAACTAATAAAATCTCTCATTTTATTCAAGTTTAGCCGTTGCCTACTATTTATCCGCAAGATTACAATCTATCAAGAAACATGAAGATGAACTCATACTGTCTACAAACTTTAAGTTTAAAAACTTAATCAGAAACGAACGTTAGCTTCGTATAACGAGTACTAGCCTCGTGGAGTCAAGCACAAGTCCTTGCACTCCCGCAAACACAGCTTCGCAAGCGCAAACATAGCTTTGCACAACGAGCACAAGCCTCGTGGAGTCGAGCACAAGTCCTCGTACTCCCGCGAACATAGCTTCGCAAGCGCAAACATAGCTTTGCACAACGAGCACAAGCCTCGTGGAATCGAGCACAAGTTCTCGTATTCCCGCGAACATAGCTTCGCAAGCGCGAACATTAGCTTCGCACAACGAGCACAAGCCTCGTAGAGTCGAGCACAAGTTCTCGCACTCTCACAAATACTTGTTTATAAAACTTAAGTATTTTAACAAGTACCAAATTTAAACTTAAAAAGTAGACACATATGAGTGAAGATGTAACGAGACAGAATAAAGACATTCAAAAGACTTTTCAAGTCAAAACTGTACTAGCAAGCGATAAAGCGCTAAAATCGCGCAAATGTTAGCAACATATACTGTACGGAAAGAATGTACTAAAGCTAAGGTTATATACGGAAAGTAAAGATGTTCAAGAATGTTAATAAGAAGGCACATAAGCTAAAAATAAGGGCACGCAGGCCACTCTAAAAGATCAAGGCAGCAGATCCAGCCCAAGAGCCTTCACGGCACCCTCGCTCTGCTCTTGGATATCAGCAAAAGACTCGTTCAGGGGCCCAGTATCATCGATAGGGGAAATCTGACGAGGAGCAGGAGCGGCAACTGTAGCGTCAGGCATAGGCTGATCGCCGTCAGCAGGCTGATCCCAAACCTGAGGGTCGAAACCCATCTCACCCTCCTCCAAGGGCTCATCTGGAGCAGCACCAGCAGCAGCAGCGGCAGTGGACGTGGATGGCAGCTCGTCGGCAAAGTCAGAGAGCCATACCTGCCGAAGAGGATAAAAGGAGGTGAAGGGATCATGCTTTGGCTCATCATCGACCACAGTCGCAGAAGGTTCACCAAAAGGAGGATCGGCCAGAGTAGGATCCGCAGCAGCGGCACTAGAGGATTCGCCGACCTCCGTGTCATCCTCATTCAGGCAATTGAGGACATTGAAGTCCTCCCTCTTGAACCCAGGAGCAAGAGCACCGCGGGTGACGATGTCATCAAGGGCCATGTTGTAGCCCTTTGTCGTATCAAAACCGCCCCGCTCCATAGCAATCTGCTCCCATGTGGCTGAGCGGAAGAACTCGATAGCCACCATTACCTTGTCTTCATCAGGGAGCTCCTACGAAACAAGTAGAGGAAAAGTAAGTACGTAATACACAAATCTCAAGGAAAAAGAAATAAAGTCAAGTATAATAGGAATACCTCAGTCATGGCCCTGTTGTAGCCATCCTCTTCAGCAGTCGCGAGGCGAGCTTGTGCATCAGCCAACTCAGCCTCAAGCCTCAAACGTTCGGCCTCAGCAGCAGCAGCAGCATCCTTCATCGTCCGGATGGTGTCAACGTGATCGTCAACAAGGGCGGTGGCATGCTGGCAGTCGGTGGTGAGCTGGCTGGATAGTCGTTTTTCCTCGGCAAGCTCCCTGTCAACGATAGCTTTCGCTGCCTTCAAGGCTTCCAGCTCAGCCTGCACTGCCTTCAGCTCGTCAACAGCGGCGACGAGATGCTTCTCCACTTCAGCCTTCGCCTCCTTGGCTTGTTTCTCCAGCCGTTGAACCTGCAAGGCTGAAGAATGGTGCCTATCCATCAGAGCCCTCTGCTGATCCTGAGTTGTCATCACCATGTTGAAGTTCTCAGCCATGGTCTGGAAATTGACGAAGAACTACAAAAGAGGGAAGAAGTTAGTGATATTCAAGTATATATATAAAACAAAGATCAAGAAAAGCTCATAAATACACATACCTCACACAGAGACAAGGCAGTGCGACTGACTAGTTTCTCGTGGCCCATCGCCTGGTAATAGAGCTGACGGTCGAAGTCAGGCATGAATCCTTTGACAAGTCGAAGGGCAGTAGTGTCTTTCAGTGTGAACTGCCCTGATTCGACTGAAGCTCGCACGATCTCCTCCACGTCAATGTCGAGATCGTCACCATCATAGGCTCGGTCCTGCGCGACGCGCTTACCCCGTCGGATCTCCTCAGCAGTAGCAGTAGACCTCTTCCTCGTTGCTGCCTCAGGGTTGGCCTCATTAAAGCGACGAGCCGCTTCAGCAATGGAGGGAAGATGCACTCTTCCAGTCGAAGGTGCCGAGGAAGGAGAAAGATCCGGAAGGATTGGCTCAGAACCGCCAGGTGGTGATCCAGGAGCAGTATCAGCGGTCGACTGAGAAGGAACAGTCTCAGGCACTGGAGCTGGAGCAGGAACAGGGGCAGGAGCTGAACCTCTACCATGTCCCGACCCTCGAGTCGAGACAGCAGTAGGAGCATTACCGCCTCTCGAACTGGTACCAGCCGTCTTCGCACCACGACGACTGGTCTTCTCAGGAATGGGCACTGAGGACTGAGAAGCGTTTGCGCCACGCTTCATAGCGGCCATAACGATTCGCTCTGAAAATCGTAAACAATGCAAAGGTTAGAAGACAACGAAGGAAGATTAAAAATCAACAAGTAAAAAGAATAAAAATATGCATAATATTATACCAAAGACAGAAGGCTCAACGCCTGCATGATAAGTATAACCGCCGGCCCGCAACACTGGGGTGGTGGTCAACTCAGAAGCATCAAATTGATGCTCTTTCAAGTTTTTCACCACCGTCAAGGTGTAGATAGGAGGATCGGGGCGTCTCGGCGATGGACGGGCATCCGTCCAAAGCCGCTTGAATCGGAATTCCTGAGGCTTGGATTCCTTGATAAAAAACCACTGTTTCTTCCAGTGAGCCCCGAAGCTCGTCTGCAGATCAGATAGGAAGCATTGCTTCTTTCGCGAGCTCAAATAGTAGAACCCGGCGTCTACACCTCTGTTGCGGAATTTCACTATGAATAGTTGCCAAAAACCGGCTACAGAGCAAGGAAGGTCAAAGATGCGGGTTAGCATCGCATAAGCATACATCTGTGTGTATGCGTTGGGGGTAAAATGTGAAGGAGAAGAATTGAGAGAGGACATGATTTCTGAGACAATTGGGAAAATGGGAAAACGTAAACCACAGTGAAGGTAGCTACTAAATATAGTGAGACACCCTTCTGGTGGCTTGTTTATCCTATCATCTGGCCCAGGCACGATAATCTCATAAGTATCAGGGATGTCATAGGTATCACGGTAATAAGCTATGTCGTGAGGCAAGGAAGAAGGAAACTGATCAAAATTGATCAAGTTGGGCGGAGCAAGTTGTTCGGGAGAGTTAGAGGCAGGGATAGGCACATTATCAGCAAGAGGTAAATACGGCACAATGGGAAGAGGGTTCGATTCATCCTCGTCAACTCCTAGGATGTCTACGTCTACCTCCATATCGGATGCCCTATCATTGCTATTTCTCTCATTACTAGATGAGGTCTCATCACTGGAGTCGTCACTATTGCCGCTAGTCGACGCCTTATCCTTAGCCATAGACGACTTAGAAGACTCATAACTACTTTCTCCACTACTACTGGAAGATTCAAGATCAATAACTCACGTCATAAAAAGGTTTAGGTGGAAAGTTTACCGGCACGAGGGTCTAGATCTACTGAAACTTCTTCGTTCGAATGAATTTGCTCGTAAGACCTTTGCGCAGGTGCAAATAGCTTTGGAGCACCAGGTAATCGGACGCGGGCAGGTTCTGGTTGCCGAGGACGATTTGGGGATGATGGACGCCTTGTGTTTGATTCACGAGGATGCTGATATGACGAATCTCGTGATGGATTGCGTGCGTTATAGTAGGCCCGTTGGTGCGATCGTGGTGGTGATGGACGACGTGGAGGCCGGTTACGTCGAAGTCGCGCCGTCGTGAACAAATCTGCATAAAAGATTTGAATATTAGCATTTTTCAAAAATTTTCAAAATTTTTCAAAAAATTGAAAATTTTTCTAAGTGTTATAGCTCGAATTTCCTTAGGAAATTCGAGCTATATTTTCGAGCTATCAGCTACTCACCAAAGGATATACGTATTGGTGGATTTTTCGAGCTATTCACGCAAATTTCGATCTATTTAAGACAAATTTCGAGCTATTTGGAGGTTTTCGAGCTATTTTAGCAAACTTACTAAATTTGGAGGTTTTTCGAGCTATTTCAGCGCGCTTTCTATTTTTGGCAAATTCGAGCTAATAATTTGAGCTATTTCTCGAGAGCTCTCGAGGAATGCTTAGGCGCGAAATGAGGAAATGAAGCTGGGAGTGGAGTATTTATAGGCAAAATGACGCGGGAATTACCAAAATGCCCCTAAATTCGACCTATTTCTAAATTCGACTTATTTTCCGGAAATTTTTCCGGCAAATTCGAGGTATCTTTTTGGAGGGCATTTTCGACCAATATGAAATTCGAGCTATTTTCTGTAAAATTCGAGCTATTTTACGGAAAATTTTTTATGGAATTCGAGTTGTTTTTTTCAAAGATAAATTCGACCTATATCAATTCGAGTTACCAAAAATAGTAAATTCGACCTATTTTCGAATTTTGATATTTTTGGTCTAATTCTTGGTTTTTTACGCCGACGCCGATCTCGTTGCACGATTCTCGGTTATGTGACTTCTTTTTAGTTCGTATGACCAATGTTTGTACACATTACACTTACGAACTGGGGGACTCCATGATGTACCATATTTCGGTACCGCCACGTCATAATATCCGATACAATACACGAACGTATTTCGGGACATATTATGCCACGTCAGCACCATTATTTTTTAATGCAAAATTACAATTCAAGGGAAAACTCGGAAATCGGCCCCAAAAGGCCCAAATTGAGCCCAAGCGAGATCTATTTGGGCCCGAAAAGGCTCGATTCGAGCTATACAAGCCCAATCCGAGCTATATGGGCTCAAATAAGATCTATTTGAAGGCCCAAAAGCCCAATTCGAGCTATATGGGCTAAAATCCGATCTATTTGAGGCCCAGGAGTCCAGTTCGAGCTATATGGGCCCAAATTCGACCTATTTGAGGCCCAATTCGACCTGTTTGCACTTTTAGACGAATAAGGACTCTTATTACTATATAAGGGGGTCCCATGCCTCATTCTAAGGTACGTTTTTATTTTCTAGCATCTAATTTCGAGCTATATACATCGAATTCGAGCTATAGAGCAATAATTCGAGCTATATTGCAATAGCTCTTGTTCGATCTATATAGAGTGTATTTTGAGCTATTTGAGAGTAATTCGATCTATTCGGGTTTTCTCATCACGGTTCTCGATACCATTTCGAGGTGTGCTAATTCGACCTATAGAGCTCAAATTCGACCTATTTGGGCATATTTCGAGCTATAAATTCGAGCTATTGTCTCTGACGACAATACCTCAAATTCTGACCTATCTGACTTGAGCGTCGGAGTGCCTTCGCGGGAGGAGGCACCGGCTTAGTTTACGTGTGGTGTTGAGTGCAGGTTCTGAACTCAAAAGCTGCTTAAGCATCCAGCAGGAACTAAAGCAGTCTGACGTGGAGTGTTGGAGAGTGGACACGTATCCAGACGAAAATACCCCACATCACAACCCGAAGACTTGGACACGATTTTTACCTACGACACAACTATGGTACAACACATCATTTCATTCTACCATAAAAAAAATCACCATATGAGGCCCTATTTGGACGCAAGGCGCACACAATACCAACTTATCATGAGGGGCGGTGTACAAATTCGACAGTAGATGAAACTTTAAGCAAACGTGAACAATTTTTGGCAGATTTACAGTGAAATATGCAAAGAGCTCAGGCAATGATGTCACATTTTGCAAATAAAAAGCGCATAGATCAGAGTTATGGAGAAGGGGATTTGGTGTTAGTTAAGTTGAAGCTATACTGTCCAATGTCTCTGAAACCGCACCGAGTTCACAAGTTGTCCCGCCGCTTTTATGGTCCGTTTGTTGTCCGCCACTGGATTGGAAACGCTGCGTATGAGCTGGATCTTCCAAGTGATTCACGGATCCACCCCGTGTTCCACGTCTCTTTGCTTCGACCTTTTGTTGGCGCACCACCAGCTGCAATTGCACCGCTTCCTGAGGTTTCGCAAGATGGCAAGCTGTTGGATCGTCCGATTATTCTTGGAGAAAAGCGTTTTGTGTGGAGAAATGGCGAAAAAGTTGAGCAAACCCTAGTGAGATAGCGCAGCTCAGAGGTAGATGGAAGTGAATGGATGGATTTTGTCGACATAGGCGATTTATATGACGGAAAGGACGGCTCAGATCGTTGTTCTATTGTTGCCCTACCATCGGACGGTGCAGATGAGTCCACGTCTTCGTTGGGCCTGGAGGACCATGCCGTTTTTCAGGGTCGGGGAATTGTTAGGGGCCCAACTACGGATATTTCAGCCTAGTCGTTAAGGCACATTCGTGAGAAGAAGACCCCAGCTTGGACTGCAGATTATCGGATGTAAAATTAAGCCCAAGAAGTTTATTATGTAAATATTATGTAATTTCCTTTTATTGTTGTGTCTAATGTAAATATTTCCTAAGTTCAGTGTAAATAACTGCTCTATAGTGACTTAGCGGCCGATAGCAATTGAGGTCTAGGAGTTATTAATTATGCAGCTTTGTAATTATGGAGTTTATCGGAAAATATTGCAGTATTTTAGTTTGTTAATTCTCGATTTCTCATCTTTGATTTCTGGAGTTTTTCTTGTTCTTCTCCCAAAAGAGCAATATATCATTTGCTGTGATGCACCGACACCTCTAAATATTTTTTTTATGCCGTGTCCGACACCCCGACACGACACGACACCGACACCCCGACACTCCTCCAACACGTGTCGAACATGCCACGTGGCGTGTCATAATAAAAATAAAAGAAAAAGAAAAGGGACACCGTGTCGGACACATTTTAAGGACGTGTCCGACACGCCTGGACACTTTTTGAGCTGATTTTGTAGTTTTTAATTTTCTTTTATGGTTAAAACTTAAATTTCTTAAAATATATAGATAAAGATATTAGAAGAATAAAAGCATTAAACTTTAAAAGTTAAATAATTAAGTAGTAAAAATGCATAACTGATACTTTTTTCCCAATCAAATCTCACGAATAAGTCTACTTTATTTCTCTTTGCGCAAACAACAAGGACGGGCAAACAAAATTCGTTCTTTCTTCAAGCCATGGCACTAATATCCTATTTAAAGATTTTAGTTCAGTATTGTATAACACTTTGGTTTGTCATTTGATTTGTGTAAATGCTTTTGTATTTAATGCTTGAAATTTATGACTTAAACTTTAACGACTATTTTATTTGAACTTGTAGTAGTTAGTTACTTAGTTTTGAGTGTAACTATGTTTAATTTGATTCTATATTTGAACGTAATAATGTTATTTGTATAGATTATAATGATGTCTTCTATATTTTAATATAAAAAATACAGCCGTGTCGTGTCTTGTAATTTTAAAAAACATGTGTCGCCGTGTCCGTATGGTGTCGTGTCCGTGTCCACGTATCAGTGTCCGTGCATCATAGATCATTTGTTACCTAACATGTAATTCGTATATTTTCCCCCTCTTTAATTATTTTTCTTCTTTTTTCTGGACGCATCTTTAGAATGTCGGATCCATGTTTCGGCAGTTTAGACGTTGTATCAAAAACATGCATGATATATAGAATATAAATTAGCAACATAATAACTTGTTCGACCAAAAAAAAAGAAAAAGCAAAGGTCTAAAGGTCAATAAAGGTTAAGCCTTTATTGGAACGTCAAGCCGTGTAAGGCCAGTGGTAGCCACGTTCGTAAATAATTCCGACTACTACTTCAAATTCAGTATATAACATTGTTTATTTTTAACCATTTTTGAGACATTAAAATACAACAATGATCCCGAACATTTCAAAGCAGTGTCGAACTCGTGCCACTTGCTATCGATCGGCTTTTCCTTTAGGAATGTCGTCACGTTTAGACTCTCTGAAGTTTTTAGTCTAACTAAAGCAATACATTATATTTCTTTAATAAATATGAAAATATATCTTAAAACTATTGCAAACAAATAAAAATTAAGCTTCCCAAATATTTGAATAATCATAGAAATACTCCCAAAATGTGCTCATGTTATTAAAATTAAAGATGGCGGTTCTATTATCATTCGAACCTTAGCTTAGAAATATTATGATATATAGTTAGGACAAACTTCAAGATACAAATATAGTCATGACTCTCTTTTATTCCGAAAATTTGGCGGGTATGCATACAATTATATTTTTCATTTATTTTTAATAATCTTTTAGCGCATCGGATTTTTTTTTTTTTTTGAAATAAAACACACAATAATATAACTTAAAGCAAGGACACTGTTTTAGTACAGGGGTACGGGGATCGGGTACAACGTCTAGTGACTGAATACATATCACGATACAAAACGGGGGATAGCCACTGAGGGCATGAATCCCAAATATTAAACATCACTAGGTTCTGATTTTCCACATCTTCTTGGAGGTCCTCCGGATGGGATTTCTTCTCTGCTCCAAGCTTAGCCAAAAGATCAGCCACTGCGTTCAACTCCCGGTAACAAAACGTCCCCGTAACAGCTGTGAAACTAGAAAGTAGCATCCATATATCCTGCAGAATCCCCTCCAGGTGGGCCGGAGGGGCCTGGGTCCTGCTCAAACAATGGAGGAGAAATAAAGAGTCAGTATAGATCGGATTTTTCAATGATCTTAATTAGTGTATTTTCGAATCATATTTGCTCCTATCACGTAATTTTTAAAAGTATCTTATACGATGTGACACATTGTACATACATATTTAAAAGAAAAGAAGAAGAAGAAATGTATAAGGGTGAAATGTTTATGTGACAGCTTTTAATGTACATATCTATGATATGATCTATGAGAATAATGCCAACCTGTTTAATGGCAGTGGACGCCACGTTCAAAAAAATAATATAGGGAATATAATAATTTGAAGGGTCCAACACTGATCTTGGACCCGATAAAACCTCATAACCACCGACCCAATTACGCAATTATGTTACCTTAAACTACAACGATCATTCCTTTAGATTCCCTTCTTGTCCAAATTAACAAAACAAATTAATTTAAAAAAAAAAAACAAAATCAAAAAAAAAATATCATTGTAATTGTTTGTGTAATTGTTTGAAACTCTTTCTCTTCCATCAACCAATGCATAAGAAGAGGAAGAGTTTCGGTCCAATAAAATAATTTTTCTTTTTCTATTGAGAAGAAGAAAAAGAAAAAGAAGAAAAGATGTTGCAGAGAGCTGCAAGCAATGCATATTCATGGTGGTGGTCAAGCCACATTCGGACTAAGCAATCAAAATGGCTCGAGCAGAGCCTTCAGGGTATTATGTTTTTGTTTGAAAATCATGCAAGAATCTTTTTGTCTCATTTGTTTTAGTTTCTCAGCATGCATGATTTGTGTGTTTGTTCAAATAATTTTGTTATGGTCAATTTTATCAAGAATGGGCTAAGTTTCTATCTAAAGAAACTGATAATTATTCTATATGTCATGCATCTGTCCAGTTTTTAATCTATTAACATTTAGCCATAGAGAAAGGTTCATTTTCTTAAATAACACTCTATGTTAGAATTTCTTGTTCTCCAACGATAGTTTAAATTTATAGAAGTGTTGGGGGTTTAGTGATTGGAAAAATCACCGGTATAATGACTTCCTTGTTTAGCCATAGAGAAAGGTTCACCTTTGAGTATATCCTTAAATTAATATGAGGAGTTCATGTGGTACTTCTTAAGTTCCTAGGATGATAGGGCCATTTGTTTAAAATTTTGGATGAAACAACAATAATGTACGTTGCTGGAATCATCATCCATTGAAAAATTGGACAAAAGATCATATGACTGATTGATCCGAAGGATTGAATGAACAAGCACATTTTTTGTTATTTTTTATTTTGTTTAAACATAAACTGAATAAATTTACTTTTGTAGTTTTCCTTGTACTATGAACCGCGTATTCAAATTAATAGTGTATGGCATTAACTTAAAACTAATGTAAAAAGATTTAACACATTGCAGATATGGAGGAGAAAGTGCAAGGCATGCTCAAGTTGATAGAAGAAGATGGAGACTCTTTTGCGAAAAGGGCTGAAATGTACTACAAAAGAAGGCCAGAGCTCATAAACTCAGTCGAAGAAGCTTTCAAGGCTTTCCGAGCTTTGGCAGATCGTTATGACCTCTTATCTAAAGAACTACAAAATGCCAACCACACCATCGCAACTGTGTTTCCCGACCGTGTTCAGTTTATGGATGAAGATGACGAGTCTCCCGTCCCCAAACCCAAGAATTCTCAAATACCTGGAAAGAACGTTCCACAAGTTCCCAGTACCCCGATCAAAAATTTACAAAGTATCATAACTTCAGCTTCAAAGCAACATCAAGCCAAGAAAGCAGCAAAAGCCCAGCAGAAGCTTACCAAAGTAGTGGAGAAATCTGGTTTGACTAAGGAAGAAGCACTTGAAGAGATCGACAAGACTCAGAAAGATATTCTGGCGTTGCAAACTGTTAAAGAATTCGTTAAAAGTTCATATGAGAGTGGTCTGGCAAAGTATTGGGGAATCCAGAACCAGATTGCAGAGATGCAGCAGAAAATTTGCCTGTTGAATGATGAGTTTAATGTGGAGACGGTTATTGAGGACGACGAGGCTCGGACTTTGATGGCCGAGGCTGCGCTTAAGTCGTGTCAAGAAACGTTGGCACAGCTACGAGAGAAACAAGAAAAGTCTACAAAAGAAGCTAAAGAAGAATACAAGAAAATTGAAGCAGCTCGTCTGCGTTTGAGGTCATTCAAGCATGACTATCTGAAGGAAAAAACTGATGAAGGAAAGGCAAGTGAAGACGACAAAACTGCCAAGAATGGAGATGAATCACCAAGCTTAGAGAAAGACGACGTTGAGGTGATACAAGAGACAGTAGAAGTTCAGCCATTGGAGGAGAAATCTAATGAAAAATTGGATGTGGGCTCCTCTCTGACGGTGACTGAATTGGCAGAGAAGATTGACAAGTTAGTCAATAAGGTAATCGGATTAGAAACTTCCGTGTCGTCTCAGACTGTTCTTATCACCACGTTAAGAACAGAATCTGATGATCTGCATACACAGATTAAATATTTGGAAGATGAAAAGGAGCACTTGATTGACGACACTCATAATTTGAGCGACAGGGTGAAAGAAATGGAGGAAAGGCTGACCAAAATCCAAGCTTTAAACAAGAATGTCGAAAGGCAAAACAGCAATCTCCAGACGAACTTCGAGGAAGCTCATTCTAGTCTCGGCCATCTTTCACGGAAACTAAGTACTGTAAAGCCAGATGAAGAGTTAAAAGAAATCGACTCATTACAAGAAGACCCTGTGTCTGAAGACAAGTTGCATGAGAATCACAAAGATCATGAGGCTGCACTAAATATCGTTGACGAGGACAAAAGGTTTGATGCTCCAAAGACGGAAGATATAGAGGATGTGAAAGAAGTAGATATGGATGTCCAGGGTTCTGAGCCATCTGTTCCCAAACAAAGACAAGTTAAAAGATCAGTTACCTTTTTTGAGCGAAAACCAAAGGAAATGGTCTCTGTGGATCTCAAGGATTCCAATAATGCTGAAGCACAAGGGGAGGAAGAGCACGAAGAAGAGCTAAACTGGCAGCAGATGCTCTTGAGCGGCATGGAGGATCGAGAAAAGATTCTGCTTAAAGAATATACTATGATCCTGAGGAATTATAAGGATGTCAAGAAGAAACTCAGTGACAAAGAGAAGAAAGAGAGGGATAGCCAGTTTGATATATTATTACAAATGAGAGAGCTAAAGAAAGCTATTCTGAGGAGGGACGAAGAAATTCAACGTCTTCGCCAAAGGTTAAACTTGCCTCAGGAAGTTAGCAGTCCGGTACCAAGTTCTTTGGGAGATTATGATTTTAAAACTGAAGCAAGTAGTGAAGATTTGGTAGTGAATGAATCTTTTGATATTCCCATCACAGACAAAGAAGACGAAATCAGGTTGGTCTTTATTGATAGATCTCCATCCATTTCAATTGTCGAAGAAAGGTTCCGGATGGACATCGATTCAATACTAGACGAGAACTTAGATTTCTGGCTAAGATTCAGCACCTCGTTTCATCAAATCCAGAAATTCAAGACTGAAGTTCAGGACCTTCAGGACGAAATAGAAAAACTCAAGGAGAAAAAGAAACAAGAAGGGAGCGCTACAGCGCAACTAAAGTCAGAAGCACGGCCCATTTACAAGCACCTGCGAGAGATTCAGACAGAACTAACGATGTGGTTAGAACAAAGTGTGTCCTTAAAAGATGAACTTAAGCGCAGGTTTGCATCATTGTGCGGAATTCAGGAGGACATCACAAAAGCTTTGAAAGAAGGAGCCGCAGAAGATGAAATCCGATTCAGCAGTCATCAAGCTGCGAAGTTCCAAGGCGAGATTTTAAACATGAAACAAGAAAACAACAAGGTAAGAGAAGAACTAGAGGCGGGAGTGGATCATGTCAGCACGATTCAACTAGATATTGAAAAGACGCTAAGAAAACTGAACGAGGAGTTTGGTGTGTCTAGCGATCAACCGCAGTTGAAGCAGGCAATGAGCAAGGCTAAAATACCTTTGAGGTCTTTTATCTTTGGAACAAAACCAAAGAAGCAGAAGCATTCTATTTTCTCCATTGTGCATGCTAAAAGATCCCATATTGGGAGAAGTTGTGTACCTATGTCAGATCATTGATTCTTTGATCTTGGTTTCTATTAAGAACCTTTTCCCACTTTTTAGAGTTTCATATACATGGATAGATGTAAAAGATTTGTATTTTATTCTTTTCTTTTTTTCTTTTTTCTTACTATGAAGCAGGACTTGCTCGATTTGTAAAATGTTTAGATTGTTGTAGTTAGTTAAAGCAGCAGACCTCTTCTGGCTTTCTACGTGTTCTCTTGAGTTTGTTTATGGATTATTGGTCTTCAAGTTCTTGTACAGAAATATATCAGGTCAAAAGAGTTAATAAACCTTCTGATAATTTATTTAGCAACTACTTCAGCTGAGTAGCAAGCCCCCCTCTATTATGCCTAACAGACAAATAACTCACTGCAAACAATGCACTCATTATCGACAGGAGATTTTGTGATGCATGGGAGAATTCCGTCGTTAAAGGCCAATACTGACGGCATGTCTCTCGCTAAGCTCCATCTGTACATGCACAGTTGATACCGCCACGATGCAGAATCAGTTGCACTATAGATATAGATGAAAACTGACACGGACAATTCCATCCTGAGAAACAGAGACGGGAAATCAACAAGGGAAGGACCCTCGGTAATAACAACGGATAATTCAGTTGCGAAATAAAAATTTCATGATACTGGATTTTTATATGAAGTGATTTCATTAAGCCTCTTTGAGCATGAGTCGTTGCCGTTTTGGAACAAGCCAAAGATAACAAACTATTACACATGGAGTGGTCTGATTCAACGATTTTTAAAGGTAGTTGCCACTCAGACATGGGGTTATATATGGATTGGTTGAGAATTCGCGTGCGTTTGTAACAGCATTACTGATGTTTTCCATTAATTTCTTTTAGTCTTTCTAGCGATTTAAACAACTAAAAAGCAGTAGACAAACGTTCTTGATATCCCACTGTGTATGTTGGGATTTATCCCACATTGCTTGGGAATGAACTTGGGCTTCTGTTTATAAAGGATTTCTCCCTCTCTCTCTAATAAGGCCTTTTAGGGGGAAATATGAGGGGCCCTAATTTCTACATGGTATCAGAGCCTACCCAAGACAATGTTGGGCCTGCGACCTAACCCACGTAGTAGGAATCGATGTCCAGTCCGGCCTACACGTGAGGGGGCGTGTTAGGATTTATCCCACATTGCTTGGGAATGAACTTGGGCTTCTGTTTATAAAGGATTTCCCCCTCTCCCTCTAATAAGGCCTTTTAGGGGGAAATATGAGGGGGCCCTAATTTCTACAGTGTAGGATCATGACACATGTTTTTGATCTCAATACATAGGAGGTGGGTGGATGACAAGTGTCCATAAATGTGGGTAGATGGTTAATGCGACATACAATGGAACACAAAGTGGAATAGATGATCCATTGCCGTTTGCAACGGCATTAGTGTTGTTGTCCATTAATTTCTTTTAGTCTTCTAGTGATTTAAATAGCTAAAAAGCAGTAGACAAGCACGTAAGAAACAGTCTATTTCTCAATCTCATTTTCGTTACTTGGTTTGTTTGATTACAAGTAGACAGAGAGAAAATGAGATGGTTTTTTGCACGGTCAACAAAAATCTTTAATTTAAAACAAAATATTCGTCAGTACGCCAATACACACACCGCTTGTCAATGCTTCTTTTGCTACGTACCCCTCTCAGATTAACTAACATGTATAATAATAATCATCTCTTCAGTACACATACTACTATATCAAACTCATGTGCCTCCCAGAGTATTTAGACATGATTTTTTTTGTAAATGTTTGTACTAATATGTGGAGAGTATGTTGATTAATTAATTAATTATTATTATTATCCTCCTGCATGCATTATTCTTAAGTTATACATTCAAATATTTTATTTTTGTATTTATTTCTATTTTTAGAAATATTTTGTAATTCGGTTCAAGACCGTTAGCTAATCATTTCCACATATTGAAAGGTTCCTACCCCTATATATACCCGATTAGTTTAGTTTGTTAATCACTTGGTTTTAGCTCAATATTTTCAGATTAGACTCTCTGTAAACTCTCTCAATCATTCAATACATACATGATGGAATCTTTTGATTCTTTCATATAGATTTTCATATTTTGATCGGATTGTTCGATTCTTCATATGGTATCAGAGCACTGAGTTGTGATTCTGAAATTCCGCTGCATTTACTGTTGTTTTTTGTTCTCTGACCGCGTAATTGTTTGGCGATATATGTACGATTGATTGATTTGATTGTAATTTGTGCGTAAATCTCTGTTTTGCGTCGATTATTATCTGTGTGTTTGTTGATTCTGTTAGATCTGTTCATTTTGTGTGATTTGATCCGTTGTTTTTGATACAAATCACAAAATGAGTATTGGAAACCCTAGCGAAGATTCTACATCGATTTATTTTTTAGAATCACATGATTTTTCAGGATCTGTGATTGTTGGTGATGTTTTGACTGGAGAGAACTACATCTCATGGACTCAGGGTGTTGATATGGCCCTTAGTATAAGGAATAAGATTGCTTTTATAGATGGAACATTACCTATTCCACCTGAAACTGATGCTATCGCAAGAACAACTTGGATTAGAGCTGATAATGTTGTGAGATCTTGGTTATTGAACTCTGTGAGTAAAGATATTCGATATAGTTTGCTGTATTTCAAAACATCTCTTGCTGTTTGGGATGAGTTGAGAACAAGAGATAGTAGAGCAGATGGCTCAAGGGTGTTTCATTTGAAGAAATCTTTGGCTACAATATCACAAGGTTCACAAACTGTCACTTTGTATTATAACACATTTAGGTGTTTATGGGATGAATATATCAGCAACATGTCTGTGATTGCTTGTTCTTGTGGATTGTGTATCTATGGTATAAATAAAAACATGGTTAAGGTGCAAGAAGCTGATTGTATGTTGTCATTCCTGATTAGATTGAATGGCCAGATTCAACTAAACTCACCCTTAGCATCTCTGTCCAAGATTTATTCGTTGGTTTTATAGGAAGAAAATCAGAGATGTTTGCAAGCTTCTACTCATATTTCTGACCCTCTAGTTATGTTCACAAGGGCTAAAACCAATTAAGATGGAAGTAACAAGACTCCTTATCAGCCATCTCACAACAAGTTTCAAAAGAATGGAGCTAACAAAGACAAGAAGAAGCTAAAGTGTACACACTGTGGATTCACTGGTCATACAGTGGATAGGTGCTTTCAGATGATTGGATATCCTCCAGGTTGGGAAGGACCCATAGGAAAAAGGATTCCACATTCAGCAAACATGGTATCTGCTGAAGACAAGCCTGAAGAACAAGAATCCGCTGAGGATAATCAGGCACTTTTTGAGCAGTTCTTACTTCTTAGCATTCAAGAACAACAGGACCAATCAGTCCACTGCTCCACAGCCTTTTGTTGCTACAGCAACAGTTGGTAAACATATTTTTCTCAAATAGCTTTAAATTCAGAAGTTGGAAAATATGTTTTAACATTAGTAGCTTTGAATTCTTTTAAAGATCCAATAGAAAAGTTATGAATTCTAGATTCAGGTGCAACAGATCACATGCTATGTGATCTAAGATGGTTTCAACCACATGCTGAAAACATAAATAGTCATATATCATTGCCTACTTCTAATCTTACTATAGCCACTTTATGCCAAGATGTTACTCTGAACAATGGTTTCATGCTCAAAGATGCTTTATATGTAAAAGACTTTACTTTCAACTTAATTTATGTCTCTAAGCTTACAAAATTTTGTAACGTCTCACTGTGTTTCTTGTCTAACATCTGTGTATTACAGGACACAGTCACGATGAAGACGACTGATTTTGCTAATGAGTATGATGGTCTTTACATACTAGACGATATATTTCTCATTGTTTGTAACAAATCTGCTACTCCTAAGTGTAATTCTGTTGCAACAGATAAGTTGATATGGCATGCTAGGCTAGGTCATGCTTCATATAAGAAGCTCTCTTGTATCCCTGACATATCAATAAATAATGAGATTCATCATATTGCCTGTGATACTTGTCAATTAGCAAAGCAAAAACGACTACCATTTCCTATAAGTAATAGTGAATCTTTAGTTGTATTTGATCTTATTCACTGTGATATTTGGGGTCCTTTTGCTACCCCTGATAATCATGGTTCAAGGTTTTTTCTTACCATAGTTGATGACTACACAAGATGCACTTGGATATATTTTTTAAAAGCAAAATTTGAAGTGCAAACTCACATAAGTCACTTCTGTAAAATGGTTTCAACACAGTTTTCCTTAAAAGTAAAAGTGCTAAGATCTGATAATGGCACTGAATTTCTTATGAGAGATATTTATAGTTCTTATGGAGGTGATTCATCAAACAAGCTGTGTTGAGTCCCCTCAACAAAATGGACTAGTTGAGCGTAAGCATCAACATATTTTGCAGGTTGCAAGATCACTAAAATTTCAATCAAATATCCCTATTAAATATTGGACATACTGTATTGCAGCTGCTGCATTCATCATTAACAGGTTACCTTCGCATGTAATTGATAACGAAACTCCCTTTGAAAGACTTTATAACAAGTCACTAGATTATTCTACTATCAAAGTATTTGGATGTCTCTCATATGCCTCTACTTTAGCAGCTCACAGATACAAATTTGATGCTAGAGCACAAAAATGTGTTTTCTTAGGATATCCACTTGGCACAAAAGGATATATCTTGCTTAATCTCATCACTCCTAAAGTCTTAATATCAAGAAATATTGTGTTTTATGAAACTGAGTTTCCTTTCAAAATGGATACTACTGATGTTTCTCCTTCTTCTGTGTATACAAATGTTCCTAGGATATGCACAGAGCAATCCATTAACTTACCAAGAGCTCCTGTTGATCCAGTAGACATTGAAGAAGACTTATTTCAACCTGCTGATGAGTTACAAGTACATACTCCAGAGGCACAATATCCTTTGGACACTGCAGAACTCACAAGCAGCTCCATTCAACATGAGGATAATATTAGTAACTCTAATCCTTATCTTTTGTTGATAATACTGAAATTGCTACTGATCATATTGAAAATGATAATGATGTTCCGTCTAATCCTAATGATCAGATGATGGTTGTTCCTGATAATCAAGTTCCTTTGAGAAAATCTACTAGAAATGTTAATCCTCCTGCTTATCTACAGAACTATGATTATAAACTTCCACCGTTTCTTCACAGAGCTAATACTTCTATCAATTTTCCTGTCAGGCATCTTATACAATCTTATGTATCTTTAGATAGACTTGGCTCTAAACTTAGAGCTTTTGCAATTAGCCATGCAAAAGGAGTTAGATGCCTTAGAAAATACACAAACATGGGTTCTCACTGACTTGCCTCCTAATCATAATTGTATTGGATGTAAATGGGTTTACAAAATAAAACTAAAGGCTGATGGAAGTATAGAAAGATACAAGGCTCGCTTAGTTGCAAAAGGATACACACAAGAAGAGGGATTAGACTATTTTGACACATTTTCACCTGTAGCTAAACTAACTACTATCAAAGTACTTCTAGTTGTTGCAGCCTCTAAGAATTGGTTCTTACATCAACTAGATGTAACTAATGCCTTCCTTCATGGAGATCTAGATAAGAAAATTTATATGAAACCACCTCCAGGTTATTGTTTACCTAAAAACAAGAGAGTTTGCTTACTGAAAAAGAGCCTTTATGGCCTTAAACAAGCTAGTAGACAGTGGTACAATAAGCTAACAACATGTTTAATTGCCTATGGTTATTCTCAATCCATATCTGATTGTTCTCTATTCACTAAGCAAGCTAATTCATCTTTTACAACACTATGTATCTATGTAGATGATATTATACTAACAGGAAATGACTTGAAAGAAATATCCAATCTCAAAGCTCACCTGGATGAAAAGTTAACAATTAAAGACCTTGGAGAGCTCAAATACATACTTGGAATAGAAGTAGCTCGAAGCAAAGCACGACTCTTCCTAAGTCAAAGGAAGTATGCTCTTGACATACTATCTGAATCTGGTTACTTGGGTTGTAAACCAAGCCATACTCCAATGGATTCAACATCAAAACTCAAAGCTGAAGATCCACCATACCTAGAAGATGCAACAACATACAGGCGTCTAGTAGGAAGATTGATGTATCTCACAATCACAAGACCTGATCTAAACTACAACACTCAATGCCTCACTCAGTTTATGTCTAAACATGTTGTATCTCATCTAGTTGCTGCTTAAGGGTCCTCGGATACATCAAGTCAAACCCTAGAAAAGGAGTATTTTACTCTGCACAGAATGAAATACACCTAAAAACATTATGTGACAGTGATTGGGCTGCATGTATAGGCACTAGAAGAAGTGTATCAGGTTATGCCATCTACATAGGTCATTCATTGGTGTCTTGGAAAGCAAAGAAACAGCCAATGGTGAGCAGGTCGACAACAGAAGCAGAATACAGGGATGTGGCAACTACAACATGTGAAGTGATTTGGTCAACTCAGTTGTTAAAGGATCTTTGCCTCAATCAAAACAAGACTCCACTCATATTTACAGACAACAAAAGTGCATTTTGCATAGCAAGCAATCCAGTACAACATGAAAGAACCAAGCACATTCAAATAGACTGTTCTTTTGTAAAAGAAAAGGTTCATGAAGGCTTGATCAAAGTAGTTCACATTTCAAATGAACATCAAGTGGCAGATGTGTTGACAAAGCCATTATCCCTTCAACCATTCAAAAAAATCATCTCCAAGATGGGCATTCATGATATTCATGCTCCTCTTCAGGGGGATCTTAAGTTATACATTCAAATATTTCATTTTTGTATTTATTTCTATTTTTAGAAATAATTTTTAATTCGGTTGAAGACCGTTAGCTAATCCTTTCCACGTATGGAAAGGTTCCATCCCCTATATATACCCGATTAGTTTAGGTTGTTAATCACTTGGTTTTAGCTCAATATTTTCATATTAGACTCTACATACATGATGGAATCTTTTGATTCTTTCATATAGTTTTTCATAGTTTGATCGGATTGTTCGATTCTTCATAATTATATCTTAAGAGTCTTAAAATAAAGCCTTCTTAGTCATGGCTTCACAAAATTTTGTTGTTCGATGCTCCATTGTATTATATATATGTAACTGTGGAAAGGAATTGAGCATTTAGTCCGACAAATGTCCATGATTTGCAGACATCAAGGCCTCTCTTGATTCCATCCATTGATGCAAAATCATCTTAATTATCTTTTATTTGGAAGGGTATCAATACCTTGCATGCCTTTGGATTTGCTGTAAAGATCTGATATATCAGAAAATATTTTATTGAAGACAGAATAATATTTCTTTTGCATGAATTCCTTGAGGCGTGATGTTATAACTTTCCTAAAGGCAATATTTTGACACTATACTTAGAAAATAAGCCCCCAAGATACAACAAGGTTTAAGAAATTCTATGAGATGCAGAAAATATGAATTGCTCACTCATTAGAAACAAATTTGATTCAGTTTATTTATAGAACACGAAAAGTTCCAACTGAATAGCCATGTCTCTTTACATATAGTCATGTCCCCTTTACAAATAGTCATGTCTCTTTACAAGAGTCATGCCCTTTTACAGGAGTCACGTCTCTTCACAAGAGTCATGCCCCTCTACAAGAGTTTTAACTCTTTATTATTTGATTTTGAATTTAAATAATAAATCCAAAAATAAATAATCAAGATAATAGTCTTGAACTTTACCAAGTAGGACAATTGCTCACAACTACAAACTAAAAATATCCAACAATCCCCCGCTAGTTGTGAACAATTACTTCTGCCTAATGATTGACACACATACAAGAAGATATCTTTCGATTTGAACCTTCAATTAGTGTAAATATCTTAAAGACCTAATGAAGTTATAGGTGTCCGAAGATTGAACCTCAACTCTAATGTTAGTACCGAAGACATCACACATATATCAACCATTTTAAGAGTCTCATAGATTTCCATCAACAACCTTAGCACTCTTATATACGGCCATGTGCTAATCCTGTATATATGTGAACATTTATAAGAAAAACACATTTTCTTACCAAAGCGGCACAACTTTATGTTCACATAGGTAGAGTTTCTGCTTTTGTCTTAGCTGCTAAAGACAATTTATTAGCTAACTCCATTAAGAGCATACGCTCATCCTACTTTTATTTGCAACTGTTAACACTATTAATTTATAGTGTTCCCAAGCACTTATCAAGTGACTTGTTTGTACCCTTTGAACTTTAGATCAGAGATTACTGATTTAAAGTTGGGTTTCCATCACTGGTGCTTAATTTCGTAATTTTAGTCTCATACCTTAAGTTGTGGACTTCACAAATATTACGGTGATCACCCCATTTGATATCAATTCACGAATATTTGAATGTCTCATGTACACATGTCTAGACTTCTCATTATAAATATCATTATATGACATTATCTCTTTAATATCACAGTACAAAGAAGTGGCTTCCGTAGGTTTTGGCCATAACCTCATATCCATTAACAGATCTTGCAACCATTTTACTTCTTTGCATGTTGCAGCAAGTTCAATAAATTCGGATTCCATTGTTAAATGTTCAATGTAAGTTTTCTTTTTAAATGTCCAACTTATAGCCCCTCCACCGAAAGTAAAAATTCCATCATGATGTAGATTTACTTTTACTACTACTTGTCAACCAACTTGCATTACAATATCCTTCTAGCACAGCTAGACTCATTATAAACAAGACTATGTTCTCTTGTTTTCTTTAACTATCCAAATTTTCTACTAATAACTTTCCAATGAGCCATGTTAGGTTTACTTGTAAATCTCGCCATCATACACACAACATGTAACACCCCAAAAATTCTAAGTCTAAAAGATACAACTATTCGACCTTACACTGAATTCAGACACAATCAGAATGAATCTCAAAAGATTTATAACATTCTATACAAAACAAACTACAGTCTTAAAATCCAAGAAGAACAAATCTAACTGAATACAACTAAAACCAGTTTCTAAACTGAGCCCGAAAATCACCAACTCTCTCATAACTATGCTCCCAAGATCTCATCCGGTACATGCGTAACTCTGAAAGGAAGGAAGAAAAATGTTTTATGAGATAAAAATCTCAGTGAGTGTTCAATGTGTGTGAAAGTGCATTACCATTTTTTTTCAAAACATACTAAACTATACATGCAAATTATGCTTTATGTGACTTAAGAATATTATTATTAGGTACCAATAATTTATTTTAAATTCAGAATTTTGGAACAATACAGTACGAGACAAGATCATTATTTTACAAAACAAAAAATGAATGTTGGTACTAAATAATAATAACTTAAAACAAGCATATCAATTATTTTAATTAATGATGATGATAAATGAAATAGCTGATGTCGTCAACCTTAATGCCCCACACGAACACTCATTATCGCCCCATCCAAGGAGCTACCCTGGAAACTAATCACATGCCATGGTACATGCGTAACGAATGATCTCCAGAGACACAACGAACCTCCCGCCGTATCTAGGGAGAAGGGGCAAGGGGACATGAAGCACCACCGACAGCCCTCTGCTGCCCAGCAATACTCCATGCCTAACCAAGCCAAGTTGGATCCAACTAACTAATAACTGAACCGGACTGTACATAACCGAAGGTAATCATCATAACCAATTTAATTTCTTTTTCAATTTAAATCAAGCTTTAGGCTTACTTTATAAAATCAGTGTGAGATACTCTTATAAGTGACATACATACTTATACAAGCATTCCTTTCAGTTTTGCAAAATAAATAGAGTTTTGGAACACTCACCGGAATTCCAATAACAAAGATGACAGAATACCCCAAGTCAAGCCAATCTACCTATTAGTCTAGTCAAACATTAAAATCAACACTGCCAAACTAAATTCTAACATAAAACAAAGCAGAATTCAAATAATAATTCACTAATCTTAACTTTAACTTCCAATGAACATGCAAGAACTTCAAATTCAAATATAATCTCACTCACGTTGAAGACAGTAAAATAACACTAAAATATAGGCTTAGTTTTGACTTTTCATGCTTTTATATTAGAGAACAATTATCACAATTCATGTGCTATATATATATATATATATATATATATATATATATATATATATATATATATAATGCTTGTGATCACTTAAAACATGTACAGAAGGATTCACCACTCAAAATATAATAATGCACGGTTCTCAAGGACATTCATAATAGAAGGAATAACACCATGAATTTCATATTTAATCTATACGTATGTTTCACTGCAAATCCAATTCAATGCTGCTTTTTAAATAATAAATAACTATGGTCATGGGTGCAATTAAATCACATTAGGAACAAAACAGATGAAAGAAAAATTAAGAAAATAGAGAAGATGAAAGGTTACCTGGTAACGCCAAGAAGTAGGAAAGAAAGTTATTTAATAAATCTTTGCAGTTATGTATTTGATTGAGAAGAAGACCTATTTATTATAATAACTGAAATAATTAGGACGATGATTATCTATGGGCTTTTCAAATAACTTTTTCGTATTAAAATATGACCCATATTAATTTAAAAAATGGTCTATCTTAAAGGAGTTTCATCACTTTTAAGTCCAAAGTAATTTTACATATACAATAAGCAACACCCGCTAAATCTTTCAAAATGGATATAAACACAAATTATAAGACCTAAATTCAGAGAAATTCAAGATTAATTAATAATAACTTTTTAAAATAAATTAAGAATATTCTAAAATTTTGGGGTATTACACAACATATGCTATGTCAGGCCTTGTGCAATGCATTGCATACATAAGGCTGCCAATGGCACTAGCATAATCTAAATATGCAATAATCTTTCCATTATTTTAATTTGCTTTAAACTAGAGTCAAATGGAGTGTTAGTTTCTTTTATCAAGCATTTTCTCAACATAATGAACTTGAGTCAAGGAATAACCTTTGTCATGCCTTTCTACTTTAATACCTAAAATAGTATCCATTTCTTCAAGATCTTTCATTTGAAAATTTGAAGTTAGATACTTTTTGGTATCTTCAATGTCTTTAATTTTCGTACCAAAAATTAGCATATCATCAACATATAGGCACAATGTCACTCCGTACTCACTTGTTACTTTACAATAAATGGACTTATCATCACTATTGTGTCTAAAACCATTTGATAAGATTATTGCATCAAAATTCTTATGCCACTGTTTTGGAGCTTGTTTCAAGCTATATAATGACTTGACTAGCTTACAAACTTTAAATTCGTTTCCAATAAGGACAAAATCTTTAGGTTACTTCATATACACCTCTTCACTTAAATCACCATTTAAAAATGCAGTTTTAACATTCATTTGACGCACACATAATTTATGAATTGATGCCAAAGCAAATAATGTTCTAATGGATGTTATTCTTGCCACAGGTATATATGTATCAAAATAATCTATGCCTTCTCTTTGTGAAAAAACATTTAGCTACTAAATGAGCCCTGAAGGTTGTACAGAACCATCACTTTTATATTTCCGTCTGAACACTCATTTACATCCAATTGGCTTAGAACCGGATGGTAAATCAACTAAGACCCAAGTACCGTTGGACATTATAGAGTCCATTTCATCATTGACAACTTCTTTCCAAAATGAGCGTCTCTTGAAGCCATTGCTTCATCATAGGTATTAGGGTCACTTTCCAATTTTTATACAATAGGTGTTTTGTTCAAGACCTTGGTTCTATCACCTTCAACAAGAAAGGCAATGAAGTCTAGTGAGATAAAATCAGAATCCAAGAAGTATCTTTTCTCATTCGTTTACTTCTTCTTGGTTCTATAAGTTCATCTATTTCTTTTCTTTTCTCACTGACCCCCACAATCAAAAAATATTTGCTCCATCATATAAGCTCACAAGGGTTATGCATCAACAACAAAATTCAGTTGACCTCATTTAAGGAATCAACATATAGTAATAACACAATTACCCCCACATAAAAGAATTCATGATGATTACATTCTTAATGTAAAACGCGTACCTTTTAAAATCACAAGAAATATGATATACCATGCACGAGCAAGTCTCATTCCAATTTTTTTGCTCTTCTTTGCATTGTATTACCTCCAATTCAATTCACATAACACATCAAGCATGCTAGGGTTTTCACATCAACAATTGCATATGAATAATGAAGATCTCAATAATATTATCTTATGAATTTTGATAAATTCATATACTACAGATATTGTGGCTGCACTATTCTTATCATCTCCAACAATAAGGCACTTTATCATAAATTCATCACTTTATCACAAACAAATGAAATCTCCACTTTAAAGAATCCATAACCATAAACATTTAACTATTAAAGTTAAGATAAAGAAACTTATCTCATAGATTTCAAAAACTCTGGACTCTTCTCGGTAATAAATAATTTCTTGAAGTCAAGGTTCATCTTCTCCTATATTTTCTGCTATACTTGTGGGCTTCTCCTCAACTCACGTGGTGTTTCAACATAAAATTCATCACATAATATCCCAAAAGGTGAAAAAACATTGGCCATTTGCTTGGACCTTACAATCACAGAATTTAATAAAAGTAAAGAGAGTTTTAACAAAGTTTACACACTAAATGGGATTTGAAATATAATTATTTTACACCAATTTCAATCTGCCCCACATGGACAGAAAATAATACTAGTTCATCAGGCACATGATACATTAAATTCGTTTCATATCATTCTGATGCATGTGTGAAAGAGAATTATTCCATCAACCATTCTAAGTAAGAAAACCCCCTCAAAATGTACAAATCATGTATATCATGCTTTGCTAAGCTTATATACATATGCTTGTACACGTAAATACAAATGCCATGTACGCCGAGTTCCACATGATAGTGTCAAGTTTGATTCATAAAACTGTGCACCTTTTTCATCCAATAATTTCAGACATTTCAACAAGCATTTACAATGCAGTTTTCTTGTTACTGAAATGCCTCGATCATCTATTTCTTTTTGAAAAATCATAACCATTCAACATCAAAAAAGTATGCAAGATGAATCAGCAGAACCGAACGTGTTATATCATGAATATATAAACTCAAATCCAACATATAAAATAAAGAACTGGACATGTGGCCAATGAAACATCGGCATAATTACACATGGAGACATATGGATACTACACCCAAATATTCCAAAATGAATTGGTTTCACTGTGCACTAAACCATCCTAATTTGTACCAATGGATTTATCCATGCTTCTGTTATACGTTATAGGGATAGATCAATAGATGTGTCACCAGAATTTACCATCACCATGCACTCACACTTTATTTTTAAATACAATGAAAGTAATGATCAATGAAGCATATACAATTTATTTCAAATGCACATATTAGAAGACTCTCACTGCTAATCATATAAGTGGGTTCTACAACTCACAGTTGCAGATACAATTCTATGTTAGTTGAAATAAGATAAAATAAAAAACCCTTTGTATATCACCATTTTATCCTTTCAAAACTTTACTGCACCCTTTATACTCTTTCTACAATTTTGCATGAAGTCTATATGCATATAAACATATTTTATTTTGCCATTTCAACAAGTTACAAGACAAAATTCTATTGCTTGAATATTCACAAACACACAATGGCAAATATAAGAATGTTCAACATGCATCACAAGTTAATAATAAATCACCATATGAAAATAGATAAAGTATGAGTTAGAACGAAAAAAATCCGGTTCAAGGCATACTAAAATAGTGCTTCCTTTTGAGTAGAATCATCGTCGTTGTCATGGTGCAATCCGAGTCACGCGACGTATACTCCTAGATTTGAGTATGTGTTTTAGAGGGTTGACTTTGCATTTTCTGCATCACTGCAACTCGGATTCATTTCTGGAATTGACTACAATTTTGGGTTTAGAATGTAGAATAGATTCAACAATGTGAGAAGCCATGTTGTGCGATCCTGCTACGAGGGATAGTTTGTCCCATGAAATTTTCCCGGCTTTACTCTTTCATTTTCAGTGAAATTGCACTAACACTGGGATTGAATTTTGCCTCCATTGAAGATATTGCTTTTAGATTGTAAGGATCTGATATATCAGAAAATGTTTTATGGAAGACAGAATAATATTTCTTTTGTATGAATTCCTTGAGGCGTGATGTTATCACTTTCCTAAAAGCAATATTTTGACACTATACTTAGAAAATAAGCCTCTAAGATACAACAAGGTTTAAGAAATTATATGAGATGCAGAAAATATGAATTGCTCAGTCATTAGAAACAAATTTGATTCAGTTTATTCATAGAACACGAAAAGTTCCAACTGAATAGCCATGTCTCTTTACATATAGTCATGTCCCCTTTACAAATAGTCACGTCTCTTTACAAGAGTCATGCCCTTTTACAGGAGTCACTTCTCTTCACAAGAGTCATGCACCTCTACAAGAGTTTTAACTCTTTATTATTTAATTTTGAATTTAAATAATAAATCCAAAAATAAATAATCAAGACAATAGTCTTGAACTTTATCAAGTGGGACAATTGCTCACAACTACAAACTAAAAACATTCAACATTTGCAGTGATAAGAAGTTCTTGGAGATAAACGTTGTTATATACATATGTATTTGCATTCACACACACACACACACACACACACACACACACACACACACACACATATATATATATATATATATATATATATATATCTTTAGTGTGTGTATGGATGGTATTTGTTTCTTAATATTTTAGCACATATAATTTGAAAACAATCCCATTTGCCCCCTCGTAATATGGAAAAGAAGCAAATTTTCCTTTAATAATGTATTGCAACTTCAAAATTTACGAAAATGAATTCACTTGTGCCATGGCAAAAGTTCCCTTGAAATATAGAAAAGGTATTCATTTATGTAGAGAGTGTGAAGAGCGAGATATAGTTTCTAAATGGGCTAATTCCATGTACCTTCCCTGAGGTTTCATCTCTTTCCAACCACCTCCCATCTAGTTTGGTTTTTTTTCATCCACCTCCCTTCACTTAGTTGAATGTTAGTCAACACTTAATTGCAAGGGGCAATTTTGACAATTTAGTTTCTAAATGTTATTTATTTAGCAAACAATGTGTCCAATGCCTAAATACACTAAAATATAGTTTTTTTTTTTTTTTTTTTTCTCTTGACACTCAAATACCATATTTTTTTTGTATTAAGAAATTTCAGCTTTAAGATTTTTTTGTGTCATCTAATAGAAAACTATAATGTAGCATATATCAAATATTAACCACACATACACGCATTCTCAAACAAAAAAGTTGTAAAATAACATACTCAGTTAAGAAGTGTGTTAAATATTTGTTCTGTTACTTAAACAAGAATAGGAGTTCTAAATAAAAAATAGGATTGTATTTGTCTGGTGATGAAAAGACTATAATATAGCATATTAAAATTTTTAGTCACATATATGTATCTTTAAACAGAAAAAAAAAAAGTTGTGATGTAACCTATTCCTTCAAAAAAATGTGTTGAAAATTAAAATGAGTTCGGTTACTTAAAGAATGAGTTTTAATCTATATCAAACAAAAGCGTAATTAATTAAATTCAATTTATTATGAATCAACTTGTAATGTTTACTTCATTACTAAATGGATTTCTAAACAAAATAATTCAATATAATTTATTGTTGTTCTAATTAAGTCTATGTTTCTTGTAACATACTTTTGTAACTAAATTGACAAAATTGCCCTTTGAATCAAAGTGTTTGACTAGTATTCAACTAACTTAGGGGAGGTGAATGAGAAAATCCAAACTAGAGGGGAGTTGGATGGAGAGAGATGAAACCTCAGGGGAGGTGGATGGAATTTGCCCGTTTCTAAATATTTAATGTGCAAAGTGTTATCTTTAAGTTTTTTTACGGACAAGATGCTAAAAAGTCTGTTTTTGAGGTAAAGTGCTATTATTATTATAATATTACAAAACGATATGAAATAATCTCAATCGTGTGGGTCCCTCACGGTCTGCCATTTTTCACTTCACAGTGGTTTTCGTCAAATAGAAGAGAAGAAAAGGGTGCTTCAAACCTAAGAATAAACATTACACAACAAACAAAAATGATTATTAGTAATAAACTTTCACTGTTTCAACGGCCACTAACAAGCCCATTCTTGTCATTTTCAGCCTCCAACTGATAGCTACTACTTCGGTCGGAGCGGCAGGCAAAAACAAAACAAACTTATGTTAGAGAGAGAGAGAGAGAGGTGCTGTAGTGTCAGCTAACTCACTCTGCACAGTTCATTGAGGGACACTTCAAACGTTTTCATCGTCACTTTTACCCACTTAAGCTCTTCTTGTTCCGTTTCTTGAACATAAAAGGTTACAGTGGGAAATTTCTTCAAGTTGTTTTGGTGTTTGTTGTTTGCTTTAAAAAAGTTGAATTTATTTGAGGGTAAGCTGAAATGGAAGGTGGGTCGAGCTTAGAAAATGGAAATAAGGGTGATAAGAATATTGAGCCTTTTGTAGCACAGGTAGGGCATGATCCTAGGGAGTTGAGATCTTGGGCTAAGAGGACAGGTTTTGTCTCCAATTTCTCTGGAGAGACTCACACAAGTTTTAGTGGTGGTGGCAAGTTTGATTTGGAGAAGGGTAGTATTCCTGTGAGGAATGAGTCTATATCGCCCAAAATCGAGATTGATCCTATTCTAGGGAGGACCAGGAAAAGAGGGACTGAGATTGAACCGGTTGGAGGGAATGGGAATGTGAGGGATAACACGAGAGATGAGAATGAGTCGCGGAGAAATGGGGCGGTGGAGAATGTTACTGGTGCTGCAAATATGGAAGGGACAGATGGGGTCAATAATAGGAGTAATGAAAATGGCAATAGGAATGGCGTTGGGGCAAATGCGCCAGCCACGGAGCAAAAGAGAGACGATGGAGATTTCAGGAGGGAAGGGGGTGTTAAGTTGTATCTAGACAGGATTGATTCGGATGATGGAGGAAAATTGCATCCCTCGCCAAAAATGACTTATGGACTGACTGATAGTCCTGGTTATGGTAAGCATTCATCTCTATTAATATTTTTCCTGATTTTTGTCATGAAAGTGCAACTATTGAATTTGTCAATCTAGTACCCGGTTGCACTTCTACGGTTACAAGGGTGGGAAAGGATAAGAAGCAGTGAGAAAAATAATTTTCAAGGCTAATAAAATTCAATAAAACTGAGTCTTATATAGCTTGAATGTAGTTTTGAATCATGTATATTAGCTTAATTGTTGGGTTGTCAAAGTTGAATTTGTCTTAATGCCGGAGCTAGTTTGTATTTTAGAGGTGAAGAAAGGGTTTTAGAGATTGGGTGACAATGAAACTACATTCACATTGACAAAAGTTAACAGTGTGTATAACCATTGAGTACAGAGTACTTCAATAGTGGTACAAGGAAAAACAACTTTGTCATTTTGAATGGTTTTACGCTGGAGAGTCAAATTGCAGTGCACATATGTGCTCAAACACACACAAACTGAATATTATGATGGTAGAACTATTAGATTTACTATCTGGAAAGGTCTAATTTATCATTTAACGCACAATGTTTACATCTCATGGCAAACGTGAACCCTTCCATTCGCATTACATAAACCTGTACTTTATAAAGAAACCTTTTACTCAAAGGCATCTGATATTGAGCAATGTTTCAATATCAAACTAATTATGTTTTGCAAGTTTTATATCATGGAATGTATCTGGAAAGCGGTCAGACTAATGATGCATACGATACTATAACTCTTTTGACATGGAAGCTTGATAGTTGGTTCTCATCTTTCTACGCCATGTAACTAGCAAATTTACATGACGTAGTAATCGGCTATATCCTTTAAAACTATGTTACTTATGAATTTATGCAACATAGTAGGACCTCTGTATTGCTTGAGTGGTGAGAAGGTACCTCCTAGCAATATAGGGCGACTAATTCTTGCTTTTTCTTCCTGAACCATTTCTGAATCCCAGATCAATTTTTCTTGCATTACTATTAACAAATGGTTTGTTTTTCCATATCCCAGAAAGAACTGTATACTTCTGAAGTGACTTGATGAAAAGTCATGGCTAGATTCTCATAAAAATGTTTCTCACTCTTGGTTGACCAGTTGTAACAGCAGCCGGTGAGCATCAATAGCTTACATAGGCCTGATTGTACCGTCAGTAATTGTAGCTAATCAATGTTTTGTTATCTCTTCCCTTTCAGAGTTCTTGGTTTAAAATCTTATCACTCCTGTGCTAAAAATGAGTGGATCTCTTGTCTGCCACACATTTGACATCTGTATTAGGTTTCTTCTGGACTAGCAATGTTTCTCATTCATTTCACCTGATCTTTTATTACTGCAGTGCCCATTATATTCTACGGTTTGCAACACTACTTATCCTTGGCTGGTTCTCTTATTTTCATTCCTCTGATCGCAGTCCCTGCAATGGGTGGAACTGATGTAAGCATGTATTCTCGCAATTTGCATATGGAGCTCATAGGACTTCATATTCATTATGTTATCCTAATATTTTTCCTTAAATGGTGACAGAAGGATACTGCCACTGTAATTTCCACTATGCTGCTACTATCTGGCATCACAACAATATTGCACACAAATTTTGGTACTCGCCTTCCGTTGGTTCAAGGCAGTTCGTTTGTTTATTTGGCTCCAGCATTAGCTATCATGAATTCAAGAGAGTTCCGGAATCTTACCGAACATGTGAGCTCTCTCCATGAAGCTATCTATTGCATTTATCATCAGAATCTCTTTTATGTATCTACAAGTTTTACTGTTAAAAATTTGTGAAAGAAGAGACGGTTATGCACAGGGGAAATCAAAGAAGCTCTTTCTAGTTATTGACTTTAGATTACAAAAGCAACTTCAAATACATTAAGGTAATTAGGCTCTGGTATTGATGCGCTAACCAAAGTACAAACATTTACATACTTAGATATTTAAGATGCTCTCGATCTTGTGCAATCAAATTCCTGTTAGGTTAACAATGACGAATATGAGACGGATCCATTAAGTATATTTCTTTGAAAATAAAGAACAAAAAGATTTATTAAAAACTTCTTCATTTTTTGAGTGAATTCAAAGAAGTTTGAAGTCGAATAGAAGCACAAGTACTATAACAAGGAATGTTTTCCTTACACCTTTTCCTTCCTTTTTTTGTTTCCTTAAGAATGTTAAATTTTCCAAATGTTTCTGTATTCAAAGAAGTTATTGAGGTCAAGTTGAAACACTAGTTTTCTTAAACCTTTTCTCTCCCTTTTTTGTTTCCTTTAGAATTTCAAATTTACAAATGTTCCTGTATTCATCTGCAGAGATTCAGGCACGTTATGAGGGAATTACAGGGGGCCATAATTGTTGGCTCAATTTTTCAGTGTATCTTGGGTTTCAGTGGTTTGATGTCTCTTTTCTTAAGGTAATCTTAAACAATGCCTTTTGATGACATGTTCAGTTTTCTTGTTCTAATATCTGGGAACTATCCATCATGCGGAGTAGGGAAGATTTTGATCAATAAGAATTTTGAGCTCTTCCTGACTTCCAAAGGAACAACATTGCATTATATCAACTACTCTAGGATCTTCAAGTTGATTGCTCTCAGGATCTATATGTGATTATTTTTCTCATTTTTATTCTGTGATGTAAGCTATGCTGTATATTTTTTGTAACAAGTTACTGATGTAGAAACTACAATTTAACCTTAGCTCTTTCAGTGCAAAGAACTAGAATTTGTGAAATCTCATTTGTGATTCAAATGATGCAGATTAATTAACCCTGTAGTGGTTGCACCCACAGTGGCAGCAGTGGGTTTAGCATTTTTCAGCTATGGCTTCCCACAAGCAGGAGCCTGTGTGGAAATTAGCCTTCCAGAGATCTTATTGGTTCTCATTTTTACCTTGGTGAGCATTTTCAAGCTCAATATAAGAAACAGTTTGTTAGGCAATTTGTCAATGTGTATGAACAGATCATATTATTTTTGTATCTGCCTGACTTATCCTAAAACAGCTAAAGAAAGTTTTGTTCTTGTTATTTGCAGTACCTTAGAGGGATATCCATCCTTGGCCACAGAGTATTTCGAATCTATGCGGTGTGTATTTTCATATCCATATCTCATCAAATGCAATTTGGGATTATAATTTTGTTTCTCTCTTTGTTTCTCACTTTCATCTTTACGGGGTTTGATATCTGCAGGTTCCCCTAAGCGTTGTAATTATATGGGCATATGCATTTTTTTTGACGGCTGGTGGGGCTTATAACTTCAAAGGTTGCAGTTCAGACATACCAAGTTCCAATATTCTTATTGATGCTTGTAGAAAACATGCATATACAATGAAGCACTGCAGGACAGATGTTTCTAATGCAATGAGAACTGCTGCATGGATCAGGATCCCATACCCTTTACAATGGGGTATTCCTATCTTCCGATTGAGAACTTCAATCATAATGATTGTCGTATCACTTGTTGCATCAATTGACTCGGTTAGTAATCCTACAATTTGATACATTTGATATTTCATTCTCGTAATGAGAAGAATAAAAATGCTACATATGAGGTTGTTATATATTTTATGAGATGGAGAGTTAGAATAATAAAAGACTACATTGTACAACATATTTTGTTATTAAGAGACATGTTCATAAAAGGTTGCTTTTTGTGGTTTGAAGCAATTACATAATAAGTTAGATGATGTTAAACCTAAAGAAGGCTTGTTTGCCCTGTTCCCGTATGCTTCTAAGGAAGGGCATATAAATCCATTTGCATATTACGCAAGTAAAAGGAATCTTTCTGCTGAGTGACATGGATTAAGACTTTTCTCTAAATGGTATTCTTGAGTTTTCTTCTATTATTCATTTTCTTGGAGCAGCATAGGCAACAAACCAGTTAAAGCAAAGGGTGGATCTTACAGGATGATATAAACTTATTCTAACTAGAGAATTCAAATATAGAAGCCTCCTATGAACTCCTTTTTTTTTAAGCATAAATTGATTGTTCGAATGACATTGATAGGAAAGAAAAGTTCTAGCATATAAATATTCAGTACCATGTGACGAGAGAAACCACATCTTCCCTATTGTATAGACACGAGCATACTTATTCATATTACATGTAGAAAGACTTGATACTCATGCATATTTTATGCATGATTTACCTTCAATACGAGTTATTCTCTTCCCATGTCTTCAAATAAGCAAAGAAAGAATTTTTCAGTTAAATTCGTGGACTCATGTTTCCTTGCTTAAATATACTACGTGGCACCTGATAGATGAAAAATATGTGTGATAAAAATTCGAAGAATGGCAAGATATACTAATCGCTGTGCAAGAGCACGACTCAAGACCATTCATTACAGTCAAGCACAGGGGACCACTCCCATTAGTCACTTGATGATTATGGGTGGGTGGGGGGGCCATTATTAACTTGGACACGTCTGGGTGATTTTTATTACTTGCTGATGGTTCAAAACTCAAAATTGATACGATAGCAAAACCATACAGGTTGGGACATATCACAATGCATCCCTGAGAATCAATGCAAAGGCTCCAACTCCTGGCATTGTTAGTAGAGGAATTGGGCTAGAAGGTTTTTGCAGTGTACTTGCTGGACTTTGGGGCACAGGGACCGGATCAACTACCTTGACCGAGAATGTTCATACTATTGACATCACTAAGGTTGCAAGCCGGAGGGTTGTGGTGGTCGGAGCTCTTTTCATGATCCTGTTCTCATTCATAGGTATGAACACCAAAAAGTTTAAATGGAAGTTGATCTGATTTATATTCAGTTTAGTATGTCTTCTGTAAACAAAGGTTTCTGGTCGAGTTCTATGTTGAAGTCTTACAAGACAAATATTAGCTGATATCTTATAGATCTTATACAAACATTATGCATTCATAACTTCATCCTGTAAATGACTTCCCACAAAATTCCTATAAGATTGCTTACGCTGCTGGTTATCCTTGGATTCCCACATACCAGCAAGTTAGGAAGTAATGTATGATGCAGTTTTTCTAAAATAAATTTGAAACTTCCATTTGGTAGGTAAAGTAGGCGCTATACTTGCTTCAATACCACAAGCTTTAGCGGCTGCCGTCCTGTGCTTCATGTGGGCTTTGTTAGTGTCATTGGGTCTCTCAACACTGCGGTATACTCAAACAGCAAGTTTCAGAAACATAACAATAGTTGGTGTTTCCTTGTTCCTCGGTTTATCAATCCCAGCGTATTTTCAGCAGTACCTACCAGAGTCCAGTCTGATTCTACCTAGTTATCTCATTCCATATTCAGCAGCTTCTGATGGACCGGTCCAAACTAGAAGTAAAGAAGTAAGCAACCAATCTCTTGATTTCTTTATTTTTCACATTCATGATCTATATTTTCCCTTTTGAAGAAAAAAGGATTTACCTTGAATTGTTTTCAGGATTTGGAGTCTACAAATATTCATTCTCATATATATTGTTGTATGAAGTGGTTTTTGTTGATTTATCTTGTTTGTATAAATAAATACATCAAACAACCAGACATACTAGTAGAGTATGTGAAAAATGTGTTGATAATAATAAATTTCTCTCGGGTACTGTCTATTATCCGTCCATTGATGAACTTTCCGACTCGATGATTCTTTATGAAACAAAATGTTATGTTGAAGTTACTTCTAATAGGAAAGAATTGCAAGCTTGGTGTTCCAGCTGTCATATTATATGTACATTCCTCTCTCTTATACAGGCCCTTGCATAGGATACTAATAAATGTTTGATTATTCTAAATGCCTTTCAGCTTGATTTTGCCATCAATGCACTTCTGTCGCTGAACATGGTGGTCACACTCTTGATTGCTTTTATACTAGACAACACAGCCCCAGGTAGCCGACAAGAACGAGGAGTTTACATATGGTCAAATGCTGAAGATATAACAACAGACCCATCTTCACTTTCAGATTATAATCTCCCAAGTAAAGTTTCTAGGTGTTTCCGCTGGGCAAAATGTTTAGGTGTTCAGTGAGTTGGAGATCCCATGTGCTAGCATTATGGGAAACATACTAGTGTATGGAGACCATCTGTTAGGTTATACTGAAGTTTAGTCGTTAGAAGTGCATATTGCATAGATCCGTAGATATCCAGACACTTTGTATTTTTTGCGTAGAGAATCGGAAACTATAGTGCTTTTGTGTGCCTTATATTTCCTTTTTATTGTTGGAGTTGTTATTTCTGTTTTTCCACAGAATATAAGGTGTGCTTTCTCAATCTCCTGATAAGTGAGCAGTCAATTCTTCCCTTTTGCATTTAAGTAATCTAGGAAAACAATCTATTGTCTTTGTTAAAATCTAGTTATTCACTAAAATAATGTGCATACTGACATCTAACCATGTGAAAACAAGGAATCAGGAATATAAGTTCACTGCAGGGGCTTGTCTTTTATGTTGTGCGACAGTAGTTCTGAAGTGGATCTGTCTTTTAAATTCCACTCCAAATGCTTTACATAGAACACCGTCCTCCTCAAGAAGGGGCGGTTAATCTTTTATTTTGCCAATCTTGGATTAAAGAACGAAGAGTGTGATTTGGGATTAGGAGCTTGTGCTGTAGCCTTAAGTTAGTCATGGGTGATGTATCATGTCCTGTTTGCAACCACTCTTCTATAGCTCCCAGTTCGTAGGAAAATCCGTCGGCCGCAAGATGTGGATTCTGCATGATATCCTGCAACTTGCAGTTGGTAAGAACAAGTGGATATGATATCAGATGAAAAATGACAATATCTTGTATAATAGCAGAGAAAGTCGGTAATAACCTGATAAATGGGACAGAGGAATGTACTGGGTATGCTGCTACAGTCTTCTGCCTTTATACTCTCCTTATTACGCAGACCAAGTTCACCATGATTGATTATCTCATCTGCCCTTTTCTTCACATCATTGATCTCTCTCATTGGCAATGCCATAATGTACTCCTCCGTGAAGCCTTTCTCGTTGGACAAACACCTCGTGGCTATGCTGCAAAGCTCCATGACGAAATCTGAAGGCCATTCCCCAGCAGAATGGTCTAAACGACTCATAACTGTAGGAAAATCCAACCCAACATCCCAGTTTTTACCAGTCAGAAGCTGCACAAGTAAGTTCCCAAAAGCCCAGATATCCAATTTGATGTCAGATGCTTCATATGACAAGGAAGCCTTCAAGCCATTGAGTTTTGCTACGTTATTCCAGTCAAGGAGAATCTTTGATGGGTTCAAGTTTCCATGGATGATTGGCTTAGGCTTGGCCTTATGAAGAAAGCCTAGAGCTGAGCAAATTTCAGCTGCAATGCTTATCCGAGCATGCCAAGTTAGAGGCTGATTTTTTCTCTTACAGCTTCTTTCAGGTAAGAATAATGCATCCCTCAAGTTGCCGTTGCTCATGTGCTCATATACAATGGAGTTAAGCTCGGAGCAGAAGCCAATCATTGCAAGAATATTTGGATGCCGTACTTGACCAAGAAGGTTTACCTGCAGTATGAAGGCTACTCGCTTAATCTACTGAAAGTTTCGTATAAACATAAGTATTGAAAAAGCATCGGCTACTCAAGGTGAAATAATGCTGGACAATTCAACATTTTTGTTAAGTAAAACAGGTATGTTACGAGCCTTTGAAATTTAAACATTTACCTTTGCTTCAAAAGCTTCTTGAGATTGTGTATTTGATGGATTATACATTTTGATAGCTACTGTTATATGATTGATTCGACCCCTATACACGTTTGTCCACTGACCGGCACTTTTCAACCTCAAATGCTGAGAGAATTCCTCGGTTGCTGCTCTAATTTCTGGAGCAGTGAATTCTCTGACATCAAAACCCAAGCCGTTAGATTTTGATACTTTTTCTATAGCATTCTTTTCCCTGCAGAACTCAATCCTACGTTGCAAAACGTCTCTGTACTTTCTCAGTTCCTCAATTTCTTGAACCATGTTGGTTCTTGCTCTCACCGCCTTATCTAGCTGGATCTCAGCTCGGGATTTGGCAGAAGAAGATAGTTTGAGTTTATTTGAGAGTTCATTCTGGAGTTCAAGAATTGAGTCCAACTTACGTCGTTTCTCCTCCACTTCGCTCTGAAGTTCATTTACTTCCTCCTTCTTGCAGTCTGATTCTTTCTTTAGATCGACATGCTTCATGACCGCTTCGTTTATGCAAGCCTCCAGTTCCTCAGCCTGTAAGACATAAATTTCACGACTAAATGATAAATCATAAATTATACCAAACATCGGAGTTTTGGAACATAACCTTTACCCGGTTCTTACACAAATTGATTGCCCACTCAGCTTTTTCACGCCTTTCCTTGCTGGCATTTGCTTGCTTTCTGTTCAACTTGATTGCATCTTGAGCATTTTGTATTCTTTGTTTCAGAATCTGAATTCTGTGTACTGCATCCTATGTCCCATTTTGGTAGAAGAAATGATGCAGTTAGAACTATTCAGTTCACAACTTATGTTGCATGATTTTTGTTTTTAGGATCAATCGTGCAAAATTTCCAGCTAAACCATTTTCAGAAACCAGAAAATCAATTTAGCAGGATAAGAGATAGTCAGTTAAGCTATTGACAAGCGGGCACTTAAGAGAAAAGATTAGTCAAAAGTAGGAAATTTATGTAGAAGAAGAAAGATAAAAGAAGTGTTACCATATTTTGTAGCGTATCTAGCTCTGCAAAATTCACCTCCAAAGTTTCATTTTTCACACTAATCTCTTCTTGCCTTTCATGTATAGAATTCACATACTGTTCAATCTCTTGACTGCATTTTTCCCACTGCCTGGTTGGAATTACGCTTCTTGACGACGAAGCTGAATCAGGGGAACTATTGACTGCATTTTCTGCAAATAATTTCCCGACCCAATTCTTGAAGCTATGATTCCTCTCTCTGAACTTGGCTACCATGAATCCTCTATCATCCTCTATCAAACCTTCTTCATTTTCTTCCCTCAAGAAAACTAACCTTCCGCCAGATATTAGAAACACCTTGCAGAAATCTGGTTTCTGACGAAGAACGTAAAATGATCCACTAATTGCAGGCCTTGATTTCCTATTCGCACACCAAATATTTAAGGCAACAGCTTATATTATAAGAAAAATATCTGCCATGTAGAGTGGAAGAATTTGCATACCATGATGAGGGCTTCATGAATGTTAGTGACATGACTAATTTGTTTATCTGCAAAGTTGATATTGTTTCTACTATCTGCTTGTGCATAGGCTCCTCGTTTTTGTCGATATTGTGAACTTCTGCTTTAACCTGAGAAAAGAACAGTCATGACTGAGTAGGCGAATCGATTATTACTCCAAGTAACTGCAAAAATACTCTGAAAAATGTCCAAAAACAACCTAACTGAACTGATAATTCCTACCGTCCCACAAAAAGCTATGTACTGAGACAGTATCTTGTCCCTCTTAGCTTCCTCAGTCTTCTCAAGAACTTTTATCATCTCCTCACTCACAGAACTCACCGGAAGTTTTCCAACTGCATACACAAACGAGTATAACACGTAAATTTCTCTACATCTCCAAGTTTTTACGAAAAATATATGATGACTATTAATATGAATGAATTGAAGCTAGATTTAGTCGGCTTACGTGGTGTATACACGTAGTCTCTGCATATACTACTTGCTGCATTGAGAATAATTATGCTGATTTCTTGGTTAGACCAGTTCTTTAAGGTCCATTGTAAAGTGGAAAAACCATCATTCAAGTCTGTTCCAATGGCAACATATACTTTCTCAGGCTGTTCAGTTTCCATTTCCTGCTCTCTATTATCTGAATGAAGAAAAAAACTACATGAGACATAAGGGATTTGAATTCATGTGAAAAGTGTGGGAGAAGAAAGAAGAGAAAAAAGCAGCTGTAAAGGTTTCTTGACAATGCGATAAAAGTGTTGATCTAAGTTTGAAAATGTGATTAAGATAAGTAATATTTTGAGGTTGTGTTTGTTTTTATGCTGGTAATTGCAGGCCAAACCTTGGACTTTAAGTGTTGATAGCAAAGTAAAGATTGATGAGGTCCAGTTCATTAATTATAATATTTGTTTTCTTAACTGCTTGATATGATGTTTTCAGATTTTTGTTGGTGTCTGTATTTAACTAAACCTGTTTAGGTGTAATAATTTCATATGGTCACATGTCATAACTTCAGGGACTTAAGCATGTGGAATCTTGGAATATACTTCATTAGAGAGGAATGTTGTGATAACTTGAAACTTTTAAATAAAACAAGATTATGAAATTTATAGATTGTGTCACCAAGTTTACCACATCGTCTAAGCTGCGACTTTTAACAGTCTTTAAATATATATATTTGTGGGACTTACGCCACTCCTTTAGTCTATAAAATGCCCCGACACTTAACGCCTGTTAAACATTTCTTGCCAGTTGTGACGATATAAATTACTTGATGGACAAGAATACACGCGAGTATATCTTGTACAACTGATGTAATTCTACTCAATACCGCCATGCTTCATTTTATTTTATTTTTGGGAAGATTCATGCTTCATTTAAATGTATGAAATTTGAGACGTTCTCAAATTAATTATAGATTTTACTGAAATGATGAAAATCCCTCTCTAACAACTACCACAAGAAAACACCAAAATGAACAAACGACTAAATTACATTTTTTAACCATTGGAGTTGATTTTTGATATAAAAAAAAAAAAAAGAAAAAGAAAACATAGGAGTTGATTGTCTTTTGAGCGCATCATATGTGATTTGTCTGTAACTTATCCGTTTAAAAAGTTGGCTCAATATTACTTTGACTTTTGAAAGTTCATTAATGCGTTGTCTTAACCAAGATTTAGCAATCTCCCCGGATTTTCCGATTTGTGCAGAATTGGCCTCAGAATTATATTTTTTTGGGATGATTACAGCTACACCCCCTGAGGTTTGGTGTAATTACACATACCTCCCCTGTGGTTTGAGAAATTGTAAGGTTTGAAACCTTACACACACCTCCCCACTACAACTTAAGGGTTGTTTGGGGTGTAATTTAGGATATCAATATGCTTATTATATTTGAACCCCTAAAGTTTAGGATAATTATAAAAATAATTTTAGAAACTATTATATTATTAACTAAAAATATAAAAAATGATTAAATTAAAACTTTAAATTTGAGAATATGTTAAAATATAATCCAAAATATATTTTTTGAATCAAAACATTTAGCTTTTAATAAATAAATAAAAAACAATTCACACAAACTCCGTTCAAACACAACTAAATACTCATCGTTATGCCCTTCTTCTCATTGTAATTGTAACGTAACAATTATTTTTGCAATAGAAGAAGATAACACAACAAAATTGGTTTCAAGAAATTGAAAGAAGAAGAATACTCCAAAAAATAGAAACTGCAGAAAGGCAGTGCATTTATGTTGCTTGTTTTGTCAAAAAGTTCAACAAAACTTGCTATCTAGAACTAGTGACCACGTCCATTCCAAGGATGATAATTTTCTTATCAATGTTGCTGGTAATTTTGTCACCATTCTTCATTTCTTAAAATAGGTTGTGAAAAACTTGATTATTTATGTTATTCTTGTTTATTTTCATTGAGAATGATGGTTTCTACAATTGAGTTTTCTATTTCTTGTCTCTTTTTTTTCCTGAAGATTGGATCGAGATGTTATTCTTTTTGAACGAAGTTTGTGTAAATTGTTTTTTTTATTATTAAAAGTTACATGTTTTGATTCAAAAATATATTTTGGATTATATTTTAACTTATTCTCAAATTTAAAATTTTAATTTAACCATTTTTTATTTTTTTAGTTAATAATATAGTAGTTTCTAAAATTATATGAAATATCTTCTTTTAATTTTTCAAACATCAAAGATTATTTTTATAATTATCCTAAACTTTAGGGGTCTAATTATAATAAGCATAATGATATCCTAAAATTACACCACAAACAACCCTTAAGTTGTAGAGGGGAGGTATGTGTAAGGTTTCAAACCTCAGGAGAGGTCATTGTAATTTCTCAAACCAGGGGAGATATATGTAATTACACCAAACCTCAGGGGTGTAGCTGGAATTATAGCCACACTTGTCTTGTAGAGTTGGAAAAACCAATTTACATTTGACGAGTATGCAAGAGTCCGTTGTGAATTGTGATTTGATTGCGGAGTAATTATAGCCACACTTGTCTTGTAGAGACTAGCGAATTGCGAGGGCAATTTGTCCACTATAAGTATATATTACCTAATTTGAGTATTGACCTTAATTCAGTATATTAATTAACTCAAGCTTCATGCATGCTATATCTTTATTCTTTGTCCTAGTGTCACATTCACATTGGAACACGATTGCATATTAAGCTCACAGAATATTATTTGTCAGTCATTCTGTTGAACGTGTGATGACGTGTAATTTTATAGCTTTCTTGCACTAAAATTATGTGCAACTACTGCGTAACATATTTTTATTTTATTTTTAAATTGAGAAAATAAGATGGTATATATATATATATATATATATATGTATATTTCTTAAATAGTGTTCAGGAAATTCGGTCTAGCATACTTTGCCTAATTTTGTTAAACCTTGATCTTGAAAATCAGTTGTTTTTAGGTTTTGGCTATTTACCCCTGTGTTATGTCAAATTGACAAATTACTCTCCTCTAAAAAATAAATAGGCGAAATATCTCCATGTGATATCAAAAAGTTGCATACCATCTCCCTGTAACTTTTCTAATGTATTTTTTATATTTAATGATCAAAATACACTTGTTATTGCTAATACTTTTTTTTTGTAACTTCAATTTTAATTATAGCGTCTCTTTAAAAAAATTATAAGTAAAAGTATAACAAATGTTAAATAACATATATTATAACCATAACTTATTTTCACATTTTATTTTTTATTTTGAAAATTTAAAAAAATTCAAAGTATTAAACCAAAATATCTACATATTTCTTTTTTAAGAAAATGATATATAATTGTCTTTTTTTGCCAAAAAACTATTCACACTCTCAAGTTTGCGCAAGTGAGCAACACCTTCCCGCTCTCAAGTTTGGGCAAGTGAGCAACACCTTCCCACTTAAGGGGATAATTTGTTAGTTTTTGATATCACGAGATAATTTGCCTATTTATTTTTCACCAGGAGGTAATTTGTCAATTTGGCATAACATGGGGTAAATTGTCGAAATTCCTTTGATTTTTGCAAAATCAGAAACAAATTTCCTTACTTATTTTGTTAACTCCCAATATTGTTTTAAAGGACATTGTTTTTATCTCTTTCTTTGTTTCGTAGTTGAGTTTCTAATATTGTCTGAAAGTTAACGTCCATTTATATAAAAAAATATTTCTTAAATCTTCTCTTTACGTGAATGTCATTTTATTTTGTTATTAACAATGTACCGAAAAATATATCAGACAAACAGGGTAATATTTATTTAAAGAAAAGCAATAAATAAATATTTATTAACAAAAAAAAAAAACGATTAACTAACAATGACAGTAATTAAATAAACCTTAATCGGAAAGTTGAACGGAAACAGGGAAGTCGAGACCTGTTCTTCATAGTTTCCTCAAAACAGGTTCGCCCTCTTTGATTGCTTGAGAATACGTGAGCATCTGTCTCCCAAGATATAACTATAGCGAGAGATTTAGTTTGCACGAATAAGACAGCTCAGCTATTGAACCAAGTCTTTCCTCTACCACCACAAATATTGACTCAAAAAATATTTTTGTGACTGTTTATACAAGTTTTATGCGTATGATTTTTAATGTGAAAAAAACCGAGGAGGGTGACTCCTTATATAGACTAATGCATGGGAGAAAGAAGAGTAAAACGAGTTTTACTGGAACTCTAACTAATAATTACTGTAATTAAAAAATCTCCGGATGCATGTAGACATTTTTAATGTTTAAACTGATCACAATTCTATCACAAAAAAGTAAAGATAATTACCAATTTTATTAATGCACAATATTTTTCTGTTAAATAAATAATTGCAGAAAAAAATAATATTTGTTACACCAATTTGTAGCAAACTAAATATTGGAGGCTGCAAACAAGGCCTACACAAGGACGAGATCAACAGGCTAAACAGACTAGCATTCGACGCGTCCGTTGTCGTGTTCGCATGCATTGGAAGCTTTGCCCAACCCATTTCGGCGGATGATTTGCACCTATTCCCCTGCGCCCGAGAGAGCCTCTATGAAACACATTTTCACCCCTTTGTATAGATAGTGCCACTACATATATAAACACTTTAAGTGTTGACATGTTTCTAATTTTGGACATTCACTTCTCACTTTGCCTTGTTTTTTCAATATTTTGCAACTTCAAGTTGTCCAATTTGAGCATCAATTTCTCATTCATCTATGAACCATCTTGAGCATATAATATAGTGTTTTAAAGCCCCCCATAGAGGAGAACACGTTTCCATCTTGAACTTGCTAAAACGCAAAGTGGGACCCACTCAAATTTCAGCCCAAAGATGGCTGCACAAACCTAGTTAAAAACAACTTTTTTTCCAACAATCACTCACATGAATGAAGTTGGCGGATCATGCAGATAACATGTGGTGATAGAGTTCTACGGTTTATACCTGCATAAGGTAGGTAGGACGTGCCTTTGAACCTTTCCTTGTGAGAAAAATATTTACTTTGCTAGTTGATCAATAGACACGGTGTCCTTGAACTATCTGTTGTTTGCGCAAACAGTGATATAACTCACTTAGGCATTTACCTAACACAATTTTGGTTCTCATAGTTTATATTTATTTTAGTTTTGAACATACGCCTGGTTCTGCAACAGTTTTTAGGGAATTGAGCCCCCACAACTCTCCTAAGAAGCGGCCCCTATTCTCTCGCACATAGGTGATCTTTTAACTAAGAGTAACAAACAATACTCTACTCGGATTTTTGATGCGTAAAGATCATTAAAAGCCTATATCTTAACTTTTCCATAACGGGAGTCATTGTTTCATCATAGGAATTGATAGGGTAACCCCCACAATGATCGAGTAAGGTTTTACAATTAGGTTGTCCCGTTGAACCAAGATCTTGGGATGTCGAGTTAGCAAGGTTGGGTTTTCCTTTATATTAACCTTAATTTACGATCGGCTTGAGTCTCGTTATTTTATATATCTTATCAACTTGATCTCTACTTAACCCTTTGGTTAGTGGATCCGTGATGTTATATTTTGACCTCACATTGTCAATTGTGATAACTCTAGTTGCGATCAACTATTTCACATTATTTTGTCGACGATGTATATGTCTCAACTTACCGTTATACAAAATGTTTTGTGCCCTACCAATCGTAGATTCGCTATCACAATAGATGCATAGTGTGTGTACAGGTTTTGACCAGTCAGGACTATCTTTCAAGAAGTTTCGTAGTCATTCGGCCTCTTCACTGCATTTGTTCAAATGCCACAAATTCACATTCCATCGCGGATTTGATTATTACTGTTTGTCATGAAAATTCCATGAGACGGTTGCACCACCTAAAGTGGATACATATCCTATTGTTGCTTTTGTGTCTTGCATATAAGATATTCAGCTTGCATCAATATATTCTTCAAGCACATAAGGATCTCTAGTATTTGCAATCCATAATGAGGAGTATCTCAAGTACCTCAGTACTCTCATAATCTCTTTCTAGTGTTCACTGCCTGGATCACTCGCGAATCTACTCAAACTGCTAATTGTGTAGGCAATGTCTGGTCTAGTGTAACTCATTAAGCAGATCAGACTACCTATCACTCTAGCGTATTCAACTTATGCAACACTATCTCTTTTGTTCTTGATGGATATTAAATTATATCAATTGGAGTTCTAGCTACACCAGAATCATTCTTACGGAATTTCACAATAGTCTAATCAACATAACTTGACTAACTCTGTAAGAGTTTTACGTGACCTTATAAACTAGAACTACATCGGTTAATTCCATATCTTACATATCAAATCTTGAATTTAGCAAGTCTTTAATTCACTTCACCATTTAATCGTTGATTCTCACAATGAGTATGTCATCAACATACAAACAGAGAATATCCATCTTTTGTATGTCGAATCTAGACACACCTGTCATACTTATTAATCTTGAAACCATTTGACATCATAACATTGTCAATTTTTTCATGTCAATGTTTAAGTGCTTGTTTAAGTCCATACAAGAACTTTATCAAATTGCAGACTTTCTTTTCTTATTCAGGATCTACATAACCATCCAGTAGTTCCATGTTGATTTGTTCATCAAGATCTCTATTCAAGAAAGTAGTTTTCACGTGTTGATAGACTTCCAGATTTTGGAGAGTGGCAATTCTCAAAATCATTCTTATAGAATTTATTCTCGTTAAATGAGAATAAGTATCAAAGTAATCATGAACTTCTTATTGTTTGTATCATTTGATCACAAGTCTGGCATTATACATATCAATTGTTCCATCAGTTTTCATCTATTCTTCTCAACGGTTTACATCCAGGAGGGAGGTCAACCAGCTTCTAAGTGTGATTCTATAAGATGGAAGTAATTTCACTTTTTATGGCTTCTTTGAATAAAGTATCTTTTGTGGAGCTTACAACTTCTGTATACATTCGACGATCAACCTCAATCATTTAGGTCAGAAATTTAGGCCCAAATAAATTTTCGGCCTAAAACCTTTTACTTCAACTAGGCTCTTGTTGGACTTCATCGGAATCTTCATGTTCTTCTCGATTTGGACTATTGTTAATATCTTCAAATATCCATTATGAAGAACTTTTTCCAGCCTTTTTGGACTTACATGGGTACATGTTCAAAGAAAGATGCATTCCTTGATTCTATTATGGCGTTTTTGTGAATATCAGGATTTTTAGAACTATGCACAAGAAACCTAAAAGCACTGCTATTGCATGCATATCCAATGCAAATATAGTCTACAGTTTTTGGAACTATTTTAATTTTATTTGACAAAGGTGGTGCCACCTTAACAAGACAACCCTACACTTTTAAAGTATTTGTATGAAGGCCTTCTACATTCCCTAACTCAAAGAGAGTCTTTTCTTCTTTCTTCAGGGTATCTTATTTTTGAGATAATTAGCTAGCAAAATAACTTCACCCGACATTTATGTGGCTCCAGGACTTATTAACATTGCATTCATTATATCTTTTAAAGTACGGTTTTTCGTTCTGATACTCCATTAGACTGAGGAGAATATGGAGTCGTGACTTCGCTAATAATTTCATATTGTGAACATAACTCATTAAATGGTTCCACATATTCACTGCCACGATCATTTCTTATTATCTTTATTTTCTTATTAAGCTGATTTTTCACTTCTTGTTTATATAAAATAAACTTGTTTATGGCTTCATCTTTACTTTTTAGTAAATAAACATAATAACATTTAGTACTATCATTAATGATAGTAATAAAATATTTGTTACCATCTCTTGTTTGTATAAATTTTAAATCATTTACATCACTTTGAATTAAATCAAGGGGTTTAGTGTTTCTTTTAACAACTTGGGATATGTTCTCGTAAGTTTTGTCCCTACAAAAGTTTCAGACTTATATTTCAAATCAATATTGAACATGGGTATGTAATTTGTGTTAATTATTCTACCTAAAGAATCATAGTTAACATATCCTAATCTATCATTCCATAATTAGTAGACTCGATCAAGTAAGCAAAAGAATTGAGATTTTATTGAAATCAACCAAGTTTGGCTCAACAGCCATTACATTCACATTCCACATTCCCTCTTTTCAACATGAACGCCATGTTTGGAAAACACTAGCTTATCATACTCAAGCATCATCTTAAACTTTTGAGTTCTCAACAATATTCCAAATATCAGATTCCTACGAATGTCTAGCACATACAACACATTTAGCAACTTGACCTCTTTTCAAGAAGTCGTCTTGAGGCGTTCAGTTCCTTCCTTTGATCTCAGAGGTAGACGAGTTGCCCATGTACCACTTATCTCCAGATCTAGGCCTGGCAATGGGCAGGGTTTGACTCTACCCTTACCCAGACCATTTTAATACCCTATTAATTTTTTGTGGCAGGACCCTACCTTACCCTACCCAGACCCGTTTGAGACCCGAATATGTAGACCCTTACCCTACCCGGTCGTTTTAAAAAAAAAAGAAAAAACTTGTATTTTTTAAAATTTTGCATTACCGTTTCTTATTAACATTTACTGACTTACACTTATTCCTCCTATTTTTTTTTATATTTAAAAGGGATAATTACAGCTACACCCCCCGAGGTTTGGTGTAATTACGGATACCTCCCCTGAGGTTTGGAAAATTACAGAGACCTCCCTTGTAACTAACTTATGTCATGTAAAGACAATAATACCCTTCATTGTTTTGGTTAGAAAATCTAAAAGAATAAGTCAATTACAAAAGCTTGTTGATTTTCCTTTTTTCTCTTTGGTTTGATGAGCTCTCCCTTTTTTTATTTTTCCTTTTATGTGTAATAAATTTTGATATTTGGATACCCGAATATCATTTTATTTGCAAATTATCAAAACTATGTTGTTTAATTTTTTGTGTATTTTTTGTCGAGATGAACAAGGAAGTTCTAAGCATATTGTATTCTTTTATTTTTTTTATATTATTGGAATAAACTATAATTTATAAACAATAAAAATAATATTATGATTTTTTTAAAATATTTACAATTAAATTTAAATAAATGGATTAGTTAAGTTCATGTGGCTTTCTTTCAAAAAAATTTACTTTTACTTTTCAGTTTTTTCAACAATATAATTCTTATTAAAAAGGTATTGTTACATTTTAAACAATGATATTTATTTTATATAAAGAAAACAAATAAAACTTTGCATAATCTTAATTTAAATTGAGAAAGGGTAAAATTGGAAGTCTCCATCCATAAATTCAATGGAGGGGCTTTGTTGTAAGGTTTAAGCAAACCTTAGGGGAGGTCTCTGTAATTCCCCAAACCACAAGGGAGGTATCTGTAATTACACCAAACCTCAGGGGGTGTAACTGTAATTATCCCTATTTAAAATATTAACCACCTAATTAATAAAATACGCTTAAAGATAATTATCAACAAAAAGAAAGATAAACTTAAAGATAATATTTTTCTTAACTTAGATACATCTTCACGTCCTCATCAGTATCACCAATTGAAGTATATGTCATTCTTTTTCCCAACCTTCACAAATTCTTCATCAATCCTTCACAAATTCTTCATCAATCCTCCACAAATTCTCTACCAATTTTGAGAACTTAATGTCTTCTGTTTTGAATTTGCCATTTCAATTTCTGTTTCTAATGGGATGGATTATTAAAAAAAAGAAAAATCACTTGACAATTCAAAGAAAAGATGGCAAACTTGGTGCCTCTAAATTATTAGAATCACTTAAAAGAGCGTCACTGATCAGAGAGAGGCGCCGCCGATTTGCAAAGAGAAAATGGAGATTGGAGAGGTAGGAGTGAAGAGAAAACCTAATTTCTAAAATTTGAAAATTGAAATCGTGCATTTCTAATTTTTTTAGGGGAATTGGAGTTTAATACCTAAGTTTTGTTATTTTGCTTTTGCATCTCAATTTTTTTTTAAAAATAACACATAAAAAAAATTTAAAAAAAATTGATAGGGTAAGGACCGGGTATGACCCTTACCCTACCCGGACCCTGGTATTAGATTTCTCAGGGTAAGGGTAAGGGTATGGACCCGGACCTTACCCTATAGACAGGGTAAGGGTCCAGGCCCTCATTATGATTTCAGGGTAAGGGTAGGGTAAAACCCTACCCATTGCCAGGCCTATCCAGATCCTACAAGAGTCAACTCGGATAAGGCATACTTAGCCGAACAGATTCTACATTAGTCAACAATAAACAGACGCATGTGATTCACAATTTTCTTAAAGCAGATTCGTTCTCTCCACGGTGCTTGAAAATACGTGAGTGTCTATCTTCCAAGATACAACAACATCGGGCGGTTTAGTTTGCACGAATAAAACAACACCAACAAACTCTAACTACGTCTTTCCTCTACCACCACAAATATTAACTCGAATAATAATTTTTTAACTGCACAAAAATTTTATGCGTATGATTTTTTATGTAAGATTCTGAGGAGAGCGACTTCTTATATAGACTAATGCATGAGAGAAAGAGGAGGACAACGAGTTGTACTTGGACTCTAAAATGATAATTACTTGCCCAATAACTAAGAATTCTCCTGATGAATGTAGATGTTTTCAGTCTTTTAAACAGATCACAATCATATCGCAAGCCTAGTTTTATTAATGAACAGTATTTTGTGTTAAATAAATTATTACAGAAAAAATAATATTTTCTACGCCAATTTGTAGCAAAAATAAAGATTAAAAATTGCAAAACAAGGCTCACGCAAGGGCAAGACCGACATGCTAAATGGACCGACATTCGGCGCGTACGTCGTCATGTGCACATGCATTGGAAGATTTGACCCAATCCATTTTAGAGGATGAAGAGAGTCTCTATGGAACACATTTTTACATAATATAGAAAGCTCTTCTACATGTAACACTTTAAATATTGTCATTTTTCCAATGTGGGATACTCACATCACACTTTGCCTTTGTGTTTTTTTTTTTTTTTTTAATATTTTGCAACTTCAAGTTCCCCACTCAGAGTCTAGAGCATCAATTGGCATTCATCTTTGAACTTGTTCCCATCTTGAACTTGTTAAAACATCAAGTGAAATCCACCCGAAATTCATCCTAAAGGTGGTTGCACAAACCTAGTTAAAAATAATTTTTTTCCAACATATTTTGGGGCAGTTCAGTTGTCTGTTGTTGCAGCAATAAGGGGATTGACTGGTTGTAAATCGAACAAAATGAAGAACCAGCCTTTTGAGAAAGATAATGCAGAGATTTACAAGTGAAAGACCCAGGTTGAGTTTGATCAAACTCAATTCCCCTTGAGAAAGATTTTCATTAGCCCGACAGAGTCAAATAAAAAAGTGGAGCAGTTCACCCCCAAAAGGACAAAATTGCGCAAAGTAGTAGCGAGTTACAGGGGCGGAGGCAGAATTCGAGAAGAGGGGCCGATATTATGTTTAAACATATTTATTTTTTAATTTTTTTTTTTTTTTTGAGAAACACACATGCATATATTATTTAACGTAGAACAACAGTTTTAGTACACGGGTACGGGGAGTGGGTAGTACGAGAAGTAACATTATACATGTCAGATAACAAAAACGGGAGAAGCCACTGAGGGCAGGTGTGCCAAATATAAACATAAGTAGAGCTGGTATCATCTTCGGTTGCCAGATATCCCTGGGACCGTGCTTGCCATTCCGCTCCAAGCTTTGCCAAAAAGTCAGCCACCGCGTTTAACTCCCTATAACAAAAGCTCCCCGTGACCGCTACAAATCTAACCAGTAGTGTCCATATCTCCATAATCAGTCCCACTATTGCCTAGAAAGAAGATTAGTTAATTTAAAGAAATATGCGTACCTGGTAAATGCATAGACTAGCGCTATTATATAATCGTGCACATCAACGAAGTAATTTCATTCACTTCAAAACATATATTTTCACCAAAAGAATAGGGGAAAAAAAGTTGTGCAAATTAGTATAAATATAGTTTAAAACAATTTTCACAGTAACTTATATAAATTGCAATCATACTTAGACAACAATCATACTTAAACATTCTAAAAAGTGCTCTAGGTTTTTAGGGTAACTGCACTTTTAGGAGGAGTATATACAGGAATTTCCTAAGAACCAATATTGCGCGTACACATTAATTTAAAATAAAAATTGTTGCCTTTCTTACTTATTAATTAGAGACCTGTAAAAATATATTTGTAATAATTGATATATTGTGCGGCCAAATTAGAAGTTGAAATTGAACGTTTCAAAATCTAATTTCAGGGTTGTAGAACTAATTCATTTATGTGCAACTGTACCTAGCATTAAAAAGTTACAGATTAATTTAATAACTCTTAAGCTTGTACAACAAATGAAAGCAAACACTAGAATTATAAATATAGTATACATATTTATGGTACATCTTCACAATATATGAAAAAGGAAATAAATGAAAATAAGTAAAAAAATTCAATATACAATTTTGGAAACTTATGCTTAACTTTTGTTGCTTTTTCTTACTTTTTAACGTACACAGTTATTGTGTCTGTGTGCATGTGCAACCATAAAACTACATAAATGTTCCTTTTCTATTTTCCTTTACCTGCCTTCATATTCTTGTTTTATGTCCTTCTGAAATATGGCCATTGCAAGTAGAAATGTTGAGACCATTGATAGAATTTGTTGGTTATGGAAACAAATCTTAGATTTTTTAAATTTAACTAAATATGGGGGTAGGGGGGAGAGGTGGGGCAATATTGCCATAAACTACACTAAATCTTCTAACAAATACATGCCACTAAGGCAATTATGGAAGGGTTGGGGGGTGCAATGGCCCCACATGCACCTCCCCTCCCTCGGCCACTGGCGAGTTAGGCGTCAACAACACTAACCAGCATTGACAACGCTTGGGACCAACAAGGCCTAGGTCTGACATCGTTGACAATACTTACCCTGAAGTGAAGAAAACCTAGATGTTGTGCATGCACTACTAACAACGCCAAATCCCAGTGCTAACAACGGTACTGTACAGAAACTGCCAGAATCTTCCAGAGTTTTAGTTCAACGAGAATAATACCTTTTGAGCTTATCTTATGCACGAATTCAACCCCCAAAACATCTATAAAAGATACTACAAGTCTCACAATTCAAGAATCAAGTCATATAGATTAATGATAAATGTGTCAAAACACCCTAACCTCTGTTTCACAATGTGCACCCTAACATATCGAAACGTACAATTTATACCTAACGTTTCAAAAAGAGTGGACTTTGCACAATGTACATGTGACAATACATTAGAGTGTAAAAAACCACACAAATGATGGAATAAAAAAAAATAATTTGTTAGTACTGGAAGGAGCACCGACCTAGTGCAAAGTGCACTCTTTTTGTAACATTATTGTGTAAACCACACTATCTAATACGTTAGGGCGCACATTAAGAAACATGGTATAGGTTATGGTGTTTGACGCATTTATCTCTATAGAGTAATTGGAATAGATTACGATAAAGAGCAAAGGCTTAATATATTCTTACTTTTTCATCTTATGATAATTCTTGTTCTTAGATAAGATTTATCGCTTTCTTAGGTTAGTTTGTTTATTTTCTTTTCTTTTGTAACAGATTTCAAACAATGTTCTTAAACTCAAATTTGGGTTCACCAGCTGCCACCTTGTACTTTTCCGGCATCAGAGTACCCAATGTGAATAAAGTGTTCGACTTATGGTATGCAAATTGACGAGTGACAAATTAAGGTATTAAAATGAAAATTGTGTCAAGTTATGGTATGAAAAATGGTTTTTTTCCCGCATAATGCTAAAAAAAAGTTCGTTGTTGCAGAGTTCATAGAAGTAGTTGGTAATGGATATTTATTCTATCAATCCTTTAATTTTTTTTATTTTTTAATTATGAGAATTAGAGTTTATTGTTTACGATTATCATTGTGTCTTGAGTTTAATATTCTTTATGTATGTCATAAACACATAAATCATTTGATGTTATATGCATGAATTTGTATAGGATGGATCTCATAGTATATAAATTGTTTTCTACATTGTAGGGCCTGACAAATTATATGTTTTTCTGAAGTTGCATTAAGAATAAGAAGATAATCATTTTTTTGTTAATGCTTATTACTCTTCTTATAACTTCAACAATGGATGGATAGTTCTCTCTGTAGAACTAGTTTGACTCCTATAACCCGTATGATTTAGCAGTGAGTGGCTAGTTGGATGTCTTATTCTCTAATTTTCACTAAGAAATAAATACGTTTTGTGACATGACCATTTGATCTGAACCAACATCAGGAATCCCCGCAATAAACAATAACTCAATAATTCTTAATGATTATAGAAAAGATGATTAGATGTGCTTATATAAGAACATTGGTCTTATCTCTAATGACACTTGAATTTTGAACAATAGTTTAATATCTCCCGTTTTCTGCTTTTTAACTATTTGTCGTTTTAGTGTAATTAATCAAAATATCTCAAACTATCCATTGTTACTTTAGGTTGTTTATAATTTATTAATTAAACTAGTTAATTTAATTAGTACTCTGATTGATTATTCTTTTTTTTGTGGGATATGATATTCAGGTTTGTAATTCTTACTTCTCTATATTACTTGTTTCGTGTACTTGCGATTAAATGATTGCATATTCGTGATGTATCAAATTCCCACCCAAATCCTATTTTTACTGTGACCACACTTTATGGACGAACACAACCTCTCCACGGTTTAATAAATGGGTTTGAGTATATACAAATCCTATAAATATGGTGACACCACCTTCCAAATGAGCATTCTGGTACCCATAATAGCCGAGTTTATCATTCATCACACTTCAATCTTTGTGTTATTACATATAGTAAAAATCGTATTGGCATAACGTAAGTAAAAATATCATCTATAAATTACAAAGTATCAATTAAATTGCCAAATCTAGCAAAATATGCGATTATAAATATAGTAGATCTCTAATTGAATCAGGTAATATTATATTCACTTAAACTACTTAATTGTAAATACAAAAATCTCATTTATACTGAATACCGTAATTATATTCACTATTAAACTACTAATCAGAAAATGTTAAATTAAACAACAAATTAAATGTCCAAAAGGAACAACACGTACCTCTTGAGCTCGGATTAGTTGAAAATCAAAGAAAAAACTTTTAATAGGAGTTTGTAAGAAAAAAAAAATTGAGAGGGAGGTTTGTGAAAGGAAGAGAATGTCGGAAAAAATAGAATAAAATAGGGGGGTAATGTAGGAATTCATTGGTGACGAGAATATCTTATATAGAAATAGAAATAGAAATATCAATTGTTAATCCATTTCTACAGTCTGAAAAATAAAAATAAATTATATTAGGCTCAGGAATGGAGTAATTCGCTTCTACACCATAGTGTAGAAAGATAATATTACACTTCCAAGCTTCAAATGATCATGTTTATTACTCTAGCTTTTTCAAAAAGTAAGCTACGAAAACAAACATAGTTTTTTCTGTTAACACAAGTGACCATATTTGTTTCTACAATTTTTGCAAAAAGTTAGTTGTAGAATTGAACATATTCGTTTCTATTAAGAGCAACATAAATGGATTATTTTATTTATAAATGTAAATTTTGGGAGAGATTTAAAAAAAAAATTATTTCTTCTGTAAAAACCACCACGCCCCCTCCCCGTTCTTACATTTCATCACCATCTTCTCTCTCATTTTTACATTTATCCTTCTTCTTCTCCCACCTTTTCTTATAATTTTACTATCTTTTTCTCTCCATCAACTTTTTTATTTTATTTTACTTCACCATCTTTTTATATTATTTTCTCAACATCTACTTTAGAGGACTTAGATTGGAGACTGCCACTTTAGAGGACCAATTTTGCAAGTAGGCATCTTTAAATGACCATTTTTGCAATTTTTCCCAAGATATAAAAACAAATTGTTTTGTTTCTACCTAAAAAAGGACTAATATGTTTCTTTATTTATGTAGCATCAAGACCCATAGAAAAGAAAAAATTATTTTATGCAACCGTTGTATTGCCGACGTGGTGCACCGACGTCTAAGATCATTGCATTTTCTTAAAATTTAGGCACTAACTGCCCCACAATCTCATCTCAACCATGTATCTACACTAATAACCGACTTGTGATGCCACCTCACCGTGCAACAATATTATGAAATAATTTCTCGAAACGAAATAGATATGAGAAATAACTATTCATTTCTATGCTTCCTAAATTGGATTTCCACTCTATAAAATCAAAATTGGTAGGTATGCTCATAAACACCTTAATTATATGTACCAAAATTAATAGCAAACCTCCACATTTATTGTATTTATTTTAAAGATGTTTAAATTGAAATTACTACACGTTTTTATTTTAAAAAATGAAAAACAATATTGGCCTTTCGATAAAATCATAAAAACACTTATCATTTTTATAATAACTTCGAAAAATGAAAATAAAGTACTCTCAAAACATTAACTAAATGAAACACAATCAAAACATAAACTTAATTCATAAAATATCAATTGTCAGTTCAACCATTTAAAATAAATGATGACATGGGTAATTCCTTGAGTTTAGACATACACATGGGTAATTCCTAATAAAATTACAGTGGGATACTATGTCAAATAAAAATAAATATGAGTGGTTTCTCCAAATTACTATGATAGGGATAAGTTTGTTAGACGCCTCAACAAACTCATGAGTAAGATTGAGTTGAATTATTCTTGATGACTTCTAAGTTGGACATAGTCTATTCCGTTTTCATTTGAGAAAATGTTATTAGATTCTTACTTCATATTTTTGTTTTAGATTTTACTTCATTGTTGTTAATGTTCATGATATACCATATTTCGGTATTACACGTGGCATTATCTGATTAAGACATGTCATGAGTATGGAATGCACCTGAACAATGGGTTGTCAACACACCTACGCGTAACAAATGACGTTGATGCCTATAAGTCACATGTTTGACGCCGACAGCGTCAAATATGACGCTGACATGAATGACGCTGATGCCTACGCGTCATAAATGACGCTGATGCCTATAAGTCACATGTTTGACGCCGACAGCGTCAAATATGACGCTGACATGAATGACGCTGATGCCTACGCGTCATAAATGACGCTGATGACTATAAGTCACATGTTTGACGCCTACAGCGTCAAATATGACGCTGACATAAATGACGCTGATGCCTACGCGTCATAAATAACGCTGATGTCTATAAGTCACATGTTTGACGCCGACATCGTCAAATATGACGCTGACAAGCCGTCATCATAAATCTCAAAGATTTGGTCAAGATTTGATCCTTATATTTAGGAGATAATTAAGGAGCCAATTTGCCTATAAATATCCCCTCATAAATCATAACAAGGTACGCCATTTTTGCTCTTCAGAGTTACTGAAGTTGTTCAGCGTCATAAATGACGTTGACCCTACTGTCTAATTTGACAGCTAACACCGTCATAAACGACGGGTTGAGCTGCTACTCTTAATCTCTACTGACTTAGGCATCGGAGGGTCTACGCCGGGTCAACCCCCGGCTTAGCTCACGTGCAGTGTTTGAGTGCAGGTTACCCGAACTCGAAGTTGATTCAGGAGCTGGATCAGTCTGACGCGGAGTATTCAGTAAGCATACAAAAAATACCCGCATCAGTGGCGCCGTCTGTGGGAAACCACATAACGTACTCAAGAAGAAACACTATGGCTAAGTCAAAAAGAGGAGCTGCTCTATCGCAAGTGAATGAGCATCAAGATGAATCTCCACCTAAAGTGGAGACACCGGTACCTCCAGCAGCTACTCTTTCACAAGTGAATGACCATCAAGATGAATCTCCGCCTGAAGTGGAGACACTGTTACCTTCAGTAGCTGCTCTATCAGAAGTCACTGAGCATCAAGATGAAGCTCCACCTTAAGTGGAGACATTGCTACCTCTAGCAGCTGAGGATGAATCTCCACCTGAAGTGGAGATACTGTTACCTTTAGTAGCTGCACTATCACAAGAGAATGAGCATCAAGATGAAGCTCCACCCGAAGTGGAGATATTGTTACCTCTAGCAGCTGAAGATGAATCTCCACCTGAAGTGGAGATACTGTTACCTCTAACAGCTGTCCTATCACAAGTAAATGAACATGAAGATGAATCTCCACCTGAAGTGGAGACACTGTTACCTCCAACAGCTGCTCTGTCACAAGTGAATGAATATAATGGCAAAACTTCACCAAATGTGAAGACATTATTACCTCCAGCACCACCGCTGGTTGTTGTTGAATAACAAAAACCAGGGTGTATCGTTACTGCACTTCCTCCAAAGCAATTAGCACAGCTTATTGCTACTATGAAAGCAGCACTTGACGCAAACGGTACTCTTTTACTTGGACCTATGCCCTGGTAAACTTATCAACCTGTAATAGACGATGATCTTCCTCAAAGTTCAAGTGCTTGTCACCCATCCCGGCTAACTTGCTAAGGAACCCCTAACGTACCTGACCAGGTTCGTGCTTGAGCAAGAGCTGATGACCATTCTAGAAGGCCAGTAGCATGCAACAAAATCACAACCATGAAGTAAACTCTTATGGTGGGGCAAACAAGGCTCATCTTGAAAGAAACAAAGAAAAAGATATAGAACAATCGAATGCGAAAATAAAAGAAGTGTCTGACGAAATAATACACCTTCATTGCCAGATAGACAAACAAAAGAAAAGTTGCAGAAGCAACTGAGGAATACATACTGTCACCCTTTTGTGACGCTATAGAGGGTGGGGTATTGGCTAACGGAGAGAAAATCCCCCATATGCCAATGTATGATGAAACGGTTGATCTAGTCCGCCACTTGTATGCCTTAGACAGGATACTGGTTATGCATGAAAACAACAGAAATCTGCAAGCTTAAGTGCTTGCGATAACTCTAAAAGGAGTGGACGAAGAATGATTTCTGAGAATTCAAGATAAACCTATTGGGTTGTTTGACCAACTGAGAAATAAATCCAAGGCCTAGTTTCTAGCCGAAAGAAAGTTAAGCTGCAACAGAGTTACATATTTCAATACCTCAAGAAAATCGAGAGGACCTGTGTATCTTCAGGGTCAGACTCAATTCTGAGCTGTTGAAGGTAGCTGAGCCACCTGCTGAATTTGTGCGAACCGTTCTATTCGCATTTTTGAGGAACGAGAGTTTCTCGGAATCTTTAATTAAGAAAGAGCCGATATGATAAACCGTATCAATGAGTTATCACAAAGAGAAATGATCCTAGAGAAGTTGAATCAAATGAGGGGAAAAGATGATTTCATAAAGAGAGAATCTACCGTACCAACAGGGTACAAGAACAAGAATAAGCCTTGGCAGAAAGAAAATAATGATAGAAGCAGAGAAAGATCACCCCCACGACGCTACACTTATTACATACTATTGAACATGGATATAGCGACAATTTATTCGGTGATCCGAGTAAAGGGATGATTGAAAGAACCAAGAAAAATGAAAACAGCTGAGGCGATCCAGGCGTCCCCAAGATACTGACAATCGAGGAAAGAATTTTAGAAGTTAGGGGCAAAGATCTCGATCACGTTCGCCCCATGATAAAGACAAGCGATCCCACGACTTACTGATGAAAGGAGAAACCAATATGATACCAGGTGGACCAGCTGGAGCCGACACTGTAAATTGTCGTAAACAGAAATCTTGGGATATCTTGCATAAAATCTTCTAGGGTTCAACAAGTTTTGTGGGTGCAATTATTGCAAGGATTGTCTGCTCAGTAAAATGATGCATGCCACTTGAACTATCCACTGGTTGTAACCTTGGATATGGCCAACAACACTTTAAAGAAAATCCCAATTGATAATCGGAGCTCTGCAAACATAATTTTTCTCGAGACCTTGCAGCAAATGCATTTCGGAGATTATAACATCAAGAGCGTAAGCACCCCGCTCCATGATTTTGGAGGAGGTGATATGGTTCCCTAAGGAACCATGATTCTTCCTACTTCTTTTGGAACGCACCCACGAAGACAAACATTAAACTTGGACTTTATGTTGGTGGATGTTCAGTTCACATAGAATGTGATAGTTGGACATCTTGTATCGTATAAGTATATGGCGTTAAATTTTGCTTATAACCAAAAAGCAATATTCCCAACTGCAGCTGGAGTTGGAGAAATTGTGGGGGATCACAAGGAAGCTTGGCAGTGCTATATGTCGCCAATGAAGCCGTGAAGTCATCTAGCGGAGCAAATGGTGACAAGGATTGAGCAATCAATCATGGAGGTTGCACCCCATGAACCAAAAAAAGGGGCAAGGTGTGATCATCAACACTAATCTGCAGAATGAGCAGTCTAAAGAAGAAGAAAATGATGACAATAGAATAAGACCCAAAGTTTTCCAAATCGGAGACTTGGTGCTAAAAATGTAGAAGCCAACAAGCATGTTGACAAATTGAAGGCAACAAGCATGTTGAAGGCAAACTAGGATGGACCATCTAGAGTGGTCAAAGCAGGAGCCAAAGAATATTACTACGTAAAAGATATAAAGGGGAAAACACTGCTATCTAAACAATAGCAAAGCATAAGTGATAATGAACCCGTGATATCGCAAATGATGAATTCATGAGAAAGTATTCGTGATGAATATGGGCATAGATTGGCAATATCATAAACTGTGTCAAAGTCGATAGATTAAGATAAAGACAAGGTGCCAACAATGATCAATGGTTGCAAAACAACACATGCGTTCTCAAGAGATTGAGACTTATTGCTAGAAGTCAACCTAGATGACGAGGTAGCTACCTCACAATCATTTTCAGTCAAAAAATCACCACGAGACGTGTGTGATGAAGAACTATTCGAAGTTTCAAGGTCACTTGACATGTAAAACAAGCAAGAGAATGACGCGAATGAAAGTAGCAAGGATGAGCCTGCCTATATGGAAGATCAGGCCGGTACACAAACGGAAATCTCCGAGAACCAGCCCTCTTAACACCTGAAAGAAGTTAAACAAGTTGAATATTAGTACATATGTTAAGGATATGTAAGTTCAACAAGTACAAGTGTTCAAGTATTGAAGAACTTAAAAGCAATATGCAAAAAGCGTTGAAGTGGCCCAAAGCCGAAGCTTATGCCACTTTCTAAATTCATTGGCACTATTTTGCTGTTAATAATCAGCTAAGCCATGTACCACTAGACAGCCACGGGTGTATAGTGTCCAACGCAAAAAACGGTTTGTGATTTGTACAACTAGAGAAAAAGTTATACCAAAAATGATAAAGAGGCACAAAGATGAAATATGCGCGGCTTTCAGAAATCTCGTGTCTTTCAGGGGTCTAAATTGAAATAATCTTAAAATTTCGGGTTTTAGTGAAGTTTCAGAAATTGCTTAGGGTTCTTATGCACCTTATGAACTGTCATGAAGCCATTTTCACATTTTATGGAGGTGGAAGTAGCAATTTTGAATAATGCTCTTATAAATAAGATGTGGAGCTTCGTACAATTGAATCTACATCGGTTGGCTTACCACCTCAAATTCCTCCCTTGAGGTCTCGTGTTCGACCTCCTCCTCGGTTGTTTTTGCTGTTACTTCACTTCAACAACAGAACAAATGAAATAAAGACTATTGTTCTGAATTAACAATCATCATGTTTGACCCAGTGGTTGGGTTGAGTTTCTACCTTCATGAGGTTGGGAGATCAACCCCCAGTTGCAACCAAATCTATTCTTTTTTGTTTAAAAGAAAATGGACTGAAATTGGGCCAATTCGACGGCCCAGCAACACCTCTCCGTTAGGTCGAATTCGAAGGCCCAACACCACCTCCAGCGGGTCGAACTCAACGGGCCAAAGTTCAATTCGCAACGGGTCGAATTTAACTATCCAGCAAATCAACTCCCATGGGCAGGGCACTGATGGCCCATCATTCTCTTCAGCAAGTGGGGCCTAAGGCCCAGTACGCCTGAAATCTGGCTAAGCCCATCTAGGCCCTTGTGAAGATGGACCAGTGAGCTGGGCTCTCTCCAGCAGAGCCCAGCGCTCCTTAGCAGCTAGAGCCTAGAGGGATGGGCTTGTCTACCCAGCAGCACAAATGACATAGCACCTGCTAGGTCATAAACAGGCAGCCGCCACCAGGTGGCGGCGGCAGTCAGGTGTTTTGGCGGCGGCGGGTGGATAGGAAATCGCCGGTGACATGGCGAGTCAGATTCCGAGCAGAAATCGCTCGGATAAAGATTTTCATCAAACCAACTGAGAAATCTACTTGGATTCAACAAAAAATCAAAGCAAAAGTGAATATGGATGATGAGAATTCGACAATTACCTTGAAACGGAGATGTCAATAGCGGATCGACGGTGCACGAAAGCTTCTCCTCAAGTTTGAGTATTTCTCAAACTGCTGTAAAACCTACTACAAGAAAATAAATTAAAGAAAGAAAAGTTTATTATAATTCTTCTATTCATAAGAGAAGGATAAATTCAATATCCTAGTTAGAGAAGAACGTTACAAAATAATATTTAAGTAAATAGCTAAAATGCTATTTACTATAAATATTAAAAGTAAGGGTCAGAATTCGACATGTCTAAGGTATCGACTCGACAATGAAATATCGACATGTCTCAGGAATCGACTCGGCAATGAAATATCGATATGTCTAAGGTATCGACATGACATGAAATATCGACATGTCTAAGGTATCGCCTCGACAATGAAATATCGACATGTATAAGGTATGGACTCGACAATGAAATACCGACATGTCTAAGGTATCGACTCGATATTGAAATAAAGTCTCGACATTTGGGCACTTCAACTATCGAAATAAATGACAAAATTACCCTCCGAGACAAAAAATTATGTGAGATCTCAACGGAGTCTCATATTTTGACAGAATTCGGCGTGCATTTATCCTACAACAAATTCAATACGAATTGGGGGACTACTATCCCAGTTGATGCACTTGACAAGAAGACCCTCAAAATCAAAAGAAAAAAGGCAATTCATTTGAGATTCAAATCTCAAATATTCTACAAAATATTGGATGTCCTATTAAATTCGCAGTGCATTTATCCTACAGTTAGATCCACCACGAATTGATATACCATATTTTGGTATTAACGACAATTCATATGAGATATATACCATATTTTAGTATTAACGACAAATCATATGAGATTCAAATCTCAAATATTCTACAAACTGTCGAATGTTCTATAAAATTCGCAGCGCATTTATCCAACAGTTAAATCCACTACGAATTGGGGGACTACTGATATACCATATTTCGGTATTACACGTGGCATTATCTGATTAAGACATGTCATGAGTATGGAATGCACCTGAACAATGGGTTGTCAACACACCTACGCGTAACAAATGACGTTGATGCCTATAAGTCACATGTTTGACGCCGACAGCGTCAAATATGACGCTGACATGAATGACGCTGATGCCTACGCGTCATAAATGACGCTGATGCCTATAAGTCACATGTTTGACGCCGACACCGTCAAATATGACGCTGACATGAATGACGCTGATGCCTACGCGTCATAAATGACGCTGATGACTATAAGTCACATGTTTGACGCCTACAGCGTCAAATATGACGCTGACATAAATGACGCTGATGCCTACGCGTCATAAATAACGCTGATGTCTATAAGTCACATGTTTGACGCCGACAGCGTCAAATATGACGCTGACAAGCCGTCATCATAAATCTCAAAGATTTGGTCAAGATTTGATCCTTATATTTAGGAGATAATTAAGGAGCCAATTTGCCTATAAATATCCCCTCATAAATCATAACAAGGTACGCCATTTTTACTCTTCAGAGTTACTGAAGTTGTTCAGCGTCATAAATGACGTTGACCCTACTGTCTAATTTGACAGCTAACACCGTCATAAACGACGGGTTGAGCTGCTACTCTTAATCTCTACTGACTTAGGCATCGGAGGGTCTACGCCGGGTCAACCCCCGGCTTAGCTCACGTGCAGTGTTTGAGTGCAGGTTACCCGAACTCGAAGTTGATTCAGGAGCTGGATCAGTCTGACGCGGAGTATTCAGTAAGCATACAAAAAATACCCGCATCAGTTCATAAAACTCAGATTTAAATAGTTTTACCAATAATGTTTTAAATGAGAAGTAGTAAAAGAAGTAATTGATTAAAATAAGTCCGTGAAACATAAAATTGATTACTCATATATATGTCTAGAAGGAAGTGACGACGTCTTCGTAGACACCTAAATCTTGGGCTTAAATAAATGAAGGCATCTATTCTTAAATAGCATTTAATTGAACTTTTACTATTTAAGAATTTACTAAATAAAATTTCAAAGATTAGTTAAAATAGTTAATTTTTTCATATATATATCATTGACTAGTTATCTGGCGTCAACTATCAATACGAGGAATTCAGGTAAATCAGATCAAGCTAATCAAATCAATACATGTGGAGATAGCATATTTTGACTAAAGTGCTGCTTGATAATTATATGTCGACTTCCTAGCGGTTGATTAGATTAGAACTCTACTTCTACACCTATAAATAGATGCTCAGTTTGAGAGAAAATCACGCATAAATACTATTAAAGCATCGAGTATATTCTTGAAGAATAAGCTTTAGAAACTCTCCATCAAGTTCATCATCTTCATGGCATTCTTCGGTTTTGATTTTGCACGATGATCTAAGAAAAACTTAATTTGTCAGCATCTAGCTGCAAAGCCTTGAAAAACGGTTTTTGAGGATCGTGACCCTACTACAAGATATCGAAGTTCAACATATTTAAAATATTCAAAAAACTCAAGACTAAGTTCATACTATGTCGCGAGTTTCAAACCACGTCCAAATTCGTTCAATATCAAGCCCAAAAGTCCTTCGATTAATATTAAATTAAGACAAACTTTATATTTGATTTGAGATCAAGTTGCAAGCATTTTTTGAGGAGCGAAATTCCTTTAAAGATGAGAAATTCAATAAATTTAAGAAGTTGAGCTGAATATTAAATTTCTCGTCTCAAGTATCAAATCAACTTGATTAATGTTGATCCAATATCAAGCCGGAGTGCCTTTGGACAAAACGTTAAATTCAAAGTGACGTAGAAGAGATCAAACTCAACTCGAAGTCAATCATGTTTTCAAGTCCATATGTTATCGGAGATTTATAGAGATTATTACTCCATATTTATATAAAGTTTAATTATATTAATTTTTCTCATCTTTTATTTTTAAGAACTAGGAATTTTACTATTGCAGTCTTATGTAAAGCATGATTCGTGTTTTTTATATACCAACTATTTGATTCGTAACTTGAGATTTCATATTCATCCAAACATATATAACATTTACTGCGATCTAAAAACTAGTCTTAATTCTTCACTTTTGACAAGATTAGGCTGCTGAGCGTGAATCAATGTCTAACCTAATAATTAAGTATTTTAGTATATAAAAAAAAAATTGATATTCCTAGGATTAGTCAAAATTTCAATCGCGAGATTCGAATGAAAAACAAATGGTCTTGCAAGCCTATTCTTACTATTATGTCTGGTTAGTTAACTATTTCATTCCTTCTTTTGGTTCTCCAATTATTTGATTATTAATGCCAGAATAGTTATTCAAGTAACGGGTGAAATATTAATGTTATGCTCTGTCGTTTATATTGCAAGTCTTTCTAAATTTCTGGATCATAGAGGTAGCATGCATTTATGTTAACCCATAATAAAAAATAGAAATTATATTGTTGACGTTAAAGAACAACAGGGAGTGTAGCTCATATGGTAGAGCGCTCGCTTCGCATGCGAGAGGCACGGGGTTCGATTCCCCGCACCTCCATCAAAAACTACAGCAGACCTATTTTGTTACACTTGACAAAAGTTTATCCTTTTGAGAAATGCGACATGAGAGGGCTTGGGCTTGAATTACTTTTCGTTTTTACACAATTTTTTACTTTTGTTTTTTGAAAATATTAATTGCAAATAATCTGTTTTCACAGGAGCGTAATTATATAAGAAAATTAAAATATGGAGTTATTCGGTCATTCTAAGTTTGTTTCGTTTTCACATATAATAAACAGAAATTCATCATAATCTTAATAATACTATATAGTGATATTTAGGAGTGTATTTTGTGAAATGTGAAAACCAGATTATGTGTCTGAATTAGATTAGTGGTGCTAATCCTGGTATTAGAAGTGTAATAAGTTTTTACTATTCACTATGGTACAGTTTTCACAAAGTAGAGGATGGGTATTACTACTATACTTTCTTAGTTCTCTTCTTTAGTAAGAAGAAAGTGAAAGGAAATACTTACTTTGACTAGATTTATGTGAGATGATGAAATTATGACCATGAATCTTCAAATCTATCTAAAAGCATCCAACAAAAGAAAATAAATAATTGACATATCATTTATTGTGCCTGACGTAACGTCGGTCAATCGGTGAGTATCTTTTTACGTATTGTGGGAATCTATAATTAAATTTTTGGGTGGAGATTGAGTAAATTATTAAATCAGACGTATGCAGCACAACCTGCAAACAACTTTAGCTTATTTTAATTTTTTTGTTTGATATCGTGAAAATCTGTAATCGTTATTTTGAGGATAAACCCTTATTAGACTACCGGATTAAACACATATAGTTGCTTCAAAACAACATCAAACTATATTAGAATGATCATGCTAATGCTGGTGACATCGATGTTCAGATTATTGATTTCTTTTCTTTTTATTTGAGCAACTTAACTATTATGTAAAGAGAAAACATTACTATCATTACCACATAATTGACATATCATTTATCGTTCCCGGCGTACTGTCGGTCAAACGGTGATTATTTTTTATGTATTGTGAAAATCTATAATTAATATTTTCAGGGTAGATATTGAGTAGATTAATAGATTAGACGTATGTAGTATAGTACGCAAACAACTGGGTTTCGGGTACCCGAAGATCCCCCTTCCTTCTTTTTTAACCCGGTTTTATTTACTTTTGAATTTGTAGTGGACTTTTGCCTCTGATTTTGAGAATTGTTGCGTTCTCTTTGATGCAGAAGATTTGGTTTCCTTTTGTCTGTCGTTGTTAGTCAGCTAAGCAGTATATGTTCTGTTTTTACTAACTTGATTATCGAATTTATAATGTTGGGTTGAATTAGTGTTTGTTATCAGTAAATTACATTGATTGAGCTTAATGGTCTAAACATTGATGGTGAGAGTGTTTCTGTGAGTTATATATATATATATATATATATATATATATATATATATATATATATATATATATATATATATATATATATATATATATATATATATATATATCGCTTTTTAAACAATTTTTTGAGGGAAAACGTTTCTGTCAAAAACTCAAATTATTAAATTAAAAAACAAGGAAGGTAAAGGGGTGAATTATAATAATATATATTAGGTCTGGTGAAATTATAACGACATCGACATTATCGGTTTCAAAACTTACATAAGAACTGGTTGCTAAAACTAATGATGCTAACAAAATGAAATTGAGATTTGGCATTTACTATATTTTCTAAATTTGTTTTACAAAGCATATTCGTTTTAGACTTGTATATGATATTTTATGAGTTAATAGCAAAAACTCCCCATGTGTTATTTTTAATTAGCTTATCAACCCCTCTGTAGTTTTTCAATAGCATAAACCACCAAATTTTATTAACTTAGTGTCGTACTGCCTCCAAGTTCTTTTTTTAGTTTTAACCTGATGTAAAATTTCATTATTACACTTCTATAAGAACTTATAAAGGTCTCATTATTGGATTGGATGTTTTAAAACTAAGACCTCTTAAATAATTTGTTTGGGCATTGTTTTATATAACACAAAGAGAATCAAGCTATAAAAATTGCACATGCTCTTTTTTTTTTTTGGCCAATTAAAAACAAAAAAGAAAAAAGAGAGAAGGGAGAAAACGGGTACCCCAAACTACCCGAGCCGGGTACCCGGAATTTTGAAACCCGCGGGTGCGAGTACCCGTCCGGAAATACTCGAACCCGCGGGTACTCGACCCGTCCCAGACTTAGATAATAGTACCGTTAACACGCATTTCCTTTGATAATTTGTCAACCATGTAACTTGTGAATACATAATCAATTAAGTTCTTGATAATTTTATAATTTTAAGAATATAATGCTAAATGTCAGTGTTCATACTGGGATACAAAAGAAAAGAAAAAAAAAAGGGAATAAAACTAACTATGGATTGATTGCTTGCACCACGTAATGAGAAGAGAGAAGCTCATGGTATCTGCTAAATATATAGATGTGGCACGGAATTTATTTTGTTACTAACTATTTTTCAGAAGAAAATGACTCGACAAAATTATGACCACAAAATGTATTAAGTTACAAAAATCAGGTCCAAGAAAGAATTGTGAAGATCAGTTGGCCTAATCATATAAAAGATGTTAAAAACATTATTTTCGGAAAGAATGCTTCGCATAGCTAGATATAAGCAAATTTTATGTCGTTGATATAGTTGAATAGAAATACAAAAGATGTATCAATGAATTTCATTCTGAGCAAGATCAGTAAAAAAGCTGCCAAGCCCAAACTTACAAGTCCAAAGGCCTATTAGACTTTAAAGGGCCACTCCATTTTTATTCCACTGCTTCAGCTCTTGTAGCTAAAGTAGTTGGATTCTGTTACACAAAATTAAAATCTGTTTATTGTTGACAAGGATTGTGGATTAATTTCATTAGATTTCCCCTTGCTTTCTTTGGAAAATGAAAGGAAAAGAATTGATGATGTAAGTCATAATGTAAATAACTATGTTGTTTATTTTAATTAAGACTAACTACATATAATTAGTTGGGAACTGGATCGATCGTGGATATTTAGTGAAAATTCATAGTAATATCTCTTGTAGTTTGTCGTTACTTTTGATACAGTACTCCGATCATTTAGGATATATTATTGATGTAGGTAGTGGAAGCAATAGAAAAGATAAAAAAGACACATGAGATCAAAGACTTGTTGATTCACGCAGAATACGAGAATTTGTGAGTCAAAACTCGTTGATTCCACAAAAAATTAACATTGAAAACCCTGAAAAATTTTATTCAATCAACCATCAATCAACTGTCTAAAAGACGACTAATATATAAAGACAAAACCCTAGCTACAAAATAATAAGAAATTACAAAAACTCTTAAAAATAAATAAAATATTAAATTGTCATTGTGTCTCCCAAAACATATGAATTTCGCTAATATCAAAAGATGTAATTCTATTGCGTCTTGTTTAGATAGTTGTTTCCCCTTGGAAAACTGGTATCATTTGGCGAAAACGGACTTCATTGACTTTTTAGTCAAACTTCAGTTAATTTTGACTTTTAGCTGTTTTTCAATAATAAAATCTCCATTTTTCTGCGCTGCATCAATTATATGAAAAGAAAATGTAAATAATTTTATTTACTCGAGTTTAACTTCTCAAAGTCCTATCTCCAATTCTAATTAACTATGCACTATAATAATCTAACACAAAAGAAAGAAACTAATCTCTTATGTGCCCCGTTTTGAAGTACATGGAAACTGATTCGATAGTAATTGATTTTTACACGGAAATTATACACTACGAGTAAGAATAATTTGTAACAAGGAAGTGCGTTAATTGTAACATTTATTAACTGAAATTAAACCGAAAGTTGGCTTTAAGAATTACACAAACACCCCCTGAGGTATGGGCTAATTACACAGACACCCCCTCATGTTTGAGAAATGACACAAACACCCCCTATAGTATGCATCTCATTACACAAACACCCTTTGTAGTGTGTTTTTTTAATCGAATATACACACTTATGGTGTTGGATCATAATTTCAATAATGATGTGATGACTAACTTACAAAATCTTTCGAAATATACCTTATTTTTAATGTTTTTTTATTTTCTAAAACAGAATAAATGAGACTTATTTTCTATCGTTTTAGCAATTTTAGTTTATTTTTCATTGATTTTACAATATAAACGAGAGACGGAAATTTAAATTCAGCAAAACATAACAAATTGAGAAAAAAAAACTATCACAGGGGGTGTTTGTGTAATTTCCCAAACATGAGGGGGGTGTCTGTGTAATTAGCCCATATCTCAGGGGTTGTTTGTGTAATTCTCCCAAGAATAATGTGTACCCTACTTATTCCTTTAATGTAAACATTCAGTTTTTGGTTCTTTATTGTGCACAAATTGCACAGCTAGTTCTTTTTTGCCAAAAAATACTATTCTTGGCCTGAAAATGTTAGTGACTGGCACATGCCTGACAAAAAATTGCACAAACTACCCCTGAATGATGACTAAATTACATAAATTACCCTCATATTTGAAAAAGAACACAAAACTACTCTTATACTATATTGGTAAGTAAAACATCCCCTCCTTATTTTAAGACTTCAACAAAAAATTACCTACTCTTTAATTTTAGAAATCATATTTTTAATTTAGAATTATACTTCAAATTAATGAAATTTTTATTTGGATCATAAATTTTGTCTTTTGTATATATCAAATATTAATCAAAAATACAAAAAAGGAAAGAAAAAAGGAAAAAGAAAAAGAAAGAAATCTTGGCTTCCGCAAGTTTTCTCGCACCACCACCGTCGCCCCCGCCCCACCCCGACCGATGAACCTACCAAGTGTGTGGCAGTGCAACCGCGACCAGGTCAGCCAATACCTGGTCGCATACTAGCACCACGCTGGATCTTTAATTTCGTCGTGATGCGAGAAAAAATTGACCTCTGGGCTCTGATCGCGCAACTTTCGCCAGGTCGTGCTGTTGCGCGGCCCAGTTGCTCCGGCTTCTGAAGAGAAGCGAATCGGGGAAGACGATTCCCCGACTCGTTTTTTTCTTCTTTTTGTATTAATTTTAATATTAAAAATTTGAAAAAAAAGATGTAATATTTAATAGGGATAATTACACCTACACCCCTTGAGGTTTGGTGTAATTACAGAAACCACTCCTGAGGTTTTAAAAATTACAATGACCTCCCCTCAGGTTTGCACAAACCATACAATGAAGCCCCTCCATTAAAATTATGGATGAAAATTGATAAAGTTATCACAAGATTTTAATGAATTTCCAATAATGTCCTCCCTCAAGGTTCCACTTGACATTGGACAAAACTATGGACCTAAATGTCCTTCAATGGTAGGTGATGTATTTGATGTTTTCACTAAATTACATGGGGTGTGCATATAATTATAACATTAACAAAGTATATATAATTATACATATTTAAACTTTAATTTAAATTATAAGTTTTACTACAGGACTTAAATCTAACCAGTTTAAATCATGATATTAAGTTTTTAGAACGTAAAATGTCTTATTTTAATAAACTACAATTTTACTTTCAAACTAAATACAAAAACATAAGGAAAACACCGATATATTACAAACTTTACATAATATTAATAATCTACTGAAATAATAACAAAAACGGGTGATGTACCATATTTTGGTACCGCAAAGTCATAATATCCGATACAGTACCACGAGCGTATTTGGGCACATATTATGCCACGTCAGCACCGTTAGTTTTTAATGCAAAATTACAATTTAAGGCAACACTCGGAAATCGGCCCAAGTAGGCCAAAATCAGGCCCGTGCAGGCCCGATCGAGGCCCGAACAGGCCTATTTCAAGCTATTTCAAGCCCAATTCAAGCTATCTGGGGCCAAATTCGAGCTATTTGAGGCCCAGTTCGACCTATTTGAAAGCCCAATTCGAGCTATTTCAAAATAGCTCTAATTCGACCTATTTTGAATCATAGTTCTACTTGGAGTGCACTTCTAGCTGAATAAGGACTCTTAATACTATATAAGGGGGTCTCATGCCTCATTTTAAGGTACGTTTTTATATTTTCAAGCATTCATTTCGAGCAATATTAGTCGAATTCGAGCTATTAGAGCAATCATTTCGAGCTGCTTGAAATAGCTCTCGTTTGACTTATATTGAGTGTATTTCGAGTTATTTGAGGGTATTTCGATCTATTTGAATACCTTCATTTCGACTTATTTCACCACTTCGAGGTGTTTGTTTTCGACCTATTCAGCATATTTCGATCTATTTGTTTGAGCTATTGTCTCTCACGACAAGATCTTACATTCCGACCCATCTAACTTGAGCGTCAGAGTGCCTTTGCCGGATAAGGCACCGGTTTAGTTTACGTATAGTGTTGAGTGCAGGTTCCAAACTCAAAAGCTGCTTAAGCATCCAGAAGGAACTGAAGCAGTCTGACGTGGAGTGTTGAAAAGTGGACACGTATCCAGACGAAAATACCCCACATTAGTGGCGCCGTCTGTGGGAACCTCTATACGCACTTAGTAACAAACACTATCACTGATACAATGGCTCATCGCAGAGTTAGAGAGAAGAATGGAGTAGCAGGAAGGACTAGATCACAAAGGGAGGATGATAATCGGGTTACTGATGCTTCCGAGCATACATCAGTGGCAGCACCCAACACTCCTTTAGATCCAACAACTCATGTAGCAAATCAACCTGAAGTTCCTCCCACGGAACAACAGCTATTGAATTCTGCTCAGTTGGATCAAATCATGTCAGCTTTTCAAAGGACTATGGTACCAATGATTGTGCAACAATTGGCTAACACTTCTGTGCAACATAATGTTCAAGCACCAATTGCACAACCGACGTCAGCGTAGCAAGCAAGGACTCATCAGACGCAGCGTCCTGCTGATTCGAGGCAATATACTCATACAAGGTTGACGAGACATACTAGAAGGGATCCCTCACCTTCACCTGAAAGGAGAAATCCTCGTTCAGTGAGAACTAATGCAATCAGAGCTCCAAGTCGAGCGACTGTTAGAGATGGAGAAGTTAACTCAAGGCAGAGAGGTCCTGAGGTTCGACCAGCCGCAAGTCATAGAGCGAGAACAAACATGGATCTGCCTAAAAGAGTTGTTCCAAGGCCAGAGCCTGTCATTGCTGAACATATTCCACTAATGGAGAAGCCAACTCCATTCAGTGAGGCAATCAGCAAGTTTACACTGAAAGAATGAACTATTCTTCCGAACATGAAGAAGTATGGTGGAACGACTGATCCTGCAGCACACTTTGATGACTTAGATGGAGAATTGGAGATTCTAGGATACAGTGAGAACTTAAGGGCGAAGTTGATATTGCTAAGTCTGAGGGGAACTGCTAAGGAATGGTTCAAGAACTTGCGTTCGCGCTCAACTGAATCATCTGAATAGTTCAGAAGCATGTTCGTCAAAAAGTTTGCTATTTATCGATTGAAGAAAAAATCTCCAAGTACATTATTCAATATCCATAGAAATCCTGATGAACCGTTGGGAAAGTACATAGAACGTGTCAATTTGGAGATTGGGAGAATGCAGTCACCTACTATGGATTTGGTTATCTATGTGTTGGAAAATCGTTGCCAGAGCAAAAAGCTGATAGAAGTAATCACCTGGGAAGCACCTGGCTCTATAGAGCAAATCATGGATCTTGCTCGAAGAGTCATCGAAATTGAGGAGACCACTATGAATCAGGGGTTGTTGTATTCACCGGAAATCCTTAGAGGAAAGGAGAATAAAGAATGGAGAAGGGATTCTAGAGGGAAAGATCGTGATCGTAATCGACAATCCTTCAAGAAATTCGACAACTACACTCCATTGAAAAACAAATTGGCGAGATATATGCCATTGCAAAAGCTAGCGGGATATTGCAAGTTCCACAGGCAAGGGTTTAGGGGATATTCAAATCCCCTAAACCCTTTCGAGAAACTGATGAGACAAAGCAGTCAAGGAAATATTGCAAGTTCCACAGGCAGAACAGGCATTATACTAATGAATGCAAAGCCTTAAGGAACTAGATTGAACGGCTTATTTAAGAAGGGAAACTCGCTGAGTACGTCCTTGAGAATAAAGAGCCACGTGAAGAAAAGGCGTCAGGTGGACGTAAATGGAGTCGATCTCTGCATGAGAAGAAGGATGAACCCAGGCGTAAGAAGGGTAACGGCAACGATGCTGCCGAAAATAGAATTAATATAATTGATGGAGGACCGACTGGCGCTGACTCAGCCAAAAGTAGAAAACGGATTTCACGCGACATACACAATGAGCGTCTTAAACGACCAGAGATAGATCTTGTCTTTGCAGTAGACAAGTTGGATACAAGAATCACATTTGACGATAATGATTTTGACAGCTTGTCTTCACAAGCTAAGGAGGCGCAGTACTTAAATTGCCCTATGGTAGTTTCGACGGTGATTGCGAGTCACGCAGTGAAGAGGATCATGATAGATAATGGTTGCTCGTCCAACATTATCTTTATGGATGCATTGCAACAAATGAAGATATGACAATACGGGATCACATAAGTTAACTTACCATTATTGGGATTCGGTGGAGGTGAAGTTAAACCTATTGAAAAGATTATGTTACCAACATCCTTCTGTGTCAATCCGAAGAGGAGGACTCTGAATGTGGAATATCTCATTGTCCACGTCCCTTTTGCATACAATGTGTTGGTTGGAAGATTTGGAATAACGGTGTTTGCTATGATTATATCAACGGTGCATCAAAAGATCAAATTCCCAACAACCGGGGGAATTGCTGAGCTCACTACAAACTATCGCGACTCTTGGAGTTTCTATGCTACATCAACTAAACCAATTAAGGCAAAAACTAATCCAAATGTCGCGATGATCGACATTCATCCCTTGGAAGAGCCTAAAATAGTTGGTCAAATGGATACAGAGAGGGCGCTTGCTACGCAAGAGGATCAAACGATGATGCCAGATAATTCTGATTCTCCGGATAAAGAAATCGCCCCAGAGAAGACTAAGGAGGATAAGGAAGACAAGACGACTTTGCGATACAAGAAGCAAATGGAGATTGAGCGTATGAACCCTCTAGAGAATTTAAGGAGGTTATTCTGGTGAGCAATGAACCTGACAAGGTCATTAAAATCTGTAGCGAGTTGCCGTCGGAGATTGAAAAGGCATTATTGGAGTGCTTGTGGAGAAATTTTGATGTATTTGCATGGACAGACTCTGATTTGAAGGGAATAGACCCTCGAGTTGCGGTACATCAGCTGAATGTCAACCCGAATGCTAAGCCTGTTCAACAGAAAAAGAGACATTTCAGTGATGAAAAGAACAAGGCTGCAGAATTGGAGGAACAAACAAAGTTAGCTGCAGATCACACATTTGAAGTACGATACTCTGAATGGCTCAGCAACGTTGTACTTGTACCAAAGAAGCCGACAGTATGGGGAATGTGTGTGGATTACACTGACTTGAACAAACATTGTCCACGAGATCCTTTCCCTTTGCCTAGGATTGATCACGTGGTTGACTCTACAGCTGGGTGTGCATTACTAAGTCTTGCGATGCACATAGCGATTTCCATCAAATACTAATGGCGGTGAAAGATCAACACAAAACAACTTTTATCACAGACAGAGGTATATTCTGTAACAAAGTGATGTCGTTCGGCTTGAAGAATGCTGGAGCGACCTTTCAGAGGTTGGTAGCAAAGATGTTCTATCATCAAATTGGTAAGACTATGGAGGTTTACATTGATGACATGCTTATCAAAAGTCTGAAGGCGGAAGATCATGTTAAACATCTCGATGAGGCTTTTGGTATCATGAAACAATATGGAATGAAATTAAATCCAAAGAAGTGTACATTCGGAGTCAAGGCTGGAAGGTTTCTGGGTTTCATGGTAAACGAACGAGGCATTGAAGCTAACCCAGACAAGATCAAGGCCATAATGGATTTACCATCCCCCAAATCCGTTCGCGAGGTGCAACGATTGGTGGGAAGAATCACGACACTTAGCCGTTTTATTTCACATTCTGCAGAGAAAAGCTTACATTTCTTCAAGAAGCTACGGAAGACACCTAAGTTTGTCTGGACTAAGGATTGTGAGAAAGCCTTTCGTCAGTTAAAGGTTTATCCCACGACGCCACCATTATTATCTAAGCCCAAGGACAATGAGATGATATATCTCTACTTGGCCATAACGAAGAACTCATTGAGCACAGTACTTGTGCGAGAAGAAGATAAGAAACATCTGCCAATCTATTACGTGAGCAAAGTGTTGAATGGGGCAGAACTGAATTATCTGGAAATCAAAAAGCTAGCATATGCACTCGTGATAACTGCGTGGAAGTTGAGGCCATATTTTCAATGTCATTCGGCCACTGTCTTAACTAATCAACCATTGAAGCAAGTTATGGCAAAACTGGAGACATCAGGCAGACTTGTGAAGTGGGCGATCGAGCTAGAAGAATATGGTCTGGAGTATTTACCAAAAACCGCAATCAAAGCACAAAGGTTGGCGGACTTTGTGGCGGAAACTATTTCAGAGGCGGAACAGGCGCCTGATGTAGCTATGGTAACGGAGGATGGTAAAAAAGATACATCTGGTATAACAAAGGAAACATGGACTTTGCACGTGGACGGATCTTCCACAGTTGATGCTGGGGGAGCTGGAGTGTACTTAAGATCGGCAGAAGGGAGGGAATTAGACTATGTTATAAGATTGAATTTTCAAGTTACAAATAATCAGGTTGAGTATGAGGCTATGCTAGCTGGTATTCAAATGGCAAAATCGCTGGGGATAACGATACTTGTTGCATTCACGAATTCACAACTGATTGCTAATCAATTCGAGGGGAGGTATGAAGCTAAGGAGGCTGCAATAGTGAAGTATCTTGACAAGTTAAAAGAAGTGACATCAAACTTTGATACTTTTACTGTTTCACAAATCCCACGAGCGGAGAATGAACGTGCTGACTCTCTGTCGCGATTTGCAAGTACCGCTGAAGTCTTTGTCAAAAGACGGGTTACTTTATTGGCTGCAAAGCAACCTTCGATTGGCAAATGGGTTGAATTCAAAACCAACACAAGCATTGGATTACGCTCTGCCAGTGGAGGTTGAGGCATACTGGAAGGATGAGATTATTGACTATCTACAAAACGGAAATTTGCCAACTGATCCACAAGCGGTCATGAAGCTCAAGTACAAATCGACAAGATTCACGATGTTCAATGGAGAACTTTACAAAAGGTCGTTCGAAGGACCACTCTTAAGATGTCTGTCGCCATCACAGGCAAAACAAGTCTTAAGAGAAATTCATGAGGGAAGCTGCGACAATCATTCAGGAGGACGTTCCTTGCCTCAGAAAATACTCCGTCAAGGATATTTTTGGCCAACTATTATGAGAGATGCTATGGACTACACTAGGAAGTGCAGAAGTTGTCAACTACATTCGAAGATTATTCATACACCTGCACAACCTATGACAACGGTGAGCTACGGATGCCCATTCGATCAATGGGGGATAGATATTGTTGGACCAATGCCAATAGCGTCTGGAGGTAGAAAATGGCTATTGGTGGCAGTGGAGTATTACACCAAGTGTGTTGAGGCCGAAGCACTTGTGTCAATAACGGAGGCTAATGTAAAGCAATTTATATGGAAGAATATTGTATGTATATTTGGAATTTCAAGGGTCTTAATTTCCGACAATGGAAGACAGTTCCAAGTATTTAAGATTCAAGATTGGTGCAAGGACATGAAAATTGAACAACGATTCACATCTCTTACGCATCCTGGAGCGAACGGGCAAGTAGAGGCTACAAATAACACACTTGTGAAGAGCTTGGAGAAAAGGTTGGAAGGAGAAGGAGGAAATTGGGAAGATGAGCTGCCAGGGATACTATGGGCATATCGCACAACGCCTCGAACTTCAACTGGAGAAACTCCATATCTGCTAACATATGGATCTGAAGCAGTGATACCTGCAGAAATTGGGATGCCGACTTATCGTATTATCACATACGATGAGGAACAAGCAATAAGGGCAAGACAAATGGACCTTGAACTGATAGGAGCAACAAGGGAAGCAGCTTACCAACGTACTCAAGCTTACAAATCTATGATGGCTAAAGCATATGATAACAAGGTTCGTTTCATGAACCTTCAAGTGGGGGACTTGGTACTAAGGAAAGTCGAAGCTACCAAGCATACTGGAAAGTTGAAGCCAAACTGGAAAGGACCGTACAGAGTGGATAAAGCAAGCTCCAAAGGATATTACTACTTACAAGAGTTGGGTGGAAGGACTCTATCACGCCCCTGGAACGTCAAGAACTTAAGAAGGTTTTACAGTTAGGACACTAGCATTCTAACAGCCTTGTGGCACGATAGGACCGTAGTTTCAATGCTTTATTCGCTTATTCTTTTACGAATTACGAGTCTCTTTACGTGGACTCCAATTGTAATACTTAGTAGCAAACTACGGGGACTTGATTCCTAGCCACCTATATACGGCAGGATACGTAGGCAACTCGGAAGTTACTCGAGCTTAGTCCCAAAATTAATAAAATTTCCTATTTTATCCAAGTTTGATTGTTTGCCTACATCCTACTTACATGATTATTAACACAAGCATAATTAAAGTTGAGTTCACACACTCCAAAAGTATAAGTATAAACACTTATTAAAACAAGCACTAGCCTCGTAAAGCCGAGCACAAGCCCTCGCACTCTTAAAGCTGAGCACAAGCCCTCGCACTCTTAAAATGAGCACTAGCCTCGTAAAGCCGAGCACAAGCCCTCGCACTCTTAAAGCGGAGCACAAGCCCTCGCACTCTTAAAACGAGCACTAGGCTCGTAAAGCCGAGCACAAGCCCTCACACTCTTAAAACGAGCATTAGCCTTGTAAAGCCGAGCACAAGCCCTCGCACTCTTAAAACGAGCACTAGCCTCGTAAAGCCAAGCACACGTCCTCGCACTCATAAAACGAGCACAAGCACTCGTAAAGCCGAGCACAAGCACTAGCAAAACACACAAGTCAATACTTGTAAATACAACACAAGTATTTCAAACAAAAATTAACAAGGCTAACACAATTAGCATGGGAAGTAAAGGAATTGCACAATTACTTAAAGCATGCAAGTATGGAAACACATTCACCAGCATAGGGCAAAAGACACAAGGCAATTGCAAAGTCAATATCAACTAAAAAGGAAGGATAAGAGCCAAAAATGCGCACAAGTCAACAAAATGTACCAAATAAAAATATACTATACGAATGAAGTAAACTGTACGAATGTAAAAATATTGTACGAAGAATAAGATGTTCTAAAAGAGCTAAGGCACAGACGCCAGAGATAAGGCACGCAGGCCAATCAAATCACTATCACGGGAGGAGCATCAACCCGAGCGACTCCACAGCACCCTGACTCTGCGCCTGGATGTCAGCAAATGACTCATTCAGTGATCCCATGTCGTCAATAGGAGAGAGCCTACGAGGCGCAGTGTTTGAAGGAGGAGCATCTAGCGTCGCCTGATCTGCCTCCATCGGACCCTCAAGAACCTGCGGGTCGAACGCCAGCTCACCCTCCTCCAGTGGCTCGGATCGTGCAGCAGCAGCAGTGGAAGTATAAGGCTACTCATCCAAGTACTCCGAGAGCCACACATGCTGCAGAGGAAAAACAACGGCGAAGGGATCATGCTTGGGCGCACCCACCTCCTCTGCAGATGCGGGATCGACAGCAGCAGCAGCAGTACCCGAGGTCTCACCAGCCTCAGCGTCATCTTCCTTCAAGCAATCGAGGATGTTAAAATCCTCCTTCTTGAATCCCGACGCCAGCGCACCTCGGGACACGACCTCGTCCAGGGCCATACTATAACCCTTTGCCATGTCGTATCCGCCCCTGGCCAAGGCGATCTTCTCCCAGGTTGCCGAGCGGAAGGGTGGCTATGGACACTTTCTCATCGTCAGGAAGCTCCTACATAGCCACAAAAGTTAAAGTATAAATAGATGGTAAAAAATCGAAAGTGCAAGGAAAAAGTTTAATAAAAGAGGGGTTACCTCGCGCATAGCTCTCTCGTAACCATCCTACTCAGCAGTCAGGAGCGCAGCCTTCACAGAGGCAAGCTCAGCCTCGAGCTTTGCGCGTGCCTCCTCTACGGCCGTAGCACCGTCCGTCATCGTCTTGATGGTGTCGACATGATCATCGATGACGACAGTGGCATGGAGAAGGTCCTTAGTAAGCTGACCGGCATGCATTTTCTCCTCAAAGAGCTCCTTCTCAGCACCAGCAGTGGTCGCGCGTGCAGCCTCTAATTCAGCTCGAGTGGCCTTCAACTCCTCAACGACCACCATCAGGTTCTTCTCAGCCTGAGTCACCGAGCTGCAATGCCTCTCCAGCATTGAAATACTGACTCTGAGAAGTCATGGCAATTTCGAAGTTCTCCGCCATAGTTTGAGCGTTAATGAAGAACTGCAGAACACATAGAAAGTTAGTATAAAGCACGATAAACAACAAATACAAGAAATGGCGTAAGACTTGATGAATAGAAGTCAAGCAAATCTACTAACCTCGCACATAGACAGTGCCATGCAGCTGATCAGCTCCTCATGGCCCAGCTCTTTGAAATAAAGCTGGCGGTCGAAGGCAGGCATCAACCCCTTATCAGACGAAGGGCGGTAGTGTCCTTCATTGTGAACTGACCTGCCTCGACCGAGGCTTGCAGAATCTCCTCAACATCAATATTGAGCTCGCCCTCCTCGAAGTTGTTAAACGTGTCATGCGCAGGCCTCTTGCCATGTCGATGATCCTCGGAGGTGAAGGCCTCTTTCTCACAGCAAGATCAGAACCTGCCTCGTTCCCCTGCCGAACACCATCCACGACGGGCTGGATCCTCACCCTCTTAGTCGAAGGCGAGGGTGGAGGAGAACGCTCTGGAATAAAAGGCTCCGAATCGGCCGGCGGCAAACCAGGAGCATCAGTGGCAGTCGACTGCGAATGAGCCAAAGAGGAAGCAGGCGCAGACCCCCTACCTCGACTCAACCCCCGTGTCGAGCCAGCAGCAGCAGTAGGGGGAGTAGGGGCGTTGGGAGCCCTAGAACTGGTACCAGCAGTCTTTGCACCCCGACGGCTGGTCTTCTCAGGAATAGGTGCCAAAGGCCTGAGGTGCGTTGGCACTCCACTTCATAGCAGCAAGCCTCTTCTTCGTCTTGTCCATAACTATGCGCTCTGCAAAGTACAAATAATGCAAGGGTTAGAAGATATGAAAGAAATAAAGAAATAACAAGCAAAAATTAGCAACATGCATAATATTATACCAAAAACGGAAGGCTCAACACCAGCATGGCGAGTATAACCACCGGCCCACAGGACTGGGGGCGTGGTCAACTCAAAGGCATCAAACTGATGCTCTTTCAGTGTGTCAATCACTGTCTGAGTATAGACAGGAGCAGGACATGAGGGCGACGGGTGTGCGTCAGTCCAATGCCTCTTGAATCGGAATTCTTGTGGCTTGGACTCTTTCACGAAGAACCATTGCTTCTTCCACTGCGCCCCAAAACTCGACTACAGCTCAGACAGGAAGCACTGCTTCTTCCTCTAACTCAGATAGTAGAACCCGGCGTCGACACCCCTATGGCGGAATTTGACCAGAAAAAGTTGCCAGAAACCGTTAACTAAACACGGGAGGCTGAAGACGCGGGTGAACATCACATACGCATACATCTGAGTATACGCGTTGGGCGTGAAATGTGAAGGGCAGGAATTCAAGGAGGTCATGATTTCGGATACGATAGGGTCTATGGGAAACCTAATACCGTACTGGAGGTAACCGTTGAAAACGGTAAGGCACCCCTCAGGCGGGTTGTTCATCCTATCGTCCGGCCCAGGCACTATGATTTGGTAGGTGTCAGGGATGTCATAGGTATCGCGGTAATAATTAATGTCATACGGTAAAGAAGAAGGAAATTGGTCAAAATTAATCAAGTTTCGGACAGGGCTTGGCGCATGAGAGTTTAAGTTAAGGCCATCGACGGCTAACTCCTCGATGGTCTCATCTACAACAGTGGGATTAATCAAAGGGGTTTTGGTAGGCGGGTTAGGAATGAAAGCATAAGTAGGTGGGGGCACATACGGTACAATGCTAAGCTGAGCAGAAGTAACCTCATCTTCACCTAAAATATCTACATCCCTATCTGAGCCCCTATCATCACTAGAAGAAGTGTCATCAGAGGAGTCGTCGCTACTGTTGCTAGTGGACTCGTCCTCTTTAGACCTATATGACCTACTACTCTCTTCACTATTGTTGTTGGTCGGCTCACTATAAAAAATACGAGCCATAATAAGGTTCAGGGTAAAGGATTACCGGCACGAGGGTCAAGGTCAATGGAGACTTCTTCGCTCGGATCACGCTGCTCGTATGATCTTTGTGCAGAAACAAACAGCTTCAGTGCACCGGGAACTCGGATTTTCTCTGGCTGTGATTGTTGAGGCCGGTACGGAGATGCCGGGCGCCTTGTGTTCGAGTTGTGTGGATTGCTATGATGATTCTGGTAAGACCGGGACGAAGAAGCACGAGACTGGTTGCGTGAGTTGTAGTACGGATGAGGACGAGACTGGGAGGGTGAAGGACGTCTCGAGGATCGGTTACGCCGAAGGCGAGCCGTTGTAACAAAATCTGCAAAAAATTAACTCGTAAGCACGTGACAAAAATTTCTAAAAAGTTGAAAATATTCACAAGTGTGATAACTCGAAATAAGTGAGGTCTTTCGACCTATTCTTTCGAGTTATCTAAGTCATTTAGACTTACCGAGGTTCAACAAGTAAAAAGGCAGGTTTTCGAGCTATTCTGGAGATTTTTGATCTATTCGGGAATTTTTTCGAGTAGTTTTTGTGTTTTTCAAGCTATTTGCACTGTTTACTCAGAGAGAAAATTCGAGCTATATATTTCGAGCTATTTTTCCAGAGCTCTGGGTCACAGCGTCAGCGAGAAATGGCAAAATGAAATGCGGAGCGGAGTATTTATAGGGGAAATGATGCGGGAGTTACAGAAATGCCCCTATTTCGACCTATATCGTATTTCGACCTATTTTCTAAATTCGAATTACAGAATTTCGAGTTACTTCTTCGGGAAGGTCTTTCGAGTTATTCTTTTTCGAGTTACCAAAAATAGCAAATTCGATCTATTTTCGAGTTTTGATATTTTTGTCCAAAATGTTGATTTTTTACACCGAGGCCGATTTCGATGCACGGTTCTCGGTTACTTGGCTTATTTTATAATTTGTATGACCAATGTTTCTACACATTACTCTTACAAACTGGGGGACTCCATGATGTACCATATTTCGGTACCGCCACGTCATAATATCCAATATAGTACCACGAGCGTATTTCGGGACATATTATGCCACGTCAACACCATTAGTTTTTAATGCAAAATTATAATTTAAGGCGAAACTCAGAAATCGGCCCAAGTAGGCCCAAATCAAACCCGTGCAGGCCCGATCGAGGCCCGAACAGGCTATTTCGAGCTATTTCAAGCCCAATTCGAGCTATCTGGGGCCAAATTCGAGCTATTTGAGGCCTAGTTCGACCTATTTGAAAGCCCAATTTGAGCTATTTCAAGATAGCTCTAATTCGACCTATTTCGAATCATAGTTCTACTTGGAGTGCACTTCTAGCTGAACAAGGACTCTTAATACTATATAAGGGGGTCCCATGCTTCTTTTTAAGGTACGTTTTTATATTTTCAAGCATTCATTTCGAGCAATATTAGTCGAATTCGAGCTATTAGAGCAATCATTTCGAGTTGTTTGAAATAGCTCTTGTTCGACCTATATTGAGTGTATTTCGAGTTATTTGAGGGTATTTCGATCTATTTGAATACCTTCATTTCGACTTATTTCACCATTTCGAGGTGTTTGTTTTCGACCTATTCAGCATATTTCGATCTATTTGTTCGAGCTATTGTCTCTCACGACAAGATCTCATTCCGACCCATCTGACTCGAGCGTCAGAATGCCTTCGCCGGAGAAGACACCGGCCTAGTTTACGTATGGTGTTGAGTGCAGGTTCCGAACTCAAAAGCTGCTTAAGCATCCAGAAGGAACTGAAGCAGTCTGACGTGGAGCGTTAACAAGTGGGCACGTATCCAGACGAAAATACCCCACGTCAATGGGTAATGGTAATTTAAATCTAAAGAACCAAAGAGTACATTAATGAAAATTTTCCATTTTTTCTTTTCCAGATTTAATCCTCAAGAAAATGAGAAAAAAACAGAACACACACACACACAAAAACCGTCTTTTTTCGCACCTCCCTCTCCTCCCCCACCCCACCTCCCAAACTGCGCCAGAAAAGCATAAGACTGCCTCTCATTTGAAAAACCTCTCACTCTTCACCATTAGGGTTAATAACAGGAGATTAGGGTTGGTTACACAATTGACACAATTCCATCGAGTTCTATATGTTTTGAATTCTCGGTTGTAGTTGAAACCTGGGATGAATAGGAGGGACTGGCGGTGGCGGCGCCGGACCTGCCCGTGGTGTTGTTTAGTAAAAAATAGAAATCAAGCATATTTAGAATCAAGAGGGGTATTTACACCTTTTGACAGTTTTTGTCTTTGTATTTTGTATTACTGATTTATGTTGGATTTAGTGAAGGGTACAATTGTCTTATTCACTATTCTGTTTTTTTATTTCAATGAAAATTGGTTCCAGGGGTGGTGATTGTAATTTCCCAAACCTCAGGGGAGGTGTCTGTAATTACACCAAACCTCAGGGGGTGTAGCTGTAATTATTCCTATTTCATATATAGAAAGTACATTTATTTGAAATATAAATAAAACATGTACATTTATTTAACATTAAGAACTTCTCTTCGTTTTTTTCTTTCTAGATTGAAAATATAATTTATGAAATTAAAGGGTAGATTATTCAAGTAAATATTTTTGTTGATTTCATACTTTCTGTTAATTTTAACACTACAAAGTTGTAGTTGCAATACCAAATATGAAGTAAGAGTGATTTGTGTACTTTTCCAAACATGAGGGCAATTTATGTAATTTACCCGTAGTTTAGGAGTAGTTTGTGCACTTTTTTGTTATACATCTGCCTGTCACATGCATTCTCAGGCGAAGGTTAGTATTTTTCGATGAAAAATGACTAGTTGTGCAATTTGTGCTTCTTTGAGACAAGCATATGGCTACTGACGGGATCAACCATATAGCATTCATCGTCGACGCCGCATCGCATGAATCGAGCCACGAGAGCCTAACCAAAACGGGAATGACAATCACAATAAAGGACCAAAAAGTTGTAACTTTATATTAAATGAATACACTGCACAAGATTCACATTAAAGTATTAATGTTGAAAAAATCACCTTTTGAACCAAGTGACTTTCAGTAATTAATTCAATTTAGACGCCAAATTAAGAAGACATAAAAGTAGCCGTTGCAGGTTTTTTTTTAGGATTATCTGGACTTGCCACTTTGCAAGAACAATCTCTTGTAAAATTATTACATCAGGCCTAATATTTATCACAAATCAATAGGATTTGCATAATCTACGAGAAAAAGAAAAAGAAATATACAAACCTTACAACTATAATTTTTTTTTAGTAATCTTCTATAACTTCTCCAAATCGCAAGAAAACTAAAACATTTTAAGTCAAACAGTTTTAATTTAAACAGTCATTAATCCTCGATATCTGTTTAATATTCTAAGTAAAGACATAGATAATTACAGCATCAATATATAATATATAAATTGCTTTGTATTAAACGTACGTGTGTAGAATCATATCATCATGTAGTATAATTTTATTCCATAAGGGGCCACCAAATGATACCAATTGAACTTCTGTCTTCTGTGCTGACATGGCAGAGATCCAAGGCAAAAGCGTAAGGGAACCCTAGTACTATATATAAGGTAAGAAAGGGTCCTAATTATAAGTATTTTGTGGAGTATTACTTATACTCCCACTGTTTTTTCCCATTTTCTAATATAAATTCTCTTTTCTGATAAAAAAAAAAAAAAAAAAAAAAAAAAAGAAAGAGTATGAACAGTATCATATCATTATTGTGTGTTCAAGTTCTTAAAATATAGTTATTATGTGCAAACAATAATTAATGCCAGAGAAAGACAGAAGTGCACGTGCATGTCCCCGTAATCGTCGAGATTTTTGAGTCAAAAGATGCACTGCACGTGCCTGATTGGTCAAAGGTCAAAAGGCAGTGATTGCGTTGCACGAGTCTACATTTTTTTTTTAACCTTCTTTCTTTTTTTAAATCTTGGTTTTTATTTATATACTAAAAAGGAAGATATAGCCCCTAATACTAGGATAAGAACGATGATGAGGAAGCTCGTCTCCTGATAAAATCTACGCCTTACGTTTGACCTAAAAGAAAACATTTATTTTGCAGAACGTCTATATTATTATAAAAATTCTTTTTAAAGTTTGAATAATTATCAGAAAACAAATTATGAAAACATTTTAAAAAATCAATAATATGAATACATATAGGACATAATGTTTCTCAAAATTTACAATATCTCTGAATTGTTAATATAACTAATATCCTACACAATCTATTCGTAATTTTGTTTAAGTTCAAGAAATGTCTGTAAAACTACACAAATAATAAGTGGAGTTTGTGTAATTAAATTAAATCAAGGAGCACCATTTTAATTTCTTAAAAATCCAAAAATTACATTCCCCAAAAAGTTATCTTAATACACATTTGCCTCTCTTTTTTTAACAGGTTCCATTCTTATGATATTGGAAGCTAAGTGGATATCTTTGACCAATACGTATCGTGGTTCATTCAGCGAAAAAGAAAAAAAAAAGTATCGTGGTTTGCATGTTACAGCTATACGCATTTTATAATAGTAATTCGATATATAGTATCAATTGTACTTGAAATTAAAAAATAGCATAAGGGTTTATATTAATGTAATACTTCTTATAAATTACTAATATATATCCAAGTTGCTTGGTGTAAAAAAATATAACCAAATGTTAAATATATAAACGGCCGCTAATCATGCCAATAGAGTAAAGTTTCTATACGTACTTAACGAATAAATGAAAACATTATTATGTTCAATTCTAAATAAATGAAATAAGATACATTTAAAGTGTAATGCATCAATGATTTTCTAAATATTCTCAATTTATTATGAGAGCAACCCAGAAATTTGCCAACGTTTAGCTAGTCAACACATAAAATAAGAAGTTTTAGTGTGTATAAATAATAGCAAAGACGTCAAAAGAAAATCAAATATCTTATATATAAAAAATATATGACATAAAACACTTATATATTTTTATATATTTTACCCATTTCTTTTCCATTTCTCATATAATTTCTTTTAGAAAGGAATGAGATCTATGTTCCTGAAATAATCTAACGAGAAATCATATATAATAACATAATGTTCGAAGTAGGAGTATAACACATAACAGTTGTAATTGGATGGTTACAAAGAAATAGTAATTGGTATTGCATATTCTTCACTTGAATTAACATTCTATAAGTAGCATTTCATCTATTTAGAACATTAAGATAAATATGCTTAATGGGTCATGCGGTGGCCTTTACACTCGTTACGAGGCGAATCTAAATGCGCAAAGTCCAATATTGTTTTACGCATAATCCAATTTTTATCTATCCAATATGCGGTAATAGAACTAAAATGGAATAATTCACTACCTTGCCATAAATTTGAAGTCAAAGAGATTCTACCTTGAAATTTTTAAATTCGTATTTAAATTCTACAATTTGTTTCTTATATTGCTTACCACCATCACTAAAACAAGTTACCATTGAAACTTTCTTAAATTTGCATTGCACTACTCTTCTAATAAAGTTTTCAATTAATTCATTTTGCGAAACTAGAAGGCTATTCATTTTAAACAATAAATTGTGCTAAACAAATGCGCATGTAATTTTAGTCATACCTCCATGGTGACATAGTACCGTATGGTTATCGTCACATATCCAGCGCGTCTACACTGCGATCCTTATGTGCCAACATTAAATGTCTTTGTATGTCCGTTCCCCATCCATTTTTGTATATCCTTTTAGGCGTATCAGCATCGTAAGCATGGTGACGCACGTACGGATTGGTACTTGATTGATCCCTTATTGGAACGTTGCATAGTGGCGCTAATCCGTTAATTTCGAAATGAGATGGGACGGATCAGCCACAATGATCGGAGTTTCCTTCGTTCACATAATTGGAACGACGATATAATGTGTAAATAAAAATTGACAGTAAAACAAAATACTAGAAATTTAAATAAAATACTAGGGATTTATAGAGCAATTAAGTGGAGTTTGGCTAGAGAGAATAAACTGTGATGAATTAGTTAGTTCACAGTGGAAAAAATAGAAGAAGTAAGGTTATTTATAGTTGTAAAAAGGTTGGGGTTTCAAAAGAAAAAAAAAAGTAAAAAAAAAAATAAAAAATTGGCGCGAGGCAAAGGTCTGAATTTGGATCGTTGCTCACTAGCCGTTGCAATGCAATTGCGGCTAGTTCAAACTTTTTCAGCTGACCCAACTCTTTGCTGGGTCAGCCTTTTAGAAAAAAAACTTTTTAGGGCCCAACGCGGCTTGCTTTTCGCGGTCCAAATGTTTGCTTGAGCCGTGCTAGACCAGATAAGCCATTACATGGCCCGCGACCTGACACGCATAAGAGGCGTGTCGGGCCGTACTTTTCCGTGTGTTGGGCCATGCCGGGCCGAATTGGCACAATCCGATTAACATCTTTATTCACACTCCTATATTAACAATGAGGTTGTGGGATTGTTTAACTCACTTACAAAGTTTAGATTTTCAGAGTAGACTAGTTTTGACTATAATGTTTCTCTCATTTTCAATCGTCAATATTAATAATATTCTTCATTCATTTTCAACTCTGTATTCAGATCTCGATTACAAATCACTAAAATATTTACTAATCTTAGGTGTGAAATCGCCTATATAGTACGAGTTACACTGTCATACGCATACGCGTCGGTTGAACTAAGTAATAAGGCTATATGAATCGATGAATTATGGTGAGGTAAAATTCGCAAGTATACGAAATCGTAACAAGTAATAAAGTGATATGTGAAGTTATCGATCTCACGAAAAATAAATAGTTAAGAACCAAAATTGATCAAATTTAATTTTATTTGAGAATCTGAATTTTGAGTATATTCAGGTGAAAAGATTAACAATGTAACTAAGTGGAATAACATGTAGATAATTGTTACAATAAAAATAGAGATTAACAATATTACCGACTTAGTAAAATAAGTATGACCGGTAAAATAAAGTATAATTAAACAGATAATATTACGAGAGCTGGGAATGATGATTTCAGTGTCTGATCTAACTTAAGTTAAATATATTGACATGATTTTTATGTTTGAAACAGTTGCTAGTTAGTTACTCCCTTGTTTTACGTACTCTTTCTCAAGTTATACATAAATTCTATATTTTTACTACTAAAAAATGAGTTGAATTGCAAAAGTATGCATTTTACACTTCTTGGTAATTTTGTCAAACACATGAAAACAAATAGATATATTTCTATTCTATCCAATAATTCATGATATTTATTTCAAAGCTTTGTGACAAAAATCTGCTCTCGATTTCATTTGGCCAGAATTTCAGAAGCATTACGTTTAGAAATAAATAATCCAATAATTACAACATCATAACAATATATTTAATTCAAATAAGATCATTATAACTAGGCTACGTCATATTTCCAACAGAGTTTAGTTAGCACATAATAACAAATAAAATAATACTACAAAATAAACATGACATTACTAAAATAAAGAGAGGTTAGAGATTGTTACAGATTTGATTCCGAGAAACCTCCAAGTACTCCGGAAAGAACTCCAAAAGGATGCCACCGTTAGAACTCCAAAGTGACTCCACGTAGAACTCCAAACTATTTTTTTAATATTACAAACTACTTGCCAAAACTATGACTATAAAGAAACTCTTACTTAGAGAGATGATTAGTGAGAAGAGAGGTGTGTTCCCATAAGGCAATTTTGTCCTCTATTTATAGGTGAACAAAAACAACAAGATTGCATCTTGATCATCAATCCCAATTTTAATCTAAAGGCTAAAAATTAATCTTCCATGGTGTGTTTGAACACATTTATCATGATTTTAGACCAAATGCTTAATCTTTTGAAGACTTTGACCATCAAATTTCTTTGTTTTGATCAAAGGATACGATGTGATTGTTGTGGTGAGATCTTGCTCATCCATTTTCTTTTTGATCCAACGGTCTAAATTTGTCGGTATTTCGCAGCAAAATTTTAGCTTTCCGCGCCTTCATCGTTTCGGCCATAACTCATTCTATAGATGTTGAAATTGCAAACCGCTTTTTGCATTGGACACTAAAAATCTTCAGCTTTCCAGTGGTATATAGCAAACCTCTTAATTCTTTTCTGCACAAAGGTCAGTAAATTTTGAAAGTTTCGCCCCTACTTTTCAAGTTTACCTCTAATCTACAAAACATGAAAACACACATAAAAATACCACATAAAAATCAAGAATATATAATTAAATAAGGAAATCTATAATAGTTATGACTGAGTTTACACACTCATCAAACTACCGTGATGTTTTATTGCTCTAAAAATAATGCAACCATGCCTTTCAAAACCAACCATTCAACCAGACGTCACTGTGAGATATAGAGTTGGAATTATTTCCATAAACAAGATCATGCAATACGGATAGAAAATCCAATAGCATGCATTGATCACGGATAATCATCATAAACAAATAAACACAAATCAACATAAATACTAAAGTTCATGGATCAAAGATCCGTTCAACCAAAGTCTCCTACAAATTCTGACCGCAGTGAATTTAGCCGAGCATAGTGTCTATAAGACACATGTTTTAGTTTGATTCGTCGCTCAAGAACTCCTACAAAACCAAACTAAGAACAAATACTAAAAGAAAAGTGTTTCTCTAAACAAGACTAAAAGCTAAAGACTGGTAATGATTCTGATTATTGTTTTGAGACTCTTTAGGTCTTTTAATAGATGATTTCAAATTTACTTCGTCCACCAATGATTTTAAATGATAAGTTTTCTTGTTGAATCATGATCCAGATAGATTTTAAGTGATCAACACAATTTTTGATGTAGTGTGGTCAGAAGCGTGGTTAAGTTTGGTCAAACATTATCAACTTTGGTATGTGGTCAAATTAGGCTACACCCTGCCCACGCAGCTTGGTAACGCTATGAAGAGTTGGCAAAGCTACATTGATAATGGTGTTGGCAACACTAGTGGGCAAGCTTTCTCACTGTGGTGGCTCTCGAGTGGTGCCGGAAGCGCTGATTGGGCTCTACTGCCAAAGCTGCTGGTGGAGTTTCTTCTCGTTGTTCTATTTCACTCTGTTAAATTTTTTGTTGATTCTGTTTGGTCTCTTTTTGCCTCATTTAATGTACTTTATTCCTTTCTTATGTGTCCTTTGACCCAAGACATACAAAATACAAAACAAACATAGATGACATAAAAAGTGCTCAAGAACTTGCAAAAAATTAAGTAAAAAGACATGATAAAAGAATACAAATTACACTCGCAGTAATAAGTATTATAACAAATATTTTTACTTGAAATGCAGCTGAGCCTTGGGAATACAAACAAATCTTACAATTCCAAAATAACGTGTTTATAATCTAATATTTTAATGAATTTGTAAAGTTCTAAAATGCAGGATTGATGATTATTTGTTCCAATATTGCTACTATGGTGATCTTATTATGAGAAAAGAATAGAGAGGGGAAAAGAGGACTAAGTCTTTAATGACTTATGAAATTCCTTAAACATGGCAATAAATCAAACTGTAAATAAGAAGAATAAATACGAAATATCACAAATGATTACATTTGCATCAGTGAAATGAAATAATTGTAATACGAGAATATTCAGGAATGAGTAAATAAACTTGTGCAAAAGCTTATAACAGATCCAGCCATAAAGCTCCCAAAAATAAACCTTGTACCATCTACGAGGAGCGACATCCCAAACATGACATGAGACATGCTCGAATACATGTCAATCTAACATGTAGTTTATGCACAACTCTTAACTTCAATCAATGCTTAGACAAAAGGGTATTAAATCAAAAATACTTAAACTGACAACCCTTATTTTTCGACAGTATATCGCCTTAGTTCCCGAACCCAACTTCTCAAAGGCGTCCCAATGGGTGAAAATAGTAATATCACAAGAGCTAATAAGCTACAAAATACTCATTGATCGTTTGAGCTGCGTAGCCCGAACATAATGTTTTGCTCCTTGTAGAGTTCAAGAACTAATAAATGTGTTATCACACTAGAACGATCAATACGATTATGAAACAATATGTGTTAACGAATTGATGAATATATTTAATTTTATTAGAGTTAATAAAACTAAAATATGCGACGAGTTAATGAATATGAAAAATAAGCCAGAAAATGACGAAAAAATGTTACTCGTGACTCTGAACAAAGAAACTGAGCTATTATATTCAAGTTTCTGAGGGTCGAGTGACAAATGCGCTTAAACAAATTAGGAATTGAACCTCAAGTTTTACCGTCAGAGAACTCTTTATCAGAGTCGATACTTGTCAAATCTAAATATACAAAATAAGTAACTTAATTCATTTCTCATAATTTTACAACAATAGACATATATTTTTCTTAAATTTAATATTTTAGAAATTTTAAATGAGTTCGAGTAAACATCTAATTATTGTTAATTATGGTAAGTATCACATTCATTTACCTATTTTATCTTTAAATATGACATAAAAGTCTAAGTAATGAGATTTACCATAACAAAGGGAGAGGTTGAAGACTAAAATTAATTACTTAATTAATATCAAAAATTTTGTTTCTAGTCCGATAATAACATATTTGATATTAATATATGTCTATATATATATATATATATATGTGTGTGTGTGTGTGTGTGTGTGTATATATAATGCATACTTAAACCTTTTTAAACTATATTCTTAACATAATTCAATAAATTACATATTACGTAATGATCTCAATCCAGAACTTCACCATGATCATAAATTCAAATAAATACTTTAATCCATCGGGTAAAATATCATCACAAGTTTAACTTTTGTACAAAATCGTTTTGTATCTAGTTGATAACATAAAATTACATAATATTGTGTTTATTAATTATGACAATTCATAAAAACTATAAATATGTAGATCCAATCAAAATAGTATTTCCAAAATAATTACTCTATGCTAATCAACTATGATTTGGTCATAAGGTAAAGATAACAACTCAGTTAAAATTGAAGTAATTAAAAGATTAACCTTGAAAACATACTACATATGTCATCTAAAGCTTGCAAGATCCATGGGTAATGTTAAATACGATTCTGAATTATGAACAACTGCTCTAAGTATGTAAAGACCCCATAGTAATGACCAATTTTAGGATTTGGATAGCTTTTGGCATTTTGCTCCTCGAGTTGATTAAACAAAGAGTATATGCAAATCTAGGATTGGAAACTGTTGCGGTCTCGGTTTTTACCTTCATAAATGGTTTGATATTATAGAATTAATTGAAAGTTTTGATTCTAAACACCATTAAAATATGTCACACAAATATTAGGTCAAAAGGATAAGGTTTGATATTATAAATAACTCTTGAAAGTTAGGAACTACTCTAACATTTACTAGAGAGAGGTAGATATTTACCTACTTTTGGCCCCTAAAAACGTTTTTTTTTTAATAAGGTACTTGAAGAAGAAAGTTAGCTTACACCAAGGATAGTATGTGGTTAGAAGTTTGGAGAAAAATATAGAGTTTTAATATGGATTTCAGGCTTCTAAAGTTTCTGCACCAAAACTGGTAGATTTGATAGTATTTAGTTTTGAGGATTTTAAAGGAAGAAGAAGAAGAAGGCTTTAAGGACTGGAATAATTTTTCGAACAATTTAGACATCAAGGGAAGAAAATTTGCAGAACAGAGTGAAAGCAAACTCGGAGAGAAAATGTGTCAGCAAAATATTGAAGAATAATACTTACAAACACACCATGTGAACTGTTAATTATACATGTCCCACTTTTAATTGTTCTTTTATCTTTATAAATAAGATATTTTAGATGAATACAAGTTGTATTGGCTGTAATTTAGTTATAATTTTTTATATTACAATAAAATAAATTTATCGCTATTTATTTTATCCAAAGTTACGATGTTTTACATAAATATGAGATAATTAAGGTTTAAACCAAACCTTTACCTTATGATTAATAACATCAGAACTTACATGCAAAAGAGAATTGAAATAAGTATTTCTAAGATCAAGAAAACTTTATGGTGGAAGCTTTAACCTTTATTTAAATTATATTGAACAAGAACCAATAAATAAATGATTATCATAAGAATAAATATGATAAGTTCATTTAAAGAAAAAAAACTTATGATAACTACACTAATTCAAAATAATACAGTTACTTCAAAACAAATATAGTGTCTACAAAATATTTAGGTTCAAAATATTATTTTTAAAAAGTTTAAGGATCTAAATTAAAATTTGGAAATACTTTTATTTTCTTCCAGATTTTAGGAGCTTTACAAAATTAACTATGTTTTCTGTTATTCTACGATATCTATGCATACATGATTCATTTTGTCATATTTACATGCATAAATCAAATCAATTATATGATGATCAAGTACATAAAATTGCACATTTCCCCAGAGATTTGTGAAGAAATTTACAAGTAATTGACAAAGTGCTATCTTTTTTTCCTTTCCATCTAAGGAAGGCCAAACTTTTAAATAATTTACTTTATAATGTGAATGTTAGAATGATTTACTTGAGTGTAAAGCCCCTAAAATTTGGAAAATATATTTTTTAAATATTTTCACTTTAGTCTTTGCACTTTTAAAAATCTCATTTGACCCCAAAATATTTTAGAAAATTTTCAATTTAGTCCAAAAAATTTCGAATCAGCCCAAGTATTTTATAAAAGCTTCATTTATTTGGAAAATATTTTGATAAAGCTCAAAGATGTGTAGTTTTCTTGATTTTGAATTAATATGGCATTTACATATTTCTTAAAGTTATATTAAATTTCTTTTAGTTCAATGTTTCAATATAATAAAACTAAATGTCATAGGTATAAAATTTGTTTTATCTGTATAACAATTGTTTCATGATTGCATGATGATTTAAAGATTTTTGGAAGAGTTAATTAGATGTTAAAACTTAAATTAAGCTTGATTGTTATTTAATTTAACAAATTAACCTACTTAATCCAAGAATAAATTAAATTTTGAAACAAATATTTGAGAATATTCAGATATAAATAAATTAATACTAAAATAAAAATAAAATAAATCAAAATCAAAATGCGTTTATAGTGTTTTTACTATTTGTTACTATTCAAAATAGTAACAAGACTTGTCTTTATAACCAAGGCTTCTTCTTCACTTCTTTCACACCATTTTCACTCCAGTTTCAAAACTTCCTTCTGCAAAGTTTATCTTATTTCTGTTTTGGTTATGTCTAAAATTATTTCCTGCCACAAAACTTCCTTGTTCCTTCTTCAAAATCACCCAACCCGAGTTCTATAAAATATGCGTCTTTTGGTGAAGTGACTTCGAACACCCCAAATCTCTATAAAAAATTCATGGTTTGCTCTGATATTCTAACAACATACTCTCCAAAGCGTTCAAAAGCAAAGCCCGAAAATAATCATCCATCCAAACAACTTAAAGGGTCTATTTGAGTTCTGTTCCTTCGGATTGCCGAAAAAATAAAAAACTGGGCTTGTCTTGAAATAATTCCTATAAATAGAAAATATATTATTTTGAGATGGGGTTTATTGCAAAGCATATCCATTTGTGTTAGAAACACTATTCATGAACAAACCTTATGCATCTGAAGCCTTTAAACGGCAGATCAAAGGTGAAAATATCAACTTGTCATTGTTTCGGCCGTTGAAATGACACATTGTGGCATTTCTTTAATTTCTCTTAGATGCATGATTAGAATTGTAATTTTCTTGATGATTTAGAAACTCAACACACATAGGATTCGAACTTGGGGGTGGTGCTAAACCCCCTCCTCGTTATATAGTGTTTTAAGGCCAAGGAAGATCATTAGATGATGAAGTGATAGAGATTAATTTTCTAATAAGTAGTTTTAGGTGTTTTAGGGAGTTTAGTTGGTAGTTTAAGTAGGATTTAGTAATTCAGGATACTTTTATCATGCTTTGATTTATGTTTCTGCAAATTTTCAGGTTTGCAGGCTTGATTATTAACTTAATTTGGCTATCTTAAGCACTAAGATAACTTAATCACCTGATTAAGCAACTTAATAATAAAACTTGTGGTTATTCCATAATTATATGACTATTAATATTTTTGTTGTTATATTTTCTATTAGGAGCAGAGATATTAGGATATAAGTGTGGTATTTAGAGTAGGTGTATTTAAGTTATAGTATAAGTTTTAGTTAGTTAGTTTTGATAATAATACTTAGCAAAGTTTAAGTTAACACTTAAATATGTCCGTTATCAAATCCTAATTAGTTTTGGATTCCATATTTTTATTATTTTCTTTGATAGGTTAATAAGGCAAATTAGTTATAATTTTAATCTTATAAAATTTCTTGATCATATTAAATGGATATTACTTTAAGAATAAGTATTTTATCAAAATATCAAACTAGTTTTAAAACCCCCAGTTGTTTTAATTACTATGCTTTTCCTAAGCAAAATATTTTATTGTAACATATTTAACTTATCATTATTCGTTTTAATCAAAACAAATATTTGCGTTGTTTATCATTATTAGATTTAATTGACATACTTTTTACATATTTAGGATACGAAAAAAATAAGCCGAGGTTCTCCATACGGTAAAAGGTGAGGTTCAGTTCCTAATTTGTTCCAACCCCATTTGGCACCCGGCACTGAGGAACTTGAACAAATTATTCGTGGTTCTTTGCTTTCGAATTATGGATAACCTTTTAGTTACCAATTTCTTGTATTTACATTTCTCATCAACTATCTTTCTAAATATTTTAACTTGTTCTTATTGTTTTTTCTTATTAGGATAAATTATTCTCCTATTGAACTGAATTTCTTGTTTGTTATATCATGTTGATTAAATCATATCAAGTATGTTTTAAAATGACAACGATCTGTTGGTTTTTGAACTATGCCATAAACAACAAACTATGTTCGGATTTATAGCTCGTAGAGCAACGGATTTTATCTAGTAAACTAGCTCATTGATATTTTTGTTACCCATTGGGACGCCTTTGGGAAGTTGGGCCTAGGGATTGTGTCGATTTACTGCTGGTCAGCAAAGGGCTGTTGGTTTAAGTAATTTCACTCAATACCCATTTGATCTAGGCGTCGCTTGCAGTCAGAAGTTGGCTGTAACCCACGTGCTGGATAGACATGTACTCGAACATGTCTTTTGGTTTTGTGCGAGGTCTCTCCTTGTGTGGAGGGATAAGGTAGAAGTTTGGGGGCCGTATGGCTGGATTTGTTATGTCTTGTTTAGATGCACATGTTTATTACCTTCTTGTCCTGAATATCTTATCTTGTCTTAAACTTCCTGTTTTTCCATATGATTAGTTCATGAACTCCTAATTTACTGAAGCTTCTTTTATTTCTCGATTTACTTGTCAAATTTTAAAAATCTCACTAAGTTATCAAAAACTTACTTCTCTATTTCTTTTGTCTGTCCATTCCTTAGAAAATGAGCAGTTGAGAACACGATCGAGTCGAAAGACTAAGAATTTTATTTAAAGCGTGGAGACTATTCATCGAGCATTTCGGGAAATTTTTGGAAATTCTATTATTGATTTTGATTAAAGGGATAATTTATTAAGATGTAATAACCATTTGTATTTTCAAAAACTTCCACTGTAATAAATGTAAAAGTTATTACTTTTTATTTTTATTTTTATTTTTATGGTTTTGATATGGAAAGTGAGGCCACTCTCCAATGGTTACGTTTTAGGCTGAGTTTTACCAATTCAAATTGAAGCACGACTCGTGGGGCGCGGTCCACACATTGAATGTTGTTACGATAACTACAATCTCAATGAAAAAAATAAGAATTTTGTAAAACTTAACCAAGAAATCTTTCGTTGACCGATTGATTTAATAAAGGAACATTTAAGGGTTGTACTTTCTAAAAGAGGTAAAGGCAACATTGTGGAAATAATATGCTAATTTTATAAATTGTGTGCACTTGATTACAGCAAGCATGCATTGGGTTCTTAGTAAGACAAATTTCCCGTATTACATTAATTTTGAAAATAAGGAGAGAGACTTGATATCTTGACGCAGAACAAAAATATGGAATTGAAAACAGAAACCTGTTAATGATGAAAAATATTGGAATCCAAAGTTTAATAAAAATATTGATTTAATAAAGAGATGATTAAACGATAATTGAAACATAATAAAGAAGAGCTATATATAACCCCAGAAATAAGTAGGAAAATAAACTCTACGTGGAAATAAATTCGAAAAGAAAATAGAATAGAATACTAATTAGAAGCAACTTCTAATGATTCCAAAATACTAATAAAACCAAAATGTTAAAAAACTAACACTCCTATAAAATAAGAACGACGCCATAAAATTATTTTTCTCGAGAACTGCTTTAGACATGGTTTTTCAAAGTTGAAGTTGCATTGTGAGCCGGTACACAACTAATGCAGTTGTAGATCACCGCAAAGCTACTATTAATTTATTATAAGTTGTTGTATTTTGAGTTTGACTCTTATTTACAATTATTTTTAAATTGTAAATTGTTTTACTTATTGTCATCTACATTATTTTACTTTCTATCGAGATTTGTCTTGTTGATGTGGAGAGATCGGATGGAGCTATGCTCGGGTGGGCATTTTACAATTTAAAGTTTAAAAATAAATAATAATTATGCATTTTATAATAAGTAATACTTTGATAATATATGCAAATGGATTATTTCGACTCATCCATCTATTATTCATGCACTAATCACTTAAATGTTTTTAGTGTACAATTAACTTTATAGATTCTGGCTCATCAATAAAGTCTTTTACTCTATCTACAATCCACCTCCCTTTTTTTCCACGTTTATTATTTAATTTTACAGTCTTAATTAGTGTATTTCCTCATAAGTTATTCATTTCAATCACATGAAATGAGTAACACCAAAAGTCAACTCTCTGGTACATAAGCTGAAACTGAACTTCATGCCAAAAATAAAATCAACTACTTCTAAATTGTACAAGTAAAAAGATCACATGTCTATATGAGTCCCCTGCCTACAGGCTTTACATTCCCAAGGCAAGCTTAAATTAGGCACAAGAACTCTTTCATCAAATAATTAAATATACACAAATGGCAAAGAATGATAAATGATAATGCAATTAATCTTATATAGAATAATAATGAAAGCGAAAAACCTTATTAATTAGGGTTACATGGTATTTATACTTACAAAGTATTTACAAAGTAGGACTTCTAGACTAACTAGAAAATATAAAATATTTATATAAATTATTTAATGCGACTCTCTCTATTACGCTCCCGCAAAATTGGCGTCCCATTAGCGAATTTTTTTTTGGGACGAGGAAGTTCAAACCGAGCGTGAGGATGAGCTTTTGTGAGAACATCAACTACTGATCCAAGGTGTTGACATAGAAAACCGAGAGAAAACGTTTTGTCGTTAAGTCCTGAAGAAAGTGAATATCATTGACAATATGCTTCATACGAGTGAGCATGACTGGATGAAAAGCAAGACGAGTAGCAGCAATGTTATCATAGAGAAGCCAAGGAGTCGACGACCATGTAATCGCCAGATCACGAAAGAGATGTCGTAGCCAGCACAGCTCCATAACAGCCAAGGCCAGGGCCCAATATTCTACCTCGATAGAGGAGCGAGCAATCCCTGTTTGCTTACAAGAATGCCAGGAAATTGGATTTGGACCAAGAAACACCATATACGCTAAAGTAGACTTACTATCTTGTAGATGCCACCAAAGTCCAAATCCAAGAAGGCACGAAGAGACAAATCCTAGGTTTTTCGGAGGAGAAGACCATGATGCAGAGTACCTTTCAGGTAGCAAAAAACTCGCTCGATAGCATGCCAATTAGTGGCGGTTGGAGCACTCATGTCCTCAGCCAGGCGACTAAAAGATAAGGCAATATCCGAACGAGTCAAGGAAAGGTACTGGAGACCACCAATGGCAGTGCAAAACTCAGTGACATCAACCAAGAATAAGACCAAAAACGCATGAGTTTGACACTCATTGGCGTGGTAAGAGGCTTAACCCCATCCATGTTGTGGTGATAAAACAAGTCCACAATATACTTATGATGTGAGAAAAATACACCCTCGTAGCAATGGGCAACCTTAATGCCAAGGAAATAAGAAAGGGGTCCAAGATCCTTGACAGCGAAGCCAAAACAAAGATGATCAGTGAGAGTGGCAAGCTGAGAGTCATTCAAGCCTGTGATGATCAAGTCGTCCATATAAACAAGGACAATGAGGTGTAGCAAACCTGACGTAAGGTGAATAACGATGTGTCTGGCTGGGATTGGCAAAAACCAAACTCCAGTAAGGCCGAATTGAGGGCCTCATACCAGAAAAGGGGTGTCAGCTTTATACCATAGAGGGATTTGTGCAAGCGGCAAACATGAGAAGGAGCAGTAGAACCAACAAACCCCGGAGGTTATTACATATACACATGTTCAAGAATATTACCATGCAGAGACACACTATTGATGTCAAGTTCACGGAGGCTCCAACCATGCAAAAGTGCAAGTGAGAGCACAAAACGAGTGGTGACCGAACCGGATTGAAAGTCTCATTATTATCCACGCCCCGACGCTAATGAAAACAATTAGTGACAAGTCTAACTTTATAAAGATCGAGAAAGCCATCAGGCTTGCGCTTGACACGAAAAATCCACTCGTAGAAAATAATACTGGCTCGACGAGTAAGAATCGAATTCCAAGTACCATGCTGAATCAGAAAGTGAACTCTTCAAACATTGCCTGGCGCCAGGAAGAGTTGGATAAAGACTGAGAAAAATATGTTTCACATCACCGAGAAGAGGGTGCTTGGTAGCACTAAAGAAGCGTTTGGGCTTAAAAATCTTATTTTGGCTTTGGGTGACAACACCCTTAATTTGTATATTTGTATAGGGATGAAGGGAGCAAATAAAGTTTTCGAAAGACATATAATTGTATGTTCATAATACTACTGTAATATAATATTTTTTTTTGTTAATTTGGTGTTGTATGATATTTGTATTTTGGATAGTGAATCGATTTGAGTTGGTAACCCGCTAACTTTGGGTATGGTCATTTTTTTTGTGACAACCTTACCAAACCCGCCTGCGTATACCCCTAATCAGCTGCATAACTCTGGAACAAGATCAACTTGCAAAAAGACGACCTAGGGTGGGCCATGCACCCGCAGTGGTTGCCAACGATGAGATCATATGAAGGATCTCGGGGGATATGGAGCCGAAAATTGCTGCAAGCGACAATTGGTTCTGCTTGAAACATGGAGAAAACGATGTTGGGTTATCTACCGATGGGGCGATGTTGGGGAGTATATGATGGGTAAGATCAAGACCGTTCAAAAGGGCGGTGGGGTGGGCACACCAACTTGGATAGTTGGCGGCGGTCAACTTAATCAGAATATGCTAATGCGCCGTGAGAGGGATCACTGATGGTGACGACTGATGCAGATTTGTGAGGAGAGATGGGGTGGCGGCAACACCAGCGAAAGTGGCGGAGGGACCACTCATCGGGGCGACTCTCAGGGTTTTGCAGAAAGTTGTTCGTGAGAGATTCGGTCTGACGTGATACCATATAGAATAATAATAAAAGTGACAAATCTTATTAGTTAGGTTTACATGATATTTATACTTACACGGTATTTACAAAGTAGAACTTCTAGACTAACTAGGAAATAAAATAATTACAGAAAACTTAGTTAATGGGACTCTCTCTAATATCTTACACGTGTAAATGCAGTAGTTTTGATGTAAATTTATTTGGCATGTTTAGTCCAAGCAACAAAGATTAAAGAAATGCGTCAATTTATATGTTCTACAAATTCACACTGATAATAGTATAAAATTCTAGATATGTTGATTAATGATTTTAAATTAAGGGCGCACGTGTGGTGTCACATGGTCTATACATGGCTCTCTAAAGTATGAAAATTAAAGAAATGTGTAAATTTTACCTCAAAAGAAAAATGTGTATACCTGGCTGTACTTCTCAAGTTTTGTTTAATCATAAACTTCTATTTCTATTTGAATAGATGTTGAAACAACTCTTGAACTTTTAGTAGAAGTTAGAAATAAACTCACTAAAGATACGAATAATCGTAAAGATACCATGCGAAGTTTATTAAAACTATAAAAGATCCCCTTACGTTTTTTATGTGTTCAAAGCATTAGGAACATATATTTAATTATTCTAATTATGAATTTATTGCTTGGAATGTGCAGGTATAATTATATTAATGTTTAATATAAATATTTCTTTATGGGGCTTGTTTAGAATCCAAATGAACGAAAAATATGCATGTTGGTCCGGCAGGGTCGGTCTTGATCTCAAACCCCGAGGACTGAATAGAGAGCATGGATCTACTCGAACCGCCATGGGTTCCTCTCCTCTGGATCAGCTCCCTTCTCCTCCAATTTAGCTTTAGTTACGACATATATCAACTTAATTAGTTGTTTTGATTAATAATATAAGAGCTTTATTAATTATAACTCAGCACCCCATACCCTTTTCGAAAATCAAATGGGGAACGAACACCCGAACTATATATAAAAATATAGCCCAATTTAGCTTTAGTTACTACATCACATATGAAATAATTATACCTTTTGATTTAGTGTATTTCAAACGGAAGTGTCTTACTAAAAGACGGTTCGCGCAGTAGAATTTCCTTATTTCGGCGTAAATGTTGAGAGGGTGTAAATAATTAGAAAATGAAGGAGAAAAAAAAAAGAGTGATGAAATAAAAAGTAAAATTTGATTCTAAAAAGATGGACCGCTAGCCCGGATCTTTCGCGTCCTTGCTGCTGCAGACAAATTTTCTTGTGGACAGAGCCAAAAGTCACCCCCCAACACCCTCCTCTAATTTTACTTTACTCTCATTATTATTATTATTATTTACTACTCTCTTTCTCTCTCTCCAAATTCACATACACTTTTTTTTCTCTAATTCATATAATAGAGATAATTACAGTAACACTCCTAAGGTTTGGTGTAATTACAGAGGCATCGTTGTGGTTTGAGAGATTACAGACACCTCCCCTGAGGTTTGAAACTTTACATAAACATCCCTATATAATTTAGAGGTTGTTTGAGTGTCATTTGTGGTATTATTATGCTTATTATGCTTACATCCCTGAAGTTGGTATAATTATGAGAATAATTTCTAATTTTTGAAAAATAAAAATATACTCCAAATAATTTTAGAAAACACTATATTATTGACTAGAAATATAAAAAATATTAAATTTAACATTAAATTTAACATTAAATTTATGTTATTTTTGTTAATTTTCATTTAGAAGGATAATTTTTGCAATTGAGATTTCTATTTCGTGTCTTTTTCTTCGCATGGAGATATAATTTCTAATGTAATGTTTCTTCTTTTTTTTTTGGTTGCAACCTATGTTAAAAAAAAAAACGGACCGCGCGCACTAAATAAACCATTCTCAAAGAATTGATAATACCAAAGTTATACAATATTTTAAAAACAATTTTGTATTTATTATATTTTCATGTTATTCACCACTATAAATTTAATATTTAAGAGTTAAAAATACTAGATGTGTTCTTACAAAAAAAATGCAATGTTCAACAAGAGTATCTAAATGTATAATTGATACAAACATCAAATATAGAATTATTATAAATTATGAATTTAAATAAATATCTAAAGTCGTACTCTAAATATAACTTTAGATAATAGTTCAATTTTCTTTACTAGTATTTAGGTAAATCTTTAGAAAATGAAGAGACATTACTATTAACTTGACCGTCTACTTCTCTGTTCTTTAAAGTATCAATAAAAATGACACATATTTTACCTTCAAAATTAATATTGACGTACAAAATCTCCCAACTATGTAAAAGATATCTACCAATTATCATTATTAACGTGCATTTAATTCCATTAACTGCTAGCTGCTTCTTTTCCCTTATTTTTTATGTTTCCCTTCTTTGGTCTTCTCCAATTTTTATTTTTCATTGTGCATAATAAATCCACTAGTAAGATAATTGGAATTTCTTCTTCTATTTATGAAGAATCAGGGCTTCCAATCGACAGTCGGACTGCAAAGCGCCCGGTTCTCGATCGAGTCTCGTTGCTTCCCTCCGCTTTTGACCATTGCCGGCCAGAAGGGGCGCCTCCGCTCGATGAGACCCCTGATTTGCGGCCCAACCAGCCTAACCGGCATGTCCGGGCCGCTGTTAAGAACATAATTGATAATTGATAAGCTGAAAAGTCCATGATCACGAAAGTAATTGTATTTAATTTGGATTTCTCACGTAATTCATGAGACTATTATAAGTGAAACAACAACAAAAAATCAAAATAAAAAAACAAGAAATTAAATATTTTTATACAATTAAAATATTTGGATTAAATTTGAAATTTTAGTTTGAATATTCTTAACATTTTTATTTAGTAAGATAGTAGTTTCTAAAAGTATTAAGAGTATTTGTTTTTTTCTTTTTCAAACATCAACTTCAGGGGTTGTAAGTATAATAAACATAATAAGATCATAAATAATACTCAAACAACCCTTAAGTTGTAGATGGGAGGCCTTTGTAAAGTTTCAAACCTCATGAGACTGAGACCTGTCTCTGTAATTACACAAAACTATAGGGGGTGTTGCTGTAATTATCCCTTCATAAGAAATATAATAGAAAAAAGAGGAAGATGTGTGATTGAACGCCGAATGGCAGATGGAACCGCCTCTTTCCTCCCATTATATTCCTCCACTTGCCCCCTCTCTCTCTCTCTACTCTGAGTAACTCATCTACCAAAAACTTTGTTTACTATTTAACTCTCCACATACATTGCATTTACTACTTACCCTTTCTCTTTATTTTATTTATTATTATTACCTTCTTCTTTTTTTTCAAAAACTAACCCTATATCTCTCTTCTCTAGTTGCCTTGTGTTTGGTTTGAGTAAATTTGCTACTTGCATGTGTCCTCTTTTTACTCTAATTCTTCCTCCTTAAGGCTTTACTAGCTATAATCAATTACCCTTTTCGACTTTCTTCATATTCTACTTTGCTAAGTTAGAAAGAAAGAAAGAAAGAAAGAAAGAAGCATTAATTCGTTGAAGACGCAGATGGATTCTACTATACATCATGTCCAATGCTGGTTAATAAGGTACATTAATTAATTAGCTAGGTTTGGTAATTAATTATTTATTTGTTATGGCTAGTCTATTACTTTTGATCAATTAATTGTATGTTTGATGTTTTTAGGAGTAGTAAAGTCTGATTGAAGATTGTTTCCAGTCCCAGAAGCTAGCTCCATCGATCGCCCGGGTATAAATTAAAAATAAAGAAAGGTGAAAATGGCAGGAGAAAGCAGCAAGTGGCTATCGTTCTCTCTCATGTCTTCAATGGAAATGCTCAACGGTTCTTCATCATCATCAACTCCTCACAATAATGACATGCTGCTGCAACACCTGCACTCCTCATCTTCTTCTTCTGCTGCTGATCAATACTACTCTTTCGCCGATAATTTCTATGCAACGTCTACTGGTAAATATATTATTATTATTATTATTATTTCATTTCTAACATTAATGACTAAAATGGTGCACGAATTCGTCCGTGTTTTCCGTTTTGTTTGAAAAAGGACAAGAATATGCACCCCTACGTGTAGTTGTTTTCATTTCCGTTACTTATCAAAAAAAAAATCATAATCAGACTCGAGTGGCTGTTATATTTCTTGCATTAAATGTTATTGTTGTTGTTGGTTTTGTTTTTAATTTTCACCAATTGTTGGATAATTCAGGGTGGGGTAATAATAAAAAATCTGAAGAAGTAATGTACGGCCACAACATGCATCCTCCTCCGGCTCCCAAGCTGGAAGACTTGTTTGGAGGAGATTCGACGACACAAGATTCGTCGTCAGTAATTACTCACCAAGATCTCAAAACCCTAGCACCATTCTCGGCAAACTCCGTAGGCTCCGAGGTCGACGATTCTTCGGGTTATGTTGTACACTCGTTGCCTAGTTATACTCCCATCGCTACTACTACTAATGCCTTGTCACTCGGAGTTACCGTTAACAATAAAGAACCAGCCGGGAGTTGCAAGAAAATTGCTGATACTTTTGGTCAAAGAACTTCCATTTATAGAGGCGTCACAAGGTACATTTTATTTATATGTTAGATCTTAAAATGCATGGATGGTGTTATGAATATGTATTTGATTGATGATATATATTGCAGACACAGATGGACAGGGAGATATGAAGCGCATCTGTGGGATAACAGCTGTAGAAGGGAAGGCCAAGCAAGAAAAGGCCGTCAAGGTACAACACTACACACTACATTCTTTATTTTTATTATTTGTGAAAATAGTACTGATTACTTCTTTCTTTATAAAATCAAAAATAACTGGGAGAAAAAGGGCTTTCAAATTTTGCGACAAGGACAAGGACATTCATTCATTAATGGGGTGGGAAACAACACTTGGACTGTTGCTTTATTTTTTTTGATTCATGGGTAAATTTTTTTATGATGATTGATTGAAGTGGAATAAATGTAGTACTATCTGTACTTTGTTTCTCCAGCTAGATTATATTATTTCATTCATTTCAAATCTTGGCCTGGCCGCCATTTTCATTCAACTTTCTTTCAACATTATTATTATTCTTTGGATTTTTGATCTCCAGGTCCATACATGGAAGTTTTGTCCATGATACGATACACCTAATGACAATGACCCACACACCTCACACTAGTGCCTGAAATTCTGAATTTTATCAGTTGGTTCCATACAATACAATAGCTTTTTAACTTTTACTTTTGTGGACCAAAACCAGTTTGACCAAATCACCACCCTCCACATCAAATTTAAATCAACTGCCCACCTTATTTTCAGGAATTCATTCACACCCTACCTAACCCTTTCTAGTTCTACTCATTTTTTTAATGCACTCTTTAAGTCATATATACATTTCATCATCATACTCAAGTTTTGTATTTCAACCATATCAGATCCTATTACATGCCTTCCTTCATGGAACAACCAAAAAACTATTTAATAATGGGATGACCAAGTACATTATTATTACCTGGACATAGTTACTTATATTGCTCATAATGTTGTTACAAAGTTTGTATGACTCGTATATGATATTGTTGCAATTGCAAAGTTACTTATGTATGATCACTTCAAACTACGGTTGTGGCTTATGTTCATTAATTTATAATGTTACATTATCAAGTTATCTATACATCGATGATTATTCCATTCTAGCCCCACCCCAGAAAAAAAGACTAACAAGAAAACCATTAGTTTGTAAAAGACTATCTGGTTGATGCGTACGTTCGCGAAAATTAAAATGAGATCAAAAGATTAGCCAAGGCTTGCAGCAATATGATGTGGCTAGTTTTTCCATATGTATGCCAATACTTTAATTATATATTCTAAATCTCTTGTTTGCTACTGATGTTTTTCTGGCAATGTACTAATGGGGTCTGTTCGTTTCTTTTTTGCATTGGTTGCCATTGCTTTTCCTCGATGCTGAATTTCACCTTCTGCAGTTTACTTGGGTAAGTAATGCTCTACTTTTGTGCTATGTAAATGTGTTCCGGTAGAGATTAATAAGTGTGCGGCATGCAGGTGGTTATGACAAGGAAGAAAAGGCGGCAAGGTCGTACGATTTGGCTGCGTTGAAGTACTGGGGTCCGACTGCCACCACAAACTTCCCAGTAAGTAATGACTATAGATATTTCATTCATTTGTAGTAAATCGTGCTTTCGTCTTTTGAATTGTTTGCATGATTTATCATTTGCATTAGTGTATGCTATGAAGTTTAATTGGAGCAATTTCTATTTCAGATGTCCAATTATTCCAAAGAAATGGAGGACATGAAGCACGCGACTAAACAAGAGTTCATCGCCTCGCTCAGAAGGTTTGCAATTGTTATCTGGACAGTCGACCACCTTTGCAGAATATTGTGATATGGCAGTCCACTATTTAGTTTGAAGTCTTTCTTAGCATATATCTTTCTATTATCGACAGGAAGAGTAGCGGTTTCTCAAGGGGAGCATCGATCTACAGGGGTGTAACAAGGTCTGAACTCTTATATATACACTTATACTTTGTAGTAATGGACAGTAATATTTGATGGCAGTGAAAACCATTGTTAATTTACTGGTCATAAACTTAATAGTCATGAACTTAATCAGGCATCATCAACAAGGCCGATGGCAAGCGCGGATTGGTCGTGTAGCAGGGAATAAAGATCTCTACCTCGGGACTTTTGGTATGTAAAAATCCCTTCTTTTTTCATCCTCATAATAAATCAAATTAAAGCCCCTATATTATAGATCCATTAATGAGATTAATTCTATCTAATGACTAACTCCAGTTTTGTAGCCAAGTTGGTAGTTAATTTTTTACTAATACTGATACAATGTATATTTCCCCAGCAACCGAGGAGGAAGCAGCAGAGGCCTACGACATAGCTGCGATCAAATTCCGAGGATTAAACGCCGTAACCAACTTTGAAATGAACCGTTACGACGTGGAAGCCATTGCAAAGAGCTCTCTTCCCATCGGTGGAACAGCAAAACGTCTGAAACTGTCCCTCGAAGCTGAAGAAAAGCTACATGCCCTCCAAGCTCCGTGCACCAGCAACAGCAGCAGCATCAGCTTCGCCTCTATCCCGCCACCAAGTACCATTCCTTATGGAGTACCCTTCGACACCGCTGCACCGACATATTACCACCACAACCTCTTTCATCACCTAAATGGCGCCAACTCGACTGCTGCCCCAAACCCATCTCTGATGCCCGAATTTTTCATGTGGCCCCACCAGTCCTATAATTAGCATGCTTTTAGTTATTAGCTACATTAGACATATACTAGTCTTCTACTAATGCTTAACCGTTTTAGAACTGATCGATGTCTATCTGTGTGACCCGTTTAAGGTTTAGGATTAACCTTATTAATTAGAGTAGTGATGATGGTAAGGAGGATACAGGGGGTGGTAGAAGCTGGAATGTTGCTGTAAGTAGCTTCATAGTTGGATATTTCTTATGTTTAATTAAAATTCAGATCATGTATGCTGGAACTGGAATAATATAATATGATACTTACTACTGGGAGTGGATTAATTTTCAAATGGTTTTCCATTCCCAGTAGCTGCTGCTAAATTCGATCAATTTTGCTGAATTGGTGATTTGTCTGACTTTGTGGTTTGGTGCTCTTTTCGTTATTATAATCCATTGTGACTGTGTTAGTATCTAATTAAAAGTTCCGCGAATTATGTTTAAATTCCCTAACTTCTTTTATAAGTTTATAACAAGAAATTGTAAGAGATTCAAAATAGTGAGTATGTATCCGCAATGTTACTTCTCTTCTCTCTACCACAAAATCCTTCAAAGCAAAGGGGTCCTTTGCAGGCTTAACCCGCCATATTTATTTATGTAACTATTGTGTTGATAACATTGTGTAGCTTACAACCTACACTAACTTTTTTCTAAATTATAAGCAATAACAATTTTATTACGCAACAAATGCATAAAATAATTTCTCATGTTTAAGTTTGTTGATCCATTTTGTATTTAAATTTTGTTATTCTATATTTCTCTCACGTGATGGTGGCCCTGCCCCTAAACAAGCTGATGCGCCAAATTAAGAAATGATGCGAGACCAAGACGGCCCAATTAAGTCCTATAACTGAAGGATTTGATTCAAACACTCTACTTGTTCGGATCAAGATCTCAGTCACCTACAATTTGCAACATTATTGAAAAAAAAATGTTTTGATACTAAATATATAATACATATTATTATAGCTACAAGCTCTCAAAATGTATCCAATACATATAAGGGTCAATTGCAATCACCCCCTATCGTTTGGGGTGTTTTGCAAAATGCTCCCTAACGTTTCAAAAAGAGCACTTTGTCCCCTAACGTTTGAAAAGTTGCCCCTAAGTCCTTGATCTACCGTTCGTTTTTGTCACGTGGCTATCTTTTCATCCATTAGATTCGACTCAGGGGGCAGCTTTACAAACGTTAGGGGGCAAAGTGCTCTTTTTGAAACGCTAGGGGGCACTTCGCAAAACACCCCAAACATTTAGGGGCAAAACGCAATTGACCCTACATATAATTATATCTAAGTTTTGCTTGTTCGGATCAAGTTTTGCTTAACCATTGCTCAGCCGAAGGCCGACTGCCTTCTTTTGTGTGGGTTCATTTATCAAACATCACAAATTCTATCACAAGTATAGAGTAAAAATAAAAATCACGACTCTTAGCAATACTCAATCGTTCGTTTTATAATTACATTTCTCTTCCTCTGCTGCCATTTTAACATCAACTAAGCAGCAACACTTCACTAAATAAAATAAAAAGAAAGTAACAATCCATCTCCAGAGGAGCACACACTGAAATAACACAATGCTACCAACTCTACATACAATACATTGTGCACATATCTATTCAGTTTCAGCGTAGCCCGCCTAGAGAAGTTAATCGATCTTTGAACAAACTGTATTCGGATTATTCCATAACAAGTTCCATATGACGATTCAAGTCCTTAAGGTAAGTGGTACAAGTGTAGTCCTCCAAGTCACAAGCATCCAAAAACAATGCTCGCCCACCCATCGACTTCTGCTTTATGTCTACCGGTTCATTTTCTCCGCTTAACAGCTGAACTACCTGCAAAAATAAAGTAAAATTGAGCTTTAAACTCTTTCCAATTCTTGAAGAACTATTTTATTGGGATAAGGCAGAAACCACAGAGAGAGCACATTTTTTATTACCCGTTTCATGTTTGGCCGCATATTGGGAAGATGATGAATGCATGTCGAAGCTGTGTACATGGCACGTTTCATTTCTATGACGTTGTAGGTTTCTTTTAGTCTAGGATCTGCGATTTCTTTGACACTGTTCTTCTCTAGTAGTGGTTTGGCCTAGCAATCAGAGATTTAGAGAAAGCGTTAGAAATACATAAAAACCAGAGTCTTTCATCTTCACCACTCAACATAAACTAGACATAGGTCGTGCAAGATGAAGATGATTTTGAAAAGACTTGAAGCAGTGTATCTTACATAATGAAAGAAACCATAATCTTAAGCACCGATAGCAGAACACCCTTATGTGATACTAGAATGTAGCAAAAAACTCTGAAAAGAAGCAACTGAACCCTCGTATTTATTGCAAACCCCTTCTTTTCAAGGATGGTACAAAAATAATCTATGTTAGTCATATTGTGACACTATCTGGTACTCTGATAGATACTCGTGGATTATAATATAGGGATACTACAATATGTCATTTGCTGGATAAGGATTATAGGGTTATCTGATAAGTAACAAAAAGTCGTACTACAATCCAACCACTTTTTTGGCCTCCACATCCTGTCCTAAACTAGTTAATTAGCCAGAGAGAATGGATCATAATAAACCACGAGTTGGCCCCCGATATAAAAGACACAACAAGACTAAAAGATCAAAATCATACCCACATGACAAGGCTTTGCCTACAAGAATCAACTGCTCGACGACCAGTTATGAGCTCGAGCAGTAGCACCCCAAAGGCAAATACATCCGTCTTCTCATGAACTACTCCATGCATGAAATACTCCGGAGCCATATACCTGAACATTTTAAAATATTTAGCTGCAGAAACGACGGCAACAAACATTTAAAACGGAAGTACTATTACCCAAAAGTGCCTTCGATCGGAGAAACAATGTGATGAACCCATTTCTCTGGAAGCCATTTTGCCAATCCAAAATCAGATATCTGCACAAAATACGAATTGAAGAGAGCTTCATCCAGTCCTCATTAAGAAACGAAAAACCATAAAGATAAAAACGAATGCTCACCTGAGCTTCATAATCTTCTGAGAGTAATATGTTTGAGGCTGTTATATCTCTGTGAATTATACGCCTTTGACAGTCAGAATGCAGGTAATGCAATCCATCAGCTACGCCTAAAGCGACCCTGTACCTTATTTTCCATTCCAGACTCTCTTCACGACCTAAAATACATAATTCGTCTTCATCAGAAAAAGAGAACACGACAAAATCATCTCTTCCCCTTCATTTTTCTTTTTTTTTTTTAAACAACACAAAAACATTTGACCCTTTTCACCTCGTATAGTATTCGATCTGTCTTCTCGATTGTACACTACTGCGTTGTTTTTTATAAGTTCTACGATACCAGTCGTGTTAGAATTTGTCCTAAAATAGTCAACTACTTCAGGTTGTCTACTCCCCCTGTTTCTCTTTTTACATATAACAGTCGAATAATACCAAAACAGTTGGCCCCACTTAGCCCTATATCTAATCTATTTTTTTGATTCTACACTAATATGATGTTCTTTAACAACTCCTGAAATTCCAGTTTTGTTTTTGAGTCTGCCATACAATAGGTCCTTCAGTTTATTTCTTATATAAGAAGTTTAAAGATATATATGGCTGCAGTGCACGTAAAAACATCACCGTGTAGAACAGTGGAGAGGCTGCCGTGCGGCAATAACTGGAGGACAAGGTGCAAGCCGTTATCGACACTAAAACCGATCAATTTAGCAGCATTTGGGTGGTCGATGTGGGCAATAATCCCTAGCTCTGATAAGAAGTCACCGACTCTATCCTCGTCGCTCTTTCCTTCTCTTATTATCTTTTTCACAGCCACAACTTCACCATCTGATAAGCACCCTTTGTACACTTCTGCATGTCCCCCTTTCCCAATCAACTTATCTGATAAAAAAAAAAAACCATTAAGACCCTTAATTTGTCTGTGACAAAATGATCAAGGTTGAATTTTCAACTAAAGTTGACTTCTTTTCTGTACACAATACTTGTATTTCACATCGAAGTTAAAACTAAGTTCTACCATAATGTTCTCCAACTAAATTATCAAGCTCATTTCAATTTCCCAACTACTCAAATTCGACGTAGTTTAACCACACCGACGTCTGAAACAAGAACAAATGCATTATAAACTCGTCTAGAATCTGTTATCATTTGGTAAGCTTATCATATGAATTGAAGATAATGACCCACAATCACTTTCTTGTTTTTTGATTCTTCACATCAAACATGAAGTGAGTCAAAAAGTTTTTTCTCTGTTTCAACTGCAGAAGTGGGGTAGTTGATAACTTGATATCTAACCATAACTCTTTATTGGACTTTGCATCATAACAACTTTGCATATGACATGTCTGTCCATACAATAGGGTGAAAACACATAGTGTGGAAACTTATTTTGTTCATTATATGCGTGCCGACTTCATTGACAACAACATTCAATGAGGTGAGAATACGACAAACCAATATCTCAAAAGTAGCTAATATAGGGTGTGTCCCCTGCAAAAACCTTGCAATAAGCACCCCAAAAGATAGAACACTAAAGCTGGTTAAAGTCCAAGTTTCACTAAAATTTTCACAGAAGAATTTAACACATACTAAAGACTGTAAAAGTGATAATAATAACAGCACCACAAGTATCCAAAATTTTCCATGGTAAAGAAGTGAGAGTATGATGCTATTTTCCAACAGAATTAAGAGAAGTTAGTAAGTAACAAAAGAAGTTACCTGGGCTAAAACTATCAGTAGCTAGTTTAAGCTCCTCAAAAGTGAAATTCTTCCAAGAAGGTTTAGGCACCACAAAATCACCACAATCAATGGATTCTTCGGAACTGCGATTCCTCCCCAATTTTCTCCTCGCACCTTTCTTAAACAGATCATTTTTGTATCCACCGAGCAACGAAATGTTCGATAACCTCATCACCGAGTTCTTCTTTATCTGACAAAAGAACTTCTTCCATTGCAAAGTTCCATTACTACTACTAATGTTGCTATTGACTTCCCCTGATGACAACGAGTTATCATTGTTGTTTTTGTCGCTACCAAAACTGCTGCTCCTATCAATGCTGCTATCGGAATCCGATATCTGAGTCTCCAATACGCCTCTAGGTGACGATTGGTCCTCTGTTTCTGCTTCTTCTTCTGCTTGCTTATTATTAATTACACAAGATTCTGTTTTTTCAGTTTCACAAGAATCAGATAATGATTCTGACACTTGGGTTTTGTCTCCCACCATTGGAGAATCTTCCAAAACTCCGTTCTTGATGATACTTTCTGCAGCAGCAACAGCTTCTTCACCTATATATAAAAAGTGTCCAAATTTTACATGTACCAAAAAGCTTGTAATAAATCAGACAATAAACACTAAAAATTGTCATATCACACACACACAATATAAAATTAAGATTAAAAATTACCTTCCATGGCTTAAAGTGGATACTGGGATGGTCTTGATAGAAAAAAGTTGGACCCTTTTTATGGCTTGTATGGAATAATTTACAAAAGAGATGGATGATTTTATATTACAATTACAATAATTTTGGTTATGGCATGTTGTTGTTGATTGTTCTCTTCTCCAGCCATGCAAGAAGAGAGGCGAGAGAAGATTGGAATATTATTATGGCTTGTGAAGGTTTGTTTGTTGATATTCCTTTGAAGAGGAAAACCAACCAAAGGATTAGAGGGAAACAAAACGAGAGAGAGCTTTTATTTATGGTTAAAAGGGAAATTAATATGCTATATTTATACACCTCTTCCCTTTATTAATTTGTTTAATTAAGGATGTGGAATTGAAAGAGTGAGTGAGTGTGTTGTGTTTGTGTATTTAGTATATTTGATAAAGTCTCGGTTGTCTGTGGTTTAGTTCGGGATTCTTGGCGCAACGACCGCTTGTACACTCCCAACTCACGGATGTGACTTTCAAGGGCACTTTTGTCTTTTGACCTTTTCTTTCCTTTTTTTACTTTTTTCTTTTTTTTTGTGTGTTGAATATAATTTAGGAGATGGTTATGACTCTATGACTAGTCTAACATCGAATATTGTCTCGTAACTACTCCTGCGAAAAAACTTTTTTTATTTTTTGTCCAGGATCTAACTTCTATTGTTTCATAAACTAATTATTGGACGATCAATGTAAAAAAGTTACTCCGGACGATGAAGATATGAAACTTTAGTTTTGTCGATTGCCTTGCCATCAATATTTCTATTAAATCCGGCGAGACGTAGAACTTAATCATATTCTGTGGCGTTTATTTGCGTTTAAGTTTGCTATTTATTTTCAATGCAATTGGTTATTACTAAATATATCCCGCTAACGTGTGAGTTAGTAATACGCATGCACGTTGTTTAATATTGCTAACTTTTGAAATGAGTTAAGTTTCAAGTAAAGAATATTATGGGAAAGGAGAGAATTTTCGGCATACTTCAAATTTTTCCATGTAAAAGTATATATTTCTAACGTAATTTTTTACCCAACTGACTAGTTCTTCTGTTGGTCTTCCATGTTCTTTTTTTTTTTTTTTTGACAGAAAATAAGGAATATATTGCTACTCAAAAAATATTACAGAAGTTTGTAACAGGAGTGCCTCCATCACATAAGCTACATAATGGGAGGTTGCATGAATCAAAAGAATTGGACCAATTGTTCAACATGGCCCATTTTGCAGTGTTGTGCGCTGCTTGGTTTGCATTACGGTTAATGAAACCAAATTTTCAATGTGGCCATTTATGCCAAAGTTTTTGGATAGCCAAAATAATCGAACTGATTGTCCAAAACGGAGTCGCTTTGGGTCCTTTAGAGTCTTGATAAGTTGAAGACAATCCGTTTCAAAAACCGCCATGTTGATTTTTGCATTGTTTACACAGTGGCATGCATGGAGGAGAGCAAGAGCTTCGACCGTTAGAGGGTTCATACATAGGCTTCTTTTTGAGGATGCAGATATGATGGATCCTTTTTCATCTCGGATGATCATTGCGCCGTATGATTCTCCATCTTGGAAGGTGGCGTCGCAATTGATTTTATTCCAGTTTGGAGTTGGGCGTTTCCATATCTGTGATGGTTGGTTTTTGCTTCCAACTTGATCTCTTTTTGAATGCTCCAATGGGCTGCTGCTTTTTTTGTTGCCAAAATAGGAATCTCCTGCAATTCAAGGGAATTAGAGCCATGTAATAAGGCATTTCTATTCTGCCAGATAATATCACATAAGCAACAAAAGAAGATTAAAAATCCTTCTCTAATAAGGTCAGTTTTGAAAAAACTCCCTGGATTAAAAAGAATAAGAGTCAGCCATTGTTTGATAGTCCAATCTTTGAACGGATTGAGGTTCAAATGCCATCCAGAAAGTAACCATGCTTGAGAGGTAAGAGGGCAGTTGAGAAAGAGATGTTCCACAGTTTCTGTTGCCGAATTACACATAAGGCAATTAGTATCGTTAATTTGGAAAAGTCGACAAAGACGTGCACGAGTGGGGAGGGCATCGTGCATAAGTTTCCAAATAAATAATTTATGCCTGTTGTGTAATCTGGCGTTCCAGATTTTCTTATAAAGCTTGGTATCATTCTCATTAGGAGTAGGGAAGCGGTGGTTTTGATCAACAAGGTAAGCACTCTTAGTGGAGAAAATCCCAGACTTAGAGGGGCTCCAAAGAGGAAGAGTGGGATTCAAATTATCCGTTTCATTTGCATGAATCTGGATTTTTTGAATTTCAATGCAAGTGTTAGAATCAAAGGCTTGATGCAGCTTAGAGATATCCCATGATAGAGTAATGGGGCAGATCAGTTTATTAACTTGAAAAAGGGTGTTATGGAGGTGGTTTGGGGTGGAAGAGGTTTAGGAATGAAGCCAAGTATGGTGGGGATCCAAGGCTGGTCCCAAGTGAGGACAGTAGAATTGGGTTTGATGGGAAAACACAGTCCTTTGGAAATGAGATCACGAGTAATGAGGATATCTTTCTAAATCCAAGAACAATTGGAGTTGTTTAGGCTCGCTGTGTGGATATTTTCATTACGAAGATAGCGAGCCTTAAGAACTTGAACCCAGGGGATGTTGTCATTGGATGCAATTTTCCAAGTAAGTTTGGACATGAGAGCTCTATTATAATCATGCATTATACGAAAACCAAGCCCCCCACAAGATTTAGGAGCACAAAGTTTATCCCAGGCTATGAGAGGGAGGAAATTTCCCGTCTCATTCTCACCCCACCAAAATTTTCTGAAAAGGGAGTCCAGGTTATTACAAATGGACTTAGGAATAAGATAAGTTGACATGGTATAAATAGGCGAGGCTTGAGCAGTCGAGTTGATGATGGTAGTGCGACCTGCTTGAGAAAGATTTTGTCGTTTCCAAGAGTGAGGTTCTTTTAAATTTTGAGAGAAAGATCAATGAAAGCCTCTTTTCTGGACTTAGTGCGACAAAAGGGAAGCCCAAGATGTTGGGTTTTATGGTTGCATTCATTGACTTTGAGAGAGTTGAGAATGTCCATACGGATAGGGGGAAGGGTATTGTGGCTAAAGTGGATAACAGATTTGCTCAAATTGATTTTTTGACTTGACCAATTGCAAAAAGTGTCAAGGATCTTTTGAATAACAAGAGCATTATCCTTAGTAGCTTTCCCAAAAATGACAAGGTCATCGACAAAAAGAAGGTGAGAGATGGAGGGTGTTGTACGTGCCACTTTGATACCATGAAAATTACCGTTTTGTTCTTCTTTAAAAATTAACCTTGAGAGGATTTCAATGTAGAGAACAGAGAGGTATGGTGAAAGTAAATCACCTTGACGGATGCCCCGAGTGGGTTTAAAATAACCATAGGAGGAACCATTAATAAGAATCGAGAAAGAGGAAGTGGAAATGCATTGGATAATCCAATTGATGAACTTGGAGTTAAAACCCAATTTACAAAAGAATAGCAGAGACAAGGCTCCATTCTACTCTATCAAAAGCTTTTGCAAGGTCTATTTTGAAAGCAAGCAACCCATTTTTTTCTTTACGTTTATGAATGAAATTCATGAGTTCATGAGAAAGAATGGTATTGTCATTAATGTTGCGACCCTTGATAAAAGCGGATTGGGGGAAAGAGATGATGCGATCAAGGTAGATTTTAAGCCTATTAGCCAAAATTTTTGAAAAAGTTTTGTAAGTAATGTTACAAAGACTAATAGGCCTGAAATCTTCCATGATGCGAGCATTTGATTTTCTTTGAATAAGAGTGATAAGGGTATGGTTTAAAGCCTGGAAAAAGATACCTGTTTGAAAAAAGTTTTGCACAACTTTAATGAGAGTATCCTTTGTAGTGCTCCAAAAGTTTTTGTAGAAAACGACAGGGAGGCCATCAGGCCCAGAGCTCTTTTCAGAGCCGAGTGAAAACAGGGCAAATTTTATCTCCTTGGGAGTGGGGATGGAGCACAAAAACTCATTATCATTTTCATCAATGACAGGGTTGAACATGTTTCCAAGATCAGGGAGAAAAAGGGGTGTACCAGTATTAAAATCACTAGCAAACAAAGTTTTAAAATGATTACAGAAAGCAGAACCAATATCATTCAAATCATGCAAGCATCTACCATCAGGCAAGAGAATAAAATCGATCCGATTAAATCTATTGTGGAGGGTGGCTTTTAGGTGAAAATATTTAGAGTTTGCATCACCCCCCCTTAAGCCACCTATCCCTGGACCTTTGCCTCCAATAAGAATTCTGTCTTTTGTACCAAATATCAAGCTCATCTTGCAAAGATTTGTTTTTTTCAATGTTCTCACTAGTTTGAGGGCCATCCTGAACAGACAAGATTTCATTGCAAATTCTGCTTATGTTGGTTTTAACCATGCCAAAACAGTTAGTGTTCCAAGATTTGAGGGCAACCTTAACAGATTTAGATTTAGCATGAAGTTGAAAGGGGGGGAGCCATGAATATGAATATTCCACGCATGATCAACAATATTTGCACAAGAGGGGTCACTAAGCCACATGATTTCAAACCTGAAGGGCCGAGGGCCCTTGGAGCGTTGAAAGTGTGTATCTAGTGAGATTGGCCGGTGGTCAGAGACAATTGCAGCGTGGTGAGTGACTTGAGCAGCAGGAAAACTGAGGCACCACTCAGAGTTTGCAAAGCCTCTGTCCAACCGTTGCTGGATGTTGTGGATTCCTTGACGACCATTGTTCCCCGTGTAGTCATCACCTGCAAAACCAAGGTCAAACAGTGAAAGATTATCAAGATCATTTTGCAAATAATGAGAGGAAGAACTAGCGAAGGATCTCCCTCCCAATTTGTGATTACAGATATCGTTAAAATCTCCCATGATGGCCCACGAGGCGTTCAAGCTGTTGGAAAGACATTCCATTTGCTACCAGAAGTGCAGCTTTGCGTTCGTATACGGAGCGCATTAAACTCCAGTAAAGAACCAGGTGGGGCTGTGGGTTGCGGTAATACAACAGTGGATGAGAGCACTTTCGAAACGCACAATTGTGAGATTTGTAGTGTTTTTCCCGGCCAAACAAAGACCTCCAGCTATGCCTATAGGAGGCACAATAAAAAATTTTGTGAGTGAGTAGTAATTTAGAGTAGAGACGAGAGCAGAAAAGTTGGAAGTTTTGACTTTAGAGAGAAAAAGAACATCAGGCCGAGCGTCGCGAAGCAACGCTCGAAGAGCCTGGATTGTCTGGGGTTTGGCTATCCCCTGACAATTCCATGCGAGCAGTTTCATAGCTGACTAAACATTCGACCCCTCTGAAATCGAGGGGTCTCCAGATTTTGTGTTGAATTCTGCCATAAGAGCTTCAAGATTGATATCCAGGGGGGTTGAGGGGTTATTTTGAAGACAGAGGGGTTTTCTCCCAAGTATAGAGCCTTTGAGCCTTTTGGGTTGGGGTTGGTTGGGTTGGTGGTTAGACTGGTTGGGTTTTGGAGGTTCGGGTGGCCGCTGTCGCTTGTAAGTGACTGGTGGTGTGGTGGTGGTGGTTGAGTTAACGGCGGGAGGAAGGAGATTGAGGGGGGAGATGGGTTCAGATTTGATGCTTGTGGGTTTTTCTGCTTTGTCGGGTTTTGGTAAAGGGTTTGGGTTGGAATGGATACGGTTTATGGGAGTTGTGATGTGGGTTTGGTTTGGGTAGATGGGTTTTGGGATTTCTTTTTCATTTTGGGGTAAATTTTCGGGTTGGGCTTGGGTTGGGTTAAAATGGGCTTCCTTTTTGTTATTTTCGGGTGTTGGGTTAATGTCCATAACCATAGATGTGGTGGGGTTGGGCTCAGGTGGGCTTTTTGGGGTGTTGGGCTGCTGGTTAAGGGTGACAGATTTTAGAAGTTCAGTGGGCGGATCGTTCGTAGGCTGGCTTGGCTTAGAGTGGGTTAATGGGTCAGAAAGGTTGGGTTGGGTAAGATGCTGAGTTGAGTGGGTTAGCTGGGAGGGCCTTTTGGTTGGTTCGGACTGAGTTTTTTTTTTTTTTTTTTTTTTTTTTTTTTTTTTTTTTTTAAAAAAGGAACCGAAACTTGCATAGAATCAAAAGCAAGAGTTAGTCGAGATAGTCCAAAGTGGACTCTCGACGCTTACAAAAAAATCAAAGCAAACATCAAAAAAGCTCAAATAAAGGAACTAATGAGGGAACCTTAAGTAAGGAACACCTCGACAATCAAGCAAAGCTAAACCAATCACTTTACGACTACATCTATCACTACCAAAACTATCAAAGGTCTTCAAATCACAAGCTTCATTAGCCAATAGATCAGCTACTGAATTTCCTTCCCGAAAGATATGCGACACCATCACTTTCATTTGACAAAGAAGCACCCGAATCCTTTGCAGCAAAGCGGCAATCTTCCAATTCCCACAACCGCCCGAAGCCACCAACGTCACCAACACTTGTGCATCCAATTCAACATGAACCCTTAAAAAACCCTTTTCAAAACACAACTCCAGACCACGCAACAGCCCCCAAGCTTCCGCCTCCATATTGGTACCAATACCAAAATAGTGATGAAAAGCAAAAAGAATATTGCCCTCATGATCCCGAACAACACCACCACCAGCAGCCTCCCCCGGATTCTCCCTAGAACAACCATCCGTGTTTAACTTTACCCAAGGAAACCTCGGACAACGCCAAACTACCACCTTAATCTCCTTACCACTCGGCCCCACTCTTTTAAACTTCCACAACTTCCCAACCTCAAAATGGCCCGACCAGCCAATCTTAACCCCAATAAGACGAATCGTATCAACGTATCTCAACACCTTTCCAATGATCTTAGACGGCACAATGCGAATCATCCTATGCTTCGAGTCATTACGAGCAGCCCATAAAAACCAAATGATCAAAACCGGAATCAGGCCCCGAACATGACCCGGCTTGACCCCACTCAACCATCCAACCTTTGCCTCATTCAATGTACAAAGCACATTGACATTGAAGAGGCCCCCAAAAAAACTCCAAACATGCTGAGCCGCCGCCCCTGACCAAATAATATGATCAATCGACTCCACCTCTCGACAACATTGGCACTTAGAAGCCAAACAAACACCATTAGCCTGAAGATTACTATCAGAAGGAATCCACCCAAAGTGCAACTTCCAACAAAAAAACGAAATATGAGGCATAATCGATTTATGCCAAAACCACTTAGCCTCATCCACCGGTTCATTTGGAGTTCTCACCAACTCCCACGCAGATTTTGCCGAGAAACATCCATTAGAAGAAGGTTTCCACACCGGAACATCCTTCTTCTCCACACTCGGCCGAATCTCTAAAATAGACTCAACCAAATCCTCGGCGAGCCTCTCCCTTAAGAGCGCCACATTCCAACGGCCATCAACCAAAAAATCAACAACTCGAGCATCCACTGGACCCCTAACTCTTTGACGTGAAGCTAATGTCTCCGGGCCACACCAATGGTCATGCCAAAACGAGATATGACCTTCTCCTACAATCCAAAAAATCTGCTTTTGAGCAGCCTCCCTCGCCTCCACAAGCCGTTTCCAAACCAAAGAACTATGAGATGTCGCCCGAGCCAGCCAAGGAGACGCCCTTTTACAATAATACCCATGCAAACAAGACGCCCAAAGGCTGTCCATTTTCCGAAATCTCCACCAAAGCTTAATCGAGAAAGAATCCACCACATCCCAAAGAGACCGAAAGCCCAAGCCACCCTCCAAAACCGGCTTGCACATCTTCTTCCAAGATGCCCAATGCATCCGCTTTCTTGTCTCAAAATCACCCCATAAAAACCTCGCAAAAATTCCATGCATTTTCTTGATCACCCCCTTAGTAGGACGCATCACCTGGAAAAAATAGACAGGAATAGTGCTCAATGTTGATTTAATGAGTGAAATCCTACCTCCAGGAGACAACAAATTCAGATTCCAGCCATTCAAATGACCCCTAATCTTATCAATAATCCCCTCAAAATGGACAGCCCTACTACGTCCCACAAAAAGAGGCACTCCAAGATAAGTTAAAGGCAAACTCGTTGGTGAAAAACCGGACAGCCTTTGTATCATTCGACGTCGAGAAGACGAAGCACGCCGTCCCAAAATAAACATACTTTTTTGCACATTCACCTTTTGACCCGAAACAGCCCCATAAAGCTCAAGGAATCTACACATCCTCCGAACACTCCTTTTAGATCCCTTAAAAAATAACATACAATCATCAGCATAAGCTAAATGAGAAAGCTTAAACCTTTTCTTCGTGTCAAAACACATATCCGGATGTTGCGCCATAAGTTGCTCCACGCCCCGTGAGAGGAACTCCGCTGCAATAACAAACAAAGCCGGAGAAATAGGGTCACCTTGTCTCAACCCCTAAGACGAAGCAAAGTACCCTGCATTCTCACCATTCACTAAAACCGAGAAGTGACTTGACGAGATGCATGTGTAAATCAACTTCCGCCATCGCTCTCCAAAACCAAAGTTTTCTAACATGGCCATCAAGAACCTCCATTGGACTTTATTATACGCTTTCTCCATGTCCAACTTGATGATCAAATTATGCCCTTTCGTCTTAGCATTTAAAGAGTGCACCATCTCCTGGCCCAGCAAAACATTTTCCGCAATCGCCCTCCCTTTAATAAAACCACTTTGATTCAGAGAGATAATCCTAGGCAACACCACAGCAAGCCTATCATTCAGAATCTTTGAACAAAGCTTATAAAAAGTTGTACAAAGACTAATAGGCCGAAAATCACTCCACCTTTCCGGATTTTCCTTTTTAGGAATCAACACAATAGTGGTGTTAGAGAATCCTAAAGGCAAAACGTTACCCGCAAAAAACCCTTGCACCGCCATGTAAACATCATCCTTAATAATCTCCCAACAATCATGAAAAAACTTTGTCGTGTAGCCATCAGGACCCGCCACACTATCCATTGGCATCCGACAAAGAGTTTCAAAAACCTCTTCCATAGAAGGGCACTTCATCAACATCCGATTCTCCACCTCTGAAACCAACGAAGGAATAAAATCCAAAGAATGCTGCTCTAAGTCCTCATTCCCACCCCCAAGAAAATCTTGAAAGTGAGACACCGCCGAAGACATCAACTCATCTTGGCCCTCAACCAATTGATCCCCACCAAGATTTTATTGATTCTTCCCCGAGCCCTCCTTTTCTTCACACAAGCTTGATAAAACTTTGTGTTTCTCTCACCATCCCTCATCCAATTACAAGCAGCCCTTTGTTTCCACATATCCTCTTGCATAGAAACCCGCAACGTCAATTCAGCATTCCACCTATTGAGATCAATCAAATTAACCTCAGAAGGGTCACGGTCAAATGCAAGCTCCGCCTTTTTCACCCTTTCCTCCATCTCTTTCACCTTCACATTGACATCCCCAAACTCATTCCAATTCCACGACTTTAGCCTAAACTGCAGTCGTTTCAATTTCTTCCAAAGCCCTCTCAAACCCGAAGTCCGACAAGGCAGCCTCCAATTCTCCTCCACCATCCTTTTGAACTCTCCATGCCGCAACCACATATTCTGAAACCTAAAAGAAGATTTCCTCCTCCTTTGCTGCCTCATAAATTCGAACAACAATGGACAATGATCAGATTGCCTTCTCGCAAGGTGAGTCACCGAAGAAACCTCAAATAAATCAGTGTAACCGCTATTCACCATAACACGATCCAATCTGCCCCAAGCTCCCCTTTTGTTTGTCCAAGGGAATTGGCCCCCTGTAAACCCCACGTCAAACAGCCCCGTTTCAGCAAGCACCGTGTTGAAGTCATTGATCTCACCCAACTTAGGCCGACCCTTTCCCCGTCTTTCCGTCACCGAAGTAACCGTGTTAAAATCACCCCCAACACACCACGGCTCATTGGTACAAACAGCCCTCAAACCATCCCAAAGCTCAACTCTCCCATGCCGAGTAGTAGATGCATACACAAAAGTCATAAAAACAGAAATCTGCAAAACCGAATCCTCCACCTTACAATGTACAAATTGAGGATGGTCTTCAACCACCTCAATTTGAACAGAATCCTCAAACATAATCCAAATTTTCCTCGAAGAATTAACAATCAAAGAAGGAAAATTAAATCTCCTAGGAAACCTCCAATCAGCATCAATAAAAGGTTCTAACAATACTAAAATTTTAGGCTTCAAGTCACGCCTCAAAGCCATAAGTTTATCTTGTGCGGGTTCATTCCCAACACCTCTAATATTCCAAATTAGTGTTTTAAACATTGGAACGGATAACAACACCCTTACCTCTCCTCGAAGTCATTCGAGAAAGCTGATCCTCAACCTCTTTAGACGCCGTCTCATCTCCTGACGGATCTGAAAGGCCACCCTCACTTATTGTTCCACGCCTTGACCTCCTTTTCACCAATCTGTGTTTCTCATAAATTCGAGCAGCAACATCCAAAGTCCTCAATTCCTGATCGTCTAAGTCCGGACTCTCAAAAGAACCATCCGACTCATCCCCTGACTCATTAATTTGGTGTTGAATTCGTTGCACCGAATTCTCAAAAAAGGGTGATTTATACGATGTGATCGCCATCGACAAACCAACCTCATCTCCATCCAAAACCATATTTCGAAGCCTTTCATAGTTTCTCCTGATTTGTTCTCCACGTTCCTGAGTGTCTAATGAATTTCCAGAGCCCTCAATACGTTCACCATCACTCAAATTCACACCAGGAGAAATTTGCAAATTTTCAGAATCGGACACCTCGACGTGCGCGCCGGTCGCACCTGCCGCGCGCGCGCCTGTCGCCCCGGCGCACGCGCCCGCGCGCGCGTCTGTCACCTCTGCGCGCGCGCCTGATGGGCCTGCGCACGCGCCTGCCGCCTCGGCGCGCACAGCCCCTACGCGTGCGCCAAATTCCTTGTGCCCCACTCCTAGTCCCACACCCGGTAGGACTCCTAATTCCACCCCCAAGGTTTTCTTCACCAACAAGGAGTCCTCCTTAGGCTGTGGGTCAACCAAAACAGCCTCACCACCTTGTTGCACCACCGGGGGCCGTTTCAAAATCGTAACCGGTCCGGGCATCTCCCCTTGCACACCCCGCGTGCCATGCGCGCCCGGTGTTTCACGCAAGGGACCATCATTGGCACGGCGCGAGGGCACCTCTGCTCTCCTCACGGTACGACCCGATCCCCTCCTCAACGAACGTCCTCGACCACCACGTGACTTAGATCGACGTCCTTGCTGTTCATGAACAGCCTTATTCACCACCTTTCCATTAGCAAAACACCTCTCTTTACTATGTCCGACATGATTACACACCGTGCAATAATGGGGACGATCTCCATAAACAACTTTTTGCCAAAAACTTCCTTCCGGGCCATCAATGAAAATCTCCTTAATCTCCTCCGCAAGCAAATCAATTTCAACACAAGCCCTAGCACAACTTGGCCTAATCACCTTGGCTGTAGATTCATCAATACGTAACGGTGTCCCAATCAAAGACATAATATCATGCAACGCCTCCTTGTGATGCATGACAATGGGCAGCCGTGGCAATGATACCCAAACCGGCACTACCGAAGATTCCGACTTTGGATCAAAACTCGGGGACCACTTAAAAATCCGCATCAGAAAACCCTGAACCATCCACGATTGTCTCGACCACAACCTCGTGGAATCATCCTCTAAAGTAATCTGAATGAAAACATGCCTCGCATCAATGTCTCCCAACGAGAAAGAACCCCTTAACCCCAACTTCAAAAACCAAGTTTGCAAATCCTCCGGGGACGGACGTCCATGAGAAAATTTTCCAACCAATGCATATTTGAATTGCAACGCAAAGCAATCAAAATCAGATTTGTTGAATCTAATTGCGGGTTTCCCTTGATATGTAAACGCCTTCTTCGGTTCCGTTACACGGGTGCCAAGTGCAAAAATAGGATCATCAGCAAACGATTTGCTAATCGCCCTCGGTGACAAATCCCTCTTGCCCACCAAAGAGTGATCAAACAATCTAACAAACGAACGGCTTTGAGGCTTCACGTTAGTTTTAGGATCCAAGTTTCCTCCCTCTACTTGATCACGAATCCTATTCGGAAAAGACTCCTTGAGCGATGGGAACTCCGGTAAAATCCCATCCTTCGGCTGCTCAAAGGCGGTAGGTGGTGGCTGCACCTCGGAAGAAATCAAGACGCGTCGTGGAAGTAACGCGTTGTCAACAACCGACGGAAGATTGACGTCGGAAGTTGATGCCGCCGGCTTGCATGGCGGTGGAACGGACGGGCCCGGTGGCTGATAGCAAGGCTGATCGGAGGCGTCGGCCTCCATGCACGGCGGCTAAAGGCCGCGGCACGAAACCCTAGGAGAGAAAAGAAAAAATCGCCCAAAGAGGAGAGAGCTTTTGATTTTTATTTTTACGCGATGCGTGACGCCCAGGCATAGTAAAAGCCGAAATCTGTGGCCCAAGAACCCACAGCTATGACAGAAATCTCCGATGCGTTCATACCGGATCTCGACCGTGAAGCTTTTGAGGCATTTGGTGGTGAAGGTGACCCTGTCTTTTAGAGGTGAAGACAGAGGGATTTCCACTCTGATTTTGAAGGATCTCTTCCATCTATTCATGGCTCTTTCATCCTCCATTGTGATGAACTTCCCAAGTGTGTTGCCGATGATTTGGGCGTTTTCGCGGTTGATGGAAGTAACCGGTAGGCAGTGTTCTCAAAACCGGACCGGTCACTGAACCGGTAGCCTTACTGGTTACAGATTTTACTGGTTAAATCGGTTTAGCCACTGGGTGAACCGGTACAAGATGTATTTTTATTTTTTAATTGTTCCATGAACAAGAATCAAGATATTCAAAACACATAATTTAAAATGAAATTATGTAAAAGAATTCAATCATCAAATGACCAAAATATATAGTCACCCTATCATATCAAATCAAATATTCAACTAAATAATATATACTTTACAACTCATATTATATATATATATATATATAAACACAAGTATTTTAAAAATTATAAATTAACTTTACAACCTTGATTGATATAATGCATTTTTAGTGGAAAGTTGATTTTTGAAAGTAACTTGTTGTCTATTTTTTTATATATATAATTTTCTTCTATCATGTATAACTTAACTATGAAGTTCCTATCAAGAAAAAAAAAAAAAAACTATGAAGCATTTTATTTTATATTTTAGAGTCTTTAAACTTTCATTCTTTTTCTTTCTTCTACTTCAATTATTGTGCTTTTATGGTAAAATATGTGAGACCGTTTCATCTCTCTTTTACCATCATTTCATTTTTATCTTTCCATAGTAAAAGCAATCAATGCATTAAATTAGATTACCTATCTCCTCAAACGTCTTTTGTGTTTTCCAACATTAAATAAATTTACTACCACCATTCACATCATTTCTCATTTTTTTTCCTTTTTCACATTCTCAAGATAGACAACTCATATATACAATAATTTTACTTCTTTTATTAACCTCATTTACCCTTTTCATTAAGATTGCTTTGACCAAAAATACCATTCTTCTCTTCTTTCTAATTCTTCTTCAATTTCTCTTCTTCCATATACGATGGTGTCTCTAAGTCTCACAATTCTTCATAAACAAAAAAGGAATTCCGATCGAAATCGAGGAGTGCCGCGCGCGATGGCTGGCGGCCTGGTGGAGGAGATGGAATTTCGTCTGACTTAATCAAGAGAATGATGATGTAATTTTAGTTTTGGGGGAGGGGGAGGGGGAGGGGGAGGGGGAGGGATTACAGTCGGCATTTAACTTTTTTTTTTTTTAAGGAAGCACCGGTCTGGACCGCCGAAACCGGCCACCGGTTCCCGGTTTTGGGACGATTTTGGCCGGCTCATACCGGGCCGGTTCTCAGCCGGTCTAAAATGTCAAAACGGACCGGAAGAGGGGTCGGTCACCGGTCGAACCGATTTGATCGGCCGGTCCGGTCCGGTTTTGACAACACTGCCGGTAGGTGAGCCACGTGACACCAGAAGAAAATTGTCGACAGGTCGATCTCGAAGAAAGCTTTGTCTTGGTGGCCAGTGCTTGAGTATGACTTGGTGGTCTCTGAATGTCCAAGTTTGGTGGAGAGCTTTTGTGAGGTCTTCTTCACTGTCGAAAATACAAGAGAAAACATTTGCGACATTTGTGGTAACTGGAGTGAGGTGGATTTTGTCTTTTGGATTCTAGGATTTGGACATGGTGTTCTTGAAAGCACTGAGGTTTTGGGGTTTTTTGGTGAGTATTCTGATTAGCAGAGTGTGTTCTTTGTTGTCTGGGATGGTAGATGTGTCGGAGGGGCAATCTATGTTAGCATTGGTAAAGAGGTCGGAGATTGGAGTCTCCATTGAATCCTGTTGAAAGGAAGAAAATCAAGAAAAAGCTTGCGGCGGCTGCAAAGAGCCAGAAACCCTAAGAGGGAGCTCTATTTTAGAGAGAGATTTTTTTTGGTTTCTGCTATTCATTTTTATTTACTTTCATAGGTGATGTTGATAACAACTTACGTATATTTTGTCACTTTCATTTACTACATTAGCGTGAATATCTATTAATCCCTTTCTCGAAAACTAATGCTAAGAAAAATGAATTCTCTTAGGTTCAGTTTGGTTCCTATGAAAATGGGGAAAAGGAAAAAAAATATGAAAAAATATTTTTTTCCATGTGTTTGTTAACACAAGAATTTCTTGCAAAAGAAATGAATTTGGGGGAAAATATAGGAAATTTTTTTCTAAACTAAAACAAATGTAAATAGGATCATGAAATCTTTCTTAACTTAAAAAAACGAAAGAAAATTTCAGCAAACACCAACATATCTTTTTTATGGTCTATGTGGACAAAAATATTGTCAAATTCATATTTTTTTCACCAATATAAAATGAAAAACTCCTATTCAAACAATTAACATTATGTCAAGAACTTTTTTTTATAATTTCACACATACACTTGCACACATGAACATGTATACATAAATGTGTGTGTATAATAATTATTCTTCCTCTTATCATACCATCTATTACAATATTCTTTCGTCTTAAATGTATTAATAACAGTTATAAGTTTAAAAAAGAGTTAATTAAATTAACTATGCATTTAATAAATTTAATCATTTTAAGGATGTAGAGAATAAAACAAAAAGGCACTAGTCAAAAAAAGTCAATAGCTTTACGGAATGTCTTTAATTTAAGATGTTATTTTGCCACATGATTTAAGTTTTTTAAATGAAATAATTTTTTTTTCATAATTTAAAATGATGCTAATTGCAGAAAAATATTTAGGGCGCCATTTTCATGGAAAATTGACAATGATGCAAAACAAGTGGAAAACAAATGAAAACTTTATTTTCCATCATTTTCCCTGATTTGTTTTTCTTATCCCCCATTTTTCGAGGAACAAAACTGAGCCTTAGATAAACCAAACTTCTAGACTCTCTGATCGTAAGTACACTATGTCGTTAACTAACCAAATGATCAATCTAAGCAATCACACTTGCAAGAATCGCATTTTACAACAGTTGAGACTCGGGTTTTTATTTACAGCAACACTTCATATTACCATTGAAGACCATTGTAGGAGTGCCTTCTCTATTTAGAAATTTCTTGTTCTATAAATTGGTCTCCCCTGATCTCTTTTCATTCATTCAATTAGTTTAGATTTCTCTCAGTTTCTCTAGGTTTTATGTAACTTTACATGGTATCATTCACCGTGTATGATCCTCTTCCGCTACACTCTCTTCGATCAATTTGATCGCGTTTTTTGATGATAGAATTTGAAACTCATTTATTTCTTCCCTTAAAAGGCCTTATTAAGTGAAGGGGGAACTTCTCTTTATAAATACAAGTCCATACTCTTTCCCAAGATATGTGAGACACTTCTTAACATGCCTCCTCACGTGTAGGCTGGTATTAACTTCGATCACATCACGTGGGTAGGTCACAAGCTCATACATCTTGGGTAGACTGTGATATCACGATAGAATTTGAAGCTCATTTATTTATCCCCCAAGGCCTTACTAAGTGGAGAGAGAACTTCTCTTTATAAATAAGTTCAGACTCTTTTTCAAGAGATGTGGAACACTTCTTAATTTAATTCAATTCTAATCTCTCATTGATAATTTTCTGTTCCATTTATGATCGAGATTATTCTGTTCAATCTCTTTTGATTTCCTCTGTTATATCGTGTTTTTTTCTCGATTAAATTCTGCGATCATATCAGATCTTTGGGTTTATTCACTTTTCTTGTTAAATTGATCCAATTTGAAGTATGACTTCATCTTTCTCTATTCCTGATACGATCGGATCTAAGAATCCGAGCGAAGATTCAAGTTATGTTTACTTCTTAGGCACTCGCGATTTCATCAGTTCTTCGATCTTCAGCAATATCTTAAACGGTTAGAATTATATCACCTGGAGTAGAAACATTCAAATGACACTCAACATAAAAAATAAAATATGACGGTTCTCTTCCCAGATGCTCAGGATCCTATTCTCAGAACCTACTATCTCCGCGCTAGCAAGCTCGTTTTTATCTTGGCTGTTAAAATCAATCTCCAAAGATCTTCATCAAAGTTTGATCTATTTTACATTTGCTTTTGGTGTTTGACAAGAGATTAAGACATGCTACATTTGCACAGATGGCTATCGGGTGTACCAATTAATAACAATATAATTTAGTATTAATGCTTATTACAATCTTTTAAATCTACCTGTGACAAATACGTCAATCAACACACTATCATCAAGTGTTCTTGTTGACTATGTACTTGTGATGTTAATAAAAGCATGACATAACTCAGTAATCAGCATTCTGAAGTTTCTCATTGTTTTGAATGAGTCATTTTCTGCTATTCGAAGTTAGATTTTGTTGTCTAGTCCTCTACCTTCGCTTATAAAGTGTATTCTCTCCTTCTTCAAAAAGAGAATTAAAGAGCTCTCCACAATTCTGCTTTTCTTGTTGATTCATTGGCAATGTTTACTTGTGGTAAATAAGTCGTTGATTCTCAAAGTAAACCTAATCAAGGCTAGAATCAAAGGTTTGGTAAGCCTAAAAAAAAGATAAAAAGAAAGTGCGTTGCACTCATCACATTTACAAGAATCGCACCAGATCTCTTTTCATTCATTCAATTAGTTTAGATTTCTCTCAATTTCTCTTAGAACATTCATTGAGTTCTAAGTTTTGCATAACTTTACATTATGGCACCCCAAAAAAAATAGAATATTAAAAATGTGATATAAAAATAGTTATAAATTTAATATAAAAGTTATAAATCTAAAATGAAGTAAATATTTAGAGAATAAGAAAACCGCCCGTTTTATATTCAAGTGATATTGATGGAGTAAAATAATCAGTATATTAGATTGTTGTAGCATGTAATCAAAATATAAATGGTGGCGGCCTCCTCATTCGGCCTCATGTTTCGAACTGAACAATTTACAATGTCTTATTTGGATTTCCGTATTAAAAAATTTCCACTGGGAAATGAAATGAGAGTGCATCTCCTCTTTTCATGCGCTGCACATCCCTCCGAGGAATTCACTTTTTCAAAGTCCAAAACTTTTTTTAACTCCCCGAGGACTCAATTGTTTATCTTTTTCATTTATCATCAATTATAAGGTTTCACCAATCACACCAATTCCAATGAGCATCCCACGCATGAATATCACTTCTTATTTATATTAAGGTTCAAAAAATTCAAAAATTCTATCAAGAATTGTTATTTAAATATGTTAGATTATTTCTCAAAAGAGTTTGTGAAATGCAGGAATATATAAATTAAATCATATGACTTTATTTGAATGAAGCTTCTTACATGGAAAAACTCGATGTAGATATATTAATTAACTTATGTGAGCATTTTGACGGCTTATGTAATGAATGTTTTGCAAGCATGTTGGCTTGAAGCGGTAGGCGCAATTTTTTATTTTTTTGTTTTTTTTTACACATAAGGTCTTTAGAGTCAATACAGGAGTTTAAATAGTGAAACCAAAAGCAAATAGCCCAACTCTCACAAAAAATATTCACAGAGAGAAATACAAAATAGAACTAGCGCACTTTTGGGAGTACTTAGGCCATGTTTGAATGTAAAAAAATATTCACAGAGAGAAATACAAAATAGAATTAGCGCACTTTTGGGAGTACTTAGGCCATGTTTGAATGTAATTTCATTTGATTGACTCCCTCAATTTTTATTTGAATATTTTGGAGATTATTTTGAAAAATGTGCAAAACCTTTGAAATATAGTTTGGATGTAATTTCAATATAATTTAGTGTCTAAAAAAATTTGAAATATGATTTGGATATAATTTGAGTGTTAGAGTTTTAGGAGACAAATATGTATATAGGTAGATGTATATAGAAATAATATAATAATTTATAATCATTATTTGATGATTAAAAATATTTGACATGATTGTTTGATGAGTCAAATGAAGATTTATTAATTGGGAAAAATAAGTTTATAGTCATCAAATCATTATATGTACGGTTTGATAATTGGGTCAAAATTCATTTCAAATTTGAATTAGGGGTTTCAAACAAATTTTAGTGAATGAAACTTCCAAATATTTGAACCAAAATGGATCCAAACAAAGCCTTAGTATTTCACACCTTTTTCCCATTCTTTAATTAAAAGAAGTTTCATTTAATTACTAAAATTAAATTGACGATTGAGATATAATATGCTATTTATACAATTAAGATTAGTTAGTGGTAGTGATTTAATCTTAACGTAATCTAAAAATCAAACTGTTGTAATTAATGCTAAACATAACTTCTAAGAATACTTTAGTTTAAACTAAAGGTATCATCACTATATAACACAAATCGTAGTATCTTTAAATACAAATGACCTCATGGTTAAGATATAAACTGGATAGTTATGCATCTTCTGTATTATTCTTCAAGAAAAATGTGTCCTCTCGAGACATCACTTCGATGTTTATTTAATTAACAGGATTGATCAAGAATCGAATTGTTGCAATTTATTTTCTACCTCTCTTTCTAATATAATTAATTGCTAAAAAACCATTTATGCAACATGTTTTTCTGTTTGCTATTCTCCGAGTTCATTTGGTTTGTGCAAAATCCAATTAAATAAGAAATTGTTTATTGCGTGCACTAGAATTCTTACCTAAATTGTGAATGAAGGAATGAGACTTTTGTCTGTCTTTGAAATTTCTTATTTCACAATCCATACAAAAACCAAAAAAAAATAAAAAAATATATATAATCACAATAACGATTATAATATTTATTAATGTAAGAGCAATATATCTACTTGTTGACGCTTGACGTTTTTCATATAAAAAGTTTCCAAATTTCAAAATATTATATAAGTGAAAGCTAGCGATATTGTCACATAAAAATTATTAGAGTCCGAGGAAATTTCTGAATATCTCTAATTTACCGTTCTTAGTTAAGAAATATAAAAATAAGTTTGTAAATATCTTTATTTTTTTAAATAAGACTCCTCAATTATATGAAGATATGGTAATTCAATATTTACCAAATCATTTGGTATATATTCAAGCTTCTACCGAAATGGTTAATTACCTAGCCGTACCACTATCTATCTATTTTCGTTACATACATGATACATTCAATACAATACTAAAAATTAATCTTAACCACATGTGAATTTTGTAAATCCAAAAGTTAGTTGAAATTTGAAAGTAAATAATTAAGTATATTAAAGTCGAGTTTTCTCTACTATAATATTTAAGATTTGTACTTCATAATATTCAATATTACTGATTGAATAATGATTAAATTTTAATATAGTGTTTTAATTTAGATAAAAACTAAAACAAATAAAAAGAAAAGCCTCAGTCAGATACGATTCAATTCATTTATCTGCACTTATGTATATATATATATATATATATATATATATGTATATATATATGTATATATATGTATATATATGTATATATATATATATATTTATTCTTAATCTAATGATTTTGCTTAAACTAAAATGGTCATTATTTAATGATGGTTATTGTATGTGTATATCCTAGAAGTTTAGTAAATGAATAATTTTGTTTATTTTGTAGTGCAACCTTTATACATGAGACTCAATCAGAATTCAATTTAAATAATTTGTGTCAAGATAGTGTTGAACAAATCCATTTTTTCATATAAAATTTATTGAAGAGAGAAACAAATTTTCATAATCAAATGACTCAGTAAAAAAAGTAGTTATTATAATCAAATGACTCAGTAGTATCTAATAAGAAAATAGATACTACAAAAGTTTATGAACATAGCTGCTAATTAGGAAAAATGATACTGTAAGGTTGGTTATTCGGGTAAATTAGAAATAACAAAAAATTATTATTGCGCTAACAACTTTTGCTTTAGCAATATCGTCAGCCATAATGAAGAAGGTGATAATTTGTTGGATAACCCTTAACTACATCAAAACTAATAAGTGGTTGTTGTCTTATATTAATTTCTTAAATGACGATCACCAATATATTATTGAATTGGGCAATTATAAATTTCGTCTTTTAACTTTAAGATGGTCAAAAAGATATTCTTATATATTTAAACTTATATAAATAGTTTTTATCATTATATAGTTTGTAATTTTAGTTATTTTTTATAACTTCCAAATAAAAATTGTTAGTCTATAATTTTAACTAATTTACCTTTCAAAATTTTTTATATTTCTTTCTTCAGTTTTAGTTTTTATTTAATTTTATGAATTTATTTCAATCTTTAAGCGAGCAACTATTAAATTCGATCTATACCTAACATATGAAAACAAAAATCAATTTACCGCCTTGAAATGTAGAGAGGAAAATTGAACGAACTGCTTATTTAATGACTAAGTACAAACAACTCATCAAACCAAAAATAAAAATTAAGTACTATATTTGTAAGTTATAAAAGAAAAATGACTGAATTTTCTGATTAAGTGAAGATTATTAACTATATTCGCAAGTTCTAAAAGGAAGGACTATTTTGCAACCACCCTAAATTGGAAACCAATTTTGCGTCTTGCCGGTAGAATTGCAGTCACAGATTTTATGCAAAAATTCATACATTTGGTACTAAAAGAATTCATAGAGCTGCCAGAGAAAGTTCAGTAGCTAGCAACATTTTTCACATTAAAGCCAACATATAGAATTACATTCACAGGTACATCTTATCTAACTAAAATGTTTGTTTAAAATTGCTGATGAACTAGTAATTACCGTTTGTAAGAGTCAAAGGGGCATAAGATTCATCGTTTAGTAGGTGAACGAAACCAGCTTCCTTGAAGCACTAACTGGAAAAAAAAATAAAAATTACAAAAAGAGAACCATTAGAAGCTAAGTGTTCAGCCAAAACGTGCTTAATGGACGATGCACCAACCTCACAAACGTCAAGTCAGGTAGAGAAGTCAGCTTAACTGAATTCTTAAGAGGTCCCACAATTCCTATTGTAGTCAAATTAGGATTTGAACATTTAATTATGTCTATTTCCTAAAATTAACTACTTCTTTCTGACTAATTTTAATGTATAGCTGCTAAAGCATTGGGATTGCCGGATATGGCATTGGTAATATGATTTTTCTACCTACTTTGTAATTTATGCAGGTGAGATTTTTGCATATATAATTTAAAATCTATAGCTATAATTTTGTTAACAATCGTAATACAAAATTATACAAACAAATTCAGGGAATAAGAGCACTTGTTGCCCCTCCAAAATGTTAGTTTTTGGCACTTTACCCCCTAAAATTTGAAATTTATGGACTTTAATTGCCAACTGAAGGTTTGACTATGTAGCACTTTGCCCCTTTACAAAACTTAAGGGTATTTTCATCTTTAGGGGCAAATTGCTCATTATCAAGTTTCTATGAGGCAAAATGCTATTCTTTTACATTTTATGGGAGATATGTGTTCACTTTCAATTGTATACTGTAAATTCTTTAGAAATTAATATTATCATTACATATGTTATGAAAAATATAATTTAACAATGAACAATTGTTTATGGAGAAACAAAAATAAAAACTTAAAGGTGATTTAATAGTAATTTAGTAAGATTGTTTATGCAGAATTTCATTTCGATGCATGGACAAATAATTGTTTTGATGATGAATTTATATTTAAAAACATTGACTATTTATATGTTCTAAGCGGGTTGTTTACAGTCGAAGTAATGTAAGCTATGTAATTAGTCAAATAATTATTTATCTTGCAAATAACTTAATTTTATGAATAATTTTTGTAAGAATATATTTTATCAGTTTATTGTATAAAATTAATTTATAAATGTATTCCTCCATAAATATATAAAATGTAGCACTTTGCCCCTTAGAAAACAAAGAATTCAAGTACTTTGCCTTCTAAAGAATATGTAGTGACAATACTGCCCTTAAAATTTGTGAAGGAATTCACTTGGGGGGCAAAGTTCTACAAATTTTGAATTTTCAAGTGGCAAAGTACTTATTTTCAAATTTCACGGTGTGAAGTGCCCATAAACTAACATTTGAGGGGGCAAATTCTATTTTCCCCAAGTTTTATAAACCCAGTTTTGTTTAGAATTATCTTAATAATATGAAGCATTTGTCTAGGTAAGCAATTTTGTCAACTTGTAACGTACGCATGTATATCGATAAATATAGTTTCGATGAATTCTTATCGTAATTTAATCATGGAACATATAGGTTGACTTTTATTGTGTATTTTTACAGTCATTTAGTAACATAAAATCACAAACTTAAAGCTTTTATATGGATTTTCCTTCCTCCCAAATTCGAACTAGTAACCTGCAGTCTCTCGCACTTGAGAAAATGATCTCATTTGCAGTAATGCATTATCTGATGCATGGATTAGTCGTAATTTTTGTAATTTTTTATAAGTGCTAAATGGTAGTACAGTACTGTTGGCTATGTGAACGGCTACTTAAGACTATTACTCATTTTGTTGATAAAATAATAATTAGATTCTTTTTTTTTAATACATAATAATTACACCCATGTGATTCTTTTTTTCGACTAAGCAAATAGCACATACACTTCAGTATCACATTTTATGTCTGTTAGACGCAATACCTCCTTATAACAAAAGAAAATATATGCTCTCGATTAATAAAATGTTATTATAATTTTATCCTCACAAAAAAATCACGAGATAACCTAGAATTACACGGTAATATATGCTCACTCTCTGTGTGATTCAGAATCGCTTTTCACAGTAAACATTAAATATGTTGTATCATAGTATATAGTATAATTGATGAAATTTAGTACACCATGACCCACGTAATAATCGTTAAATTTGATCTTTGCCGTCATTCAAATTTGATATATGCTTTATATGCGAAGCTGATCGTTAGCAGTTAGCACGTACTCAAAAAGTTGGTAAATAGGATTTGGTGGTAGAGTTTCAAAGGTGGGGCACCAAACCCTGAGGAGGGGGATTAGAGAAGGATCGATGATGGATTTGATTGTGATGTGAATGTGATGCACTTTTTCTACCCTTTCTTAATTACTATGTATATTTAATAATTAGGTACTAATTAACTGATGTTGGGTTGGTTAAGGGTTCGCCTAAAAGAGTCAAACGTGGTTCAGTTGTTTGAACTGATGATCCTCCATCACCTTGGCACAATAAAAAAAATACTTTCAACCCATAAACAAATTATACTAAAAGTATTAATTCAATTACATATACACTTGAAGTTTAATCTAACTGCATAAACTTTTGATAAAAGTTGAATAGTTTCAGAGAGACTTATTGAAATTCTATAACTATTACGGAAAACCTCGCACCCAAATATGACTAATTAATACCGATATATTCCTCAAGTTCGAATAATATTACAAAGAGATCACTAATAAATTTATATTTTTAATTTTTTCATAAGTTTCTCTTTAAGTATAAAAATCATCAGTGATATCTAATATTAGTATATTATATCCGTATATATGAACTCATTCACTAATAAAGAACTAAAAGCAAATGACATCAATACGCATTTACGTTCATCTCGCAATAGATAATGCAGTTTTTGTTGCGTAAGTGATTTAGATGTACAATGAAATAAGATAAGGTTGGCTGAACCAAATCCAATTATTCTCAGTGTGATTTCGTCATTTCCAAATGAAACTTATTCACATTTAGACATGGATCCTCACTCTTGTCATTACTTTTAAGGTTTCTTAGAGAGTTTAAAAACTTTAATTTTTCACACTTGGGCTAACTTTTAGAGATTTCGGAACTTCAAAAAAAATATCTTTTGACTCTACAATATCTTGGCTATCGTTCATCAAATTGGAAAGTAGTGAAAATAATATAGAAGAGGCATATAATAATTGAGTCTATCACACTTGATTTGAATATGAGCCTTAAAGGTAATTAAATGACACTTTGATACAGTAAAATACTTATCTCCATAGATGATAGATGGGGTGAATATCATAATATGAGATGATTTTTAATGTGTAATATTTACTCAGTATATTCGTTTTCTATAATTGATTATATAAATATGTATGTGCACCCCCTTTAACCACTACAACAAAATATTCAAATAACAAGTAAATTTTAGCAAGTCAACCACTTTTACTAGCTATATAATAAAAGTAGTAATTAATTTCGTAAGCAAACCTTCGCAACAAAAATTAGAAATAGAAAAGTGAATTTGGCAAGCAAAATATGCTTGCGATTATCAAGCAAGCAAATTGTGCTTGCTAAAAAGATGGGACCCAGGTGCCCATTGAAGATAGAATTCGCAAGCAAATACTTAGGTGGTGTTTGCAAATGCTTATAAAAGGAGCTTGTTCACTACTTTTGCTTAAAGCCACTTTAAATGACTTTTATTAAAAAGTCGGGAGAGTTTGGATTTTTTTTTAAAAAGCTACTTAAATCATTGATTAGGTGTTTGCAAAAATTAATGAGAAGTAACTTTTCCTTTTAAAGACCTTTTAAAAATAGCATAATTCCAAAAGCAGTTGGGGAAGCACCCTTGGGCATACTTTTGCGGCTTGTTTTTTCTGACTTTTTTAGACAAGTAGAAGCAAAAGTCACTATTCCAAACACTAAAAATGTGCTTTTGCGGCTGCAAAAGCCAACAAGCTCCTATTATAAGCATTTGCAAAAACCACCTTACTTGTTAAAGTTTGTGGGACTCAGTTAACACCATTTAGCAAGCAAATTATTGTTTGTCAAATCAGCTTTCCAGCAAGCAACTTTTTGCATGCAAAATTTGTGCGGTAAAATGCATCCTTCAATTTCGATAAGAAACTTTTTGATTGCTAAATTTTTACATTCATTCTATAAAACAAATACACAGTCATTCACTACTACTTCTTGTTCTTCTTCTTCTTCTTCTTCTTCTTCTTCTTTCAAACTTTACAAATATAGATTTAGAAATATATATGGCTTAGCTATTTATATTTTCCTTCGTTCCTATCTTTTTCTTCTTCGTCTAACTCTTTTCTTTTTAGCTTTCTTTATCCTTCATGTAATTTATTATAGATGTTTAACACTTTTATAAATCACATTTTAGATATATAACATTTTTGTTTTGAATCCAATTATAGTTACATACATACATACACACACACACACACACACACACACACACACAAATATATATATATATATATATATATGGTTTATATGTAGTAATTTTAGTGTATATGTTTGTTAATGTTATGTCATTTACTATATAAACTATATACATATATGAAAGTTCACATGCACGACGGAAAACGTTGCCCCTGTATGTTGTGTGTTAAGCTGAAACCATATAAAAAAGAAATGTGCTCAGTCAAGGAAAGAAACAAACCTTTGGAAAAACCGCAACCTATTAGATGAAAATAGGTAAGAAGGAAAGCAGCAGACTAATGCGACGATATAATACAAAAATAGAAATCATACATGAATTTGCACCTCATGTTTGAGTTATGATATTAGGCCATCCCCATTTGTCCATACTGACCAAAAATAGCAACTTTGCAGCTTAGCTCGTGTGGAGATAAGCAATTTTGCGTCCCTCATGTGTGTAACATATTTCCAATTACCCGGGTCATCATTGTTCACATAATGCAATAATACTAAAGCATCCGTTCAACTACGACATCATGATATCCTTTGTCTCAACATAGTTAAATACCAAAAACGAAGGCCATAACTTCTCCCTCCATATTGGTGTCGTTAGGCAGTGGCAAATGAAAGGCCCAAAGACAGTCGCCATGTGAGTCCTTAATGATGTCTCCCACACCTGAAGGTCTCGGGTTCCTCCTAGAACATCCATTTGTATTTGATTTGGCATAAGATTGTCGCGGTCTTACCCACTGGACAAGAATTAGTGAGTTATTATTGTTGGTTGGCAATGAAATGTCCCAAGAAGGAGCCACAATGCGGTCTCCGTTTTAAGAATTACTGCTCTTGCTATAGTAAGAAAACATGGTGTTAACATATGTAGTAATCTTGAGAATAATCTTAGCCGACGACATTGGAATGTCCCTCTAAATTGAATCATTTCTTGTTGTCCAAATAAAGCAACAAAATAAGATCAACAAGATTACTCGAATGTGCCCTTCCTTAAGGTTCCTCCTCGTGCCCCGCTACTCATACAAAACTCTTTGCTATTCCATAACATTTGGCTTATTGTTCTGAAATTGTTGAAACAGTGATCCCATAATTGTGTTCCTACCCGTTCTTTCCGAAAAAAACGTGCATCTTCGTCTTAATATTTCGGCAACATTGGTATTTAGATACATCATTGTATCTTTTTCTAGTCATTCTTGTGTCAATCGGGATTCAATCGAACAAATATATCCAGCTAAATATTGATATTGAAGAGCTTAAAAATTTATGCCAAATGAGAGTGACGTTACCTCTTATTGATTGTGTAACCCGCCTTAGTTCCCAAGCTGACTTTGTTCAAAAAATTCCATTTGGACATTTTTCTCATGAGATTAGGACTTATCTTGCTCGTTGAATGTGATTTGCAAGATTTGTTGAACCACGTGTTGTGACAATTGACTCAACAACATATATATGTCCCAAATACTGTTAATGTAAAACTATGCTACCCTCTCAAGAGTTGGTTGCTGCCCGTGCTGAGTAGGACACAAAGCTTGCTCCTCAAACCAATGATCGTACCCGAAGCTAATGTCTCCGTTGCCAACTGTCCAAACTATGCGAGGTTGAGTGACAACTCTATCTCTTGCCACCCGTTTCCAATTAGCAGATTTCCAACCTTTGACGACTGTTAGAAATCGATGCTAGCGTACTTATCATATGTAAATTTTTCCCATAAAGAGTCGTGGCTTTGCAATCTCCATGAAAGTTTCATGAAGAATGCCTTGATATTATCCTCAATTGATCTCACACCAAGGACACCTTCAGATGTCGACGCCAAATACTTTTTCATGTAGTCCAGTGAATTCTCTTGTGGACATCAATTGTTCCCCATAACTATCGGGTGAACCTTTTTTAATAAGCTTGATAATTGGATTTGTTGGTCTCATGACTTGGCACAAGTAAATAAGGATGGAGCAGAGAACACTTTTAATTAGAGTTAAAAGCCCCCCAAGTTGTAAGATATTTCATCTCCCATCCTCCAATAAGTGACCTGATCTTGTCCAACCATGGTTCAAATAGCACAACATTTTTCGTATCTTGAAAAGTGGTGCACAAACTTATTTTGAACATCTTCTAGCGGCCCCTCGTGATGCGTTGGCTTGTCAAAACCTCTATTTCATACCAAGCCTTATGTCTAATGAGGATAATGAGTGGCTTTTGTGGCCACCAACTCTTGAGGAGGTTAAAGGCGCGGTTTCTGGCCTTCTCCCGGATAGTGTGGTCGGGCCCGATGGGTTCAATTCCTTTTTCTACCAAGTTTGTTGGAATATTGTCGAACATGATGTTTTATGCAGTGTTGAATATTTTTTTAGTGGCACGCCACTTCCGCTTTGCTTCAAAGCCACTAATGTGGTCCTTATTCCCAAAGTTGGCTCTCTGGAAAATTGGAAGGACTATTGGCCTATTAGTTGTGCAATGTGAGCTACAAAATTCTTTCCAAGGCGTTGAATGATAGATTAGGTGAGCTTCTTCTCAAAATCATATCACCCTCTCAAAGTGGTTAGTTAAAGGTCGGTTTACTGAGGATAATGTGTTTCTTGCTCAAGAACTAGTCTCTAATTTGGAGTTAGGCGAGACAAGCATAATTCCATTATTAAGCTCGATATGGAGAAGGCTTATGACCGCATGGATTGGGGCTTCATTTATCAAATCTTTCAGAAATTTGAATTTTTTGGAAGATTGAATTTGGCTTATGAGAGCTTGCATGGAGGATTAGTACGTCTCCATTCTTGTCAATGGGGAGCCTAACGGTTTCTTTGCCTCTACGCATGGTGTTCTGCAAGGCGATTCAATTTCTCATGCCATATTAATTATTACAGTTGAATTCCTCTTTAGAGGTTTTGATCATCTTTTTGGGGCGAATCCGAACATGCTCTTTCATATGGGGGGCGGGTCGCCGGTGTCTCATCTTGCTTATGCCGATGATTGTATTATTTTTGTCAATGGCACTGTGAGGAACATGGCGAAGCTCAAGGATTTTCTTGATTTTTATGAGAAGGTGCTAGGACAAAAAGTGATTGTGAGCAAGAGTTGCTTTCTCACGGCTGATGCTATTGAGGTGGAGCACATTAAGGAGGTCATCGACATCATGGAATTCTCAAGGGTCCAATTTGTGATCACTTATCATGGTGCTCCTCTTCACCGTGGCCCCGCCCTTGCTACCTACTTTGATGGATGGATTTCTCAAGTGAAGGCGTTGATTTGTAGGTGCGAATTCCTTAATCTTGGTGGTCACCTTACTCTCATTAAGAATGTGCCAAATTTTAAACTGCCGGAGTGTGTCATTCATCTCATCCGAAAGCTCTTTACTAGGTTCCTAAGTGGCGAAACTCTTAAGTAAAGGAAGATCCATTGGAACAAATGGGCAGACATAAGCATTCTTTACGAGGAATGGGGTCTCAGTATTAGATCCATTAGTAGTATGGTGGAGGCCTTTGGTATGAAATTTTAGTGGAGGATGCGAGCTCCAGAGTCCCTTTGGGCCAAATGCATGTTCTATCGGTATGGTCGGCGTAAACATTGTTTCTTGGTAACTAGTTGGGAGTCTACGGGTTGAAAACGCCTTGATACGGCCCCCACTTTGCAACCCCATTTATTTTGGGGTATTCGCGGTGGGAATGCTCTTTTTTGGCTCGATCATTGGTTTGGTGATGCACCTATCTCTTTTTTACGGAGAGTAGGCCCCACTTTGAAAGAAAATGTGTGTGATTATTGGCGTGATGGGGAGTGGAACTTGCGGGTAGGGAAGGACCAGACCACTTATCTTGGAAACCATCTCTTGATGGCCTTTTCTCCACCAAATTGGCTCGTACATCCGCATGACTACGGGGCTGGACAACCAGCTCGGTAAGACAGTAGATGGAGTCTTGTGTCTTCTTGATGAACTCATCCATATATGACGGGACTTCTGGACCCGTAGAATCACACGGATGAAGATGAGTTCCTCCTCTTCACCCCCTTCTCCTTTTTGATCTTCTTATATATGAGTTTTTCATCACAAGGAGGTGGTCCAGGTATTGGCAGGTCGTTGTCACCAGCCCCTTCATAGGCATCAAGGTCAATGGGGTTTTGGTATGACTACGTGCTAGCATTTATCTCTGATGATTGACCATTGGCATTACCCCACATAGCATGTGAGTTCAATAACTCCTGATCTGCTGCAGATATATCTTCAGCCCCAGCCCCCGTTGCCCTATCCTTCCAAAAAAAATGTGCCCATTAGTCGTAGTATGGGAATCTCTTCATTCAATAGCTTGCCACACATGGATGCACCTAGTAAATATGAATTAACAAATTAATAACAATTTATAATGAATATACACAACACTTCTAGTGTAGTTCATGGTTACTGAGGACATATTCAACCATTATCACACAAAGTTGTCATAATGTTGTTTTTAATAACATTCCAATATAACGTACGAGTTCATAATGTACAACTTAAACTTAATTATATAAACACCAGCTTTGAAGCTTGATAAGGTCAAAATATATTACTAAAATGGAGAATTAAGAGTAGATTATAGCCTTCTATTATTTCAATACGTAGAACCGCCCTGCGTTAAAATGGTAGTTCCAAGTAAATACAAAAGACGTTATTCGGAAAGCAACAGACATAATTGAAAACTTATGTGTATTTATCCAAACTTATGTGGGGAAGGACCAGACCTCTTATCTTGGAAACCATCTCTTGATCGCCTTTTCTCCACCAAATTGGCTCGTTTTTCCATTCAACCTAGAGTTATTGGGAGGAGTATTTTTGCCTTTATTTGGCATAAGTACATCACCTGAAACATCTCCATCTTCCTTTGGAGATGCCTTGTTCACCTCCTTCTTGACGATCGCATGATGCAAAAGGGATTGATGCTGTTTGCCTCTAAGTGTGAATGTTTTGGTGCTCATGTGGAGACAGAGGACCATTTATTTTGGCCTAGTGATTTTGCTCGAGATACATGGGATTAGTTTTTCCATCTTTTTCTTCTCCCTCGGTCCACACTTTCTCATTGGAATGGTATCTTTGATTGTTGGATGAGATCACGATGGGGTCTCAAATCGGGCCACATTCGCACGCTTATTCCATGTCGTGTCACTTGGTTTATTTGGGAGGCATTGATGCTAGGTACCGCTGCATACCCATGGCTAAGGAGAAGATTATTGATCATATTAGGAGGTACACTGGTGATTTATTTTCCCAAGTACCTAAACTGTTTCTCGGCATCGAAAGAGGAGAGTACTCTAACAAAATCTTTTGGAATCTCTATTAGCAAGCCTATTGGCATAGCTACCATGTCAGTATTTGGTAGAAGCCCCGTTTAGGCTTTCTGAAGCTAAAACACATATGGATTCTCAAAAGGCAACGCCGGGGTTGCGAGAGGCGGCGGTCTTCTTTAAGCCCATGATGGGCGGTGAATTTGGGCTCCACCTTCGTCTTGGTCAAATCACTAATGTAGAGGTGGAGATTTTGGTAAACATAGGGGTACTCAACTTTGTTGGGAACATCACATTCGAAATGTTATTATTGAAATCGACGCCATAATTGCTCTTCATATCATTCACAAGAAACAAGGTGGAAATTGGCGATTTGCAATACAAATGGAAGAGATTCGGAGATGGCTTAAAGAAGTTAGGAGGAAAGTTGTGAATGTCTTTTGTGAAGGGAATCGGGTGGCAGATCTTCTTGCCAACGAAGCCCATGATGACCGAAGACATGGGGTACTTCACTCGGATCACATTAGCCAAAAAGTGATGACCATTATTGAGATGGATAGATGGGGTTAGTCGAACTTTCGGTTCCCAAAAGCTTCGTGATATTATTTGATTTGAAGGTACTCCCCTCATTTTTATACACTCTGGATTTCTAGCCTCCTCCCACGCTCCCCCTTGCTTCTCTCTAATAGATTACAGTATTTTTCTACATGCGATACTTGTGCACATTCATGTTACTTGTCCTTATCTTTCTACTCTTACACGCTTTATGTGCTCATATGCTTGCCTTCGCCCCACTACGTATCTACTCCCTTTGTTTTGCTGATTGTTGTTTTCACTCACCACACACGAGCACCGCCACATGCTCCTTGTCTTGAGTACATTAAGCACCTAACACACTACAAGGAATTGATATCTAGGTGGTTGATGATTTTATTGGATACTTGGCATCTTAGAGGTCGTTCCGACTTGCGTTACTTCTATGACCACGATAGGCTTCCCATCTCCTCTAGTTTTTGCCATTCTTCCTCGCCACTTAGCATGCAGTCTTCTGAGTGGTCCTCTTCTCATTGTTAAGGGTAGTCTAGTAATTGTAATAGAGACTCATATATATATATATATATATATATATATATATATATATATATATATATATATATATATATATATATATATATATATATATATATATATATATATATATATATATATATATATCGAAGTGTGGTTGGTTATTTGAGCTAACATACATATTTTCTTATTCAATGTTATCCATATTCTTCCTCGTAAATACATTAACATGGTATAACCTATTTTTATATTATTGTAGATTAAATCTACATTTAAATATTATCAATTTACATTCATTCCAAAAAAAAAATACAAAATATCGAGCAGCGGCTTTCCGAACCCTAGCCTCCGCGTTTAAGTTGTCACTCCATCGAAACCGCCGCTTGCCTCCGACGACCACCAACCCACCGGTGCTGCTTTATTCCTCCGGCGACAGACCACCGCCACCGCCATCTAAACCCTAATCTCGCAGCAAATTATCTTTTTTTGGATGAAAATTGCGGTTGTTCATTAGCAACCCTGTCCTGGTCTCTTTCCCCACCTTCTCCGCCGCCTCTAGCCTTCATTCCGCCGTTGTTACAGCCGCACCATGCCTTCAATTGTTGTTCTAGTGCAGAGCTTGTGTAATTTATGTTTCTTCAGGTTATTTTGATGAAAAAAATTGTGGTGTTTCAACAATTATTGCTTGTTTGTTAGTTTGTTGTTGATTTGGTGCATGGTTGAGCAGCAATAGAGTTTGTGTAATTTATTTTGGTGGATTTTTGGTTATTTTTTTCACATGGATTCAAAGGGTTCATCTACCCGGCCTCATCCTGCTTCTTGTTCTCATGTTGTATCCTCGGGGTTTGGTGAGATTACTAGCACTGTTAATGCATCATCATCATCCAAAGTGGTGACAATTTCAGAAGCTAAGTATTCTAAGTTCCTTCAGTATCAGGCTGCTCAACAAGTATCTCTTTCATGGCTTCTCTTGCTCAATTAGGTAACACCTACTGCTTGTTTTTCATATAGCGTCAATTCTACACTGTGGGTGCTCGATTCAAGGGCATTTGACCACATGACAGGTAATCCACATATGTTTTCCTCTCTTAATATCTCTGATTCCTTACCTTCTGTCACTTTAGCTGATAGTTCTCTGATCGTTGTTAAGGGTATTAGTCACGTACAAGTACAACCTACAAACTCCCTTTCCGCTATCCTGTGTTTTGTACATTCCTCGTTTTCCTTTAGATTTAATGTCTGTTAGTAAGTTGACCAAAGAATTGAATTGTTCCGTGACTTTTTCCCCCCCACTCTATTGTGCTTCAGGATTTGGAGACGAGGAACACGATTGGAGAAGGGCATGAGACACGAGGAATTTACCATTTTTCGTCGAGGCCATCACCTATTGCTTGCCATGCCTTTGTTACCCCACTTCAAAATCATTGTCACCTTGATCACCCATCATTGGATAGTCTAAAGCAAGTTGTACCCCATTTGAGTCATTTGAAGTCGTTAGAATGCGAGTCATGTCAGTGGAAAACACCATCGAGCTTCTTATAAGTCTAGAGTTGGGAAACGCAGTTCAAGTCCTTTTTCTCTAGCACATTCCGATGTTTGGGGCCATACTCGTACTGTATCTAAGTTGGCTTTCGCTATTTTGTTACTTTCATCGATGATTTTTTGAGAAACACTTGGCTATATTTAATTAAAGATCGGCCAGAGTTATATTCTATTTTTGTTACTTTTTATGCCGAGATTAAAACACAATTTGGTGTGCCTGTTTGAGTTCTTTGTAGTGACAATGCGCTTGAAGACTTCTCTCACTCCTTTCACACTTTTATGGTTAACTGGCATGATTCACCAATCTTTCTGTCCATCTACACCTCAACAAAATGGGGTAGCAGAGAGAAAGAACAGACACTTATTGGATGTTGCTCATAGTTTAATGTTTCATGCCAAGGTGCCTAAACATTTCGGGGTTGATGCTTTCCTCATGGCATGTTACTTGATTAATTGATTGCCTTCTTCTATTTTGAGCGGTAAATCGCCTCATTCTACTCTTTTTCCAAACAAGCCTTTATTTCACCTCCCTCCTCGTATCTTTGGGTCACTTTATTTTGTTCATCAGATGGCCCTATGTGTTGACAAGTTAAGTCCTCGCGCTATCAAATGTGTCTTCTTAGGTTGTTCTCGCACTCAGAAAGGTTATAAATGTTATGATCCTACGACTTACAGGTTTTCCACAAGTTCTGGTGTAACCTTTTCCGAGTTTACGCCATACTTTTCTACTTCTTATCCATGTGTAGATCTCCACGATAGCCTTTCGCTTCCGCTAACAATCCTTTCACCCTCATCCCACCCCATACATCATTCTACGATTACACACCATTTATCTCAACCCGACTTGCAGGTGTACGTTCGTCGACAAGTACCAGAGGTTCTTCGTGCTTCAGAGCCTCTCCCCATGGATTCTTTGTATCCATGTTTTGACCCGTCTACCTCAGAGTTGGACCTTCCCGTTGCTCTCCGTAAAGGAAAACAAGCTTGTACCTCACATCCCATTTCTAATTTTGTTTCTTATGATCATTTATCACCGTCATACATTTCTTTTGTTTCATCTTTAGAATCTATTTCTATTTCTAACTCTGTTACCGAGGCTTTATCTCACACTGGTTGGAAAGCAACCATGGATGAGGAGATACGTTCTTTGCAGTAAAATGATACTTGGGAGCTTATTTCTCTCCCTTCTGGTAAGTCATCTGTTGGTTGTATATGAGTTTATAAAGTGAAAGTTAATCCAGATAGTTCTGTTGAACGACTCAAAGCTCAGCTTGTTGCCAAGTCATATACATAGGTGTATGGCTTGGATTACTCTGACACCTTTTCTTCTGTTGTCAAAATTGCTTCGGTTCGGTTGTAGATATCTCTTGCTGCTTCATTTTCTTGGCCTTTATATCAGTTGGATGTCAAAAATACTTTTTTACATGGTGATTTGAAGAGGTATACATGGAACAACCTCCTGGGTATGTTGTTTAGGGGGAGTCTGAGTTGATTTTCCATCTCAAGAAATCTTTGTACGGGTTAAAACAATCTCCCCGTGCATGGTTTGGTCATTTTGCCAAGTTTGGCATGAAACAATGCCAAGTAGACCAGTTTGTCTTCTATCTACATACTATTATTGACAGTATATTTCTTATAGTGTATGTTGACGATATTGTGATTACATGGGATGATGATGGAGGAATTTAGAAGTTAAAATCCTTTCTACAGTCTCACTTCCAGACTAAGGATCTTGGAAAGTTGAAGGATTTCCTTGGAACTGAAGTTGCAAGATCTTCACAGGGTATTGCACTTTGTCAAATGAAGTATACCCTTGACTTATTGTCTGAAACAGGGTTGTAAGGAGTAAAACCCGTTGATTCACCGATGGATATTCATGTTAAGCTTACTGTTAATAAAGGTGTACCGTTGTGTAATCCTGAACAATACAGACGGTTAGTAGGTAAGCTGAACTACCTCACAGTCACTCGGCTAGATATTTCATTCGCAGTCAGTGTGATAAGTTAGTTTCTAAACTCACCTCATACTAGCCACCGGGAAGCAGTCATTTGGATTATGAGATACCTAAAAGGTTCACCAGGTTCAGGATTATTATACAAGACTCACAAGCTTCTTTGAGTTGTGGGGTATACCAATGCTGATTATGCTGATTCTTTGGCAGATTGAAGATCTACTACAGGGTATTGTAGCTTTGTTGGAGGAAATCTAGTTTCATGGAAAAGTAAGAAACAAAATGTTGTGTCAAGATCAAGTGCAGAGTCTGAGTACAGAGAGCTATGGCATATATTTCTTGTGAGTTGGTATGGGTGAAGTACTTATTGCAAGAACTTGGGTTTATGATGCCAATTCCTATGGAGTTGATATGTGATAATTAGGTTACGGGTCATATTGGCAATAACCCTGTTTTTCATGAGCGCACCAAGCATATTGAAGTGGTCTGTCATTTTGTGCGAGAAAATATTTTAGATAAGACTATTTGTGCTTCACACGTTAAATCTCTTTATCAGCTAGCTGATATATTTACAAAAGCATTAAGTGGGCCATGGGTTAAGTATATTTGTAACAAGCTTGGAGCATATGATATATGCTCTCTAGCTTGAGGGGAGTGTTAATGGTAGTCTAGTAATTGTAATAGAAGACTCATATATATATGGAAGTGTGGTTGGTCATTTGAGCTAACATACATATTTTTCTATTCAATTTTATCTATATTATTCCTCCTAAAAACATTAACACTCACGATCACTCTTTACCTTTTCCCTTGTGCTTGCTATGGTTCACGCTCCATAAGGCCTTAATTTCACCTCGAACATCACTTCTTGCTCTTGTTCCTTTTGAAATTTATGGCCTTGATTCTTACACATTGCACACATAGACACACTTCCCTACCATATATTTTGGTTGTATGGAGCTCTTCTCGGCACACTACAAGAATTTGACAGCGCATACTTGCATATACTTTGGCCATAATTCTCTCTTAGTTTGCAGGGTCCGCTTTGGCAACCTCTATTCATGGATGAGGTATATTCAGACTGAGGGGTTCACACCTTGGTCACGGACCTTTGGCCACAACGCCAGCCCGTTTTACATGAATACAATCGACTCTTGGATCACCATCTTAGGGCTGGGCACCTTTCTTGAGCATGCCCCTTTGCTCTCCCCGGCCTACTTTTGCTACATTTCATGGTGGTCCCATCACTTGCAACACCCACTCACACGTGGCGGTGTATCATTGCTCCGTCTTGCATATCAAGCCTTTATGCACCATTGCATATTAGAGACCACTTTCCATGTGCATTTTGGTTTTGTATTGGATGTAGTCCTTCAGACGTGTTACTTGACTTTGTAGTTGTTAGGCTCATTATTTTTTCAGGGCATTCACTTTTGGGGTGTGCATGCGTTTGTAATATATTAGGTGATTCTGATATTTTTCGGCAGATGTATTTTGTTGTGGGTTCCCCAACCGCCTCAGTAGGCGCCCTGGGACAGACCTTCATTCAACCTTTGGCACCTCAGCAGCCGCGACAAATTTTTACACGGCCTCAAGCACACTTGCAAGCACCCGCATGGCTCTTTTTGGCATGTTTCTTAGCTCTTGGCGTTGCTCTTTTGCAACCTTGGAATTCATAAAGCAGTTTCGTTTATCCGAGCTCAGACAAACTGATGAACCCCGCCATTACTTTCAGTTTTTATACTATAGTGATAGATTTTGGGTTTGGTATACTTGGTTTAGGATTGTGCGTTTTGCTACTTTGGCCAACATCTTTAGGCATCCTTGATTATGTTTCTTTTGATAAGCCGACATTGTTGGGTGCTTTATCCCGCTTAGTCATTTTGTACAAGCACCCATATTTATTTATGACATGTCATATTCATGCTCTGTCTTAGGGAAGAGTACGATATTTGTAGCCTTGAAAGTCGTCGGCAACTCATTGCCATTGAACTTCTAGATTCACCTAGAATCTATCAAACGATGACTTCTTTTGAACTCTCGGGGAAACGATGTATGAGGAAGAAACCTTACTCTCTTTCCCCATTTGAGAAAATGACAATCCTGCAGTTGGCTCAATTTTGGTTTTGATTTGATGCCTTTGTTGCTTTGTGTTCCTTCCAAATTTTGACACCTTGCATTCGCCGGTGAACTATGGTAGTTGGGGGGAAGTTTGCCTTTGAAAGCATTCCAAGAGCTATACTCGACAGGTTAGTTTGTTAGTCCACATCAATCTTGGTCTGACCCTGTGCTTTCTTTGATGGCTGCAGATGACTGCTTAATGATTTCCCATGGTGACGAAGGGCTTCATCTGACTCGGCTTCAACCCGTGCCTGTGAACATGATTGCTAGTGATGGCATGATAGGCGATGCGTTGAATGCCTGACGTTATTTTCACTAACAGAGGTATTGGCATCCCGAATCACCCTATTCGAGTTAATTGCTCTGCGTAACTAGCATTAATAGAGGTATGGGCTTCCTGAACCGCCCCAACCTCAATTACAAGCTGCATATTAAGGGGACAAGGCTCTTATCATCATTAATTTTAGTAGGCATCATTGAACACACTAATCCTACCCAATTAAGAAGGTTGGATCTTAGATCTAATCAAAAAGTTGACTTGCAAGAATGAGTGCCTGAATGTCGATCGAAAAGGAACACCATGCCGGTAAAGTTGCCTAAATTTTGTGACCGTGACATTGGTATTATCGCCGAAAAACTCAAACTACTGCCCAAATGACTGAAAAGAACAACTTGATCTCGGCAATGTCTCACACTTAAATTTTTTGCACCACAAGATTCAAATAAAAGACTGAAGCAATTGAGAAAGAAAAACTGCAATAGTCTCTCTAACACCAGTTCAAGATTATGAAATTATAATGAACCGAAAAGGAGAACATAACTTATCTCTTGTCGGATGAACTTTCAAAAGAAAGTCCGTAGTGAATCTTCATACCATTCAAATTTTCGAAAAAGAAAAAAAATGTATACCAATGGCAGAAGCTAAACTTCCAATTTGATGCACTTGAATCAACACCTCTGCCTGGTATCCTTAAAAAATATTACTAGCAGCCAAAGAGGAGACTTTGAATAAGAAACCTGCTAAGCAAGAGCTATGAAAATAAAAAAAATATGAAGAGAACCCGTGTCTGAATCTGAAAATGGCATGAGGCCTGTTGGAAATCTACCCAACATGTGTAAGGCCCGCGGAGAAGAGTGTTTGGCAAACTCTAGCACAGATTAATTGATGTATGAAGACTATTTGCTTTAGAGTTCGAAGTCAGAAAATCTAGAGAGAAGGGAGAGCATTTTCTTAATTTCTCTCTATATAGCTCAAAGGAAAAGGAAAAGTCACTTTAAATTTTTGCAAGCAACTGACACACTTGCCAAATGGCATGCTTAAAATTCGCAAATGTGTCAAGTGCTTGCAAATTTAATAGGCAATTTATGCTAGCTAAGCTTTGACAAGTATGTCAGTGCTTGCCAAATCAGCAAGTTCTGACTTGCTTGCTAATTCGAAAGCAAAAACAAAAGTCAAAATTTACAAGGTAATATTATTAGTTAAGAGTCTTGTAGCAAACAAACTCAACAAGTAAAATTTGCTTGCAAAAAGCTATTAACAAGTGATTTTGATCTAATTATAAACAATTTCTTGCGCACTAAATTAATGTTTTGTTGTACCGTTTTAAAATATTCTTGTTTTTTTTTTTATGCTAGGACTACACATATGTATTTATAACGTTTAGTAAGTTTCATCATGATGCGTGTTATCATTGTCTGTGGCCATAAATGAAATTACTATAGTAAAACTAAATAAATGAATTAACTTTGTCTAATCTAATATTTAACTTAATTTTCTTTCATTTTTTTAACTTATTCAATTGCTTTGTTCCATAATAATTTATTTGTACCTTGTTATATACTACTTTTCTAAGCTTTCCTCACATAGTTAATACAATAAAGCACAGTCATCTAATATGAAATTTTAGCTTAAATTTCATTTTTAGGTGGTTTACTTTATATTAAAATCTTATGGAGCATGTACTGTTGGATAAAAAAATAACATAGACAAAGTTAAAGATTAAAGTCAAAGATAATTTTTTAATAAATGCCAACATATTGATGGAAGTCTAAGTAAACATAAATAACATAAAACTCCTAGACCCTACCGTTGCTTTTGTAACTTTTTATATTAAGATAGGCTTCTTAAATTACTTACATTTTTACGACAATTAAGTGTTTTCAATGGGAACATATGTTAAAATAAAAATATTTGTCATAGCCCTTAACTTATATTCCTAGCTTTGTCCTTGGGAGATGATATATACAGAGCAAAATCCCTTAATATGGAGCAATTTCCTATTCTTTACTAATTTACCTCTTTGAAATTAATTGTATATTTATTTTCCTTTTCTATTACATGTCAATGATTAACAAAATCTTTAAATATTTAATTCAAATGATCTCTTTTCCTATTGATGACATGGAATACTAAATTAGAAAAAAAATCTAGGAGAATGTTTGGAGTCCTTTTCCTTGTGGGGTTGATTTATTTGGCAATTATTTTCTTGACGGGAATAGTTCTAGAAAATATTCAGTTTAATTCAAATAAAGAAAAAATCAGTTAGTGAAGCAAAATATACCAGCCATTTTATTTTTCCTCTAGTTTAATTCAATTGCTTTAAAAAATTAAATTAAAAAACAAAAGAGTGCATAAATATAGCGATGTGTAATAAGCATGGATAAATTGCATTACACAGTATTTTTATTTTTTTTAGAATGAACATTACACAGTATTAAGGAGCCCAAATCATAATTAATAACTCTTTGCTAATAAATAAAAGTATATTAATCTTGATATATACAGAAAAAGAAAACACATAGTCACTTTATTTTTTAAAGAATATCAAGTCCTGAAAACATAAACCAAGATTAAAAAAAAAAAACCCAATAGAAACTAAATGAACTATACTTAACGTATTAATTATGTTCACAATAACCAAAAGGGAATTCTGTAAAGAAGAAAACATATGTAAGTTCATAATAACTAGAAAGAGAATAAAAAGTATCATGCATAAGAATAATTTGATAAAGACGTTCATTTGATATTTTGTTTTGGTAAATGTCATGAATATAGAACTTATTTTTGGTTCTTGGTTTCGTACATGAAAGGAGAATTTCCAATCATTCATATATGGGAATGATTAATATACACTTAGAAAAATTAGGAATTTAAAGAGAAGATAGATTTGTTTGTTGATTTGAGAAGGGTAAATTAGTAAAAGATGAAAAAATGCTCTGTATTAAGGGATTTTGCTCTGTATATATATCATCTCTTTGCCCTTTATTTTCTTGATCTCATCTGTTTTACAAGTGCTGTTTATATTTAGAAAAAGACACCGTAATCAGTTAAATCGTTCAGATAAAGATAGATCATATCAATCATTCTTGATTTTTAAATAGCTTCGAAACGACAATATAAGATACCAACTTATTTCTTTGGGAGAATACCGCTACACCCTCTGAGGTTTGTGTAATTACAGAGACCTCTCCTGTGGTTTGGAAAGTTACAGTGACGTCCCCTGAAACTAACCACCGTTAGAATTTGAATGAAATTTGTTGATGTCATCATGACATTATATTGGACTTCCATATCTTCTCTTAGACTTATTAAAAATTTCAGGAGGTGTGAGTCCAATGTTAATATGGCAGAGATGTACTGTGATATTTACTATATTTTGAGAAGTCACTACAAAAAAAGTGATTTTTTGTGACGACGTTATATGGCGTAGTCCATTATTCGTCGCATAAACGTTAATAAATATGACGATTAAAAATGTTGCCACATAAGAGTAGACTTTTATGTGGCAATCCCAAATTTCGCCATATCACATAAACTTTCGTCACTTTTTATAAAATTTGAGTGGCAAAACACGATTTTGCCACAATGTTTGTCACATGTGCTTGTTCACTGAAAACGCGGCAAAACTCCCGCGACTTTGCCAAAATTTCCCACCCTTTATTTTTTTTTCCCCTCATTTTATTTTTGCCACAAAAATAATTATTTTGTCAAATAAAAATGAAAACTACGTCGTCTTTTTTTTCCCTAATTTTTAGTCTGATTATTACAACATAGAATTCCACAATTCCACACTCCCAAAAAAAACCAGAAGCTTCTGTAACACTCGAACGAAACACAAATCTGAAAAATCTCACAAATCTCTCTCGTTTTTGCACTCTCTCTTCATATTTAGTGGTAAGAAAACTCGTTTTCTGTCCTATATTCAAAGGGTAAGCTATAATTTCATTCTCGTAAACCCTAATTTCTTGATTTTGTTCATGTTTTACAGATGGGTTTGTTCATTCTCGCTGGATAGCTGATGTTTCCCCAAAATTTCTGTGAGTTCCATGTTATTTTAATGTTGTTTATCTTACATGAGTGAATTGAATGGGTTTTTCTTGTTCTTTTCGGGAAATTTTTAACAAGTATGAATTAGGATTTGGGGATAATTGGTTTTGAAGTTCTGCATGTACATTTCTCTCACTTTTTTGTGCAATGGTGATGCTGTTTTTCTCAAACATGAAGATATTTTGTTGATGAGTTATCTAATTTGTAATACTGTGTGTTCAAAACTTTAAAATCTGTTGTTTTTGTGTGATTTATGTTATTCTTAAATAGAAGCTCTTTAGAAAATGAAAGGTTGTGTAAAATCTCTTCATAAGTTTATAAACTGTTGCTATTGTTATGATTTGTTTGTTAAAAATGGTTTGTTTTGGCATTAATTTCAAGTTGTGTTGAAATTTCTGTTTGTAAATGTATAAAATGTTGGATTTTTTGTGATTTCTTCTTAGAACTTTTGTAGACTTGCAATTTTCTTGATATAAGTTCTTCGGGAAATGTGTGGATTTGCAACTTTTCTTCTGCACTTTATAGGCTGTTGTTTTTCAACATCTTGTGTGTTGTTAAGTAATAAACGCGTGGATTTTTCATTCTGCTTGTGACTTTAGAAACTGATGGTTTTCATGTGCATGATTTGGGTTGTTATTTTTATATGTTTTTGTTGTAGTTTTCATTCTGTTTATGACTTAGGAAACTGATGGTTTTTACATTAGATTTTGGTTGTTGTTTTTTGATGTTTTTGCTGGAGTTAAGTAAATTTACATTACTTTATGCAGGTTTAGCAACTGGAGTTGTCTAGCTGTGTAACTTGTTAGTGTTTAGATTGAGATTCTGCAGAAAGGTTCAAAAGGTTCGTAGAGTTTCTAGTTAAAAGTTATTCATAACTTTGTTAGTCTTGTATTTTGCTTTGTGCGAAAAAATCTGCATCATTTTATAAACTGTTGTGTTTTGAAGTTCTGCATGTACATTTCTCTCACCTTTTTGTGCAATGGTGATGCTGTTTTTCTCAAACATGAAGACATTTTGTTGATGAGTTATCTAATTTGTAACACTGTGTGTTCACAACTTTAAAATTTGTTGTTTTTGTGTGATTTTTGTTATTCTGAAATAGAAGCTCTTAAAAAAATGAAAGGTTGTGTAAAATCTCTTCATAAGTTTATAAACTGTTGCTATTGTTATGATTTGTTTGTTAAAAATGGTTTTTCTAGACATTAATTTCAAGTTGTGTTGAAATTTCTGTTTGTAAATGTATAAAATGTTGGATTTTTTGTGATTTCTTCTTAGAACTTTTGTAGACCGGCGATTTTCTTGATATAAGTTCTTCGGGAAATGTGTGGATTTGCAACTATTCTTCTGTACTTTATAGGCTGTTGTTTTTCAACATCATGTGTGTTGTTAAGTAATAAACGCGTGGATTCTTCATTCTGCTTGTGACTTTAGAAACTGATGATTTTCATGTGCATGATTTGGGTTGTTATTTTTATATGTTTTTGTTGTAGTTTTCATTCTGTTTATGACTTAGGAAACTGATGGTTTTTACATTAGCTTTTGGTTGTTGTTTTTTGATGTTTTTGCTGGAGTTGTTAAGGAAATTTACATTACTTTATGCAGGTTTAGCAACTGGAGTCTGTCTAGCTGTGTAACTTGTTGGTGTTTAGATTGAGATTCTGCAGAAAGGTTCAAAAGGTTCGTAGAGTTTCTGGTTAAAAGTTTTTCATAACTTTGTTAGTCTTGTGTTTTGCTTTGTTAAAAGGGCTTCAAATAGTGTATGTATTTGCAAAAAAATCTGCATCACTTTATAAACTGTTGTGTTTTTGTCGTTATGTATCTTGTTATGCAAAAGTCCTTCACAAATTAAGTGGATTGGTAAATTTTGTTTTTGTTTCTTCCTAAGCTGATAATTTTTCATGTGATTAGGATGTTCATTTGTAAACTGATTGTTACCATGTGACTCAAGTTTTTAAGTTAAACTACATTGTTTTGTGAAGGATTATATACTGGATTTTGGGAGCAGTTTGGCTGGAAAGGATTGAGAGTCGGCATATAATCTGAAAGGTTTGTTCCAGCATCTCCAAAGCTTTATGCTTAAATCTCTAATCCATTATATTGTTCCATCATGTATAATATAGAGAACTAAAGTACTTGCATAACTTAGCAATGTATATGGTATGATGTAATTTAGTTGATTGGTTAAAAATTCTCCTATATTTACTTATATGATTAACATTGTATTCATAGGTACATAAAGATGGACAAAAGTTGTATTAAAGAAAAGAATAAATTTTCCAACACTTACATTAAGGGTGTCGAGTCATTTATAGTGTTTGTAAAGCAAAACATGAATGGGCTTGATAGCTTAGTTAAATGCCCTTGTGCTAGTTGTAACAACGCGTATTATAAAACGATAGATGAAGTAGCATCAGATTTGCACATACTAGGATTCTGTCCCACATATATAGATTGGATATTTCACGGGGAGACGACACCTAACGTTGAGAATGAGAATGATGTAGAGATAATGAATGATAGTAATGAAACTGATTCTAAAAACTCTGAGGATGGGGATGACCTTAGTGATTTTTTAGCTGAATTTAGAGAAGGCCAGCAATTTGATAGTGGGGATGGAGTAGAATCAGAAAGTTTTCGTAGACTTTTACAAAATGCACAATGTGAACTATACCCTGGATGCAAAATATCATTGTTATCGGCTATTGTGAAACTGCTGCATCTTAAGGTTTTAGGAAAATGGAGTAACAAATCCTTTAATATGCTTCTGGAGTTTTTAAAAACTATTCTGCCTGAAGGTGAGACGCTACCATCATCACTTTACGGTGCTAGAAAACTGCTAGTAGATATTGGGTTGGGGTATGAAGAGATTGATGCATGTAAGAATGATTGTGTCTTGTACTGGAAAGATAATAAGAACAAAGATATATGTCCAATTTGTAAAGAGTCTAGGTGGAAGAGCACTAATGGTAAGACAAAGCATGTCCCTCATAAAAAACTACGATACTTTCCCATTAAGCCTAGATTGCAAAGATTGTATATGTCTAGTAAAACAGCTTCAAAAATGTTGTGGCATAAAGATAGGCGTGTAAATGAGGAAGGGATAGCTAGGCATCCAGCTGATTCATTAGCTTGGAAACATCTTGACACTCAATTTCCACACTTCACTCAGGATCCCCGCAATGTTAGATTGGGATTAGCTTCTGATGGGTTTACCCCATGGTCAAACTTAGGAAATTCTTATAGCATGTGGCCTGTTGTACTTGCAGTTTATAATTTACCTCCTTATGACTGTATGCGTTCTTCATTTCTTATGATGTCATTGCTCATCCCGGGTCCTAGTTCACCTGGCAAGGATATTGATGTGTACTTGCAACCTCTAATAGAGGACTTGAAGGACTTGTGGAATACAGGGTTTGAAACATATGATAGTCACCAAAGAGAAGTTTTTGATGTATGCTGCTATCTTGTGGACTATTAGTGACTTGCCGGGGTATAGTGTTCTATCGGGTTTGGTGACGATGGGTCATTATGCTTGTCCAGTATGTTTAGATGAAACAGATTCCAAGCAGTTAAGAACCAAAACTTGTTATATGGGACATCGTCGTTTTTTGCATAGAAGACATTTATTTCGAAAAAATAAAGGAGATTTTAATGGTGAAGAAGAACACAGAGACAAACCTCGACAATTATCTGGAGATGACATTTTGGGTTGGCTTGATAGGTTGAAACATGTGTTTAGTGAACCCGGTAAGCAACAAGCAGTGAACCGAAAGAGGAAGCGGGGGTCTGATCAAGTAAATTGGGTAAAAAGAAGTATTTTTTTTTGATTTGCCGTATTGGGACAAACTGTTAATCAGGCATAATCTTGATGTAATGCACATTGAGAAGAACATTTGCGATAATGTGCTTGGAACTATACTTGATATTAAAGGAAAAACAAAGGATCCAATCATTGCTCGAGAGGACTTGCGTGACTGGGGTATTAGGGAGGAGTTACATGTGCAGATACGTGCTAGGGACAACAAACCTATAAAGCCACCAGCATGTTTTACTTTGTCAACAACAGAAAGGAATGGATTCTGCCAATTCTTGAAATCTGTCAAGTTTCCCGATGGATACGCTGCAAATATATCGAAATGTGTGAGGGAGAACAAAATTACTGGCTTAGAAGTACATGATTGTCATATTCTACTTCAACGGTTGATTCCAGCAGGCATTCGAGGTTATTTAACGAAGGAGGTGAACGAAGTGTTGTATGAGTTAGGTGACTTCTTCAAGGAGTTGTGTTCAAAAACACTGACGGTTGATAATCTAGAAAAGCTTGAAAAGAACATCCCTATTATCCTGTGCAAGCTAGAAAAGATTTTCCCGCCGTACTTCTTCACTATAATGGTGCATTTGACCATTCATTTGGCTGAAGAGGCCATGATTGGAGGGCCCGTGCAATTTCGATGGATGTATCCCATTGAAAGGTATGTTTATTTATAATTATTTATCTCTTTATGCATAAATAAAGTTTCTTTTTTGGTATTAACTTTAACTTCATCACTTTATGTTGCACAGATTTCTAAGCACTCTAAAAGGATTTGTTCGCAACAGACTTGCCCCGAAGGGTCAATTTCTCAAGGATATATAGTGAGAGAAAGCTTAGTATGGTTATCTTTGTATCTGCCGGGCATTGAAACCATCTTTAACCGGCCAAAAAGAAATTATGACGGTTCTCACGATCAAGGAGCAGAACTTTCTGTGTTTTCAATGAACACTAGAACATTCGGGAAACTCAAGCCTAATTGTTCTCTATCTGAAGAAGAACTTGATAAGGCTCACTGGTATATTTTAAGCAACTGTGAAGAAGTTGAACCATACTTGAAGTAAGAAATTTATTCATGTATGATTTCTTACAAATTTGTCAGATTTAGCTATATGGTGTGTAATAATACCCCTTTCTATTGTATATGCAGAATGCACAAGGCTGATTTGCTAGGAATAAGTTTGGAAGAAGTTGATGAGAATGCTGGACATGATCAACGGCAAAGAAATCAGTTTCCAGGGTGGTTTAAGGACCATGTACGTAACGATTTATTTTATTTGAAACTGGTTTTGAATTCTGCATACTGAATATATAACATTTTTTTGTTGCAGGTGAATGAGTTACACCTCCAGAATTCTGATCAAACCTCAGATGAATTGTGGGCTTTAGCGAACGGGCCTATAACATTGAATACAAGTTGCTATGAGGGATGCATGGTTAATGAGGTTCGATTTCATACAAAAAGTCGGGACGAACATAGAAAAACTCAGAACAGTGGATTGGTAGTCGAAGGAAATCATAAAAACCAATCCATTGAATATTTTGGTTACTTAAGAAGCGTGGTTGAGCTGGTCTACATTGGGGGCTACAAGGTTGTGTTATTTGAATGTGATTGGTTTGACATGGGAAGCAAGAAGACTTTGCAGGCTGATAAGCATTTTGTTAGCATTGATATGAGGTCGCGATGGAATAAAGAAGATCCTTTTGTATTACCCGTGCAAGTGCAACAAGTGTTTTACGTACAGGACACAAAATTGGGTAAAGATTGGAACATTGTACAAAGAATGAGACATCGACATTTATGGGATTTACCCGAGTTGGAGATTGATAGTATAGGTGATGCTATAAATTCTGACAACCAACAACATTCTAGACAAGTGTTGCAACAATTTGATTCTGATGGAGTACGTGTAGTTGTCGAGTCTAATGATGATCCACATCATCAAACTCAGTTATCAAGAAATGATGTAGAGCCTGAAGAGGTTGATACATTTGTGGTTCAGACAACTAGAAGACCACATGCTGATGAAGCCTTCATTGATGATGAAGAGGATGAAGGAGAAGAGAATGAAGTAGAAGAATATATGTGTAGAATAGAGGAAGAAGATAAGTTTGATGAAGAAGAAGAGGGGTCAGATGAAGGAGAAGATGATGAGGCACTCTTTGAAGAAGAAGATGAAGAATCTGATGATGATTAACTAGAAAAATTAGGATTCAAACATGAGTTTTTGTGTTGTTTTGCTTAGTGTTATTACAAAAACAACCTTATCTATAATATTTTCTTATTATTCTGGATTGGTTGTGTTTATTTATGTTTTATTTTATTAGTTAACATAGTTTTGAGACTTTTGTTTTTGCATATTTATACAAAATGCATTTAACATATTTGTTGGTTGTATAGATGGCACCGGGACCAAACTTCAAGAAGGCTCGGAAACCGATTAAATCAAAGCAGCAAGTGGAACCACAAAGGAGTGCAGATGTCACTATGCAGCCAAGTTCAGCCCCTGCATCTTCGTTGACACGAAACGGTGCCCGTAGACAAGCTGTTGCTAATCTTGCAAACATGAGTCAGAAGAGTGCCCCTGCAGCTGCCCCTACATCTCCGTTGACACAAAACGGTGCCCGTAGACAAGCAACTGCTAAGGTAATAGCTATGTTATGTAAAAATGTTGGAAAAAGCACTGCCCCTGCATCTCCTTTGACACGAAATGGAGCCCGTAGACAAGCAACTGGTCATCCCACAGCCTCTAGTGGTGGGAATGGAAATGAGGCTGCCCCTGCATCTCCGTTGACACGAAATGGTGCCCGTCAACAAGCCATTGGTCATCCCACAGCCTCTAGTGGTGGGAATGGAAATGAGGCTGCCCCTGCCTCTCCATTGACACGAAACGGAGCCCGTAGACTATCCACTGGTCATCCCACAGCCTCCAATGGTGGGAATGAAAATGAAGTTGCCCATGCATCTCTATTGACAAGGAAGATTGCGCGTACACAAGAAAGTGGACATCCGACGACCTCTAGTGGCGGGACTGGATTTGAATCAGCCCGTGCATCTCCGTTGAAGAGAAAGGTTGCACGTAGCTTGAGTTCTTTACTTCCGAATGCCTCTGCCGATGGGCCTGGACACGAAGATTCTGATGCATCTCCATTCACAGCTACATCGGTGCCAAATCTGGATGGAGATGGAGATCCTACCAATCCCAACTCTCCAGTTACACCGAATTCAGCAAACTCGACACGCAATTCTGGTAACTTTTGTTTTTTCATATGAAAATTCTCTTCATATATTGTAATTTTAAATGTTTCCTAATATTTTCTTTCGCTCTTTCATTTTAGGTTCTAATGTCAAAAACAATGGTCGTGGTGTTAGTAGAGGCCTCAATTTGGATAAGATAGTTGTCAAGGTATGTTGATGAAATTTAATTAATCATAACTATAGGTTTGATGTAGTTTTCATATATGGTTAGTGTGTTATTTTTATGTCAAAAGTTATTTACTTTAGGCTGAGTGATTATGTAATGTTATAGGTTGTTCCCTTTCACCTTTTTAATGTCATAGTTATTGATATAAGGTAGTATGCTATTTATAGGGTACACTATAGTTATTGGTTTTACACATTATGCTATACCTGGGGCAGATTTCATTCTGAGGTTACATTTGTTAGTTTTACTAACAAAACCAGCAGGCATTTTTGGATTTGGCACTACTGTTCTTGAGGCTTTTTGAGTGATAAGCATGATAAGAATTTAATTCTTGAGGCTCTTTGATGTTCATAAGTACTAATGTTCATAACTACTTGAATGATTATGTTTTGTTGGTATTTTTTTAGTTGTAAGCACTACATAGCAAACTAGGATTGAGTAAATGGTAATTTGTAGTCAGTTAAAGAACAATCAAACCTTTCTGGAAATGAAAACTCTTCTGAAAATTCTTACACATATCTATTATTATGAAACTTTTCTGTAGCGTGGAAAGATGCACATTCGGTTCAACCCAGGTGAGAAAATACCTGCTGACAATGTAGATGAATTTGCTACTGGAATTGGAATTTCTACAAGGACTTGGGCAGAACTAGCTGGTGTATCTTACTGGCGCCAAATTCCTGAAGCGAACAAAGATGTTTGCCGTAAAATATTGCTGGTAATCTGTCTCTATAACTTTTCAGCGTATATTTAAGAGCATAATATCATTTTGATTGTAACAGTTTACTCGTTGACTTGGTTTTTGTATAGACCTGGTTTGAAATTGAAGATTTCACAAGTGAACGTGTCGAAGACATCATTAATGGGATGTTCCAGACCTGCTATAGAAACTGGAGGAATGTGTTGGCTAGAAACTATCGCCAACTCGTAAATAAAAAGAAGAATCCAAGAGCAAAGAGTCCGCGAAAGGAAGTGACGCTTGCAAGATGGCTGTCTGTGTGTGATAGAATTGAGTCTCCAGAATTTAAGGTAACTTTATTTTTTGTTAATCTATTTCTATGAATATGTTTCAATAAATTTCTATTATGAAAAAATATTTTGGCAAATTATATGCAGAGGAGATCTGCCACCAATTCGAGAAATAGGAAATGCTTGCCTTTCAACCACAGATCCGGAAAGAAGAGATATCTTGCTCGTTATAGAAGAATGGTAGGACAAAAATATATTTCAGTGTTTGTTTCAGTTTGAATAGAATCCCTCATTACGTATTGATCATATGGATGTTCAACTAACACAGCCAAAGCCAAGTAAAGTAGACCTTTGGAAGAGTACTCATGTGGACAAGACCGGACAATTTGTGAATCCTGCAGCAGCAGCCGCATTTGTGAGATTACAGTACTTGATCTATTTTTTCTATCATGATATTTAAACTGTACAGTTTATTTAATTGACATGCTATGATATGCAGGCAAAAATGATTGAACTACGGGAAGCAGAGGTTGAGGAAGGAGCAGATCCCATGCCTGAGGATGATATTCTCGAAGCTACATTGCGGCGTCGGTCGGGATATCAGAAGGGCATGGGGTATGGGGTAGAGGCACGCAGTCGTAAGAAGTCTCACTCAAGCACAACAAACAGTCCTGAATTTAATGAAAAATTGACTGAAACGCAAGCCGAGCTCGATAATGCAAAGGACCAAATTGAGTCCCTCAACAAGGAAATGGTGGAGCAAAGGGAGCAGTTGGAAGATGAGCTCGAAGCACAAAAGGCTAAAAACAGGAGGTATGAAGAGCAACTCGAGGCTATGCAAGCGCAGATTGATAAGAAGCAGAACTTTTGGCGAAGAGTTAAATAGGTAATGATGCCTTAACCCCTTTCCTTAGTTTTCTGAAGATAAACCTATTACTATGATGAAAATTTTGTGAAACGAGCATCGTGTCCAACGAGTATATGTGAAATATGTTTTAGATTGGAGTTTGAACAACCTATACAAATGAAAAGTATATGAATATTATAGAATTGTTGGCTGACTTTGATAAATGTGTGGAAATAAGTGTGTGAAAATGTTGTGAATTGGTGAAATTGTTGATTGACTTTGCTAGTTTCATTCAATATGTTTTTATATGTTGGGGGTAAATGTTGGATTTTGTTAGTTTATGCCATCTAAAATGTTATATGATTTGATAAACTTGCAAGTTTATGGTGTTTCCATATGGTTTGTTTAAGTGGAGCTGCAATGAGTTTGAACATGTTGCTATTTGCTTATGGTTTGTGTTCTTGTAAGTAGCATCTTATTTTGTGTGGACATGTTACTCTTTACTTATGGTTTGTGTTCATGTGAGTAGCATCCTATTTTCTGTAGAATATGCCTGGTTAATTTCATGCTAAATTGTTTAGTGATCAGTGCAATGTGATCAGTTTTGTAGGTGTGCAATGGTCATCTTCACAAAAATAGAGATTATGGCAGTTTTTTTGAAGTCTCTGGATATTGAAGTAAATGAAGAATGGTGAAGGTGCCTATTTTGATGATGTATGGTTACTAGAACTAAATGCTTTCCTACTGTGAAAGCTATTTTGGCTTTATTCTGGAGAAAGTATGTTATGTAAGAAGAATTATATGTTTAGATGGATTTAGGGTGGTAATTGATGAATGATCTCCAGTATACTATATTAGTACTCTCTAGTATAGCTCTTTGATGCATGACCAAGGGCTAATTTTGACAAACAATGGTAGATTTGATGTAAGATTGCCAATCATATTGTAAACTATTGGCTACTTGATTGAACTTGGTCGAGAATGCTTTTCCAAGTTATATGGAAGCATTTATATTTTTGTGAGTTCTTAGTTTTGGTATTTATTATTATGTCAATCACATTCTATTGTATTACGTAATTATGAAATGGTTCATTTACTGTTATTAAGTGCGGCAAAAAAAATCACTCATACAAAACTCTTGAGTGACAACAAATTCGCCACAAGAAAAATCAAAATAACACGTTTTAGTGACAATTTTATCGCAGTAAAAGTTTTGTGGCAAGATTGCCTGGTACGCAGATGTTAATGACGAAATATGTTGTCACAAGAAATCATTAATGTAGATTCTTTATGTGACAATGTGATGTTATGATGGCGAAATTTCACTACTTATGTGACAACCATGTCGTCACTTAAATTAAGTTTTTATGTGACGACAGTATTTTCGTTACAACTATATGTGACGAAACTAAAATTTTGCCACTTATACTTAATACGACGAGGCCAATGCGGCGAACTTTGTGACAATATGTTTTGTCGTATAGGGTTCATACGACAAATTGTTGAGGTTAAATGACGATACTTGGCGCCACGAAAAATCACTTTTTTTGTAGTGAGTGTACATCTAATGCTATATATAATTTGTACAATAATATCTTAAACCCTTTGATGAAGTGGAAATATTTTTTTAAATACATTTAAAACAAATATTTAGAAATTAATTACATCTGAGATTGAACAAAATTATATACGGTATAAGCATATAATCATTCTTCACATTGGTCATTCATCTGAGATTTAAAAAAATATTTCCATTTCATCAAAGGATTTAAGATAACATTGTAATAAAATAACTTTTACTATGTATTTTGAAGTTGATGATACACTTAAACTATTTAAGGAGTAAGGTGTTGCAAATTCTACTCTAAGTTCTATTAAGCAATTTTTTTGTCGAATAACATTATGATAGCGAAATCTTTATTCTACAGTTGACTGCAATTTATGCATTATGGTTGAAAGGTAACTGGATAAAGTATGAGATTGTATGATAAAATTAAAAATACAACTTTTTAAACATAAGTGCAACTAAAACTTGGTCAGATAAAATTTAACATTTTCTTAACTAACTAATTATGTTGTTATACCAAAAAAATGTAGTAATATATATGCGAAGCATTTCAAGCACCATCTACGGCTGTGTTTTTGAAAGTTTTTTATCGCATTTGCTAGACTTGTCTATATCAAATAAGTTAGTCCTCATTTAACAAAAGAAAATAAAAATTGATCCTGTTCATTTTTAGAACAAATAATTTAAAGATAAAAATCATTTAGCTACAAAATCTCCCCCAAAACTAATTATTGGTTTGGTGGAAGAACTAATGGGGAGATGCCAAGTCATCAGTGCGATATTACTGTAGGGTGTTTATTTCAAAATGTTCTTTGAAACTTTATGTAACAAAACAATTACCAGTGTCTTTTAGATAGTGGTAAAAATAAATGTATAGCGAAAATTTTGCACGAAGTATTTCCATAAATTTATTATGCGTAAAGAAATATGCGTAAAGAAAGGAAAAAAATTGCATCACTAATTTCTATACTTCATCTAGGACACTGCTTCAGGCATAAAAGTTTCGAGGTCATGACCTACAACCTTAATGATAATTTTATAATTTTTCATAACTTATTATGTAAAAATGATTACCCCGAAACCTGACTCTTGGAAAATATTTAATTTGTTAAATGTAGCAACTAACGAATAAAATTAGTTATATTTGAGAATATTAAATTACTTTTATGTTATCTTAAAATTATTTCAAGAATCCTTTAATTTTGTCTAAGTATTTTAAAATAATATTGTACAAACTTTATATAACATTGCCATTTTCACTCCCCAAAACATAGTAAATATATTAAATACACCCATCTTCTATAACATTGCACTCACACCCCCTAAAATTTTTAATTGGTCCGAGGGCAAGCTTGAAAGTTCAATATAATGTCATGATGACCTCGTCAAATTCCATCCTAAGTTTACAGTTGTTAGTTTCAGGGGATGTCACTGTAATTCCCCAAACTTCAGGGAAAGTCTTTGTAATTATACCAAACTTCAGGGGATGTGGCTGTGATTATTCCTATTACTTAAAAAAAAAAAAATATGTCCTGATATACAGTAATCTTGACTACCATAGGTAATGTTTGGTTTCATGTATAAGGTGAGATGACTGCAGTCATCTCACCTCATCTAGTTCACAGTTTGCGAGATAAAAAAATCGAGCTTTTCGCCAAACGGCTGCCAACCCGGCACTGTAGCACACTAAATCCGAGATTCTCATCTCACCCCTCCCCCCTAATGATATATCTTCGCTTTTGCAGTCGTTGGGCCCACCATCAACATGACCATTTTAACCCTGCCTTTTACTAAAAAAAACGCATTTCTGTAAATCGTATAGCACTTTTTATATTTGCTTAACGTTTGTTCAAATCTAAAACTCCCTCTCAAAAAAAAAAAAAAAAAAAAACAACACTTTCGAAAATTTCTAGGGTTTGTGCGCATGAGTTTTCCCACTTTCCTGGCGTTCGTCTGTTCTCAAATCTAGCACGACGTTGAACGCAATCCACAGTTGTTTTGTGACGAGAAAGAGTTACGCGTAAGGTAAACTACTCGCCTTTCGAACGGGTCTCACTATTATGCTCCCGTGCCCTAAAATCGATTGGGTTCTGTGTTGATGTTTGTTTTTTAATTTTTTTGTGTGTTCGTGAGTTGTGACCATTTACTGCTAAATCTGGCGGGTAGTGTAGAGTTCAAAATTTATAATTTGAACTAATTTCCCTTACTACACCTTGATAAATGTAATTTTAGGATGCTCAGTTGATGACTGTGTTGTGTGTATGCTTCTTCAGTGTTAAGTAGCTCATGAGTATATCTTATATGACTGTCTTGTTCGTCGTGGTTAATATGCCCCATTTCCTATGATTGTAAGCACTACTACATCCTCGTCGAGCCATTGTTAAAAACAAGTGAACATTTAAAGTTGTTGTTTGTTTGTCTAAGTTCAATTACCATGTTCTTTTTAATTAAGTGATTTTACTATACAAATATAGAAAAGTGATTATGCTTACAAATTTTAATTAGTTTGGTAACCTTTTCTATTCACAGTGGTGTAAATTTGTTGTATAGAAACTTTGTGTAGTGTGTATAGAATGGTTTGTGTCATGTCTTTTACATAAACTTATGAATTCACTCGATGTTTTATTACGAGTGGTGTCGTACTAGTACAGTAGGTTGGCTTGAATAAGGTGTCAATTAGAAGTAGTGACTCATAACTACGAAATTGATATGTGTCAGATGGATGAATGGAGGAACATCTTGATATTAGTTCTGTTGCAGCTAATAGTTTTGCGGACTAGGGGTGTGATGTTCATGATGCTAGTGCATAATCGCCAACGTCAGTTAAGGGATAGTCGTTGGAGTAGAGCGGTTAGATATAGTTTACTTTCAAAAATGGGTGATATTAATACCCATACGGATAAATTGACGGGGTTGAGTGATGTTCAATGCCCGAGTCAACTACGGATGAATCGATATAGTTTCAATAAGTTGTGTTGGTTGTTCAGAGTGGTGGGAGGATTACGTGGCGAGAAATTTGTTAGCCTTCGGGAACAAGTATCCCTCTTTTAGAAGATATTGGGACATCACAACACTAATAGAACGATTGGATTTTATTGGCAACGATCTGGACAAACGGCCAGTCGGTACTTCAAGAAGACACTAGATGCTCTCATAAAGTGTAATCACCTAATTTTGGTGACACCTACCTCGATTTCCGAAGCAAACGAAAATGACGAGGAGCCATGGAGGTGTTTCCAAGTATGTGAACTCTTTGTGATGTTTCAAACAATTGGACCAATTAGGATTACTATTTATAATTCGTTTTGCTTCTTGTGCAGGGATGTTTAGGGGCACTAGACGGTACACTAATCGACGTGACAGCCCCCGTTGTTGAGCATGCAAGATATAGATCGAGAAAAGGTCGTGTTTCCGTTAACGTACTGGGTGTTTGTGACACTACCATGAGGTTTGTTTATGTATTGTGCGGTTGCGAGGGGTCCGCTGCCGATGGACGGGTCCTGAGGGATGCCGTTTATAGACCACCCCTTAATGGTCTACAAGTCCCACAAGGTGACATTTAGTTGCAACTTAATTCATATATCTCTTGTACAGGGGTGACTACTATATCATCAACAACTCTGTTCTAATTTCAGGAAACTACTGCCTTGTGGATGATGGATACGCTAATTGCGATGGGTTCCTGGCCCCATACATAGGACGTAGGTATCATTTAAAGGAATGGGAAGAAGGAAGGGCAGCCCCACAGGATCACGAGGAGTTTTTCAACACGAAGCACAGTCGTGCACGCAGCATTATCGAGCGAGCCTTCTCACGACTGAAAAACTGGTGGAAGATTCTCAAGCGTCCGTCCGAATATCCGCTAAAGATTCAGAATAGGATAATCATGACATGTGCATTGTTGCACAATTTCATCAAGAAAGAGATGCCAACTGATCCCTTTGACACTGACTCTGATGACTCTGATTCAAATGATGATGCACCAGACAAATATATGGATGGCTTACACAATTTTCCTGCGTGGAACAACTTTAGGGATGCGCTTGCGATGAACATGTGGGAGGAGTGGCAAGCTAGTCTCCATTAGGATGGTTTAAAGTGCATGAGAGATGGACTTAATAGACTGTTTGGATTGTGAACAATTTTACATTTAGCTTTTTCATGATTTATTTTAATTATTGTGTAATTTGGGATATATAACTAACCGGTGCTCTACGGTTATGGTCTGTATTATGTTTCGCTTTGTGGATTTGAGTGCTTTTATTGATTATAATAACTTGTGCTGCTATTACGAAGTATGTGAACGCCTATGTGTTATTGTTATGATGTGAATGGATAGTTGTTCCAAATGATGTTTGTTATGTACCTAATGAATATTTACTACAGCTATATGTTATCTAATAGACCTTTTCCTTCTTTTCCCTGTAGATATGGAAGCATCAAGCTGTAGTTCGAATCCTATGAAACCCACTAACAAGGGCAAAGGGAAGAGCGTGAAGTGTCGCCGTGTTTGGACAAGAGATGAGGAGATACCATTGCTTGGCGGCCTTAAGGAGTTGAAGGGTAGAGGATTAAGGTGGATAACGCCTTCAAGGCCGGGTACCTACTACAGCTAGAGGTTTTGATCAGGAAGGTGATTCCCGACACTAACATACTGGCTGATCCGCAAGTTAAGTCTAAACTCACTGTATGGAAAAGGACGTACTCTCATCTGTATACGTTGTGACGGAGGAGTATTGGAAAGAATACATTCGGGTAAGCAGTTTTATGCCAAACATATATGAATAATCAACATATAGTTGTGGGTTCGAAAGCGATGTTATATTCTAGTGTGATGTTACTATGACGTGATAACGTTGCATATCAATATTGTTATTAATGTGGCATTTATGATAGGTTACTAAAAGCGATATTTAACCACTAGTATCGGATGTAGTAATATGTTTCTGCATTTGGCGATTGTTAGATCAACGTCTGCATAGAATCACTTTCCTATAATACAAAATCTGTAAAGCTTGGATAAATACACATAAGTTTTCAAATATGTCTGTTGCTTTCCGAATAACGTCCTTTGTATTTACTTGGAACTACCATTTTAACGTAGGGAAGTTCTATGTATTGAAATAATAGAAGGCTATAATCTATTCTTAATTCTCCATTTTAGTAATATATTTTGACCTTATCAAGCTTCAAAGCTGGTGTTTATTTAGTTAAGTTTAAGCTGTACATTATGAACTCGTACGTTATATTGAACTCAACGTTATGACAACTTTGTGTGATAATGGTTGAATATGTCCTCACTAACCATGAACTACACTAGAAGTGTTGTGTATATTTATTATAAATTGTTATTAAATTGTTAATTCATATTTACTAGGTGCATCCATGTGTGGTAAGCTATCGAATGAAGAGATTCTCATACTACGACGAATGTGCAGATGTTTTTGGGAAGGATAGGGCAACAGGGGCTGGGGCTGAAGATATATCTGCAGCAGTTCAGGAGTTATTGAACTCACATGCTATGAGGGGCAATGCCAATGGTCAATCATCAGGGATAAATGCTAGCACGCAGTCATACCAAAACCCCATTGACCTTGATGCCTATGAAGGGGCTGGTGACAACGACATGCCAATACCTGAACCACCTCATTGTGATGAAAAACTCATATATAAGAAGATCAAAAAGGAGAAGGGGGTGAAGAGGAGGAAGTCATGTTCATTCGTGTGTGATTCTACGGGTCCAGAAGTCCCGCCATATATGGATGAGTTCATCAAGAAGACAAGACTCCATTGACCGTCTTGCCGAGCTGGTTGTCCAGCCCTATAGTCATGCAGATGTGGCGGCGGCGCAGAGGAAGACTATCTTCAGCAGCATCGAGTGTATATCTTATTTCGACGAGGAACAAAAGATGGTCTTGGCACATAAGCTTGCGCACTCACCTGAAGATGTGAATATCTTTTTCGCCATGCCGGAAGACGGTAGGCCAAGTACCTTAAAATGCTTCTGAAAAAGAAGGCGGTACGTTGATCACGTGCGAATGGATTTGGGCGGCTAGGTTTGGCAAGTGTGGTTTTAAACTTTTATGAACACTTTATTATTATGTCTGTTTATTTTGGAATAGTTGATGCATCCTGTAGTACTCTCTTAATTAACCTCTAGTTTTTAGGCTTTGGTATTGCGTATGGCCATTCGTAGGCGATGATTTTGATGGCCACAACATTTTGATGAAGCGGCAAAATGACATATCTGTCAAATTTTTGAATCACAAAGTCTGTGATATACAGGCGAGTTTAGATATGTATTAGCCGTTATTTAGACGATTAAACGAATCGCATTTATGTATGTTTCTTTTTATTAATGCAACTTGATGGTTGCAATTAACCACTGTTATTGTAATGTTGAATTTGGGTATGCATTTTCTCACGTTTTGTGCTGTTTTAGACTGTGTGCAATACCAATTTGCGATTGAACATGGCTTTGACTAAGCTAGAATGTGAGCATAATGGCTTGTGTATTCCCGGTCTTTACCAATTGTTGTTGGTATAGGTTATAAGCATGATAGACTCACATAACAAACCATACAACTGTTATTTATAGCACAAAAGCTAATACCAAATACAGGATGAAAACATAAACTTAATAAGCACTAACTTAAACAACCTACACACATTAATAACAATAACAACATTAACTTAAAACAACCCTAAACAGATCAAACAACAATAATGACGAGAAAGCATTAAAATTCCCAGGACTTCGCAGAGCAAGAAGTTTGCGAGCTTGGAGCAGCACCATTCCCCGAGTTCGTGGGCATTAAATCAGTGGGTGGGATCGGTTCGTCAATCACGCGTTTCACTCCATTAGTATCGGATATTCTGTCACACACAACCACATTGCCATTTCTTGGGTTACATTTTTCGCCTCTCATCCTCCCTGTAATTAGTATTCGATTAGATAATGGTGTGATAATACGGATAACCCCTTATAAACAATGTTGTATCAGCTTACTAATTTTAATTAATACTCACTTGATGCATCGATGACAGAATGTGTGGTTCTTGCCTGCCGTGGCCTTATCACAGTTGCTCGAATAGGTAGAACGCCAAATAGCTTCTCCAAGTCTGTCCAAGCAAATTCACCGTTCTCCATGTACGCCAATGTTAGTGCATTTTGCTATAGATTCAAATGTTAGTTTTACTAATTTTCGTGGAGTATACTTTGGAAAAAATGCTACTAATCAGAAGTTATATTCAATTAATAATGATAACATACCGATATAAACTCCTCCCAGACCGCATCTTTAGCCACAACCACGTTTCTGGAGTAGTCCCATGTGACATCTTTATGGCCCATTATCATCCTAAAGCATTGGTGTCGCATTTTCAGGTTCTCAAATCGCTCGAGTATTCCATCGACTAGGAACTTTGTATGGTGAACGTAGTTAACAAAGTCCGTTGCATTGTCTACTATCATATCAAGAAATCTAGAGTTGTTGCGAGGTACACACCCGTAGTCGGAACAACATTGCTCCTTTAAGATTTGTAGTAGCGAATCATCATACTCTTCTGTCCAATTATTACCGTAGAAGTATAGTATTTGATCTGCATTTACCTTAGGCATTGTGGAAAAGACTCTGTTATTGAGAAGGTTGTGAAGGAATGATGAGGTATTGTTCTATTGTATGTATGCTTCTATTTATAGATAGTATCTTGACACCTTAGATGGTTTAATTGATAGATAAGAAAGAATATTTTACTTTTTTTTTTTCTGAGTTTCACTATTGCAGATGTGCATATTCAAATGAATATCTTCCCTTGCTGTAAACAACCGTCCAAAACAAGTTTTCATACTTTATATCTCATGCAAAAGCAGTAGATTCTAATACAAAAGAAATAGATTCATAAAGATTTATGGCATGGCCAAACAGTTTCAAAAGGCTGAAAAATACAACTGTTTGTCAAACATGCCTTACAGCAGGGCTACTAACAAAATAGTCCTAGACCAAGACCAAGACCCATACTGTGGATAACTACATGCCAAATTCAGTCACCAAATGGTGAGTCAAAATGCGGAGAATTAACCCAGCTCCTAATGTTCACAACTAATTACATGTCAAAATATTTAAAGTGTTCAACAAACAACCACCATAATATTAGTCCCTCAGCAAATACATCCCATTAATTACACATGTGTGACCGTCCTGTCATCGTCGGACCTGAAAGCATCATCAGCTCCATCAACCTCCACATTTCCCTCGCCACCAGCATCCTCACCATCAACCTTACCATCAATAGCAGCGTTACCACCCTCAACAACATCATTACCACCATTTCCACCATCACCTGCTTCTTGGTCATCTGGGCCGTCCTCGATATCACTATCGATGAGAACAATGGAATGTTCGATAGTGCCAATCATCTCCTCAGGAAAAAGCGCAGCCCTACGCCAATCAAACAGAATTTCACGCATTTCGTAATGCGGGAAGCCATAGAGACGGAAGAATTTCTCAATCAAGGTCTCCTAAACAAAAGAAGAATAATAAAGTCAGAAGATGTCTGCAAAGTGATTAAAAAACAGGAAGTTTACAAACCATACCCTGCGAAAGTGGGGGCTGTATGCAGCTCTGATGCTCTCAACTTCTAGGGCATACTGGTTCCAATTCACACCAGGCAAAGTGGTCCAACGCTAGAATGCACGGTAGCGGCTTCGTAGAGCCATGACCTTCTTGTGGATGAGCTCCACAGAATAGTAGTTAATAGTGTGTTGCCTATAGTGACGGTGGACACGCAAGCATGCTTTCTCCATCTCCTCCACTTCAGATAGATCATGGTCAATGCCATGACTGTTTACCACGTATAGCACGTAGTAGTCTCCATTGTCCCCCATGTAAGGCTCCACGAAATTCCTCAGCAGCAACTGGTTTCTTGTCATAGGCATCTATATAATATCAAGTTGGAAAGAAAACATTGACTGAGAAATACATGGAACATGGATTAACGACTTCCCAAGATAATTACATAAACAAATTAAGCATCTCAGTAATGTAACAGAAAATAAACAGTGTAGACAAACAAATATAAAATAAGAGCAGTGAAACAAAATATATAGCACTAAACTGTCCGGATGAAATAATAATTTGTACAACCGTTTTAAGTAACAACAAATTAAAAAGAAAGTACCAAGCCTTGCTTGTTACGTAATACATTACAGATTGGTCATAGACTCTACTTAGACACTACAATCAAAGTCAGCCCATGAAGAAAAGAACAATAAAAAAAAGCATACACCAAGAAATACAACAACAAAATATCGTTAATTTAGCCACATCCTTTTCATCTACAATCCCACTTGATCGTTGGTTGGCTGTTTTGCATGTCTCTGTCAAACTCTTAAGTCCAAGTCCAGTGTCATGTGAAGCTACACAATGGTTGAATGAAGGTGGGGAGAGATAAGAGCTCTCTAAGCTAGATGGACTGCCATTATTGTTAATTGTACAGTTGGGGGTCAAGGGTTAATCGCCAACAGCTGAGTTTTCAGTATTTGTTTGTGGGAGTCTTTTTGATGTGGTCATATTTGCACTCGTTAATTTGATCACCCCAAATAAACCAACTTGGTGTTTGTTGTGCTTTGGACAAATGTAATAATGTCGGCCGAAGTACTTGGCGGTTGGTCCAGCTTTAAAGTAAAGCATTGTGCCTTGACCGCATTAACATGGGATGATATAGGGTGCCGCCATCTAAAAAATTTAATAATGAGTATTCGACAATTGGAAGACTAAGATATATGCCTGAAGCCAATGTAATTGTGTGTCACCTAAACGCAATATACATATATAATAACATGGGTTTAGTCTGTTAGTTGTGATTTATAAGGTGATTGACCAAGACTACTATACACATGTCTATGAATCTAAACCATTTGAACAATCCCATACTCCCACAATGTGAGATCATCCACCCCTCTATACACTCATACATATCATCATCCATTGTGATATGTACAAGTTACAACTAAATAAGTTATACACTCCTACTAATACACATATGCACTCATTAAAAATGACTGCAAACTCTTGATACCATCGAACTTAACAACATTTAAAGAGCTTCCCCCCACCCTTTACTGACCATGTAAAATGACACATTCATGCGTAATATCATTTCACCTCAACAACACACAAACATTCTCAATGTCCAGCATGAATTGGATACAACAATAAGAAGCAATAAACCTCATAATTTTTCAATTTTATTCCAAACATACAACAATCTCAGTGACAACCATTTACCCCAACAGTCGTACAATGAATCGCACCACAAATATATTGTTCAACAATATTTAGCAACAATCATCCCAGATAGTGATACAATGGGCAAATCACACAGTGCATTCAACAATTTTTGCAGCTTGTCAGATGCCGAGTTTTGTAAATTAAAAAACACAACAAGCATTATGAAAATATTAAAAGGACGACCACAGAACACCGACCTTGAAACTTCGTGACTGAACCCGATAATTCTGTGAGATATTCCTGGAAATAAAAGTGTAAACAGTACGTTAAATTAGAGACGAGATTACAGCATTCTCGGTACAAAACTCAGAAAAAATTGAGCATATTGAGTTGCAAATTACAAAACCACCTTCGATTTCACCGAACCCAGTATGAATGTGAGGTGTTCCTGGAATCAAACGTGTAAATAGAACAATAAATTAGCGACCAAAATGAATAGTTAACACCACAAAAATGCAAAGAATTAAACAAAATAACTTGCTAATTCAAAAGACCACCTTTGATTTCACAGAGAGAGTGCACCCGTGGGTTGGGAATAGGAGATTAGGGATTTCTAAAGGAGTCATTGAAGAGGTAGCGTGAAAGGGATTAAAAAGATTGAGGGAAACGAGGGATCACTGTATCTGAAAAGACGTCAGGGGTAGAATCGTCATTTACTTAGTAAAGATAAACGTATCATAGGGACCAAACGTGAATATAAGATTCAATTTTGAAATCACAGCAATTAACTCATTAACCAAACTGTTGTATATAGATAGAGATTATAGTTGTCACATTTTTTGTTATTTTAATTTTCATATTTGTTTTACTTTTAATAAACTCATGAATTCCATCAAAGTTTCATATTAAGTACTATTACTATTTCCACCTTATCCTAAAGAAAAAGAAGCATTTGGTAAAAGAATAACATCTCCATGCAATCTCCAAAAAATATAGGACAAGAAATAAAAAGACTCAATTGTAAAAACTTTCATTCTCAATGAAAATTGACAAAAATAACAGAAATAACCAAAATTTTGGTAATCCATTTTAAGAAATAAAAAATGATGACAAAATTACTAGCAATAGTGACATGAGAATTATCATTTTTGGATTGGATGTGGTCACTGGTTTTAGATAGTAAATTTTATTGAACTCTTTGACAAAGCAAGCAGCAAGCAACCTAAATGCACTGCATTTCTGTAACTTCTATTTTTTTGAGGTATTCTTCTACTTCCAATTTCCTGAAACTAATTCTTGGTGTGTTATCTTCTTCTATTACTGAAATAATTGTTAAGTTGCAATTGCAATGAGAAGAAGGGCTTAAAGATAACTATTTCATTGAGTTTGCACGGAGTTTTACGTGAACTTTTTTAAAATAAATAAATAAAAGTTCAATTTTTTGTTTTAAATATATTTTGGATTAGAACTTAACTTATTTTTTAATTGAAATTTTTAATTTTTTTTAATATTTTTTGTTAATACTATAGTAGTTTCTGAAATTATTTAGAGTATTTCTTTTTAAGTTTTCAGACATCAAAGATTATTTTATTATACCAAACTTCAGGGGTCTAAGTATAATAAGTATATTAATATCATAAATTACGTCCAAACAATCCTTAAATTGTAAAAGGGAGGTATGCATAAATCATCAAACCTCAGGGGTAATCTCTATAATTTCTTAAAATATAGAGGTAATTTCTGTAATTACACTAAATCTCAGGGGTGTCAATGTAGTTATTGCTTCAAAATATGAGTCCAGGCAGGGAAGAGATATCTGAACATTAAAAGACATGCCTGAAAAAGGCACGATAACTTCTTGACCAGAGAGGCTTAGCTCGACATTCAATGGACTACAGAAATTTAATGAGACATGACTGAGTGTTCCAGGCCGATGGGTCTAGTCAGAGGCCCAGCCAGTCCCATCCTATTTATTTTGTTTATTTCTCCATATCTGGTACTTGAAAGAATTCAATTCGTTGTATTTTGACTTATTTTGCAACTTAACTTATTAATAATAATTTATTGATCAATCAGTCAATTTGTTATCTAACTTTATCTTTTTTACTTTAATCTTCTCCTTCAAGTAAAAAAATAAAACAAAAATAATCTTCAATAACAATATTTGAGCGTTATCTGATACTTCTTTTTTTCTTCTTAGTTTGATAACATTTAAGCTTTCACTTTTTTTATAAAAAACTAGGTGAGATAAGATACAAACTAAAGCAAAAGATAAGTATCTCATCGGAGTATAAAACGAAATTATTCAATGTTTAGATATTGATATAATTATGATTTGACATAATTATAAAGCATATGTCACAATTACTTGTATTTAATACATATAAATGACAGATATACAACTTTAAAGTTTATTTTTTTGTGATATATTATTGGTATTCATGCAGTTTTATGATGCTTACTTTTACAAATATCTGATATAGTTATGTAAGTTAGAGTTGCTTTTACATTTCTTTATGATATTAAGTGATGTGGGGTATTTTCGTCAGGATACGTGTCCACTCTCCAACACTCCACGTCAGACTGCTTCAGTTCCTGCTGGATGCTCAAGCAGCTTTTGAGTTCGGAACCTGCACTCAACACCAAACGTGAACTAAGCCGGTGCCTTCTCCGGCGAAGGCACTCCGACGCTCAAGTCAGACGGATCGGAATATGAGATCTTGTTGATCAAGGCAACAAGTCGAATGAACTGGCCAGAATAGGTCGAATATGCGCTAAATAATAACTCGAATGAACTGAAGGCAATAGGTCGAATAAGCAGAAAGCAATAAGTCGAATGTGAAAGGTCAAACAAGTCGAATGAACTGTGTCAAACAAGTCGAATAACACAGAACAAAACAACTCGAATGCAAGCCAAAATAGGTCGAACTCGAGCTATTGATGAACAACTCGAATGAGCTTGAAGAATAGATCGAGGTCGACTTATATAACTCGAACTTAGAGCTTGGAATAATGTAAAACGTACCTTAGAATGAGTAATAGGGTCCCTTTATATAGGCATAAGAATCCTTCTTTAGCTAGAAGTGCACTCCAAGTAGGATTATAAGTTGAATAAGTCAAACTAGGATTCCTAGAAATAACTCGAATGACTTCCATCCAAATAACTCGAATAGCCCCCAACAAATAACTCGAATGACCTTCATAGAAATAACTCGAATGACCTGTAAAGAAATAACTCGAATTACCTGCAAAGAAATAACTCGAATGAACTAGAAACAGCTCGAGTTGGGCCTGGAACAACTCGAATTGGGCTTGTGAAATTCGAATTGGGCCCCAAATAACTCGAAATTGGGCCTAAATGGCCTAATTTTGAGTTTTGCCTTAAATTGCAATTTTGCATTAAAAATTAATGGTGTTGTCGTGGCGTAATATTCCGAAATAATGCCGTACACATGATACCGAATTTTTAAGCTATGACGACACCGAGATTTGACACATCATGGAGTCCCCCAGTTTGGAAGAGTAATGTGTGAAAACATTGGTCTTTCAAACTAAAACAGTGGAAGAATCCCGGTAATCGTGCAACGAGACGGGCTCATGAACCCGTAAAACCGTGAAACCCCAATCTTTTGAAAAAAAGTTTCGGAATGTCTGTCGTCTGAAAAATAAGTCAAATAAACTATAGCTTGACGAATTTGCCCTCTGAAAAATAAGTCGAATGAGCTTATAGCTCGAAAAATTTGTCCTCTGAAAAATAGGTCGAATGAACTATAGCTCGAATGAGCTATAGCTCGAGGTGAGGGTATACTGGTAATTCTACCGCCGCTCGCTTCTATAAATACCCGCCGTACTGAGTCGTCGCATCATCAGAATTCGCGAAAACAACTCGAGCTCTTGAAATAACTCGAACAACAATAGCTCGAATACACGTAGAAGTTCAAAATAACTCGAAAACACCATAAATAACTCGATTTCACAAAGGTATAGCTCGAAGTAGGCCGATAACTCGATTACATTGAATAATAACTCGATAATTCATAAATAACTTGTAAGATATATGAAATACCTCGATAACTCTACGATAAGTCGAACAACGCTCGTCAAGATTTACTTTTCGACTTATTTTCTATGTCGAAAAGTGTTTGTAATCGAGCTATAATAGATAACTCGATAGGTCGAAGCATCGTTTAAAATTTTTGATAAGTGAAATAACTCGATAATTCTACGATAAGTCGAACAACGCTCGTCAAGATTTATTTTCGACTTATTTCCATGTCAAAAATGTTTGTAATCGAGCTATAATAGAGATAACTCGATAAGTCGAATACACCCTCTATTTTGTTTATCTTCGACTTATTGCTGTAGGCGCAGTTTCGACTTATTACCCTAAATTGATTACCTTGTATTCGAGCTATTTAGACTTGATAATTTTTCTGAAAATTTTCAAACTTTTGCAAACTAAGTCGTTGAATGATCTTGCATGCAGATTTTTTTACGACGGCTCGTTCAAACCAACATCGCTCTCGCCGCGAACCACCTTCATCCTTCGAACGCCATTCACAATCCACACGTGCCACTGCCGAACGTGAGCGTTTCCCAACTCACAGGACCAGTCCACCACGTTTATTCCGACCTTCGCGTCCTGCTAGAATTCCCGTTCCGGGTGCCCCCAGAATATTTGTTCCAGCAGAAAGGTCCTACGAGAGGCGTGATCCTGAATTTGAGCAAGTCATTGACTTAAACCCTAGAATCGGTAATCCCTAACTTATTCCTACTTAGTATTATAATGACTTCTGAGTCAGATATGGAAACCAATAGTTCTTTAGGTGTTCCTGATGTTGTCGAGACATCAGGCTCTGGGTCTGAGTCGTCATCGGGTAGTGGGGGGTCTGATAGTGATTCTTCCTCGTCCAATGCCCAAGGTTCTGATAAAGAAGTAAATATTGTAGATAATTCTGAGGATGAGTTTCTGACTAACATTTCTGAACCGACTACCGTAGATGTTGTACCAAACGTTCCTGTTCCCTTAGAGGTGAATAGTAGTATTGTAGATGAAACTATTCAGGAATTAGCTGAAGAGGGTATAAACCTAGATGCTCCCTCTCCTATGTATAACCTTTTAAACTTTGCGGGTATTCGTCCCATGAATACCCATGGAGCTTCATACTATAGGTCTATGTTTGATGTACCTGATACGTATGATATTATCTTTCCTGGCCCTGAAGATCGATTAGATGCTCCGCCTCCTGGTTGTTTGACCATTTTTCACAATTTCCTGTCTTGTGGGCTTAGATTTCCGCTCCATGACGTAGTTCGACAAATTCTGCTTCGTTTGCCTTCTTGTCCATCCCATTTTACTCCCAATACCTACTGTATTATCCATGCATTCATCATTTTGATGAGGGTATACAAGTTGCCCTGTACTGCTGATTCTTTCTTCCAAATGTTCCTTAGCAAATTTCGAACGACTGGTGAAGATGCGGGTTTTTATTTCCTGACTGCTAGGAAAAACAATAGTTTCCTTACTGGTCTTCAGTCTAGTTTCGGAAAAGAATGGAAGAATCAGTGGTTTTATATTAAGGAGTCCACGCCTGGAGAGTTCAACTTTAGGCGAGACTGGACGGACGGAGCTCGAGCTCCCCGGTGTCCTCCTGCCTCTTTGTCTTCTGATGACATACTTATGTTGAGGAGTCATAAGTTTGATGCATCGTCCCTGACAAAGAACTCCATTCTTCGTGCTGGGGGGTACTCCGTCGTTCCGTATAATGGAACAGTTGATTTTGGTATATTTGTTTTTATTCCTGCTTGTCTTTTTACCAAACTACTCTAATTCTACGTAATATTATACTTATCTTTGTTATTTGCTTCTTGCAGAAAAGATGGTTATCAGCAAATCCAAGCGTAAGCTTGCTGCTATGCGGGGGTTTTTGAGGATCTAGCATCCGGTAGTGATCCTGCCGATACTGGAGTTCCAGAGCCTACTTCTGCTGTTGCCCCGACTGGCCCTGATACTACTGCTGCTCCTGCGGGTTCCTCGTTACCTAGTGCTCCTGCATCCGTGGTTCCTCCTAGGAGTTCTAGAAGTAATACCACTGGTGGCTCCTCACAGCAGGCTTCTACTCCTTTGACTACTCCGAGCGGTCGGGAACGCAATCCTGCAGTTGTTAGAGCGGTGCGTGAGGGCAATCTTGCTGGTCCTGATCCAAACGCACGCAAACGCCCTGCTCCTTCGGATGATCGTCGCCGTGAAAAGCGCCCTGCTCATGATAATTCTAACCGATATACTGCTGATGATTTAGATATCAATGTCGAAGAGATACCTCGCGCTACTATGGATGTTGGCTCCTATACGCTGACTGATACTGCCGCCATGCGTGCTTGCGAGGGCTTCCTTTCTTCTTTTGATAGGCAGAAGTATTTCGAAGAGGTTGGTCCAGAAGGCTTGTGTAGCCGCACAGCTCTTGCTTTCTCCACGGTAAGTGATTTTTGTATTCTTTCCTTTACTAACTTCCTGTATTCTTTTGAAATATGTATTTTGACTTTTTGTTTTGATTTTTCAGGCGATGATAAACATGCAGACCATGCGGGAGAATTTTGACATCTTTAACGATGCTCGAGCTGAGTATAACTCCCGTCTGGAACATTATAAGTCAACCGCAGCTCAGGCTCAGATTTTGGAAGAGCAGGCCAAAAAGAAGACTCGTGAGGTGGAGACTACTATGAAGTGTGTCGTAGAGGAGCTTCGATTGGCAAAGGCAGAATTGAAGAAGTCCAAGGAGGCTCATGCTGCGAGTGAGGCCAAGCTGAAGGCGTTGTCCAAGGATTTCGACAAGCTTCAGCGTGCCAAGGATGACTTAGGGATGAAAGAAATCCGCACCAAGGGAGAGCTCACTGCTGTTACTGCTCGTTTGAAGGCTGTGGAGAAGGAGCGCGATGCGGCACTGACGCGAGCAGCGAACTCAGAGCAGATTGGTTATGATCGGGCTAAGTCTGAGGTTCTCTTTTGCTTCTTTGGCTTATTTCCCTTTAATCATAATTTTAGTGCGTATCTGTCTTATTCAAGTTTTCTTGCTCTTTGTCGTGTTGCAGGGTTTATCAGCAGATGATAAAGTTGCCGCGGTTGCTGAATTCTTCCGCTCTGCTGCCTGGGGAACCATTTGTACTCTACGAGGCGGGTTCGATCTTTCAAAGGGATATGACTATGCCTTGGATGATGTGGAGCGCAAGGGTGGGTTCGCTCCTGATCGCAAGAAGGAAGACTTTGATATCCTTGATCGACTGGCCGAGGGAGTGCAAGACTCAGACGACGAGGATGGTTCAGAGACTGAGAGTGTAGATGCCTCCGAGACATTCCAGCGCGTCCTGTGAATGAGATCTGTCTGGCTCCGCGATCACCTACGAGCGCAGGCGAGAGCTAGAGCTAAGAAGGATGCTGCTTCCCGTGGTGCTACTGTCGCCTCTACTTCCGAAGTTCCTCTTGTGCAAGTTTCTTCGAATGAAGTTCCCGAGGAGGGAGAGCTTCTGGCTCCCGCAGATCCTGTTGATGTGCCCTTGGGAGTTCCTCTTGCTACTGCTGGCCTTGTGACGGTTTCTGCGCCATCTCCTGATCCTGGAGCCGATCCTAATGCCGCTGCTGTCTCCGAGCCTGCTTCTGCTCTGGTCCGGGTTCGTCCCGAAGATGATACATCCCCACTGAATGAGTCGTTGGAGGATATTGCTCGGCAGAGTCGAGACGCATTGAAGTCGGTTGGCCTTCGTCTGAAGAAGTAGTTGAATAGTTGTTAAGCTAGTGTTTTGACTTTTTTAGGCCTGCGTGCCACTATCTTTTTCTTGTAGATTCTAACATTTTATGCTTTATGACTTTGATATTTGTTTAGTATATTTTTGTTGCTATTGCGCCATTGCTTGTGCTTACTCTTTGCTTAAATAGATGTTTAACTTTTCGGTAATGTCTTTGTGTTCCTTTGTTTCTAATGCCAAGTTTGGTCGCATTTTTTGTAGTCAACCTTTGGTTTTAACATTGTGTCTTTATGATGATTTTGTCCATACACCTTCTCAATTGATCATCTTTTGAGGAGATTGTGAGACACAATGCTCGTCTTACTTTTGATTCCGCGGGACATACTGCTTAATTCATGAGTGGTCTGCGAGACACAGTGCTCGACTTACGGACTGTCTGCGAGGCATACGCTCGGCTTACGGACAAATTGCGAGGCGTAACGCTCGTCTTATGAAATATGTTGCAAGGCACAATGCTCGTCTTACGGATAGGCAGTGAGGCACCATGCTCAACCTACTGAACGTCTGCGAGGCACAATGCTCGTCTTATGAATTGTCTGCGAGGCACAGTGCTCGACTTACGGACTGTCTGCGAGGCATATTGCTCGGCTTACGGACAAAATGCGAGGCATAACGCTCGTCTTATGAAATATGTTGCAAGGCACAATGCTCGTCTTACGGATAGGCAGTGAGGCACCATGCTCAACCTACTGAACGTCTGCGAGGCGCAATGCTCGTCTTATGAGTTGTCTGTGAGGCACAGTGCTCGACTTACGGACTGTGTGTTAACACTTGTGTTGATAAGAATGTTAATATAGCGTAGACAAACAACCAGTACTTAAATAAAATATGAAATTTTATAAGTTTTGGGACTGAGCTCGACGAACTTCCGAGTTGCCTACGTATCCCGCCATGTATAGGTGGCTAGGAATCAAGTCCCCGTAGTTCAGTGCTAAGTATTACAATTGGAGTTCTTGCATTGAGACTCGTAATTTGTAGAAGAATAAGTAAATAAAGCATTGAAACTACGGTCCTATTTTGCCCTTCTGCCTGTTGATCTAATAACTCTTCTAACTGTAAAACCTTCTCAAATTCTTGACGTTCCAAGGACGTGACAATGTCCTTCCTCCCAATTCTTGTAAATAATAGTATCCTTTTGCACTTGCTTTTTCCACCCTGTATGGTCCTTCCCAATTTGGCTTTAATTTCCCCACATGCTTGGTGGCTTCTACTTTCCTTAAGACCAAGTCCCCCACTTGAAAGTTTCTGAAACGAACTTTGTTGTCGTATGCTTTTGCCATCATGGACTTGTAAGCTTGAGTGCGTTGGTAGGCTTCCTCTCTTGTTGCTCCTATTAGCTCGAGGTCCATTTGTCTAGCTCTTAATGCTTGTTCCTCATTATATGTGACGATTCGATAAGTCGGCATTCCGATTTCTGCGGGTATCACTGCTTCTGAACCATATGTTAATAAATATGGAGTTTCGCCCGTAGAAGTGCGTGGTGTTGTCCGATATGCCCATAATATTCCTGGCAACTCGTCTGCCCAATTTCCTCCTACACCTTGCAATCTTTTCTCCAAACTTTTTACAAGTGTGTTGTTTGTAGCCTCAACTTGCCCATTAGCCTCTGGGTGCGTGACAGATGTGAATCTCTGCTCAATCTTCATATCCTTGCACCAATCTTGAATCTTGAATCCCTGGAATTGTCTTCCATTATCAGATATTAGTACCCTAGGGATTCCGAACCTGCACACAATGTTCTTCCAGATGAACTTCTTCACATTGGTTTCTGTTATTGTCACAAGCTTCAGCCTCAACCCATTTGGTGTAGTATTCAACTGCTACCAACAGCCATTTTCGTCCGCCTGACGCCACTGGCATTGGTCCTACAATATCTATCCCCCATTGATCAAAGGGACATCCATAGCTTACGGGTGTCATTGGTTGTGCAGGTGTATGAATGATTTTTGCATGTAGTTGACAACTTCTACATCTCCTAGTATAATCCATCGAATCTCTCATAATTGTTGGCCAAAAGTATCCTTGTCGGAGTATCTTCTGTGCCAAGGATCGCCCTCCAGAATGATTTCCACAACTTCCTTCATGAATTTCCTTCAAGACTTGCTTCGCCTGGGTAGGTGACAAACATCTCAAGAGTGGTCCCTCAAAAGATCTTTTGTAAAGTTCTCCATTAAACATGGCGAATCTTGCTGATTTATATTTGAGTCTTCTCACGGCTTGTGAATCAGTTGGTAATTTCCCGTTTTGTAAATAGTCTATTATTTCATCCTTCCAACACGCCTCTACTTCTACTGGCAAAACGTAATCTAAGGCTTGTGTTGTTGTTGACTCCAGGCCTTTGCTGATTGAGGGTTGATCTGCAGCCAACAATGTGACTCGTCTCTCCACAAAGACTTCTGCAGTGCTTGCAAATCTTGATAGTGAGTCGGCCCGTTCATTCTCCAATCGCGGAATCTGTGATATAGTGAATATTTCAAAGCTAGATGTTGCCTCCTTCAGTTTTTCAAGGTACTTTACTATTGCCGCCTCCTTAGCTTCGTATCTTCCCTCAAACTGATTTGCAATTAATTGTGAGTCTGTGAATGCCATAAGTTTAGTTATCCCAAGCGATTTTGCCATTTGTATACCAGCTAGCATGGCTTCATACTCTGCTTGATTATTTGTGACTTGAAAATTCAATCTAATGGCATAATCGAATTCTCTTCCATCTGCCGACCTTATGTAGATTCCTGCACCTCCTGCATCAACTATGGAGGATCCGTCCACGTGTAGAGTCCATATTTCTTTTGCTGCCCCAATTTCATCCTTTTGATTGCCTTCCATTACTGTAGCCACATCAATTGATGGATCTGCTTCGGAGATAGTTTCTGCGACGAAATCCGCCAGTCTTTGTGCTTTGATTGCAGTTTTTGGTAAGTACTCCAAACCATATTCTCCTAGCTCAATTGCCCACTTGACCAATCTGCCTGATGTTTCTGGCTTTGCCATCACCTGCTTCAATGGTTGATTTGTGAGTACTATGATTGGGTGTGACTGAAAATATGGTCTTAGTTTCCTTGCAGTTATCACCAATGCGTATGCCAACTTCTCAATCTCCAAATAATTGAGTTCTGCTCCATTCAAAACTTTGCTCACATAATAAATTGGTAGATGTTTCTTATCCTCTTCTCGGACCAAGACCGTGCTGAGTGAATTTTTTGTTACAGCTAAATAGAGATATAATGTTTCGTTATTCTTGGGTTTTGACAATAGTGGTGGCGTTGTCAGATAAATCTTTAGTTGCCGAAATGCCTCCTCACAATCTTCCGTCCAAGTAAACTTCGGCGTTTTTCTTAATTTTTTGAAGAAAGGCAAACTTTTCTCCGCGGAATGTGATATAAAACGACTGAGTGCCGTTATTCTTCCCACCAACCGTTGGACTTCGCGAACTGACTTGGGAGACGGCAGATCCATTATAGCTTTGATCTTATCCGGGTTTGCTTCAATGCCCCTTTCATTTACCATGTAGCCTAGAAATTTTCCCGCTTTGACTCCGAATGTACACTTTTTTGGATTTAACTTCATTCCGTACTGCCTCATGATCCCAAAAGCTTCTTCAAGATGCTTAACATGGTCTTCCGCCCTTAAACTTTTAATAAGCATGTCATCTATGTAGACCTCCATTGTCTTACCTATCTGATGGTAAAACATCTTCGCAACCAGCCTCTGAAATGTTGCTCCTGCATTCTTTAACCCAAATGGCATCACTCTGTAACAGAATATCCCCCTATCTGTTATGAATGCGGTTTTGTGTTGATCTTTGACTGCCATTAAGATTTGATGAAATCCACTCTGTGCATCACAAAGACTAAGTAGTGCACATCCTGCCGTTGAATCAACTACAAGATCAATTCTGGGCAATGGGAAAGGATCTCGTGGACAATGTTTGTTTAAATCCGTGTAGTCCACGCACATACGCCATATAGTTGGTTTCTTTGGTACCAGCACGACATTGCTCAACCATTCTGAATATTGGACTTCGAATATGTGTCGTGCTGCTAACTTTGTTTGTACTTCCAATTCTGCCGCTTTATTCTTCTCATCACTGAAGTGTCTCTTCTTTTGCCGAACTGGTCTTGCATTTGGATTGACATTCAAATGGTGTACTGCAACCCGTGGATCTATGCCTTTTAAATCCGAATCAGTCCATGCAAATACATCAAAATTTCTCTGCAAACATGCAATCAATGCTTTCTCCATCTCCATTGGCAGTTCACTTCCGATTTTAATGATTTTCTCCGGCTCATTCTCCATTAAAGTAACATCCTTGAATTCTCCAGAAGGCTTCATGCGTTCGATCTCCAATTGTTTCATGTAACGCAAAGTGGTTTTGTCCTCACTTTCTTCTTTTGCTAGTTTCAGTTTATCTTCCTGCATAGGAACATCAAAATCCTCCGGGATTTCTTGCTGATCTTCTTGCGTTGCTAGCACCATCTCAATGTCTTTACTCCTTGTTGCTTGTGGAGTCTCCGCGTCTCGAGCTTCAATCAAAGCTATATCAGGTGCATTCTTTGCCTTGACAGGTTTTGTTGATGTAACATAACAGCTCCACGAATCACGATAGTTTGTTGTCAGTTCTGTGATTCCCCCAGGAGTTGGAAATTTTATCTTCTGATGAACTGTTGAAATAATCATAGCAAATGCAGTTATTCCTGGCCTTCCTATTAATACATTGTATGCGAACGGCATGTCTACAATGAGATATTCCACATTCAACGTTCTCCTTTTTGGATTGACACCAAAGGATGTCGGTAGCATTATTCTTCCAACAGGCTTGACTTCACTCCCGCCAAATCCTAATAGAGGTGAATTCACCTCGGAGATTTCGTATTGCCCGAGCTTCATTTGTTGTAAGGCATCCATGAAAATAATGTTAGATGAGCATCCATTATCTATCATTATTCTTTTTACCGCGTGATTTGCAATTACTGCAGTAACCACCATTGGGCAATTTAAGTATTGAGCCTCCTTTGCTTGTGCCGACAAGCTATCGAAGTCGCTATCATCGAATGTAATCTTTGTATCCATCTTGTCTACCGCAAAGACTAAGTCTATCTCTGGACGCTTCAAACGCTCATATTGTATATCACGTGAAATCCGTTTCCTACTTTTGGTCGAATCCGCACCTGTAGGTCCTCCGGCAATCACATTTACTCCGTTTTCGATATCATCGTTCCCGTTTCCCCTCCTTCTTCTTGGTTCATCCTTCTTCTCTTTTGGGGAACGACTTCGCTTTCGTCCAACCGCTAATTTCTCATCCCTCGGTTGTCTATTCTCTAGTACATATTCAATAAGTTTGCCTTCGAGAATGAGTCGCTCGATCTCCATTCTCAAAGCCCTGCAATCGTTAGTGGTATGCCCATTTTGTCGATGAAACTTACAATATTTTTTGGATTGCTTCATCTCTTCAGTCAGAGTCATAGGTCTTGGAGATCTGAACCTTTCCTTATCTCCAACTATCGCATAAATTTCACCAATTGGTTTCTTCAAAGGAGTCCAATTATCAAACCTCTTGAAAGGTTGTCGGTTGTGCTCCCGATCTTTCCCCCTAGGATCTCTCCTCCGGTCTTTATTCTCCTTTCCTCTAGGATTTTCTGGCAGGTCGGTTAATCTTTGATTTATGGTGATCTCCTCCACTTCAACCACTTTATTGGCGAGATCCATTACTTGCTCTATTGAATCAGGAGCGTCCCAAGTTAGTACTTCAATCAGCTTGGCGCTCTGGCAACGGTTTTGCAACACCGAGATTACTAAGTCCACGGTGGGAGCATTCACTTTTCCAATCTCCAAATTTAGACGCTCTATATACTTTCCCAACGTTTCTCCTGGCTTCCTGTAGATATTGAACAGAGTACTTGGAGACTTCTTCTTTAAGCGACAAATGGCGAACTTCTTAACGAACATGCTTCTGAATTGTTCAGCTGATTCAATTGAATAAGACTTCAAGTTCTTGAACCATTCTTTAGCAGTTCCCCTTAAGCTTAATGAAATTAGCTTTGCCCTTAAATTCTCATGGTACCCCAAAATCTGCAACTCGAGATCCAAGTCATCATAATGTGTAGCAGGGTCAGTCGTTCCATCATATTTCTTCATATCGGGAAGTCTGACTCCCTCCTTGAGTGTCAACTTGCCAATTGCTTCAGAAAATGGAGTTGGTGGTTCGGTTGATGGAATGTTTTCAGCGATTACTGGTTCCGGCATTGGTTTCATTTTTTCATGATGGTCTCTACTCCTGGACGTCGTGTGACTAGCTGCAGGTTGATCTTCAGAATCTCTCCGCTTAGAATTGACTTCTCCTCCCTTGTCATTTGCCCGGCTTGGAGCCTTGTTCCCCACAGCCTTTACTGAACGCGGTTTTCTGCGTTCTTGGGAAGGTGATTGATCCCTTCGTGTTGGTCTCGTCATCCTTGATTGTTGTTGTCCTGAATCAGCTTGACGCTGTGTATGATGAGACCTTTCTTGCTGTGTTGGTGTCCGTCGTGCTTCTTGTGCTGGAACGTTTTGCTGCAATCCAGAACTAGCCACTTGTTGCATAATTATTGGTACCACGGTCTGTTGCAAAGCTGTCATAATCTGCGCCAGTCGTGCGGGATTCAACAATGGTTGTTCAACCGGAGGCACTACTGGTTGATCTTTCATAGTGCGAGTTTGATCCAGAGGGGCATTGGGAGCAGCTACCGAGGTGTGTTCAGATGTGTCAGCCACTCGATTCTCATCCTCCCTCTGTGATCTTGTTCTTCCAGCCATTCCGTTCTTCTCCGTGGCTTTGCGGTGAGCCATTGAATTAATAATGGTGTTTGCTCCTAAGTGCGTTTGATGGTTCCCACAGACGGCGCCACTGATGTGGGGTATTTTCGTCAGGATACGTGTCCACTCTCCAACACTCCACGTCAGATTGCTTCAGTTCCTGCTGGATGCTCAAGCAGCTTTTGAGTTCGGAACCTGCACTCAACACCAAACGTGAACTAAGCCGGTGCCTTCTCCGGCGAAGGCACTCCGACGCTCAAGTCAGACGGATCGGAATATGAGATCTTGTTGATCAAGGCAACAAGTCGAATGAACTGGCCAGAATAGGTCGAATATGCGCTAAATAATAACTCGAATGAACTGAGGGCAATAGGTCGAATAAGCAGAAAGCAATAAGTCGAATGTGAAAGGTCAAACAAGTCGAATGAACTGTGTCAAACAAGTCGAATAACACAGAACAAAACAACTCGAATGCAAGCCAAAATAGGTCGAACTCGAGCTATTGATGAACAACTCGAATGAGCTTGAAGAATAGATCGAGGTCGACTTATATAACTCGAACTTAGAGCTTGGAATAATGTAAAACGTACCTTAGAATGAGTAATAGGGTCCCTTTATATAGGCATAAGAATCCTTCTTTAGCTAGAAGTGCACTCCAAGTAGGATTATAAGTTGAATAAGTCAAACTAGGATTCCTAGAAATAACTCGAATGACTTCCATCCAAATAACTCGAATAGCCCCCAACAAATAACTCGAATGACCTTCATAGAAATAACTCGAATGACCTGTAAAGAAATAACTCGAATTACCTGCAAAGAAATAACTCGAATGAACTAGAAACAGCTCGAGTTGGGCCTGGAACAACTCGAATTGGGCTTGTGAAATTCGAATTGGGCCCCAAATAACTCGAAATTGGGCCTAAATGGCCTAATTTTGAGTTTTGCCTTAAATTGCAATTTTGCATTAAAAATTAATGGTGTTGTCGTGGCGTAATATTCCGAAATAATGCCGTACACATGATACCGAATTTTTAAGATATGATGACACCGAGATTTGACACATCATTAAGTGTACCTTTTTGCAATTAATTATGTTTCTATGTTTGTTTCTTTGTTTGTATTGAATAAAAAATAATTAATCATAACTATTATTCAAGTTTCAAGATAAAAGAACAATTATATTTCCTATGTAAGTGAGAGATAATCTAGTAGTGTTTTGTCATGACTCTTGAGGATATAATAAATTAGAGTTAAAGAGTGAGGGGTTGAACCCAAGCAGCAATGCAACAGAAACAACCAGTAGGTCCAGTATCATTTTGTGTACCACTTGCCCACATCTCCATTCTCTATCATTCAAAGTTTCGAATAACTTGCTCCTTGCGACTTAGAGACTTGCACTTGTCAAAAGGGCTGTTTTTTGTTACTAATAATATATAATTACCCAAATTAGAAAAATAAAATTTTTTATGTTTGAGATAATTTCAAGTTTCATGAAACCTAATCAGAGAAAGCACCGAGTGTCAAAAGGGCTGATTATTATTGAGTAAAATATTTACAAGACAGCAATCAAAGACAGTGGCCGGCCCCAAGAACCCAACAACGAATCTCATCAGTATCAGATATTTTTCTACCAATAATTTAATCTAGGCCTATCTTCAGTATTTGTTAAGGGCAGACTTCTTGTCATACTCATGTGTCGAAATAAGTTTTGCCAGTTCTGGGCTTCAACAAGATGCCACATGTAAGTCAGCAAGGACAAGGTGCAATAATTTGTGGGATTAATAATGTGATGTCTCACTCCTAATCATCTATTATCTATTACTATATTAAAAAAAAACATTTTTGTGTCAGTTTTTTGGTGTATTTTTACATAAAATACCTCTAGAAAACTTCGATCTTCATTTCTTAGAGAACAGATGCAGGGTAAAATAGTAAATTGACTGCATTTTGAGGTAGTTCTAGGTCCAAATTTTCGTTTTTCCTAATTTATCCTCAACTTTATGTACTTGCCGAAAGAAATGAGTACATGACTGTTAGGATGAAGTTGTATTTTTACGATAATCTCTCACCAAATCTGCTCATTCCTCTTATCCGCTCCAAGCAGTTTTAACCAAAAGCCTTTAACCGTTGTCCTCCTCCAAATGGTAAAATTTTACTTGCGAGTTCAATATTTTTCTGTACACTCCTGGATGGATTAGCTTTTGCAATAGCTTAACTTTGTGTTATATCCTTCTCTGGTTATTTGTGCCTTCTTCAAATGCTAATTGATTTCAATTTTATTTTGTGCGCACCCGGATTTGCTTTTGCAGATCAATTTTTTTAATGCACCTTTTCACTACTTCAAATTTTAGGAGAGTTGATGTAGCCTGAATTTGTTTAATATATAAGATTTCATTAAAAAAAATATGATTGTACATGATATGTTCACAAACTAATCCCATATGTTGAACCGTGTTTTTCTTTTTGTGTTTTGGATTTGTTCATTTTTCTTAAATGTCTTTTAAGCTTTATTTGTTTTGAGTTGAGCATTGTTTCTATCACGTCCCAAGATTCATTTTCTGGATTATTTACTTCTTTTTGGGCTGAAATCTCTATTGAACACATTGTAATACTTACTTTCATGCAGTCTAGAATTGAAGACCATAGAATCTCGCATACAGAAGGGCTCTTTGCTAACAGCATCTCACGACGAGTGAAGATTTCTTAAGTTTTCACGTAAAGTGTCGGCGGTTAATTAGTATGAACGTGCCCGTGTGACATTTGTGCATTAGCATTTATGAAATGTGAAACTTTTCTTTGGAGGTTTAACAATCAAGTGTCCTTTCAATGTTGTTATTGTGATCGTCGCTGCTATCCCAGTGAGATATCTTTTCTATATCACTTCTCAAAAAAGAGTGTTGCGAGATGGTGGAGTTGAGATTTCTATTATAGTATCGATAACCAAGCTTTGATTGTAATTTGAACCATGCTGATCAATTTAATTTAGGTTGAAGATGAAGTGATTAGCGATGATCATGTTAGTTGAAGGCTGGGATTTAATGTGTGCTCAACTCAAACTACTTGCAGTAACTAAATTATTTTTCTATTCTTATTGATTCAACGGAAAAAATATACTACCCAATCTTCCACAAGTTTTTCATATTAAATACATTTTCCTTTATAAAAAATGTATTATCTGCCCTGTCTTTATGTTTGAAAATGAATTACCCAGGGTGCATTCAAAGGATTTTATAAAAGAAACACTAGGGAGGGCAAAATCAGAAAGTTTGCGAGTTCAGTAACTATGTACAAAAGATGCGAGGTTTGGCTAAAAAAGAAGTAAATTTATTTTTTATTCTTTGCATTTTGGTGACGCAATTCTTACTAATAAGTAATAACATATGATCACTATTCGTTGCAGAGTAGCAATAGGGACTTGGAATGTTGCTGGAAGACTTCCAAGTTCAGATTGATGAATGGCTTTGTATAGCCTGCAGTTATGTTCATTCTTTGGTAAGTGTACATCAACTCTTTTAAATCATTCTTGGGTTAGTATACTATAAACATGATCATTGTTAATACTCCACCTCTCTTAGTGACTATTCAAATATTCCTACTTCTACTCTCTTCGATACTCCAAACTTCATGAGCTCATTTTTCTTTCCACTGTTTTTATTTGGTATCTGGAATTTAGCGTCTGCTTTTGCTAAAACAGAAAAACCTTATTATAAAGAAATAGTTTGTTAGAATCCGGGGAAGGGAAACCATTATAAAAATTAATTTCACGCCATACCTTCTTATTTACTACAATTTTAGACGTTGACACTTTGATGACATAGTGTCAGCAGTTTTGAGAATGCAAAAGAATATTAAGAACTCTATTTTTCATGTATTCTCTGAATGATGAAAGACTTTTGTCTTTGCTTAATCTCAAAGTTTGGCATTGCAATTTAGAATTTATGATGCATATGTGTAGGATTCTAAAGATCCAAATGTTTGGGTGCACATTTACTTGAACCTGGTTCAGTGAACAGGGTTATTTCGCTACTTTTGCCTTTTTATTTGGCACTTTGCAGTATTTTGTGGTGAAGCCTGAAGATGCTTACAATTTTTATAAACCAAGTTTGTGGAACAGGAACTCCACCATTTTTGGTCCTTTGTAGTAGTCAAGTAGTAATTTTCTAATTTCTAGCTACTTCTCTAGCTGAACTCCTACAGTATCTCAATGGTTGACCCATTAGTATGTAAACGGTAACACATGCTTATTCTTCTATCGAGCCTTATGTAATCTTTGTTATTGAAGTTACCACTGAAAAAGTATCTAGAATGGATATACAAGGCATTTGCAGCACTAATAAATAAATATATAACTTCTGAAGTAGCGTGAATATGAGGAAGAGTTCCATGCATGAACAAGACAAAATGAGAAGCCAAGTGCATACAGTACATAACAAAGCATGATGTGCTTGAAGGCGTTCCAAACATGTTGGATTCTTGACGGGTTTCTATGTAATATCTTCTCCGTGCCGACAATTGGTGAACAATTTTGGGTATTTTCTGTATTAGTGCAACATAGTTGTTGTCTTATGTATATTAAAGTTCATCCACGCTATTATCATACTTTTGATGGTTGTTATTATGCTTTTGATGTGTTACAGATCATATGGTAAATTTGCCCATTGTATAAATATTTACCATTACTTAACATGATAATGTCTTCCTAAATAGATTAGACTTAACTTCTCTTCATTAACTCATGAAACTATTTTAAATTTAACAATATCATGTAATCTTAATGGATAAGATTAACAAATTTGACCCGTACATTGTAGTTTAATTAAAAGTTCAAACAAGTCTTTCAAAAAAGATACTCTTAATACAAATAGAAAGTTCACAATCTTCACAATATCCTGTTATCTGAAGTTTCCATTTTTCTCTCTAAGTAGTAAGTGTACTTTATTGTATTGCATCCTTCATTTATATTTTTCGACCAATTTACACATTTAATTTTTTATGAAAAATAAAATTAAGAATCTCAACATTTTAAACACTTAACATATCAGAATGTTATTTCCAAAATTTTGTCATTCTTAACTTATAATAATACATAAAAACATTTTTTGGTGTTATACAGTCATTCGTATTTATAGCACAAATTATAAATATAATAACATAGATCGTATTTATAGCACAAATTATGAATATAATAACATAGATCATGCAAAAAGAGAGTACGCTAAAAAAATAGTTAGTATTAATTATTCTTCATGTCAAAAAAGTCTATAAAAAATACCTTAAACAACAAATTACTCTTTGAACCAAAAAGTACATTATCACTAAGGTTGATTCAGCAGTATCACTCCAATAACTAATGCAAAATTTAAACTTTCTCATAATATTTTAATTCTTTTGATAGCATACATTACATAAAAATAAAACGTTACTATTACATATTCTTCGCACTAAACCACGAATAGCACGCGGTCCCCGCGTGCGCCTTGGTTGCTAGTTAGAGCTAAAAAGAAGCCCATTTTTGAAGGTAGTTGTTGGTCCATTTTTTTGATTTCCTTATTTACCCTTCTCATATCTAAATTCCATATTTAAATTTAAGGATGGATTTGGAAATTATATTATTACTCAGATCAAAGGACGAAACATCTCCAAAAAGTTTGAATTTTTCAAATTCAAATTGTAAATAACCGTGTTCCTCCACTCACCCACTCTCTTATCCATGGTTATTGACATTGTTTGGCAATCTAATTCACGTTCTCCCTCCTTTAACAAAGTGTATTTAAATGTCAGCTTTTCATTTTCTTATTTTCCACCATTGATCTTCTTGCATCAAAGGTTTGCTAATTTAGTTAATTAAATTACCTTTCGTTCCATTTATAATTTTTGATTGCATGTCATCATTTTCATTCTTCATGGTTAGTCTTTACGACTGACTTTGTCTTTAAGATATTTGTTTTGTGAATTCTCAAATGTACTAATGGTTTTCACATTTAGAGATGTCATTGTAAGAGTTTGGTACCTGGTGAACCGAGTCGTGGAGGGATGCTTTGCAAGAGTGGTTAAGTCAGTTCTAGGAATTCAAAGGTGAGAAGAAACAATGCAAATATGTGCACACAATTCCCGCACAATGTTTGGAAGAAGAGGACTTCCGGTAATGCAACAGGATAAGTTTTGGACTTCATGCAACCAAGGATACATGTATATCCCGATGGAAATTGGAGTTTAACAATTGGAGTTGTTGATTTTTGTACTGATCATCTTTTGTTCTCCGACATTGGAAAAGCATTATTGGTGGAAGTTTCTTATTTTCCTCATTTCAAATTGATTGTATTTTATCCAAAATCTTCTCCCTTGATTCGTTTATTTTATTCTTATTTGAATTTTGCTTAATTTAATTTCTAGCAACATTTTTTGGCATATATATATTTGCCATAATGCTTTCAACTTTGTTTTTTGGCCGAACAACGCCCTTCATGCGTACTCTGGGAATTGATATGAATATTAGTTGTGTTATAGAAATTGTATGTTTGCACTAAATTTTAGAAACTTTAAATAATTTTTTTTAAACTCGATATGCTATTAATCCCTAATCTTGAAGCTTGGGTAGTTTTGTCATCGGAGTATATATAATTTTCCATCAATAAATTTGATAATATATACACATCTTTTAGTACATTGTCAGTGATTAATTTGATAAGTATTCACTTTTCAAACTGTGATTGGTGTCTAAGAAGTTCTTTTAAAAAATAAAAATAGTTCTCTAAATTTAAAATTACAATCTTAAGCTCTGATCTAATTTTTCATTCTATTTTTTCATAAAATTAAGTGCTTTGTAAGATTACTCATACTAAAGTTTTTAGCATAATTAAAAGGAATTGAAACAGGTATATTTTTATTAGTGATAGATTACGTAAAAAGAATGTGTTAAGATCAAAATGCTTTTTACACTAATTTTTCACCGCGTGCGCTTAGTTGCTAGTAAGACACTAAAGGAACAAATCTAAATACCGGACCAACAAACAAAATGACATTCCTTGCGGAAACCATATGTCAATAAACTGTCAACCTTATTTTCCGACGTTTGTGAAGTAAAGAGGATCATAATTTTTAGATTAGGATATATTTGATGTTGACCTATTATTTTGCAGCATTGATCATCCAAGATTGCTAAATACAAATTTAATTTTCTGAAAGTCAAACAGATTGCATTTCATTCAAACATTTAAGATCAAATATCTTAGTACTTCATTCTCAATGTTATTTTAATTAAGTTATGTTGTGGTTTAAGTGATTTGTTAAGTTACGGTATTGTTTCTGTTGTTTTTAAAACTCAAAGTAAGTTATGTTTTGTTGTTTTTAAAAGTCAAAGTAGGTTATATTTCTAATAAGTCTATCTACTACTTTATAGGAGCTAGAACTTGGACCGGATTTGGGGGCCTCAATGTTAGTTTAGATAGTAAGGAGTATCCTTCGTACTTTTAACTGTGTATATTATAACATAAAGTAAATATTCGGATAAGAGTGTAAAAATCATTTATCAAAATTAAGGAATTATTTAGCACTAGGCCCAAAACTTAAACAGGGCTTTAAGTTTTTCTAGGCTACAAAACAGCTTACAATAACTACTATACGTGCTTAGATATGTATATCAGGGTAGTACACCTATAGATATGGGGCTGGAGCTGGAGGGGGCGGGGCCCCTATATGTCCCCGGACCCGGCTCCACCTCTGCCCATAACAAACGAAAAAATCAACAAACAAAGGATGAAAATTAGTAGGACAAAATGTGGTCATACTAGACCAGACTCTAAGAATTACTTACATGATCAGATAAATTACATATTGGAAACTGGATCTTACTTTTGCGTCGTGAAATGAAAATCCTCAAAACATGAACAATAAGTGCAAAATAAAGTAAATGCAGTATTTGTGGTATATTCCTTTTACACGAATGGTGGTACTAATGGTGTATAGATATTGTATACATGATTCCTCCAACCAAGGAATCAGACTCTCAATCAAAAAATTTGCCAAACTTAACTAAGGAAATGGATTTTTATGTACCCCACTTAGAGAGGGCCACATAAGAAATATTCAAATTAATCAAAACTTCATAGAAGAATCTTCCACAGATTTCAACAAATTTCTATCATGCCACTCCCGATTTATTGTCGCACTTCTCAAAAGGCATTGACCATTCCCATTCCCATTCCCATTCCCACTCCTTGCAAGGTAGTGATCCATTTGAAGATGAAAAATACAATACGATCTATGGCACTAGAGATATCGTTTATCATGTTAACATGGGAACCTCCACTTCTATGGGTTTAACGTCGCGAATAATCTTTAGATAGTCTCCTTTAATTACCATTTCACTCCACTGTGATCAAATAGCCAATTTTATAGCCAAGCGCGTCTTTCAAGCTTACACATTCGTAGGACCAAAGTTACCTTTAATTATTCGTTGTACCTTATCCAAACACTTAGTCGAAGCATCATATGGCTCCAAGCCCAATAGCTCCTTCAACATAAAAAGGGCACCATCAAAATAAAATTTAACATGTGAAGAATAAGAGGGTCTAGTGCGTTTCTGGATATGGTCGCAGGCAAGGTGAAGTACCTCCTCACAACTTGATATATAAGATAATGTATTGTGCAATATCTCCAAGCTCGAGTCTCTCTTACTCGCCAAAGTTCTACTTCTAATCCCCTATAACGACTAATAAGTGACAACAATTTTTGTGGCGACATCCTCACCCTCTTCCTTTGCCATTCCAAGGAGCCATAATTCATTGTGTTCATTGTCTCTCATCTATCTCGATCCTTGTAGTAGCTAGAAGAAGCACCCACATCTTGTAACATGACAATGACTGAAACAATGACTCAAATTTTCATCCTCGCATCACAAACTGGACTTTGCAAATCTGAGCAAAGATGTCGATGTCTCAAATTCTCTCTATGAGGGAAATTCTTAAGGGAATTATTTTACGAGTTTGTAGAGACCGTACGTTTAGAGAAGAGATGACAAATGGGTTTTCAAATTAAACTATCACACTGTCAATTTTTATCTATAATCGCGGTCAGACTTGGAGGAAAAAGAAGGAAGGTGCAGTTTGCAATACAGTAATTTATATGTTGAAGTTTATTACCACATCTACTTCTCTATGACATAGACAACCTATTTTCAATATTTCTGTAGGCCCGCCCTTCAAAAGGTGAGGGTAATTGGTTTTATGTTTTGTTGGACCAAAGGTTCTCAAATTAAAACATGTAATCCAAACATTAACAACATCTAACTTACCATGTCTTTATAGTTATATGGATCATTTGCTATGGGGTCATAGTTCAAAAAGGGAAACCAAACGAAGCCGAAGAAGTAGAGCTACATATAGCCCTTAAAATGACCTAATGAAAGCATGAAACATAATCCTACTTAGAAACAAATCTAAGAATAGAGTCTTCAAAGGAAATAACTTCTAAAATGCAAAAATCTAGAAAATAAACTTTTAATTAGAGAAAACTCATTGTGATACTAAAATGTAATAATGAGATTCTAATAAAACTAAGATTTTAAAGCGTAATAAATTGTCTTTTGCTTAAAAGTGCCTTAGATGAGTTTATTGGGCACGAACTGGAGCTTATAAAAAATACAGGTATACAAATTGTAAAGCGCAAAAAAACTTTCAATTTGATATATGATGGGCCTCGGTTGGAGCACTGAGTCAAAATTGTGGTGGTTTTCAGGCATCTCTATTGCAAAAATCTAAATAATTTGGGGTCTCATCCTACATCACTACAACTGATAATTGATTTATTTATGTGAGAAAACATACAAATGACAAAATATAAACTAATCTTCTAAACTAGTAAGTAAATTGTAAAAAACGAGAGTAGGATTTTCTCCTGTATATTAGATTTTAAAAGTCTCCAACATTGAGTAGAATATTGAAACATAACAAGCAACTATTAAGAAGTGCTAGAAGTAAAATTAGGAATTATTAAAATAGATATAATATAATTTCATCCAAGCAAATTGTGCAAATAATATCATTAAAAGATAAACTTGTCCCCTTGTTTGGTTTTGTTACGAGAAGATAAGAAAATACGCTTTCTTCGTTTGTCATTTTAATGTTAGTTTCATTCTTGACTTAATACTCTTCCACTTTTCTTCCCTTATTTTCAGTTTGTGTTTAAAAAAAGTTATGACTCCTAAAGTTATTGAAAATCATAAAATTATCCCCAAGGTGCCCGCAACAAGAAAGACTCCATCTTTCGGTGTGTATTTATCATTTATTATCACGTGTACGTGTCCCAGCTATGTACATATCCCCCAAGTTTGGTTACCAGATTACCTAATTGAAGATGAGAATAGTGCAATTACACATGTACAATATAACTCAAATATGTTGTACCCCAATTACTTACTTTGAAACTGGTTTACCTTATTGGTTCCTCAAACAGGCACTAAAATACATAATATACACTTAGGAGGGGCAATATCGTAATCTGGCTCATGTCATATCCCCTAAGGTAATGTTTGGTTTTGTTGCTGGTTTTATCTCAAAAAAATTAAATCTCACTTTAAAAAAGAAACAAGTTTAGTCAGTAATTATATACAAGTGTTTGGTCACGTGGATCTTTTTTCGGATAATTTTGTGTGAAATATAATAATATCGTTTGGTTTTCATGACTAGAGTTTAGTCGGTGAAAAATGTCATAAATACCCCTGTTGTCCTTTCAGGTACAGTGGCCTTTCGTCTCCCATAAGCATTTCATAACCCCCTTTTCAGAACACTTGTTTCAATGTATTTAACCAAAAACCCTAGATATGAAATCGAATTGAGCGAATGCGCAATTTCTGCAACTTTGAAGGTGAAATGTATCCTATTCTCCTATTACTGTGGTTCGACATGTTGTTAAATTCCTCGAAATTGGTTGTATTTTGACTGATTTCAAATTCTTTGCTTTGTTTTAGTCCTGCGATAATATCCCGGTGATAGCGAGTTGGATGACTCGATTGCAAATGTTAGTCTGTATTTGTTCTATAGTTTTGTGTACATGCCCCCGTACATATAGTTTTGAGGTTGCTAATTTTTTGTCATTCAAAATCTCATGGAAAACTGTATATAGGACGAATATTGTAGAAAGTTTGATGAGGTTTTATTTGAAGTTTGTTTTTGTTCCATTAAACTGTAGTTGAATACCATACTTTTGCCAAAAACTTTTTCATGCAAATTGTGACACTTTTCTATGAGGGCTATTGATTTTGAAATTGTTTTCTATAATGAGTTGTTGGATCAATATGATGTGTTCTCAAATCTGTTGAGGTGTTATGGAGTTATTTGCAATGTCTGAGGTTCATTTGTGCAAGTTCATATTGAGTTTGTAAACTTTGCCTTCATGTAAATATTGAGTTGTTGGATCAATGTGATGTGTTAGATCCAGGTTGTAAACTTTGAGTGCCTCTTGAATGTGCCTTCATGTAGAGAACCCACACTATGTATACATGTATGTTGCCACTCGTTATACATACCTTTATTGCCTTGGCCCTCTATTATAGGTTTACTAATTTACACCAAAACTCTTATTATTGTTTTAGATGGCGAAACCCTATACGATCCAATGTTCTTGTGGTAAAGGGTCAATGCTTTACTTTAAAGCTGGGCCAAATGCCAAGAACCCTGGTTGTGATTATTACATTTGTCTAGTCCACGACAGACACCCTACTTGGTTTATTTGGGCTGATAAGATCTAGGAACGCAAATATGATCATATCAAGAAAACTTTCTCCCAAACGACTATTGAGTAGGAGAAGAAACATTAACCCCCAAACTTGCCTAATACCAATGTGGACAGTGGATATAGCAAAGACAACACTTACATCTCCCCACCATCATTCAACCATCGTATTTGCGCACCAAAAAATGGATACCCAGTAGTCAGGAGTATCTTAGAGTCCGTTCACACGATGCAACAATCAACAAGTGGAACATTAGAGGAAAAAGAAGTCGCTAAATTTGGTATTAAATGTTGTTGTATCTCTTGGTGTATGTTATTCGTGCTTGTTTTTTTCTTTATTGGTGTAGCTTTGATTGTTGTGTCAAAGTAGGTATGAATACTTCTTTGTAATGGAGATGTAACGATCAACTTTAATACTTTGTTTAAGTTATATTCCACTTTGAATTGATTGTACAACTTATAAATATTCTAGTCTTTACTCATTTTCATGTATCAACTTGTGAATTCGTTATGATTGGCTTTGTTAATTAACGTTTCACATATTATACCAATACACAAAATTGATGTTTATAGTGCATAACTTGAACTCTCCCTTATACATATGCCAATGACAAGAAAGCCGTGGTTGTTGAGGACTTCATGGAGCCTTACATAGGCAACAATGGAGCTTACTACGTGTTGTTTGTGGTCAACAGTTGGGACATACATCGTGTTCAACAGTTGGGACATACATCGTGTTCTGTCCGAAGAGGAGGAGATGGAGAATGCGTGCTGGTTTGTCCACATTCACTACCAACAACGTAACATTCACTGCTATTCTATTAATTTTATCCATGAGAAAGTCATGGCTTTGCGAAGCCGTTACCATTCATTTCAAAGGTGGACCGCATTGCCTAGAGTGAATTAGAACAAGTATTCTTGTAAAATGAAAAGCAGTGGGAAGGAATATAGAAGTCAACTGCGTAGGATATGATTAATAACCTTGTTTCGATTGTGGTTGAATCATATAATTGTATGCACTGATATTTGATATACCTCATGTGTAGGAGAATTCGATAGAGAAATATTTTTGTCTCTATGGCTTTCCGCACTTTGATATGCATGAGATTCTGTTTGATTGGCGAAGGGCAGCTCTATTTCCAAAGAAGGTGATTGGAACTGTTGAACGCCTTGTTTTGATTGATTGTGATGATGAGGATGGCGTTGCTACTGGAGGCATGCAAGGTGATGTAGCGAATGGTGGAGCATAAGCTGGTGGTAGGGGAATGCATAGTGATGGTGATGAAGCTGGTGATGGATATAAGTCTAATGATGACGGGACAGTGACAAAGGTTTAATGAACGAATGGTTGCATGCTTTGCTGGGTAGCTGTGGTAGTATAAGTTTGAGCATTTATTTCTATTATGGCATGTAACATGAGTATTACGGCTTGGGAGCTATGTGAACTCCCTTTATTTTGGACTAATATGTAGGTGCCTGAATATTATTGGCTACTAGGGATTCGCTGGAGTGGTTTGTGCATTCAGACCAGGGGGCTCGATTTTGGATTGTTGTGTGTGGAATCCCTTTATCTGAATTCTGTGACAGTAAAAGACAAATTTCCAGCAAGTTTTAGTGTGTAAGCGTTATTCTGCTCCATCCATCTTCAGACTATGGTTTGGATATGAAGTTCGTACACAGGTTTTTGACACACATGTGAAAATCTCTTTTGGAATCTTGTCTTTAACACGTGAATATAATCCCTGTAGTATGTTTCACTTGTCACTTTAGAAAAAATTTCATCCTACAAAGGTTGCAAAGGAGCAAACAGTCCTAGTTGCGTATTCTAAATAGAAGCACTACTGAAGTGCATCCTCATCCATTTCCAAAAAATTTCACAGACATAATACTACCCACTACTCTTTCTAAATGATAAAGACAAATGAAACACAACAACTTTACTTTTACGGTGCAAATTGGACAGAGGAGTACGATGATTCATTCTTGGATATATTGCAGGAGCAATGTTGTTCTGACTTTGCATGCGTACCTCTAAACAACTCTAAATTCCTCGATATGATAGTGGATAATGCACGAGACTTCGTCAACTACATCCACGATACAAAATTTACGAGCGATGAAATATTAGAACTGTTTGAGAACCTTGCGCTGCGACACAATGCTTTAGGATGATATTGGGGATTAAAGATGTCACATGGGATTTTCGAAGAAACATTGTGATTACTAAAGATGATGTTTGGGAAAATTTCATATTGGAACATTTTCATGCTCAAACAAAGTTATGTACTTCTTAATAATAGGATACTAGTACATAATTCTTTATAGTTCGAAATCATGTTTTAGCAAAATTCACTCGTTGCGGCATACAAGTTGAATGGCGAGTTTGCGTGGTGTTATTTAGAAAAGCTATTCAGCATTGTTCAAGTGGGGTAAAAGTGTACAAGCCTCCTCCGCCAAGAACACCTAAAGAAGTAATAGAGTACTCAGGTAAGTGGATGTACACGTTTCCTATATCATTTTGCAATGGGTGATCATTTTTTATAATTTGATTATAATGACAAGTTCCTTATGGACCCGAATGGTATTAGGGAGAATGCTAGGAGCGAATTGCAACCCAAGGAATGGTAAAACGATGGTGAGTGACCGTATGTCGAACACAAATGGAGTGAGACGTGTTGTCGCTGGCTCCAGAGCGAATGATGGCAATAACCCAGAAAATTCGGGCAATAATGTCACTGCTAGTTCTCAAGCTTCATGCTCCGCTAAGTCGTGGGAGTTTTGAGGAGTTCAAATTAGCAATATTTGCTTGTTATCACCTGTATTTCCTGTATTTGTGATAAAACCATGTCTTAGTTGGTCCTGATGTCGTGTTCGTTACGTTTACTGTTTAAGTTTTGTGTTGTTGTTTTTTTTTTCGTCGCAACTCTTTAAATTTGGATGTTGATTTTGTAATGGCAGCTTATGATTCTATTTAAGATAATTTTGTTTAGAATTATTATAATTTTGTTTAGAATTATTATAATATTGTTTCAATTTTTATAAGCTTTATAATGCTAAATCCATAGTGAGTTTATTACACCTTCTTATAAATAGACAACAAATCTAATTAACATTCACATACGCAATCAACTAATTTCGTCACAAAAACGATGCAATAACCCACCGAAGTGTACTGTCTTAATTACCAAAATGTAGGTGCTGAAAATTAAACATATCCTAACAAGAATATGGCCAGTAAAATAAAAACATGCATCTGTCCATATTCACCAACCAAAATTAATCACAACCTACTAGATTCATGTAGTAGAAGTGCAACACATAATTAAGTAAAATCCGATGATAGACTAGTTCAAAAAGAGTTTACGCAAACACCATGAGTAACCCCACCCCGTTTCTCATACCATATTCAGCGTATCGGCTTCTTCTTCAGCAGCATCTTCAGGTACTTCGACCTTGCTTCTTCGGGCATAGTAAAGAAGATGTCTGCATCTTCGGGTGAGTGAGCCAACTTATGAGCCAACATCATTTTTTGTTCCTCATCAAAATCAGGTATGTCCTCCAACGTACTGAAGATGGACTTCCTCTGCGATGAGGCCACGTCCAAATGTGTACGGGGTTGCACAACCAGCTGTGCGAGGCGATCGATTGAGTCCGGAGTCTTCTTAATGGATGTTGGAGGAGCAGTATTGGACATTGAAGATGACTTCCTCCTTTTTACCCCCTTCTCCTTTTTATCTTCTTGTATATTTGTTTAGCATCGAAAGGAGTTGGGCTTGGAATTGGCATGCCATTGTCACCCTCCCCTTCGTAAGAGTCAATGTCAATTGGGTTTTCTTGAGATTGCGTGCTAAAGTTAGCTCCAGATGATTGTCCCATAGCATTACTTCCCATATTATGAGAGTTCAACAACTTCTGAACTGCAGCTGATATGTCCTCAACACCAGCCCTGGGGGCCCGATCCTTACCGAATACTTCTGCCCAATCATCATAGAGTGGGAATCTCTTCAGGCATTAGCTGAGCACATATGGATGCACTTGCAACATAGACTAAATTAATCAATCTCATATCCTAAAGTACAGTATTAGTGTCACCAAATTATGTACAAATATACTAGTTTATTAGTTAAATAATTAGCATTCAAATTATGCACAAAACAATATACCCGAATGTACTCCTCCCAGAACTCCTTAATCACAACGTCTATCATCTTTGTATCTTGATTAAATGTAGCTCCCTCTCCGGTGCCGTCAAACATTGTGTAAAGGTGAGAATACGTCCTCTTCTACACGGTGAGCTGGGACTTCACTTGGATGTCGCTGTCAGGAATAACCTTCGTAGTCAAATTTTCTAACTGGATGAGATATCCAGCTTTGAAGACATTATCCACCTTGATTTCGTGGCCCTTGAGCTCCTTAAGCGCACCTAGAAGTTTCATTTCTTCATTTTTTTCCCAAACTCGACGACACTTCCCGCTTTTTTCTTTTGCCTTAGCATTCGGCTTCGTTGGGTTAGAACTACAACTGGATGCTTCTATTTCTACAAGATGGTTAGACATCCGATTTAAAGTAGGTAGTAGTATCACAACAATTAAACCATGTGGACTACATATTAGAACAATCACAAAACAAATACCAACAATCATAGCAAACCAATTAGAAAACAACAAATAAAGCATTCATTTTAAAAAATGAAAACAAAGAAAAAATTCTAACGCACAATAGTTATATCTCTCAACAATCCACAGACATTATTTAATTAATATGCCATGAAACTCAACAAGCAATGTTGAAAAAAGTTTCTAAATTATGTCAAGCCTCCCGACACTCTCATTGCCGTAGTGACGGATTTCGTGCCACTCATTCACATCTGTAAACCGGTTGCAAAATTTGGCGGATCATCGTTATCTAAGTCTGAGTCATCAGATTCAGTGTCAAAAGGATCAGTAGGCATATTCTTCCTTATGAAATTGTGCAGCAGCGCAAGTCATAATTATTTTGTTCTAGATCTGTAGAGGGTACTCTGATGGTCGTTTAAGTATCTTCCATCTATTCTTAAGGCGTGAAAAGGCTCTCTCAAGAATGCTACGTGCACGACTATGCTTCATGTTGAAGAACTCCTCGTGATCTTGGGGTGCTGCCCTTCTCTCCTCCCATTCCTTCAAGTGGTATATGCGGCCTCGGTAGGGTGCTAAGAAGCCATCGCAGTTTGTGTCCCCGGCGTCCACTAGATAGTAATTACCTGAATGAAAGGTACATAAATAACTTTAGAGATTATTCTTTTATTGTGTACTCTGACGGGGATATATAGACTAGTTCAAAAAATTTACATACCTAAAGGAACTTGTAGGCCGTTTGGCGGTGGTCTATAAACAACATCTTTTGAAACTCGACCATCAGCATCCAATCCCTCACATCCACACAATACATACACAAATTTTATTGTAGTATCGCATACGCCGAGTACGTTTACAGATACCCGTCCCTTCATTGATTTGTACCTTAGGTGCTCAATTACCGAAGTTGTCACGTCGATTAGGGTGTCATCTAGTGCACCTAGTACCCTGAGCAAATAATAGCCAGATCTAAAGTCACCATTATGTAAGCTATTATCAAATAACATACCAAATTGATACATTACTTACCTGGAAACACTTCCACGGTTCCTCGTCATTGTCGTATTGTTCAGATACTGGTAGAGGTGACAGGGATTAACTGATTACACTTCAGGAGAGCGTCAAGGGTCTTCTTGAAATAGTGACTCATAATTTGGCCAGACCGTTGCCAATAAAATCCTATCGTTCTATTCGTGTTGTGGTGTGCCAATATCCTAAGAAAGAGGGACACTTGTTCCTTAAGGCTAACGAATTTCTCGTCACGTAACCCACCAACCTCTCTCAACAACCAACACAACTTATTAAAACAATACCAGTCCCTTCGTTATTGGCTAAGACAATGGACATCACTTAATCCTGTGAGATTATCCATATTGGTTTCGATATCACCCATCTTTGAAATAAAACTATATCTAATAGCTCAACGGCGACGATGTTCTCTCAACCTTCGCTATGGATTATGGACTAGCATCATAAACATTACAACTCTAGCTCTCAAAAAAGTAGCTGCACCAGAATTAATATCATTATTTTCCTCTGTTCATCCATCTGACACACATCAATGTTGACCATATGAGTGTTTATATTAGCCAAATAACTAATCTCCAAAAGAAAAATCCCAACATTTTCTACACTTCATAGTATTATGTTCATGTTTTGTAGGCAGCTTATCAAACACATGTCTAACCATGTAAATGGTGTACTAGACATTTCAATGTCACCAACATTTTAGCATTGAGTTCATGATAAGCCACAAGTATCAACACATATTTTAGATTTTACACATATGCCTATACTCATTATGACCAAACACACATGCACAACACACTTATTCATATGCACAATAACATAACGTAATTACTAATTTAAAACCATGCAACATTTTGGTATTGCATCACATTGATAAGAAAAATACAGAATAATAATACATCTATGAACAACTCCACATGATAAAGGGTTTTGGTTAAAAGTTTATTGCCAACATGAACAAGTGGTTGGGTAAATAGGTTATTGCCAACACGAGAAAATGCTTGGGTAAACAGGTTCTCACTGAGCAATGCTAATGTACATAAGTTATTCAAACAAAAATCAGAGATGCCACATTAAATCTCAATAATTTACAGCTAAATTGCGGAATAACATAGATCACAATCTAGTTTACACATGTCCAAACAAAACCCACATGCAGTAATAGCTTATGCAGTTTTGAATCCTAATTTCGCAACCCTGCTATGAAATTCTCATGTTCATCATATCAATTTGCACGAGCTTCACAACACCATCAACATAAACTCCATAGCTAACAGTAGGCGACCAAAACATTCGAAAAGTGAGAAATATACCTTCTATGATATTCACGGTGCCTCAATCGACCCAAATGTCGTTGTTCCTTCTTCACCCGTTAACGATTTCGTGCACGAACGTGATCTCTTAGTTTCGATCTAAGACATATTATAACATAGTATGCAAAAAAAATCAAGGGATAGAATCTCTACGAAAGCGGAAAACGAGGAGAAATTTTGGTTGCGAGAACCCTAGATAGTTTTTAAGTATTTGGGATTCCCCCCCAAATCTTCTATGAACAAATTTGGAAAAGTGTTTGTTGCATTAAGTGAAAGTGTCAACGCGATTTGTTCTGGTTAAAGCGTTTTGGTAAGGGTAGAATTGTCAATTCACGTGTGGGACCATTTGCTGTAAAAACTGAGATAAAATAATCTTATGGGGGGTGGGGTGTGAGATTACAATCCAGCTTTTAATGTGCTACAGGACCGGATTGTCACTTGTATGGCAAAAAACCCGATTTTTTAATCTAACAAAGTGAGCGCTAGATAACATAGATGACATGAGATTACAGAAGTTATCTCACATCATATATAGAATCAAACACTACCTAATTGATTTAATATCTAGGTCCAACCACCAATTGCCAATTGGAGAATTGGCTCGCCACGTGTTATTAGACATATACAATTTTTACAACCAATGTTGTTACACTCCTAATTTCCAGTTTTATCACCATTATTAGTGCAATCAATAGTGTCCTTAGAGAATTAAAATTGACAATATTTACGCAATAGAGAATTGAAGTCGGCCATTGACACTTCACAGAACCAAAATTAGAATAATGGCATATTAGAGAAATAAAAATAAGAAAAACAAAAACAAAAACATGCGTCTTACTTATTAAAATACATTTACATCAGAAACAAAAGGTTTATACATTTTTTTTACCATGAAAAGAAAGCTCATTAATTTCTTACATCATATTAGCCAAAATTTGTGAATCAAAAATGTTAAAACCGTTAAATATCAGTTATATTCAACAACATTATATTGCTAATGTGAAGGAGCAGAAAGCAAATGAGAGTTGACAGTTGATATTAATTGTTATTCATGTGTGGTAATTAGCTAGGAACTAGTGATGATGTCCCCGTTGACCTGAATGGTTTTAATGTGATTTTACTTTACTTGTGACATTTATTTATTTATTTAATTCAGTATACTATTAAGCTTGACAAACGCAATGAATATTTTCAAAAGGTATAATTCTAACACGGAAGTACAATGACTCAAACTGTAGTTTTATATTCACTTATTCAAACGTTGCGTAAGACATTAATCTAAACATGAAACAGTTATTAAAAATATCGTGAATCAATGAGGCAATTATAAGGACTAATAATTTTTCATTTTGAGCTGGCATTATATCAATGTTTTGTCGGTTTATTTGCATATGTCTAGGGGTGGAACTACCCACAAGGTATGGATGGACTGGTCCGAGGTCAATTTTTCACTAAAATCCATTAGCTAACTATGTATGTTTATACATGTAGTCCCCAAAGGCAAGACAAAAAAGCTCAAATCTAAGAACAAAATAAATTCCATAAACATATTAAATACTTGGGATAAAAGCGTTAAACCCCCTATACTATAGGGGGTGTAGCGATTTGCCCCCTTAACTTTTTTTTTTTGGTAACAAGCCTCTTTGTACTATGGATAAATAAGCACTTTGCCCCCTCAACTACTGACTGGAAAAAATAATTTGCCCCCTGATCGAATTTCCGGCCAATTTTCGCCGTAATTTGAAACGTGAACATGATGGTTCATCACTATTTAACCTCAGATTCAATAAAATGTCATTTTTTCACATTGGTTTTTGTTATATTTTTCTAAATTTCCAAGTGCTAAATTTTGATAGTTTACACTATGGTTAGAAAATTAAGGAAATATAACAAAAATTGAAGTGAAAAAAGGGCATTTTATTGAATTTGAGGTTAAATAATAATGAACGCTCGTGTTCACGTTTCAAATTCCGGCAAAAACTGGCCGGTAATTCGATCAGGATGCAAAAGTCTTGTTTATCCATAGTACATGGGGCTTGTTCCAAAAAAAAAAGAACGTTCAGGAACAAATCGCTACACCCCCTATGGGTTTAACGCTTTTATCCCTAAATACGTTTAGGCTCAAACTAACATATATTATATTACAGTCAGCCAATTTCCATTTTTTCTTACATCATCTCACTAACGACAAATCCGAAGAAGAACATCAAGTCACAAACCACTTATTTACAGAATATACCTACAAGCTACAAAAAATACACGATTTTCTTCAAACAATTGCAAAAAATTATCGCTTTCAAAACTCTCATTACCCTAATTCAAGACTTTCAATGAGGTAAATTTATTATATTTATTTTGTTTTCTAGCAAATCAATCGGGTATAGTAGACGCTTAATATCTATATTTTGCTACAAAATAGTAAAAAACACTTACCAATAAACAAAATAATACAAATTTAAGCTCTGCGATTCTTCTTAGAGCAAAATTAATCAATTACTGAATCACCGTCTACACTTTCAAAAAATTCTATCAAACTCTTTTGAAAATATAAACCTTGAAACTCTTTCATCAATGTCGGTAATAACGTACTTTAATACTCCCAAATTAAAATAATAATTTATTTTTTCTACTCATACTGGGAGAATCTAGATTATAGAACACCAAATGCTTAGTTTTACTAGAAATTTGGAAAAACTTATGATTTTCTACTCCTTAACTTCAAGATCCCAATTTTATACTATACCAACCCCAATCCAAATAAACATATAATGTTTTTGCCTAAAGTACAACAAACATATCTTATGCATAAAAACCATTATGGTAGCCCACTTTCATGTACGTACTATGAATTTCTATTGAAAGATACTAATATAAATAAATAAATAAACTTGATATTCATGTATATTTAGAAGAAGAGTTAATAAAAGTATGAGTAGAATTTGAATATGCAATAAACATCTAATTTCCTTAAGTTAATAAGAGCCCAAGGTGAGAAAAAAATCCTGGTTCTGCCTTGCCCAGTCTCAATTTTAAACCCATATGCTCATTTTATTTGACAAGTATATGATCTTTACCCCCCCCCCCCCCCCCCCCCTCCTCTTATTGGTGGCTATATTTTATCCACAAAATTTTGGTGGTGGGGACATTTTGTTGGAGTTAAGGTTCAAAACTAGTAATTAAATAAAATAAACACCAAATTAAATAATTGGTTTTTATGAGAATTAACTTTTGACCACTTCATCATCATAATATAAATAGGATGTCCTAAGCGCCTAGGTAGACACACACTTGCATATAATTTTTTATATATGCATATGTATTAAAGCTGGGAGTTTTTCGTTGGCTGATGTGTCAAACAGATAAGTACTCCATGTTAGGCTAGTTCAATCTCCACTGGATCCTGTATCAGTGTTGAGTCTGGAACTCATACATTGTGACACCAACATAAACTAAGTCGGAGCCTACCTGACGAAGGCAATCAGATGCTTAAATCGGAGATTTATTTCACGAACAATGTTCTGCATCTAATTATCAATCAGGTCGAATAATTAAGGTGAGATCGAATTATTCGGATGAAGTCAAATTATTCTAGAAGCTAATAATTCGATCAGGACCCTGGTGCAATGATGCACTGTAGGTCGAATTATACATATTAGCTAGTCGAATAATTCACAGCATGGGCCCCAAGGTGTAACATGTTGAATTATTGCACTCAAGGGTCGAATACTTAGGGTCGAAGTGCAAAGGGCTTGGGCCCATGGGTCCAGAAGCGGAACGAGTTATTCCCTTGATAGAATATCAAATTATTTCCTCATTGAGCAAATATTCGATCTGCAACACTTGATCCAATTATTGGCTGAAGCCCAATAATTCGACCTCCTCGTATGAATTATTCGACCTCCTTTGGTCAACCATTGGTCAATGATGATATATGAGCTTGTAGGATATTAATATTTTACCCTTGAGCGTCACGTGGATGTTTGTTGATAGGCCACGTCCCGTACGAAATTATGTCATGTATACGAGTCAGTCTTGCACCTCAGTCTCCTTGTGATAGTGCTAATGGCAGGAGATGATGCAGTGGCCATTTGGGTTTTATCTTCTGATAGTGATCAACCATTAATACTTGCACGAGGGGTGACAATAACTTTTTAGGACAACGTCTCCTTTACAACTCAGTCGTTTAATTATAATTATATATAATATATGTATTAATTTGTGTCATTTCTACAGTGTCGATTTATCAAATTAGTTGTCATTTGTATAATGTCGATTTATGTAATTAATGATGTTCCTACAACACACATTACTCTCGCTAACTCTTTTTTTTTGTCTCCAATTGGCAACAGTTATTTTAGCCTCGATACAATTTATCATTGTTATTTGGACTGGATCGGTCGTTCCAACTGGTTTAGCTGCTGACCGATGGCTTGGGTGGTCCGAAAGGAGACTCAGAACTAGTTTCCTTTTAAGACGATCAAAATTGACCGAGAATCGGTTCAATTGGGTAACAAGTTCACTGGTTGAATCGGTTTTGTGTATTTTATTTTAAGATTTAGAATATTTGTAGAATAGGCTTTTTTTTTTGTTTTTAAAAATATTACGTTTTTAAAATCTTTTATGTTTTCATAGAAAACTTTTTAAATTATAAAATGTGATTACGCATATTTTTTTAAATATAATTTTCTAAAGTTTACTTTAGTCGTACTTTATACACAAAGCCCTCACTTGATGTGCTATTTCAACTTTTCTTAATTTGTATACAACACATTTATTTTATATAAAAAATGTTAAACCAATTAGTTAAATTATCATATTTAAGAATTATAAATCAGCTAAATAAAATATATTATGAATTGAAATCTTGTTAACTAAAGTTGAATCAATTAATACATATTTTTTATTTTAGTGATATTAAATAATACGTTATTCATAATCTTTTTTTCCCTATAATAAATAAGAATAAACTCAGGAAAACGTATATAAATAAAAATTTTATAATTATTGATATCATATCCGTTGGACTGATATATAAATAAAAAATTTATAATTCAATCGTCTGAAACACTAAAACTATTAACCAGTTAAGCCTCCGAATCTGTGTTCGGTCCGCATATGAAAATATTGCAATTTATGTTTCCGTTTGTATTTTGCTATGGTCCCTCTCTAATTTGGGATTTGCTCATAGCAATCTCTACAGTTCAGGTTTAAAGTTTTTGATTGCTAAATTGATATTTTATTAACAAAATAATAGTAACTTTCATGTAGACAAATAAAATTTAGGGATAATTACAACTACACCCCCTAAGATTTGTTGTAATTACAAAGACCTACCCTATGGTCTGGGTAATTACAAAGACACCCCCTCAAACATGCATAAAATTTACAATTGGACCGCAAGTGTTAAAAATATGGCGATGTTGTTCAACAATTGGTAGAAACTTCCAATTTTGTACTTGGTCAAAATTGATTTTGACTTCAAATCAAACTTTGGACCAAATAACCCTTTGATTCAAAAGGGGTGTCTTTGATATATGTAATCATGTTTAGGGGTTCCGTGAAATTCAATGTAATATTTCTACAATATTTTTTGCAAAAGCTCGTAGAGGGATAAGTTAAACAAGTTAAGTTAACATTAAAAAACTAATTTCAACGATTTTACAAAATATTAGTTTTATAATTTATTAACTAAAAATTAAAAATTAAAGCATTTTTTAGATTTACTTTTAACTTTTTAAATTTAGAAGATTAGTCAACATTTTGACTTCACAACCAAATAAAACTAAAAGTATGTTTAAGTCATTGAATAGCATAAACTTAACATTATAAATCAGATTACAAATGATCTCATCTAAATTTTAAATTAATGAAAAAAGGACCACACTTTTGTGTTTGGGTTTGAAATGAGGACACAAAAAACGTAAAAGTTTAAAAAAGAAGGATAAATTATAAGCTTCATATTCTTCCCCAACCCACAAGATATTATCAGGTATTAATCTAAAAATAGATTAAAATAAAAGTTTGTGTGTGTAGGAGGTGGGCATGGGAATGGCGCCCCACACGCCCCTCTTTGCTCTTCCACTGTCATAACCAACTAGATGATTAAGCAAAATAGGAGGGAGTACGAGATGACGACCATAACGTTCTTTTTCACTAACTTCCCAGAGATTTAAAGATGTGGAGAATGCACAAATATTGGAAAGAGCTCTAGATTCCATATGGATTGGAGATGTTAAACTGAAAGCTAATATCGCAAGGTTCGAAAGAAGAAACGGAGTTCTGAAAGCTTGAAGCACAACAATATGAGGGAAGCTAACTAGAGGACCTCGGATCCTAGGGCCTGCAAAAGTTAGAGACAAAAATGTGAGCTATGGTAACAGAAGCAAGTCCCAGAATGTTATGTCAGAGAAGAAGAAAGATTGTGCAAATGAAAGATATGTTGAATGGACAGGTCTGGAGTATAAAACAAAAAAGGAAGATTCGGAATGGTTGAAAGGCGCCTGGGTAGGACAAGTATGGGAATATGAAACCATGGAGACTATTCAAGAAAGTTTGTTTGATCTAGGGTGGACAGTGGTTGAAGCTACTCCACTGGGTGGCAAATTGGTTCTCCTCTTTGCAAAAGGAGAATATGATATTGGAAATCTGATTCAAGAGTTGCAAAGAAGCTGGGAAGGAGTTTTTGAATCAATCAACCCATGGTCCTATAAGGAAGTTGTTAGAGAATGGTGGTCTGGGTTATTATTCAGGGGACGCCACTTCATGCATGGTGTGATGACTTCTTCAAGAAAGTCACTTGTGGCGAAGGTGAATTCATTAAAACAGACCCGTTGACAAGTTCAAAGGCTAGGTTGCAGTATGCCAGAGTTTTACTTTAAGTACATTTGCCAGCATGGATAAGTAAAATATGTCGAATCAAAATAGATGGTAATGTGTATCACATCAGATTAATGGAAGAGATTGCAATCGGAAATGAAAAAATGAGATGCTCAAATATTCAGAATTGTTGATGGTGTATGGAGGAGGAATATAGTTCGTCGGAAAAGGTTTTTTCCGATCAAAATTCAATTGGAGAAGAAGAGTGGGACTCTGATGAGGTGGAGGAGACAAAATTATTGGGAAGCGAAAAAAACCCAACTAACGAGGAAGAATTCATTAGGCAGCTTCATGAAGACATTGAAGATGTAGGGTCACAAGAGATAAGTCAGACAATCAGAAATATTAAAGATGCTGAGGATGTGCTATACTCGAATTAAAATTTGCCTCTGATGGGCTCTGAAGGAATTAAAGAGGTTGTGGACCAAAGTATTACAAACTTGAGCCCATCGCAAAACAAAGGGCAAGAACTAACAAAGTGGGCTGCTACTAATACCCATACGAGGAATGTTAAAAGCCCAAATTCAAAGGAAAAAAATGGAGGTCCATTCGAAAATGGGCAGGCCCCTAAAGGACAAAATGGTGGTGAAAGAGAAAAAAAGAGTTGGGCTGAATAAAGTGAGTGAGAGTAGTTCATGAGGAAATATTTGCAAATCTAATAAAATAGTGAGGTGTAGGAAAAAGATTACGGGAGGGATTAAAAAGAAGAAAGGATGGATCAACAAAGAGAAAGGCAGAGGAGAAAGTTAGACAAGAGGCGTGGAAGGAATTTTCAGCGGAGATGACATCAAGGGAGAAAATCAAAGTATCAGATATAAGGAACAACAAAAAGAGGTCGCTTTCTAAAGATATATTGGCAGGAGACCCTATGGTAGTGACAACTATGAAAGAGAAATGGAGTAATCTCGAAGGTATGAGCTCAAGCAACATTTCTATTGGGGATAGTAGTTTTTTGTGTTGTAACAAAGCTTTTTTAGGAAGAAATTTTGAGAGAGAAGCTTATGAATTGTGGAATTTCGGAAAGAGGATTGGTGTAATTGGACCGCGAGAATGATGCAGAGATTATTCAGAAGTTGGTGGACATGGAGGTTAGGGATAGAGGAATTCTAAGCGAGGTTGGAGGAAACGATAAGGATGAAGGAGGCAAAACATGTGTCCAATGAAGATTCTATCCTTTAATGTGAGGGGGATTGGCAGCAGAGTGAAACGTAAAGAAGTGAGAAGTATAATACGAAATCAGAGGGTGGAGATGGCATGTTTACAAGAAACTAAGATAGAGATAGTTGAGAGGAGGATATGTGTTGCGATGTGGAGAGGGGGGGGGGAAGAAGAGTGCGAATGGGTGGTGAAGAAGGCGGTAGGAAAGGCTGGAGGTTTGATGACCATATGGAAAAAGGGGATATTCATAATGGAACAATCAATTGAAGGCGAAGGTTTTCCGTTAGTCAGTGGGTTGTGGGGTAAGAGGAGGACAAGAGTATACATTGCGAAAAAAGAAGTATGTGGAACAATCTGATTAGTTTGAAAAGTGAATTAGGTGGGGATAAGTGGTGTGTAGTTGGTGACTTCAATTGCGTATAATCAAATTACGAACGAGTGGGAAGGTCAGGAAATATCATTGCAAAAGAGATGGCAGATTTCGAAAATTTTATAAGTCAGATGGGGGGCTTATGGATATTCCTTTAATAGGAAGAAAATATACGTACTATAATAGTGACGGAGTAGCTATGAGTCGTCTTGATAGGTTTCTCCTATCCAGTGATTGGATCAATCATAGGAACAATATTTCCCAGTGGGGTTTGAGATGATCCGTCTCAGATCATTGTCCAATCATTCATAAGAGCGGAGTGGTTGATTGGGGAGCAAAACCATTTAGGGTGCTGGATTGTTGGGGAGAACATAAAGAATTTGAGGGATTTGTGAAGGAACAATGGAGTGAACTGAAAGTTGAAGGGTGGGGTGGGTTTGTTTGCAAGGAAAAATTGAAGTTGATGAAAAACAAACTCAAGGAATGGGATTTAGAAGTGTTCAGCAATATTGATCTAAGAATCGTAAAGGCAAAAGAAAGGATCCCAAAAATTTTATGAAAAAAGGAGAATATGAGTCTCTATCAAGTGAAGAAATCAAAGAAAAGAAAGATAAGTCTGCTGATTTGTGGCATGCCATGCACGCAAAAGAGAGTTTGATTTTTCAGAAGTCCAGGTCAAGATGGTTGAGGGAAGGTGATAGCAACTCAGGTCATTCTCATATATGTGTTAATAAAGGGAGAAAATGTAATGAAATAAGTGGTTTGAATTCGAGTAATGGTTGGCTTGAGGAACCGAGTGCTGTTAAGAAGGAAGTGAGGAGTTTTTTTGTGTATAGATTTTTGGAGGAGCAGTGGGTCAGACCTACATTGACAGATGTAGGATTTAAGAAACTTAATCAAGAAGATAATGATATGTTGATTGACATTTTTTGAAGAAGAAGTAAAGAGGGCAATATGGAAATGTGACGGGAGTAAAAGTCCGGGGCCTGATGGTTATAATTTTAAGTTCATCAGAAAGGTTTAGGAGGTGTTAAAAGATGATATTATGAGGTTTTTGACAGATTTTCAGCAACAAGGCATGATGTACCATATTTCGGTACCGCCACGTCATAATATCCGATACAATACCACGAACGTATTTCGGGACATATTATGCCATGTCAGCACCATTATTTTTTAATGCAAAATTACAATTCAAGGCAAAACTCAGAAATTGGCTCAAGTAGGCCCAAATTGAGCCCAAGCGAGATCTATTTGGGCCCGAAAAGGCCTAATTCGAGTTATATCAAGCCCAGTTAGAGCTATCTGGGGCCAAATTTGAGCTATTTGAGGCCCAGAGCCCAGTTCGAGCTATCTGGGCCCAAATTCGATCTATTTGAGGCCCAATTCGACCTATTTGAAGGCCTAATTCGAGCTATTTCGAAATAGGTCTAATTCGACCTATTTAGACTTATAGTTCGACTTGGATTGCACTTCTAGCTGAATAAGGACTCTTATTACTATATAAGGGGGTCCCATGCCTCATTCTAAGGTACGTTTTAATTTTCCAAGCATTTAATTTTGAGCTATATACATCGAATTCGAGCTATAGAGCAATAATTCGAGCTGTTTGCAATAGCTCTTGTTCGATCTATATAGAGTGTATTTCGAGCTATTTGAGGGTAATTCGACCTATTCGGGTGCCTTCATCTCGGTTCTCAATACCATTTCGAGGTGTGCTTGTTCGACCTATACAACTTAAATTCGACCTATTTGAGCTAAATTCGACCTATAAATTCGAGCTATTGTCTCTTACGACAATATCTCGCATTCCGACCTATCTGACTTGAGCGTCGAAGTGCCTTCGCCGGAGAAGGCACCGGCTTAGTTTACGTGTGGTGTTGAGTGCAGGTTCCGAATTCAAAAGCTGCTTGAGCATCCATCAGGAACTAAAGCAGTCTGACGTGGAGTGTTGGAGGTTTGACACGTATCCAGACGAAAATACCCAACATCAGTGGCGCCGTCTGTGGGAACCTTTATACGCACTTAGTAACAAACATTGACACTCAATGGCTCAACGGAGAGCAACAGAGAAGAATGGAATGGCATGAAGGACTAGATCACAGAGAGAGGACGATAATCGGGCACCTGATGCTTCTGAACAAACATCAGTGACAACGCCCAGCACTCTCCTTGATCCTCCAACTCACACAGCGAATCAACCTGAAGTTCCTCTCACGGAAAAACAGCTATTGAATTCCACTCAGTTGGATCAAATCATGTCAGCTTTTCAAAGGACTATGGTTCCAATGATTGTGCAGCAATTGGCTAACACTTCTGCTCAACAGAATGTTTAGGCTCCAATAGCACAACAACCAGCAGCATTGCAGCAAGGAAGGACTCATCAGACCCCGTCGTGATGATTCAAGGCATTATACGCAGACTAGGATGACAAGGCCAAGGGATCCATCTCCCTCGCCTGAAAGGAGAAATCCTCGTTCAATGAGGACTAATGCTAATAGAGCTCCCAGTCGAGCAACTGGTCGAGATAGAGAAGTGAGGGATGGAGAGGTAAACTCTAGGCAGAGAGTTCCTGATCATCGACCCGCAGCAAGTCGAACTGCCGGAAGAGATAGGGATTTGCCTGAGAGAGTTGTCCCAAGACTGAAGCCTGTTGTTGCAGAACATATTCCACTAAGGGAGAGGCCAAACCTCTTATGTGAGGCGATCACTAATTTAACATTGAAGGAAGGAACTAATCTTCCTGTCTTGAAGAAGTATGATGGAAATACCGATCCAGTAGCACATTATGATGAGTTAGATGGGGATTTGCAGGTCTTGGGGTATGCAGAGAATATTAGGGCGAAACTTATATCGCTCAGTCTGAGAGGCCCTGCAAAGGAATGGTTCAAGAACTTGCGTCCGCGTTCAATCGAATCATCTAAGCAGTTCAGGACCATGTTCGTAAAGAAGTTTGCTACTTATCGGATAAAGAAGAAGTCTCCAAGCACGCTGTTTAATATCTATAGAGAACCTGATGAACTTTTGGGAAGGTATATAGAGCGGTTGAATCTGGAGATTGGTAGAGTGAATGCTCCCAATGTGGACTTGGTCATCTCTGTATTGGAACATCGTTGCCGGAGCAAAAAGCTGATAAAAGTAATAACTTGGAATACGCCTGATTCCATAGAGCAAGTGATGGACCTCGCTAGTAAGGTCATTGAAGTTGAGGAGGCGACCATGAATCAAGGGTTGATGGATTCGCCAGGAATTCATGGAGGCAAGGAGAATAGAGATAAAGATTGGAGGAAGGAATTAAGGGGCAGAGATCGTGATCGCAATCGACAACCCTTTAAGAAATTTGACAATTATACTCCACTGAGAAAACAAATTGGAGATATTTTTGCCATTGAGAAAGATAGCGGGTTACTGAGAACCCCAAAATCATTCCGAGATACGGAGGAGACTAAGGTGTCAAAGAAATATTGTAAGTTCCACAGGCAGAATGGGCATTTTACTAATGAATGCAAGGCCCTAAAGAACGAGATTGAACGACTCATTCAAGAGGGGAAACTCGTTGAGTACGTCCTTGAGAATAGAGAGTCACGTCAAGAGAAGGCGTCATCTGGACGCAAGCGGGATAGATCTCCGCATGAGAAGAGGGAAGAACCCAGGCGTATAAAAGGGTAATGGGAATGATGATAGTGAGAATGGAGTCAATGTGATTGCTGGCGGACCAACTGGCGTAGACTGAGCCAAAAGTAGAAAACGCATCTCACGTGATATATACAATGAACGGCTGAAGCGCCCTGAAATAGATCTTGTCTTTGCAGTAGACAAGTTGGATACAAGGATCACATTCGACGATAGCGATTTTGACAGCTTGTCTTCACAAGCTAAGGAAGCGCAATACTTGAATTGCCCTATGGTGGTCTCTGCGGTGATTGCGAATCACGCGGTAAAGATGATCATGATTGATAATGGATGTTCATCCAACATCATCTTCATGGATGCTTTACAACAAATGAAGCTTGGACAATACGAGACCACTGATGTTAACTCACCACTAGTGGGGTTTGGTGGAAGTGAAGTTAAACCTGTTGGAAGGATCATGTTGCCAACATCCTTTGGCGTGAATCTAAAGAGGAGAACACTGAATGTGGAATATTTCATTGCTGATATACCTTTTGCATACAACGTGCTGATTGGAAGGCCTGGAATAACGACGTTTGCTATGATCATCTCTACGGTGCATCAAAAGATCAAATTCCCAACGCCTGGCGAAGTTGCTGAACTGACTACAAACTATCGTGATTCTTGGAGTTGCTATGTTACATCGACTAAACCTATCAAGACAAAAACGGATCCAAATGTCGCGATGATTGACATACACCCGTTGGAGACGCCTGAAATAGTAGAATAAGTTGATACAGAGATGGTGCTTCCTACGCAAGTGGACCAAAAGGCGATGCTAGAGGATCCCATTCCTCCCAATGTTGAAGACGCCTCAAAGAAGACGGAGGAAGAAAAGGAAGACAAAACGACTCTGCGCTATAAGAACAAAATGGAGATTGAGCGTTTGAAACCTTCTGGAGAATTTAAGGAGGTTATTCTGTTGAACGATGAGCCTGACAAGGTTATTAAAATTGGAAGCGAGTTGACCTCGGAGATTGAGAAGGCATTATTGGAATGCCTGCGAAGAAACTTTGATGTATTCGCGTGGACGAACTCGGACTTGAAGGGAATAGATCCTCCAGTTGCGGTACATCACCTGAATTAACCCAAATGCTAAGCGTGTCCGGCAGAATAAGAGACACTTTAGTGACGAAAAGAACAAGGCTGCAGAGTTGGAAGTACAAACAAAGCTTGTTGCAGCCCACATATTTGAAGTACGATACTCTGAATGGCTAAGCAACGTTGTACTTGTTCCAAAGAAGCCGACCGTATGGAGGATGTATGTGGATTACACTGACCTGAACAAACATTGCCCACGAGATCCTTTCCCCTTGCCTAGGATAGATCTCGTGGTTGACTCTACAGCAGGGTGTGCATTGCTAAGTCTTTGTGATGCGCAGAGCGGTTTCCACCAAATACTAATGGCACTAAAGGATCAACACAAAACGGCTTTTATCACTGATAGAGGCATATTCTGCTACAGGGTAATGCCGTTTGGTTTGAAGAATGCAGGAGCAACCTTTCAAAGGTTGGTTGCCAAGATGTTTTACCATCAAATCGGCAAGACTATGGAGGTTCACATTGATGACATGCTTATCAAAAGTCTAAAGGCGGAAGATCACGTAAAACATTTGTAAGAGGCTTTTGGTATCATGAAACAATACGGGATGAAGCTAAATCCCAAGAAGTGCACTTTTGGTGTTAAGGGTGGAAAATTTCTGGGGTACATGGTGAACGAGCGAGGTATCGAAGCTAACCCAGACAAGATCAAAGCTATAATGGATTTACCATCCCCTAAGTCTGTTCGAGAGGTGCAACGCTTGGTGGGGAGGATCACGGCACTTAGCCGATTCATTTCGCATTCTGCAGAAACAAGTTTACCTTTTTTCAAGAAGTTACGTAAGACACCTAAGTTTGTCTGGACTGAAGATTGTGAGGAGGCTTTTCGTCAATTGAAGGTGTATCTTACGACACCACCATTACTATCTAAGCCCAAGGACAATGAGATGCTATATCTTTATTTGGCCATAATGAAGAATTCATTAAGCACAGTACTCGTGCGCGAAGAAGACAAGAAACATTTGCCTATTTATTACGTTAGCAAAGTGTTGAATGGGGCAGAGGTGAATTATCTGGAGATCGAAAAGCTAGCATACGCACTCGTGATAACTGTGCGAAAGTTAAGATCATACTTTCAATCACATTCGGTTACTGTCTTAACTAATCAACCACTGAAACAAGTTATGGCAAAACCGGAAACATCTGGTAGACTGGTGAAGTGAGCGAGTTAGGAGAATACGGCTTGGAGTATATGCCAAAAACGGCGATCAAAGCACACAGGTTGGCGGACTTTGTGGCTGAAACTATCTCAGAGGCGGAGCAAGCGCCTGATGTAGCAATGGTGATGGAGGATATTAAAAGGGACAAACCTGGAGTTGCAAGGGAAACTTGGACATTGCATGTAGATGGATCATCTACAAACGACGCTGGTGGCGCAGGAATTTACTTAAAATCGGTGGATGGTAGAGAATTCGACTATGCTATAAGGTTAAATTTTCAAGTTACGAATAATCAAGCGGAATACGAGGCTATGCTAGCTGGCATCCAAATGGCAAAATTGTTGGGGATAACGAAGCTTGTTGCATTTACGGATTCACAACTGATTGCTAATCAATTCGAAGGAAGATATGAGGCAAAAGAGGCTGCAATAGTGAAGTATCTCGAAAAATTGAAGGAGGCGACATCAAATTTTGATACTTTCTCTATCTCGCAGATCCCTCAAACGGAGAATGAACGCGCTGACTCTTTGTCATGATTTGCGAGTACCACCGAAGTGTTTGTTGAAAGGCGAGTAACTTTATTGGCTGCAGAGCAACCTTCTATTGGCAGAGGAGTCGAGTCAAAACCAACGCAAGCATTGGACTACGCTCTGCCAGTAGAGATCGAGGCATGTTGGAAGGATGAGATCATTGATTATCTTCAGAACGGGAACTTACCTACAGATCCTCAAGCGGTCTGAAGGCTCAAGTACAAATCTGCGAGATTTACTATGTTCAATAGCGAACTGTATAAACGGTCTTTCGAGGGACCACTCTTAAGATGCCTATCTCCGTCACAGGCAAAACAAGTTTTACGAGAAATTCATGAAGGAAGTTGCGGAAATCACTGAGGAGGACGATCGTTGGCCCAGAAAATACTCCGACAAGGATATTTCTGGCCAACTATTATGAGAGATGCTATGGATTACTCTAGGAAGTGCAGAAGTTGTCAATTGCATGCGAAGATCATTCATACACCTGCACAACTTATGACAACAGTGAGTTATGGATGCCAATTCGACCAATGGGGAATAGATATCGTTGGACCAATGCCAAAGGCAACTGGAGGTAGAAAATGGTTATTGGTAGCAGTCGAGTATTACACTAAGTGGGTTGAAGCTGAAGCACTTGTAAACATTACTGAGGCTAATGTGAAACAATTTATTTGGAAGAATATCGTTTGTCGATTTAGAATCCCAAGAGTCTTAATTTCCGACAGTGGAAGGCAGTTCCAAGGTTTTAAGATTCAATATTGGTGTAGAGACATGAAAATTGAGCAACGCTTTACATCCGTTACGCATCCTGAAGCAAACGGGCAAGTGGAGGCCACTAATAACATATTAGTGAAGAGTCTGGAGAAAAGGCTGGAAGGAGAAGGAGGAAATTGGGCAGACGAGCTGCCAGGAATACTATGGGCATATCGTACAACTCCTCGTACTTCTACAAGAGAAACTCCATTTATTGACATATGGATCTGAAGTAGTGATACCGGCTGAGATTGGAATGCCAACTTATCGTATTGTTACATATGATGAGGAGCAGACGTTAAGGGCAAGGCAAATGGATTTGGAGTTGATTGGAGCAACAAGGGAAGCAGCATACCAACGTACTCAAGCGTATAAATCTATGATGGCGAAAGCATATGACAACAAAGTTCGTTTCAGGAACTTTCAAGTGGGGGACTTGGTACTTAGAAAAGTTGAAGCTACCAAGCATGTTGGAAAATGGAAGCCAAATTGGGAAGGACCATACAGAGTGGAGAAAGCAAGCTCAAAAGGATATTACTACTTACAAGAGTTGGGTGGAAGGACTTTGTCACGCCCTTGGAACGTCAAGAACTTATGAAGGTTTTATAGTTAGAACACTAGTTTTCTAATGGCCTTGTGGCATGATAGGACTGTAGTTTCAATACTTCATTCGCTTATTCTTTTACGAATTACGAGTCCCTTTACATGGATTCTCATTGTAATAGTTAGCAACGAACTACGGGGACTTGATTCCTAGCCAACCTATATACGACGGGATCCGTAGGCAACTCGGAAGTTACTCGAGCTCAGTCCCAAAACTAATAAAATCTCTTATTTTATTCAAGTTTATCCGTTGCCTACTCATTACCCGCATGATTTCAAGCTACCAGCATACATAAAGTTAAACTCATACTGTCTACGAAACATAAGTTTAAAAACTTAATCAAAACGAACGTTAGCTTCGTATAACGAGCACAAGTCCTCGCACTCCCGCGAACATAGCTTCGCAAGCGCAAACATTAGCTTTGCACAACGAGCACAAGCCTCGTGGAGTCGAGCACAAGTCCTCCGCACTCCCGCGAACATAGCTTCGCAAGCGCAAACATAGCTTTGCACAACGAGCACAAGTCCTCGCACTCCCACGAACATAGCTTCGCAAGCGCAAACATTAGCTTTGCACAACGAGCACAAGCCTCGTGGAGTCGAACACAAGTCTTCGCACTCCCGCGAACATAGCTTCGCAAGCGCGAACATTAGCTTCGCACAACGAGCACAAGCCTCGTAGAGTCGAGCACAAGTCCTCGCACTCTCACATATACTTGTTTATAAAACTTGAGTGTTTTAGCAAGTGACAAATATAAACATAAAAAGTAGACACGTATGTGCAAATACTTAACAAGACAGAATAACGACATTAAAAAATTTCTAAAGTCAAACAGTACTAGCAATGGATAAGCGCTAAAATCGCGCACAAGTCAACAAGATATACTGTACGAAAAGAATGTACTACTGCAAATATATTGTACGAAAAGTAAAGATGTTCAAAATACTATTGCACAGGCGCCAGGAATACGGGCACGCAGGCCACTCAAAGTAATCAGGGCAACATATTTAGTCCCAGCGACTTCACAGCACCCTCGCTCTGTTCCTGAATCGCAGCAAATGACTCGTTCAGGGGCCTGATGTCGTCAACTGGAGAAATCTGACGAGGCGCAGGAGTAGGAACAGGGACATCGGGCATAGCCTGATCGCCCTCTGCAGGGTGATCCAGGACCTGAGGGTTGAAATCCATCTCACCCTCCTCCAGGGGCTCATTCGGCGCAGCGGTAGCAGCAGCAGAAGTGGATGGCTGCTCATCAGCAAAATCAGAGAGCCATACCTGACGGAGGGGATAGAAGGACGTGAATGGATCATGTTTGGGCTCGCCAACTTCCTCAGCAGGAGCAGGCTCAGCAAGAGCAGGATCAGCAGGAGCAAGATCAGCAGCAGCAGTGCCCGAGGATTCGCCAACCTCTGCATCGTCCTTGTTCAGGCAATTGAGGACATTGAAATCCTCCTTCTTGAATCCAGGAGCGAGGGCACCTCGCGAGACGATATCATCAAGGACCATATTGTAACCCTTGGTTGTATCAAAGCCGCCCCTCTCCATGGCAATCTGCTCCCATGTAGCCGAGCGAAAGAACTCGATGGCTACCATTACCTTATCCTCATCAGGGAGCTCCTACGGACCAAGAGGAGAAAAATGTAAGTACAAAATACAAGACATCAAAATACGGGAAATAAAGTCAAATATGAGAGAACTACCTCGTTCGTGGCCCTGTTATAGCCATCCTCCTAAGCAATCGCAAGGCGAGCTTTCACATCAGCTAGCTCAGCCTCGAGTCTCACGCGTTCCACGTCACCAGCAGCAGCAGCATCCTGCATCGTCCTGATGGTGTCAACATGGTCGTCGACAAGTGAAGTGGCATGCTGGCAATCGGTGGTAAGCTGACTAGACAGTCGCTTCTCCTCAATGAGCTCCTTATCAACACTAGCCTTAGCTGCTTTCAGGGCCTCCAGCTCGGCCTGCACCGCTTTCAGCTCGTCGACTGCTGCCACCAGGTGCTTCTCAACCTCAGCTTTAGCTTCTTTGGCTTGTTTCTCCAATCTTTGAGCCTGCAAGGCTGACGAGAGGTGCCTGTCCATCAGCTCCTTCTGTTGACCCTGAGAAGTCATGACCATGTCGAAGTTCTTCGCCATGGTTTGGAAGTTAACGAAGAACTACGAAAAACAGAAGAAAGTCAGTAACATACAAAAATAAGTATAAAATGGGATTAAAAGAAAGTATATAAATAAATCAACCTCGCACATAGACAAGGCCGCACGACTGACCAACTTCTTGTGCCCCATCGCCTGATAGTAAAGGTGACGGTCGAAGTTAGGCAAAAATCCCTTCATCAGTCGAAGAGCAGTAGTATCCTTCATAGTGAACTGCCCCGACTCGACCGTATCTCGCACTATCTCCTCCACATCAATGTCGAGCTCATCAGCCTCATAAGTGTTTGATTTGTCATGCGCGGGACGCTTGCCTCGTCGGATCTCCTCAGCAGTCGAAGACCTCTTCCTGGTCGCTGGCTCTGGATCAGACTCATTGGCACGGCGCACAGCTGCAGCAACAGAAGGGAGATGCACTCTTCCAGTCAAAGGTGCTGGTGGAGGAGAAAGCTCAGGAACAATCGGCTCAGAACCGATGGGTGGTGATCTGGGAGCAGCATCGGCAGTCGACTGAGATGGAGCAGGAGAGGGTGCAGGACCAGAACCCCTACCTCGTCCCGATCCTCGTGTCGAGACAGCAGCTGTGGAAGGGGGAGTGGGAGCACTGCCGCCCCTAGAACTGGTACCAGCCGTCTTCGCACCTCGACGACTAGTCTTCTCAGGAATAGGCGATGAGGCCTGAGGAGCATTCGCGCCTCGCTTCATAGCGGCCAGCCTATTCTTAGTCTTGTCCATAACGATGCGCTCTGAAAATAATAAATAATGCAAAGGTTAGATGACAATGAAAGGAAGACAGAAATTCAACAAGTACAAAAGACAAACATGCATAATGGTATACCAAAAAAAAGAAGACTCAACGCCTACATGATGAGTATAACCGCCGGCCCGCAACACTGGGGTGGTGGTCAACTTGAAGGCATCAAACTGATGCTCTTTCAGGTTCTTAACCACTATCTGACTATAAATAGGAGGCATGGGGCGCTTGGGCGATGGGCGGGCGTCGGTCCAAAGCCGCTTGAACCGAAATTCTTGGGGCTTGGATTCTTTGATAAAGAACCATTGTTTCTTCCAATGCGCCCCGAAGCTCGACTGCAGCTCAGACAGGAAGCACTGCTTCTTCCGTGAACTCAAGTAGTAAAACCCGGCATCTACACCTCTATTGCGAAATTTCACTAAAAACAGTTGCCAGAAACCGTCTATGGAACATGGGAGGTCAAAGACACGGGTGAGCATCACTTAAGCATACATCTGTGTGTATGTGTTCGGGGTACAATGTGAAGGACAAGAATTAAGGGAGGCCATGACCTCTGAAACGACAGGGGTTATGGGAAAACGAAGGCCACAATGGAGGTAACTACTAAAGAGAGTAAGACACCCTTTTGGCGGGTTGTTTATCCTGTCATCTGGCCCTAGAACGATGATCTCATAAGTATCAAGGATATCGTAGGTATCGCGATAATAATCTATGTCATAAGTAAGGGGAGAAGGAAACTGATCAAAGTTAATCAAGTTTCGTGTAGGGAGTTGTTCAGGAGAGTTTGCGGCAGGTATGGGAGCATCATTGGGTGGAGGCACATAGGGCACGATGGTAAGAGTGTTAGACTCAACCTCGTCATCTCCTAGGATGTCTAGTTCCATATCAGACGCCCTATCATTGCTAGATCTTCTATCATTGCTAGAAGAGGTCTCGTCACTCGAGTCATTACTACTACCGCTAGTCGACTCATTCTCCTTAGCCTTAGAAGACCTAGAAGACTTACTACTGTCTTCCCTACTACTACTTGACGACTCAATATCAATAACTCGAATCATAAAGAGGTTCAGGTTGAAAGATTACCGGCACGAGGGTCTAGATCTACGAAAACTTCTTTGTTTGGGTCGATTTGCTCGTATGACCTCTGCGCAGGTATAAACAACTTCGGTGCTCCAGGCACTCGGATTCTGGCAGGTTCTGGTTGTCGAGGACGAGTCGGGGATGATGGACGCCTTGTGTCTGAATTGCGAGGATTTCGAGCCGAAGAATCTCGAGGTTGGTTGCGAGAGTTGTAGAAGGCACGCTGGTGAGATTGAGGTGGTGATGGACGTCGTGGAGACCGGTTACGCCGAAGTCGAGCCGTCGTGAACAAATCTGCGAAAAAGTCAAAATTATTAGCATTTTGTAAATTTTTCAAAAACTGAAAAAATTGCCTAAGTGCTATAACTCGAATTTACATAGGTTATTCGACCTATAATTTCGAGTTATTCACAACTCACCAAAAATGTCACAATTAACAGGGGAATTTCGAGCTATTCTGGCAAATTTCGAGCTATTCTGGCAAATTTCGAGCTATTTGGGATGTTTTTCGAGCTATTTGGAGGTTTTTCGAGCTATTTGGAGGTTTTTCGAGCTATTTCAGCGAACTTACTAAATTTGGAGGTTTTTTGAGCTATTTCAGTGAACTTACTAAAAATGGTAATTTCGAGCTATAAATTCGAGCTATTTCTCGAGAGCTCTGGATGAATGCTTAGGCGCGAAATGAGGAAATGAAGCTCGGAGCGGGGTATTTATAGGCGAAATGGTGCGGTAATTACCAAAATGCCCTCAAAGTCGACCTATTTGCAAATTCGAGCTATTTTCCGGAAAAAAATTTCTGAAATTCGAGTTATCTTTTTGGGAGGTAATTTCGACCTATACTAATTCAAGTTACCAAAAATAGTAAATTCGACCTATTTTCGAATTTTGATATTTTTGTTCAAATTCTTGGTTTTTTACGCCGAGGCCGATTTCGTTGCACGATACTCGGTTATGTGACTTCTTTTTAGTTCGTATGACCAATGTTTGTACACATTACTCTTACAAACTGGGGGACTCCATGATGTACCATATTTCGGTACCGCCACGTCATAATATCCGATACAATACCACAAACGTATTTTGGGACATATTATGCCACGTCAGCACCATTATTTTTTAATGCAAAATTACAATTCAAGGCAAAACTCGGAAATCGGCCCAAGTAGGCCCAAATTGAGCCCAAGCGAGATCTATTTGGGCCTGAAAAGGCCTAATTCGAGCTATATCAAGCCCAGTTCGAGCTATCTGGGGCCAAATTCGAGTTATTTGAGGCCCAGAGGCCCAGTTCGAGCTATCTGGGCCCAAATTCGATCTATTTGAGGCCCAGTTTGACCTATTTGAAGGCCCAACTCGAACTATTTCGAAATAGGTCTAATTCGACCTATTTAGACTTACAGTTCGACTTGGATTGCACTTCTAGCTAAATAAGGACTCTTATTAATATATAAGGGGGTCCCATGCCTCATTCTAAGGTATGTTTTAATTTTCCAAGCATTTAATTTCGAGCTATATACATTGAATTCGAGCTATAGAGCAATAATTTGAGTTGTTTGCAATAGCTCTTGTTCGATCTATATAGAGTGTATTTCGAGCTATTTGAGGGTAATTCGACATATTCGGGTGCCTTCATCTCGGTTCTCAATACCATTTCGAGGTGTGCTTGTTCGACCTATACAGCTTAAATTCGACCTATTTGAGCTAAATTCGACCTATAAATTCGAGCTATTGTCTCTCACGACAATATTTCGCATTTCGACCTATCTGACTTGAGCGGAGAAGGCACCGGCTTAGTTTATGTGTGGTGTTGAGTGCAGGTTCCGAACTCAAAAGCTGCTTGAGCATCCATCAGGAACTAAAGCAGTCTGACGTGGAGTTTTGGAGGTTTGACACGTATCCAGACAAAAATACTCCACATCAAGGCAGAATTTTCAGGGGAGCGAATCCTTCATTTATCATTCTTATCCCTAAAAAGGAAAGTCCCCAGACATTGGACGATTACCGACCTATTTCTTTAATAGGTTGTATGTATAAAGTGTTGTCGAAGATTTTGGCAGAAAGACTGAAAAATGTAATGGATTGCATTATTTCACAGAAGCAAGCAGCCTTTATTGAGGGGAGACAAATAACAGATAGCGTGGTCATTATAAATGAAGTCATTGAGGAAGCGAAGAGGAAAAAGTTATCATGTTTAGTGTTCAAAGCGGATTTTGAGAAAGCCTACGATTGCGTAAATTGGGGATTCTTAGATCAAATGATGGAGTTAATGGGTTTTTGTAGCATGTGGAGGCGATCGATTAGGGAATGTCTTAGCTCAGCTTCTGTTTCACTCTTGGTTAACGGGAGTCCGACACGAGAGTTTCAAATGCAAAGAGGATTGAGACAAGGGGATCCTTTGTCCCGTTTTTTATTCTTAATCGTAGCTGAAGGACTTAATGGTCTGGTTAAGAAAGCGCTAAGAGAATGAGTGCTTTCAGGTTTAAAGTGGGAAGGGATAGGGTGGAAGTGACGCTCAGTCAATTTGCCGATGATACTGTTTTTTTCATTGAAATTTGTTGGCATAATATTGGCTCTATCAAAGGTCTGTTGCAAATGTATGAACTTGTTTCTGGGCTCAAAATAAATTACGCTAAGAGCAGTTTAATAGGGATTGAAGTGCAGCCTGAAATATTGATCAATTACGCAGAGTATTTAAATTGCAAGGTTGGTAAAATTCCATTACATATCTGGGAATTCCGGTGGGTGCGAATCCAAGAAGGAGAGAAATGTGGAGCGGTGTGATTAATTCAACAAGAAGTAGATTAGGGGGTTTGAATACATATGAATTATCTTTTGGTGGACGATTAGTTATTCTTAATTCGGTGTTAACAGGTCTCCCGACATATATGTTCGCTATGTATAGGGCTCCCAAGGCGGTTATTATTAAGTTGGTTGGACTTCATAGAAAATTTTTGTGGGGAGGGAATGAGAATAATAGGAAGATGGCTTGGGTTAATTGGGATATTGTGTGGAAAAAGAAGTGTAACGGATGTTTGAATGTTAGACATCTGGAAAATTTTAATATTCCTATGTTAGGCAAATGGCAATGGAGACTTTTGGTGGAGGAAGATGCTCTTTGGAGGAAAATAATAAAGTCAAAGTATGGAGGTAATCAGAGTTTTAATAGAGAACATAAAAAAGAATCTATTTGGTGGATGGATTTAAAGAAACTTGACCTTGCTCCCTCAAATATATGATGACTTTCTAATGGTATTAGGAAAGCTATCGGCAATGGAAGTTCGACAAAATTTTGGAAGATAAATGGGTGGGGGTCGTGCCATTGTCGGTGAGATTTAATAGGCTGGTTTTAGTGGCGAATAATAAGGAAGCTACAGTGCAGGAAATGGGTCAATAATGGATCAATGGTGAATGGAACTGGGTTTGGGGTTGGAGAAGAAGACTTTTCCAATGGGAAGTTGAACTTTTCGACGAACTTAGAGCAGTTCTCTGTAATGTTCAGATTTGTGCTCAAACTAGAGATTCATGGAAGTGGGTTTGGGATAGCAAAGGAGTGTACTCGGTCAAGTCAGCGTATGAAGTGCTAAGAAGGAATGAAGAATCCGAAGGAGATTCACAATTGTTATGTTCGCTGTGGGATGTGAAAGCACCGTTGAAGATTAAGGTGTTTGCCTGGAAAGTGATCTGGAACAAACTTCCAACTAAAGTGAATTTGAAGAACAGGGGAGTTTTGTCGACTAATAGTAACTTGAAATGTGTGATGTGTGGGAAGATGGATGAAGACAGAGATCATTTGTTTTTGGTGTGCCCAGTAGTGTATGCGGTGTGGATAGAGATAGCAAAATGGCTTGGGATATCAACAGTAGTTAATTGTGGTATGGAAGCTCAATGTAAACAGGTTAGAGAATTATTTTGTTACCAAAAAGGAGCATATTTGGGGTTGCACATTTGGATGGTGGTAGTCTGGGCAGTGTGGATCAAGAGAAACAAAGTTAATTTTGATAACAAAGAGGTGGAAATCAATAACTTAGTAGAGACGATTCAGTTGAGACTATGCTATTGGTACAAAGTTCAAACAAAAGGATTCATTTACTCGTTCTTGGGTTAATAATCCTAGAATTTGCTTTGGGGGTGTGTAAGATTTGTTCTTTTTGAACCTTGCTGTGTAATGTTGTTTGAGTACTACTGGTACTCAATTTTTTAGTAAAATGGTTTATTTGCTGATAAAAAAAAAAAAAAAAAAAATTTATCAGGTGCACCTGTTGCATGACGAGGTGGTACAATAATTTAGTTATTTGTAATATATGGTTGGGACAGGGTGTGGAGATATTACTCCCATATAATTCAGAAATTACTTTTAATCTCGACCTTTGGTTGTATCACGTTATCATACAAAAACTGCACTTAATAATTTTTTTCCAACCCACCCACCGAACCTCAACTCTCTGCCGCCTCACCACCAACTCATCTGCTAATCTAATAAAAAAAGGTGAAAAACACTTATCAACTCTCACAACGGCTATCTCTACCGAAGTTTTGCATCTCTGTCGAAATTTATAGTTTGAGGGAAGGGATGGGTGTGGGTACCGTTGTGGAAATTGATTTGTTCCGATGGATGCTGAGATCCAGGGTGGTAGGTGAGTTTCGATCCTAAAAGTAGATTTGCTCTGCTAGAAGGTGAATTGGAGGACTGATAGTTCTCTAATGGGCAGGTGGTAGTTGTCGCTATGTGGTGGTGGATGGGATTGTGGGCTGGGCAATTTTCTTACTTCTCTCTTTCTTTTTATTTCTTTTTATACAAATCAAATAGGGTATACCACTCTTTGAACCCATTAAATATGAACTAACACACTCTAGAGTGTTCTTGTATTTTATTATTTATTATTCTTTTCATAATATTTTCAATAATAAAGTATTAATTTTTATAAAGGGTGAAAATCTTCTCGCCATTGCTATCCTCTTTATTTAGTTTGAGTGGAGGTCTCTGTACTTAATCAAACTATAAAGGAGGTTTCTGTAATTATATCAAACAGCAAGGGGTGTAGCTATAATTGTTCCTAAAACTTACACATGACGTATGTGTGCCTCCTATTTTGTTAGAAATACAAGGTAGCGGAAAGACATGTCAGATTTCTTTTGGGACCTTTTTTCTAGGGATAATATCACTCACACCCCGTTGAGGTTTGGTCTAATATCAGAAACCTCTTTTGAGTCAATAATATCAGTAACACCACTGATGTTTGTACCGACATATCAAATAGGTTCATATTTTTCCGGTAGCTTAAGTTTTGACTAACTTTTTAAGAATAAAGTTTTATTTCCTATTCAAATTATAAAAGGAGTATCTTTGATATATACTAGTGACATGACACACGCAAAACCTCGTGTAAATTATTCTTAATTATACATGATAGTTTTATTGTAAAACATTTCTTTTACATGTCTTGTTAATAAAATTAAAAAAAAAATGGATACTTGTTAAGTGACATATATCATCTCCTTTTTATACCAGTATTATTATGTCGTCTTCCTTCCTATACAAACACACTCTAATTACACTTGAACTATCATTTTCTGAAAAATATCGTGAAGGTAAAAAGAAACACACACAAAAAAAAAAAAAAAGACAATGACCATTGTAGTCCACAAGTCCTCAGTATCCGCAATCTCCCTTGCGGTTTGGTATCATATACCAGTATTATTATGATCTAGAATTCATTCTGAGTTTTCGCAAATCAGAGAAAAATAAGTAAAAAGATTCGAGTGTACATCATATCATATATACACAAAATAAGTTTTCTTATAACAAAATAAAAGATAAGGAATTATTGTTAAGCCAAAAGAGATTCTATTTACAAAGCCAATAGTTGGAAAAAGTATTTTATGAAACCGTTGCATTGCTGATTTTGTGCAATCAGCGGTCAAGATAATAATAATTTTCTAAAATATAGACACCAACCACCCCACAATCTCATTTCAACCGTGTATTTACACTAATAATCGACTTGTTGTGCCACCTCATCGTATAACAGTTGCACAAAATAATCTCTCCAATAGTTGGTCAAGATAAGTTTTGCAAGATTCAAAAGATAAGTGCATGGATAAAGTTTGTCAAGGGGAAACAAGTAATCAGATGTGCTCTTATTGTTGAGAAGTAGAGAACGTGGAGAGCGAAGTTGAAAATGAGAACGTAAATTACAAAAAATCCCTTACCATTAGTTGATGTTGAAGTTAATATTGTTGAGAAGTGGAGAACGTGGAGAGGGAAGTTGAAAATGAGAATGTCAATTACAAAAAATCCCTTACCATTAGTTGGTGATGAAGTTAAAATAGGGGTACTTTTGGTAATACAAGATCTGGTATCACAACTATCATTTTGTGAGTGTAGGAGGTATATTTTGTGATATGTATATATATATATATATATATATATATATATATATATATATATATATATATATATATATATATATATATATTCAGAACTAATTTTTTGTTTTAATTTTCTTAAGTAAAACAACTGCTACTATTGAAACAAAAAGATATTTATAAAACTAAAATATATTTTAAATATAATAAAGTAATATTTTTGTTTTCTGTTAATTTGTTTATTTTATTTGCTTATTTTAGAGTTTAATTCAAAAATATATGTTTATTTAAAAGCAAAAGTTATACTGTCAATATTTAGTCAAAAGTATTAATTTTTGTTTTAGTTTCTTTTTCAGATTTTATTTTGAATAGCAAATTGGTGTTCTGGTCTTAACAAGGTGGTCATAATTAAACAAATGCAAAAAAGGAATGATGGGTGTATTTGAAATGTTGGTGCAAACTTCAAGGATATTACTGATATTATTAAAACCTCAAAGGAGGCTTCTGATATTATGCCAAACCTCATGGGTTGTGAATGATATTATCCCTTTGTTTAATGTGCATTTATATTATACTTTTGTCTTTTCATTTTGGTGAAAGCTGTTCTCCAATTAAGCATAAGCTGGAAATTGAGCAAATGTCACGCGCCCGTTTGATCTTCTTCTAACGACACAATGTTCAATAACGTTGATATTCTCAGTACTGATTGCAATTGTTGTTTTGATTACATGATCACCAATTCCTGTGTCAGCGAACGTTTTCCAAGACATATTCATGGCGATTTGTTTCGTGTGTAGTTGAAGAATCAATTCGACAACGTCTTTTCACAACTCCTATTCGTTATTATAGGTCATTCCGACCTTCTATTTGTTTTGTTTTTATTTAATAACTCCTATTTTAGTTCCAATATTGCAATAAACTAATAAATGATAATCTGTGAATATAAACTCTCTTTGAATTGAATTGAATTGACCTTTCATACATATAGAGAAAACACAAGTAGTACTACTGCATCCGACCACCGTGCTTCTCTCCCAAAATGACGTCCACCAATTTGAAACAACACCAAGGTATTGGATTTCCTTTGATTTTCTCTATTATTATATGACTTTTTTGTGATGCTCATGCAAGTATCATAGTTATTATTTTTTACATTATACATAGTTGAATGTTGCTTTTTCTTTCCTTTTTTTGTGTTAGTTTCTAATGAGCCACACCAAAGTGTTGACACTGAAGAAAGAAGGGATGCTAATAATGTTGAAGTAGAGCAAGTTATGGCGCTTGCGTTGGAAGAGGAATCAGATAAGAAGCCCACGCCCACGGTTACTATTTTCTCTCAAGAGGACGATATTACACTCTTACAAGGTTTTATCCGTTTCAGGGCTGAAAATGGCCCATACAACGATTGGGTCAAATTTCACGCCTTCATAACGGACAAACTTTCACATAATCGGTTCACCAAAACTCAAGTCTCCGAGAAGATGCGTAGGCTCCGAACAAGATTCCTGAAAAACTTCAAAGACGGTCACGAGCTACCGAATGATCCCCACGAGTCTCAAGTTTTTGAGCTCTCCAAGGTTTTATGGAATGATCAAGTCTTGTACTCTAGTATCTCAAAAAGGAAAACTGCTGCTGATAAAGGCAAGGAAGAAAAAGCGTCAAAGAAGCAAAACACGCGACAAGAGTATGAAACTAAGTTCCCGCGTTTGTGGGCGTCGTTTGAGGAATCGAGGTTTGCTTTGTCTGTGAAGGAGAATTGGTTTTCTTTCTTTGAGAGAGACAAAGCGCAAGAACTGGAGGATCGCTTGAGAAGATTGGAAGTTGAAAGGTTTGAGGTGCACTGTAAAATGCTCGAATTTGAAGTGGAGCACATGAGAAAGTTGTTAGCTGCAAACAAGAGCGGATAGCTAGCTGCATGATGAAATTGTTATTTTTGTTATTGTGCTTTCAAATATGAATAGTTATTTGTTAGAGATGCTATGGTACCCGTTTTGTGCTTGTGCATTATTCGCATAAAGCAATTAGTATTCTTGCTTATATTAGTACTGCATGAATGATATTGTACTCCTTTTGGCGTTCTACTTCTTGACTTTGTTGAATCCCTATATTGCATAAAGAAAAAAAGGTTGTTTTACATGATCTGAAACATCATCTGGATTTAGTAGCAGAATAAAATAATTTATTCCACTATATTAGATCCGAGGTTTTGCTGTTTTTGTTTTGTTTTGGTTGTTATTGTTGCCTCTCTCTCTCGTATTTACTTGATTAATAATTAAAGTAAGCTTTGGGCACAACCGTTTTACGAGATGCGTGATTCAGTTTCGTATTAGAATGTTTTATGGCCGTAGAGTTCGTCAGTCTGTTAAAGAACAATCATGTTCAAGTTTTAATCACAAATTGTTCTTCTTGATATAAATTTACGGAGAGAAATGATGAAAATCTATAAAAAGCCCAATAGTAATGTAGTTTCTGAAGTAGTTGGTTGAAAGTATTCTATCCTCCTCGAAAAATTGAAGTTTCTTATGGTATCCGTATCCCCAGTTTCAATTTTGTAGATATTTTTTAATTATTGGATTTGCTCCAAAAATTTAGTTTTCAATGTATGACTAGCCAAAACAAGAGCAGTTTAGTCGTCAATTGCAGTACTAGACGTTAGGTCCAAATTGATTGGAAGCCCATTTAATACTGTTCGGAATCGGATAAAAGTCCTCTGACGATCAAACTTCAATTCTAGTAAAATGACAATGTTATAGTTACACCCTTGAAAATATTTATGATTTAAGAAATTATACCTATTGTTTGAAATTCACGATGATATAACTTACAAAGTACAAATCCTAGCAATTATGTCCAATCGCTAAAATTGTGACGGAATTTCTTAATGTCCGCATGAACGTAAAATGAACTTTTAATTTTTCCAACGGTAAGAGTTACTTTTAATTTCAAATAACAACTTGGACCAACTCATCCTTCTGAACTAGGGCATATCTATTATATTTACAGAGTTTTGAGTGTGTACAAGCAATTTTACACGTAATCTACCCAATCCTTCTAAAAAAATCAACATTAAAAACTAAAAGATAATTTTTAAGAATATGAAATTTCACATATACTTTTTACACTTTTATACGTTGATTTGTTTTTACTTGATGTGGGGTATTTTCGTCTGGATACGTGTCCACTCTCCAACACTCCACGTCAAACTGCTTCAGTTCCTGTTGGATCCTTAAGCAGCTTTTGAGTTCGGAACATGCACTCAACATCACACGTAAACTAAGTCGGTGCCTTCCCGGCGAAGGCACTCCGACGCTCAAGTCAGATGGGTCGGAATATGAGACCTCGTTGTGTGAGACAATAGATCGAAATGATAGATCGAAATGCACTGAACAGGTCGAAAACAAACACCTCGAAATGTATTGGCGGAACTTATCCTGAAACTGAGGAGAATCATACTTAACTTTCAAATGCTAGGAGTTGTTACGATCTTGGGGTCTTTTGTTGATATCTTTTTGTGCTTATCTATTTACATTGTTTATCCATATGCATGTAGTTATAAATATACGTTGTAATCACCTTAAAATTCATTAGGAAATATACAATCTTCTCTTTCAGATTCTGCCTCTTTATTTTCTATATGGTATCAGCCATTTTGACTCACGTCTCATACAACTCCCTATAAAAAAAAATGTCTTCTTCCCAAACTCCTTCCGATCTTCCCTTTTTTTTTTTTTTGGTGAAAAAATGAACACAAAGTCTTCAAACAACATCAGAACTTAAAAGCGCTAAAAGGGATCTAGGGGAATTCAGCATAAAACTAAATCTTCGATCCGCGTCAATAGAAAGCTTGGCAACTTCAATCCCTCCACAAATATAAATATTACCAAGCTTTCTCATTCTAACTTTCCTACATGGAAAGCAGCCATGACACCTTATTTAAAATGACAAAAAGTGTTTGGATATGTTGATGGCACATTGCCACAACCTGCTAAAGAAATTACAAACACCAATGGCACTACATCTCTCAACCCAGCCTATGAAACATGGGAAACTTAAGATAATCTCATTCTATGTTGTCTCAATTCCTCGCTTTCCGATGAAGTGCTTGCGCGTGTCGCTTCCTATAACAAGTCGCACGAAGTCTGGAAGGCTCTTCATTTTGCCTTTGCCTCTCAGTCACGTGCAAAAATTGTGCAAGTGCCCAACTTGCTACAATTCGTAAAGGTGGACAAAATGCCACTGACTATTTCATGATCATCAGAAAACTTACTGATGAATTAGCAGTTGCTGGACAACCAATTCACGATGAAGATATCATTGCATACTTACTTGCTGGTTTAGGTCCTGAGTACGATTCATTGGTCTCGACTATTACTCATAAAGACGAATCTCTTACACTGGAAGAAGTCTATTCCATGCTACTTATGTGTGAAGCTCGCATTCAACACAATAATCAGTCACTCTTAACGCATGGTGCTACTGCCAATGTTGCTACAAAGCAACCAAATTTCTCTGGTGGTCGAGGACGTGGTAACTACTCGAATTTTCGAGGCAGGGGGCGTGGTAATTTTCACAAGAATCGTGGTTCAGGCCGAGGTAACTTTAGTCCTACATCTCGTCCTTCTGGTTTCCTTAATAGCCCTATCTCTTGTCAATTATGTGAGAAGCCAGGACATACAGCTGCACGCTGCTTTAGACGCTTTGATCTACACTTCCTAACTCCACCACCACGCAATGCTCAAGCCAACATATCCGCCAACGAAACTCATATACAACCAGGTGAACAAGAGTGGCATGTTGATTCTGGGGCAACACATCACTTGACCAACAATTTCAGCAATTTGAACATCCGTGGAGATGAGTATGGGGGGAACGATCAAATTCAAGGTTGTGACAGCAAATGTTTGGACATAACACATAGTGGTAGTGCATCTTTGTCAAACCATTCCTCTTCTTTTATTCTCAATCAAATTCTTGTTGTTCCGGAGATTAAAAAAAATCTTATTTTTGTCCAGAAATTCACTCAAGATAACAATGTTTACTTGGAGTTTCACAGTTCTTTGTTTTTGATTAAAGATTACTCGGGGAGCATCCTGCACAAAGGTCACATGAATGACGGTCTTTACTGCTTTTCACAGCCACTTCAACACATTCTTCCTTCCTCTTTTGTTGGAGTCCGCATCTTAATTTCTGATTGGCACCGTCGCCTCGGACATGCTTCTTATGACACTGTTCAACGTGTGCTTGCTACAAATAAACTATCTGTTGGTACAAATAAAAGACATAGCATTTTCCCTCAATGTGAAATGGCTAAAAGCCACAATCTTCCTTTTTATTCTTCAATTCCTCATGTTTCTGGACCTCTTGAATTAATTTATTCTGATGTACGGGGCCCTAGTTCAGTAATATCTACTTATGGTTCACGTTACTATGTTTGTTTCTTAGACGCTTACACAAAATTTCTTTGGTTCTTTCCTTTAAAACTTAAAACAGATGTTAAACAAATCTTTATTCAATTTCAAAAATATGTCGAACGGCACTTTGAGCGACAAATAAAAGCCATACAAACTGACTGGGGAGGTGAATACAGACGCTTAAGCACATACTTTCAAATATGTGGAATCAAACACCACCTTGCCTGTCCATATACACATGAACAAATGGGCTTCGTTGAAAGACGTCATCGACATATAGTAGAGATGGGTTTAGCTCTTCTTGCTCATTCCAATCTCCCTCAACCTTATTGGGAATATGCCTTTCTCACATCCACTTATATCATAAACCGTTTGCCAACGAAAACTCTAAACAACAAGTCACCATTTGGAATAGCCTATAATCAAAAACCCAATTACAGCTTTATGCGAGTTTTTGGTTGTGCTTGTTTTCCAAATTTACGTTCATTCAACAAGCATAAAATTGATTTCTGATCGAAAACTTGTATCTTTGTTGGTTATAGTCTTTCACACCAGGGCTACAAATGTCTTGATTTGTCCACAGGTAAAATATTTGTTTCACGCCATGTTATTTTTAATGAATCTTATTTTCCATATCAATCTCACAAAAAAGATCATCATTCTGTGTCATCTAGTTCTTGTACTCTACCACTAAATTTTCAAAAAGAATATGTCTGTGTTCCACAATCAAATGCAGGTACACCAAATGGAAATGAAAATTCCCTTCTTGCTCAAACCACAGATGAACAAACTGGCGTTGTTTCTTTAGGTGATGTTGCTGCACAAAACCAAATTATCATTCCAGAGAACCCACCAGTTATTGCAGCCAATAAAACAAGGCGGATGATCACAAGATCTCAAACAAAATCCCTGAAACCCAAACTGCCGTTTGTTGGCCCTGTTCGATATCCGCTGCCGACTCGCATGATTGCTGAATCTGTTGTCACAGAACCTTCATCATTCGCCGAAGCATCAAAAATTCCAAAGTGGCGAGAAGCTATGGATGCAGAATTCACAGCCTTGATGAAGAATGGCACATGGGATCTTGTGCCTCCTAAGCCTACATTTAATCTTGTGGGGAACAAACGGGTGTATCGCATCAAGCGACGTGCAGACGGGAGTATAGAGCATTTAAAGCGCGTTTCGTAGCCAAGGCCTATCACCGACAACCTGTAATTGATTTTACGGAGACATTTAGTCCAAAGGTTAAACCCGCAACAATCGACTTGTCTTACCATTGGCAGTAGCAAATCGATGGAACATTCGCAAAATAGATATTCAGAATGCATTCTTACATGGATTATTAGAAGAGGAAGTTTATATGTAGCAACCACAAGACTATGTGCATCCTGAATTTCCTTCTCATGTCTGTCGACTTAGGAAGAGTTTATGCGGCCTTCGACAAGCTCCAAGAGCATGGTTCTCTCGCTTAACAGACAAATTACAACAGCTTGGATTCAATGGCTCAAAGGCTGATTCGTCTCTTTACTCTCTTCATAAGGGAAATTCAATCTTATTCATTTTAATTTATGTCGATGATACTATTGTTACTGGCTCTAATTTGAGTGAAATTGATGAACTGATCAGCAATCTCTCTAGTGACTTTCCAGTAAAAGACTTGGGAAAAATTTCATTCTTTCTTGGTGTAGAGGCGATATATGATGGTGCAGATTTATTTCTAACTTAGAAGAAATACATTGTGGATTTATTACAGAGGGTAAACTTGCATCATGCCAAACCGTGCTCAACACCAATGAGCACCAGTTGTAGCCTTTCAAATTTTGAGGGATGTGAATACGATGATCCTCAACTTTACAGAAGCATAGTTGGCGCACTTCACTACTTGGGTTTGACAAGGCCTGACACAGCTTTCGCTGTTCATCGTGTACGCAAATTCATGCATCAACCTCGCGACACACATTGGCACGCAGTCAAACGCATTCTTAGATATCTCAAGCATACCATTGACTATGGTCTTCGCTTCTCAAGCAACTCTGATCACTCTCTTCACGGTTTTAGCGATGCAGATTGGGCTGGTGATAAAGATGATAGGCGAAGTGTGTGAGCGTATTGTATTTTTCATGGAACGAATCTAATTAGCTTGAGCTGCAAACAACAAACCACAGTTGCTAGAAGCAGCACTGAGTCGAAGTACAAAGCTCTGTCCAATATAGCAGCCGAGCTTCAATGGTTGCAACCCATTTTAAATGATCTACAACATCCTCTTCCTAATTGTCCGACATTATGGTGTGACAACATTGGAGTCACTTATCTATCCTCTAATCCAGTATTCCATGCGCGAACGAAGAATATTGAGATTGATTTTCATTTCGTTCGTGATCAAGTTTTGAAGAAAAAAGTCTGGGTCTCTTTCCTCTCTACTCGCGATCAACTCGCTGATTTGCTGACAATGCCTCTTGCTTCTGCTCGTTTCCAGCTGTTAAGAGACAATAAGAGTGTACGCGGGCGGGTTTTGGCAGGTTGTCATTAGAAATGTGACCATACCCAAAATTTGCGGGTTACCAATTTTTCAACCCGAGCGGGTTAAGTTAAAAACTAAACCATGCGGGTTGCGGGTTGGGCGGGTTGAGCGGGTTGCGGGCGGGTGGCGGGTATAAATTGTGAAAAAAAATAGTAATATTTCGGTATAAAAATAAAAACTAATCTATTTTGAGTTCTAAAATACAACAAAAATAATACCATAACTTAATAAAATTATTTAAACCACAACTTAATTTAATTAAAATAACAATATAAGGATGTAAACGAACATTTTATCCACATACATTATAAAAAAATAGTTTAAATTGATTCATAACCCAAAATACAACTATCAAACAACATAAACTAACAAACAAAAATTATATTATAGCAATATTATGAAAATAAGTCTATATGACTTCCAAAAAAATTCCTTGCTTCCTTCATTCCTCTACAAATATACAAACTAAGAGTGTACGCGGGCGGGTTTTGGCGGGTTGTCATTAAAAATGTGACCATACCCAAAATTTGCGGGTTACCAATTTATCCACTCGAGTGGGTTAAGTTAAAAACTAAACTATGCGGGTTGCGGTTTTGGCGGGTCGGGCAGTTCGGGCAGGTCATGAACACCCCTAAAAGACAACCTTCATGTGCAAGATTTTCCCCTTCGGTTGAGGGGGCGTATTGGCGGAACTTATCCTCAAACTGAGGAGAATCATACTTAACTTTCAAATGCTAGGAGTTGTTACGATCTTGGGGTCTTTTGTTGATATCTTTTTTTGCTTATCTATTTACATTGTTTATCCATATGTAGTTATAAATATACATTGTAGTCACCTTAAAATTCATGAGGAAATATACAATCTTCTCTTTCAGATTCTGCCTCTTTCTTTTCTATAAAATGGCACAACAAGTCGAAATGAAGGTCTTCAAATAGATCGAAATGAAGACTTCAAATAACTCGAAATGCACTCAATATAAGTCGAACGAGAGCTATTTCAGACAGCTCAAAATGATTGCCAAACAACTCAAATTCGACTAATATTGCTCAAAATGAATGCTTGAAAATATAAAAACGTACCTTAAAATGAGGTATGGAACCCCCTTATATAGTATTAAGAGTCCTTATTCGGCTAGAAGTGCACTCCAAGTAGAACTATGCTTCAAAATACCTCGAAATAGAACTATTTTGGAATAGCTCTAAATGGCCTCCCAAATAGGTCGAATTGGCTTCAGATAGTTCGAAATAGCTTTGAATAACTTGAATTAGGCTTGAATAACTCGAATTGGGGCCAAACAAGTCGAATTGAGACCAAACAGGTCGAATTCGACTTGTTTCTCACTTTGTGCAGTCTCACTGTTTTTATTATATCTCCTTCTCTAGACCTCGGAATCTCAATCCGTTTTCTGATTTGAAAACTAAACTTTAGAGGCTTTCCAAGAATATGAAATTCATAAAATTCGGAGTTGAATTGATGGCTATAAATAACTAGTCGAAATACAGCTCGCGATTCACTCTCCAAAACTTCTCCTTCCCCATGGAATGAGGAATGTGACTCCTTTATATACTACTTAGAGTCCTTCCTTAGCTAGAAGTCCATTATAAGTAGGATTATAAGTTCTCCTCCCTTTGGAATGAGGAATGTGACCCCGTTATATACTACTAAGAGTTCTTCATTAGCTAGAAGTCCATTCTAAGTAGGATTATAAGTTGAATTAAGTCAAATTAGAGTTATTTGGAATAACTCAAATTGACTTATGAAACAACACGAATTGTAATTTTGCATTAAAAAATAATGATGCTGACGTGGCATAATAATCCCAAAATATATTTGTGATATTGTATCAAATATTATGACGTGGCAGTACCGAAATATGGTACATCATTACTAATTAATTGATTACGAAAGTTTTATTGAGAATGACTTAAAGTTTAAATATATTTTTTGTGAATTTTGTGTAAATTATACTTTAAATTAAACTAAGATTGATATGGAAAATTTACAAAACTTTCATATTTTATATCAATTTCAAAGGATCAATTCTGAAATTTTTGGAACAAATGTTTTATGATTTCAAACTTGTTTCTAATCTAGATTTTACTATTAGGCTCCGATTGGTTTCACAAAAAATGGACAAAAGGGAAATAAAGAATTAAAAAATGGGAATTTGCTGAAAACTTCCTAGGAAAATAAATTTTCCTTTATTTTCCATGTGATTGGCATTAATTTAGTTTTTCGAAAATTACTTATACACTTTTCATCATTTTAACATTGGTGAAAGTGTTATTATATTTTAAAACTAAAGTATATGGCATGATCATATAACAAGTTATTTTACTTATGAAGTTAATTAATGTTTAGTAAAATATACAAGTGCTATAAATACAATGGAAATGAAAAAACACAAATAATACTAATTAAATAAAGAGAACATCCAAATAGTTTCATTATTCTATGCAACTGGAATACAACTAACACAGTCTGTAAAATATGTCAAATCCTTGATAAAAAAATGTGTGACATTAAAAGACAACTACAATATCAAATAAATTTATGGAATGAGTTAACATAACTATATGTTACTGAAGATGATAAATAGCTAGAATAAATATAAAAATATATTTTAAATTGAAAAGTAGTATCTAGGAGTTCAAGAAGATGAAAATATTGATACTAGAAGTATTTATATAATTTTTGAGTTCGTGGAAATATAAAAATTAAGAGTAATGAATGTTCCCGCCTTTTGCAATTCCACTACTTTTATATAATTTTTTTATTACATTTGCCACTACTTTCATGAATTCCTTGAAAGTTAACAAAATAGTGGAATTGTTGCACTTTTTGCTCACCCTTTTTCCCACACCAAAACTCACGCATTGTACACACCTCCCACTTATTAGATTTTAGATTTAGTTTACTTAGGGTTAAAAGGGATGGGCTATAATTTGAGATCGGATGGGTTTTGAGCTTTTGGGCCAAACCAACTAAGAAATGCAAACTGCAAAGAATAACATGAAAACTTAAAATAGTAAGTAATGTAAAACACCACCCAACCAGTAACCTAACAATTTTCGTGCATGACGTACATCAAGCACAAAAGTATGAAGAAAAAAAATCGAAACTAGCAAAGATCAAATGGTTTTCTTTTCCAACACAAAAAACTATGAAATAACTTAGTAATAGAGCATATCAACGATTTGCATAATCTTTCCATTGTTTATCCAATATTCAGTTGTAAATAGTTTCCTAGATTAGTGCCTAGATTAGGTCTATCTCTTCTGTATATATTAGTCACTAATATATACAGAAGAGATAGACCTAATCTAGGCACTAATCTAGGAAACTATTTACAACAGAATATTGGATAAACAATGGAAAGATTATGCTAATCGTTGATATGCTCTATTACACCCCCTAAGTTGAAGTGAGAGGTTCGTGAAAGCTGAGACTCGAATGGAGATCATCAAAAAGAACTCGCGGAAGACCTTTGGTGAAGATGTCGGCTATCCCACGCAGCATCGAGGCTACAAGTGTTACGACTTCACAAGCCACAAAATAATAATTTCCCGCCACATCATTTTTAATGAGACATGTTTTCCATTTTCATAAAACAAATCCATACCCCAGAACCTTTTTGTTCTACTCCAGACACTCACATAAATCCTCTTCTTCTCAAAAATCTTACTTCTTCCTCAACTCGCGGTGTGCAGCCCCATTCCCCATCATTGCCGACAAATGCTCCCGTTTCTCCTAACTCACAGCCTACACCACCACGGCATGATCCGCCAGCCTCTCCAATAGTTTTTGCCGCACCTCGCACCATGACGACTCGCTCAATGCATGGTATATATAAACCGAAACTTCCCATTAATCTTTCCTCCATTGCACCTCCTTCTCCTCTTTCCCGTAACCCCAAATTAGCAATTTGATCCACATTGGAAGGCCGTAATGATAGACAAATTTAATGCTTTAATTAAAAATAAGATGTGGGAACTAGTCCCTCGTCCTTGTGATGTTAATGTTATTCGTTGCATGTGGATTTTTTGGCATAAAAAGAAATCTGGCGGTTCTTTTGAGCGCTATAAGGCTCATCTTGTAGGTGATAGCAGGTCGCAGCAAGTGGTCATTGACTGTGACAAAACCCTCAGTCCAATGGTCAAATCGGCCACCATTCGCACTGTTCTCAACCTTGCCTTATCATAATCCTGGTCGATACACCAACTTGATGTTAAGAACGCTTTTTTGTATGGCGAACTTCATGAAACCGTGTACATGCACGAACCTCTAGGCTTCAGGGATCCTGTTCATCCGGATTATATATGTCTTTTAAAGAAATCCCTCTATGGATTGAAGCAAGCTCCCCGTACCTGGTATAAACGGTTTGCTGATTTTGTATCATCTATCGGTTTTTGTCATAGCAAGACTGATCCTATTCATCTATCATTCAGGTTCTGATGGGGCATATATATTGTTGAACGTTGACATTATCCTCACTACTTCTTCTCATCCTTTGCGTCATTATATTATGGATACACTTGCTGCTGAATTTACCATGAAGGACTTAGGTCCTTTGAGTTATTTTTTAGGGATTGCCGTCACCCGACATGCAGGTGGTATGTTTCTAAGTCAACGCAAATATGCCGAAGAAATTCTTGAAAGCGCAGGAATGAGTCACTGTAAACCCTCTCCAACTCAAGTTGATACTAAGTCTAAACTTAGTTCTCTCTCCCGCAATCCGTAGGCCAATCCTACTACGTTTCGGAGTCTTGCATGGGCTTTACAATATCTCACATTTACACGCCCTGATATTTCTTATGCCGTTCAAAAAATTTGCTTGCGTAAGCATGATCCGAGAGATGATCACATGGCTGCACTCAAGTGTATTTTATGCTATATTTATGGTACTCTCAGTTTCGGTCTCCACTTGTTCAAATCCGTGGTTTCTGATCTCGTTTCTTACACTGACGCGGAATGGGGAGGGTGTCCTGATACTCGTCGCTCTACCTCGGGTTATTGTGTTTTCTTGGGGGACAATCTTATCTCTTGGTCTTCAAAGTGCCAACCTACTATTTCTCGATCCAGTGCTGAAGCCGAGTATAGAGGTGTCGCCAACGTTGTTTCAGAATCATGTTGGTTGTGCAATCTTCTTTTACTGCTTTATTTCTGCTCTCTAAAGCCATTATTATTTATTGTGACAACCTCAGTGCTATTTATCTTTCTGGAATCCGGTTTAACATCAACGAATGAAAAACATTGAATTGGATATCCATTTTGTTCGAGATAAAGTGGCATGTGGACAAGTTCGCGTGCACCATGTTCGTTCTCGTCATCAAATAGCCGACATCTTCACCAAAGGTCTTCCACGGGTTCTTTGTGATGATTTCCGTTCCAGTCTCAGCGTTCGCGAACCTCCCACTTCAACTGAGGGGGTGTAATAGAGCATATCAACGATTTGCATAATCTTTCCATTGTTTATCCAATATTCTGTTGTAAATAGTTTCCTAGATTAGTGCCTAGATTAGGTCTATCTCTTCTGTATATATTAGTGATAGGTTACATTGTAAACTCGCAAGGAAATATAATCTTTCACTTAGTTTATTAAATATTTATTTCATTAATATGGAACAGAAAAATTAATAGATCTTATTCCTAACAATATTTATTAAATGGAGAAACCTGACTCACCGTATCAGTTCCATAAATTTGATAAACGTGAGATGATTCGAGTAAGTTGGGTATGTGCCCACTAATGCATGTTATACAACTTGTAATATTATGTCAAAATTGGGAGTGTTGCTTTCACGAAAAATCAGATATGCCTTCTCTACTTCAAAATATTATAACAAATCCATTAATTGAATTTAAGGAATGAGTGAAATGATAACTTTCTCTTAGGCTCTGATTGGTTCTAAGTAAAACGAGAAAAAAAGGAAACAAAATATGAGAAAATTTTATTTTTCAAGTGATTGGTACCAAGGAAAATTTTGGAAAAGATAGGAAAAGATGGGGAAAGGTAAGAAAAAATAGGAAAATCTTTTGTAAATCTTTATCTAAAATTTTTAAAATTCGCAAACTTTGATTTCCCTCCAAAAGTTATCTAAAACGTGGGAAGCAAATGTAATTAAGGAAGGTCATCCTCAAAATTTTAATATATACAAAACGTGGGAAAATTCAATCCTCTTTAAAAAGAAATTCTAGTTCTCAAAACACTACAAGAATTTGTCCATAGAGAAAGGAATATATAGAAAGGGAATTGAATGGCCTTTCTAAATTAGTGAAAAATTAAATTAAAATTAAAAGAATAATGGTAGAAAGGGAATTTGAGGTTTCTACCGTAAGAAACGGCCTAATTAGTTTCTATTGATATTAAAATAAAATAATATAATTAAAAAAATGGATAGAAACGGAAATTAGCATTTCTGCCCATAAAGAGAGGAGAAAGGGAAATTCTCTTTCTGTGGCAGAAAGGGATATTCCCTTTCTAGGGTCACGCGGATCATGCATAGTGCATGTTCCGCGTGAGTCTAGAAAGGGAAATATCCATTTCTTCAACTTTGGCTAGAATTCCATAAATATCCTCCATAGTTTTTCTTCCTCAAAATCTCACAATTCCTCCATCTCATATCTTCATAAGGCTCCAATACAACCATTCTCTCCATATTCTTCATCTTTTCTATTTTTATTTTTTATGCTTAATTGTTTATAGTTTTTGATACTTTTATGTAATTAATGCTATATATTGTAGTTTCACCCATAATACATAATATTGTTTCATCCATGAATTTCTTATGTTTCATCAACAATTAATAATATATATTAATATTATTTTTCTATTTCATGTAAAATAGTAAAAATATGTTTTAGTTTTAATTAATTACCCTACTAGTTATAATATTGTAAGTAGTGTAGATATATAACTTAATATGTTAGAATATACATACATATATATATATATATATATATATACATATATATATATATATATATATATATATATATATATATATATACACATACACATATATATATATAGTATACAACACATAGTAACAAGTTAAAATACTTAAATTTATATTATTCAAAATGTAATTATAATAAAAAGCGGAAGTTAATAATTTAAGATGTAGATCTATAATACATTACAATATTATATTTATTTTTTATTTTTTGAAAAAATACGGCAGAAACGGGTTGCTCCCTTTCCAACTTTTCAAAATTTAGAGTTTTCCGCCCATTTATTTTGCCTAGCAAGGGAAGCAGTTGTTTCTGTCCAAAGAAAGTACCTAGTCCCTTTCTACGGGAGAAAGGGACAATTCTTTTTCTAGGCTGGAAAGGGAACTTTCTCCCCTTTCTGAATTTTCTCAGCAACCACACCTACAGAAAGGGATTTTAGAAACAAAATATTGCCTTTCTATTGCTCTACAGAAACGGATTTTTAGCCTGTACAAAGGGACTAGAGACTTTCTATATGGGCAAATTCTTGTAGTGAAATTTCATATTCCCACCAATTTTGAATCTATATAAGCACTTGTAAGATCAATATTTTTCACAAACACATCTTCTTCAGCTCTCAGGTAATACTTCTTTATTTATTTTATATTTTTTATTCTAGTAATTTATCAACTTTAATAAATTATTATTATTAGTATTTTAATTTAATCTATAATCTTGTTTAAGTTTTAGGTACTATTTTTTGTCTGACTTAATTCGGGAGAGTTATGAATAAATTTAGCTTTACAAGTTCTTTTAAATCAAGCATTTCATGTATTTCATATTTTCTAATTATTTGTTATTCAATTGCAATGAATAGTAATTATATTTGAAGGTTCTCTTGATTAAATTTGTTTTGTTTGTGTTGTTTCGTTTCAAATATATTAATAGTACTTGAAGATTTTAATATATATTGAAATAAACTAACATTACTCTTGAAGAAGTTATAAAGGATTTTTTAAAATAAAAAAATAAAACTAAAAATTAATTTTAAGAAAAAATATAAACTTAATATGAGTTTTATTAAAAAATTTAAGTTTTAAAGAATAATAACAGTTTTACATTGTTAAATATGATGAGTAGCAAATTAAGTATAAAATGTTTCTGGAAAACTAATGGCATGCCAATCACATGGAAAAAAGAGAAAAAAAATTATTTTCCATGGACGTTTTCCTGAAAATCCTCATTTTCCAATTATTTTTTTCCTTTTCCTTCATTTTTCATGGAACCAATCGGAGCCTTAGACATAATACTAAAGATGAGTAAATTGTAGAGTATTAAAGAACAAGTCTCACAAGAACTTGATTTGGTGGAAGATTCACAACCACCTAATGCATAAGAGCAGATTCGTTAGATCCTAAGGTCTTATCTATTGTTAGTTGTTAGTCTTGAATTTAAACGTAAAACTTTTATAGGAACTGAGCATTTCAGTTCTGTTTATATATATGCAATCTTGTAACTTATGAAAATTATCAGAAATACAAATTATTTTTTCCTATCTATCTCTTCTTTTATTCTTTACATAGTACCACTAAACTAAGTTAACTAACATTTAAATCTTGTCTTCACCATCCTCTTTACTATCCGATACTACTACCACTACAAATCCACCCTCATTTCTCCAGCTCATCAATGTTACTAAATTATGCTTGCAGTATTTCTTATGCTCCCATTTATTAAATTTACTTTGCTGATCAAAAAAAAAAAAAAAACTAAATTAACATGAGATAAATATCCTCTCTAGAAGGCTTAAATGATCCATTTCTTTTGTGGCCAAGGGCGTTGCTGTAATGCTGCGCCAGCTTTATGTCTGCTTTGTGTCAGACACAAAGCTGGTGAAACATCCTGACATGTAAATTACAGCTTTGACACAAAGGTACAATATTGAAGAAAAACGCAGCCAAATTTTTCTGCTGTGTTTTTCTCCCTTCCCACTTCTAAAATCGTTTTTTTTTCTCCATCTTCAAAATACTAATTAAATCCTACAATTTCGTCTCCAGATTTTGTGTTTATGTAAGGTATAAGTTTTATGTCTATTATATTACACTTCTACTGCTTTCTTTTTTCTTTGAAATTAATTGGTTAGATTTGTGTTATATAGCACAAATGTGATGTTTTTGTTGATTTGAGAGTGTATTTGTGTTACGTATGTATCAGCAAGAAAATTGAAAATTTAATCAGAAACGTAAGGCTAATTATAATTAATCGTTAAATTTAACAACATGAACAACTAATTACACATATATACACAATATTACTAATTAAATCACGTTTAGATCTCAATTATTCTAATTATGATGATTAAATTAAGTATTAGTTAAACTACTAAAACTTTAATTATTGAAGAAATATAGGAACGTCAGTGGACTTTCCTATAAATTTGTGTGTCGGTATTAAAATAAATATTACAAAAATAAAATAGCAACGTCCTTTTATAACATATAGGAAGGCCACCTGTCGTTTCTGTACCTATTGTGTCAGGATAGTACAGGAAGGGATTATGGAGTTGCTGCAGATAGGTACCAATTAATCCCTTCGTGTATGCATGTGTCAGAACAGCTACAACAATGTTCACTTCCTTCCTAGATGCTTGAAACTTTCAGCCACGAGGCCTATAGGAATGGATGCTAGAGAAGTCCATTTCCTTTCTAGTAGATCAATAGGAAGGAAATTTGACCATTTAACCATGTTTTTGGGCCTTCCTTTATGCATCTATTCTTGTAGTGGTTTAAGAGAATCTACAACTGAAAAACATTATAGTATAGGAATTTAATAATTGATGTAGACTAAGAATTTATACTCGGATTTTATTCTTCGTCATAAAGAAGATTCTTTTCATCTAGCAAATTACTTTATCCAACATTGATTCGCTTTCAAGAATCAAGAAACCGCCGAATTAATTTCTAAACAATTAACCATGTATGATATAATTTGTTAACACATATAAAAGAGTTCATTGAATTTCTGGTCCACCTAATATACTTTAAATATTTACAATACTGACTTTTACTTTTAATTAGCTTGTTTTAAAAAAAGGTCATAAACAGTTTAAACGCAAAAATTGAGTATAAGTTGTTTCATGATTTGCTTTTGGATGTTTAGGGTTTAGAATGTCTTTAAAAGAAAAGAGTCATTTATCACATATCATTGCAAAATTAATTTTTAATGTTTAAGTGGTTTTTTTTTGTTTTTTTTTTTTTTTAAAATGTGCAAACATTTTGACTTTCAGTTAAAGTAATGGAAACATTACTTATGTAAGCTTTTGCAAACATCGCAATAATCAAATTGTAACTCTTTCTTTTTCATTATAAACTATAACATTTTATTATACCATATGAACTATTTGTAACACGCTTGGTTATGTGATTTTCAAGGTATATAACAAAATTATCTATGTAACGACGGTGCAGTTCTTGATCTGAAAATATTTCACTTATTTTCTTAGCTTTCTCCCTAAATTCGTTTCCTTCATTTTCAAGCAATACTGAGTTGGCCACCGACTCACTTGTGTATGACCCGTCTTGCTCGTTTCTTGGAATTTCTACCCCTAGTAACTTGTCAACTACAACCCTAGAATTCAAACCCTGATCCACTAGAAATGGAAGAGTAATTAAAGGATGACCAAACATTAGCCCCTCCACAATAGAACTCCAACCGCCGATTGAGTCATGACTCAGTATCTTCAACTGAGGTGCCCAACTCCTCCAGACTACTCCTCGACCATGTACTCTCTCCTCAAACCCATTCGGAAAATCCACCGAGTCGGACTCAGACACTTGCCTAAACACCCAGAAAAAAGAGACCCCAGATAATTCCAACCCTAGAGCAACATAAACCACAGACCCTTTATGTTTACCATCAAGCCAATTCTTGATTGTAGCCCAAGTTTCATCATTCTCGCCTTTATTATTATCTTCAAGTACTTGGGGTGGCATTAACCCCACTGGAACTACTGGCCTATGGTAAAGTTTTTGGAGTAAATCCAACCATTCTGGTTCAAATTCATAGCAGTGTCTTACAATTATTGCTTCACAACCCGAAATAACCTTACCAGCCCGATAAAAATCCGAGACCCCTGAATCATTCTTTTTACTGGCTTGGAGCATCCAATCGGCTTCAAAACGCCTGTAAGCAACTTTAGTTTCGAATTGGACCCATTTTGGCGGGACCATGAAATCTTGGGGCGTGGAGCGATAATCTGAGCCGGTGATCAAGGTATCCAGAGGGCCGAAAAGCGCTAAGAACCAGGCGTTAATAATCAGGAAAAAAGCTCGGGAAATTCCAAGGCCGGTGGCAACAAGAGGCAACCAATGTGGCGCAAAATCAAAGATGATCCAATCGGGGGCCGAGCGTTCCAAGAAACGAGTGAGTTCGAATTCCATGCCGTCAAACGCTTTCTTGAGATGTTCCATTTGTTCGTTGCGGATGTCTGTCGTGGCTTGGGCGTGTTCGGGCAGTTCCCTGACTTTTGGAAGTGGGATTTTGATTAGAGAAATTGAAGAAGCAAAGTTTGGGGGCAGTTTTGGGAGGCGATCGATGTTTCTTGGGGTGGAAATGAAAGAGATGTGATGACCTTTTTGAACTATGAATTTGGCAAGGTCTAAGTATGGAATTATGTGACCAAAGGCCAGCCATGGGAACATAGCTCCGTCCAGCTTTTTCTCTTCGGCCATGAGAAAAAGATATTTAATTTGTTTGGAAACTATATAGTCTCAAATCTTTCTCAAAATTTAGACGGAGTAGGCGAGTGAAGCTTGTGTCTACATAAATTCCTCAAAGTGGACATGGAATCTGATGCAAGATAGGTGTGTCTTACACCAAAAGTATTAATTCAATTACGGCTGAATGTGATGAAAGATATTTAAAATTCCTGTTAAAAAGATTCTCTACAGAACTTATTCTCAATTCTTGGAATTATTTTCACCTAGTCCGGTTTGATTTCTGAAAACAACTTGTTAGCTATAAATTAATTGATTATATTATTGATTTCAAGTATAAGTAAAATATTTATTCTACTCTAAGAACTAGCTAGTTTTTTCATCGTGATCACTTGGTGCGCAATAAGTAAATAATACATTCATATCTATTATCCATGTTCACTAATTCGAAAAACACACTATTGGACTTGTCTAAGGGTTTTTTTTTAACCCCAAATGCCTTTATACAGCTATTTAAGTTCTATGAAAGGCAAAAGTCACGACTTTTTGGGCACCAAATTGTTGGGCTTACACCTCAAAAATCTATGATAATTTTGTCTAGTTATTTTAACTTTTGATCATTACACACTAACAAGTATATTCAAAACTATTTGATACTCAAAATTGATATTTATATTTTATTCTTAACTTTATTTTATCATAAATTGTGTTAAAATATTCAAATTTTTGGGGCTACCCCTCAAGAATTATGCCCCATCTTCGATCCATGAAGCGCTCTCACGACTCAACGCCTTTTAAACTATTGGCCGCGTACGTCATCGGCAGTTTCTGTGGCGCTATTGATTCAAAAGGAAAAAAAAACATTTATATCTTTTTAATGAATAATTGTATTTTAACCCAATTCTCTTTTTTCCCATGTTGTACATTTGACCCTAAATAGTAATAATTGCATTTTAACCCGATTGATTTTTTCTAACATGATTTTGTGCTTTGATTAAATTTTGAAGAAACGGAATTCTGAAATTTAGTAAATGTTTCTGCTCAAACATTCAAGGAACCAAAAAGCTACACACACGAAAACGAATAATAGATATAAGGTTTGATTATTGCCTTGTTTGCAAGGGTTTTCCAAAGCAATTAAAACTTACTGTGAGGAATGAAAGACGATGTTGTTGTGATTTTTTTCTTCTTTGACAGCTTTAAGGGATTGTTTTAACTTTTGAGATTTAATTTATTTAAGACATTGTGTTAATTCTTTTATAGTATATATATACTATATCTCAGTTTCCTCTTTTAAATTGAGGCTCTTTCATAGAATTCAAATAATAAAGGGGCAATTTGAGAGAAACTCTAACTATAAGAGGCCTAATTGAAATAGAACTCTTATTATTCTAGCGTACGTCAAAAAGATTATCTGTATGGTACATAGCAGTATTCTTTTTAATTAGTCATTTTGAGTGTTGGAATATAGATATGTAAAGAGTGAATATAATTCATATAACGTGAAAGCTGAATTACACTGTATGATGAGTCTAAGTTAAATATACAAGAATCCTAACTAAGAAGGAAACAATACTTACAAAGATAGAAACGAATATCCGAAGATATCCTAATCGTTGACACGGTCTCTCAAAATAGTCATCCCATTGGCTAAGACAATTTTGGACATGAATAAGCAAAATCGAGAATGTGACGACATGCACCAACCCGAGTTAGTCTGATGCTGGTCAAACACTTACCCAACTCAAATCGAAACGTTGCTCTTGGGACGTGCCTCACATTATTTTGGTCCGCAAAACAAAGATTTTATTAAAATGAAGAAGTACAAAAATTAGAGTTTAAGAAATACTCTATTGAGCAACCAAGAGAACAGCAACGAAACAAAACCAGAAAACTTCAATCTCACTACCTCACTTTCTAAACAAGAAATTCCAGTGGGCATCTTGACCAGTCCACGAAGGAGTAAGGAAAGTTGTGATTTTTTTGCTTTGATACATGACCATGATAAGGCTTGAGGTGGTGTTTGTAAATGCTTATAAAAGGAGCTTGTTGGATTTTGCAGCCGCAAAAGCACATTTTTAGTGTTTAAAATGTTGACTTTTGCTTTTGTTTGTCTAGAAAAAAGTCAGAAAAAGCATAAGCCGCAAAAGCATGCCAAGGGGTGCTTCCCCAACAGCTTTTGAAATTATGTTATTATTAAAAGGTCCTTAAGGCTCAGTTTGGTTCTCCGGAAAATGGGGGAAAAGGAAAATAAATGAGGAAAAATGATGGAAAATAGGATTTTCCGGGAAAACTTTTATGGAAAATAAGATTTTCCTTTGTTTTCCATGTGTTTGGCATATTTTCCAGGAAAATAGTTAGACTAAATGATTTTGTGCAATTAAATTTTATATTTTATATTTCATTTTAAAAACATAAATCATGCGTATTTTATAAGACATCCATTAAATTATTAATGTAATTTTTTGAATATTTCCTTTTTTTTTTATAAATTCTCTACACCATTGAAATAATTGAATTTATCAAATACATTGCTAAATTAGTTAAACTTTTTTTTAAATAATACATTTAAGAGAAAGAATACTATAATACATGGTAGAATAAGAGGAAAAATAATTATCATATTATACAACAAATCTATGTGTAATATAATTTGGAGATAATATTTAATTTTTGAATTAGAGTTTTCTGTTTTATATTGGTGAAAATATATTTAATTTGAGAAATTTGTCCACATAATACGTAAGAGAAATAAAAATTAAATCTTAGAAATATCTTGATCCTATTTATTAGGAGAGAGTGTGAAGATAGAATAAGGAAAGATTTCATAATCTTCTTTAACTTATTTTTAGGCAAGAAAATATTTTCCTATATTTTCCGGGAATTTCCTTTCTTTTCTAGAAAAATCATTTGTTACCAAACACCGGGAAAAAAATATTTTCCCCCATTTTTTTTTTCCTTTCCTCCATTTTCCTGGGAACCAAACTGAGCCTAAAAGGAAAAGTTAATTTTCATTAATTTTTGCAAACACCTAATTAATGCTTTAAGTAGTTTTTTAAAAGTATTTACAAACACTCCCGACTTTTTATTAAAAACCACTTTAAGTGACTTTGAGCAAAAGTAGTGAACAATCTCCTTTTATAAGCATTTGCAAAAACCACCTTAACATGATCAATTAATTTTGGGACGGGCCTCACTTTCGAGGATTAAAAAACCATGAAAACTAAAAACAACTTTCATATTTTTACCGTGGAAGTTTTTGAAAGTACGAACGATCATTACATCTTAATAAAATGTTCCTTTATTCAAAATCAATCATAGTTTTGCAAAAAAAAAAAAAAAAAAAAAAAAAAAAAAAAAAAAAAAAACTGAAATGCTAGATGAATAGTCACCATGCTTTGAATAAAACTTTCGGGTCTTTCAACTCAGTCATGTCGTCAATTGCTCCTTTTTCTGAAGAATTGAAAGACAGGAGAAATAGTGGAGTAAGTCCTTGATCATTTAATGAGATTCTTTAAAAAAAATGACAAGTAAATCAGGAGCTTCAATAAATTAGGTGTTCATGAAGGAATCATCTGCAAAAATAAGAAGAAGTTCAGGACAAGATAAAATGTATTCAAGACCAAAAAGTTAATGAACATGTGCATCTATCAATAATAACGAATCCAATCATACGCCTCCCAAGTTCTACCTTATACCTCTCAACAAGGAGCTACTTTACAAAATGAAGAGACATGCACGAGTACAAGCCTATCTAGCACGCGGATCATCAACCAACTCCCTACTGTAAGCGGCTCATAGATCGATGGGTATTGAGCGAATACTTAAACCAATCATATTTTGCTGACCAGTAGTAAATCAACACAATCCCTGGGTCCAACTTCTGAAAGGCGTCCCAATGGTTAACAAAAACAACACTGAGCTAGTTTACCAAATTAAATCCGTTGCTCTGCGAGCTATAAATCTGAACATTGTTCATTGGTCACAACGTTCAAGATCAACAGATGATATTTCATCTCAGAACATAATTTATATGATATGATCAACAGAATATAACGAACAAAAAAATTGAGTTCAACACGAGAATAATTTATCCAAATAAGAAACCATAGGAAAACGAGTTATAAATATAACAAAACAGTTGATGAGAAATATAAATATGAGAAACTGATAAATAGAAGGTTGTCAGTAATTCGAGTGCAAAGAACCATGAATAGTCTGTCCAAGGTCCTTAGGGCAAAGTGCCAACTAGGGCTTGAACAAATCAGGAACCGAACCTCACCTTTTACCGTGTACAGAATCTCGACTTATGCTGACCATTTCGACATATCCCAAATATGTAAAAAAATATGCTAATTAATATTAATAAAAATATTTTTATTAATAGAACTACTTTAAGTTCAAACAATAGTTAAATACAAGATAATATTTTTTAACTGTGATAAAAATCGCAAATATTTATTTTGATTAAATACATGATGGTATATTAAATATTTCATACTAAATTACTTTGTTTAGGAAAATCATAGTAATTAGACATATAAAACAATAGTTTGTAAAATTAGTTGATATTTTAACAGTAATAAAATACCTCTTCTTAAGATAATAACCCTTTAAAAGTATTAAGAGATGTATAAAATCAAACTCATAACTACTTTCTATGATCATCTTATCAAGGACTATAATAAAATATAAAATATACAACCAACTAGTACTTGGTAGTTAATCTATTCTTCTAGTGCTAACCTAAATTTCACTAAGTGTTATTATCTATACTAACTATTTGTCTTGATAACTTATTATACTAACTTACTAAAACTTGTTGTATAACTTAAATATTCCTACTCTAAACACCACTATTATACCCCTAATGTCTCTGCTTCTAACACCAAATATAAGACTATGAGTGTAAATAGTCATATAACTATAGAATAAGTACAACCTTTGTATGATTAAGTTGTTTAAGAAGGTGATTAAGCCATTTTAGTACTAATGAATCAAAATCTAAGAATTTGCAAAAATATAAACCAAATCATTATAAAAGTTATCCAAGTTACTAGATCCTACTTAAACTAGTAACTAGACTACCTCAAACACCTAAAACTACTAAGTAGAAAATTAATCTCTAATACTACATCACTTGATGATCTTCCTAGGTCTTAAAACACTATGAAACGAGGACGCATTACAAGACCATCCACCAAGTTCAAAATCTATATGTGTCTAGTTTCTAAAAAATCAAGAAAATTGTAATTATAACCATCCAACAAAGAGAAATTAAAGAAATGCCACAAGGTGTCACTCTTGTAGCCAAAACAGTGTCCACGTTGCAGTTTTCACCTTTGATCTACCGTGTAAAAGCTTCAAATGGACAATTTTTACACAGAAAAAAAGGTTCCTAACACACACGGATATGCTATGGAACAAAGTCTATATGAAAATAAGAGGTTCTCGATTTTTAGGAATTCTTGGAAGGCAAATTAAGTTTTCTGTTTTTCTGGCGATTCGAAGGGACATATCTCAAAACAACTCTTTATATTGTTTGGATGGACTGTTGGATTCGGGGATTTTATTCTACACTCTTCGGAGAGTATGTGGCTAATGTTTCATAGCACAATATGAACGTTTGATATCGCTTTTGGGTCTTTAAAGTCACAACACCAAGACTGGCTGATTTTGTAGAACTCGGTTTTGGTGATTTTTGAAGATGAAGGAGGTTTTATGGCATGAAACGATTTTTGCCATTATCCAAACTGAAAGGACGGATATTTTTCAGAAGGATGTGCGGGAAAATTTAGACTAAGAGTGGAGTGAAAAAAATGAAAAAGAAGGCTTGGATTTAAAGACAAGTATTGCTACTATTTTGAATAGTAAAAAAATAGTCAAAACACTATCCACTCATTTTAATTTTGATTTATTTTAGTTTTGAATTAATTTTATTCTGAGTATTCTCGGATAATTTTTTCAAAATTGTATTTTATTTTTGAATTTGTTTTCGTAGGTCGATTTCTAGAATTAAATGGAAATCTAGCTTAGTTTAAGTTTTAACTTCCAGTTTAACTCCTACAAAAATCTTTAAATCATCATGCAATCATGAAATAAAAATTATATAGATAAAAAACTTTGTATCTATGGCATTTGGTATTAATCTATTCAAACATTGAACTAAAAGAAATTACATATAGCTCTAAAGAATATGTTAACATCATATTAATTTAATTTAAGATAATTATACTTATTTAAGCATTATAAAAATATTTCCCAAAGAAATGAAGTCTTTATAAAATATTTGGGTTGATTCAAAACTTTTAGGACAAAATGAAAATTTTCTAAAATATTTTGGGGTCAAATTAATATTTTCAAAATCTAGAGAGGGTCATAGTGAGAAGATCAACCAGCTGCTGCTGATACGAGAAGCCGAACATGACCTTTAGCAACATCATCGCGAACAAAATGTATGTCAATGCAAGTGCTTTATCCGACAATGAAGAAGATGAGAAAAATCATATAGGTGGAAGTGGATTTTCGATCCTGCGAGTTTCCTGCCCAGTCTGCATTGGAATAAGTTGTGAGTGTGAGAGGAGAATGTTTCCGATTGAGACTGTGAGTAAGCGTGCCCTTAAGATAACAAAAAAATGTGCTTGACACAAGTCTAGTGGTGGTCAGTGGGAGATTATATGAATTAAGCAAGGCAATTGACGGAGAAGGCGATGTTCGGACAAGTCAAAGCAAGGTACTATAATTCACCAATAGGTTGACGATAAACAGACGAATCACAAGCATCGGGAGAAGTAGTTGAAGAAGAGGCACCATCGATATGATGACGAATGAGAATGTCACGGATATATTAATCCTAAGAGAGAAGCAGCCCTTTAGCACATGGGATGACTTCAATGCCGAGAAATTAGGATAAGGAGCCGAGATCTTTAACTACAAAGGTGACTGAAGCATGGAGATGCTGGTGAATATAAGCACCGAACTGTTGCTAGTAAAACCAATGTTATCGACATAGACCACGAGAAAGAGAGAGACGTTGGCTTGTCAAAAAATGAAAGAGAGCAATCAGACTTGGACTATCAAAAACCAAGTCCAGAAGAGCTGGCCGAAGGGCGTGAATCCAGGCATGGGGTGCCTACTTGAGGCCATAAAGATATTTTCGTAGAAGACAAACGTGATGATGATGATGATTCAGATCAATAAAACTAGGGGTAGGTGCATAAAAACAACCTTAGAGAGAGATATGTGCAGGAACGTATTGCTCACAACCAATTACCGAATAGGCCAACACTGAGTAACGACAAGAGAGAGGATAGTGTGAATAGTCACGTGCTTGATGATCAAACTAAATATTTCCACGTAATCAATGCCTAGACGTTGATGTAAGACCTTAGCGACAAGTTGTGTCTTGTACTTGTCAACAGTGCCATCAGATTTTCGTTTGATATAGAAAAACCCATTTTCAGCCAATAATGTTAGAAGTGAGATGCTTCAGAAGTAAACCCCACGTCACATGATGCATATGAGCTGTAAATTCTTGGGACATTAAAATGCGCCACCAAGGATTTTGAATAGCCAAGGAGACGCAAGTAGGTTCAAGTTCAGCATCGTCAAGAGGATATTTAGTGGCGACATGTACAAGCTTCGGCTTGGAAATATTATCTTTTGCACGTGAGAGCATAGGATGAGTGTTGTCTGAAGTTTCGACAGACGGAATAGGCTCGGGCAAAGGATAATGATACGATGATGATACCACTAAGAAGTAGCAACTGGAGGTCAAGACGCGGCAGCATGTGTAAGAAAATGTGGCAGTGGAGGAGATGGAGTTGAAGCAGCTAGTGACGGAAGGCATAAAACAGGAGCGACACATGATAGTGGTGCGGGGGAAGAGTTGGGAACCAATAGTTGAAGCATGGTGGAAAGAAACTGATGCTCACAAAATGAACAAGTCTAAAAATAAAATATTCATTGAGTGGTCGAATCCCAAAATTTATAATCACTCTGCCAAGTTGAGTAGCTGAGAAAAATACACGGCTTGGTATAAAAATATCATGCATCACAGATTTCAAAACCAATGGAAACAACCATTCATATCGGTTAAATAAATCCACAAAAATGAGGTAATAGCAGAAACCATAAAAAAGAAGCATCAGTAGGACCACAAACATCTAAATAAAAAAATGCAAAGAAAAAATGAGGTTTACTCGTGTTGCAAGAGTCACAAAAACTATCATGCGCAGAGGATTTATTACTAACAGGTAATTTACATTGCGAAATTAAAATAGAACTAGTCTTGAAAGCTGGGTATCCAAGTCGAGAATGCCACATATCCCTGGGCATCTGAATCCCCATCGAAGCAATTTTCTGAGCTTATGTAATATGATGGAGGACGGATAAGGTAAACGCCATTACTACTAAGCCCCTTTCATCAGCAAGTCCCTCATAGGCTGATCCTTAGCAACAAAATAATTAAGAAAGAACTCCAGAGATACAGAATTATCCTTGGTAAATTGATGCACAGAAAACAAATTTTGTTTTGCTTGCCGAACACACAAAACAGTTGATAAACTTAATTTACTCTGCGGAAGTTGAATATAAGAAGTACCAGTGTGAGTGATTGGCATACCCGCACTATCGGTCATTTGAACCTCATATGTGCCATAATAATCAGAGTGATATTGGAGATTGTTCAATTCGACAGTGAGATTGTAGGAAGCTCTGGAATTAGCAAGCCTACCATTCTAAGGTGGACGAGAGTTAGGCGGAGGCAGGGTACAAGACATAATGGCGGGCATGAGTTGGTTGAGAAGGCGAAAGAAGCGAGTAGCCACATGCCCAGCTTTTCTGCAAAAATGACACACCACATCGTCGGTGGAAGAATGCCCTTGTTTTTAGGAGCTGGGACCGTGCCCGCGACTGCTATGAGAGGACGAACGGCCACTGCGAGAGTCGTGGCCTCCATGGCCACGGAAACCATGATTCTCATTTCCAGAATTAAGGGCTACACAACGAGAGAAAGATGACAGATTGGTGGTGGTGGAGGTGGTGGTGGCCGTGACAAGAGAATTTGTGGCGGAGTGGAGACGTCATAGATAAGCCTCGTGAGTGACCAAAGCACTATGGAGTTCCGCAAACGACATCAGCTTTTCACGCAACCAAATTGACAAAGCAGTGTCGCGATATTGAGTACCAAGACCATTCAGAATGTATAAAGTGATATCATCGACATGGAGAGGGCGATCAATCATCGCAAATTCTTCTACCTTTGCTTTAATGTCGGAGAGATATTCAGTAACAGATCGAGACCCGAGAGTTACAGAGTTGAGGGAGTCTTTAAGTACCATGATAGGAGTACGATTAGGGCGAGCGAAAGCCGACATGAGGATAACCATGCCTCAGTCGAAGTTTCGGCTGAGTGAACTAGAGGGACGAATTCTGGTGACATTGAGCCGACTAAAGCGATAAAAGTTTGTTGATCCTATCGAAACCAAATAGCATAAGGGGCTTCATCAGCCAAATTGGGGCTTTTTACGTCGCCCTTTAAATAGCCAAGCAGTTGAGGTCGTTCAACTGTGCAACTATTAGAGATAAATAGATTTATTGTAATTTATTTTATTATCTTTAGTTTAGGTTTTGTACATACCGCGCGTACACACGCTGTACATACTGCGCGTACATACGTTGTACATACCGCTCGTACATACAGCTCGTACATACCTAGGTTTAGTTTTTTGTACATGTACTCTCTTTTCATTCAATGAGAATTAACACTTCCCATATCACTTCAAACTCTTATATGGTATCAAGAGACCTAAAATCTCTCTAGAGATTCTTGATCCTCACCTATGGCCGGGGATTCACCCAACTCCTCCAACGATGGATCGAACTTGGGAAATACCCCCCTCACCTCTCGCCTGTCATCTGGGAATGGTCCGATCGGGCCCGGCGGGGAACCTCTGATTCCCATTAACGCCCACCACCACCTTCTGCTTCATCTCAATGGCACCAATTTTGCTTTTTGGCGATCTCAAGTGTGCCATCTCTTCCATGGCTTCGGATTATTTGGATTTTTTGACGGCACGTTCCCATGCCCTCCTCAAGGTTCCACGTTTGAATCCGTTGCCACTCATGTTCACTGGACACGGCAAGATTCACTCATCTTGACCGCCCTTTTTGGATCAGTTTTGGCCAAGATTGTCCCTTTAATCTCATCCGCCGTTACCTCTTCCGATGCGTGGTTTACCCTTCAACGATTGTATGCCAATCGCTCGCGCTCTCGTGTGATGCAGTTGAAAGATGACCTCAACACCATGAAACTCGGCTCTCGTTCTGTTTCCGAGTTCTTACAGGCCGTGAAGGCCAAAGCCGATGAACTTGCTGTAATCGATCATCCTCTCCATGATGATGATCTCACTCTTTATATTCTGAATAGGCTTGGTCCGACGTATCGTGATTTTGGCAGGTCCTATCCGTGCTTGCGAGAATCTCATTCGTTTTGATGAACTCCATGATTTGTTGCTTGCTCAAGAGGCGTTTCTTCGCCGTGCTGACACAGAAGCCGCTAATTTGGTTGCCACAACCAATTATGCCGCTGCTTCTAATCCAAATCGCAACAACCAACGAGGGGGTAACCAACAGCAATCTGGACAATCTCGGGGCTCAAACAATGGCTACAATTGGTCCCGAAACAACAATAATAATGGAGGGAATCAGCAACATTTTCAACAACAACAAAATCAGCGCAATCAGCCGCGCTATCCGGCAAATCCGCCCCCTCCAGGACGTCCACTCGTCGTCTGCCAATTGTGTTGGCAATCAAGGACACGGTGCTCGCAATTGTCGGCTATTCACCGCCCCTACAGCCAACTTGGTGGCATCCCCGATAACTCCTGCACCTTCTCCCAACAATTGGTTGGTTGATCCCGGTGCCTCTCATAATCTAATATCTGATCTTCAGAATTTATCGGTTCATTCGAAATATGAGGGTCCGGATGAAGTGGCTCTGGCAGATGGTACAGGTTTGAACATCTCTCACATTGGCTCTTCCAACTTTATTTGTTCGGATCGCCGTTTCTCCATGGATAATATTTTATGTGTTCCCAAATCAAGTCGCAACCATTTATCTGTCCATCAATTCACGAAATCTAACAACGTGACCATTGAATTTTATTCTTCTCATTTTGTTGTTAAGGATCGCAATACGGGGGCTAGTTTACTGAGAGGACCTTGCATTGGGGGCGTTTATCAGTTGCGGCTTCCCCAGGTGTCTCACTCAAAGTTTAGTGCTTTTGTTGGTGAACGGACGCATCGAGTTTGTTGGCATGATCGCTTTACACCCTTCTGATAAAATTAGCTCTTTTATTTTTTGCAAGTTTAACTTACCTTGTGATAGTCGAACAATTTTGAACAATGAGTATTGTGAACCTTGTTTTTTGAATAAAAGTCACCAATTGCCGTTTACTAAATCTTCTTTAGTTTCTGAGCATGCTTTGCACTATATTTATGGTGATGTTTGGGGACCAGCTCCTGTGTCGTCGATTAATGATTTTCGCTACTACTTGTTGCTAGTTGATCATTATTCAAAGTATATTTGGCTTTATCTGTTGCGTGCGAAATTTGAAGTTGCTGTGATTTTTCCTCAATTTCTTGTACTTGTTGAGAAACAATTTGGTTCTTGTGGGAAGAATTTTTATACAGACAATGGTGACGAGTTCTTGGCTCTCCGTTCATACCTTCTCTCTCGTGGTATTAGTTGGCTTACCACGGCTCCTCATACGCCGCAACAGAATGGCACGGCAGAGCGTCGTCATCGACAAGTTGTTTGTCTTGGTCGCAGTTTATTGTCCCGTGCGCATCTCCCTCCCGAATATTGGGAATTTGCCTTTGCCACAACTGTTTTCCTCACAAACCGACTCCCGACTCCGGTTCTTTGGAATGAGTCGCCATTCTCGGTTTTACAGGGGTGTCCTCCTAATTATTTACTGCTTTGGGTATTTGGGTGCTTGTGTTTTCCTCATCTCCGTCCTTATATCCTAGGTAAGCTTGATCCGCCGTCTCGTTCTTGTATTTTTCTGGGCTATTCTACATCTCAAGCAGCCTATCAATGTCTTGATCCTGCTTCTGGATGTGTCTATGTGTCTCGGCACGTTCGATTTGTGGAAAATATTTTTCCTGGAATTCCCTCGGCTCCTGTCCCGACACCGTCTGTTCTCCAGCGTGCTCCCGACTTATTTATTCTGTCACCGCCGCCATCTTTCACTCCTTCACCGCATGTTGCCGCAGCTCTGCCTGCTTCTCCCCCGCGGGCTGCCTCGTCTTTACCGCTTCAACATTCGGCTGATCCTCCATCTTCTCCTGCTGCTCCACCTGATCGTGTTCACCCTATGATCACACGATCACGCAACAATGTGTTCAAGCCGAAGCAACTCAATCTTGTTACCAGACATCCTTTAGTTAGTCCGATTGAACCCACTTGTGTTAGTCAGGCGATGAAAGATCCCATATGGCGTGCAGCGATGGCGGAAAAGTATACCGCCCTTATTAAGCATGGTACTTGGTCCTTGGTTGGCCCCCACCAAATAGAAGTATCATTGGCTCGAAATTGGTATTTTGTATCAAGCGGAGTCCGGATGGCTCCATTGAAAAATAGATGGCGCGACTTGTTGCAAAAGGGTTTCATCAACGCCCTGGCATTGATTTCAAGGAGACTTTTAGTCCAGTGGTAAAACCCACAACAATTCGCACGGTTCTTACACTTGTCGTCACTCATGGTTGGTCCCTTCGGCAATTAGACATCAGCAATGCTTTTCTCCATGGCACTCTCACTGAAAGTGTCTTCATGAGCCAACATCCGTGTTTTATTGATCCCTCTCTGCCTGATCATGTTTGTCACCTTCATAAATCTTTATACGGCCTCAAGCAAGCTCCTCGTGCGTGGTACTTGGCGCTTAGTTGTGCACTTATCTCTTTTGGTTTTGTTCAAAGTAAGTCCGACACTTCCTTGTTCATTTACACTCGGGATAAAGTGCTTTGTTTTATGCTTGTTTATGTTGATGACATTATAGTCACTGGAAATTGCTCGACTTTGTTGTCCTCTCTAATTTCTCAACTCAGTGATCGCTTTGTCGTTAAAGATTTAGGTGCCTTGACATATTTTCTTGGTATTGAGGTTGTGCGTTGTCGCGAAGGTTTATTCCTTTGTCAACATAAGTATCTTGCTGATGTTCTCGCCCGTCATAAAATGGATGGTGCTAAGCCGTTACACACTCCTATGACCACAAATCCACCGTGTCCGTCCTCTCAACCGGCGGTTGATCCGACGCCTTATCGTCAAATAATTGGGGCTCTTCAATATTTATCCTTTACTCGTCTGGATGTTGCTTTTGCCGTCAATCGCCTTGCATAATGCATGGCGGCTCCGGATGAGTTAAATTGGGCTGCTCTAAAACGAGTTCTACGTTACTTGAAAGGGACTTTATCTCATGGTCTTCTTCTTCGGCGTTCGCCGTCTCTCTCCCTTACGGCTTTTTCGGATTCTGATTGGGCGGGTGACATTTTACATGGTACTTCCACCTCTCCTCTGCCTATGTCGTGTTTCTCGGTCCCAATATCTCATGGACGTCTCGCAAACAGAAGGTTGTTTCTCGCTCCTCTACTGAAGCCGAGTACCGTGCCATTGCCAACACGTCTGCTGAAGTTCGTTGGCTCCAACATCTTTTTGGTGAACTGGGTTTCCATTGTCGGCTGCTCCTCATATTCTTTGTGACAATATGGGGGCTATTCGTCTTTCTCTTCATCCCCTTCAACACTCTCGGATGAAACACATCTCTGTGGACTTACACTTTGTTCGTGATCTTGTGAACAAGGGGTTTCTTCGTGTTTCTTATGTCAATATTCTTGACCAACTTGCTGATATTCTTCCCAAACTGTTGGCGCGCTCTCGTTTTCAACTTATGCGTTCCAAACTCTCCGTCGCTGATGGAACGTCAATTTTGCAGGGGCGTATTAGAGATAAATAGATTTATTGTAATTTATTTTATTATCTTTAGTTTAGGTTTCGTACATACCGCGCGTACATATGTTGTACATACTGCGCGTACATACGCTGTACATAGCGCTCGTGCATACCTATGTTTAGCTTTTTGTATAAGTATTCTCTTTTCATTCAATGAGAATTAACACTTCTCCTATCACTTCAAACTCTTATAGCAACGACCTGAAGGCGCCAAAAGAGATAATTTGAAGTGGTGAGCCGAAGAGAAAGTGATGGTGGATGGTGACCGGAATGATGGCGGGCACGAGATTGGTGGCGGTCGAATCATCGAAAGCATGACTGATCGGGAAAAGAAAAAAAGACGGTGGATCGAGGGTTTTTGTGAGATGATGATGGATCTTGATACCATGTCAATAATGAATATAATTCGTAAATTATGAAAACATAATTACAATGAAGAGTCTCAATTAAATATACAAAAGTCCTGACTAGGAAGGAAACAATATTACAAGATAGAAGTTAAATGTACAAGAATCCTAACTAGGAAGGAAACAAGGTTTACAAGAAAGAAATGAAATATTCGAAGATATCCTTATCCTTAACAAGATATACATTATAATTTATATGCTTCCAGAGCTATATAGTTTCGCTTGGAACTTTTAAAACTTGCACCTCCGTACCAGATGTTCTATAACAGTTGAGTGACCATATCCTACTCAAAGGAATGTAGGATACAACAAACCCTCCTATATCGAAAAGGCAAGAAGTCCCTATATCCTAGTCCAAGCTTGTAACTCTAATTTTTTATATTTATTATTATTGGAATTCTTGAAACTCTTCAGTTTAATCTTTTTCATATAGGAGGCTTATTTAACTTATGAGATACGAGCTTACGGTTTGTCTTTATTCACCTTACTAGTTACTACTACATAACATAGGAAAGTAAAACTTTTTCACATATTTTTTTTGTTTTTCCTCGACTAATAAATACGTAAACTGCAACATGCTATTCTTCGATAGTCCACACGGCAAGAACTTATTCCAAAATAAAGCACCATCGGTATTTCTTTTTAACAATTCTCTTCATATAGGATTGTAAAATTCATGGAAAGCAGTCAACTAACAAATCTAGATTCGAGGACAGAGCGAATCTCGCCCTATAGGCATATGACACAAAATAAGAATACTGATCAAGTAACATTCTCACAGTTCCCTCTCGCACTTGCCTTGAATTTCCTCTTGTTTCATCCAAGCAGCTTCACATACATGCCAGGTGCTGACGTTAAAAAGTTGTTCAAGGTGCTGAAATGAAAATTATATAAATTAAAGGTTTTTAAGTCCTTTTAGCATAGTAAAGTTTTCAGCCTGTAAAATGTAGCAGAACATTCACGAGAAGCTGAAGTAAGGAAATTTCTAATTCTGCAAATTGACTTTGAGTATTAAGCTTATTGTTTGAATCAACCATCAATTCCCATATAAGCAATAGATTACTCCACAAATCCAGATCGAGTTCCGCAACTAATTACAGCACCTAATCTATCAAACAATCAATCCCATCCATACATTTCGATAAATATGAATCCGCAGGCTAGACCAGCAGTAAGTCAAGAACATACAACGAATAAAGATTCATTCTACTAAAATGCACAACAGAAAACAGTATTAGTGAGAAAAGCCTTCAATTTCCACACTGTCGAGTAACTCCCACAACGACGTCAGGAATAGAAACTTACAGTTAGCAGAAGCTAGAACAATAAAAGGACCCAGTTATCTGACATAAATGTTGATCAAGAAAAGGTCCGGACACTGCCAGAGCAGATAGTGCACTTTGGATTTCAAATGATGTACTGTCCTGAAACAAAAGATAATAGCAGACTTCAGATAGTTCCAGGAAATTTAAGGTACTAAGTCATCATTGATAAGGCTACCAATAACTCATGAATGCCTTATGTATTGCCGACCAACTAATCACTTAGGCTAGAATTCAATGGAAAGTAAGGAAAATGACAAATTGATACGACACAATTACACATTAAATATTCAATCCACTCTTAACAACTGTTAGCTAGAGTTTGTGGAAGGAGACGTGGCATGATAAGTTGAGATGTGGCATAACTCCTTTGATCATGACTAAGACCGTGTAATGGGCCACAGGTCCACAGTTTATCAAATTATCCAACATCAGTAATGAGTAGATGGATGAAGCATAGTTCAAACTTTATGACATAGCTGCTACGCGTGGGGAAGTCTTGAAATTGGAAAGAACGTACCCAAGCTGCGAAATTGTACTTGCACAGATGTCATTGACTTCTTTTACAATTGTCGAGAACTGGCACCGCTGCTTAACTAAAGCCACAAAAGGGAAAGAAAAAAAAAAGGAAAATCAATTCAGTGAAAAAGTCTGGAAATGTGAAATGGCTAGATTAAAAAAACACAATATTGGTCAAGAAAGACATACATAGCAATAGCAAAGACGACAAAGGCACGACTAGAAATCAAATTGATTTCCCGAATTTGTATTCAACTAAAAACAAATTGCAAAATTCTCAGATTTGGAAGCACAGACCTGGCAGCCGCTCAAATCAAGCCTCTCCTCTCAAAGCCCAGGACCCCCAACACCTCTTGCAACACTAAGCAGGTACTGGTCAATGAAGGAAATCATCTTTTCCCTTACCAACAAAAGTCGAACAGTTCCTGGACTATGACAAGAAAAACAGTTAGTGATTGGTGGCAGCATTGCCAATAGCAAGTGAGCGGTTGTCGTCTGGAAAGAAAAGAGAGTAGTTGTAGTAGGTTGGGGCATGGGGATAGACGTGGAGAGTAAGATACAGAATAAAAGAGAATGCATATTGGAATATGCAAAAGCAGGGATAATTCCATAAAGTCAAAATTCCGTCCAATAACTGTCAAAAAGAGTGATTTTATAGTTTGTCTTTGAACCAAATTATTTTGGCTGAAGGTTGAAGGACTGTCAAAAAGAGTCATAATATACTTGGTCTTTAAACCATTATCTTTTGGCTGAAGGTCGAACTTGAAGGACAATTTAGAAAAACAGTACAACATTCTTTTGGATAGTAATAGATTAAGAACCCTCAGTAACCATAACCTATGAACTGTAATTAGAAGAGTTCTGAAATAGAATAATGACACAGAGAATAAAACATCACCTAATTCGGTGTAATAAACTACATTCTTCTGAAATTTGAAAACAAAATCCAACAATTTGATGAGGACATTTAAGTTCTTTGGGTTGATTTTCTATCTCATTTTGCCCATGACCATGAGTAAACTCAGTGACCTGAGTGTGTATGTACATTGAGTAGTTTAATTGGAATATATATTCACAAAAGATTTCAGTTTTCAGCAGAATGGTACCTTGTTGTGACAAGGTTGCTTGGGTTAATAACTATACCTTTGTTCGTAAATACGGTTGTCTGTCGGTAGATTTAAGGAGAAAAAAAAAAGTAATTTCCGTTTATCTTCATTCCATTAATTTTGTGGCCTTCTCGTCATGTAAAAGTATCTAAAATGATTAACACAAAAGAGAAGTCATAACCAGGAAATCATTTCCTTAATAATGAATGATAAGAATATATTAGCCGCAAGGGATATCACAAGTTATCAAAGCCAGGAGCTTTGGCAAGAGAAGGAATCAAGGAAAGGTTAGTAGTAGAAAAATGAGTATACAATTGAAAATTAAACTAAAAACCAAAAGCAGAAATAAAGCCAGATTTCAGTTCCCCGCATAACTCAACCCTGCTCTAGAGAAGCCCCCAACCCAAGAAAATACAGAGATCACCCATACCCACCTTCACCTAGCACTACAGCTCTCAAAGGAAAATCTCCAAATAATCATCCGATATAAAATTAAAAAATTAGTCAAAATAAATTTACCTGATAAGTCCACCCATTACTGGCTCTGACGAAAATTGTCTGTCTTCTCAATACGCAACCACCAGAAATAAGAAAGGTCTTGAAGAATCTAAAACCAAATGAAAACAGAATGAAATAACAGGTACAGAACATGCAAATTTGAAAATATTTAAAAAGGCACCTAAAAGTTACATCTTTGAATCATCTTTAAACATACCCTCTTCTATACAGAATCAGTTAACCATGAACATCAAAAAATTAAGAACAAAATATAAAAAAGAAATGGATTAAGAGGGACAAGTGTCATAATTTCAGCAGGGAGGTCTAGTAGTGACCCCCTGAGGATCGAGCAAACCCCCATTGTAAGTTTGATATTTACCTAGACTAGTTGACTGAAATTATATTGTACAATGTGTAAATACATGAAGCTATCGAGCTCCACTCTCTGAGACTGTATGTACCAATCAAATTACAGTATTTTGCGCAATAAACCTCTAAATTACTGTATTCAAATTCCCTCCCCAAAAGAAAATAATTGTACCACCTCCTATGCAAGAGATCAACAAATGAATGAAAAATACTCATGTTTTCTCAATTGAACAAGTCTATGATCACTTTCTTTTTCCTCTAGGGTCATCAAGAATCCAGAGACATTCTCTCTTTAGTATATATATTGCTTTATTAAAGAACCAAAACAGAATGCGTGATAAGCATGGTAATTGCAGTCTACCAACCATCTAATTACAAAAGTTTAAACATGAAATTAACTCCGCGGAGATCCTAACAATGAAATCCGCCTAAGGAGTGCAAAATTAAAGTACATAATGAACAAGTACAAACAAATATCCGAACATTGTTTGGCTCTGTCTAGAGGCTACATTACTAGCCCACTAAACTTCCTCAGTGAATACCTGTAGAGTTTGCGTCTGCCGGGAGTGCAAACAAACTTTCTCCATTTAGTAAGTTGCTTCACTGGGAAATTTTCATATAGCTTGCATCCATAGCCTGGTAGCGACCAAAAATACAAAACTTCAGTTTCATGTATTTATATTTGCACAATGTAGATAAAAAATCAAACATTTCACAGAAAATAGTACTGCAAAAATATTAATTACCACAGGAGGAAGCCGCATCAGCTCGGCATTTGCACATCTAAAATAGGGGTTTCTGTCAGAATATCATTTTTGCAAGTTGGGACCAAAGAAACCTTTGCTTGCTTATCAGATGCATTTGATGAAAAAGAATCTGTAGAAATACGAAAAACTTTATCGCTACAAGTTTACCAGGAAAAGAATTTGGAGGCATTGATGAATACCATGGTATCCACAATAAATAGAGTTTGTAATGGACAGTTGTAAAAATAACATAATTACTTTCTGCAGTGTAGGTCCATTGTAGCTTCTATTGTGAATAAAAAGCTTTCCAGAAAAGAGCTCTTTCAGTTATCCAACAGCTCTAAGAATTAAGCATTCTACAATGAGAGAATGAAAAATTACAATTCATTGTTTTCCTTACTAATCATCCTTCACATTGAACATAAGAATTATCTTCATGAACCCAACTCCAAGCCTAAGTCGTCTTATAATCACTCTCCTTAGATTCCACTTTATCATATAACAAAGGTTTTGAAAACTCTCCGCAACCCTCACGGACTTTGTCCACGTGCAAGAAGTAGTTTTATCACTTTGTTTTAGCATTATGTTATATTCGAGGCCAAGAGAACTATAGTTCACAAAATATTCTGAAACATTGGGACCTACTTGAAAGAAGGCCAGAGTTCTATGCTTGGTTGTACAAGAGCTGCCTAAAGGAAGTTGTATTTTCTCTTTTGCAATTCATGGAAAAAATTTGATGTATACAATGCAAAAAGAATAGTGGTTCTACTGTATGAATCTTCCACACAGACAGTCACCTGCCTACATAAAGTTTAGCATGCTAGAATCACGTCAAATTCTCTATATCAGCAATGCTTTTGAAAAGTGCCATCTAAGGCAAGGTCCACAGGACAAGGTTTGCAGATGAAATCATGGATGGCCAAGATGGAACTAGAGGTGGCAAGCTTTTGAACCCTGAGAACAATGCAGCATTGCTCATAGCCGCCAAGAATATGCTCAGTACTAGCACACACAGAACCTAAACTAACAATTTGATTAATCGAGAAAAAAAAAAGTTATATCATTTGTGCAAAGCTTATACAAAGCTGCATCACTTCTTATACAGATCTGGCCCTACAAAGAAAGAAATTTGGAAAAGAAGCTGCAAAAGCCATTCAATAGTCTAACCTACTTCGCATCATTGTATTTGATACAAAGGGGAAAAAGGATGAAATTAATGGCTACAAAAAATAAGTTAACTCTTGCAGGAAGCTGCCCTAACCTAGCGTGTTTGATGCTGTTGGTGCTAGGTGCCTCCATATCGATGTCCTTTCCTGAACTCAAGTTTATCATTTGCATCAGAGTACTTTTCACAATCATCACTGTTTAGACCTGATGTTCAAAGAAACCTGAAGAAATCACAGAACTATATCACTATTCTTCCAAATTCCAAACATATACTTGAGCTCAAATTATACACCTTAGCAACATTATCAAGTGCAAAGCAATGAGAAATAGTTCAGGACCTGAAAGAGTTGTAAGCTGATGATCCAGGAAAAGGCATCGACGGAAAGGCCTACAAACAAAAAGAGGAAAGCTAAAAGTTAGCAATAATACTTTTCACATAAATCATCCATACCTTATAAATGTTTTCATTAGTGCAACATAAAACCTGTTATGGCAAAGAGAAATTTGCTTTATTGGTTCCTCGCATTATATCAGGTATACCAGCAGCAATCTGCGCCAGTTTTCAGATATCAAACATCAGAGCTCGCCATAGAATCATTAAAGCTCACCATAGAATCAGTTGTTGTTATTAATGTGAATATACCTGAGTTATAAGAATATCTAGCTTTTCTCTCGGCTCAGATAGTCTAGACTGATCCTTTGAACCCAAGTTCTGAAATAACGAAGCAAAAGTGCCGACTCAGAAAGATTAATGATGTCAGTACATAAGGAAGAACTCCAATGTGACAACAAAATGATATTCTCTTCAACACAAACACCTAGGAACCAACAATTTAATGATGTTGCAACCTATGAGCGAGTTATTATAGACAAGTTAATATGTAAGTCAGATTTATCTACGAACCGAATTCTATAATTGAAGAGCATTGCCACAGGCATACCATTCATTACCATAGTATACGATATACAAAACATTTAATAAAATTCCAGTAACACAAAAAATTATCTTGCTTGTTATAAAGAACGTGTTAATTAACAGACTTCATAGAGCGGCCTGTAGCCATTTATCCTCTCTGCACCATCTCAGCCATTCCCATGGTCCCTCGTCCCTATATCTCTCCCTATCAACTCCCACCTTTTCACCAGTTACGCACATTTTTGTGAATGATGCCGGTTATTAATGTCATAAAACTGATGTATGCATTAAATTAGTGGTTTAAAAACCCAATAATAAGAAACTAAAAAAGGTTTTAGCGGAAATCACAAAAATAGCAGATTCTAACTTTTTTTAAGAGTTTGCAAATACCACTTCAATTCAGAGACTTTGTGCAGCTTCTGTAGCCATTTATACCCCGCCCTCTCTGCACCGTCTCTCCATTCCCCTGGTCCCCCCAACCCTATATCTCTCCCTATCTAATCCCATCTTTTCACCAGTTCCACGCACCACAATTGTCCTTCTGAAACATAATACTGCTCCTAAATCAGCAAGTCAAGATTTGGTGCTGGCAAAATTAATTCGACACAGTGGAAAAACCATTCTTCTCGATATCAAGTCGATGAAAAGCACATAAACCATATGACCAGAATTTAGCCACGTTATTTAAGAGTTTCTATGAAACAAAAACATGATAGCATTTGATCACAACCTGTAGAAATTTTGAAAGACTTACAAATTTTCCCTATCCTGAGTATAAATGGATTTCAAAAGCATCTCTCACCATTTTTGCTGCACCGCACTCCCCATTGATGAATTTCACCTATAAGTGGGAAAATGCATTGTTTCTATTTTTCAACTATATAATGAAACCATAATAAGAGAAACAAATTCAAAACCTTGTAGTGCGAATCTAATGTTGACGATCAAATATGCTACCTGGCCATGAAGAAACCCATATGGGTAATCACAGAATTTCCAGCTATGACAAATTTATCAATTTGAGCAGCAATACCATGTTCCTGAAACACAAGCAAGTACACAGGATTAAATAAAACCAGATGGGTCAATCGGTTCATTTTCTTCATGGTTTTTACCTGATTAGATGCCCGTTTTTTGGCCAAGAATCCCCTGTATTAACATTGTATGAGTTTGAGAATTAAGTCTGCAACCATTTGCTTCCATGACACCAACCAGCTCTGAGCATCTATCTACAAAACCCCTCTTCAGAAAGCCATCAATCAAAACTTTCCAGACCACTTCATCATTATTGTAGCCACACTGAAGAAGCCTACAAAACATTGTTTTAGCCTTCTCAGCACTTCTTTCATCATAAAGCCCACAAACAAGCAGCCTGTAAGACTCTAAATCAGGCAAATGTCCATCCTTTAGCATGGCCTCGAGTAGTTCCGTGGCTTCGTCAAACATTTTCAACTTGCAACAACATTTTACTAGTGCAATATAAATGTCTTCATTTGGAGGCATTTCATGCTGCTTCATATGATCAACCAACCTTCGGCCTTCTGCAATGCGAGATTCCCTACAGAACCCAGTAATGAGTGCATTGTAAGTGTTTATATTGGGTGCACAACCATGTTCATCCATTTTTGCAAACAGATCTAGAACCATATCAAATTCTACTACTTTCCACACATCAGCAATGTTAATTGTACTGTTATTTGTCGTTAGCAAGACGTTGGTTCTGCCGTCATTTTTGCTGATTTTCTCATTATAAGAGAGATGTTTGAGAAGAACAGAATAGGTATAGTGAGATGGTTCATATCCACTAGACACCATAGTTTTGAAGGTATTTAAAGAATGATTCAGCAACCCATAACGTCCATATCCATCAATTAATGCTGTGTAAGCCATCAAATCTGGTTGAACCTCTTCTTCTTTCATTTTAGCCATCACATCCTCTGCTTCTTTCAACATCCCCTGGTTGCAATAAGCAACAAGGAATGAAGTGTATACGCAAACATCAGGTTTATGACCCTGAGCAATCATAAGATTGAGAATCCTATAAGCGTGGTCAAAATCAGATTCTCTTAGTATTTGCTCTATCAGAATAGAGTAAGTAACAATGGTCGGTTTCATGCCTCCATCCGACATTCTTGTCAGAAACATTGCAGCTTCAGATAGTCTATCCACTTTGCACAGCCCGCTAATCAGTACATTGTAAGTGTATGAGTTCGGATGGGAACCCTCTGTAAGCATTTTCTCGAACAAAGTAAGAGCAGAGTCAACTTTTCCCACAAGGCAATACCCATCGATCAAAGCAGTATACATGACTTCATTCCCCTTTATGCCCTTCTCCTTGAGAGAGTCAAATAAGTTATATGCCTCATCAACTCTCCCTTTTTCACATAAAGCATTAATAAGAGAACCATAGGTTAACTCATCAGGAACTATATTGATCTCCTCCATCAACTTAAGCAGGCGAAAAGCAGCATCTATATCTCCATCCCTACACTGTCCACAAACTAAAAGATTAAAAGTGACAACATCGGGAGAGAGCTTTTGCTCTAGCATATTACTGAGAAGTATCATTGCCTTGTGCACTTTTTTAAATTTGCAGTACCCAGAAATCAACTCATTATAGGTACGCACATTTGGGGGACAATTTTTTGACTGCATCAAGTTGAATATCTCAAGAGCAGAGTCAATCATTCCCTTCTTACAGTACCCAATGATTAGAGCATTATAAGTCACTATGCTGGGAACCAAATTGCTATCCAACATCGCACTATATATCCTCCTTGCTTCATCAAGCATACCGTCTTTACACGTTCCATCAATCAGCACAGTGTAAGTGTGAACATTAGGCCCACAGCCTTTCTCCTTCATCTCCTCAAACAAGCTCAAAGCCTCCAACCTCTTATCTAAACCACACAAAGCGTCAATGAGAATTGTATAGGTCCGGACATTTGGAAAACAACTATCATCACCCATCTGCAAAAACAGCCTCTTAGCTTCATCTACCCTCCCTTCCTCGCACAGCCCATGTATCAAATTATTATAGGAAACCTCATTCCTTCGACAACCCTTTTGCGGCATAATTTTAAAAACCTTGCTCGCACTATCTAAATCCTTTCTCCTACAATATCCTAAAATAAACGACGTATACGTATGCGTATCTGGCCTCAACCCAGCCTGCAGAATCTTACTTAGATACAACTCAGCCTCACTCACATCACCCAATTTACAGTAAGCATTAATCATCGTGTTAAATGTATATATATTAGGCGACAACCTATCATCCAACATCTCCCTGTAAACGCATTTCATGCAATCAATCATCGGAAACCTGGCCAACGACATCAAAAACATGTTGTAACACCTAAGACTAAGCCTAAACCCGGGATCATCCCAGCGATTCACCTCGCGCAGAAAACCCAACAAGAAACTGGCATCTTCAGCATTGCTACAACAATTAACCATCAAGATCCAGTTTTTATCCACCTCAGAGAAAGACTTGTGCTTTATCAACACGCGTAAAAGCGAGGCGTAGGCCTGGACATTGGGCTTGAAAGAAGGGGCGCTGCGGGAGAGAAAATGGAAGAAGCCGAGAGCAGTTTGGGGATTGAGATGAGGATGATGAGAGAGAAAAGAGGAGAAGAGAGAAGGTGATATGGAAGGGATGAGGTCTGTGAGAGAAGGGTGTTTTTGCCAATTGGGCTGAGAGAGGAGAGAGAAAAGCTGGTCAGATAGAGAAAGGGGTTCATTGGAGAATGAACAAGAGTGCTTGATGAATGAGCGTGCGACGGCCGTCGATCGCATCATCCTCAAGGTGAATCGGACGGCGGCGGCGGCGGCGGCGGAGAAGTGGAAGACGCCATTCATGAGTTCCCAATTCCAAATGCAACTAATGGATTGATGGAGTCATGAACAAAAAGAACTCAAAACTATTAAGAAATGTATATAATAATGTAGCAAATGTGTATTAACAGATCTGAATATACGTTATTAGGGTTCTTCAGGATTTAGCGTTTACACACAAATAATACCTCTCTCTCGCACGCCTCTGCTGGGTTTTTGTGCCGTTTTTAACCATTTATTCGCTCGCTCTTAAAGATTCTTTAGCTTAATTATATTTCTTTTGTTACAAATAATTATATTAGTTAATCCAACTTGCAATGAATAATTGAAGAACGCATTATTTAATCAACTTGTTGTGTAATAGTCTTGGAAAATAATTCATTCACTTAATGTGGCGGAAATTAATTTGTTATAGTTAACTTATCTTTAATTATGTGATTAATTATTAAAATTGTTTTACCGTTCGTCATGCTAATTAAATTAAATAAAAAAGAAGTTATTTTCTAATGGCTATGTGACGGATCTATAACTCAATGTAATCACACTTTTTACTCTATAAATACACAAATTTTGCAAGTAAATTTCATCACATTTCTCTCTTCCGACTAAAATGGTTTCTTTCAAAATAATTATGCTTTTAGTCGTCGTTTTAGTGATCATTGACATGCTAATGATTGAAGAAATACCATTCATCTTCACTCTTGTGTATTCTACGCTTTCATTGCAAATGTTTGTCCATCTTTTTTAGCTCCCTTGATATTTGTATTTTATGATTTGCAGTATGTTATTGAGTATTTAATAAAATATTTAAATATAATTATGTTTATCCTGTTTGTCATAGCATGCAAATGAATAATGTTACAAAAGTAGAAACTACCAACTCAATGTTAGAGACAAAAATTATATGTTATGGGAGTCAAATCAGAAATTGAACTTCACCACAGAAGGCCTTTTCTGAAACCACTCAAGTAGCAAATGAAACTACATATTAACAACAATGTGAAGCTCTACTATTCCTACGAAAACATTTAGATCATTTATTACAACTAGAATACCTTGATGTCCTTAATCTATCTGATTTATGGACAAACCTCATAGATTCAGCCACCGAATGAAGACTCAGCTCCATCAGGCTCTCTACAAATGGAACAATCTAAGGTTCCAAGATTTTAAAACGATCAATGATTGTTCATCTGAATTATTTGGTTTTCGTACGTAATTAGTATATTGTAGAAGGAAGATTAGTGATGAGAATATGATAGAAAAACCTCTTTCTGTTTTCCATATTAACCATGTTGTCTTTCAACAACAATACAGAATGGTGGTCACAAAAAATATCAAAATTTACAAAAAGTTCTATTAATGGCAGAAAATAACTATGACATTTTCAAGAAAAATCATGAGTCTCGTCCTATAGGCTCACAAGCATTACCTGAAGCAAACACCATTAATTATTCAAAATATCTTGGACAAAGAAATAATGATAATGATGGTCATGGTCAAGTCCAAGGTAGAGGCGGTCACTGCTATAGAGGAGACCGTGATTTCAAATGAGGTCGTGATTTCAGAGGTTGTCAAGGAAATAGAGGTGGGCGTAGTCGTGGTCGAGGTGGTTATTACAATCCTTCACATAACAATTAAATTCATTAGAAAAATCATCAAAATAAAGGGAAACATGTTCATAAATAAATTAAAGGAAATTACTTGAAATGTGGTAAAAAGAGACATTGGGCTGATAAATGTAAGTCATTAGAGTTTAAGTGTAACACTTACCAGAAAAGAAAGAAAGGCAAGGTATAGGAAGCTAACTTTAATGAACAAAACCCCGATGATTCTACTTATATGGAGGCAGCTCAATTTGCTGATGATTATGATGTCCCTCGTGCCTGATATACATGTTTTAAGTATTTTAAGTGTTTTCAAGTACTTTAAGGGTCTTTCATGTATTTTAAGTTTCCATGTTTATCTGAATAAAATGCATTACCTTTCAATACTTGCTCTGTTTTACATTATCTTTTGTTTAACTCTGTTTGTTTAAAATGAAGTGCAGTATGGATCAGTAATTTTTGCATACCCGACAGCGGTACAACTCATACAATTTTTACGAGTAAGAAATATTTTATAAATTTAAAACCAACAAAGGCAAAGATCAATAAAATATCAAGTTCCAATGATCTGATTGAAGGAATCAGTAAAGTCCGATTCAGTTTACCAAATGGAACAAGTTTCCTCATAAATGATGTATCATTCGCTCCAAAATCCAGAAGAAGTTTGTTAAGTTTCAATGATATATATCGTCATGAATTTGAAACTGAACCAAGTTGACTGTGAAAAACAAAAAATATCTTTACATTATCAAATATATATCGTAAAAGAAACATATATTAGAAAAACTACCAAAACTTTCTTATGGGATGCATTATACAAGTATAAATGCAATTGAATCAATTATGGTAGTTAAAATCCTGAATTACTAACTCTTTGGCGTGGTTGTCTCAGTCATCCTAGTTTAACAATGATGCGAAAAAAAAAATTGAAACAATACAGGGACATTCTTTAAAAGAATTCAAGATCCCACAAAATATTAGTCCATGTAAACCATGTTCTTTGGGGAAAATTAATCATAAACCCATCTCCAGCTAAAATTACGACATAACTACCCACATTTCTTGAAAGAATTCAAGGTGATATATGTGGACCAATTCATGTGAACCATTTTTATATTTTGTGGTGTTGATTGATGCATCCAGTTGATGATCACATGTCTATCTATTATCTACTCGCAATACGGCATTCGCGAGATTATTGGCTCAAATTATCAAATTAAGAGCACAATTTCCTGATTCAAGAAAATCAGACTTGATAATGGTGGCGAATTCACGTCCCAAACTTTTAATGATTATTGCATGTCAACTAGAATTATAGTTGAACATAGTGTTGCACATGTATATACACAAAATGGTTTAGCTGAATCATTAATTAAACATCTTCAGATAATTGTTAGACCATTAATAATAAAGGCAAAATTACCAACTATTATATGGGGTCATTCCGTTTTACACGCTCCAACACTAATTCGCATCAGACCAAGTTCTTATCATGAATATTCCTCATTACAACTTGTTTTTGTTAATGAACCAAATATTTCCCATATAAGGATTTTTGGCTGTGCAGTTTATGTACCAATTGCACCACCACAAGGAACAAAAATGGGACATGAACGAAGGTTGGGAATATATGTTGGATATGACTCACCATCAATCATTCGGTATCTTGAACCCGAACAGGTGATGTCTTTACGGCACGATTTGCTGATTGTCATTTAAGTGAACAAATTTTTCCTCCCTTAGGGGGAGGAAAGAAACGATTGGAAAAAGAATTATTATGGTATACACCACATTTATCAAAGTATGATATTCCATCAAAACAATGTAACTTTGAAGTAAAGAACTCTACATTACTAGATATTGTAAATCAATTACCTGATGCATTCACTAACACAAAAGGGTGGCAAAATCACAAATACCACCTGCAAACGCTTCCGGCCGAATTGAAATTCCAAAAGAATATCCAACAATGATAAAACTAACATATTCAAAAAACATGGTCGCCTACATTTTTGAAAGATAAAAATCCTCGAAAAAGAAAAGGGGAAAAGAAAATCAATAACCTAATTATCGAAGAATCTACTCCTGATAAAACAGAAAATGTGACAAATGAGGTAACTAAGGAGCCTGATGAATCAAATTCTAAAGATAAAGAGAATATTGAAGTCTCTATTAATTAGTCAATTCAGGAGTATTATGGAATATAAACAAGACATAACATATAAATGAAATATTTTGATATTCAGTCGGATGTGACATTAAGAATGAAAATGGTGATCCCGAACCAAAATCTGTAGTGAATGTGAAAACAAGGATGATTGGATCAAATAGAGAGATACTATGCAAGCTGAATTAATTTCGCTTAATAAGCAAAAAGTATTTGAACATATTGATCTCACACCTGAAAATGTGAAACATATAAGATATAAATGGATCTTCATACGAAAACGTTATGAGAAATTAAAATTGTAAAATACAAATCTCGCCTTGTCGAGCAAGGTTTTTATCAAAGACCCGAACTCGATTATGAAGAAGTATATTCTCCAGTAAGATGCAATTACATTTCGATTCTTAATCAGCCTCGCAGTTTATGAAGATCAGTTTATGAAGATTTGAAAACGCATCTCATGGATGTTGTTACAGCTTATCTTTATGGATCACTTGATAGTGACTTTTATATGAAAATCCCTGGAGGATTTAAAATGACTGAATCATCAAGATCTAAACCCCAAAGAAATGTATTCAATTAAATTGCAAAGATCATTATATGAGTTAAAACAATCGGGACGCATGTGATACAATCGCTTAAGTGAATATTTGCTGAAAGAGGGATATATCAATAATCCTTTATTTCCATGTTTTTTTATTAAGAAAATAATATCCAATTTCGCAATCATTGCGGTTTATGCACTGTTTTCAGAACAGGACCGGCCGGTCCGGTTAGGCTTCTAAAATTAGTCAGCGTTCGAACCGGATTGAACCTGTCCAAAACCGGAACCGGTGGACCGGTTTTTACTGGTTCAGACCGCCACCCCTTAATTAAAAAAAAAAAATAAAGTAAAATTACACAAAAACCCTAATTAATACACTGCCTCAAATCTGAAGATTTTGAACCCGTAAGTTTGTCCCTTCCCAATTCCCAAAAACCCAGAAACCCTAACCCCTAACCCCAAGCCCCACTCCTCAATTCATCTCGTCGCTCACAAAATCGACAGCCCCGCTCCTCACCCCCGCATCGTCTCCGGCAGTCCGGCGAAATCAAGTCGTCGTCCGCCTCAATCGTCCCGCCTCACCCGCGCGGCTCTTTGTCAATGTATTTCCTTCATTTTTTTTAATTTTCTATATTTTGTTCTTTAAAGTTTAGATTAGGTGTTTTTTTGGCATAATATAAATTAAATAACATGTTGGTGTGTTGGTGAATGGTGAATTGGTGATACATAAAGTGAATTTGACAATATATGATGTTTAGATAGTGTACTGCTCAAATTGCAAAAAAAGAAATTTTAGTTATTGGTTTTTCTTTTGATTTTAATTATTGATAATGCTTGTATTATGATGATTTGTGATGATTTTAAATTGTTGTGAATTGTATATATGTATTGTGGTATAAAATTATAAATAGTTCGAGAATACGAGAAAAGTTTAGTGTTGGATATTTATACCGGTTCGACCGGTTCAACTAGTAACCAGTGAGGCTGCCGATTCGATGACCGATCCGGTTCTGAAAACACGTGTTTATGTAGATGATTTAAATATCATCAAGCACTGAAAAAAAATTCAAGAAACGACAAATTATTTAAAGAATGAATTTGAAATGAAAGATCTTGGTAGAAGTAAACATTGCCTTAGTTTACAAATTGAACACACGAAAAATAGAATATTACTTTATCAATATAACTATAGCAGGAAGATCTTGAAACGTTTTAATATAGATAAAACAAATTCTTTAAATAATACAATGATTTGTACGTCACTAAATATTGACAAAGATCCACTTCGCCTTAGTGAAGAAAATGAAGAAATTCTTGGTTCTGAATTTTCGTACTTAAGTGCTATTGGTGTTTTGATGTATATTGCAAATTGTACTAGACTTGATATACCATTCATTGTAAGTTTACTTGCCAGATTTAGCTCATCCCCACAAAGAGGCATTGGAATAGAATTAAACATTGATTTCATTATCTTCGAGGGACTAATGATCTTGGTTTATTTTATCCTGAAAATGCAAAACAAGAATTGATTGGTTATGCAGATGCAGATTATCTTTTGGATCCGCTAAAGCCAGATCTCAAACAGAGTATGTATTCACATATGGAGGTACTGCTATATCATAGCGTTCTCTGAAATAGATACTAGTTGCCACATCTTCAAAGCATGCTAAAATTATAGCACTTCCTAAAGCAAGCAGAGAATGTGTTTGGTTGCGATCAATGACACATCATATCAAAGTAACCTTTGGTCTACCAATTAAAGAAGATCCCACAATATAATACAAAGATAATTATGTATGTGTTACTCAGATGAAAGAAGGCTATGTCAAAAGTGACTAACAAAACATATACTACCAAAGTTCTTCTCATTCACTCAGGAACTTGAAAAGAACAAAGATAATTATATTTAACATGTTCGATCATGTGACAACAAGGCAAATTACAAAATCTCTACCTACAACAACTTTCAGAAAGCATGTTCATAGTATTGGGATGCGACGATTGCAATATTCATAAAGAAGGACCACCCATGTCTACTTGAGGCACACATAGTTGTACTCTTTTTCCCTTATTATGATTTTTATCCCACAGGATTTTCCTAGTAAGGCTTTTAACGAGGCAGCATGGGACGTGTGTGCATGACTGATGTACTCTTTTTCCTTCACTATGGATTTTATCCCAATGGGTTTTTCATAGTAAGGTTTTAACGAGGCACCACGAAAGCTTGGACGACTAAAGGGTGAGTGTTACAAATAACTTTATAAATAATTATATTAGCCATCCAATTTGCAATGAATAATTGAAGAATACATTATTTAGCCAACTTGTTGTGTAATATTCTTGGAACATAATTTGTCCATTTAATGTGATGAAGAATTTTTAATAATATAGTTGAATACTTTTCTTATAAATAGGTGTTCATTTCATTTGTAAATTACGCTTGAAAATATCGAAGAAGAAAAATATTATCTCCCTTTATATTATAAGTTAAGTTTATTTTAGCCTTATTCGCATTAATCATGTCATATTTTATTATTTTATTATTAAAAGACACTATTTAGATGAACCCATTTTGAATACTTCCAAAGATATTAAGTTTAATAGATAGGGTAAACTCCATTAAACCGTTGAACTATAAGGTGTTTTCTAAAGTGCTCCCAACCTTATATAGAAAAAAGAGAGAAAATAATTCTTAACATATTCAAAATGTCTAAATTGTCCCCCAAATTATTGATAAGTCATTCATTTCAACATGTTTTTGTGTATTGTCATCCATTAGATTTTCCCACAGTGAAACTTTTTATAATTTTCAATAAATTAGAAGAAATGTTTCTCTTTTTGATAGTTTTAGGGTTTGATACATTTTACCCTAAAAATAACTACTAATAAACTCATCAGTTTTAGGAACATAAATGTAACTGAAACAAATAATTTTGAAGTATCACTCTTCAAAAATAAAATTCTCATTTTATGTTTTTAGATAACATAAAGACTTTATCTACTTCATGACATACTGTGTCAAAAGAAGAGCTTATATAACCAACTTGAAATTATTATGTTTCTTTATGAGGTTTTCATTTATTTGCATCTAATTTTGGATTTGGCTAGACTTAAGCATAAATCATCTATAGGCACAAAAATAAATGGATTTATTTTTGTAAAATACATATAAGTAAAGAACTATAAAAGAGTGTGATTATGTATATATATATATATATATATGTATGTATATATATATATATATATGTATATATATATATATGTATATATATGTATGTATGTATATATATATGTATGTATATATATATGTATGTATATATATATGTATGTATATATATATATATATATATATATATGTATATATATATGTATATATATATATGTATATATATATACATATATATATACATATATATATATATCCTTTTGTATGAAATTTAGGGTTTCAGGCTTTCCTAGTATAAACATCTTGATTTTGCTCGGTTCTTTCACTATTGCTTTGCTTGATTCCCTTTCATTATTTCTTGAGTGTGGTTTATCTTTTAGCACGATGCATGTTGGTTTGGTTGTATATTTCTCCATATTTACTTTGGGTTTTTCACATCGTCCGTTTTTCCATTCCTGATCGTTGTTTTTGCTAATTTTTATTTTCTGGTTGTGTTCGCCTTGTCTACTTCTTTGTTTTCTACTTTGACTATTTCTCTAGTGCAGGTTGATATAAATCATGATCTCGCTGGTGTGAATTGCTCTTTTTTGACGATTGGGTGTGTTCTTTGCATCATGTTGGATTAATGCACGTTGTGGTTGAGCAACTTGGTAAGAGCCTGCAATTAACAGATAACGATGAGGCAATCACGTGGCCGTGGGGCATGTGCGGAATGACAAGAATCAGAGGGTGACATTGGCTCTTGTGGTTTGACTCCTTACAACAAAAACTTCAATTTTGAGGCATTAACTTCCGCGATGAAATCAGTTTGGAGTCCGAGAAAGAGGATGGCGTCAGTTTGAGTAGGAAAAAGTCGGATACTCTTTCAGTTTAATCATATACTCGGTAAGCATAGAGTTATGTTGATTGGTCCATGGACCTTTGATAAAATTTGCTTATTCTTACCGAGATTGAGGGCAATGCAAACCCTGCCACAGTGCCACTAAATTGGTGTTGTTTTTCGTGCGTATTAGTGATCTTTCCCTTATCGAAAAACTAGAGGCATGGATAAATTTATTGGAAATTTTGAGGAACTAGACCTTGATGTAGTATGGGGTGCGTATATGCACAGTCGGGTAAGCATTGAAATAACTAAACCTTTAAAGTGAACGTTTAACATTCGAGGAGAAAATGGGGAAGCTTTAGTTGTTATGTGGTTGATTAGGATATATTGCACGGGAATCTGAGTTACGTTATGATATTGTGGTTCACATTAACGTGGAAGATATGTCGTATAACTTGTGGTTGTGTGAGATCCAAGGACGGGAAAATCAAAGTAAGAGTACACATAATAGTCACCTGGGCCCAAGTTCTTTGTCTTATGAGCAGAGTGTTCTGGAACATCACCGCGAGAGATCACACAATCAGCCTATGGTGAAAGTATCTGATGACTTTGAAGCTAAAAATGACGTGTGCGAGCCTATTGATTCATGTGGGGGGCAGCATGTAGAAATTTTATTAAGGGATATTAATAATAAGGTGGGTAGGCAGAGGTTAATGTTTCTGGGGTTAGAAATGGTGAGCGTCTTGAGGGCAACAATACTTCAAGGGATCAGGCCTGCGAGATCAATGAGTACTTTAGTTTGGACGTGCATGGGGGTGGGGTCCTACAGAAGAGTTCGAGAGCTTGGTGAGCTCATAAAGGCTCACAACCCTAATTTCATTTTTCTGAGTGAAACTAAATGCAACTCAAGGAGAATTGACAACATTAAGAGTAAATTTGATTTATTTGATATTGTCGTTCCTTCAGTTTGTAATTTCATGGGTCTTGCGCTGTTATGGTAAAAGGGTATTGATGTGCTTATCCAAAGTTTTTCTAAATACCACATTGATGTTGAGGTATATATTGAAGGGGGAGGTGAATGGGGTTTTACGAGTTACTATGGTGAGCCTCACGCCTCTAGCCGCACTATTTTTTAGAATGTCCTAAAAAATTTAAGTTCCCGATCGCAGAAGCCATGGCTCTATTGTGGCGATTACAATGAGATCATGCAAAATACTGAAAAACTTGGGGAAGGGACAGAGCTACTTACCTTATGCAAAAATTTTGGGAAACTTTAGAGTTTTGTGGCTTATGTGATTTGGGTTTCGCGGGTAATCAATTTACATGGTGTAACAACCGTCTCGAGCCGTGTAACGCCCCTGAAATTTGGAAGAAAATAAAAGTTTTTGTAGTTCCACTTTAGTCCTCGTACATTTAAAAATCTCATTTTGACCCCAAAATATTTTAGAAATTTTTAATTTAGTCCAAAAAGTTTTGAATCAGCCTGAGTATTTTATAAACACTTCATTGCTTTGGAAAATAATTTTATAAAGCTCAAAGAAGTATAGTTATCTTGATTTTGAATTAATATGACATTTACGTATTTCTTAAAGTTATATTTAATTTCTTTTAGTTCAACGTTTCACTAGATTAATATTAAATGTCATAGTTATAAAGTTCTTTTGATCCATATAACATTTATTTCATGACGATGATCTAAAGATTTTTGGAAGAGTTAACTAGAAGTAAAAACTTTAACTAAGCTTGATTTTCATTTAATTCTAGAAATTAATCTATTAAAAATAATTCAAAAATAAATACTTTTTTTAGAAAATACCTGGGAATACCCAGAATATGATTAATTCAAAAACAAAACAATAAGATAAAATAAAATAAAAAGTAAATTCAGGAATAATAATTTAACTATTCATTTGTATTCACAATAGTGAATTTTTTTTGCCTATAAGACTAAGCATTCTTCTTCATTTTTTCACACAACTTCTAGTCCAAATTCTTCCTCACTTCCTTATTCCACATTTTTCTACTTCGGTATAGATTATGGAAACATTTTTTCTAAAACCTTAAAATCTCATTATTCCCCCCTTCAAAGTCACCAAAACTGAGTCATCAAAAATCTATTAGTTTTTGTGCAGTGGCTTTGAAGACCCCAAATCCATATCAAACCTTCATTTTTTGCTTTGAAACTTTATCCACATACCTTTCTGAGAGTTTCAAAGCAAAACTCCGAAACCAATCGTCCACCCAAACAAATTAAAGGGTTATTTAAGCTCTGTACTTTCGGATTACCAGAAAAGTATAAAAACTGGGTTTGTCTTGAAATAATTCCTATACATTGTATTTTGAGATGAGATTTGTTTAAAAGCATTCCAATGTGTGTTGGGAACAATTTTCATGAGCAAACCTTCACCATTTAAGGCCTTTAAACGGTTGATCAAAGGTGAAAACCGCAACTTCTCACTATTTTGACCGCATAACTGACACCTTGTGCCATTTCTTTAATTTCTCTTAGATGGATGATTATGATTGTAATTTTCTTGATGACTTAGAAACTAGACGCGCAAGGTTCAAGATTGGTGGATAGTGTTGAAACCCCTCCTCGTTCATAGTGTTTTAAGGCCTAGTAATATCATTGGATGATGTAGTATCTAGGATTAATTTTCTCCTTAGTAGTTTTAGGTGTTTTAGGAAGTTTAGTTGCTAGTTTAAGTAGGATTTAATAACTAGGAAACCTTTAATATGCTTTGTTTTATATTTTTGCAAATTCTCAGGTTTGAAGGCTTTATTATTAATTTGATTTGGCTATCATAAGCACTAAGATAACTTAATTACCTATTAAGCAACTTAATCATATAACTTGTAGTTATTTCATAGTTATATGACTATTAACATTTTTATTGTTATATTATATGTTAGGAGAATAGGTATTAGGATATAAGTGTGGTGTTTAGAGTAGGTATATTTAAGTTTTAGTTAGTTACTATTAATAATAATACTGAGCAAAGTTTAGGTTAACACTACAAATAGAGTAGTTATCAAATCCTAATTAGTTTGGATTTCATATTTTCATTATTTTTCTTTGATAACAAGCCAATTAGTTATAAATTTTAAATTCTTATAAATTTCTTGATAATATTAAAGGGATAATTATTTAAAGAATATGTATTTTATCAAAATATCAAACTAGTTTTAAAACCGTTGTTTTTAATTACTATGATTTTTCTAAGCAAAATAATTTACTATGACATATTTAACTCTTTGTTTTAGTCAAAACAAATATTTGTGATGATTATCATTATTAAAAATAATTATCTCGTTATTATAAACTGTTTGAACTTAAAGTAGCTTATTAAAGAAAACAATACTTTTATTATCATATAATTGACATATCTTCTAAATATTTAGGATACGACAAATCACCAGAATAAGCCGAGGTTCTCCGTACAGTAAAAGGTGACATTCAGTTCCTGATTTGTTCTAGCCCCATTTGGCACCCGACTTTGAGGAACTTGGACAGATTATTCGTGGTTCTTTGCATTCGAATCATGAACAACCTTTTATTTATTAAAATTTCTCATATTTATATTTCTCATCAACTATCTTGCAAAATGTTTTAACTCATTTTCTTAATTTTTCTCCCTATTCGGATAAATTATTCTCCTACTGAACTAAATTTTCTTGTTCGTTTATCCTATAGATTAAACAATATCAAGTATGTTTCAAAATGATATCACATATGTTAGTTCTTGAACTGTGCCAACAAATTACGTTCGGATTCATCGCTCGCAGAGCAACGAATTTTATCTGGTAAACTCGTATGATTGGATTTATTTTATCTTGTTTAGATGCATATGTTCACTAACTTCTTATCCTGAATATATCTTATCTTGTCTTGAATTTCCTATTTTGCAGATGATTCGTTCAGGAACTCCTAGTTTACTGAAACTTCTTTTATTTCTCGATTAACTTGTCATTTTTTAAAAATCTCACTAAATCATCAAATATTTACTCCTCTATTTCTTTTGCCTGTCCTATTTCTCAGAAAAGGAGCAGTTGACGACACGACTGAGTTGAAAGACCAAGAATTTGATTTAAAACATGGCGACAATTCATCGACATTTTGGAAAAATTTTGCAATTCTATTATTGATTTTGATTAAGGGGAAATTTTAGTAAGATTTAATAACCGTGTGTACTTTCAAAGACTTACGCTGTAATAAATGTAAAACTTATTCTTTTATGGTTTTAATACTGGAAAGTGAGGCCCCTCCCCAAGGGTTGCATTTTAGTCTTAGTTTTACCAACTCGGGTTGAATCACGACTCGTGGGGCGCGGTCGTCGCAAGCTGAATACTATTTGGGTTCGTCTTGACCGGGGTTGTGCTTCAGTTGAAACGTAAAGGTTGTGACCAAATGCTTGGGTACATCATATTAGTGTGAGAACTTCAGATCATAAAGTGTTGCTGATTTTACCAAATGGTACTACGATTAAGCGAGGGGGCAACATAGAAAACACCAATTCTATTTTGAAGCGGCGTAGTTGATGAACGAAAAAATGTGGAAATATTGTTAGCGCTGAGTGGCAACGAGATACCAATAGGTCTGGTTTTAAAAATCTTTGTGCAAAAAATGGTCACAGTAGGGTGGGGTTACTTAAATGGGCCAAAATCGATTCTAAGGGGAATAAGAAACGGATAGCCTAACTCCAATTGCAAACAAAAAAGCTAAATGTCGAGTTGTGTACCGTTGAATCGAGAGTTGCACTTCAAAGCAAAGATCTTTATTGGAGGCAGTGCGGTAAAACTCATTGGTATAAGGATGGAGATAGAAATACGACATTTTTCCACGCTCGTGTAATCATTCGTTGAAAGAAGAATCTGGTTTCGAGTTTGACAAATTAATAGGGGTTTGTTGCGAGGTTAATTCAGAATATTGTCGTGGACCATTTTAATGAAATCATTACATCCATTACACAAAGAGAGACGCACATGCTCTTGATGTTAATCAGCTCAACCATTTATGAAGATGATTAAAAGAGAGATACGTGAATGTCGTTAACAAATAATATCTCCTTTAACTATTCGTCTAAACGATGGTCGTTGACTCATCAATCTTAATCTGACGTTACTCATAGACTTCTGCTTGTCACCGAAACCCCTTTTGACTTATAGGTCGGGTATTACTGGAACTCACTGTATCTAACACCCTATCTTGGGATTAATTAGTTCTAACTAGCAGAGAATATGTTTAGGACGATGGGATCCTGAAACATACGATTCTCCTTCATTTAATTAGCAAGAGCCTATCTTGGTCTGAGTGCTCAGTCTATAATAGTTGTGGACAGGGTCATAGACATTTAATTATAAGGAAGTCAAGTATAAAAGATATGATTAATAGGGTAATGGATATTTACCTGTGAGATCACAGACCCTAGTAAGGGGGATAGATTTGTCATTTGTTGACAAATGACTATATTAGTGGACACTCGAAATTAGCTTAGAGTAACTTTAATATCTACGACGAGAAGAGTTCAATATCAAACATATAATAGAATTATCCCGATGATAATGGACAAATTAATTGAAAAATAGTTGTGAGATTAAGCCGGGACATTGGAGCTCCGACTTATAGGTTCACCCGCTCACCTCCCACTTAGATTGTCTATACCAAATTATGTGACTTTATTTTTGCAAACTTAATTTAGTGTATGTGGAAATAATACTTATTTCTTTGAACTATCATTAAACCCGTTAATGTGATTAATTGAATTTATAAATAATGAGAACTAATTAGATATTCAAGACTAAATATTAATTTATGAAATTCATAAGAATAGAATTATGGAATTAGGAATTTCATATAAGGAGTATTTTAGAATTATGAATTTCATACAATTTATGAGATAGAATCAATTATAAATTTAAGAGATAAAAGCGTTAAAGTCCATGTACTATAATCCTGTCGCACTTTTCCCCCCACCTTTTTTTTTGTGCAACTTGCCCCATGTACTATGGATAAATACGACTTTTTGCCCCTGATCGAATTTCTGGCAAATTTTTGCCGGAATTTGAAACGTGAATATGGGGATCATCACGATTTAACATCAAATTCTATAAAATGCCCTATTTTTTCTTCAATTGTTTGTACTTTTTCTTAATTTTCAAACCCTAGTTTTAATTATCAAAATTTAGGGTTTGAAAAATAAGAAAATATAACAAAAATTGAAGTTAAAAGAGAGCATTTTATTGAAGTTGACGTTAAATCGTGATGAACCCTTTATTTACATTTCAAATTCTGGTACAAATTGGTCGGAAAGTGATCAAGGAGCAAAATATTTTTTCGAGTCAATAGATGAGGGGACAAACTGTTTATTTATCTATAGTACAGGGGGCGAGTTGCCAAAAAGAATAAAAATGAATAGGGGGCAAAGTGCAAAAGGGATATAATATAGGGAGTTTGATGCTTTTATCTCAAAAATTAATTGAGGACTAACTAGACTTTGTTATTTGTGAAATTAGCCATGGATGCAATAAGTTCCATGAAACTAAACTATCATAAAATTCTTCAAATGTTGATCTTTCTTTGTGTGTCATCATTCTCTTTGTATGTAAAAGCCCCGAACATATCCTGATTACTTTGGGCCTGCTTCAAGGTTTTGTTTCATTTTAGTTAAATGAGCTCAAAATTATTGTCTCTGAAGTTGCTGCTTTCATTTTTCTCCAACTGGCCGGCAGTAAATATCATGGATCATATGTATAACTAATTAACTATAACAGGATGCCACACTAATACAAATCTGTTTTCTTCTTTTAACTCAGTTTCTCTTATAGGCTAGATAGTAGTTTAGTTGATTTAAATACTTTACAGAAGTTGCATATATTCTCTATCAATTGTAATTACTGTAAACTATATTTATATAAATCCTCACTTCGATTATGTTGTTCTATATGATATTTTATAGTTAGATGACCACCTGTGGAAGAAAACAAGAACCAAAGTTTCTCGTGGATCTCACAATCATGTACAGGATTGTAATCTTGAAACAAATACAACTCCAAGAGTAGATATTGTAAAATAATTTGGCATTTTATGATGGAATTTCATTAAGCTGGATAGGAATAGGATTACACCTTTATATCACACCACTCACTTGTTAGTTTTATATATGAAAATTTCACTATATTGACATATATAGTTTTTCACTGTAGTTTGAGAGCTTCAATGGATCTGCCCATAAGTGATAAAACTGTGCCACAAATATGTCTGGAGGAGAGACCAGCTTCTTCCATCTGATCTTCTGGTGCTCCATGGTCTATATATCTATCAGGTAACACCATCGATCTCAACTGCATTTCATTAAATTTAGAACTCCATTAGTAAAAAAAAAAAAGTATGTTGCAAATCCCATTTATAAATAATTAATCTGGTTTTATACCTTAAGGTGTCCATCCAAAATACCATTTAAGCTCAGGAAATGAGAGACGTGTGATCCGAACCCTCCAATTGAACCTTCCTCGACTGTGATTAATATCTCATGCTCTTTTGCCAGTCTTCTTATGAGATCAGTATCCAATGGCTTGCAGAATCTTGCATCGGCTATTGTTACCGATACATTGTGGGATTCCAGCATTTCGGCTGCTTTCAAGCATTGCTGGACTATTGAACCAAATCCCAAAATAGCAACTCTGTCCCCTTCTCTCAGTATTCTTCCCCTCCCAATCTGTTCAGATAATCAAAGGACAAATGAGTTTGAAAGTTAATATGCCATGATCATAACTGTTTATTTCATAGTTAAGCTTCCATTAAGTTATATATATTGCTTACTTCAATTGGTATTCCTTTGTTATTTGGTGGAAGAGGGACTCCCACGCCGTTGCCCCTTGGAAATCTGAAACAGCTTGGTCTATCATCTATGACTGCTGCAGTTGCTATTATGTGCATCAGCTCAGCTTCGTCTGACGGAGCCATGACAACCATGTTGGGCAAGCATGCCATGTAAGCCACATCAAACGCTCCACAATGAGTTGGTCCGTCTGCACCAACTAAACCAGCTCGGTCCATTGCAAATCGAACAGGTAGTTTTTGAAGATCCACATCATGAACCACCTTCACACACGTTTACCTTTGTCAGATTTTTGGGAAACATATATATCTCTTGAGGTGCGGTGTTTGCAAAAACACTTCCTAACATTTGAATAACTACAAAATGACTCTTCAAGAGTTATGAAAACATTAAAGATGATTTTTCCTAGTTTTAAGTGTTTTTAAAGCTCCAAATGTAATTGTTCAAACTTTCGGGAATGTTTTTAGTCATTAGACCAAAAAACGAAGAGTATAAGTGTATTAGTTCGTAAACTTCTTATCCAAGAGACAAGGAGTAAAAGAAAATTTTCCATATTAAATTTATTACCTGATCGTATCCTCGTTGCAAGAAGGACGAATAGATAGCACAAAACGGCTTGAGGCCCTCAGAAGCCAGGCCGGCTGCAAATGTGACAGCGTGTTGTTCAGCAATGCCAACGTCAAAACACCGCTCGGGAAATTGCTTCTGGAAATAATTCATACCGGTTCCACCACCCATCGCAGCATGGATTGCAACAATCCTACTGTCTAATTCAGCTTCTTTTATCAGAGATTCAGCAAAATACTGAGTGTACGAAAGCGTGGGGGCTTTCGCCTTAACTTGCTTTCCCGTGTTGGGATCAAACTTCACAACCCCTGAAGAAGATATAACAAAGGATTATACACTTTTATAATCTCACTTGGATAAGTTTGTTTGCAGGATTTCGCAATATCTTACCATGCATTCTATCAGCAGCAGCCTCAGCCGGAGGATACCCTTTCCCTTTTTCAGTTACGATATGAATAAGAACCGGCCCTGGTGCAGGCATTGTTTTCACTTTTTCGAAAATAGTGACCAGATCATCGATATTATGCCCGTCTACTGGACCAATGTAGTACAATCCCAGCTCTTCAAAGAGTGTGGAACCTGGGGCACTAAGCATCCCTCTTGCGTATTCATCAACCTTTGCCGCAACTTCATGCGCTTGGGGTCCAATTTGCTTAGTAATGCTCTATGAAAATGCCAGAAACGAACTTTTCAAACATCTATTACTGGATTTAACACTTGAATATCAAACAACCTTAAAGAAAAGGGAAATAGTTTACTTTGGCAGCTTCACGAAGTTGTCTGAACTTGGGACTAGCCTGGAGCTTGCTCAGAGCACTGCTGAGGGCTCCGACAGGAGTGGCAGGGCCGTCTAGTGTGGCTGTGGGTAAAGAAACCTGCTTGTTGTCATTTAGTATAACGATAAGGTTAGAATCGAGAAATCCTGCATTGTTCATGGCCTCGTACGCTTGTCCTGCGGTCATGGCACCGTCGCCAATCACGGACACTACACTGTTGTTCTTACCAAGTAGATCTCTGGCAACCGCCATGCCTACAAAAGTAGAGTTTCAACACATGTTAACGTTAACGGTTTACGTTGGAATTCAGATGTTATTGAAGGAAGTTGGAAATGGTACCAAGTCCAGCAGAGATGCTGGTTGAGCTATGGCCAGCACCAAAAGCATCATAGACACTCTCATCCCTTTTGGGGAAACCAGCTAAACCAGAAGTTTTTCTGATTGTGTGCATTTTAGACCTTCTACCAGTCAGGATTTTATGCCCATAAGCCTGCAAATTAAGTGATTTACCTTAGGACCAGGCCAAATTAAGTGATTGCAAAATATTTACTCGTGTTATTTATAATTTGTAAATAAGTCTCGTGTACAATCAAATCATAGAATACCATTGCATATGAACTGATAATTGTTAATGTATTGATTATATTTCTGTTTCCATGTATATATTAACCTAATAAAAAAACTAAAACTTGCTTGGAGTTTATGGAATATTTTTTAACATTACGAAAACAGTTTACATTGATAGTAGTTTTGGTTTTATAGAACTAAAATAGTTTTTCTTTTTTCCCTTTTTCTGGTGAAAACAAAAGCAAAGACTTCAATATATAAACATTGATTTGGAGCAAACTACACAAACACCCCTTGAGGGTACGGGCTAGTTACAAGGACACACTCTCATATTTGGGGAAACTACACAAACACGGTACATTTCGTTCAGAATTTGTTAAATGTGTAGAATGAAAATTTGCGCCTCTCATTTACTTGCATAATTAATGAAAAATAAACTAAAATTTCTAACAAAATAGAAAATAAGTCTCATTTATTATGTTTTAGAAAATTAATAAACATACAAACAATACGTTTTTTCGAAAGATTTTATAAATTATTTGCCACATGATTTTTGGCGTTATGATCTGAACATCAGAAGCTTATCTGTTTGATTAAATGCAAACGACAAAGGATGTTTGTGTAATGAGATGCATGCTTATGGGGTGTTTGTGTAATTCTCCAAATATGAGGGGGTGTCCCCGTAACTAGCCCGTACCTTAGGAGGTGTTTTTGTAACTATTCCATTAAATTAACTGATATTTGCACGAGGATAATATTAATAAAAATTATGGAAAAGAATTTTTATCAAATAAAAATTAGGGATAATTTCATGTTTCCAATACTCATATCCGAATACAATAACTTTTCTAAAGTTGATTAACTTGAAAAACACCGTCAAAAGTTTCCAAAAAAAAAAAAAAAAACATTATTGTCCTTTGAAGAGTAATTGAAATAATTAAAAGTTAATTGAGTAATTACCTGATGGCCGACGTCCCAAATAATTTTGTCATCAGGAGCATTGAAAACATGATGAAGCGCCACAGTCAATTCCACAACTCCTAAACTGGAACTTAAATGTCCTCCTGTCTTTGCCACGGTGTACACAATTTCTGCTCTAAGTTCTGCCGCCAATTGTTCTAGATCCTGATTTTGATACAAAATAAATTTCAGAACTGAATTAATGACATCACTAGCTTAGCCTAAAAACATTATACACATAGATCAATTAATTAATTATTTAATTGTGATTGTTTAATGATGTATGTACGTATTGTCTACTATACCTTATTGTCGAGGTTCTTCATGTGAAGTGGGTAATTGATCGTATCAAGTAATGGTGTAGTTGGTTTATCCCCTGAGAAATCAATCTTCCAATTACCATCTTTTTCTTTTCGTATATTAACCATCTTTACACTTTCCTCTCCATCTGAACCACCTGACGCTTTAACGCAAAACTGCACACACAAACATATATATATTATAATTATAAGGAGCAATCAATTACATATATATTACATATAAACATTCATAGGATAGGATAGTAGCTTGTTTGATTCATATAAAAGTTACTAGAAATAATTAGTTTTTACCTGTTTTCTTCCTCCATTAATGCTAAACTTAGGGGCTGGGAAATATGGTAGTGTGGGCTGGTTTACTCTCATGAAAACTCCAGGAGCTGCCATTCCTTTTTTTTTTTTTTTTTTTTTTTCTCTTAATCTAGTTTTTGCTCAGAGATGAGATTTATGAGAGAAAAAGAGTGTGATGACCGAATGCTAAAGGCTTGCAGCAAAGACAAAATTTATAATTAGCAACGAAGAGCAAACGGCTCCCTTTTATAAATAAAAAAAGAAAAGAATATATAGTAATTATACCCATTCCCAATGCGTTTGTCTTTATTATAATTACTTGACAAGTGTAGATTGTTGTTCCGATCCGTTTTCGTTTTCTCTCGGTAATTTTTTATTTCATCCACCTTATAGTCATCACATTATAATACTAATTAAGTTATAGATTATGGAGTAAAGTTTGTTATTTTGATTGTATATATTGTAATGGCGTGCTGCATTAATGAAGCGCATCTTTTAATATTCTGGGTGTAATATACATGGCGTGCTCAATTCAATAAAACATCTATAAATGAAAATAATCATATCGGTAAAACGAAAAATAGAATGATTTATCAAGAAATACAAAGTTCAATTCAATTTTGTATCTATATTATATTTTAGGGGTATAGTGCATAAATTTCAATACATTAAGGGGTAGGGTAAGAAAGTTTAGAGGGGAAACATCAGTACAAAAGGTTAGTGGGTAACTACCAAAACGGGTCGGACAAATACGCCCTTCCCTTAGGCACATGATTGGCACCTTTTGGAATTTTCTTCGGCGGAATATTTTGTCAGTCAACGCTAGAGGGAGCAAAACGCGCATTTTATGAAACTTTAAGGAGCAAATCGCTCATTTTGAAGGTTTGGAGCACATTGCAAAACCCCCCAAAAATTAAGGGGATGATAGCAATTGATATATATATATATATATATATATATATATATATATATATATATATAATCTATTCAATTCAAAGTACGACCATATGCATCTGAAGACCAGTTCTATGCTCAATCCAGTCACTTTGATCATTTTTTATATTAAATCCCATTACAACTATTTCAGCAATGATTCGGCACAAAGCTATTTTGTCAATACAACAAGGGAATCTCACAAGACTTCCGCTTCCAACTCGATTTTAGATGCCATGTTCGTTGATTATATATACTCCTAGTTAAAAACAATTGTCTCCAAAGAAGATGTTATTTGCGTATATTATATATATGAATAATGCTTATTCATTATTTATTTATGGATTTAGACACGTACCAATAAATATAGTTTTTATATTAATTTGAACCTTTTAATGATCCTACTTATCCAAAGATGTCACGTCTGCATATACTAACATTTATGCGATGTATGGTTAGATAATTTGAGTTGTAATTATTGAAAAATCATGTTTTTTGATTGAAGTCATTTGAAAGGGTATTGTACGTTGTAATTTCCCCTAATCAATTAAGAACGCCCTTAACTTTCTTTGCCATCTTTTCTATGAGTCTGAGATTGTGCTAAAGTCAAAGAAATAGAAGGACGAGGAAAAGTAATGTTCAATCAATGACTACATCCTGGTAACTATTAATAATAACGAAAGAAAAATATGGTTTCTATTTCAAGAAAAGAGAAAATATGGTCACATTTTTACCAAAAGACAAGTAACAATCATCATAATATTATTCAAACCAAACCAATTCCTTGGAATATAATCAAAACTATCTCAAGGGAATCAAAGAATTAGTCACAAGAGTTCGAAGGAATTATTCTTTCTTGACATGGAGGTAGTCCGTCACCATCCTAGCTAGTCAAGCACTAATAAGTCGAAAATACACTCCAAACCGATCAAATGAAGCAGAATTAACTTTTTCTAAATACGCGAAGCTTGACTTAATATAATTAGTAATATATTACATGACTTTTGAATATGAATTTAGTGTAGCTAATTTACACGACACTTCTACAGATAGGAAATATTAATAATTATGATTTACTACACGACCACGGCGTTGGATTGAATATTGCACCATATGCCATTCAGTCTAACGAGATTCAGCTAGTCGTATTTATGACTTTGAATCATTAAATGGAGCACTTGATGAATCTTCTTCTTTCAGTTTTCTTTTTAATTTTTTTGGCAAGGAAGCTAATTAATAAGCAAAATCAAGAGGATCGTCACGACATGTTTTTTTCCTTTCTTTTTTAAATAAAGATGACGTGTTCTTTTTAGGACTTTCGTGATATAGTAGTAATAACACAAGATCTTGACTTTTTATTTCTCTCACCTAAGTCTATGAAGCGGCTTAGTACACAATACGGATCCTTTAGTAAATTTCATTAAAAGAGAAGGACCGTAAATTTTTATTCATTTTAATGTAGGCAATCATAGCCGGAGCAAAATCTTTGGCAAAGAGTTTCCAAAATATTGCACTTCCGAGGTAAAGACCATATCTGTTCTAAATTTATTGCTTAAGTTAATGGGATAATACCACGCAAACTCCTTGAGGTTTGACAAAATATCAAAACATTCTTTGAGGTTTTGTAATGTCAGTTACATCCCCTATAGATTTACAGTAACTTATCAAATAAGCCATTGTTCCTTTTTTACCCTTCGTCAAATTTAACAACTTATTAAGACCCAAAAAAAAAACTTTTGTCATTCAATTTACTGATATTACGTTAACTATATGCGACTAGGATGTAGATATGTTTTTTTGTGAATTAACTCGAAAAGAATGTCGACACTCCCGCTCTGACCTTCACACGCACAATGTTTATCATGCATATTATCATAGATAGTTGTGTAAAACTATATTTCTCTATCAGAACATTAGGGAAAAAATAGAGATAAAAAGCATTAATTAGGAAAAAACTCAAAGGTACTTTACAAATAAACATAAAAACAAGTTAGAAAAAAATTGGTGAATAAAAAAAAACGAAAAAACTAACATGAAAATGGATAGCTGGTATCATCGGTGAAAACTTATTCTTTTTGATTTATGAATTTCAAACTTATATATATAGAGTAATATGGTTAAATTACTTGATGAATTGACTAACTTTAGAGTGAAATCAGAGATTTTTAGACTATGAACGCAAATGATGAATTGTATTTTCTTTCACTGTCTATGTATTATTTATTCACTCACTCACATTTGAGATAAAATTTCTTGGTTAAATCTTTAGAAGCATCGACGTCAATACAAATTCTGGCATAACTAATGTGTCTTTTTTCAGAGGGCATTCTGCCTGCGTGGATTTTAGACTATGAAAGCAAATGATAAATTGTATTTTCTTTCACTGTGTATGTATTATTTATTATTGTTTTGTAGGAAATAACCCTTACTGATTCGATAGTTATCTGGCACAAGAGATAATTACTACAGAAAGTTAGCTTGGGATTAATTAGTACTAGCCTAACTCTCGCTCTTACAGTTAATAAATAAACGAAAGAAATATGGAAATTCACGATGAAGATTAATAAGTAAAACAATCATTTCTTGTTGTAGTGAAGATATGTTTAATTTTGAAATTGATTAAATTTGAATGAAGATTAATTAATCGCAAATCCACCATAGAACCGTTCGTAATTGAACGTAAAAGTTGGGGTAATTCTCTTTCAGACAAGTAGAGATACGATTCATAAATATTATGCAAATTTACAATATTAAATTTAAAACATAAATGATAACAACTACATAACAAAACAACTAACACATTCATTCAAAACAACAATGTTTAGTGAGATTATTTTATGTGGCAACTGGCAAGGTATAATAATGTAGTGAAATTATAGATGGGATCCCAGCATTTTTGGAGTTTCCAGTTTAATGATTATATATGCGAATTTTTGAAGTACTAATTTGTTTCGTTTTTCCAACGTGATAGGAATAAAAGTTTTCAATATTTTAATAATACGCGTGGTGCTCGTGTTGTGAGCCGGTCAACGCCATTGGTGCACATGCACATTCACATGTTTGTATCTTCTGTACATAATTTTTTTGATAATATATATTCTGTACATATATATTATAAAAGAGGAAGCTAAATCGTAAACAGGTGGCATTTCAAAACTTCAGCCGCGAAAACCGTGGGACTTTTATATTGCTGTTGAATATACTCTACCGCTCAATTTTTTACTTCTTTTTTTTTTTCCCGCTCAATATGATTTTAAATAAAATAAGGAAAAAAGGAACACTAAAACGTGGAAAAACCAAGAAGTAGTGAAACTATATAAAAGGATTAAAGTACAGGAAGAAGAAAGAGTGATAGAGAAACCCTTTTATTTCATATTCTTTTGACATATTCACGAGTATATTAAAAAGTATGGGGGTACAGGTGGGTTTGGGCGGGTTGTCACCATAAAAATGATCATACCCAAAGTTAGCGGCTTACCAACTTTTCAAACCATATGGGTCAAATTAATAATGAAATTATGTGGGTTGCGGATTGCGCGGTTTAGGCGGGTTGGGGGTTTAAATTGTGAGGAAAAATATAGTAATATTTTGATATAAAAACAAAAGTATAACCTACTTTGAGTTTTATAAACAATAAAAATGATATAATAACTTAAAAAATCACTTAAACCATGAGATAACTTAATTAAAATAACAATATAAGGATGTAAACGAATATTTTATCCGAATAAATTATAAAATTACGATTTAAATCGATTCACAATCCAAAATACAACTATCAAACAACAACAAATTAACAAAAAAAAAAAAAAATACTATATTACAGCAATATTACGAACAAACTTTTGAAAACTTTCTTTACTCCTTTTATTCTTATACAAATATACAAATTAAGGGTGTATGTAGGCGGGTTCAGGCGGGTTATATTTAAAATTATGACCATACCCAAAATTGCGGGTTGCCATTTTATCAACCCGTGCGGGTGAAGTTATAAAATAAGCTATGGCGGGTGCGGATTTGGCGGATCAGGTTTTGACGGGTCGGGCGGGTCTTGTACACTCCTATTAAAAAGAAGGTAAACTCCTATTTAGAGAACAAAGTTAACATGACTTAATTAAATAGAGTAAAGTTGAAGGAAGACATTCTTAAAATAGAAACTGCCAAAGTCAGTTTACAACAGTCTTCGTCCAATGCCACTTATTAAACGCCTCATTAGTATCTTACTAGGTAAAACTCAATCGAATAAAAGTAATAAAAATAAAGAGTACAAGGATCCATGAATCAATAAACTTGAAGAAAGTATCGCACTGAAAACCTTGATAAGAAAAACCATATGGAAAAACCCTCACCAAAGAAATAAAGTATGAATGCTTCATCGCTTGATCTTTACATCAATTGATTTATTTCAAGCTCCACATTCCAATTTTGTGCACATGTTTATCAAAATGTTGTTATAGGAAGAGCTTTTGTAAATAAATCTACGAGGTTGTCAGCTGAGTGGATTTGCTTGACGTCGATTTCGTCTTTCTGCTGAAGGTCGTGAGTGATGAAAAATTTAGGTAAATATACTTTGTCTTATCACCTTTAGTATAATGAACCCTTCCTTCAATTTAGTTATGCATGGTGCATTATTTTCATAAATAGTTATTAGAGCTTCTCGCTTGGTAACAGACCACACGTCACAAGAATGTGTTGAATCATAGATCGTAACCAAGCATGCACATTCACGACTTGCCTCATGAATTACTTAGATTTCTGCATAATTAAAAGAAGTATCAAGAAAAGTCTATTTGACAGATCTCCATGAAATAGTTGTACCACAATAAGTAAATAAATATCAAGTTTGAGAATAAGCTTCGTGCATATTTGACGAATATCCTGCATCTGCATAGTCAATTAAATCTGATTTGGAGAAAAATGAATAATAGAGCCCTATATCCATTGTCTTTTATAGGTATCAAAAAATATGCTTAATTCCATTTCATTATCTTCGAGTTGGTGCAAAATTGTACCTTGCAAATAGATTCATTGCAAATGAGGTCCAACATTATTAACAAGATACATTAGTGTTTTGATTGCACTAAGGTATGATACTTCTGGACCAAATAGTTATCATCACCTCCACGAGGTCGAAATTGATCTTTTTCATATTAAAGATCTTTGAGTTAAAGGTGAACATAATGAATGTGCTTTATCCATATAAAACTATTTTAGCACTTTGGAAGTATAATTAGATTGGTGTATAAATGTTCCATCCTTCAATTGCTCAATTTGAAGACCTAAATAGAACTTTGCTTACCCAAAGTCTTTCATTTCAAATTTTTTCTTCAAAGAATTTATGATACTAGATATTTCTTCATGACTTCTTATAATATTCAAGTTATAAACATAAAAGGCAATAATAATATATTTGGATCCAGTTTATTTTACAAAAACACATGGACAAGTAAGATCATTTTTATAAAAGCTTCTTTCAACAAAATGTACTCAAACAACTGTACCACATACCCTCAAATTGCTTTAGGTTACGTAAGGATATTTTAGTTTGGCTGAATAATCTTTCAAGAATTTAAAGCTTGTGGTTTTGGCGAATTAAATCCTTCAGGGATTTTCATATAAATGACATTATTCAGTGAACAATATAAATGAGCTGCTCATAAGGACATTTTAATTACTAATACTTAACTGGTCAAAATGGGTTACATGGGTCACCATGGATTACCCATTCAAATTATGGTTCATAAATTGATGACATATATAACACATTTATTAAATAGGTTGATGTGGGATATTTTCGTCTGGATACGTGTCAACTTACCAACACTCCACGTCAGACTGCTTCAGTCTCTGTTGGGTCCTTTAGCAGCTTTTGAGTTCGGAACCTGCACTCAACACTACACGTAAACTACGCCGGTGCCTTCCCGGCGAAGGCACTCCGACGCTCAAGTTAGATGGGTCGGAATGTGAGATCTTGTTGTGCGAGGCAACAAGTCGAAATAATAGGTCGAAATGTATGTAATAGGTCGAAATGTATGTAATAGGTCGAAAACAAACAACGAAATGGCACAAACAAGTCGAAATGAAGGTCTTCAAATAGATCGAAATGAAGACTTCAAAACAACTCGAAATGCTCTCAAGATAGATCGAAGAAGAGCTAGACAACACGAAATGAATGTAAAACAACTCGAATTCGACTTATATTGCTCAAAATGAATGCTTGAAATATGAAAAACGTACCTGAAAATGAGGTATGGGACCCCCTTATATAGTATTAAGAGTAGCTAGAAGTCCACTCCAAGTAGAACTATGCTTCAAAATAACTCGAAATAGAGTTATTTTGGAATAGCTCGAAATGGTTGCCCAAATAGGTCGAATTGGGCCTCAAATAGATTGGAATAGGCCCCAAACACCTCGAATTGGGCCTGAAATAGCTCAAAATGGGCATGCGTGGGCCTGAAATGGGTCTGCTTTGGCCCGATTCGGGCCTGCCGGGGCCTACTTTTGAGTTTTGCCTTGAATTGTAATTTTGCATTAAAAAATAATAGTGCTGACGTGGCATAATATGTCCCGAAATACGCTCGTGGTACTATATTGGATATTATGACGTGGCGGTACCGAAATATGGTACATCATGGAGTCCCCCAGTTTGTAAGAGTAATGTGTAGAAACATTGGTCATACAAACTATAAAATAAGTCAATTAACCGAGAATCGTGCAACGAAAGCGGCCTCGGTGTAAAAAACCAACATTTTTGACATAAATAACTCAAACTAAAAATAGGTCGAATTTGCTATTTTTGGTAGGTCGAAATTGTATAGCTCGAAATACCTTCCTAAAATAGTAACTCGAAATAGTATAGATCGAAATGGCTTATATAGGTCGAAATTGGCTATAGCTTGAAATAGTGGCAATTTCGTAATTTTTGAATCATTTCGCCTATAAATACTCCGCGCAAATCTTCATTTTTTTCATTTCTCGCGAACGTTGCAACCCAGAGAGCTCAGAAAATAGCTCGGAATAGATAGATCAAAATAGGCTAGTAGTGAACAGTGAAACATAACTCAAAATCTGTCCAAAATAGCTTGAACACCTTTGAATTTACTCTTTTACCCCTCGTAAGTCGAAATGCACTGCATAACTTGAAATAATAGGTCAAAAGACCTATACATTTCGACTTATGACACTTGTGAATTTTTCCCACAAATTTTAAATTATGAATTTTTGGCTTGTCAACTAAACGTGCTCTGTGCATGTAGATTTTGCTACAATGGCTCGCCTACGCCGAAATTGATCCCCGAGACGTCCATCAATTCCGCCATCACAGTCTCGATCTCGTCTGTATTACAACTCTCGGGATCAGTCGCGTCCATCGTCATCACGTTCATATTAGAACTATCACAGTAATCCCCAACATTCGAACACTAGGCGTCCAACATCTCCCTACCGACCTCGACAAACACAACCGCCAAGATCCACATTCCTGGTGCTCCAAAGTTATTCGTGCCTGCTGAAAGGTCATACGAATGGTGTGATCCAAGTGAAGAATACTTTGTAGACCTCGACCCTTGTTCTGGTAATTACTTACCTCAAACTTTTTAATGGCGCATATATCCGATAGTGAGTCAACTAGTAATAGTAGCCGTGAAAGCACTAGGTCGAACAGGTCGAGAGAAGTCGAGTCAAGTAGTGGTGATTCCTCTGATAGCTCATCGACTAGCACTGATAGAGCCTCGGATAGAGAGGTAGATATTTTGGGTGAAGATGATGATAATTATGTCATTTCCGTTAGGAATAGCATTGTGCCTTTTGTGAATCCGTCTTCTGACAACCCTAACTCTGTACTAACCGCCGATGCTCCTTCTATCAATCCTGACATAGTAGACGAGACCATTCAGGAATTAGTCGACGAGGGCGTTAACTTAAATTCTCTCGCTCGTAGTCCAGTGCCTAATAGGCTAAACTCCGATTTGCATCCTTCTGTTCTTCCACATGACATAACTTATTATCAGGAAACCTTCGACATCCCTGACCCTTATCAGATTATAATGCCTGGACCAGATGATAGGATCACTAACTCGCCTGAAGGGTGTCTCACTGTTTTCAATGGGTAATTACAATGTGGCCTTAGGTTTCCCATTGATCCCATGGTCTCCCAAATAATGAACTCCCTGAAATCTTGCCCTTCTCACTTCACACCGAACGCCTATACCCAAATGTACGCTTATGTTATGTTGACCCGTGTCTTCCACTTACTGTGCTCCTTGAACGGTTTTTGGAAACTCTTCCTCGTAAAATTCTGCAACAAGGGTGACGATGCAGGATTCTACTATCTAAGTTCTCAGAAGAACAACTGCTTCCTTTCCGACCTGCGGTCGAGCTTTGGCGCGCACTAGAAGAAGCAGTAGTTCTTCATCAAGGAATCTAAGCCTCATGAGTTCCGATTCAAGAGATTTTGGGCTGACAGGTATCGGTCTCCTCCTTATCCAGCTGATGTCTACACTCAGACAGTTATTGACATGCTCAAGGAGCATCAATTTGATGCCTTTGAATTGACAAAGTCCGAAGTCTTGCGGGCCGGTGGTTTTACTCATTATCCTACTGTCGAGTCTTCACTTTTTGGTACACTGTTGTGCACGTGTGTTATTGTTTTCTACTTTGTGCTTTCTTTGTTCTTTGTATGCATTCTAACCTGTGAATATGTTTGCTTTGCAGAAAGGATAGTGATGGACAAGACAAAGAAGAGATTGGCTGCTGCAAAGAGGAACGCCAATGTGCCACCCACTGAAGCGGTGATTCTTAACAAGATGGGTCGCCGTGGTGCAAAATCTGCTGGTTCTGGTACCAGTTACAGGGATCCAGTTGCTCCTACTCCCTCTACTGCTGCTACTGGCTCGACGAGGGGATCGAGTCATGGTAGGGGTGCCGCACCTGCTCCTTCTGTCGTTCCTACCCACTTTGCTTCTACTGCTGCTCCCTCTTCTCCTTCGGTCGACGTAGAGCCGTTCGTGCCAGAGCCTACTCCTCCCCCCACCTCGTCGATTGACAGAGTGCGGATCCCTCCTGTAGTGGAGGCTGTTAGGCGGGAAAACGAGATGGGTCTTGACCCAAATGTGAGAAAGAGGCCTTCTACAGGATTGTCACAGCGGCAAGCGACCTGCCCATGACACGTCGAATACCTATGAGCCTGGTGATCTGGATATCGACGTGGAGGAGATAGTCAGGGCTTCCATCGAGGCTGATCAGTTCAAGATGACCGATACTACTGCCCTTCGACTGATGAAGGGGTTCATGCCTGCTTTCGACCGATAGAGGTATTTCAAGGAGTTGGGCCATGAGAAGCTGATCAGTCGGATGGCTCTGTCCATGTGCGAGGTGAGTGTACCTTACCCAACTTATATACTGTAATTTGTATATTTTGTGCTAACTTTGTCTCTGGTTCATGCAGTTCTTTATCAACGCGCAGACTATGTCAGAGAATTTTGACATAGTGATGGACGCTCAGGACCAGTATGCAGCTACTTTGGCGAGGCATCACTCCGCTGCAGTTCAGGCACAGAACCTGGAGAAGCGGGCCAAGAACGAGGCTTCCAAAGCTGGAACGACTTGCAGCCCATCGTTGGGGAGTTGGAACGCTCCATTGCTGAGTCGGAGGCTGCCCATGCGGCAACTGCTGATGCCAGACGTGAGGTCGATGAGTACAGGGTGCATGCTATGCAGCTGACTCAGGATCTGGTGCATGCAAATGCGAAGATCGACGATCGTAATGCTACGATCCTGAGTTTGAGGAACGGTGGCTGCAGAAGAGGCGCGCGCAAAGCTGGAGGCTGAGCTTGCCGCTGTGAAAGCCGCGCTCGTTACTGCTGAGTAGGCTGGCTATGATAAGGCCATGAGCGAGGTAAATTTTGATTTTACTCTTTTCTTTACCTTTGCATTTCTCTTAATGTGTTATAACTTTAACCTTGTGATTGTCTTTCTTGTAGGAGCTTCCTGATGATGACAAGGTGGTGGTAGCCGTGGAGTTCTTTCTTTTCGAGACTTGGGAGGATATTGTTACTATCATGGGTGGCTATGACATGGCGAAGGGCTATAACATGGCCTTGGATGATGTCGTGCAGCGAGGTGCCCTCGTAGCCGGGTTTAAGAAGGAGGACTTCGACATCTTTGCCTGCCTGAAGGAAGGCGATACTGAGGTTGGCGAGACGTCTGACGCCTGTGCTGCTGCTGTTGATCCTGCCCCTGAGGAGGATGCTGGCTCGCCAAAGCATGATCCTTTTGCCCATGTTCGTCCATTACAACAGGTGTGGCTCAAGGGTCACTTACCCGATCAGCCCAGCACTTCTACTGCTGATCCGCCTGCCCTGAGTCTAGAGGAGGGTGAGCTAACCTTCGATCCTAAGGTTCTGGACACTCCACTGTAGACGGATCTTGCCATGCCATATGCTCCTGCTACAGCTCTTGTGCCGCGGTGGATCTCCCATGTCGACGATACTGGTCCTCTTAATGAGTCATATGCAGATCTCCAGGAGCAGAGCCAAGGTGCTGTCAAGTCCCTAGGATTGTACCTCCGCCCTTGATCTCCCTTATCATTGGCCCGTGCGCCTTTATCTTTGGCATCTCTGCCTTTACTTTTGAACAATTTACATTCGTACAGTATTTTTGATTTAGTACATTGTTATTGAATTTTGCGCCTTATTTGCGCTTATCCCTCGTTTCAGTACATACTGACTTTGACATTGCTCCAATCTCTTGTCTTATGCTTTTCGATTGATGCTTGTTTCGTTGCTTTACCTGTTTATGATAAGCACGTGTTTCCCGTAGTGTATGCTTTGTAGATTATTGTCCAATTACTTGTGCTTATTATGTTAATATTTATACTTATGTGTTTGAGTGCTTGTGCTCAATTTACGAATGCTTGAGCTCGAAAATTTATAAGTGTTTATACTTATGCGTTTGAGTGCTTGTGCTCAATTTACGAGTGCTTGTGCTCAAAATATGTAAGTGTTTACACTTATGCGTTTGAGTGCTTGTGCTCGATTGATGAGTGCTTGTGCTCATTAATATGTATGTAAGATGTAGGCAAATAAGCAAACTTGAATAAAATAAGAAATTTTATAAGTTTTGGGACTGGGCTCGAGTAACTTCTGAGTTGCCTACGTATCCTGTCGTATATAGGTGGTGAGGTATCAAGTCCCCGTTGTTCATTGCTAAGTACTACAATCGAGGTCCACATGCGGAGACTCGTAATTCGTGAAAGAATAAGTAATAATAACATCGAAACTACGGTCCTACTTTGCCACAAGGCTGTTAGAATGGTAGTGTCCTAACTCTAAAACCATCTCAAGTTCTTGACATTCCAGGGGCGTGCTAGAATCTTTGCACCCAACTCTTGCAGATAATAGTATCCTTTGGGGCTTGCTTTCTCGACTCTATATGGTTCTTCCCAGTTTGGCTTCAACTTCTCGACGTGCTTAGTAGCTTCCACTTTCCTCAAGACCAAGTCCTCCACTTGGAAGTTCTGAAACCGAACTTTGTTGTCATATTCTTTAGCCATCATAGATTTGTATGCTTGAGTACGTTGATATGCTTCTTTCCTCGTGGCCCCTATCAGCTCAAGGTCCATTTGTCTTGCCCTTAGAGCTTTCTCCTCATCGTATGTGACAATACGGTAAGTTGGCATCCCAATCTCGGCAGGTATCACTGCTTCAAAACAACATGTTAGCAAATAAGGAGTCTCTCCAGTAGAAGTTCGAGGCGTTGTGCGATAAGCCCATAGTATACCTGGTAACTCTTCTGCCCAGTTTCGTCCTTCTCCTTCCAACCTTTTCTCCAAGCTCTTCACCAGTGTATTGTTCGTAGCCTCAACTTGTCCATTTGCTTTAGGATGCGTGACAAATGTAAATCGTTGTTCAATCTTCATGTCCTTGCACCAGTCTTGAATCTTAAATCCTTAGAACTGCCTTCCATTTTCAGAAATTAAGACCCTTGGAATTCCAAATCGACATACGATATTCTTCCATATAAATTGCTTCACATTAGTCTCCGTTATTGACACCAGGCTTCGGCCTCTACCCACTTTGGGTAATACTCCACTACTACCAATAACCACTTTCTACCTCCAGATGCCATTGGCATTGGTCTGGCGATATCTATTCTCTATTGATCGAAAGGACATCCATAGCTCACTGTTGTCATAGGTTGTGCGGGCGTATGAATGATCTTTGAATATAGTTGACAACTTCTGCATTTTCTTGTGTAATCCATCGAATCTTTCATAATAGTTGGCCAGAAATATCCTTGTCGGAGTATTTTTTGTGCTAAGCGTCGTCCTCCTGAATGATTTCCGCAACTTCCCTCATGTATTTCTCTTAAGACATGTTAGCCTGTGCTGGTGACAGACATCTTAACAGCGGTCCTTCGAACGATCTTTTTACAGTTCTCCATTGAACATTGTGAATCTTACCAATTTGTATTTCAATCTCTGACCGCTTGTGGATCAGTCGGCAGAGTTCCATTCTGTAAGTAGTCAATGATTTCATCCTTCCAACATTCCTAAACCTCCACTGGCAGAGCGTATTCCGATGCTTGCATTGGATTTGATTCACCCCCTATGCCAATTATGGGTTGATCAACAGCCAGTAATGTGACTCGCCTTTCAACAAAAACATCAGCGGTACTCGCAAATTGAGACAAAGAGTCGGCATGCTCATTCTCAGCTCTGGGTATTTGCGAGATAGTAAATGTTTCAAAATTCGAAGTGACTTCCTTGAGCTTATCAAGATATTTGACTATCGCAGCCTCCTTAGCTTCATACCTCCCTTCGAACTGATTCGCAATCAGTTGTGAGTCCGTGAATGCCACAAGTTTGGTTATCCCCAATGATTTCACCATTTGAATGCCAGCTAGCATAGCCTCGTACTCTGCTTGATTATTAGTAACTTGAAAGTTCAATCTTATGATTAGTCAAATTCTCTTCCATGCGCCGACCTTTAGTAGACTCCAGCCCCACCAGCATCAACTATGGATGATCCGTCTACATGCAAGGTCTATGTCTCCTATGCTATTCCAGGCGTATCCCCTTTAGTCTCATCTGTCACCGTAGCAACGTCCGGTGACTGTTCTGCTTCCGAGATAGTCTCTGCCAGAAAGTCTGCCAACCTTTGCGCTTTGATAGTGGTCTTTGGTCCAGACCATATTCTCCTAGCTCAATCGCCCACTTCACTAGTCTGCCTGATGTTTCTGTTTTTCCATAACTTGCTTCAATGGTTGATTAGTTAAGACAGTGACCGGATGTGATTGAAAATATGGCCTCAACTTCCGTGCTGTTATCACGAGTGCATATGCTAGCTTTTCGATTTCCAGATAGTTTAGTTCTACCCCATTCAACACTTTACTCACGTAATAGATTGGCAAATGCTTCCTATCTTCTTTGCGTACGAGTACTGTACTCAGTGAGTTCTTTATTATGGCCAAGTAGAGATATAACATCCCGTTATCCTTGGGCTTAGATAATAATGGTGGTGACGTGAGATAAACCTTTAGCTGGCGAAAGTCTTCTTCACAGTCTTCCGTCCAGACAAACTTAGGTGTCTTTCGCAGCTTCTTAAAGAAAGGTAAACCTTCCTCTGCAGAATGTGAAATAAAACGGCTTAGTGACGTGATTCTTCCCACCAAGCGTTGCACCTCACAAACGGACTTGGGGGAAGGTAGATCCATTATAGCCTTGATCTTATCTGGGTTATCTTCGATACCTCGCTCATTCACCATAAAACCTAGAAATTTTCCAGCATTGACTCCGAATGTACACTTTTTTGGATTCAGTTTCATTCCATATTATTTCATGATACCAAGAGCCTCATCAAGATGTTTAACATGATCCTCCACCTTTAAACTTTTGATAAGCATGTCGTCGATGTAGACCTCCATAGTTTTGCCAATTTGATGGTAGAACATCTTAGCCACCAACGTCTAAAAAGTTGCTCATGCGTTCTTCAAACCAAACGGCATTGCTCTATAGTAGAGTATGCCTCTGTCCGTGATAAAAGTCGTTTTGTGCTGATCCTTTACTACCATTAGGATTTGATGAAATCCGCTCTGTGCATCGCAGAGACTTAGTAATGCACACCCTGCAGTGGAGTCAACCACGAGATCGATCCTGGGCAATTGAAAAGGATCTCGTGGACAGTGTTTGTTCAGCAGTGTAATCCACACACATAGGCCATACGGTCGACTTCTTTGGTACAAGTACAATGTTGCTGAGCTATTTAGAGTTACACACTTCAAATATGTGACTTGCAGCTAACTTTGTTTGTACCTCCAGTTATGCAGCCTTGTTCTTTTCGTCACTGAAACGTCTCTTCTTCTGTCGAACAGGCTTGGCATTTGAATTGATATTCAAGTGATGTACTGCAACTCGAGGGTCAATTCCCTTCAAATCCGATTTTGTCCATGCAATGCATCAAAATTCCTTCGGAAGCATTCCAATATTGCCTTCTCAATCTCAGATGGTAACTCGCTATTGATCTTATGACCTTGTCAGGTTCATTGTTTACCAGAATGACCTCCTTAAATTCTCCAGAGGGTTTCATGCGTTCAATCTCCATTTGTTTCTTGTAACGCAAGGTAGTCTTGTCCTCCTTATCCTCCTTAGTTTCCTCTGTCATAAGTTTCTCGTTTGATGAGTCAGGATTGTCTGGCATCGTTGTATGATCCTCATGTGTTGCAAGCACCATCTCTGTATCCATATGTTCAATTATTTTAGGTGTTTCTGAGACTTGAATCCCAATCATTGCGAAATTAGGATCCGTCTTTGCCTTGATTGGTTTCGTCGACGTGACATAACAACTCCAAGAGTCACAATAGTTTGTGGTGAGCTCAGCAATTCCCCCAGGAGTGGGAAATTTAATCTTTTGATGTGTTGTTGATATGATCATAGTGAATGCTGATATTCCGGGACTCCCAATCAACACGTTATACGCAAAAGGAATGTCGACAATGAGATATTCCACATTCAAAGTCCTCCTCCGTGGATTTTCACCAAAAGACTTTGGTAACGGAACCTTACCAACATGTCTCACTTCACCACCACCAAATCCCATTACAGGAGAATTTAGTTTAATAATCTCATATTTCCCTAACTTCATTTGCTGAAATGCATCCATAAAGATAATGTTAACTGAGCAGCCAATGTCTATCATGATCCTCTTGACTGGATGATTTGCGATTACTGCCGAAACTACCATAGGGCAATTCAAGTACCGAGCCTCCTTGGCTTGTGAAGACAGACTCTCATAATCATCATCATCGAATGTGATCCTCATCTCTAACTTGTCTATAACAAAGACAAGATCAGTCTCTGGACATTTCAAACATTCATTGTATATGCCACAAGAAGTTCACTTTCTGCTTTTGGCCGAATCGGCCCCAGTTGGTCCTCCAGCGATCACATTGATCCCGTTTTTGTCCCCGTCGTTGGGGTTACCTTTATTGTGCCTAGGTTCATCCTCCTTTTCATGCGGAGATCGACTCCTCTTTCTGCTACCTGAGGACTTGTCTTCTCGCGGTTCCCTATTCTCATGGACAGACTTAATGAGTTTCCCATCTTGAATAAGTCGTTCAATTTCATTCCTCAAGGCCTTGCATTCATTAGTATAATGACCATGTTATCTATGATACTTGTAATATTTCCTTGACTCCTTCATCTCATCAGTTTCTTTAAAGAGTCTAGGTGTTTTGAATATCCCACGATCCTTTGTGACAACAAAGATTTCAAGCAATATCCTTTCTCAAAGGAGTGTAGTTATCGAACCTCTTAAAAGGTGGTTGATTTCGATCGAGATCTTTCCCTCGATCATCCTTCCTCAAGTTTATGTTCTCCTTTCCTCTATAAGGTTCTGGCAAATCCATTAGGCCCTGGTTCAGAGTGGCCTCTTCTATGTCAATAACTCTCCGAGCAAGATCCATGATTTGCTCAATAGTAGTTGGTGCCTCCCAAGTTATTACCTCCACTAACTTTTGCTCTGGCACCGATTTTGTAATACAGAGATAACCAAGTCTGCAGTTGGAGATTGCACTCGACCAATCTCCACATTAAGGCGCTCTATGTATTTTCCCAAAGTTTCATTAGGTTTTCTATGAATGTGTGAACAGAGAGCTTGGAGATCTCTTCTTCAGGCGATAAGTGGAAAACTTCTTGATAAACATCTCCCTAAACTGTTCAGAAGATTCAATTTTGCGTGGAAGCAAGTTCTTGAACCATTCTTTGGCTGTTCCAGTCAAGCTAAGCGAAATAAGCTTTGCCCTTAAGTCCTCGCCGTATCCCAGAATCTGCAGTTCCGCATCCAAGTCATCGAAATGGGTTCCAGGATCAGTTGTTCCATCGTACTTCTTCATCTCAGGAAGAATAGTTCCTTCCTTCAGTGTCAATCTGCTGATTGCATCGCAGAATGGAGTTGGCTTCTCCACTAGCGGGATATGTTCAGCAACAATTGGTTCTGGCCTTGGTATAACTCTTTTCGGCAGATCCCAATTCCTTCCCGCTGTATGACTTGCGGCTTGATGAAATTCTATAACCCCCCTGCCTTGAGTTAACATCTCCATCTCTAATAGTTGCTCGACTTGGAGCTCTGTTCCCTGCAGTCCTCAATGAACGAGGATTCCTCCGTTCTGGGGAGGGCAATGGTTCCCTCCGAATAGGTCTTGTCATCCTTGAATGAGTGTGTTGTCTCGAATCAGCACGACTTTGCGTCTGATGAGACGTTGCTCGATGTGCCGATGTTGGTTGTGGACTAGGTATTGGGGCGTTCTGCTGCAAGTTAGTGTTAGCCAATTGTTGCACAATCATCGGTACCATGGTCAGTAGAAAAGCTGTCATGATTTGATCTAATTGAGCAGGATTCAACAGTTGTTGTTCTGGAGGAGGCATTGCAGGTTGATCCGTTGCAACGTGTGGTGGATCCAAGAGAGCGTTGGGTGGCGCCGCTGATGTGTGTTCAGAGGCATCAGTAACGTTGTTCTCATCCTCCCTCTGTGATAGTCTTGTTAGCTACTCCGTTCTTCTCTGTGACTCTGCGATGAGCCATTGAATCAGTGATAGTGTTTGTTAATAAGTGCGTATAGTGGTTCCCACAGACGGCGCCACTGATGTGGGGTATTTTCGTCTGTATACGTCTCCACTTTCCAACACTCCACGTCAGACTGCTTCAATCCCTGCTGGATCCTTTAGCAGCTTTTGAGTTCGGAACCTGCACTCAACACTACACGTAAACTAAGCGGGTGCCTTCCTGGCGAAGGCACTCCGACGCTCAAGTCATAATAGGTCAAAATGTATGTAATAGGTCGAAAATAAACAACTCGAAATGGCACAAACAAGTCGAAATGAAGGTCTTCAAATAGATCGAAATGAAGACTTCAAAACAACTCCAAATGCTCTCAAGATAGATCGAAGAAGAGCTATTTTAGACAAGTCGAAATGAATGTAAAATAGCTCGGATTTGACTTATATTGCTCGAAATGAATGCTTAAAATATGAAAAACGTACCTAAAACTGAGGTATGGGACCCCCTTATATAGTATTAAGAGTCCTTATACGGCTAGAAGTCCACTCCAAGTAGAACTATGCTTCAAAATAACTCGAAATAGAGTTATTTTGGAATAGCTCGAAATGGTTACCCAAATAGGTCGAATTGGGCCTCAAATAGATTGAGATGGGCCCCAAACACCTCGAATTGGGCCTGAAATAGCTCTAAATGGGCCTACGTGGGCCTGAAATGTACTTTGGCCTGATTCGGGCCTGCCTGGGTCTACTTTCGAGTTTTGCATTGAATTGTAATTTTGCATATAAAAAATAATGGTGCTGACGTGACCTAATATGTCCCGAAATACGCTCGTGGTATTGTATCGGATATTATGACGTGGCGGTACCGAAATATGGTACATTATAGGTCAATCCATTACCCACTATAGTGGAATGGGTTGATGGGTTGAGATTAACACCTCTACTCATAATGTAAGATCCCTAATCTTAATTTTTTTTTTTATGTAAATATATTATTACGAACCTTGTTAGTGGTGTTTGAACATTTTGTATCTTAGATTAGAAAATAAGAACTCTTTAGTATAGATTGATAATACCAATTAAGTTAAAATATTTATAATAATATTTTAATCATCTATTGTGATGTACCATATTTTGGTACCGCCACGTCATAATATCCAATACAATACACGAACGTATTTCGGGACATATTATGCCACGTCAGCACCATTATTTTTTAATGCAAAATTACAATTCAAGGCAAAACTTAGAAATCGGCCCAAGTAGGCCCAAATTGAGCCCAAGCGAGATCAATTTGGGCCCGAAAAGGCCCGATTCGAGCTATACAAGCCCAATATGAGCTATATGGGCTCAAATAAGATCTATTTGAAGGCCCAGGAGTCCAGTTCGAGCTATATGGGCCCAAATTCGACCTATTTGAAGCCCAATTCGACCTATTTGAAGGCCCAACTTGAGCTATTTCAAAATAGCTCTAATTCGACCTATTTTGAGTCATAGTTCTACTTGAATTGCACTTTTAGACGAATAAGGACTCTTATTACTATATAAGGGGGGTCCCATGACTCATTCTAAGGTACGTTTTTATTTTTCTAGCATTTAATTTCGAGCTATATACATCGAATTCGAGCTATAGAGCAATAATTCGAGCTATATTGCAATAGCTCTTGTTCGATCTATATAGAGTGTATTTCGAGCTATTTGAGGGTAATTCGATCTATTCGGGTTTCCTCATCACGGTTCTCAATACCATTTCGAGGTGTGCTAATTCGACCTATAGAGCTCAAATTCGACCTATTTCAGTAATTTCGAGCTATTGTCTTCGACGACAATACCTTAAATTCCGACCTATCTGACTTGAGCGTCGGAGTGCCTTCGCTGGAGGAGGCACCGGCTTAGTTTACGTGTGGTGTTGAGTGCAGGTTCTGAGCTCAAAAGCTGCTTAAGCATCCAGCAGGAATTAAAGCAGCCTGACGTGGAGTGTTGGAGAGCGGACACGTATTCAGACGAAAATACCCCACATCGGTGGCGCCGTCTGTGGGAACCTCTATACGCACATAGTAACAAACACTGATACTCAATGGCTCAACGGAGAGCAACGGAATGGAATGGCAGGAAGGACTAGATCATAGAGGGAGGATGATAATGGGGCACCTGATGCTTCTGAGCGAACATCAGTGGCAGCGCCCAACACTCCCCTTGATCCTCCAAGTCACACAGCGAATCAACCTGAAGTTCCTCCCACGGAACAACAGCTATTGAATTCCGCTCAGTTGGATCAAATCATGGCGGCATTCCAAAGGACTATGGTCCCAATGATTGTGCAGCAATTGGCTAACACTTCTGTCCTACAGAATGTTCAGGCACCAATAGCACAACAGCCTGCGGCACCGCAACAAGGAAGGGACTCATCCGACCCAGCGTCGTGATGACTCAAGGCATTATACGCAAACTAGGATGACAAGGCCAAGGGATCCATCTCCCTCGCTTGAAAGGAGGAATCCTTGTTCAGTAAGGACTAATGCTAACAGGGCTCCCAGTCGAGCAACTGGTCGAGATAGAGAAGTAAGGGATGGAGAGGTGAATTCAAGGCAGAGAGTTCCTGATCATCGACCTGCAGCAAGTCGAACTGCCGGAAGAGATAGGGACTTGCCTGAGAGAGTTGCACCAAGGTTGGAACCTGTTGTTGCAGAACATATTCCACTAAGGGAAAGGCCAAACCCCTTTTGTGAGGCGATCAGTAATCTGACGCTGAAGGAAGGAACTAATCTTCTTGTTTTGAAGAAGTATGATGGAAATACCGATCCAGTTGCACATTATGATGAGTTAGATGGAGATTTGCAGGTCTTGGGGTATGCAGAGAATATGAGGGCGAAACTTATTTTGCTCAGTCTGAGAGGTCCAGCAAAGGAATGGTTCAAAAACTTACGCTCGGGATCAATTGAATCATCCGAACAGTTTAGGACCATGTTCGTAAAGAAGTTTGCTACTTATCGCATAAAGAAGAAATCTCCAAGCACGCTGTTTAATATCTATAGAGGACCTGATGAACCTTTAGGGAGGTATATCGAGCGTTTGAATCTGGAGATTGGTAGAGTGAATGCTCCCAATGTTGACCTGGTCATCTCTGTATTGGAGCATCGTTGTCGGAGCAAGAAGCTTATAGAAGTGATAACATGGAACACACCTGATTCCATTGAGCAAGTGATGGACCTCGCTAGTAAGGTCATTGAAGTAGAGGAGGCAACCATGAATCAAGGGTTGATGGACTCGCCAAGAATTCATGGGGGCAAGGAGAATAAAGATAGAGATTGGAGGAAGGAGTTAAGTGGCAAAGATCGTGATCGCAACCGACAACCCTTTAAGAAGTTTGACAATTATACTCCGCTGAGAAAACAATTGGCGAAATCTACGCCATAGAGAAAGATAGCGGGTTGCTGAGAACCCCTAAACCGTTCCGAGAGACGGAGGAGACTAAGGTATCGAAGAAATATTGTAAGTTCCACAGGCAGAATGGGCATTTTACTAACGAATGCAAGGCTCTAAAGAACGAGATCGAACGACTCATTCAAGGGGGAAACTCATCGAGTACATCCTTGAGAATAGAGAGTCACGTGAAGAGAAGGCGTCATCTGGACGCAAGCGAGATAGATCCCCACACGAGAAGAAGGATGAACCAAAGCGTAAAAGGAGAAATGGGAATGATGATATCGAGAATGGAATCAATGTGATAGCTGGTGGACCTACTGGCGCAGACTCAGCCAAAAGTAGAAAACGCATCTCACGAGACATATACAATGAACGACTGAAGCGTCCTGAGATAGATCTTGTCTTTGCGGTGGACAAGTTGGATACAAGAATCACATTCGACGATAGCGATTTCGACAGCTTGTCTCCACAAGCTAAGGAAGCACAATACTTGAATTGCCCTATGGTGGTTTCCGTAGTGATTGCAAATCACGGGGTAAAGAGGATAATGATTAATAATGGATGTTCGTCCAACATCATCTTCATGGATGCTTTACAACAAATGAAGCTTGGACAATACGAGATCACTGATGTTAACTCACCACTAGTGGGATTTGGTGGAAGTGAAGTAAAACCCATTGGAAGGATCATGTTGCCAACATCTTTTGGCGTGAATCCGAAGAGGAGAACACTGAACGTGGAATATCTTATCGTTGACATACCGTTTGCATACAACGTACTGATTGGAAGGCCAGGGATAACGGCATTTGCTATGATCATCTCTACGGTGCATCAGAAGGTCAAATTTCCAACGCCTGGTGGAGTTGCTGAACTCACTACAAACTATCGTGATTCTTGGAGTTGTTATGTTACATCGACTAAACCTATCAAGGCAAAAACGGATCCAAATGTCGCGATGATTGACATACATCCAGTGGAGACGCCTGAAATAGGAAAACAAGTTGATACGGAGATGGTTCCTGCTACGCAAGTGTACCAAGAGATGGTGCAGGAGGATCCTACTCCTCCCAGTATTGAGGACTCCTTGAAGAAAGTGGAGGAAGAAAAAGAAGACAAAACGACATTGCGCTATAAAAAGAAGATGGAGATGGAGCGTCTGAAACCTTCGGGAGAGTTTAAGGAGGTGATTTTGTCGAATGATGAGCCTGACAAGATCATTAAAATTGGAAGCGAGTTGACGCCGGAGATTGAGAAAGTACTGTTGGAATGTTTGCGAAGAAACTTTGATGTATTCGCATGGACGGACTCGGACTTGAAGGGGATAGATCCTCGAGTAGCGGTACATCACCTGAATGTTAACCCAAATGCTAAACCCATCCGACAGAAGAAGAGACACTTTAGTGATGAAAAGAACAAGGCTGCGGAGTTGGAAGTACAAACAAAGCTTGCTGCAGGCCATATATTTGAAGTACGATACTCTGAATGGCTAAGCAACGTTGTACTTGTCCCAAAGAAGCCGACGGTATGGAGAATGTGCGTGGACTACACCGACCTGAACAAACATTGCCCACGAGATCCTTTCCCTTTGCCCAGGATCGATCTCGTAGTTGACTCTACAGCAGGGTGTGCGCTGCTAAGTCTTTGTGATGCGCAGAGCGGTTTCCACCAAATACTAATGGCAGTAAAGGATCAACATAAAATGGCCTTTATCACTGACAGAGGGATATACTGTTACAAGGTGATGCCGTTTGGTCTGAAGAATGCAGGAGCAACCTTTCAGAGGTTGGTTGCCAAGATGTTTTATCATCAAATCGGCAAGACTATGGAAGTTTACATTGATGACATGCTTATCAAAAGCCTAAAGGCGGAAGATCACGTGAAACATTTGGAAGAGGCTTTTGGTATCATGAAACAATACGGGATGAAGCTAAATCCTAAGAAGTGCACTTTTGGTGTTAAGGCTGGAAAATTTCTGGGGTACATGGTCAATGAGAGAGGAATCGAAGCTAACCCTGACAAAATTAAAGCTATAATGGATTTACCATCCCCCAAGTCCGTTCGAGAGGTGCAACGATTGGTGGGGAGGATCACGGCACTTAGTCGATTCATATCGCATTCTGCAAAAAAGAGTTTACCTTTTTTCAAGAAGTTACGCAAGACACCTAAGTTCATCTGGACTGATGATTGTGAAGAGGCTTTTCGCCAATTGAAGGTGTACCTTACGACACCACCATTACTATCTAAGCCCAAGGACAATGAGATGCTATATCTTTACTTGGCCATAACGACGAATTCACTAAGCACAATATTGGTGCGCGAGGAAGACAAGAAACATTTGCCTATCTACTATGTTAGCAAAGTGTTGAATGGGGCAGAGGTGAATTACCTGGAGATCGAAAAGCTAGCATACGCACTTGTAATAACTGCACGAAAGTTAAGACCATACTTTCAATCACATCCGGTTACTGTCTTAACTAATCAACCACTGAAACAAGTTATGGCAAAACCGGAGACATCAGGGAGATTGGTGAAGTGGGCGATCGAGTTAGGAGAATATGGCTTGGAGTACATGCCGAAAACAGCGATCAAAGCACAAAGATTAGCGGACTTTGTGGCTGAAACTATCTCAGAGGCGGAGCAAGCGCTTGATGTAGCAATGGTAATGGAAGATGTCAAAAGTGACAAACCTATAGTTGCAAGGGGAACTTGGACTCTGCATGTAGATGGATCTTCCACAAATGACGCTGGAGGTGCAGGAATTTACCTAAAATCGGCGGATGGTAGAGAATTCGACTATGCAATAAGGCTAAATTTTCAAGTGACGAACAATCAAGCGGAATATGAGGCTATGCTTGCTGGCATCCAAATGGCAAAATTGTTGGGTATAACGAACCTTGTAGCATTCACGGATTCACAATTGATTGCTAATCAATTTGAAGGAAGATATGAGGCGAAAGAGGCTTCAATAGTGAAGTATCTCGAAAAATTGAAGGAGGCGACATCAAACTTCGATACTTTCTCTATCTCGCAGATCCCTCGATCAGAGAATGAACGCGCTGACTCTTTGTCACGATTTGCAAGTATCGTCGAAGTGTTTGTTGAAAGGCGAGTAACTCTATTGGCTTCAGAGCAGCCCTCTATCGGCAAGGAAGTTGAGTCAAAACCAACGCAAGCATTGGACTACGCTCTGCCAGTAGAGATAGAGGCATGTTGGAAGGATGAGATTGTTGATTATCTTCAGAACGGGAACTTACCTAATGATCCTCAAGCGATCAGAAGGCTCAAGTATAAATCTGCAAGATTTACTATGTTCAATGGCGAACTTTATAAACGGTCTTTCGAGGGACCACTCTTGAGATGCCTATCTCCCTCACAGGCAAAACAAGTTTTACGAGAAATTCATGAAGGGAGTTGCGGAAATCACTCAGGAGGACGATCTTTGGCCCAGAAAATACTCCGACAAGGATATTTCTGGCCAACTATTATGAGAGATGCTATGGATTACTCAAGGAAGTGTAGAAGATGTCAATTGCATGCGAAGATCATTCATACACCTACACAACCTATGACAACCGTGAGTTATGGATGTCCATTTGATCAATGGGGAATAGATATCGTTGGACCAATGCCTAAGGCTACGGGAGGTAGAAAATGGTTATTGGTGGCGGTCGAGTACTATACAAGGTGGGTTGAAGCTGAAGCACTTGTAAACATTACAGAGGCTAATGTGAAACAATTCATCTGGAAGAACATCGTTTGTCGATTTGGAATACCAAGGGTCTTAATTTCCGACAATGGAAGGCAGTTCCAAGGTTTTAAGATTCAAGACTAGTGCAAAGACATGAAAATTGAGCAACGTTTTACATCCGTTACGCATCCCGAAGCAAATGGGCAAGTGGAGGCCACTAACAACACATTAGTGAAGAGTTTAGAGAAAAGGCTGGAGGGAGAAGGAGGAAATTGTGCGGATGAGTTACCAGGGATATTATGGGCATATCGCACAATTCCTCGTACCTCTACAGGAGAAACTCCATACTTATTGACATATGGATCTAAAGCAGTGATACCCGCTGAGATTGGAATGCCAACTTATCGTATTGTTACATATGATGAGGAGCAAGCATTAAGGGCAAGACAAATGGATTTGGAGTTGATCGGAGCAACGAGGGAAGCAGCATACCAACGTACTCAAGCGTACAAATCTATGATGGCGAAAGCATATGACAACAAAGTTCGTTTCAGGAACTTTCAAGTGGGGGACTTGGTACTTAGAAAAGTTGAAGCTACCAAGCATGTTGGAAAGTTGAAGCCAAACTGGGAAGGACCTTACAGAGTGGAGAAAGCAAGCTCAAAAGGATATTATTACTTACAAGAATTGGGTGGAAGGACTTTGTCACGCCCCTGGAATGTCAAGAACTTACGAAGGTTTTATAGTTAGAACACTAGTTTTCTAATGGCCTTGTGGCACCATAGGACCGTAGTTTCAATAATTAATTCGCTTATTCTTTTACGAATTACGAGTCCCTCTACGTGGATTCTCATTGTAATAGTTAGCAGCGAACTACGGGGACTTGATTCCTAGCCAACCTATATACGGCGGGATACGTAGGCAACTCGGAAGTTACTCGAGCTCAGTCCCAAAACTAATAAAATCTCTTATTTTATTCAAGTTTAGCCGTTGCCTACTATTTATCCGCAAGATTACAATCTATCTAGAAACATGAAGATAAACTCATACTGTCTACAAACTTTAAGTTTAAAAACTTAACAAAAACGAACGTTAGCTTCGTATAACGAGCACTAGCCTCGTGGAGTCAAGCACTAGTCCTTGAACTCCCGCGAACATAGCTTCGCAAGCGCAAACATAGCTTTGCACAACGAGCACAAGCCTCGTGGAGTCAAGCACAAGTCCTTGCACTCCCGCGAACATAGCTTTGCAAGCGCAAACATAGCTTTGCACAACGAGCACAAGCCTCGTGGAGTCGAGCACAAGTCCTCGTACTCCCGCGAACATTGCTTCGCAAGCGCAAACACAACTTTGCACAACGAGCACAAGCCTCGTGGAATCGAGCACAAGTTCTCGTATTCCCGTGAACTTAGTTTTGCAAGCGCGAACATTAGCTTCGCACAACGAGCACAAGCCTCGTAGAGTCGAGCACAAGCTCTCGCACTCTCACACAAACTTGTTCATAAAACTTAAGTGTTTTAGCAAGTAACAAATTTAAACTTAAAAAGTAGACACAAATGAGTGAAGATGTAACGAGACAAAGTAAAGACATTTCAAAAGACTTTTCAAGTCAAAACTGTACTAGCAAGCGATAAAGCGCTAAAATCGCGCAAATGTTAGCAACATATACTGTACGGAAAGAATGTACTAAAGCTAATGTTATGAACAGAAAGAAAAGATGTTCAAGAATATTAAAGACAAGGCACAGACGCCAAAAATAAGGGCACACAGGCCACTCTAAGAGATCAAGGCAGCAGATTCAGCCCAAGAGACTTCACGGCACCCTCGCTCTGCTCTTGGATATCAGCAAAAGACTCGTTCAGGGGCCCAGTATCATCGATAGGGGAAATCTGACGAGGAGCAGGAGCGGCAACAGTAGCATCAGGCATAGGCTGATCGCTGTCAGCAGGCTGATCCAAGACCTGAGGGCCGAAACCCATCTCACCCTCCTCCAGGGACTCATCTGGAGCAGCATCGGCAGCAGCAGCAGCAATGGACGAGGATGGCAGCTCATCAGCAAAGTCAGAGAGCCATACCTGTCGGAGAGGATAGAAGGAGGTGAAGGGATCATGCTTCGGCTCATCACCATCCACAGTCGCAGCAGGTTCAACAGAATGCGAATCGGCAACAGTAGGATCTACAGCAGCAGCACTAGAGGATTCGCCAACATCCGTGACATCCTCATTCAAGCAGTTGAGGACATTGAAATCCTCCCTCTTGAACCCAGGAGCAAGGGCACCGCGGGCGACGATGTCATCAAGGGCCATGTTGTAGCCCTTGGTCGTATCAAAACCGCCCCGCTCCATAGCAATCTGCTCCCATGTGGCTGAGCGGAAGAACTCCATGGCCACCATCACCTTGTCTTCATCGGGAAGCTCCTACGAACCAAGTAGAGGAAAAATAAGTACGTAACACAAAATCTCAAGGAAAAAGAAATCAAGTCAAGTACAATAGGAATACCTCAGTCATGGCCCTGTTGTAGCCATCCTCTTCAGCAGTCGCAAGGCGAGCTTGTGCATCAGCTAGCTCAGCCTCGAGCCTCACACGTTTTGCCTCAGCAGCAGCAGCAGCATCCTTCATCGTCCGGATAGTATCAACGTCATCGTCAACAAGGCCCGTGGCATGCTGGCAGTCGGTGGTGAACTGGCTGGACAGTCGCTTCTCCTCGGCGAGCTCCTTGTCAACGGCAGCTTTAGCAGTTTTCAGGGCTTCCAGCTCAGCCTGCACTGCCTTCAGTTCGTCAACAGCGGCGACGAGATGCTTCTCAACTTCAGCCTTCGCCTCCTTAGCTTGTTTCTCCAGTCGCTGAGCTTGCAAGGCTGAAGAGTGATGCCTATCCATCAGAGCCCTCTGTTGATCTTGAGTCGTCATCACCATATTGAAATTCTCCGCCATGGTCTGAATATTCACGAAGAACTACAAAAGAGGGAAAAAGTCAGTGATATTCAAGTACATATATAAAACAAAGATCAAGGAAAGCTTATAAATTCATATACCTCGCACAGAGACAAGGCAGTGCGACTGACTAGCTTCTCATGGCCCATCGCCTGGTAATAGAGCTGACGGTCGAAGTCAGACATGAATCCTTTGACATGTCAAAGGGCAGTAGTGTCTTTCAGTGTGAACTGCCCTGATTCGACAGAAGCTCGCACGATCTCCTCCACGTCAATGTCGAGATCGTCACCATCATAGGCTCGGTCCTGCGCGACGCGCTTACCCCATCGGATCTCCTCAGCAGTAGCAGCAGACCTCTTCCTAGTTGCTGCCTCAGGGTTGGTCTCATTGAAGCGACGAGCCGCTTCAGCAACGGAGGGAAGATGCACTCTTCCAGTCGAAGGTGCTGATGAAGGAGAAAGATCCGGAAGGATCGGCTCAGAACCGCCAGGTGGTGATCCAGGAGCAGCCTCAGCAGTCGACTGAGAAGGAACAGTCTCAGGCACTGGAGCTGGAGCAGGAACAGGGGCAGAAGCTGAACCCCTACCACGTCCCGACCCTCGAGTCGAGACAGCAGCGGTGGAAGGAGTAAGAGCACTGGCGCCTCTCGAACTGGTACCAGCCGTCTTCGCACCACAACGAATGGTCTTCTCAGGAATGGGCACTGAGGACTGAGGAGCGTTTGTGCCACGCTTCATAGCGGCCAGCCTCTTCTTCGTCTTGTCCATAACGATTCGCTCTGACAATCGCAAACAATGCAAAGGTTAGAAGACGACGAAGGAAGACTAAAAATCAACAAGTAAAAAGTACAAAAACATGCATAATGTTATACCAAAGACAGAAGGCTCAACGCCCGCATGATAAGTATACCCGCTGGCCCGCAACACTGGGGTGGTGGTCAACTCGAAAGCATCAAATTGATGTTCTTTCAAGTTTTTAATCACCGTCAGGGTGTAGACAGGAGGATCGGGGCGTCTCGGCGATGGACGGGCGTCCGTCCAAAGCCGCTTGAATCAGAATTCCTGAGGCTTGGATTCCTTGATGTAAAACCACTGTTTCTTCCAGTGAGCCCCGAAGCTCGTCTGCAGATCAGATAGGAAGCATTGCTTCTTTCGCGAGCTCAGATAGTAAAATCCGGCGTCTACACCTCTGTTACGGAATTTTACTATAAATAACTGCCAAAAACTGGCTACAGAGCACGGGAGGTCAAACACGTGGGTCAGCATCGCATAGCATACATCTGTGTGTATGCGTTGGGGGCAAAATGTGAAGGAGAGAAATTGAGCGAAGACATTATTTCTGAGACTATAGGGAAAATGGGAAAACGTAACCCACAATGAAGATAGCTACTAAATATAGTGAGACATCCTTCGGGCGGGTTATTTATCCTATCATCTGGTCCAGGAACGATAATTTCATAGGTGGCAGGGATGTCGTACGTATCACGATAGTAAGCTATATCATAAGGAAGAGAAGACGGAAATTGATCAAAGTTAATCAAGTTGGGCGGAGCAAGTTGTTCAGGAGAGTTTGCGGCAGGTATAGGCACATTATCAGCAACAGGTAAATAAGGCACAATGGGAAGAGGGTTCGGTTCATCCTCGTCATCTCCCAGGATGTCTACGTCTACCTCCATATCTGATGCCCTATCATTGCTATTTCTCTCATTGCTAGATGAGGTCTCATCACTGGAGTCGTCGCTATTGCCGCTAGTCGACGCATTATCCTTAGCCCTAGACGACTTAGACGACTCATACCTACTTTCTCTACTACTATCGGAAGACTCAAGATCAATAACTCGCGTCATAAAGAAGTTTAGGTTGAAAGTTTACCGGCACGAGGATCTAGATCTACCGAAACTTCTTCGTTCGGGTGAATTTGCTCGTAGGACCTCTGCGCAGGTGCAAAGAGTTTTGGAGCGCCCGGTAATCGGATTCGAGCAGGTTCCGGTTGCCGAGGACGATTTGGGGATGATGGACGCCTTGTGTTTGATTCACGAGGATTCCGATATGACGAATCTCGTGATGGATTGCGTGCGTTATAGTAGGCCCGTTGGTGCAATCGTGGTGGTGATGGACGACGTGGAGACCGGCTACGTCGAAGTCGCGCCGTCGTGAACAAATCTGCGCAAAAAATTTGAATATTAGCATTTTTAACAATTTTTCAAAAAATTGAAAAATTTTCTAAGTGTTATAGCTCGAATTTTCCTCAGGAAATTCGAGCTATATTTTCGAGCTATCAAAAACTCACCAAAGGATATAGTAAGCAAGAGATTTTTCGAGCTATTCAGTCAATTTTCGATCTATTTGGGGGTTTTTTCGAGCTATATGGAGTTTTTTCGAGCTATAATGCTAAACTTCCTAATTTGGGAGCAATTTCGAGTTATTTCAGCGCTCTTACTATATTTGGTAATTTCGAGCTATAAATTCGAGCTATTTCTCGAGAGCACTGGAGGAATGCTTAGGCGCGAAATGAGGAAATGAAGCTGGGAGTGGGGTATTTATAGGCGAAATGATGCGGAAATTACCAAAATGCCCCTAAATTCGACCTATTTCTAAATTCGACCTAGTTTCAGAAAAATTTTCCGGCAATTTCGAGGTATCTTTCTGGAGGGAAATTTCGAGCAATATGAAATTCGAGCTATTTTACGTAAAATTCGAGCTAATTTACGAAAAAAAAATTCTGGCATCCGAGTTGTCTTTTTCAAAAATAACTTCGACCTATACCAATTCGAGTTATCAAAAATAGTAAATTCGATCTATTTTTGAATTTTGCTATTTTTGGTCAAATTCTTGGTTTTTTACGCCGACGCCGATCTCGTTGCACGATTCTCGGTTATGTGACTTCTTTTTAGTTCGTATGACCAATGTTTGTACACATTACTCTTACGAACTGGGGGACTCCATGATGTACCATATTTCGGTACCGCCACGTCATAATATTCGATACAATACACGAACGTATTTCGGGACATATTATGCCACGTCAGCACCATTATTTTTTAATGCAAAATTACAATTCAAGGCAAAACTCAGAAATCGGCCCAAGTAGGCCCAAATTGAGCCCAAGCGAGATCAATTTGGGCCCGAAAAGGCCCGATTCGAGCTATACAAGCCCAATCCGAGCTATATGGGCTCAAATAAGATCTATTTGAAGGCCTAGGAGTCCAATTCGAGCTATATGGACTAAAGTCCGATCTATTTGAGGCCTAGGAGTCCAGTTCGAGCTATATGGGCCCAAATTCGACCTATTTGAGGCCCAATTCGACCTATTTGAAGGCCCAATTCGAGCTATTTCAAAATAGCTCTAATTCGACCTATTTTGAGTCATAGTTCTACTTGGATTGCACTTTTAGACGAATAAGGACTCTTATTACTATATAAGGGGGTCCCATGCCTCATTCTAAGGTACGTTTTTATTTTTCTAGCATTTAATTTCGAGCTATATACATCGAATTCGAGCTATAGAGCAATAATTCGAGCTATATTGCAATAGCTCTTGTTCGATCTATATAGAGTGTATTTCGAGCTATTTGAGGGTAATTCGATCTATTCGGGTTTCCTCATCACGGTTCTCAATACTATTTCGAGGTGTGCTAATTCGACCTATAGAGCTCAAATTCGACCTATTTGAGTAATTTCGAGGCATAATTTCGAGCTATTGTCTTCGACGACAATACCTCAAATTCCGACCTATCTGACTTGAGCGTCGGAGTGCCTTCACCGGAGGAGGCACCGGCTTAGTTTACGTGTGGTGTTGAGTGCAGGTTCTGAGCTCAAAAGCTGCTTAAGCATCCAACAGGAATTAAAGCAGTCTGACGTGGAGTGTTGGAGAGCGGACACGTATCCAGACGAAAATACCCCACATCATATTGAATTAATAATTATAATTCCAAATTTTATGTGCGATAAAAGTCTTTTAAGTTTAATGCTTAACAAATATTGTTGAACTCCACTTTGACTATATGAGAATCACCATTTAAAGAATTCGACATTATGAAAGTTTCACAAATTTATATCGTTTCACAAGAATTATTGTCATTAGTAAAAATGTTAGAGTTACTAGAATAGTTGAAAATTGGGTGCTTCAAACTATATTAAGGGCTTATATTATTCCCACCCATAAGTAAATCCTTTATGTGCTGCCACTCTTTGGAAATTATTTGAAGCGGCATGTTCAATTTTAAATAAGTAGTTCACCCACCAAAAGCCACATGCATGCATATGAGTTAATCAATTTGAGGAGGATAATATTGTTGTTGATAGCATCATTGGAGAACTTTTTTCTCCACCTTTATAGTATTTTTCAGCTTAAACTCTAAAATTTATGTGTTCAATGCTCATTTCTTTTTCCTTATCCTTCAAATAACTCTTGAAGTCAGAAGCAGCTTCTCAATAGAATCCCCTTGAAAATACCGACTCAAGACAATTCTCTCAACACAAATTTCATGGATAATTATTTGAATTTCTTACGCTTAACTAACCATGATTTTAGAGTCCACTGTCTTGTAATTCAAGAACTAATTCAAGGAAAATATCTCGGTACCGACATCTTTAGTTTTGTAATTATAGTCCAAAGATTCTCATAACTACCTTGTTGTTTTAATCACAATATAAACACTAGACAAGATGTTTGTCAAACTATTTAGCACATAGTTTTGGTAAAGAAAGACAGAATGCTTGTAAGCATCGATTTTCTAAGAGATTGTGCAATGATTTCACCCTATCTATTAGAAGGATGATCATAGATCACAAATCTTGCAAGATTAAATATTGTTAAATAGAAAAACATTTTTCTTAATTTTCAAAACTCAACAACAAAGCATATTGTCTTCAAAAAAATAAATTTTAGATTCAGATTCAATGAATATTTATCTTTCTATAGAAAAAAAGGTACTCAAGTAATGAATGAAAAGTGTTACTATATAAATTTACTTCCAGATTTCATGTAGTATTTAGTGATTGTTATTAAAATTACCATGCTTTTTTACATTTGTGTCGTCATTTATTTTTGTGTTCTATTAGATCATTTTTATATTAACAATTATATTTTTCTTATCTTATTATTTTTTTTATAATTACTTGTATAGCTTTTATGTAAATTAACCTTGGTTTAAATTAAGCATAACTTAGTTTTTGTACAAATTTTAATTTAAATTTTACATTAAATATTAAAGCAAAATAAGTAAATTAGCCCTCCCCAGATTAAATTCCTGGATATGCCCTGCTAATGATATTATGTGATAAGCGTTGACTAATTTTATCCTTAATAAGATAAATGTGTGCTGATGTTTTATGTTTAAGGAGTTTATTTTTTGAAGGACTTAAGGAATGAAAGATATACTAGAATTATTATTTATGGTCGCCTATATTGACTAGGATTCTTAAGAGATTGTATAAATAATATCCCTGCCTTATTTGAGTAGGATTAGGATACGTGGGCAATTATCTAGGAATCAACTTGTTTAGTTATTTTCTATTTTATTACTATTGTCATTTTACTATGTAATTTCAATAATTATGTAGTTAAATTTAGGAGTGGAGTAGTGGGGTTGGTTAATTAACTATCACCATGTTGTTCCTTATTATCTCTTAGTACGTATTGTAATTCTCATTATGAATATTAAGAAAAATTGAAGTCTTCTTCTCCCTCTCATTTTGTTTGGAGTTTTCGTTCCGACTCGAATAGGAACAATGAGCCTTACTATACGTAACATTGGTGCTCTCATTGAGAGGTGATTATCATGAGTCGCAAGAATCAATCGCAACAGCCTTCTGAGGAAGTGTCTTTGGCTGATTCTATTCGACAATTGCAAGCGAAACTGGCTGAAGTCAAATCAAATAGTGAACAACAGCTTGTTGATTCGCTTCAACAATATGAAAAAATAAGGGATGACAACAAGGAGCGAATGGAGACTATGATGGTGCGAATGTCGGCGTTGATTCAAAATGCAGTAGCGAGAAACGTTCCTCCAACGGTGCCAAAAATTAGATCGTATGAAATCGAGGAGCCTTCATCGGAATCACAGACCCGATCTACTTTTCGCAATCCAGAATTTGATGAACAGGATTTGTTTAAAACTCAGAAGGTGCATCTTGCGCAGTTCGACGGAACCGATCCATTGCTTTGGATTTTTTATGTTGAACAATATTTCGATTATTGTCAAGTAAGTCCTGAAAAGAGAATGAAAATGGTTTCTTTTTATATACAAGGGCAAGCACTAAGTTGGTTTATGTGGATGAGAAATAATTTTCAACTTAGTACGTGGGCTGATTTCACTCGTGCTTTGAAATTATGGTTTGGACCTTCTTCATTTGAAAATCATCGTGTTGTTTTGTTTATATTAAGGCAAATAGGTAACGTTGTTGAATTTCAGTCTGAGTTTGAAAATTTGTTGGTGACTGGATTACCATCAGAAGCAATTTTGGATTGCTTCATATCTGGGTTAAAGAGTGATATCCAACCAGAGTTGGCGATCTTAAGACCGGTGGATCTGAGAGAGGCGATTGGACAGGCTAAAGTGATTGAAACAAAATTGCAAAGTACGTAGAACATCTCTTTACGATACCCGGTGGTCCCAAATGTGATTGCAGCAAGACCCGTAACAAGCGTGAGTTCACCGCCATTGTTACCTGTGCCACCAAGACCAACTGTGAAAGAACCTTTCCGAAGGTTGTCACCAACTGAAGTACAGGAGAAGCGCCAAAAGGGTTTGTGTTTTCGTTGCGATGAAAAGTTCACCCCAGGACATAAATGAAAAAGGGCACAGTTTTAATCATAACACTATAACACAATTTTGATGTTGAAGTTTCTGAAATAGAGAAGGCTTTCGAAGATGAACTATATTTGGGGCAGACACGTGTTGTTTGGATGTTGCAGTTGGATGCCGCAGTTGTATGATTTGCCTTTTATGTTGGCCCATGAGGACATGGGCAAAGTGAAGGGGAGGGAAATGATACGTGGGCGATTATCTAGGAATCAGCTTGTTTAATTATTTTCAATATTATTATTATTGTCATTTTATTATGTAATTTCAATAATTATGTAGTTAAACTAGAAGTGGAGTAGTGGGGTTGGTTACTTAACTATCACCATGCTATTCCTTATTATCTCTTAGTACGTATTGTAATTCTCATTATGAATATTAAGAAAAATTGAAGTCTTTTTCTCCCTCTTATTTTCTTTGGAGTTTTCGTTCCGACTCGAATATGAACAATTAACCTTACTATACGTAACATATTAGGTTATTCCCTTATCTGAATATCTTATGAGATTGTGTATATCTTTCATAAAGATCGTGTTCCTTCTTATGTATCTAAATATTAGATTAAGGAGATATGTGCCTAAATTACTTTACGATCTTTCCTAAAGCATGCTGATTGAATATTCATATGAAAAGAATAATGTGCAAGAAAGTCATGCTATTGAAATATCTTAGTTCTCGTAATTAAGATATTCTGTGAATTATGGAAATTGTTTCATGTTGTTACAACTTGCAACTGCACTATTTGTTGTTACAACATCGGTACGTGACCTGCACAAACTCTATTGGCAATATTTTACCCAAGCGCATGTGTGCCAGTAGTAAAGGGTTGTAAATCACAACCTCAAATATTGATTCCATAGGGAAGCTTTCTCGAATAATTGTGCAGGGATATTAACAATTAAATCTAACTTCTATTTAACTAACTTAGTGAAAATAATATCAAATGAAATTGGGGATTTTGTTTGTGTTTAAAAAGATTGAATATATTGCAATAAAAGAACTAGCCCTGGAGTGTCAATTTCATCGGATTCCCGCGACAGTTTAACTCACATTAATCATTGAATTCTCAAATTGTAGTATTTCATTATACATAAATACACAAATTATAAATGGTAATACTTCAATAATTGAGAATATCAATTCAAAACATAAACTTCACAATCACATAAATCCGACTACTCCCTAATTCCAGAATTTGTGGAATTAGCTACTCATACTTTGAAAAAATAACATAATTCAAAAATATATATGAACATAATAAATTAAATGAAAGAAATATCAAATCTGATGAACATGTTTCCGTCTCCTCCAAATTCTCAAAAGAATATGTCGTCGTCTTCTACAGATGAATGAAAACTAATCTAACTCTCCTGAATACAAGAAATAATGATCTTTCTCAATTATTGTGAAACTCTAGCAGCAATCTCTTCTTTTCCAGCCTTCATGGTTGTTCTAGATACTCTTTTTTCTTTTTCTCATACTCTCCACTCTACTCTTTAATCTCCAGTAGAATTTCTTTTAGCAGACTCCCGAATTCTATTCAATAAGACCCAATTATTCTTGTTAAAAACGAGATTTTGCAGAACAGCTTCTGCAACAAGCGATCCCTTTCTATTCTTCACCGAAGGTAAGCGATCGCATTGACCATACGACATGTCCTCTTCGCTTTTCACATCGCTGTAGACTCGGATTTAATTATTTTTTCTTCCTAAGAAATCACCTAAGCGCTCTCTTTCTCTCTGCACACATCGCTTTCTTTGTCTAAGAGATTGGTAAACGTTCGCTTATTATTTTGCTTTGCTCAACTTCTGCGATGATTTCCTCATATCTTTTTTTCTGGAACTCCAAATTCACTTATGTTTCTTGTATTACGCTCCTGCTTCAATCCTCTTTAAGATCATATCAACCTTGTGTCCATTATTCATTCTAAAACTTACTTTTTAGCCTTGAAACTGCTTGCATTCGCCAAAGGACTCTCAAACACTGAAAAGGATAAAAACAAAAGTTAACGACTCAAAATACTCAACACTTCACAATAAAATCAACTTAAAAGTGTTTGTAATATGAGTATAAAGTATACTCATCAAACACCGCCAAACAAACGTATTGTTAGTCCTAGAGCAATCAAAACAGACAAACAGACACATCGAACACAGATTACACTGCTAGACTTCACAGATGGTGATTCGTCTTTTCACATTCAAACATAACTCTCTTTCAACAAAAGGTTTTCCTTTCATGTGTGATTCATTTGGTTCAGGAATTAGAATTGATCTTTAAAGGTACACCTCTATACTTCAAAATGCTTATGACTAGCTATTTCACAAGTTAGCTATGTGTGCTCAGTGGTGTGGACAGTAGATATTGAATTTGCACAAAGAAGAAGATCCAACCGAACAATCTCGAGGATTTAATACTAATGCGCAAGCGGAAGATCGATCTAGACGAATGATACCATGTGAAGAACTAGAATTGAAAGACTTTCAATTATTGAACTGAAAGTTACATGAATTGATGATTGAATGATTCAATCATCTCGAGAAAATCGGGGAAAATTACATGAAAGAAAAGTTAAAATAAAACTGAACAGAAGAAGCAAACTATTTATTCTAAAGTAAGCTTACAACGGCTACTCTCTAATAATAGAAAGCGCACACATTAAACTAACTAACTAACTTATGAAAGATTACTTAAAATAAAAATAATAAACTTCCGGTTTGAGTGAGTCAGCTAAGAACCCACGAGACACAGTTCAGATTAGAATTACTTGACTGGGGATTCTTTTATACGGGAAATAGTATGATGGGGGCAAGAGTGGTGCTCTTGCCACCCTCAGATCGCGCCACGTGGACAAGCTTATTTTCAATGGTCGATTTTTCTCTTTAACTGGCTTCTACCTTTAGCCAATAATATATTGACACGTGTAAGGGTTAAATCTGAAAGTAGAACCGTGGTTAAGTTTTGAAATTTTCAGATGGCGCCTTTCTCTCTCCACATCACTATTCATTCGCTCAGATCTGCCTCATTCTCTCTCTTTTCACTCTCCAAAATTTTACCCAGCTTCCTCCTCCACGCTGACGACGGTGAACGGCCCCCGCATCGGCGGCAGTGTCCCCGTCTGGGGCGGCCTCTTCTCCACCTTCGACTGCTCGATGGTTTACTTAAGGCAAAAGGAAGATCCGTCTGCTTCGTCGTCGTATTGGCCTGGGATTTGGTTTGGTCGAGAGAATGAAGAGGAGAAGAAGAGTTAAGACGGAGATTCTCGAGAGCTTTGATTCGCGTATGCCACCTACTTTCGAGTTCAAGTGGTCTGTTTCTTATTTTCATTTGTGGTCTGCCCTATTTTTATATTGTCTCGAGAAGTTTGTGAGACCATTGATATGGTATTTGGAAATGGGAATTTAACGAATTTAGTGATCTTATTATATTGTCAATTATTTAGAGTAGATTGGATGTTAAATGATTCATATTATGCAACTATCTTGGAAGTTCTGCTGTGGGATAAAATACTTACTGCATATGAGGAAAGGATTTTTTTACTATTGAAGTTTTGTGGTGACAATTGGTGATGGTTTTACTTATTCAGTTCATCATCCCATCTGTGCTTATAATAGATTTACATGATGTGTTGTAGTTTGAACAAGTTGTCCCCTTGCAGATTTGTTCTGCCTTCTTCACCTAATAAATTATCATATTAACTGTTACTTCAGAGCCAATTTGTGTGTTGTGTTTCATGTGGCTGGGCCGTTGGAGAGTCAGGTGAAGAATGTACTGACCTGCGTCACTTCCCCTGCTTCTTGAATAACAATAGACTTAAGGTGAGTTGAGGGGTGTTTGCACGAGCTTGTAAATGCAACGTCATTACTACTTTTGCTTAGAGTTATTTACAATTTTTTTAGTTGAAAGAATTTGCAATTGAGAACAATTGAATTCCACAGAGATTCTCTGTAGTTCTGAAATTTTCCCCAAAAATTGAATCTATATACATGCATTTTGTATCTCTAGATTTCTTTGAAGTAAGTTTGTTAGGAATTCTCTGTAATTCTGCATTTTGCGCAAAACTGAATCTGTATATCAGCTTATATACATGCTTTTAGTATCTGTAGATTTTTTTTAAGCGAGTTGTTTATGAATTCTCTGTTGTTTTGTTAAATGACTTAATCTGTATATTGTGGTTGCTGACCATTTCATCTTTCTATTGCATAATTTGAACAATTGGTACTGGTTGCAATTGCGGGCGAAGAAAGTTGTTGAGTGATGATGTTGTGGTTTCATTGGCAGATAGTTCCTGGGAAATACTCCATGTATCTTGCTCGGGTGTTACGGATTTTGGGCTTTTTCATGCTGTAAATATCTGCACTAACCTAAGAGCAGTGGATATCAGGTAGTTTTTTAGAACGAATCATTAGTTTCTTGCCCGTTTAGACGTGAATAAGTAAGTGAATTTTGTATAAAGAGTTTTAATTGCATCGCTTATTGTTAATTCATGTTTAATGGTGTTAATCGTGGTCTTCAAGTTCATATTCAGTGCATAATACATAATTTCTTTTTTCAGGTACCTTGCTTGGATCAAGGTTTCTTTCTACTCTACTCCAAGGCGAACAACGAGTAGGTGTTGGGGGCGATGAACACTCACTGCCGCCACCGCCATTCGATTCCTTTGAAATGAAGAAATAGCCTCCATTTTCTATTACAGTTTAGTAGGATTATTTTGTAATTATAGAGTTCACGTTTAAGATTATATTTTTTATAGCGGTTATGTGATATTACAACTTGATTATGGTAGATAGTGAATTATATTTTTGTTATTGTATTGTGATTATTTATAGAGATATTGTTATAATGACAAGATTAATCTTACTCTTTAGTTGTGATGAAATGCCTTTCTTTGTTATTTAATATTTTTCATTGTAATTTATTTTATTCAAATTGCCATCAATGTTTACAATGAATATGATGGATTATATCATGTAAATACAAGTTATAAACAAAAGTATAGGTTTGATTATACATGTAAACACTTGTATAAAAAATAATAACTATAAATATTACAATAAATATAAAATATACATAATTAAAAAAGTTTGTGTGCTGATGAGAACATAGATTTTGCTCTCTGTTCTGGTGCTTTTAGTTGAGAACAAAGAGCAAAAAAACTGCTTTTTGTTCAACAGAAACGGAGCAATTCTTTTGCTCTTTGTTTGCAGATTTTTTTTTTTGCTCTCCAGGGCCTTTTGCTTGAGAACAGAGAGCTAAAAAACTGCTCTGTTCAGCAGAAACAGAGCAGTTTTTCTGCTTTCTATTTCAACAAAATAGTGAGCGACTTTTTCTTCTCTTCTTTAACTTGTTTTTTACAGCACAAATTGCTATGTTATTAGTCCTTATGAGTAATGAAAACAATCAAACAACAATAGAAAATAACTAAATGGTCTTAAAAATTAAATATCAATACAACTTTGAATTCACATTTTATCTTGAGATTGAAACACACTAGTCAAAAATTAAACTAAAAACATAACCAAAAACTCTTCCTAATCGAAGAAGTTCCAACTCATGTTGTTAGGATATCCATTTGGAGCAATCAAATCTTGATTAGTAGTTCCCTACACAAAACAAAACCATAAACACATATAAGATTATGCATGTCAAGTACATAAAACCAAAGAAGATTATGCTTATCAGCAACATACCATTGGAAAAAACCCATTAAATTGAGAGGGAAGTAACATCTCTCGAGAAAGTTGATTTTGTTTCACATTTGTTGTCTCTTGTGATGGACAATTTTCTTCAACTTGTTATGAGCTTCGATTTTTCCGTTTTGCATTTTTTGATGTCCTCCCTATAAATTAGAACAATTAAAAATAATAGAATGAAGCCAAAAATTCAAAGCATAATATTTAAAAATCACAAATCTTACTTGAACTTTCAGCTTTGCCCTTTCCTTTTTTATTTTTGTTCTCCCAATGACGCTTGTTGACATTTGTAATTCCTCTTGTTTTGGCAATAATTGGATCACGCACAAGTACTTCATCAAGATTATTATTGTCTTTGCCCATGGCAAAATCACTTGTAGTGTCATCATTTGAATTTGTGTTTTCAAATATATTATCAACTACTTTTTTAAGACACTCAACTGCCTTTTGCACCTCATCTCTTGCCTTTTTATGTGTTATGCTCCGGCTTGCAACATCACGGAAGTCCCTTGATACACTATTGAAGTACGCCATTCCGGATAAATAGCTACTATCACCTATATTCATCATTTTCCAACCTTCTTCGCCACTTTCATATTGCCACAAATCCATCTTGGCATCTTTAGTCCATCGTTTCTTAATGTACTTCTCAGGTATACAATCCATCTCAAAAACACACAATACTTTCAAAGCATGGCTGCATAGTATACAAAATGTTTCAAACTTGTGGCAACTACACCTTACCTCCACATTCTCACTATCAAACTCAACAATCCTACTTTTCAACTTTGAATCATACGATTTAACCATGTACCGTGACAATGAAGGCCACCGTATACTCGTTGCGGAGTCCCCATACTCAGTGTATCTTTGAATTCCTTTGCAAACATATTGTAGATGTCATTTGTATAAAAACTAGAAGCATGCTCCAACAAAGGATGTTTCACAAAAAGTGAAGGCTTGTTATGACGACAGAAAGTATCCTTTTCTTTTTCATTTAATCGCCAATCACTTTGAGCTTCTTGATAACCAATGACACAATTAAGCAAAGTAGATGTCTTGTTACCAAATCTAGTTTCCAATACAGCATTTGTTCCCTCACTCCGAGATGTAGCCAAAAGTCCGGCACTAAAAATGTTATTACTAAAAACTGAAGCCCACTTGTACCTCAAATCATACATGGTGTTGAACCAACTTTTGCTTTTGTCACTAATATCAAAAGTCATCATTCTACCCCAAGTTGCTTCAAACTCATCCTCTGTTTCACAATCATTCATACATTTTCCCCATAAACGATGAAATTCAGAATCATTATTCAAACTACCAAAATGAGATGGAGCATTTTGATTTATGTGCCATTGGCATAGCCGATGGTGTGCTAAAGGAAAAACAGTTCCAATTGCCTTCATCATAGCTTGACATTGATCGGTAAAAATAATTTGTGGTTGTTTATCATGCATAGACTCAAGAAATTTCCGTAACAACCATTCAAAAGAACTTGTTATTTCATCCGACATAAATGCTAATCCAAACATGACATTTTTATTATGATGATTTATTCCAACAAAAGGAGCACATATCAATTCGTACTTGTTAGTGCGATAAGTGGTATCTAATGAAAGCACGTCACCGAAACACATATAATCATTCAAACTACGCAAGTCCCTAAAAAAAAAGTTCATAAGCCTATTCTCATCATCTAATTCCATATTCCAATAGAAATCCGACTCTTTATTTGATCTTTCCTTGAAATAATCAACTAAGGCCAAAGAGTCTGTGGAATCAATTTTTAATTTTCTTATGTAATTATATACATCTTGAGCCGTGAAACCCACATTTTCCCGCCCTTGTGCCAGATTTTCTAACAAACGAATAGATTCAACAGCTGATATTCCCGATTTCAACATAGCGGGTATAGCTATTTGTTGCTCATCTGTTATATTTCGACCCGATCTTAACAGATATGTTTGATCCGGAGCATACATTTCATGATTATGCTCTTTATCAAATCTTGCCACCATCCAATGACTATTTTTTCTCCGTGTAATTTTGAGTTGTGCCTTACAACAACTTCTTGACGTCGTTTTTAGGTAGGCAGGTATCTTATTTTTAGAACGTTTTTCATCTTTATGACCTTCACAAGAGCACACAAAAAATTTTCCTTGTAACCCACTACCATCCTTAAACATTTTTACCTTTTCTTACGCTGAAACCTTTAGCAGAAGCATATTTACAATATAATGCATGTGCTACGTGCTCATTCTCAACAGATTTACCGGGTTCTAATCGACTTTCCATTTCTTCAATAGTCAAGTCGATAGAAGCTACCTCTTTTTCGGCTTATACTTCATCATTAGCAATTGATGATCCCTCAACTTGTTCGGCATTGCCAGAGTTATTGTGTTCTACTCCTTCTCCACAATTTAAATCTACAAAATAAATTAGAAGACAATTAACATATGATAGTAATTAAATTAATCATTATCAAATAAGTAATCATATGCATTACCTGAAAATTCTTCAAATTTATCGGTAGGGGATGATGAAGTTGGATGATTTTTCATTATGTTAGATCAAAATCAACACCTATACAATTATTTTTATCATTGTTAGTTTCAGATTTCTAAAGCTTATTCAAATAACTATTAGTTTTAATTAAATGAAAATAATAAATACAAAAAATAATGAATAATAACTACCATTAAAATGAAAAAATAAGTACCTCATGAAACAAATGTTTACCATTAAAATGTATAAAAGAATTCAAAAGTAACAGTACTATAACTAAACTTTGTAAAATGATTAAAATAAAACTACATAAAAGATATAGAAAAATGTCATAAAAAATGCTCCTAGGAATTTCTATTATTTATGTTTACATAGACATCTAATTGTTTTCTACTTGCTTTAAGGAACAAATATTAAAGTATTGAGTTTTTTTTTTTGTCTTTTTTGAATGTGTATTTTACTGAAATATTATATTTAAGAAATTTTTAGCTTTAATATATAACCTTGTCTTCACTAATTTTTTTCTTGTACACTGTCTCTTTGTAAATGTTATTAAAATAGTTAACTCATCATAAATATAAAATATACACTCAAATGTTAAACTAGTTTATCATCCTTTATTTTATTTACTACATGAAAAAATAAGAGAAACATAATATTTAGTTGTTAACTTCATGTCATTAAAAACATTTAAAGAATGTCTTATCTCTCCTTATCTATAAAAAATTTATAGAATATGTCCATGCTTTCATTTTATATTTATTTAATAGCTTTATTATATGTTAAATGGTAATTAGAAAGTTCATTTTGTGCCCATAATTTTGAATGAATAATCTGGTCAACATTCAACATAATTGGGAGTCAAATTACGTACGCTTACATATTCAAATTTATTTACTGTTAAGATATAGATGGTAGATTAGCATCAATCCTCAGAAAAGATTTTGTTTCTTAAATATTACTCAGGCATATATATAGGAAGATTATATATATATATTACAAAATTAGTATATATCTATTACTATAAAAGAGGTATATTTTTATTCATCACACAATCAACATATAATATTTCAATGTAATATATAAAGATAAAAAACTCAAAAAATTCGAAGAACACAAAAAAGGGGAAAAAAACTTACTGCAGCAGGCGGCGTGGACGGCGGCGGCGGGGGCGGAGGCGGCAGTGGTAAAATGTGGCGGCGATGGGCGGCAATGGTGAACGGAGCAAGTAGAGGTATGGTATTTTTTTTTTACTTTGTACTGTAAAAAGCTAGGGTTCTTAAGAGGTGAATTTTTAGTGAGAGAATTTTTACCTGTAGTTTGTAAGTAAAGTAAAATCCTAAACTAACCATTGCACATTTTTTTTCATTTTTTTAACCTAATAAGTTAACTATGGTTGAAGAAGGAGACAACTATGACACATGGCAAATTTTTACTGGTTGATAGTTTAATATGTAATATATAAAAAGAAAAATAAGCAATTTCCACGTGGCGCGATCTGAGGGTGGCAAGAGCACCACTCTTGCCCCCATCATACTATTTCCCCTTTTATACATGGTTGAACATTTTTACAATGTTTCTTTGACATCAAGTGGTCTTGGCTTGGAAAATCTATTTCATTACGCTGCAAATGAAATAAAGCTTAATGTTTTCTAAAAGTAAGATATTTGACTCTCTATTATCTAATGACTAATATCATTCGTGCATATTTAGAGCGCTCATCGTTTCTTTCTTGAAACTAAGCTGTTTTTTAATTCACTAGAAAAGCCTACACACGCGGGACCCGCGTGTAAATTTTGTTTTAGTGTTAAATTAATGCATTGTTTATTCTAGCAAGCACAATGTGTAATTTTTGATAAATTTAAATTAATTTTAAATATAGTGGGAGAAGATTAGTAGTTACATTTATAAATATTTATCCAAAAAACCGGTTAAAAATTGAGAGATTTTAAGGGAAATGGATTTCTATGTTTTGTACGTGGAAGTTTTGTGAAGAGAGAGAAAAGTGGATATCACTTGAAAAGTCAAATTTATCCTCTTGATTAGTTTGGTGATGGATGAAAATAAGGGTACTTTAGGAAAACTATTAATTTGGTACAACAACTGCAAAATATGTAAGAGTGAAGGGTTTGCTTTTAATATTATGACTTCAAATTTCATTTGCAAGCATTATAGATTTTAAATCATTTTGAAGTACCTAAGATAAACTTGTGCCTTTACTAGGTCATGACTCATGTGTCTTACAGTGGTACGATTTATTGTACCTCTTATTATGCTTGATTTACTAAAGACATCTTAGAAAGTGACAATTATCAATTTTAATCCTTTTAATCAGATATAAGTATTTTCTGTAGTTTAAGTTTCAAACACGGCCCTAATTATTTTGAGCTTACACCCAAACATTTTTTTTCCAGTGGGGTGTTTTAATTATTTTTTCTTTCTTTCTGGCGAGCCCAACTAAACATGGTCTTTCGGCCTTTCTATGAACAAGAATATTTCATGGACATTTTGATCTTTCATGGTTCTGGTCTTTTAGAAATTCCTTCAAGTAAATTTCATTTGTAATGTTTAAATCATTCTGCTCTATCTTTTTGTGTATAATTGTATCACAAGAGTTGGGAAGTAACATGATAAAATATATTAGTGACTGAAAACTCTGTATTTTCTTCCATGGGCTTGTTTTGGATCAGGAAAAAATTAATACTCGTTAGTCCTAACTGAAGCAAATCGTTCATTTTTTGTTATTTTCGACAATTGGACTGGCTATCAAGTTGTACGATAGCGTATTGCAACCTGAAATTATTATTTTATCATATGCACCCTGAAATTCTTGATTTTTAACAGTTTTGTTCCTTAATATAGTTTTTATAAGAAAAATAATAATTTAGTATTATAAAATTATTTATATAGTAACAATCGACAAATAGCCAAAAAATTGAAACACAAGACAGTATATGCAGCTAAAACATAATTAAATAAAAGGATAAAAGCGTTAAACCCTTGGTACTTTAACCATGTTGCATTTGCCCCCTGTTTTTTTTCTATTGGCAACGTGTTCCTTGTACTATGGATAAATAAGCACTTTATCCCGTAAGTCTTTTTTTAGCCGTTGGATTTAGACACGTGTCTTTCCTTTTCGCCGTTCGATTTGGCTCCAAGAGCAAAGTGCTTATTTTTTCAACAGTATCGGAGACATGTTGCCGGAAAATATAAAATAGGGAGCAAAGTGCTATTGGGCCATAGTATACGAGGTTTGAAGCTTTTATTTACTTAAAAAAATTAGTTGAGAAACGGAAAAAGTGAAACAAGTTGAAATATAAATTTATGTTTTGAAAAATTATACAATCGAAGTTAAAATAAATATATTGTTATAAATTAAGAAGGGGAAAAATAATAATAGAGATAAAAGCGTCAAACCCCTCTACTATAATGGGTGTAGTGATTTGGCCCCCTTGAACCTTTTTTTTTTTTTGCAACAAGCCCCCTGTAATATGGATAAATAAGCACTTTTTCCCCTCAACTATTGGCTTGAAAAAATAATTTCTCCTTGATCGAATTTTCGGCAATTTTCGCAGGAATTTGAAACGTGAACATGATGGTTTATCACTATTTAACCCCAGATTCAATAAAATGCCATTTTTTCACTTCGATTTTTGTTATATTTTATGAATTTCCAAACTCTAAATTTTGATAATTTAAACTAGGGTTTGAAAATTAAGAAAATATAACAAAAATCGAAGCGAAAAAAGAGCATTTTATTAAATTTGAGCTAAATAGTAATGAACCCTCATGTTCACGTTTCGTATTCCGGCGAAAATCGACCGGAAATTCGATCGGGGGGCAAAAAGTTTTGTTTATCCATAATACAGAGGGCTTGTTACCAAAAAAAAATTGGGGAGCTAATTGCTACACCCCTATAGTATTGGGGGTTTGACGCTTTTATCCCATAATAATATTACCAATTTTTCTAGCAAAAGCGTCTACCCTCTTAGGGACTGTTGAATATTTATTTTAATCGTGGAATACTCAATTTGCCGGCTACTTTCTATGTAAATGTCAAAAATATCCCAAAATGAACTTAATTTACTATATTGATTATAATTAAGAATTTAAGACAAGACATGATGTTGATCCATATAGCGTCTGACTGCTTGATAACAAAGGGCAGGCATTTAAAGTTTCTTAAGCAAATTGACGGTTTGGAATAAAAATTATATTACTAAAGCAAAATTTGTTGGTGACTTTTTAAATTAATAAATTTCATTCTAAGGTGGTGTTTGCAATAGCTTATATAATAAGCTTGTTCTCTACTTTTGTTTAAGCCACTTTAAGTGACATTTGACAAAAAGTCAGAGTGTTTGCAATTTTTTTTAAAAGCTACTTAAAACATTAATTAGGTGCTTGAAAAATTAACGATAAGTGACTTCTTCTTTTAAAAACTTTTTTAAAATAGCATATTTTCAAAAGCAGTTAGAGAAGCACCACTCACCCTGCTTTTACGGCTTGTGCTTTTTCTGACTTTTTTGAAGACAAGCAGAAGCAAAAGTCAGTGTTGCAAACACTGAAAATGTGCTTTTGCGACTGTAAAAGCCAAAAAACTCCTTTTATAAGCATTTGCGAACACCACTTAATTCTTAGTCAAATACTATAAAAATTAAGTGTATAGATTTCCATAATACATCATTTATTAGCTAACTATTCCTAAACAATAAACACTCTCTCTTCTCACAATCTATTTTGATTCCAAAATAGGTCCTTAGGGAAGATATTGATGATCAAAGATGGGGTACCTCTTCTCTCTTGTCACTAACAAAAACAAAGGCGTCCTTTCAACTCTTACAGTGGTGGATTGAAATGGGCTTCGCCTTCATTGAATTATGAGCGGAGGACGGAGATTCGTTAGGTGGTCCTCACTCTAATAAATTTCTAAACCAGCAAAAATAATAAGAGATTAGGAAATATTAAATTTCTGGCTGATAAATAAATGTTGACATTATTAACGCATAATTCATATTTTCTTATATATATCTCTCTAATTGCTTTTATTTATCATATATATATATATATATATATATATATATATATATATATATATATATATATATATATATATAGAAATAAAGCAAAACTAAAATTATGTAAAAGTCTTTAAATTATGAATTAGCCAGATATACTGTAAACTCTGTAATATTTCATTAAAATTATTTTAAATTGAAAACCAGGTTCGCAGTAGAATTTTACAAGTATTGAAAAAAAAAAAAAAAAGGAAGAATAACTGTGCATAGCCATTAAAATGAAAACAAAGAAATTAACTCCATTAGTAAATATTGCAAATGAAAAGAATGATAGTCATTCAATTGAAATAAATAAAGTAGTAAGCACGTGAATCATTTTAACTTAAATTATTTATGCTTATAAGCAAGTCTTGTTTATAGTAGTGTTATAACAAAAGCAAGATATATGCACACTATTTTCCATTTAATTTTTAGCCTACGTACGTTTTTTTAGCATGAACCTGATTTTTAGATTAGGCTTGTAGAAAATCAAGTTAGTTTATAGTTTAAAGACTCGCATATTCAACTATATTTCTATTTTAAAGAGTTTAAATATGACGATATATGAATTATGAATTACAAAAGTCAACTTCAAATCATATACAAAAACATTAAGTTTAATCAATATTACACAATCTCTTACAATTTTTATAGATTTAAAATCTTGATTTGAGTGAGAAAGAAGCAAGATTGTTTATAGTTAAATTGAGTAGTTAATACTAATTCATATATAGAAGATCTTCACACCACTGAAAAAAAAAAAAAAAAAAAAAAACAAACAAACAAACAGAAGAGCTTTAGAAACGGCCGAAGCCGTTTCTAAAGCTCAAAAGCCCGTTTCTATTGATCAATAGAAATGGACAACCCGTTTGTAAACGACCGTTCGTAATGACTATTAGAGACAGAAAAACGTTCTCGTCTCTACTTTTACAAACGGCTTGGCCGTTTTAAAAAAAAACAAAAATTATTACAAACGGGCAAGCCGTTTCTAAAAATGGGGAAACATTAGAAACGGCTTGCCCGTTTGTAAAGAGTGGTGACTTAAAAACGGGCACCCCGTTTCTAAAAATTAAAATTCGAAAATTACCCTTAGACTATTAGAAACGGCTCTGCCGTTTCAAAAAAAAAAAAATATCAAAAAAAAAAAAAAAAACGGGTCACGAGTATTAGAGACGGGGCACCCCGTCTCTAATACTTGAAAAAGGGCAGCCCGTTTTGTAGTATTATAGACGGGCTGCCCGTCTCTAATACTCCTACCCCGTAAAAAAAAAAAGTTAATTCGAGAGTATTAGAGAGGGGCGGCCCGTCTCTAATACTCTCGAAATTTTTTATTTTTTTTGACACTACCCGTTTCTAATACTATTAAAAAAAACAATGGCAAAAAATCTGCCAATAATAATTTATTAATTAAGAATAAAATTTTGTGCTTACTAGTGTCCATTTTTTAGTCAATTACTTAATTACCTACATTATTTGCTTAATAACATTTATAACATAGTATAAGTTAGATATGAGTGTTAATTATGATATAATAGAATAATGTAAATATTTTTTGACAAATTAAAAAAACTATATCAATAAACTATATACTATGAAATATAAAATAAAGACGATGATTATAAACTTATAATTTAGAAAGAGAATAAAGGAAGAGGAGATAATTTGATAGAGAGTTGTGTATATGTATGAGTTTGATGTTTGAGAAAATGAAGAGGATGAGGATTTATAGGTGAAAGTGAGACTACTAGAAACGGCTCTCTCGTTTCTAATAGTTTCAGAAACTTTTTGAAACGGGCACCCCGTTTCTAAAAGTATTTCAAACATTTCAAAATCCCGCCAAAACCTTTAGAAACGGCTTCTCTGTTTCTAAAAGTATTTTTAAAATTTCAATATCCCGCCGAAACCTTTAGAAACGGCTTCCCCGTTTCTAAAAGTTGTTTGAAAATTTTAACCGAAAATCGCTCAATTGCCACACCAATCGACTAATCAAAACACAATATAACCAATAAAATACATTACAAACCATCGTAAAATTTTTTAATTAATTCAACTATAAATTACAAAACAAACACCGAAACATACAATATATATAATCGATTTAATTATACACTATACCCTAATTAACAATAGATATAACACAACCTAAACGATAAATTACAAATAATTAACGTTTTAAAACCCTAATTAACAGATGAAATATCACAAAAACTCGATAAATACAGCATAAAAGCCATAAAAAACGTAAATAACGTAATATAATCGGTGAAAAACAAGCATACCCAACATAAATCACAATCTACACAATAAATTACAAAACAAAAACGAGATAAAACCCTAATTAGCCGATGAAATAACACAAAAACACGATAACCATATGCTAAAAGCGATAAAAAATGTAAATAACGTAATATAATCTGTGAAAAACACGTACCGTGAGATTTCTAGGGTAGAGGGCTGAGTTTTCGACGGAGGAGAATTTTAGAGAGAGAGAGAGAGAGCTCAAAAAAGGTGAAAATGGCGTATAGAAACGGGCTGCCCGTTTTTATACGCCTCTTATTAGAAACGGGCGGCCCGTTTCTAAAAATTACTAGAAACGGGTAGCCTGTTTCTAGTAATTGCCGGGCTTTTGAAATGGGCGGCCCGTTTCTAAAGCCCGTGGCGCAAAAATGATATTCATTTCAGCACCGAGAATTATACTCTTTTGGGCTTTAGAAACGGGCTGCCCGTTTCTAAAGCCCGTGGATCCAATTACTAGATACGGGCGGCCCATCTCTAGTAATTGGATATTGCTACAAACGGGTAGTAATATTATTACAAATGGGCGCTCCATTTGTAATAATCTGGTTTCTAAAGACCATTTTTCTAGTAGTGCACGTAATTAGCTTTATAATATTTAACTAGAAAGGACGAATTGAGAAATCTAAAGAAACTGTTATAGCAGCAACAAAATTCGATCAAGCAACATAAATAATGCTCTAATACTCTTAATTATTTCTTCTTGTTTGTGTTTTATTATTACTTGATATATACTCACTGCACTAGCCTTAATTTTTTCAAGTTACGTGGTTCTTGTCTACTTTCGATGTCATAAGTTGCAATAAGCAAGGGCGGAGCCAAAAATTTGACTTAAGGGGTGAGATCATATATCTTTTCTTATAATTATAAATGTTTTTTTGTTATTAACTGTTTTTATTCTACTTCAAAAACTAATAAATCAGTGTGAAAACATAAATACCTTAAGAAGCATATAATATATAAAATAATTCTAAAAGTGAAAAGGCACAATTTAACTAAATTTAAAAGAACTAATATAATCACATAAAAGAACACATAAGAAAAAGTACGTCATAAAAATAGAGATACTATAGACATTCCTAGGAGTTTTAAGTTATTTATGTTAATTTAGACATTTATAATTGTGTCACATTCCTTTTAGAGAATATTAAACTGTAATTAAATTTATATCAATGTATTGATATTTTCTTTTTTAATGTGTATTACCAATGAAATACGTAGGAAAATATATTTGTTTTTAATATATAATTTTGTCTCCAAAAGAATTTTATCAAAATTATACGTCCGTTGTAAAGATGTCAAATAAAAAGTTAAATTGTCTTAAGAATAAATGTATAGTCAAATGTTATATTATAGGACCACATTTTATATATTCTATTTACTATATGAAAATAGTATAATTAAGGCAAGATCAGGAAGTAGTGTAACAAGTTCAAAATCAGTTACTGAAATTAAAGAATTGAATTACAAGTTTAAAACAAATCTAGTGTGAAATTAATTACAATTACTAGTGTAAAAATAATTAGAATTTCATAAATCTAAAACTATATCTAACAAATATATATATTTATACACACACACACACACACACACACACACACACACACACACACACACATATATATATATATATATATATATATATATATATGCGTGTATAAATATTACTATTAAAAAGTGGGTGCACTTGAAAATTCATGGGAAAAAACTAAAATTAGAAACATCGGGAACTTATTATTTGTATTCGGTACTATTATAGTATAATATATAATGTATAATATGGTATAATATGTCTATAGGGGTATATATTATAGGGATTAAAGCATTATACCCCCTTTACTTTACTCCATGTTGCACTTTGCCCAATATCCTTTTATTTTTCGCAACTTGCCCCCTGTTCTATGGATAAATAAGCATTTTGCCCCCTGAGTCGTTTTTCACCATTGCATTTGAACTCGTATCAGCATTTTTTACCGTTGGATTTGCACCCAGGGACTAAAATGCTTATTTATCCATAGTACAAGGGGCAAGTTGCCAAAAATAAAAGGAGAGGGGGCAAAGTGCAATCGAGAACATAGTATAGGGGGTTTAACGCTTTTATCCCTATATTATATACTACAAGGGTGAGGTGGAAGCTAGGAGGCGGGGGGCCCCATATGCCCCCTCGGCTTCGCCCCTGGCAATAAGTGGTATGTTTGTGTAACTTTTTGGGTAGAGTAACTGTGAACAACTTACAAATAATGCAACTAGATGGTTGGATTTTAAAGAAGCTAAAATTTTGGTTGGTCTAAAAATGTTAACCAATAACCGAACTAAATGAGCAATTCTGTTTTCCTGTTTTAACTTATTGGTTTAGTTACAGTTACGAGTTTAACCAATGAACCGATTCTCCATTTCAAAGAAACAGAAAAATACATTTACAACTAATACCAACTCTTTTTAAATTAATAACTTTAACAAGTTAGACATCACAAGTAATCAATTTATAAAATGTCATCAATCATGATACATACTTGAACCAAAATCAGTTACAAATCAGGCCAATCACTAAAAATCTATTTACAAAAGATTGGTCAAACACCATTTTTCACATTATAAGCTTGTTCAAGTAGTTCTTATATCATATCAACAATATAATACATAACTATTCCTAAAACGTGTTTTATAATGGCAGTAGGTAGCGGGACAAGAGTTTAAATAAAGTTGTTTTTAGTTCAATTTTATGGATGAAGTTTTTTGCCTAAAGACATTGACTAAGTTCAACTTTGTGGTGTTGTTGTTACCTCTCTTTTTTTTCTAACCAATTATTTCAATCCAAGGATATATATTTGGTTCATAAGATGATTATTCTGTTGAGTTTTGAATACTTAGAAACGACTAATTGTGCTTTACAAAAATGAAATCAGGTTGTCAAAGGCATGAAAACACCGACAATTTCCTTTTCAAATGACAGTATTACGTAATAAAAAGTTACATCCTTACAATATATAATAGGGATAAAAGTACTAAACCCCCTATACTATGTTCCTATTGCATTTTGCCCCCTATCCTTTTATTTTTGACGACTTGCCCCCTGTACTATGGATAAATAAACACTTTGCCCCCTGAGTCCAAATCCAACTGCAAAAAAGGGTGACATGTGTCCATATCCAACGCTGAGAAAATGACTAAGGCGGCAAAATGCTTATTTATCCATAGTACATGGGGCAAGTTGCAAAAATTAAAAGGATAGGGTGCAAAGTGCAACATGGGGTAAAGTATAGGGGGTTTAACGCTTTTATCCCTATCACTACAAGAAAGTGTAGCAATACCCACAAAAAAATTACTCACCATTTTTATGTTTTTTGTGAGTATTGATCAATGGGGTCAGAAAAAATCGTAACAAGCTTTTGTTACTATAGGCCTTGTTAGCATAAAGTTATGTCAACAATGGTTACAGATTAATTACTCACCAAGAATGAAGTCAAGGAAATCAGTCACCATGTATGGTCAAAATAATCTGTAACCATGGAACTAGCTGGTTCTCCCTGAAATGCGTTGAGGCGTTGTAGCCAGGCATTAATATTAAAGAAAAACAAAGGTATAAAAAAAGGCGTGGCGCCAGATTATTTTGACGCCACTGTTTTTTTTTTTTTTAAAAAGGCGTGGCGTCAGATTATTCTGACGCCACGTTTTTTTTCTTGTTTTTTTTTTTAAAAAAAAAGGCGTGGTATCAGAATCTTTTGACGCCGCGGTTTTTTTCTTTTATTTTTACAAAATAGTGGTGTCAGAATAATCTGACGCCACGTTTGCATCGTGGTGACTGATTATTTTGACATCAGGTTTTTTTCTTTTTAAAAAAAAAAACCGTGATCAAAAAACCGGTGCAAAGTGCAACATGGGGTAAAGTATATGGGGTTTAACGCTTTTATCCATATCACTACAAGAAAGTGTAGCAATACCCACAAAAAATTACTCACCATTTTTATGTTATTTGTGAGTATTGATCAATGGGGTCAGAAAAATTCGTAACAAGCTTTTATTACTATAGGCCTTGTTAGCATAAAGTTATGTCAGCAATGGTAGCAATTGTTACAGATTAATTACTCACTAAGAATGGGGTCAAGGAAATCAGTCATCATGTATGGTCAAAATAATCTGTAACCATGGAACTAGCTGGTTCTCCCCGAAATGCGTTGAGGCGTTGTAGCCATGCATTAATATTAAAGAAAAGCAAAGATATAAAAAAAAAAAGGCGTGACGCCAGATTATTTGATGCCACTGTTTTTTTTTTTTTTTTAAATTGCGTGGCGTCAGATTATTGTGACGCCACGTTTTCTTTCTTCTTCTTAAAGAAATGGCGTGGTATCAGAATCTTTTGACGCCACGGTTTTTTCTTTTATTTTTAAAAAACAGTGGTTGACCACATATATTTAACGCCCTTGAAATTTGGAAGAAAATAAAAGTATTTCTGAATTATCATTCTAGTCCTTGAACTTTTTGAAAATATGTTTTTGACCCCTAAAGATTTGAAAAGTTACAGTTTAGTCCATCACCTCTTGAACAATTTATGATTGACCACATATATTTTCTTTAAGACCCAAATGAGTTATCAAAACTTTCAAATTAATCCCTTGTAGTTTTAAAATATCCAGAGATTCAATTACAATGGTAAATCTTCACATATTTACATTTACATTTGGAAAAGTAACTTGTATTTTGTCTTCATTCATTTAATAGTAGTAGATATCTTATATTTAATATTACCAAAATCAAAGATAAGATAAGAGATAAGATTTCTGGAAAAATCTTCATAATTAGGGTGGCGTAGCTTGAATTAAAATAAATATGAGTAGGGTATGAAAACTAATTCTTTGTCTCCCATTTTCACATATAAAAGGAAGACTCTCTTCAACAATTTTCACACACCTCTTTTCTCCAAATTTGATCTTCTTTTCTTCTACAAAGTTCTTTCTCTTGATGTTTAGATTTCTAAAAAAATTGTTTCAGTCCTTTAAGCCTTCTTTATAGTCCTTAAAAATCCTCCAAACCGAGTTATGTCAAAACTGCCAGTTTCGGTACAGAAACTTTGGAAGTCAGAAAACGATATCAAAACTTCGATTCTTTATCTGTAATTTTTACCACATACTGGTTATTGTGTAATCTAACTTTCATGTTCAGAAACCTTCTTCAGCCGAGGTCGTTTGAGGCGTCTAAACTTGATAAATACGTATCATTGTCCAGAAAATCCGAAAACAGCTCCTATCTTTCATGATTTATTCAAAATAACAAACCTTGTCCTATTGATCTGATTTTGAAGCTACATACGTTCCATGATGTTTAAATTGAACCCTTTAACCAATTTCAGATTACCATATCGTTTGAAAGTCCAATTGAAGGTAAATCTAATATCACTAAAGTTTTCAGCATCAAATTTGCATAAACCATTTGTTTAACCAAATTATGTTGGAAAAGCTATCTAAATCATGAAATTGATCATTGATATAGACTCATTACATACTAATAATGATGTTGGATCATTTGATCATAATTTAGAATCGTGTTTAATATTTTTAATAGATTTTGCGAACATTTAGATGACATATACTTTATTTTACGATTGATCTTTCAATTTCTTTGACTTCAAGTGAAGTATCGTGCTTATCTTGTGATCTAACCATCTAATCTAGTTTATTAGCATAATAAGTATTCCAAGAATTAATTTTAATTAGATCTACAAGTTTACAATTTATTTAATTATTATTAGTGATATATGCAATATTATGTTATTTAATGCTAATGACTATAAAGAAAATAGTTTTTACCAAAGTTATATATATGATATGATTTTATTCAAGGACTTACTGAAGTATTTGTTCAATGTTAAAATCATGGTAAAACTTTTGATTTGAGATTATTATGTAATAAGTAATTTACTAGAATTTCGTTAAGAAAAATTGTTTTAAAAAGGTTTGAATATGCATTGAAAATATATATATGTTTATTAATATGAAATATGTTGTTAATGAATTAGGAATGGAGACTTTAAATTTTGTAAACTGATTTAATTTTCAACTTGTTACTTTAAAATCGTAAATCTCATTATTTATATTTTTACGTCATTGTTAAAGTTAAAATAGGTAAATGTTGGATTTATCCAAAATTAACAAGAATTAGATATTTAATTGAACTTCTTTAAATATGATCAATATTGAAAATATATGTTTATTGTTGTAAATTTGTGAGCAATCAATTGATTATATCTTTTCGATTTATTTAAGGTTCTGCAATTATTGATGTTAGTGTAGAATTTCCCGTACGGTAAAAGGTGAGGTTTAATTTCTGATTTGTTCAAAACCCCGTTGGCATCCGGCCCTGAGAAACTTGGACATAACAATTGTGATTCTTTGCTTCGAATCACGAGCAACATTCTATCACCATTTTAACGCTTTATATTGATATTCGTTAGTTCTTTAAACAATCAGTTTTCTTGCCTATTGTTAAATCAAATGTCATTTAATTCAGAATCGGAAATTTTCTTCATAATCATAATTATCCTGGTCTCATGATCAACCCATCGATTCTTGAATTGTGCAACGAGCAACGAACTATGTTCGGCCTATGTAGCTAAAAAACGAGCAACAGATATTATTGGGCTTACTAGCTCATCTGGTTTTATGTTTCACCCATTGGGACGCCTCTGGGAAGTTGGGCCCAGGGATTGAGAGGATTTACTGCTTGGTAACAAAGGGCTGTCGATTTAAGTAATTCTGATTAATGCCCATTCTGTCTAAGCGCCGCTTGCAGTCACGAGTTGGCTGTGACCCGCGTGTTAGATTGGCATGTACTCGAGCACGTCTTCTGTTCTGTTGCGAGGTCGCTCCTCGTAGGGAAGTATACTGTTGAATTTTGGTAGTTAAGGTTGGATCTGTTATAAGTAATTGCACAAGTTCATTTTCTCGTTATTTTGAATATTTTAGAATTATCGTTAAAACCGATAATTTTGAGTTCAATGATGTAGATGTAACTATTATGGTTATTCTTGTTCGTTTTGTTTTTATTTACTGCTTGATTATTGTCATGTTCTGAAAATCTTACTAAGTCATTAAAGACTTACTCCTCTTTTGTCCTATATGTCCCTTTCTCAGAACAAGAGTGGTATAGCAGCATTTATGAAACGAACGAGTGTCAAGTCCACATTATGCAACCTTTGCAAAAATTATTAACTGTTTGATTTTTATAAGTCATTTTGAAATTGTAAAATTTATTTGTATTCCAAAGACTTCCGCTGTATTTTAAGTAAAGATATTTCATAATACTATGGTTTTGATCCTGGTCAGTGAGACCCCTTCCTATGAGCTACAGTTGGGTCTGAGTTGAGTTCTTTAGGTGACCAACACCGGACCAACTCGGATCGGATTGTGACTCGTGGGGCGCGGTTCTCAGAGTATGGTATCAGAGGTTTGGGCTTAGAATTAAAACAAATATTTACAAAAGAAAAGATTTTACTAAACTACTTTATTGATAAACAAACAATTTATTCCATAAAAGGATTTTTGATTGACGATTTATTTCAAAAATTAAAAGAACAACTTGAGTGTCGTATCAACTTCATTTTTCCCACTGCTGCTAGCACCACCTTCTTGCTTTGATGATGTCAGATCTGAAAAAGGTACACAATCTTTCATTTTGTTTACTAACTCTTTAGCACTTTTATCTGCAACTATAAGTGCATGAGCCATCGGCTTGACAAACCCCTGACTATAACAATCTTGTAACAACATATGTAGCTTATCATAAAAACTGTTTACGTTTAACAATCCGACGGGTTTCTGATGTATGTTTAACTGAGCCCATGAACTTACGCAAAATATTCCTTCAAGTGTTTTTAAACCTCCAGGTAGTGCTATGAAAGTATCGGCATTGTAAACCATAGCAGCCATTTGCTCATGCATGCTAGGTACCTTAATTTCATCACCTAAAGTTGGACCCGTGGGATTCACGTCAACTAAATTCTTTGGTATGATCCCTAAGACCTTACCTTGAGCCATAAGTGCAATACTCACCACACACTCCATTAACCCTGAACTCTCCCCGTACACCAATTTGATTTTCTTGGTAGCTAGCAATTTTCCAAGACTGCACGCTTCCCTTACAAATTCTGGATCTTTTCCAAAACTTGAGCCCCCAAAGACACAAATGGTCTGAAATCTTCGGCTTGATGATTTCTCCATCTCGATTTGTTTTCTTCCTCTTAATATTGTATGTGTATTTGTGCTTGTATTTTGTTGTGATCTTAATGGTATGTAAATGATATTTATAAGAAAATTTAAGTAAGCGTGTCGAGGAAGCTAGCGTACCGAGAAAGCTTTAGAAAGATGATTTTCTTTTAAATTAATAAACTATTAATGGCTTCTTCAACAATCTATCTTTCATGCTTGGATTTTATCTATTGCAAATATTTCGTGTCTGAATCTTATTTTTCTGAACTAAGGGAAATGATTCACGTCATTTTTTATTTGATACGTATTAACATCTTAAACTTTGATAAATAAAAATTTATGTCTACATTCATAAATTCTTTTTGAAAATATTGGGCATAGTATTCCAAAATTATTTTAATCAAGTTTAGAAATGGAAAAGTGAAAATCTTCGCTTATATGATTATTCTTCATATTTTATTTTAAAAAGGATCTTCACATGAAAATATATAATCTTAATCGCATAATTTCCATCTCGGTTTATAGTTTTGATTATTTATATCATTGATTCAAATATTGAATTTAAAATCTTTGTAACCAATCAATGGTGCAAAGGCCTTAGTAGAAAGTTTTTACCGTCTCTCGATTATTTCAAAGTTTTGCATACAAATAGTTTTCTTTACCTATTTATGCCATATTATTAGTTGAAACAAGAAATTGCATTTTTATAAGATAAATGCTTTCATACATGAATAAAAAATTTTCTCATTTAAATTGCATTTTTTTCGGTTCACCATACTGTTCATAAAAAAAAAATCAAAATTTAAATTTTTCCCCACTTCCAACGGCTATATTGGCCAAGCATTCTTCTATAAATTAAAAATCTAACCCCACAAAGCTCACACTCATCCTTTCTTATCTATCTCTACCAAAAAATATGACATCTTCTCTTGTTTACCTATTTATTGTTGTAATTTTAGTTATTTGTAATTTTATTTTTTTGGTAAATGATGAAGAAACACCAAACATAGTTGCTATTGTATTTACGGGATTAGTAACACCCATTCTGCTTTTCGTTCTCGCAATGAATTTGCCATTGCTTTAGATAAAGTTGTAATAATGCACTTTGAATAACAATCGTCTTATTTTTAATTATGTTTGTATTTTGTGTTATTTTCGTGTTTAAAGACTGAAAAGTTCGACTCCAACACACTCAACATCAATTGAAGTTTTTATACTTTGTACTCGTGATGTCAATCACGTTTCGGGCTTGCATATGTTTTCTTCTAAACCGTTAAAAGTATTAATTTTCTTCTTCCAACGAAAGGGCTTTACGATCTTACTTAAGTATTGATCTTGACGGAGAAATTTAATTTGAGGAAGTAGTCGGAAATATTTCTCTTTGGACACGTAAGTTTTGTCTAGGCTCAAAAGATCAATTTTAGGTGTTGATTACCAAGAGATATTCATATTGGATCATTGATGGGCTATTCAACCTCATATAAAGGTTATTAGGTTTAAGAAGTTGATATTGGGCTTGAATTTGAGAAGAGACATTTCAAATATATTTGGGTTTTAGAAACAAATATGATGATTGGAATTTTGGGAAAAGAAATTTGATAAAAGACTTTGGGCTTTAGAAATAATGCTCTAAAATTTGGGTCACTCCATTCCTTGACATGTCGATACATTTGGTATTTAGTATTTAAGAAAATTATGGATATTCGTACTAGTGGAATGAAGGTTAAAAGAAAAGGATGATAACGATGATTGAAGAATGTTTTACGAGTTTTGAGAAAATAGTTTTACGAAACTGCAGAAGAAATTGTGATTTACTTGAGGTTCTTAGGTTTGAATCATTTGAGATGAAAAATGATTATTTTGGGATGAGATGAAAATGATTATTTTGGGATCGAATTAGTAGTAAGTTTGGAAAGATGAAGGTGATATTTTTGGGTTTCATTAGATACTAAGATGTTATTGATCAATAATTTCAAGAGTTGAAAATCAAAAGGTTTCGATTACGAACATGCTTTAGGTGGATCACAAGTTTGAGAATATTACATTGGAGTCGGGATACGTAAGGTGGAAGTATTCCCCGTTTCCCTTCGAAACAATTCAGATATGAATCTGGGGACCAGATTCTTTTAAGGAGAGAGGATTGTAACGCCCCTGAAATTTGGAAGAAAATAAAAGTATTTTCCAATTTTTATTTTAGTCCTTGAACGTTTTGAAAATATGTTTTTGACCCCAAAAGATTTGAAAAGTTACAATTTAGTCCATGACCTCTTGAAAAATTTATGATTGACCACATATACTTTCTTTAAGACCCAAATGAGTTATCAAAACTTTCAAATTAGTCCCTTGTAGTTTTAAAATATCCAAAGATTCAATTACAATGGTAAATCTTCACATATTTACATTAACATTTGGAAAAGTAACTTGTATTTTGTTTTCATTCATTTAATAGTAGTAGATATTTCTTATATTCAATATTATGAAAATCAAAGATAACATAAGAGATAAGATTTCTAGAAAAATCTTCATAATTAGGATGGCCTAGCTTGGATTAAAATAAAAATGAGTAGAGTATGGTAATTAATTCTTTGTCTCCCATTTTCACCTATAACAGAGAGGTTCTCTTCAACATTTTTCACACACCCCTCTTCTCAATATTTGATCTTATTTTATTCTGCAAAGTTCTTCCTCTTGATGTTTAGATTTCTGGAAAAAAAATTTCAGTACTTTAAGCCTTCTCTATAGTCCTTAAAAATCCTCAAAACCAAGTTCTGTCAAAACTGCCAGTTTTGGTACAAAAACTTTAAAAGTCCGAAAATCATATCAAAACTTCGATTCTTTATCTGAAATTTTTACCACATACTGCTTATTGTGTATGTTAACTTTCATGTTCAGAAACATTCTTCATCCGAAGTCGTTTGAGGGGCCTAAACTTGATCAATACGTACCACTGTCCAGAAAATTCGAAAATAGTTTTTTACCAAAGTTATATATATGATATGATTTTATTCAAGGACTTACTGAAGTATTTGTTCAATGTTACTATAATGGTAAAACTTTTGATTTGAGATTATTTTAAAAAGGTTTGAATATGCATTGAATATATATATATATATATATATGTTTATTAATATGAAATATGTTGTTAATGAATTAAGAAAAATTTTGTAAACAGATTTAATCTTCAACTTGTTACATTGAAATGGTAAATCTCATTATTTATATTTTTACGTCATTTTTAAAGTAAAAATAGGTAAGTGTTGGATTTATCCAAAATTAACAAGAATTAGATATTTAATTGAACTTCTTTAAATATGATAAATATTGAAAATATATGTTTATTGTTGTAAATTTGTGAGCAAACAATTGATTATATCTTTTTGATTTATTTAAGGTTCTGCAATTATCGACGTTAATGAAGAATTTTCCGTACGGTAAAAGGTGAGGTTTGATTTCTGATTTGTTCAAAACCCCGTTTGGCATCCGGCCCCGAGAAACTTGGACATAACAATTGTGATTCTTTGTTTCGAATCACGAGCAACATTCTATCACCATTTTAATGCTTTTATATTGATATTCATTAGTTCCTTACACAATCAGTTTTCTTGCCTATTGTTAAATCAAATGTCATTTAATTCATAACCGTCATTTTTTTTCATAATCATAATTATCCTGGTATCATGATCACCCCATCGATTCTTGAATTGTGCAACGAGCAACGAACTATGTTCGGCCTATGTAGCTCAAAAACGCGCAACGGATATTATCCGGCGTACTAGCTCATCTGGTTTTATGTTTCACCTATTGGGACGCCTTTGGGAAGTTGGGCCCAGGGATTGAGAGGATTTACTTCTGGGCAGCAAAGGGCTGTTGGTTTAAGTAATTCTGATTAATGTCCATTCTGTCTAAGCACCGCTTGCAGTCAGGAGTTGGCTGTGACCCGCGTGTTAGATTGGCATGTACTCGAGCATGTCTTCTGTTCTGTTGCGAGGTCGCTCCTCGTAGGGAGGTATACGGTTGAATTTTGGTAGTTAAGGTTGGATCTGTTATAAGTAATTGCACAAGTTCATTTTCTCGTTATTCTGAATATTTTAGAGTTATCGTTAAAACCGATAATTTCAGTTCAATAATGCAGATGTAACTATTATGGTCACTCTTGTTCGTTTTGTTTTTATTTACTGCTTGATTATTGTCATGTTCTTAAAATCTTACTAAGCCATTAAAGAATTACTCCTCTTTTGTCCTATATGTCCCTTTCTCAGAACAAGATTGGTATAGCAGCATGTATGAAACGAACGAGTGTCAAGTGCACATTTTGGAAACTTTGCAAAAATTATTAACTTTTTGATATTTATAAGTCATTTTGAAATTGTAAACTTTATTTGTATTCCAAAGACTTCCGCTGTATTTTAAGTAAAGATATTTGATAATACTATAGTTTTGATCCTGGTCAGTGAGACCCCTTCCTATGAGCTACAGTTCGGTCTGAGTTGAGTTTGTTAGGTGACCAACACCGGACCAACTCGAATCGGATTGTAACTCGTGGGGCGCGGTCCTCACAATATATATATATATATATATATATTATAAACACCCAAACAATTACATAACTGATATAACACCCAAAAAAAAAAGAGATAGAGGAGATGATTTTTGGATTTTAGTGGGAGAGGAGAGGATTTTCGGATTTTTTGATGGAGAGGAGATGAAGAGATGAAGTTTGTGAAAAATGGGGTATTTTTATAGATATATGAAATTGTGGTGAGAGGTTTTTTTGACCCCATTGATATCACATGGATTGCGCCCCCAATGGGGTCAAAAAATTATGTCACCATTGATATCACATGGATTGTGCTTTTGTGGGGTCAGAATATTCTCTCATCATGTTCACACATGGTGACAGATATTTTTGACCCTGCAAACTTTAAAGCAATGGTGACAGGTTTCCTTAACCCCACACCTAGCAATAAATAAATCTGTCACCATTGTTTATCTGTGGTGACAGATTGTTTTGAAGCTATACAGATATGACACTCATATCACATATTTCCCCCATCTTCTTCCCTCATTTCCGCCATTTTCTTCCATTTTCACTCGTTTTCATCCCAAAAAATCTCCATCTCCAAATTGTTTTTTCAAGAAACTCTCCAAAAATTTGCTGAGATCTACTGCTCACAATTCACCCCAATTAGTATGTAATTTAATACATTTACTGTGTTTTGTTGGCTTGATTTTATTTGCTTAAATTCAGATATTTATTTACTTATAATTATTATGTTTTAGCATGCAATTTAATTAGTCAAATACGATAGTTGAATTTTCTGTGGTATATATGATCATCAGTGGTATATTGTTGGTATGTTTATAAATAGTTTTTGGGATAAAAGCGTTAAATCCCCTATACTATATGGGGTGTAACGATTTGCCCCCAGAACCTTTTTTTTTGCAACAAGCCCCATGTACTATGGATAAACAAGACTTTTTGCCCCCTGATCGAATTCCGGCTAATTTTCGTCGAAATTTGAAACGTGAATATGAGTGTTCATTATTATTTAACCTCAAATTTAATAAAATGCCCTTTTTTCACTTCGAGTTTTGTTATATTTCCTTAATTTTCAAAGCATAGTTTAAATTATCAAAATTTAGAGTTTGGAAATTCAGAAAAATATAACAAAAACCGAAGTGAAAATATGGCATTTTATTGAATCTAAGGTTAAGTAGTGATGAACTATCATATTCACGTTTCAAATTCCGATGAAAATTGGCTCGAAATTCAATCATGGGGCAAATTATTTTTTCCAGTCAATAGTTGAGGGGGCAAAGTGGTTATTTATCCATAGTACAGGGGGCTTGTTGCTAAAAAAAATTTCAGGGGGCAAATTGCTACACCCCCATAGTATAGGGGGTTTAATGCTTTTATCCCATAGTTTTTTAGTGCATTTTAACTGTTTTAATTAAGTGTTAAATATTTTTGCATATGTATATAAATGTTGTAGTGATACATTTATTTTTTCATTTTAATAATAGACAACCCCACACGTGATTGTTTATTAATTAATGATAGTTTTTGGTGTTTGTAATAGGTTAAAAAATGTATAACAACGAAGACCGAAGTTGGATGTACGAAAGATTAAATCATGGTGGGGTTGATGGTTATTTGAATCCTGTTTTTGAAGCAGGTGTGGGAGTTTTCTTAGACCACGCATTTAGTGCCACACAATTATTACGAAATGGCAAAGTTAGGTGCCCTTGCTGATGGAAATCAAGAGTTCAAGTTAGATTAGGAGTTTAATTATTGTTTCTAGTATGGTTAGGAGTCTTATTTATTTTCTTATTATTTATTTCATAGTTATCTTGTTTAAGAGTTTTAGTTTTGGTAGGTTTTATTTGCTTAGCCTATATATAATGACTACGTCTTATTGTTGAAGACAAGTTTTGATGATTATTATTATTTTGCTGATTGCAAGGTTTTGTCTCTAAAATTCTGTCTTTCTCTTCTTGCTGCACTCTAATTCTTGTTCTTATTCTGTCTATAATCCTCTGAAGTCTGAGTCTCTTCTCTGTCTCTCCTAATCTCCTTTTCTAATATCCCGATCTTTATCAATTTGGCACCAGAGCCATACCTATCCTTTATTTTCCGCTGCAATATTCTATCTTTGCAAAAAATAAAAATTGTTCAAGTTATATTTCTGCAAATTTCGAGTTCTTTGTTAGAAAAATGAAAAAAAAATAAAAAAAGTTCCAGACTTGCTGCCACCCCACCAGATCCGCCGTCTCTGCTCCACCGCTGGGGAACTTACAGTCTCTGATCAACGAGGATATTGTCAGCCGCATTGAAGATCCAACGGGCTGCTATATTTGGTGGGCTATAATTTTGGTAACGTTAATCTTTTCTATTGAATTATGGAATTTTACTTATTTGTTGGCGAGTCTTGCATAACAATGTTGAGGTCACCAGAATAGCTCAAATAGATCAAGTAATTGAGAACTTTCTCAGTAAAATGAAATCTATTTTTGAAGAGCTAAAAGAAGAACTTTGTAGAGAACGTGAATCACAAGAAAGTGAAGTAGGAAATTTTGAAATTCCCTACCCTAGCATGACCAATCTAAACACTTATCTCTAAATGATACTTATGATATTTCTGAAAAAATTGAGGTTGATGTCCCAAATATTGATAGCACCGCTTGTGAGAAGTTGTTATCTTCTAGTGTTGATTGTAAGATAGAAGTTGAGTCTTGTTTATCATTATTTGATTATAAGGATAGCTTGTCGGACTTGCCTCCAAATTTATTTGAGAGTCCTTATTTCAATATTAAAGATTTAACTTCTTATCAAATTATTATTGGACATTCTCACTTTTCTGCTACTGCTCGAGCAGATTATGCAACTATTTCAATTACAGAGTTTATGCTGAAGGCTACACAATCATTGGTTTGGCAAGAGGTTTATGATGTGCATAACACCAGAGATGGACGTTTTCTATATCTAATTCGATGGAAGGGTCATCCTAATTTGGATTGTTGATGTTCGTTGTTGCATTCAAGGAAGATTCAACACTTCTTGGTGAGTATCATTTTTCAAACTCTCCGGAGGCGAGTTTTTTAAAGCCGGGGAGAATGATGGAAATCAAGAGTTCAAATTAGATTAGGAGTTTAATTATTATTTCTAGTATGGTTAGGAGTCTTATTTATTTTCTTATTATTTATTTCATAGTTATCTTATTTAAAGGTTTTAGTTTTGGTAGGTTTTATTTTCTTAGTCTATATATAATGGCTACGTCTTATTGTTGAAGACAAATTTTGATGATTATTATTATTTTGCTGATTGCAAGGTTTTGTCTCTAAAATTCTGTCTTTCTCTTCTCGCTTCACTCTAATTCTTGTTCTTATTCTGTCTCTAATCCTCTGAAGTCTGATTCTTCTTCTCTGTCTCTCCTAATCTCCTTTTCTAATATCCCGATCTCTATCAATTGCATTATATGTTACAATATGAAATTTGGTAGTAGAGATGGTATTTTATGTCATCTTTACAAGAATGGATTTTTTCCTAAATACTACGTATGGACTGGGCATGGTAAAATTCAAAGGCCCGAGGAGGGGTTTGATACAAATATGGGGTTTGATACAAACATGGAGGAGTCGTTGTCTGAGCATAACTTACGGGATCGACAAAGAGAGATGGTCGAAGATGCATTTGCTGGCCGATTCAAGAATATAAATGATTTTGAGATTGGAAACGAACAACCGAATAGGGAGGCAAACGCATTCTTCCAGATGTTGCGTGAGGCAGAGGAGCCCATACGAGCGGGAGAGGGAAACACAGTATTGGGATGGGTCGCTGAATTTCTCAATAACAAGGTACTCCACTCTATCCCTAATGTGGCGTGCGAGAAGAACATACAACTGTTTCGCCAATGGCTGAGTCTCGAAGATCAACAGAGGATGCCCAACAGTATCTATAGCATGCAGAAATGTATGAATCGTTTAGGTCTGGGCTAGCAAACATTTGATGTCTGCGTTAACAATTGTTTTTTTTTTATTTTATTTTATGGCGAGTACGTAGACAGTAAGTATACAGGGTGTCTTGAATGCAATGAAGCCAGGTTCGAAGAGAGGCTGAACTCACATAATAGAGCGAAGTTGGTTGGTCGCAAGAAGTTGTGGTACCTACCGTTGACGCCACGTCTGCAACGACTCTATATGTCTCGCGTGAATGCAGAACACATGACGTGGTATCTGAAATGTCGGAGAGACAGTGATCAAATAATTCATCCTGCATCTGGAGAAGCTTGAAAATCCTTTGATGCAACACACACAGAATATGTTAATGAGCCGCGCAATGTTAGACTTGGCATTTGCACTGATGGATTCAATCCGTTTACGAACTCGGTCATTCCATACTCTTGTTGGCATGTCTTTGTCACGCCATATAATCTTCCGCCTGATCTTTGCATGAGATATGAATACATCTTTTTGAGTTTGTTGAGATCTGGACCCAGAAGCCCGGGGAAGAACATAGATGTTTTGCTTCGACCATTGATTGATGAACTGAAATGACAGTGGGAGGTCAGGGTTGAGACAGACGACAACTTTATGATGCAAAAGTGGACCATCACTGATTTCTTAGGGTATGGCATGTTTTCGCAGTGGAGTACCCATGGCAGGTTGGCATGTCCATGTTGTATGGAGGGGACTAAAGCATTTCAGCTGAAGAACGAGAGAAAGACTGTTTTTTTGATTTTCATCGAGTTTCTTGCCAGCTGGCCACCCTTTCAAGACAGAAGAGTCTTTGCCCTTGTTGAGAAGATCCGGGAAAGAGATGTGCAATAGGTAGAGTTCTTGCCGAATATTTCGTTCGGCAAAAAAAATCATCATTCAAGGTTTTGGAAAAGAGCACAATTGGAACCGAATAAGTATATTCCTGAAACTGCCTTATTAGCAACTTTTTCAGAGCTTTGAGTGCCCCTGAAGTTCAAAAATTCAATATGGCCACGCTCGAGGTATCAATAGTGGAGACGATGTACAAGTTAGAAAAAATATTTCCACCAACTTCCATTTATTTGATGGAGCATTTGGCAATTCATCTACCGTGAGAAGCGAAGGTCGGCGAACCGGTTCAATATAGGTGGATGTACCCATGTGAGAGGTAACAGTTTTTGGTTTATTACTCATTTCTATATTTATAGTTAGTAAAGTATATATATTTATTAAATTGGATATGTTTCGTACGAGGTGCATGCTAGTTTTGAAGAGATAAAGGGGTAAAAAAGCGAGAATAGAAGGGTCGATTGTGAAGGCCAATATTACGAGGAGATTACTAACTTTTATGCAGTTTACTTCGAAGCATGAGTTGAAGCATGTCATAACCGCCTGAATAGGAATGAGGTTGAGAGGTCTCTGAATTTGAGCGATGAGTTGTCCGTCTTTCAAAATAAAGGAAAACCTATGGGGAGACGAGACAGATCACGCAATTTGATCCTTGCCGAGCACAGAGCCGCTGAGTTATACGTCCTTCTTAACTGCATAGAGGTTGAACCGAGGATAAGGTATTTATTATATTATGATCGGTTTTTTTTTATGAGTATATATATATATATATATATATATATATATATATATATATAATTTAAGTACATCCGCTAAGTTATTTATATGTGACAGGTTGTTTGAAAACGAGTTGTGTTCCGGTGTCCTGGATCATGTGATTCAGGAAAAGCGCAACACTTATTTCGTGGATTGGTTCAAAGAGACTGTCAAGTCTGAGCGTTACACGACTGACCAACGCCTTCGTGCTTTAGTATACAACCCACTATTAATAGTAAAAACATTCAAGGCGTTTAAGATTAACGATTTCTGTTTCCACGGTGATGAGCGTGGGATGGACAAGAAGACGATGAATAGTGGCGTATATCTGAAGGGAAATGTAGGGGGACCAGATGATATGATCTACTATGGCATGCTACAAGAAATTATAGAGTTGGGATATTGGGGTAGTAGTGAATTAAAGAGTATTGTACTGTTCAAGTGTGACTGGTACGATATCTATGGAGGCATGATAGTACATCCTAGTTACCGGTTGGTGGATATTAATTCGTAAAGGCGATTGGAAACTGGAGCGGTTAAACCGTTTATACTTGCAAGCGAGGCACATCAAGTGTATTACACAAAATACCATTCCCAACAAAACACGAGCAGAAGAGGGTGAAAATGAGAAGGACGAAAATGCAACTGTTGTCCTACAAGGGGTTGTGTGTACTATAAGGGTAAGATATGTCGTTGATGCTACTTCTGTATTTCAGGATGAAAATGCAATTGTTGTCCTGCCCGTTTCTGACTTGGATTCAGTACCTCTCGCAGACGAAAAAATTCAGCAAGTTGATAATGTATATGAAGAGGATGAGGAGGACGAATATAGCGATGTAAATGAAGAGGTTGGTGATGATTCGCAGCCTGAAGATGACAACATCGATGATGACCCTGATTATGTTTAGATTTAGCATTTCGATTTCAACGTGTAATGCATGTATTTTTATTGAACTGGCGATGCGATGATTGTGTGAACTTGTGGACTATTTTTATTATTTATCAAATATATCTATTTTAAAACTAACAGGAAAAAATTAACCATTCAACAACATCTTAATTAATAATTTAATTTAAAACTACTGAAACTGTTAATAACTCAAAAGTTACACATTTAAACATTACAATAAAAAATTAATAAATGTTCAACTAAAATACAGGGTCGAATTGGAGTCCAGTGGGATCGGCGCCACCTTTACTGTCGGGGGGGGGGGGGGGGGGGGGGGTAACTCCCGGGCTGATGATCCTGAGTAGTTCATGTCTCTGGTGGGTGTGGAGTGTAAGTCCCCCTTGTTGCGTCATCTATGCGTGCTGCTCGTCAAATTGACTCAACATTACATGCTAATCGAGAAACGTAGGCTGCACATGCTGACTCGACTGACCTGGGAAAAGTGTTGTGTTTACTCGTTCCATGAACGACTCCAACGGGTCAAATCTTTCGTAACTCCTCTTTAACTCCTCCTGCAATCCCGCGATCTGAACACTCTAGGATTGTAGCAGTTGCTGCTCATTGACGCCCAGCTGTTGTCCTTGTATTTTGGGTACCTTAGTACATGAACCCCGCGTACTCTGCATCCCCATGCGTCAGAATACCTGAAAATCAAGACATGTTAATTTTATCAAGTTTCAAACAACAAAGAAGGAGATATAAAATGCATCACAACATAAACAGATAAAGTTTATTAATAACCAGGCATCCTATTCTTGTTTGGGCCCCCTACCGCATCCGACCATAGTTGTTGATCTAATCGGGGCCACTCTACATCCTGATATGCTGCTCCTAGGTGCACGACATATTGTTCCTTTTTAAAAAGTTAAATATACGAAGTCAATATCACAAATATTCATTTAGCGAAAATGAATATTTAAAACTATCACTTTAATTGATCAAGGTTGAAATTACTTACATACCCCCTCTTGTTCTTCTCGCTCGTCCACTGCTCCCGTCTGTCTTGAAGCTTTTTGCACTTTCTTGCCTTTCAGGCTTCATGGTGCTTCACCTCATCTGGATCCCCCCGTACTCTCCACCTGATAATGCACAGAAGTAGCGGTTAGATCACTAAATTAAAAATAAATAAACACTAATAGATAATTATATATAAATTAAAAACTTACCATTTTGCCTTCACTTTTTATATGCATCTCGACCCGCCATACCAAGAGGGATCCTTTGCTTGGCCTTGTTTGCCTTTGCAATCTCACTCCATTTCTGGGCCTTCTCAGACTTCCAGCGACGAATGTAATACGGGACATATTTGTCGTGCATCCAATATTTCTGAATCTTCTTCGAATTCAGATTTTTCTCCTTGAATTCCCAATACTTATTCGCACTATGCACTTCAGAACTGAATCTTTTGGAACAAATGTTGTGGTACGATCTGTTGATTCTTATAGCATCCCGCTCATTTCACTGATACGTCGCATGAAATTCAAGAATCGATCACAAGTAGTTAATATAATATAGTAATAATGCATATAATGTTAAATTATACTTCATATAATTATGGCAAAGTGTATGTAACGCCCCTGAAATTTGGAAGTAAATAAAAGTATTTTCGAATTTTCATTTTAGTCCTTGAACTTTTTGAAAATATGATTTTTGACCACAAAAGTTTTAAAAAAGTTACAATTTAGTCCTACTCCTTTTGAAAAAAAATTATGATTGACCACAAATATTTTCTTTAAGACCAAATGAGTCATAAAACTTTCAAAGTGGTCCCTTGTAGTTTCAAAATATCCAAGCATTCATTTACAATGGTAAATCTTCACATATTTACATTTACATTTGTAAAAAGGTAATTTTGCTTTGTCTTTTATGCTAGATATTTCTAATATTTTATTCTTATAAAATCCTATCAGATAAGGCCTGGAAACATCTTCATAATTAGGGTGGCCTAGCTTGGATTAAAATAAAAATGAGTAGGGTATGGTAATTAATCCTTGTCTCCCAATTTTCACCTATAAAAGGGAGGCTCTCTTCAACAATTTTCCCACACCTCTCTTCTCCGAATCTTCTCTTCTTTTCTTCTGCAAAGTTCTTCCTCTTGATGTTTAGTTTCTTAGAAAAATTGTTTCAGTCCTTTAAGCCTTCTTTATAGTCCTTGAAAATCCTCAAAATCGAGTTTGGTCAAAACTGCCAGTTTTGGTACAGAAACTTTAGAAGTCCGAAAACCATATCAAAACTTCGAGTCTTTCTCTGAAATTTTTACCACATACTGGTTATTGTGTAAGCTAACGTTTATGTTCAGAAACCTTCTTCAACCAAAATCGTTTGAGGGGTCTAAAAATTAGAAATACGTACCACTGTCCAGAAAATCCGAAAACAGCTCCCATCTTTCATGATTTATTTAAAATACCAAACCTTGTTCTATTGATCTGATTTTGAAACTACATACTCTCCATGATGTTGAAGATTGAACCCCTCAACCAATTTCAGATTACCATGTCGTTTCAAAGTCCGATTAAAGGTGAATCCGAGACTGCTACAGTTTTAACCTCAGATTTGCATTAACCTTTTGTTTAACTAAATTATGTTGCTAAAGCTATCTAAACCATGAAGTTGATCATTAATACGGACTCATTACACACTAATAATGATGTTGGATCAGTTGATCTTAATTTAGAATCGTGTTTAATATTTTTCATGGATTTTGCAACATTTAGAATGACATGTAGTTTATTTTACGGTTGATCTTTCACTTTCTTTAACTTTAAGTAAAGTATTGTATTTATCTTATGATCTAACCATCTAATCTAGTTTATTAGAATAATAAGTATTCTGGAAATGTTAATTTTAATTAGATCTATATGTTTACAATTTATTTTAATTGTTAATATTGATATATGCAATATTATGTTATTTAATACTAATAATTATAAGAAAAATAGTTTTTACCAAAGTTATATATGTGATGTAATTTTATTCAAGGGCATACTGAGATATTTGTTCAATGTTAATATCATGGTAAAACTTTTGATTTAATATTATTATGTAATAAGTAATTTACATGAATTTTGTTAAGAATAATTGTTCTAAAAAGGATTAAATATGCATTGAAAATATATATGTTTGTTAATATGAAATATGTTATTAATAAATTAGAAATTGAGACTCTAATAATAATTTTGTAAATTGATTTAGTCTTCAACTTGTTACTTTGAAATGGTAAATCTCATTATTTATAATTTTACGTCATGGTTAAAATTAAAATAGGTAAATGTTGGATTTATCCAAAATTAACAAGAATTAGATATTTAATTGAACTTCTTTAAATGTGATAAATATTGAAAGTATATATTATTGTTGTAAATTTATGAGCAAACAATTGATTATATCTTTTTGATTTATGTAAGGATTCTGCAATTATCGACGTTAATCAAGAATTTTCCATACGGTAAAAGGTGAGGTTTGATTTCTGATTTGTTCAAAACCCCGTTGGCATCCGGCCCTGAGAAACTTGGACATAACAATTGTGATTCTTTGTTTCGAATCACGAGCAACATTCTATCATCATTTTAATACTTTTATAATGATAATCGTTAATTCTTAATCAGTTTCTTGTCTATTGTTAAATCAAATCTCATTTAAATCATAATCGGGAATCTTCTTCATAATCATAATTAACCTGATATCATGATCACCCAATCAACTCTTGAATTGTGCAACGAGCAACGAACTATGTTCGGCCTATGTAGCTCAAAAACGAGCAACGGATATTGTCCGGATTACTAGCTCATCTGATAATTCTGTTTCACCCATTGGGACGCCTTTGGGAAGCTGGGCCCAGGGATTGAAAGGATTTACTGCTGGGCAGCAAAGGGCTGTCGGTTTAAGTAATTCTGATTAATACCCATTCTGTCTAAGCGCCGCTTGCAGTCAGGAGTTGGCTGTGACCCGCGTGTTAGATTGGCATGTACTCGAGCATGTCTTCTGTTCTGTTGCGAGGTAGCTCCTCGTAGGGAGGTATACGGTTAAATTTCGGAGCTAAGGTTGGATCTGTTATATGTAATTGCACAAGTTCATTTTCTCGTTCTTCTAAATACTCCGATATTATCGTTAAAACCGATATTATCGTTAAAACCGATAATTTCAGTTCAGTGATGCAGATGTAACTATTCTGGTCATTCTTGTTCGTTTTGTTCTGATCACTGTTTGATTATTGCCATGTTCTAAGAATCTCACTAAGTCATTAAAGACTTACTCCTCTTTTGTTCTATATGTCCCTTTCTCAGAGTAAGATTGGTATAGCAGCACGGATGGAACGAATGATCGACAAGTCCGCTCTTGGAAACTTTGTAAAAATTGTTAAGTGTTTGATTTTGTATTTACATCATTTTAAAATTGTAAAATGTATTTGTATCCCAAAGACTTCCGATGTATTTAAAGTAAATATATTTTATAGTGCTATGGTTTTGATCCTGGTCAGTGAGACCCCTTCCTATGAACCACAGTTCGGTCTGAGTTGAGTTTGTTAGGTGACCAACACCGGACCAACTCGGATCGGATTGTGACTCATGGGGCGCGGTCCTCACAGTGTAAATACCACAAATCTGTCCCAAGCCGCCTGCCGATCGACATCCAAAAATTCACCGTATGTGAGGTACGGTGCATGCATGTTCACCTTCACATTCGCGCTGATTGTGCTAACCAATCTGTCACTGACAGTTATCTCCCCAGTGCGATGGTTGACATTAAGCCTTCGCCTCAAGAATGGGTCTGAGAGGGGATGCTCAGGGATAGTCCCCCCGTGATACAAAACACCCTCAACCTCCTCGCCACCATCCTCGGCACCCGCCTCCTCGTGCCCCAGTGACCATCCGCACCATCACCCCCTAGCTCCACGTCATCCCCCAAATGGACCCCCTCTGTATCTCTCTATAAAGCACTCATGGCGCCTGTCGAATCTACACCCGCTGATCCCGATAACTGACCCTCGGCAGCAGCTGCTAGACTACCTCCAGGAGCTCATGCTGCCGAATAATGAGGTTAAGCCAATCTGTCTGCCTGATGTCGATGCCCCGTACTCTACACCGCATGGACTGTCATGTATGTAACTGGCCGCCTGCCTGATCTACCATTCCCTGCATCCCGCCTGTGTGGCCTACCATCCCCTGCATCTGGTTGGATGCACCGTGAAACTGCCCGGGTGTAGCATATGGGTTCATGCTCCCTACATTTGCCGGCGACTGCAGCAATGTAGTAAATGGCCCGCTCACATTCAGGTTATACGCTCCAACCCTTCCTTCTTGCGACGTACTGTTGGGGTTCTGCCTCAACGCTTCAAACATCGTATGATTTGGCATGTTATACGGTGCAGTGACCACATGCTGTCTAGAAGCAGCATCTGATACACCTGTGTTAGATCTTGCCTTGCTTTTGGCTTTGCCTTGCCCCTGTTGCGAGGGATCGATCTGTTGTCTATCTGCCATCTGTTATATAGTAACACAAATAATTGTAATAAACAACATATTACATTTGATGCTCCAATAAAAAGCTACACATGAATACTAATTTTGCAGTAGCAGTCATAAAAGTGTTAATTACTAATATAATCATGACATTTTATTTAACTACAAATTTAATTTTGCTATTTTATGCTTAATTTCAATTTTTTTCCTAAATTCCATAATATTTCTTAACTCGCCTAATTTTTATAACAAAATTCCATCACTTTTACTAAAACTACTCTAGTTAATCCTAATTACTACTAATTATAGAATGAGTACACATATATAATTATGATTTACCTAGCTAAACTTAATTACTAATTAATTCTAATCAAATTACTTTGAAATTTATAATTTTATTACTATCATATCATAAAAGTGTTAATTTACTAATATAATCATGGCATTTTATTTAACTACAAATTTTCCTATATCATGCTAAATTTTAATTGTTTACTAAATTCCATAATAGTTTTGAACTTTTCCTAATTTTTATAAAAAAATTCCATCACTTTTACTAAAACTTTCCTAATTAAAATGAAATTCTCCTAATTATAGAATGAGTACACATAAATAATCATGATTTACCTAGCTTAACTTAATTAATAATTAATTTTAATCAAATTACTATGAAATTTATAATTTTATTACTAATTATACAATAATTGTAATAAAAGTATTAATTACTAATATAATCATGCCATTTAATTTAACTAAAAATTTAATTTTGCTATTTTATGCTAAATTTTAGTTTTTTCCTAAATTCCATAATGTTTCATAAATTTTCCTATTTTTTATAACAAAATTCCATCACTTTTACTAAAACTATCCTAATTAAAGTGAAATTCGCTAATTACTACTAATTATAAAATGAGTACACATCATGGTCCTAATTGTACATTATCTAATAAAAAATAATTAAGACATGCATGCTTAAAACAAATATTAAATGCTAAATAATACTCAATAAAAAATATAAAACAAGCATATGAATATCCAAAAAAATTTATAAAACAAGCGAATATTCAATAAATACTACACTTTTCTAACAAATACTCATAAACACAACAATATCAACATAGAAAATGCATACAAATTAATTAAGAATAAATAGAAAAATTTTAAAAATTAAATACATACAATTCAACCATAGAAAATTGTTTTTTTTTTTTTTTTTTTTTTTTTTTTTTTTTTTTTTTTTTTGCATAATAGTGTTCTCCAAAAATTATACAAGACAAACATTATACAAGAACACACCTTAATTAATTGGTGAATGTGGAGAGAAATTGAGTGGATTTAAAAAAAAAAAAACATTAGGGTTTTTGGAGGGGCCGAGCTTGAGAAAGGTTGGGGAAGAAGAAAATGGAATTGGGGAAAAAGAAGAAAATGCCGCGTCTTTATAATTACACGTGGTGTCAGAAAAATCTGACGCCACGTGTGAACGGGCCAGATCGCATGATGTGGCCCGTGAGCCGTTGATCACCGTTGATGATCAACGGCTCAAAAGCGTTTGGACGCCACGGTTTAATGGCCTAAATCATGTCCAAGGGAATGATCTGGGCCGTTCTTGCGTAGCATCAGATATTTTTGACGCCACGTCGTGCTGTTAGATTGGTCTGACCGCATGACACGGTGTCAAAAAAATCTAACGCCGCGCTTCAACGATCCAGATCATGCCCGAGGCATGATCCGGACTGTTAAAACGTGGTGTCAAATTATTTTGACACCACGATTATGCTCAATGGGGTCAAAAAAATTATTTTCACTCCATGCTTGGTGAGTGATTATTTTCTCACCATTTTTGGCTACAAATTTTATTGACCATATTGATTCAAATTTTGTCCCTACATGGCTACAGATTTTAATCACTCACCATAGATCACTCACCATTGTTATGTTTTCTTGTAGTGTCTATAATAAAATAAGAAAAATTATGCAAATATGTTTCGATGTGTTTCTACTCTTGTTTTTTACAAATTAAATTAATTAAAGGCACATAAAAGTTAACAACTAGTAAATAAAAAAAATATTTGTGGAGCTTAACTCTTTTATCATTTAAGTTTTACTCTTTAAGCTTTTTTGCTCGTTTTCCTCTAGGTCGATTGGCAAATAAACTAAAATTATCTTCTTTTTTTTAATTTAATTTCTACAAATTTTAGAAATATAAGTTTATTTCTATAACTTCTTTTGACATATAGTTTAATTTCTTTGTTATTATTTCTTTGTAAAAATATTTAAGAATAATTGATATTTAATGTTCCTTTTCTAATTAATAACCTGGTTTTAAGAACTATTATTTTTGAAGATTTCAATGATATTTAATATATTTTAATATAAAAAGTATAGGTATGTCCAGGTTGTGTCGTGTTGAGTAAATTTTAAAAATTTGTATCGCTACATCCGTGTCGTCTCCATGTTAGTGCATTATAATTTGCCAACATTAGCGCCATGTTAAGGGCTAAAAGTGTATCGAAACAAGGGACCAGAAATGATTTTTTCACTTTAATTTGGATTCGCGTAAATTTTCTTACTCATTTCGAAACCGCGAATTATAATGCATTACGTAGCGCCACTATAGTATATTTCCGTACCTGACTCCAAAATTCTGGATTGTAATTCTTTTTAAACTTTTTGAGGACCCTATTGGCTACGAATCTTCCAATCAAATATTTAATGCTTTCTGAAAACAAGACCCCTCAAAATTCGAGTGATCATGCAAGAAAACAATAGGAGCCAACATGTTGGTATTAATTTCGTTGGTTCGTGAAAGGATACATGCGTTTAGAAGAGTAACATCGAGTTTAAGTCAATCATCATTTAGTCAATAAATGTAACAGTGCTATTTGTTGGTAGCTGTAACTGTGCCCCAACTACTTCTTGTTGCGTTGTTTTCTCATGTATACATTCTATAATTGGAGGAAAAAGATTATAGATATTTTTCCTTGTTCAAGGTTTATCTTGACATTATAGTCCCAATTCTTTTTATAAACTAAAACGGTTGATTACAATTTTATAGAAGAATTCGAAATCATCCATACCAAAAGAGATGCAGTCTTATAAATGGATAAATTTGTCGTTTGACGAATGTTGTCATCTACAGTTTGAGTTTTTGAGAGTGCCTGCAGTCAAGTTTGGCTTTTAGATTGGTATCATGCAATTCCATCAAACGACCTTAAAATCTTAAAATTTCAAGAAAAATCTACTTGCCAATACATTAATTTACCCTTGTTTTCCCATTGGCTTGATTTTATGCCATATATCGGGCCTGTTCTGAACAGTTATAACGATATTGCAAGTGCTCCTCTTTTATCTTCTGTTAATCAAAATATATATTATATGGATCTGGAATACAAGTTTTGTTTTTTCCGAGGTTCATTTTTGCCGTTTAAGACTTGGTTAATTATATCCATTTCGATAAGATAAAAGGAAACTAAAACAATTCCTTAATCAGTACTAGTCCTATTTATAAATGAATTGCGCCTCACATCGAATCTGAACTAGGTCTATGCAGACCAGATCTAAAATGGATCTAGTTAAAAGGGAAGAATATTGATTGATAAGTTTTTATTGGGACCATTACGAATACTTATAAAATTTAATAATAAAGTAAAATTTTCTTGTGGAAAGGTCGTAACTGAAGATGTTTAAAGTTAAGTTGTAAAATATATTTAATAAATCAAATGTGGAAAGAGATAGTAAAGTCTCAATCTATAATTACAAGATCCATTAATTTCTATTAATTTAGAAAGAAGTTCACCCCCTCTCAAACCCACCATTGGTCGTGGTTAACTTCCAAAAACGTTAGTTATGACCGTATAATTAGGTATTGTTGAGAATTACTAATCTTTAATGCACCGATAATGGATTCCATAACACCCCACGATCATGTTCATTGATCCGGCTCGATTCCATGATGATTTCAGCGTTTTCTTTGCTCCAAAATGGTAGGATCCCAATCACAAATGAAAAGAATTATAGCCACAATCCAAGAGCCCAAAAAAGATTAGTATATTATGGTGAAAAATAGCCTCTAATGACTTTTCTATTTTCTCTCTATTTTATGCACGAATTTCCACTTTTTTTTTTTTGTTTTATACGTTCGCTCAGTCTTATTTTCTTCGTAATACTATCTTTTGGATATGGAGAATAAGAGAGGGAAAAAGGGGCGGTTTCTTCCATTTCAAAAAGAAGAAAAAATAGTTATGAATTCAAACTATTATGGGTCGGGTTTAGCCCACATGAACGACCCACCCTATTAATCCAACAGGTACCTAACACCAAGTTGTGATACAATGAGTACTCGTTGAAGGGTATTGCTATAAGTTGCATTTGGTAGGGACTTGGGTTGGCTGTTGGGGTCGCGCGCTCACGTGTCGTCGGGTCAGGACTGGGGTTGCCAACAAAATGATCTCATAGGGGAAAAAAGGTGTGGACGGGCAGAGTCACAGAGCATGTGCTCATATTTTTTCTTCAACAACATATGATTTTTGGATTTGATGAAAAAACCAAAATACGTACAATTTTCAATTACAGATTCAAATGTTTTTAACTGATATAGTAATTTTTCTTTGTACATTGCTATGCAAAATAATAAAATATTAAATATGCATGCGAAGATTTAGTTTTAACAAAAAAAAACAAAGAATGTTTTTCTTGTCATCACACAAGACATGCTAAATAAAAGAATCAGTACATGGATAGGTTTTGGCCGGGGTTCAATCATGCATATATTTTCATTTAAGGACTATAAATAAAGAGTGTACCCACACTATAATTTGGTACATATGTAGCGCAATAAATTTCCATCCATATTATAATTTTTCAGTGGAAGAAAGAATAATTGAGCATGGCGGCATTGGTGCAAATTGAGGAGACTCCCCAATGGAAGAAGATCCTTGGTTACGTAGGCCCTGGATTCTTAGTTTCTGTAGCCTACCTCGATCCCGGAAACTGTAAGAAAAACATACACACTTATATATATAATAACATACGTAAAAATTAAACAATGTTTACCTACGGTGCTTATTAATTACAATTTGCATGAGCGTTTTATAATTTGAAAATAATTAGTAAATCTTTATAAGCTCAACTTTTTATTACATACTCTATTGAGATCCCCGGTCTCTATAGTTTAGCCTAATGATGCATGAAATAAAATAAAAAAAAAAAAAAAAAAAAACCCTTTTCTTCTTATATATAAGCTGAGAAGTTCTAAATTTGCTGAGTTTTTGATATTATTTGCGTTGCAATAACTTATGCAGTGGAGACTGATTTGCAAGCCGGGGCTGACCACAAATACGAGGTTTATTCACTTCTTATTTGAGTTTGGTTCCTATGATTGTAAAATTCTATTTGTTCCTTATTTTCTCATGGTTTGTAGATTCATTATTATGATGATTATATAAAAATGGGTGGAGTTTATGTGTATTGGTCAACAGTTACTGTGGATAGTGCTTGCTGGGCTCACTTTTGCGCTCTTTATCCAATCACGTTCTGCAAATCTTGGAGTAACAACAGGTTATTCGCGTTACTATCTGCAAAATTTACACATATAACACACATATACATCTTTTCTTCTCTTTTGCTTTGCTGCTCAAATAAACATCTTATGATCAAACAAATTAAAGTGGAACTTATCATGAACTTAAATGAGATATACAAGGGCGATAAGATATTTCTCATTCGTCCTAATTTTTTTCTCTTACGATCGAATTTTCCCTAATAAGTTATAACTAATAAATCGTCGTTTTCTTTTTTCTTTTTATTTTTGAGTTTATGACATAAAGCCACTCCATGGGTTTCACCAATTAAAATCCTTAAATGTATTTTAAGATATCACAAACTAATTCAAACATTGAAGGTTAGTTGTAGTTGGAATTTGTTAAGTTGAACCCTCATGTGTTATTTCAAATGACAAAAATTTGTGTCTGTCACTTTTATGCTGACCTTATAAGAATCTGACTTAACGTAAATTATATGTTTATGATGACCTTTGTACATTTCAATTTTACTGAATGTAATTAAAGTTTAATATTGTTTAATTTTGGGCAATGAAATTTTATTGAAAGCTGCAGTGATTGTTATATATGAGTACACATACATAATTCTCCCATACTCTCGCTTTGCGAAGTGTGAAATACGTAGCTTTAGTTATCGGGCGATGGTATTGTCTTTGGGCAGTTGACACACTTTATGATGAACAGTTTGACACCCTCTATGATAATTAAATATCATAGATCCTAAAATGTTCGCATCTCATTTTATATATAGTAATATAATTAATAATTATAAAAAGTTAATGAGTTTGAATTTATGGCTTTTGGTCTTCATCCAGGGAAGCATCTGGCGGAACACTGCAAGACGGAATATCCGAATCCAATAAATTATTGCCTCTGGATATTGGCTGAGATTGCCGTCATAGCTGCGGACATACCTCAAGGTTTGCCAGTTAAAGTGTTTATCTATTTATGAAAATAAGGTAAAAGAGTTTTATCTGATGCATAAATGTGTGTGTGTGTGTGTGTATGATATTTGATATATATATTAGGGATAATTACAGCTACACCCCCTGAGGTTTGGTGTAATTACACATACCTCCCCTGTGGTTTGAGAAATTACACATACCTCCCCTAAGGTTTGAAACCTTACACATACCTCCGCTCTTCAATTTAAGGGTTGTTTGGGTGTAAGTTATGATAAAACTATGCTTATTATACTTACACCCCTAAAGTTTGGTATATTTATAAAAGTAATCCTTGATGTTACAAAAGTTAAAATTAAATACTCCAAAAGGTTTTATAAACTATTATATTATTACCTACAAATATAAAAAGTATTATAATTAAATTTAAAAATAAGTTAATCTTATCCAAAATATATTTTTGAATCAAAACACTTAACTTTTAGTTTTTTTCTTTAAAACAATTCCCGTAAATCTCAGTCAAAACTTAACTAACTACTCATCTTTGTGCCTTTGTTCTCGTTACAATTTTAAACTAACAACTATTTTAGTAATAGAAGAAGATAAAACACCGAAAATTGGTTTCACTAAATATAGTGCATTTAGGTTGTTTATTTTGTCAAAAAGTTCAACAAAACTTGCTACCTAAAACCAGTGACCATGTCTGATCAAGGATGATAATTCTATTGTCACTGTTGCTGGTAATTTCGTCATCATTCTTCATTTTTTAAAATGGGTTATGAAAATCTTGATTATTTCTGTTATATTTGTTAATTTTCATTGAAAATGAGAGTTTTTACAATTGAATTTCTATTTCTTGTCTTTTTTTTTTCGGAGATTGCATAGATATTTATTATTTTACCAAATGCTTCTTTTGTTGTGATAAACTGAAATTTCCGTGGGGACGCATAATAGTATTTAATATGGAAGTATAATGAAATTTATGAGATTATTAAAAGTAAAACAAAAATGAAGAAATAAAAAAACAAACAAAAACAAGAAATTAAATATTTTTACAAAATAATAAAAACATTAAGATTAGATTAAATTTTAAAAATAATTGAAATACTTTTTATATTTTTTGGTTAGTCATATAGTAGTTTCTAAAATTATTTGGAGTATTTAATTTTAATTTTTCTAACATCAAGGATTACTTTTACAAATATACCAAACTTTAGGGGTGTAAGCATAATAAGCATAATTTTATCATAACTTACACCCAAACAACCCTTAAGTTGTAGAGGGGAGGTATGTGTAAGGTTTCAAACCTCAGGGGAGGTATGTGTAATTTCTCAAACCACAGGGGAGGTATGTGTAATTACACCAAACCTCAGGGGGTGTAGCTGTAATTATCCCTATATATTATTTGTTCAATCTTACTAGTCACGGCTATTCACTGGAAATTTTGTGCAATATCATTTCCATCAAGTTTGACAAGATATATACATTTTCGTATTGTACTGCTAATTCCTGAATAATATTTATTAATTAAATATATGGTCTGAATATTCTTAAAATAATAAATGTTTTGCAACATTTTTGTAACAGCTTGAGACAAAAATACACACTAGATTCCCCAGAGACGGATCAAGGATTTTAGTCTGGTCCAGCTAGTATAACAAACTATAAATGAATAATTTTCTAACAAAAATATTCGAAAGTTGAATTGAATAAAATTATGCCTAAAAGTATTTAAAGTTTCATAAAAGATAAATATTAAAATATAATGGAACTTTTCTCTCCCTGTCTTGTTGAGTTTCCGTACCGCCTATTACAACATAGTATTACAATCTAATATAAGTATTATATACCAAATACCAAAGTATGACACTTTTAGTTTAACTATTATCTATACTAATATATAAAGACAAATGATATAGACAGGGCATTTTTCCACAAAACGGAGCAAAATCTCTTAAAATCTCACTTTTATCCTTGCCTAATTAAATCCCTAGAAAATATAATGGCTTATTCCTAACTACTCCCATAATGGTTATCCATAATTGATGGAATCTCAATGTGTAAATTAAGGTATAACTATATTTTACTATTAATAGTCCAACAACATTAATTAAATGAGAATTCAACGTCTAATTTAATTGCTATAAAAAATATTTTCTTTTTTTCTTCAAGCAAAAAACTTACTTACTAATACAGTTATTTTAAATTACTTAAACTTTAAAACAAAATGTAAGGATTTCTAAGAATATTTTCATAATTTGACATGAGAGAAGTACATTTAATCTTATAAAACTATTTCACATTAATATTTCAAAGAACAGGAAAAGATTCCAATATGTTTATGAAAATCATTTACTTCACTAATAAAAAGGCATTAGATTTGGATTTCTAATACTGGTGAAACTATTTAGTGAGAAAATTCATTAGATATGAAAATATCCTTCAAGTAATAAATGTTAGAAAAGATGAATAACATACAAAAATGAATTATTTAAGTTGAGTATCTTCATGTTCTTTTTATATAAGTAAATGTGGACGTAAATATATGCTTCTCATAATCAGGCTCGTAGAAATATGACTAAATAAGAAACAAGCATGATAATTACTATATTTTTGACTAATTATAATTATTTTATTCAGATTATATATTTAATCGGCTAATCTCATGATATGATTTCTTAACTTATAATTCATTTGCAAAGATTCTGATTTTGAAGGAAATAAATATGATTATTTTTACGAATAAGCACAAAATCAACCTTAGTTAGAAGGGTAAAAGAGGAAGATCTATATTTTTGCTCTGTTTTTAAGGAAGTTGCTCTGTCTATATCATCTGCTAAATATAAAGGAAGCGGTATTTGTAATACCAAACTTTTGATTTTCAAGTTTAACCTTATAATTTATATCCCACTATAGCATCTTATTATAAAATTTTTAATTTAACCCTGCAATTTAAGTTAGAAGAAATTAATTATACCATTTACTAAGAAAGATGATTTAGTTTCTCTATAATTCATATTCTTTCAATTGAAATTCTTTTGTTTCCATTCTACTCCAATTACAATAATTCACTCTCCCATTAATTCAAACTTTTTCCGTTTAGGAAAATCTTCTTTCTTCTAAATTTTATTTTTTCTTCAAACTTGAATATGAACATATAGTAGTTTACAATATATATATACATTATTGTGAATGGGGCTCCGAGTGCCCAGTTTCTAGTCACTCAACAAGACAACAAAAGATCAAAGGGTATATAAATTTTATATAAGGTAATATACAGTAATTGGGTTTAGTGAAAAAATTATACTTTATGAAAAATATATGTGATAATATCATTTAGACCCCAGAGGTTTGGTCAAATATTAATATCACCCTATGAGGTTTGATAATTTCTTTGAGACCCCTTATCACAAACCAATCTTGTTATCAAGCTATTTCACCCTTCTAAAAAAAGATATAAAAAAGAGTAGTTTAGCGTTAGAACTTTTGGCCTTAAAATAAAGATTGTCTTTTTTCTTCCTATTTCCACCTTCATTAATAATATTTCTATTTCCTATCTTAATCTTCATTATTTTTTCCTATTCTTTCCCTGGTATCATTTCCTCGCTTTGTCCACCGTTGTCTGTCTAGAGCACAATCCACCAATCACTGAGAACTAAAGATTAATGAGCCACCCGTAAGTATCAACACTTAGAGATCTATATATTTCTTATATTTTACGATCGCATCCACCAATATATGGTTTTTTGTTGAACAACATGCCTCCTATTCTTTATGTTCTAAAAAGTTTATTTATATATATATATGAACACTTGTACGCCATCATATAGTATTGAATAACTTGATATTATATAATTCACATTGAGTGCATTGTTTATCAATTGGTAGTATAACCTATATGAGGTTAATTAGAAGTTCTTAATGAGTCATATTAGAAAAAAAAATGATTTCAGTTATTCATTACATTGCAGAACACCCCTAAAATATGCATTACATATCAGAACATGCAAAAATCTCAATGACGTTGATTAGAAGTTCTTAATGAGTCATATTAGAAAAAAAAACTGATTTCAGTTATTCATTACATTACAGAACACCCCTATAATATGCATTACATATCAGAACATGCAAAAATCTCAATGAGTTGTCATTAATATTATTGAAACATCAAGAGGTGTCATTGATACTATTGAATTAGTATTACTGATATTTAACCAAACCTCAATAGTGTTGTTGACATTATTCTAAAAGTATACTTTTCTGGGTATTTGAATACTAACAAGTTGCTAAAAAAGTCAACTTAGTATCAACAAACAAACATAACTAGTTGCCTTGTTCCATAAATTTCCTATATGTTACACAATTTTTCATATCATTGTTGCGTCGCAAGAGAGACTTTTAGATTGAGAACTTGAAGCTTTTTTGACATAAGATCATGAGAGTGGTTAGAACTTTTCTTGGGCTTAATATTTTATTTTATCTCTTTGAAAAATTAATGGTCATGTTAGATGTATGAAGAAGAGTCAAAGTAAAATTAGAAACTTTTACTGGAAGGACTAATAGCACTGCTAATTGAATTGTACTAGTAATTTCATATTAGAGTACTTTACTTTTCATGAATTTAACAAACTAGTATTACTTCCACAAGATAAAAACACTCGAGCTGGAGCCCAACCGAGCTCAAGAATTCACTTAAAAATATGTCTGGCTAGCTTCAGAACTTATTGTTTATACCGAAACTTTATTTCAAATCCGGTCGTCTGACAAATTCAGATAGAGCATATGACTAAAATTGTGTAATGTTGTTAATGCATTAAGTTTATTATATGGACAATTATTAATGAAAATAAGTTCGGTGCTATTGAATCTTGATTCAAGATTTTGGACCCAATTTAGACTTAAAAAAACATACTGTTAATTAGTATCTCTACTTTGCAGTGTTGGGAACAGCTTTCGCTCTAAATATTCTTTTGAATGTGCCCATCTGGTCTGGAGTATTGCTGGCAGGACTCAACACTCTTCTCATTCTTGGCTTGCAACGATATGGTGTGAGTAGTTGCCCATAATTTGTACTTGTGAATTATCTAAATGAATCTAAGTGATATTAAGATTAATATACTAAAAGTGAGCTAGCACACACTATTTTTTAGATATAAAAGGATAAGTTCTTCATGATTCCTTCCCAACCCTCTAGTGTCCATCACACTCTAAATAATTGTACAATTGCTTCACAAAATAATTACTCAAAGCAAAAGGAAATTACATAAAATTTGAATTCATTTTTCCTTGTTTGAGTTTGCAGATAAGAAAGCTGGAGGTAGCAATAGGGATATTGGTTCTTATAGTAGGAGGTTGCTTCTGCTCTGTGATGGTACATGCAAAACCTAATGTGGAAGAGATAATGAAGGGAATGTTTATTCCCAAATTGAGCACTTCTAGTGCTACTAGAGATGCCATTGCTCTTATGGGAGCTCTCCTCATGCCGTAATTTCCACTTACACCCCTTAAATATTAACATATTTTCTTATGGTTGCAAATTATTTGTCGTTTCTTGTGTCACTATTAGTTTTATACTAAATGCAGATAGCCCAAAATGCTGGTCACATGAGTTCCCCTTCATTGGTCCTCCTCCCAATATTAGTTCTAAATCATAATTTATGAGACACATTTTTTTACACAAATGAAATAAAAAATTTTTAAATGTCCCAAATTAAGAAGAACACAGACTATTTTATAAAATATAATTAGATAATTCATTTGTCCTTTTAGTTACTAGTTTGGTTATCCCTTTACATTTAAAATAAATTTAAACCCCTTCAACGCAATTTAAATTTTCAGCCATAACTCCTCACTCACCCCTGCTCCTTTACCCCACCATTAACTAACTTTATTTTGTACATGTGTCCTGAGCATGATGGAACAAACCTTGTTGCCGAACTAGTCGGTGTACGTGTTTATATCACTTTTATTTTGTTTCACTCAAAGTTAACAATGACAATACATACGAGCTTACCAATATTTAATGCATGCTAGCTGGCAAGTAAACAAGAAAGAAAAAAATTAAAGCATTACACCAGTTCTACTATTCATATAATGGGTTAACTCATGTTATTAACATACTTAATTTGTTAATATATACTGCATGCAGGCACAATCTCTTTCTACATTCGGCTTTAGTGATCTCCCGAAAAATCTCGCGTACACGTGAAGGCATAAGGGCAAGCACCCCATCAAACCTTATAATTTTCCTATATTTAGACTTACATGGCCATAAGAAACAAATCAGAGTGTACTCACACAAATACATTACATAAAGGAGTAAATTTAATAATTTGATTATTATATAAGGTAATAATTACAATAAAATTCCGAACTATAGACATTTGATGTTCTACATGTCTTCCTTTGCAGAATGCGAGCAAGTACTTCTTACTGGAAGGTGCACTAGCGTTGTTCATCGCGTTCCTAATCAATGTGGCTGTCATATCAGTGACGGGTAGCGTCTGCTCAAATCCTAATATCTCCATAGACAATAAGAAATATTGCAACAACATTACTCTCAACTCTGCTACGGTGCTGCTTAAGGTCCAAGTGAAACGTATTCAAATGCACCTTTTTTATCCAGAAGAAATATATATATTTATATATATACACATCATTTTCTAAATTAATTAAGCTAATTATTATTTTCTTGTTTAAATATAAACGCAGAACGCACTTGGGAATTGGAGTCCAAAGTTGTATGCCATCTCCTTACTTGCATCTGGCCAGAGCTCGACTGTGACAGGGACCTATGCAGGCCAATACATTATGCAGGTTTCCTATTATTACTCTATTTTTGCTGAAAATTAAATATATGCAGACAAACATAAGCCTTGAAAACAATACAGTATATTGCTAAAACTACTATTGTGTTGTTACTTTTAATTGGCAAATATCCCATTGATATTGTTAACTATTATCCAGATGACATATAAATAACTGAAAATGGCTCCAACATTCATATCTTACGTGTATAAAGTATATTAAATCGTAATAGATAAACAGAACAGCAAATAACCCCATCCAAGTTAAGAGAAGTAAACATACATGAAACATTTTAATCTTTGCAAGCTAAAGTGCAAGATAAAATTAAGACACATGGTTTTCCAACTTTTGAAATCATAATAACCGTATTCGATACTTCTGTTACAAAGTGTAGTGTACCTTAATAAGAATTTTGCTATTAGTTTTGGATATTAATGTTTTTTCTGAAGAAAAAGAATTGAAAATATTTTATTAATTTATATGACAATGATAAGTGCAAATTTTTTATTTCAACCAAGCAAATTCATCTTTTTTTGATTGGTATATAAATTCTGACCTACGATGATACCAATCTTTATTTAGACATATAATGAGTACCTTAATAAGAATTTTGCTATTAGTTTTGGATATTAATGTTTTTTCTGAAGAAAAAGAATTGAAAATATTTTATTAATTTATATGACAATGATAAGTGCAAATTTTTTATTTCAACCAAGCAAATTCATCTTTTTTTGATTGGTATATAAATTCTGACCTACGATGATACCAATCTTTATTTAGACATATAATGATGATGATGAAGAATCGAACTATACTTTATATAATGAAGAATCAAACTCTACGATGAGCTAAAGGATAAATTCTATTAACATTTACAAAGAAGGTTCATCCTATTAAGAAAAACTTAGAGGTAGTTATTTTGCTTTGTGCTTTAAAGATAATGACAATATGATGTGCATTTGGTTTTTGTTTAGGGCTTTCTAGAGTTGCAAATTGAACTTTGGTTGAGGAATCTGTTGACAAGGATTATAGCCATCGCTCCAAGCTTAATAGTATGCATTATCGGTGGCCCTTCTGCTGCATCAAGATTGATCATTATTGCTTCAGTAAAATCCTATATTCAACTCTAAACTCTTTATAATCCCCACCTAAGTTTATTTGCTAATTAATATAACATCATTTTTGTTTGCCCTTTGGATTAGATGATCTTATCATTTGAGTTGCCATTCGCATTGGTTCCTCTCTTAAAGTTCACTAGCAGCGAGGCTAAGATGGGACAACACAAAAGTTCCCTCATGGTAAAATTTAGGGATAATTACATTGACTATACTTTTGGTCTAACTAAATGATATAAACATTTTGAACAATTATAGAGATACTCCCTAAACTTTGTTAATGCTTAAAGTTGTTACTTTGACAGGTAAGTGTAATTCTATGGGCTTTGGGATGTGGCTCTATTGGGATCAATCTTTACTTCTTGGGTTCGAGTTTGCTGACGTGGATTACTAGCGATTGGATGCCTAAGGTTGTAGCATTTTTCGCTGGTGTGCTAATACTACCTTTGGTGGCACTATACATCGCCTTGTTCTTATACTTAGTATTTAAGCAAGAAACTCCCATCACAAGTCCTCTAGAAATAAGTTTGAGTTGTGGTGGATCAAGTAATGGAGAAGTGACAGGGCAACTGGAAAACAATGGCATTCAGAGGACATCTGAGATTCAAATGGAAGACATTTGACAACAATACACGCACATGCACATGATGTGATTATGTGAATTCTCTTGTTGGAAAAAATCCATCATTGTACTATCCGTAAATGGTGAACCATCTTCCAAAAAAATTGTCACAACGAGAAGCATATTAGTAATTTGTTAACAACATGATCGTTTAATATATTTATAAAACCTTTAATTGCGAGAGCTGCAGATTCGTGCACATTGAAAATTTTCACATGGCAAGACAAAATGCCAAGAGTTGTTGAATATGCCATGGCCTAACGAGGATTTCTTTCTTTTTTCTTTAGTGGAACTTAGACACTTTTAATTACCTTTACTTTCATAAAACGTGAGACTTTACCAGTGCGTTTATTTTAAAGAATGTTGGCACTATATGCATAAAGTTATTGACTTAGCAAAAAAAAAACAAAAATCTCAATAGACGATACCTGTTCTAAATGAATCTAGTAAGTATTTCACTCGATATTTGAAGTTATGACAAAGTTATGGCACTTCGTTTCAACTGCAACACCGCTAGCTATATAGCCATGGAGTAACTATCTATAGTTGTTGGGGAAAGGACAAAAAGACGCATAAAAGGGCGTCTTCAAATGTTAGTTTCAAGATTGACCTCTGATTAAAAGTTCCCAACCAAGAACTAAAAGTTATGTATACATATAACTAACTCAGCCATAAGAATTGCAATTGTAATCCATCACATATCATAACTGATATGAAATTTGAAGAGAGAAAGACGAATAAGAATTCGAATGCACATTCAAGCATAAGTTAGAAATATTTAGTATGTTCTTTATTGGAAAATTAGTAAAACATATAAAGAAGCTTTCTCTTGACTAAGAATCTGGTATCGATAAGTATAATAGAAGGCATTTACTGATCCTACAAGAAATTTAGATATGGTAGCATGATAAACAAATTATTGCATAATGAAAGTTTTTCTGCTTCAATACACAGCATCACTGAAGTTCAACAACAAAAAATGAAAAACAGTACTATAATTTTAGATAACTTCATGACTAGTAAAATTAGTTCTCTAATAATTTAAAACTAAATTGACAAGAAAAGACATAAATAAACTTGAATTATGTTATGTTATCAGTGGAACTAATAAATAGTTCAACTTATACACCTCTCATGTTAGGAAAAAACTTGTGTGGGCTGGGTCTATAGCTAATGTATAGACCTTGTGGTCACAATATTTCAACCTCATTTATAACATAAAATAACTAAAAGTAGTCTGAAATAGCTAACTCAACTCAACCAAACCTTGGTTAACCTAAAACAAAACACTTTTCTCCTCTATTGCTGTCACTCTCCGATCCTGTTAAGAATCATTGCACGAATTGAAATCGAGTGAAAGGGAAACGCGAATGAACTTGACTACAGGGAGTAATCTGAGATTCTGAATTCATTCAGTTGTGGGGCTGGTACTCATTCCATGGCAGAAACGATTAGATTTATGGTTGTGTACTTAGTTGGATGAAATGAAACAAATTTGCATTTAACAATGAAGAAAGGGGTTTAAGGCTCAATTGAAGAGCTCTTTCGTATACATTCTCAATTTGGGTGAACAATTTTAGGTATTGTATTGAAAATTTGTTAGGATGATTCCTGAATTGTTCTTTGAGTACTTCTAATACTCTTTTTTTTTGTTTTGTTTGCTGAAAGAAAGAAAAAAAAAAAAAAAAAAAAAAGAACTTCAGGGTCTTCTTTGCTTAAAGTCCTAACTTTATAGATATTAGAAATACAATTGATAATCTGTTCAAATTAATATTACATATATACGAGTATCTTAAGACAAGTTGTGATCATAATAATTTCAAAATTCAAGTTTATAACAGAGTTGGAGACATGAAAAAGAGTTGAATGAAGGGGCGGACTCAAATAGTGGGCTAGCGCCCGGGGTCAAATTTTGGCCCAAATCCAATAGGTATGCATATGTAATTTTGTAGTCCACTTAAAAAATAATATAGAGATAATATGAAGGTCCAAATGAGTTTACCCAACAAAACGATTACACTTTGGGCCAAATAAACCCACATCTTAACCAAATTAAAAAACAACTCAATCCACTAAATTATCCATGTACAATTCCATTATCATTTTTTGTTATTTTTCATCAAATCGATAAAATAATGTTTATTGTGCATACAAATCCTGGTGATCTTTTGAATATATATCAAAATTCAAATTTATATAATCTTATAAATATTTATTTTGGTTGAAATTGATTGAGAGAGTGACTAATATAATCTTTTTTATGCACCTAAAATGTTTGTAGGATATTATTTTTTTCGATAATTTAGATGTTTAATAGATTCTAAGCAAAAAACTTAAAAAACTATTATATGTCTTGGTTGATGGATTAAGGTAGTAACCAATGCATATTATTCATTCTAATTTAATACATTTAATATTTTTATTTTTAATATTTATTTTAATTAATTTACTTAGTGAAAAATAGCCCGGGGTGGAAAAAAATCCTAATTCCGCCCCTGGTTGAATGATGGACAAATTTGATTTGTTGTTATATCTTGTTCGTGGCATTGAATGATGGACAAGTTAGTTTTAGTTTACTGGAACGATTTTTTTTTTTCTTCTTTTGCTTTTGAAGAGAGCAGCAAGAGTTTCTTCATCTTTTGGGGAATGGAAAGGCGTTGTTTTTGATTAACTGAGGTTTAGTTCAGCTGGGTTAATTATTTCAAAGTATTACTAGTTATTTTATATTATAAATGAGCTGGAAAATTGTGGCCACAAGGTCTATACATTTAGTCATAGACCTAGCCCACACAAGTTTTTTCCCTCATGTTACATTCATTCTCTTCCCCTATCAATCCACTTTTCTCCAACTCAAACTAATCTCATCAGTCCCTCCTTTGCCTTAGTCATTTTCGACATTTCACTCACCATTAAAACTCTCGTGTTAGATGATTAATTGTACATTTTGTTTCAGATCTTGTGTCTGATGTAGTACAAATTGAGATGTATATATTGGTGATGTAAGGTACTACGCCAAACCAAAACACAATCAATCAGTTCAATCAGACAAGCGTATATCGTAAATATCAAATTAGGAAGATGGAAAATTCCTAACATACCAAATGAGGTAGAAATGTATCAAAAGGAAACTTTGCCCCAACATCATGAATTCAAAATTTGGCCTTTGTGCGCCCCCCCCCCCCCCCCCCCCCCTCCCCCAAACTCCAGCCCCACCCTACTAATATACCTATATTTTATATTTTTATGTATTATATTTTATACACTATATATCATGTATATATATATCTAGGGATAATATCAGTGACAACCCCTGAGGTTTGGTGTAATATCAGTGACACCCCCTGGGGTTTGGATAATATCAGTGACACCCTTTGAGGTTTGATTGTCAGGGGGGTGTCACTTTTAAAATGACACTTGTACCCTTTAGTTTAGTATTAGCTAAAACTCCTCAAAAATAAAAGATATAAGTAACCATTTATTGTTCAAATAGTAAAATCAAATAAGAATATAGTTGGTCATCTTGCATAAATTAAAACGATTTATATGAATTTATATAAAAAAAATAAATTTGTACGCTATACTATTTATTTATTTTAATTTTTTTTGAACTTTACATTATTCTCTAGCTTGTAGGCTAAGTCACAAGCTATAAGAAAATAGCATGTGTTATTTTGTTTATTGTGTTAAAAGTCCTTTAGTACAAAAAAAAAAAAAAATCTTATTGCTGGATTTTATTTAAAATCATAGTTTACAAAATCTCAACTGATGAAAAATCTTATTCTCTTAAAAATTCAATACAAAATCCTTTCTCTTAGATTAAAGGTTAAAGAAAAGCGGTAAGTATTTCACTCTCTTTCGAAAAGAAAAAAAGTAAGTAATCAAAAATTTTCATGTAGTTTATAGTCCAAAAAATATCTTCAATCAAGAGGTATTTAAATAGTATAGCGTACAAAAAAATTATTTATATAAATTCATATAAATTATTTTAATTTATGCAAGATGACCAACTATATTCTTATTTGATTTTACTATTTGAACAATAAAGGGTACTTGTATCTTTTATTTTTGAGGAGTTTTACCTAATATTAAACTAAAGGGTACAAGTGTCATTTTAAAGTGACACCCCCCTGAAAATCAAACCTCAGGGGGTGTCACTGATATTATTCAAACCTCAGGGGGTGTCACTGATATTACACCAAACCTCAGGGAGTGTCACTGATATTATTCCCATATATCTATGTTGTATATATATGCAGTATGCTTGAACATATTATTTGAAACATTTAGAAACTTTAGTATAAGTTTTTCCCAATTTTTTTTCTTTCAGCTGATTCAATTTCTTATATTTATAATAATTTATTTTAGTACTTTTTAAATTGTGTCTCAAAATTCTCTTACTCTTTTCGTGTAATGAAAAATATAAAAGGGTGACTATCTAATAACATTGAGAGTATAACTTTTTCTTAGACGCTTTTACAATAATTTACTTTTTAATGAAAAGACTTGTGGAGACAAAGTTAGAGACTAAAGTTATTTTCTTACATATTGCATTAATCATATACAATATTAAGAAATATATTATTAAGTACTTTTATATTAATTTATTTATGATATTATACTCTTTTAAATTGTATGACACAATTACACAGTTTAAGTGAACATAAATGACAAAAAATCTATTGTGACGTATGCAATAGATCTATTTTTATGACATGATTTTTGTATATCTTATGTATAATTTTTTATTTATTTTTAATTTTTTTAGTTACAATTGTGTTACTTTTGAGTCACTTTTATAAAAAAATTATTAAATATATGCATCTAAATGTACTTTTATTTTTTAAGATGATTTATTATTTAAAAAGTAATTTAAATAACTAATAATAATAATAATATTCTTTTTTACATTAAGAAAATCACATAATCCCACCCCTCAAGTCAAATTTCTGGCTTGTGCTTTTCGTGACTTATTTTTAGACAATCAGAAGCAAAAGTCAGTATTCCAAACACTAAAATGTGTTTTTTCCGGCTGCAAAAGCCAACAAGCTCCTTTTATAAGTATTTGCAAACACCACCTTAGTTTGTAAACAAAAAATTCAAAATTTCTTGAGATCCTTTCTTTTTCAATACTTTCCTTGTTTTACTTTTCATCAATTTGAACATTGAGCTTCTTATAAAAAGTAAAACCTAGAACTTCGACATTTTAAAATTTTGATAAACCATTTTTTCTGGGAGTTTTTTTTTCTTACTTTTAAGCATGCATAACTATAATTTATGTAAATACACTATAAGTGAAATAGCTAATAACGTGATGCGAGTATCTAAGTAAATGCAGTGTTCTCAGAACCGGACCGGACCCCGAACCGGTGACCTTACTGGTTACAGGTTTTACAGGTTGAACCGGTCTAACCATTGGTCGAACCGGTACAAAAAGTCAAAACCAACAAATAGAGTCAACAAATATATCTTATACTATCTTTTAACATTTTCAAATTATTCATAATTCTATACTATGTATATATATATATATATATATATATATATATATATATATATATATATATATATATATATATATATAATGTATATATTATATATTATAGGTCATTCATAATTAAATGCTTCCTCATTTTAGTATTTGTGTTTTTGTGTTAGAGTAGCCTTTTGTCAATTGAAAATACTGTAATAAATTCTCTGTGTAAAGTGATGTACAATTTATTAAGACAACAAAAGAATTTATAATCGACAAAGCAATACAATTGCTGATTCTAAGTAATTAAGTCACAGCCAAGGGTTATTGTTTATACACTAAAATTAACTAGAGTATTTGATAAAATAAATTACTAAAAAGATTAAAGTTAAATACTTTATTAGCATATTTACCTTAATTACATTTGAATGGTAAAGGGTAATTAAAACTCTAGCAAAATACTTACTAATAATACTTTAATTAATTCCTTATATTTAGTTGTATCCGTGATTCTTGAGAATTTGAAAAAATCAAGATGGTTAATTAGCATTTAATTTTGGCAATCAAGAGTCATTAATTAGTATCCAATTATGACTCTAATTACTTCCCTAATTTCAGAAATCATTCACGAATTTAATTTTCTAAATCTTCAATTTCCTTATTTCTGTTTTGTAACTTTCTATAGTCACGCTTCCCCTACTTCATTTCATGAATCTTTCTATTTCTTTATTTTTCAATTGATTCCTCATCTTCTCTATGCATCCAAGACCTTTATCTTCATCTAATCTATTTTTCTTCTTTTTTCTTTTACCAAAAGTAACAAAAATACCTATTGTTGGGCGCTCAACGGACGACTAAAGGGGCGGAGCGGCGGCGGCGCGATCAGGCAGGAGAGGGGGAGTTTTCTTTTGTTTTGAGGGGCAAAACCTTTTTTTAAAATTTTTTTTTTTTACTTTGGTAGTACCGGTCCGGACCGCCAAAACCGGCCACCGGTTACCAGTTTTCGGCCGGTTTTGAGCGGTTTTTTCCGGGCCGGTTATCAACTGGTCTGAAATGCAAACCAGACCGAATCAAAGGCCGGTCACCGGTCGAACCGGTTCGACCGTCCGGTCCCGTCCGGTTATGAGAACACTGAGTAAATGTGGTAAATAATATAAAAAGGAAAATACGATATGACAAATAACTTTTCATACTAAGCAAAACTTGTAAGCATACACCCAGTCGATATTGTACATAATAAATAGCAGTAAGGACATGGGCGAAGCCAAGAGGAGGCATGCAAGGGCGCCTGTCCCCAGCCGCATCCCCACATCCTCCCCATGTATGTATATATATATATATATATATATATATATATATATATATATGTGTGTGTGTGTGTGTGTGTGTGTGTGTGTGTGTGTGTGTAGGTCCGAGTTAGGCCTTGATGTCTTTTGATTTCACCTTTCAATGCCCGGAATAGGAAATGAGATGATTCGATAGTGGGAACTCATAAGCGCTCATCCATTCTATGTCAGTGATCAATCAGGCAGGATAGAATTTTCCCTTTCCGACCGATCTTTGAGTAGAATACCCCGTTTTCCCCCTACCCTTAACTGGGGTTGGTGGCTATCGACTTCTTCTTTTGCTTGTCATTTTAGTACTTGTAATGTCTTTGGCTTCACGCTCCGCAATCTATCGGTCAAGTGTCTACGCTACTCACATGTACATATAATATAATAATATGATTTTTTTATCATCTATATTAATATATAAAGGAAGAGGTATCCGTGACACCAAATTTTTTATTTCCAAATTTAACCTTATAATATATGTTTCATGACATGTTATTATTAATTTCTCAATTAAATCCTACAATTTAAGTTAGATGAAGTTAACTATACCATTTACTAAGTTGTAATATTAGTTTAATATCCTCACGTAGTCTACAAAATTAAGATGTCATAGTAAAGAATATTAACAATAATGCCAATGTTGATATACATATTAAAGCTACATGTAGAAGAACCGGCAAAAACCCAAACATGCCATATGTAATAAGCAACAAAAAAAACAGAAATAAAAATATCTTCTGTTCAAAAGGAATAATTATAAAATCATACATATATATGAGGGAAAGATTATCCAATGTTATTTCGGTTCTCCTAAGCTAATTCCTGGTTCCTTCCACCCTTAAAAATGGATTTAGATACGGAAATTCAATGTCAGAACTCAGAATAATTAAATGGACAAACTTGTAAGAGAGGAGCATTGGTTTAAGTAGCAACATAAAAAGAATGTAAGTATATTTCAACGCAACCTTAATGCAATTAGAGTAATTAATAGGTTAAAGAAGGTATTTATATATTCATCAAAAGGAGGATAAGTTGAGATTTCAGCTAAGTTAGGAACAAAAATATAAAACTCTCAAAAAGATTGTAGGGGATAGCTTACAAAAGGAGGGATATATGAATTATTTCTTTTTCATTCCTTGGAGTATCTGCTACAAAAAAATACAGTTATTTTGTTGACATTATAGAGATGATGGATTATGGACACTTGGGTCTGGCGCTAATATTAACTTTTGGTTTTCTCGTTAGCTTGGAGATTTTCTGATAGCTGATTATGTTATCGATATTCCTAATTATCTTATTAATCTTTCGGTTAAACACTTTATTAAATTACATTTGTTTAAATGGGACTTCTCGATTGTTAACGCCCACCTCCCTCGTAATATTATTCAGGACATTTTAAGTACTCCCATTCCTGGTAATAATAACCCGGACTTGTTCTACTGGGCTTGGTCAATACACGTTAAAGAATGCGTATAGGTGGTTAACTACTTTTTCCAACAAAACAATCCTACTTTACCTTGGAATTTTTTCTGGTACTTACCTGTATTACCTCATATCAAATTTTTTGTTTGGTTGCGGACCCATGAGGCTCTCCCTACTTCGATAACCTCTATCGCCGCCATATTCTTAATAAGGATGTTTGTCCGTTATGTCATAGCGAGCGTGAAAGTGGTAATCATATTTTCTTTCAATATCCGCTTTTTCAACCTTTTAGGAATTTGTCACCTACTTGCTTTCCTGTTAATCTTGCTTCTCCTTTAGTCTTATTGCGTACTTTGAATCCATGCCAATGTCACTTCTTTCTAATTTGTTGTTGAATTATGTGGCGTGCTCGAAATGAAGCTATTTTTTTTTTTTACATAAACCGATTAATACTAATTACCTCTCTAAGTTGATTTCTACCCACGTTAGAGAAACTTCCCACTTGTTACGTGCCCCTATTCATAAACCTTTTTCTTTGAACCTCAAATGGGAACCCCCGCCTCCCGATTTCTACAAGCTTAACACCGATGGATCCTCCTTCGGGAACCCCGAGCCTGGTATTGAGGGTATCATTCAGGATCATCATGGCACAGTGGTCGTAGCGTTTCTTCACCTATTGGTATCTGTACGAATAATAAAGCTGAGTTGTGGGCGATGAGATAGGGTTTACTTTTTGCAAGGCTATTGACAATCTGTATACTGAAACTGACTCCCAGTTTTTTTTTTTTTGCAGCATGATGATGAGGCAGGCCCATCCCATCCGCCTTCGGACGCTTTTTATGGACGTATGGACTATCTGGACTGAGTTCCCAACAACTGAATGTTCTGTTGCCTTTCGGGAGAGCAATAGGGTAGTGGACTTTCTTGCGAAAACGGGAGCTAACCAAGATCTTTTTGACGCCGGTGTCCAGCCGAAGACTTTTTGTACATACTGGACGGCATGTCCTGACTGGCTTCAACCGTATGTTTTGTCCGATCTTGACTGTATATACCACCGTCAATCCCGTTTTCCCTATCCCCGGTACCTTTGTACTTAACTGCTTTGATTTGTTAATAAATTTCCAGTTCATTTTTTTTTTTAAATGATGTAGTAGTTATTGCACTATGGTATAAGCTTTAGAGTTAGTCAACAAAAGTTAATTGCTTTTCGCCCCCTTTACTTTTAGTTAATTAAACGCAGTTCAAAATTTTAACGGTGGTACTGGTACTGCCCCCAAAAGCAAAAAGGTAGCAAGTAACGGTCACTTAATTTGAAAAGCCCCAACCAATTTGAAACGGAGACACACACTCATTTTCATTCTTATAGTTTATTCTTCAATCGATTAAACCTAAAAATTCAAATGGAGAACAACATTGAATTGAACCAATTTGAGAAGAACCCAGAAGAAATTGAGGCTCCAGATCCGTGTACTTCTTCTTCTGATTGGGAAATGGCGAAGAATTTGAATCAAGAAACTCATCATTTTGTTGCAATGGAAGAAGACGAATCCGAAGAAGAATCATTTGCTGATTCCATGATCTGCGATTCTGGTGCAAGACTAGTTCCAAATGGGTTCACAAATCCCGATTCAACGGGTCAGTTTTCGACCTAAATCTATCAAATTAGGGTTTTGGTGTAGTCAAAAATGATAGCTGTTTAGTGACTTATTTGAATTTGGGGGTCTATCTCTCAAATCCCATCATGTTTCTAAGAACGTGATGAACATTCTCAATTAGTTTATTATAGCCATTGATAATAGGTATGCTGTTTTAACTTCCGTTTATTCGTCTTTTGATGGTTCAGAGGATATTGTGCTTTTCCTGAATGCCGGTGCCACGGCGTCGATGGAGTCGAATTCTGGTATTAGTTTCCTGGCTGACAAGTTTTTCGAAGGGGGCGATACTTTTCAAACTGAGGACTTCATCACTGAGAGTGGAGATTGTTCGTTTCTATATCAATCAGCACGACTAGGGAATTTTCACTATAGCGTTGCAAATCTTCCGCCCGGGAATTACTTTCTCGATCTTCATTTCGCAGAAATCATAAACATATATGGGCCTAAAGGGTTGCGGGTCTTTAATGTTTTTGTGCAAGATGAGAAGGCAAGTGCACTGATTCGGACCTTTTAGTTGTTTCATAATTAGTAAAACCTATATAAACTGTGCTTGGTAATTACAACTAGCAGCTATTCTCAATGCAGATACTAGCGGATTTTGATATATACTCCGTTGTTGGCGCAAATAAACCTTTGCAATTAGTTGGTGCTAGGGTCTCTGTTAAGGATGATGGTATGCTTGTCTTACGGTTTGAAGGAGTACATGATAGCCCAATAGTTAGTGGAATATGTGTCAGGAGAGCATCTGTAACATCCGGTAATTGTTTTTCTGGCTGAATTCTTTGATATCTATACAGCACATTCAGCGTAAAATCATGAACTTTGAACTATCATTCATTTTTTGCAGCCCCTCTGGTGAATCGTGACTACCTTATATGTAATAACTGTTCTACTGAGGTCGAATATCCTTCAGCTAAGGTATGGTGCAAGTAACATTAATGGAATAATTGAATGGCAGGGCTCAAGTTCGATTTATTTTACTCTTTTGTAACTTCTACAATTTGCGCTTTCTTTGAGCTCACAGAAAAAACTTCTGCGAGCAAAATCCATAGCCAAATATGAGAAAACCATACAAGAGTTGAAGGATATGTTGCAGCGGAAAACAGATGAATGCTATGAATCTTGGATGTCTTGGACTACCTCTAATGAGCAGCTAGAGAAGGTTAGGATGGACCTTGACAATAAGACATTCCAAACATATTCCCTAGGTAAGATTCTTGAATGCGGGTAATATAGGGTTTTAATTTACTGTGGCTGCAATTAGATCGTGTGACCACTTTCATCAGGATAAGATTCATAGTGCTTTTATGCGCCTTCCATATAGATATCGAAAAAATTTAGTTTTCTGCACGTTGAACTAATTTTTCCTTTTTGCTGGTTGTGTAACAACTAACAATTATACTACTCTTTTGGAACTGATGTATCACATTTTGTTCAATAATGTCGATTTTACCTTCAAATCTTGCACTTAGCTTTGGGATTTGTTTTAGTGAAATTAATTACTTACTATCTACTTGACTTATAATCCCTTAATAACAGATCAAACGCTTGAGAAGCAAGCTGAAAAACTTAGGGAAATTTCGAACAAGTATGAGCAGTGCCAGAAGTCCTGGACTGTAGCAATCAACAATTTAGAGGAGAAAGTAAAGGTGATTAACCCCTTTTAGTTGAACTATTTGGAGAGAATACTGTTCTTTGAAATCATAATTTATTTTTCTTATAGCTTAAGCAGCAAGTTCTGTTGGTGTTCTGTACAGGTAATGAAACAAGAGCATTCTATGCTTTCTCGTGAAGCACATGAATGTACTGATTCCATTCCCGACTTAAATAAGATGATCTTCGCAGTTCAAGCATTAGGTAAGTTTTTAATAGTAATGTATTATGCAATATTTTTCGGCGTAATGAAGATTAGTTTGCTGTCAATCAATCATATTGTTGACGTGAATATGGATTATATGTAATGACGAAACCTCCATACAGTTGAACAGTGTGAAGATCTCAAAATGAAGTATAATGAAGAACAAATACAGAGGCGGAAGCTCTATAATCAAGTACAGGAAGCAAAAGGTTTATTCAGCATTTTCTGATCTCCGTTTGATATTTCATTCTAATTTATGACGAATGCTTTGTCGAGTGATTCTCAATCTAGCTTTTCTATATCAGGAAATATCAGGGTATTTTGTCGTTGTCGGCCCTTAAGCAAGGCAGAGATCACAGCCAAGTGTGCATCAGTGGTGGACTTTGATGCAGCCAAGGATGGCGAACTTGGAATTCTTAGTAGTGGTGCTACAAAAAAAACTTTCAAGTTTGATCGAGTGTACTCACCAAAAGATGATCAAGGTGCTCCCATAACAGTTCCCTTTTGATGCATAATTACACAAATAAAACAGATTAGTCAAGCTTTTTTAGGAGATATATTTGTGCTTTCCATTGGTGAGCTATTTACAAAATCCCGTTTTCTCTTTTGAACAGTTGACGTTTTTGCTGATGCCGCACCGATGGTGATTTCAGTACTAGATGGGTACAACGTCTGTATATTTGCTTATGGGCAAACAGGAACAGGCAAAACATTCACAATGGAAGGCACTGAGGCACAACGAGGTGTCAATTACCGGACTCTGGAAGAATTATTCAAAATTGCCAAAGAAAGGAGTGAAACATATTCTTACAACATTTCGGTTAGCGTGCTTGAAGTCTACAACGAACAAATACGAGATTTACTGGCTACAGATACATCCAAGAAGTAAATCCAGCCTTCACATTTTCACTGCACATGCATTTTAAACAGCTTTTATTTCTATAAGTGTGGTTTCTACCGTGCAATGAAATTTCTCTATTTAATAATACTAGGCTAGAGATAAAGCAAGCTTCCGAAGGATTTCATCATATCCCGGGAATTGTGGAAGCTAAAGTGAAAAACATAAATGAAGTATGGAATGTTCTGCAGGCCGGAAGTAGAGCTCGGTCCGTTGGATCAAATAATGTGAATGAGCATAGCAGTCGCTCTCACTGGTAAAGATTATTATTTTTCCTTTCTTCTTGTTTTATTATCTTTGCGGTATTCTGATTTATCTTGAAACAATCCCTTTATTTTTGTATTGGCCATCTTTCTCAGCATGCTTTCTATAATGGTAAGAGCTGACAATTTAATGTCTGGAGAGTGCACAAAAAGCAAGCTTTGGCTTGTGGACTTGGCAGGAAGTGAGAGGCTTGCGAAGACTGATGTGCAGGGCGAACGGCTGAAAGAAGCGCAGAACATTAATAGGTCACTGTCAGCCCTTGGAGACGTGATCTCGTCTTTAGCAAATAAAAGCAGCCACATCCCATACAGGTCCCTCTTAACTTTCCTGTCAGAGCTCTTCCGTTATTAAATACAAGAATACCTCAATCCTGACTTTCCTATAACTCTTCTTTACTGTTAGGAACTCTAAGCTGACCCACCTACTCCAAGATTCATTAGGTAATGCTATCAAACCACGTTCTAGAGAGTTCCGGAAGACACAGGGTTGTAGGTTCCCTGATTTTATTGGTTGTTTTTTCTTCCAACTCAATTCAATGTCTAAATTTCATAGGTGGTGACTCGAAAACCTTGATGTTCGTACAAATTAGTCCGTCAGATCAGGACCTGAGTGAAACTTTGAGTTCATTGAACTTTGCGACACGAGTTAGAGGGGTTGAGTTGGGCCCGGTAAGAAAGCAAATCGATACAAGTGAGCTCCAAAGATTGAAAACGATGGTATGTCTAGCTTTACTACAGCATCTCATTGAAATTTAAAATGTTCTCTGCAGTCTGGAACTTATTATGCAATACTTGTGTCATATATAATTTGTAGCTAGAGAAAGCACGGCAGGACTGTCGGTCGAAAGAGGAAACTCTGAAAAAACTGGAAGAGAACTTGCACAACTTAGAGAGCAAGGCGAAAGGGAAGGATCAGGTTTACAAAAACCAACTGGACAAAATAAAAGAGTTGGAAAGCCAACTTGAGTTGAAGACATCAGTCCATTGCCAAGTTGAGAAACAAACTTTGCATCTTTCAGAGAAGTTAAAAGGAAAGGAAGAATTTTGTTCCAAACTTCAACAAAAGGTGATCATTTTTGCAGTGACTAGAACTTTCATGTGTACTAAACTTTTTTTTTTTTTTTTATGCAATCATGTGTACTAAACTATTTGAATGTGTTAAAAATGCATTAAATGATTTATGCCTTCCATCGTATGAAAGATTATTTTCCATACCTTTCCAAATACTGTTTTTGTCATGCCTTACGCAGATAACTGACTTAGAGAACAGGCTTAAACAGCAAGAAGAAACGCAATCTGCAACATATCAGAAGAAGGTTCTTTATCAATCTTTTTATCACAGTGTTTGCTTAAATTGTTATTTAACTGGTGCACCACGAATATACTTTTGTTTTGTTGCGAATGAGTAAAGTCCAGTAACTGGAACAATACTTCGTGCAGGTTAATGATCTTGAAGATAAGCTGAGAGACCAAATGCGAGTAGCTGAATCTAACTCTCTAATTCTTCACAACAAGGTATAATTATTATTTTTAATAGCATAATGGGGTTAGTATTCTTAGCGAAATAATGTTTGTCATTGAAGCTAACTATAGAAAAATTGTTCTTTAATCCTCTTTGTAGATGAAAGAGCTTGAGAGCAAGTTGAAAGATCAGGAACAAAATTCAGAATCCCTCTCACTTCGTCAAATGGTGATCCATTTTAATTCTAAATTCTGGCCCCAGGAATATTTGTTTCACTTCTTAACGAACCATCGTATTTGACACCCATAAAAAGGAAGATGACAAGTTTATAGGCTCGTTGAAAGTCCAAATCATTGATTCTGTTTAACATAATAGCTTATTTGACCATGAACTAAGTTTGGCTGTTCAAATTATTCAACACGTGTGTAGTCAGTACCGTAATTTTTTTTTGAAACTTACTACGAATCAATTCTCTCATTTTTCTAGGTGAAAGAACTCGAGATAAAATTGAAAGAACAGGAACAAAACCAAGAGTCTCTGTCACTTCATCAAAAGGTAAGGATTCTATGTTATAACTCGTTGCCCATTTATGTGTATCTCACTGCATTTGAAGTCCAGGGAGAAAAAAAGGCACAGATTTTCTGAATATAACGATTTAACATAATTGTTTCATTGACCATAAGCCAAGTTTTGGCTGCTAAATAATGTTCCTGTCCTGATGGCAGATTAAGGAACTCGAAGACAAAGTAAGAGAGCAAGAAAAGCAACTGGCATCCACCACAGTGAAAGAATCCGTTTATTCAATAAAATCAACCCCGGTTGAGAACAAGCGATCACTGAGAGAAGAGATCGTTACAAACGAGGCTGAACATCGAATTTTGCGGAGTTTGAATTTAGTAAACCGTCAAGTGAGTCAGGTGTCTGTTCCGGTGAAGGAAAACGACCCACTTCGTGAGGCTAGAAAGAAACGGTTGTCAAGAAATGGCGAAGCTGAGAATAATAGTGTGGTACCAACTCCAGTAAGTGACAACAAAAGCAGGCATTCGGATCCACCTAAGCCGCTTTCCAGGGCTACACGATCGACTAAGCCAGTCATCCCTGCTCAGAAACCATTGGTTCGATCCAATAAAACGAGTAGAGATCCGGTTCAGGCAGTTAAAGAGAGGGATACTAAGAAAAGGATGTGGTCAAGATGATGACCAATGTTATAAAATTGCTTGCTTGTGTTTTCATGATATGATAATCCAGAAATAGTTTTCAGTTGGCATCATATATTGTTTTGTCAATGCAAAACTCCACATGGAAATAGCTTATTTTGAACTTGCTGTATTGTAATAGGAAAATGCTTTCATTACGGAGCTGTACGCTTACAGCCAAAGGAAAGCCTTTCCATTGAAACCTGTCCGGTAGCTTCCTTATAGTACTGTTTTGACCAAAATTGTGTTGCCTATTACATTAACACCCACTCCGTGATCCTTCAGTTTTTCCTTTCGACATTCAATAATACTTTTTTTGACGCAAAATATGACCCCTAGAAGAAAACATCACTGCTTAATTTTATTTTTTTCTTTTACAATTAGTAATATATTGTTTTAACCCAAAGTTTCTTTGGGATAGCATATTGAACACTTAACAAACGTTTCTATAAGACTATCTCGATTCCGTGTTAGTTTTGTAGTCTACTATTCATGAGAAATCATAAGAGCTCCAAGAAAAGAAAAGAACTTATAGAAATTTCATTCCGTAATGTAAATTAAAAACTCAACATAATTTAGCAATCAACAACAAATATAATTATTCTCTTAAAACAAATTGTATTATTAGGTTCGCAGTGATTTGATATAAAAATATAAAATCTATGAGAAAGAAATCAGTATCCAATTGTTAAAAGAATTTTCCATGTATGAGTTTTGTATATTCCTTCCGAAACAATTTCTTTTGTGACTTCAAGCGCTTCTAATCTTTATTAGCCATGTGCAATGGAAAAAGTTATACATGCTACAATAAAAAATTGATAAATATAATAAAATAACAAAAATACTATTAAAAAAATTAAAGATAATTGACATTTGACAGTGACGAACCTCATTGTAGTGCACCCACATGTATAAGCAACTGTGGTAACAAAAATGTTAGTCCAAGACATTAACAATGGTTGCCTTTCTAATTTATTTGTAACTTCATCTACAAGTTGATGACTGCAATTTGGGATATATCTTCGCTACTCGCATGTTTTTCCCAAAATTCTATTCTTTGACTTATTTTCATTTTTTTTCACCAAAATGACTCCTAAATAACACAACAAAGAAAAACAAGTAAAACGACTCAAAAATATCAAGAATCAAGCTCGAAATTAGTCTATTTGGCGCATAAAATATGTACAAAATGGACTAAGTCTTGTCTCTGATAGACACAAGGCTTTGACTAGCAGCTTCTAGAAGGAATCTTTAAGTCCTTTGGAGTTCAACTGAACATGAGCAAAACATGTTTAACTAATTGGACTTAATGTGTCAACCAATTGTTAGAGAATTACAGTCGTTGCATGGTGTGTTGGATATCCTTGTTGTGTTGTGTGTGTAGTTGTGAGCAATTGTCTCACATGGAAAGAAAATGAGTTCTTGAATTGTTTAACTGGAGTTGGACTTCAAGAGAGTTAATTCTAGAATGCATATTGTGTATTGGGCTACGTGCATTTGGGCTTTGATGTATGTATATTTATATATTTAAGTTATAAGTCTATGATGGGCACTTGGGGCGCCTTGGGGCCTTAGTAAAATTCAAGAGTTATAAATTTATTTTTTTGGATTTTATTTTTTGATTATATAAATCTTGAAAATTAAATACGAAGAGTTACAACTCATGTAAAAGTCGCAACCCCTGTAAAGGGACATGGCTGTAGTAAAGGGACAAAGCTATTTGTAGGAACATGTCTATCCAGTAGGAACTTTTCGTGTTCTATAAATTAAATTGAATCTGTCTTGTTTTTAACTTACTTAGCATTTTTATATTTTCTGCATCTTATAGAATTTTCTAAACCTTGTTGCATCTTGGGGACTTATTTTCTGAACATAGTGTGAAAATATTGTCTTTAGGAAAGTAATAAAAGTCACGCCTCAAGGATTTCTACAAAAGAAAAAGTGTTCTGTCTTCCATATTATTATTATAAAGTTCCAGATTTTCATGGTGTTTGACAATCCCAAGAGATGGCATAGGTGGTTGGCTATGGCAAAGTTATGGTATAACACAAACTTCCGAATAAGTCTTAAAATGTCCTCATTTTAACCCTTGTATTGATACCAGCCTGCTCAACTTTCTTTGAGTCTTTATCTTGATGTTCCTAACCTTTAAGTGCGTGACTTGCTAGCTGAAAGGAGTACTATGACTCAGTTAATCAAAGGGAATCTAGCTAAGGCCTATGCGGATACACATTGAACTAAGAGGGAATGCGCAGTTGGTGATAAAGCTTATTACTTAAAACTTCAACATTTTCGTCAAAACAACGTAAGTTAACGCAAAAAAACCTCTAAATATTGTTGCCCTTACTGAGTCCTTAGCGTATTAGTTCGCATATAAACAAGCACTACCCCTGAATTCCCAACTTCACCATGTATTTCACGTATCCCTCTTGAAAAAGAAACTACCCACTTCTGATCTTGATGGCAGATTTGAGATCCAATTGATAAACGCTCTATAGCGCAATGACCCTGACCTCGAAACACTACACTAATTGTCCCTCATGCTTCTTGCGTGGATGAATCAAAAAATCAACCAACTATTGTCCGATATACAACTAAAACCACCACCAACGTCCACCATTTCCACTAAAACTCAAAACCAATGTGACCAACATTGTTTCTTCCATAAACCACAAACACCACCGAACTTCTTCCACCTAATACTTCATCAAAAGAAAAATCAACAGAGTGTGTAAGGAAAGCATGTTGCTAATTTGTAAAGACAAAAGAAATCGAGAAAAAGTACGTAAAGAATGATACTAACAGAATTCTGTGGTTGTCCAGGGTAGAAGATCAGTTGTCAGGATCACCCATCGTAGGAGTGAAGACATGAGTGGGTTAGAGGGAAGACAGAATTATGCATGAGATGTGGGTGCAAAGTAATGCAATTTTAGTATGGAACATATTGTTCAAGGACAAATATTTAATTTCGTTAACAGTTGTATATAACAGATTATAATTTAGAGTGGTGGAGGTGAAGGGCTAATTTCAAAATTGCAGAGCGGGTTGCCTAGATAAGTCCAGGCGACCAGCTAAGATATCAACCCAACTATCCAACATCAACTCTTGAACTATGCCACATTGTTTTCCTTCATAGGTTATTATCAAGTCAACCACGTGAGTCCTAAGTAGTTATACTATAGTGTGGCCAATACACTCTTTCTTATATGCAAGTTGTTCCACTACATTATACTATATCTCTCCTAAGCGTAATTGCTGGCGGGGCATCTAGTAAACGTCAATATATCTATTTTTATAGTTTTCAACCTAAAATTCCTCGGTGGTTTGAAGAACTTACACGAAACTCTCAAGTAGCTTTTTAGTTGTTTAAAAAGCCTCTTTAGGTTTTAAGTACTGTATGAAAGTTCATCCTTTGTTAAATTTCAACTCTCTTAATTATTAAATAAACTGTTCTTACTCAACTTTTTTAAAAATAATTTTGAGAAACTTTTTGTTCTTTCCACTTATTGTTTTTTCCTTAAGGTAAATAGTGTTGTGATAAGTAATTATATATAATTCTATTAATATTATTTACAATAAATTAGAGGGATTAAGTGTACAGTTTTTCAAAACCACATGAGAGTTTGATGCAAAATTTTTAAACCACATGGAGTTTTGTAGCTAATACTTGTACGGAAAATATTGTACTTTATAAAGAAAATAGTACAATAAATAGTCATAACTCATGTAAAGAAGTCTAGCAGCATGGTAACAGTGTTGGTTGGAGTGGGTTCCTGTGCAAAATTTATGAAGCTATGAGGGAGTTTTGTGCAAAGTAGTTGAAATCACGAGAAAGTTTTGGACAAGTACAGATGATATGAAAGTTGCATGAAGGATTTTAAGGGGGGGGGGGGGGGGGGGTATGCGTTTCCTGCTGTTTTAAATATATTGGCTCTTTGGACCATATAAACGATAATACTTGACTAACTTGAGTTTAACAAAAAAAAAAATAGCAGTAAATTTGAATTGACCAAAAATTGTATCTCATATGATTCTCCCATGCTTCTTTCTCTTTAACATCTATCGTAAAGTATTTGTCATCTAAGTTTTAATGATCTTCGTTTTCAACATTTTAGCAAAGAACATCAAGTGTGCCAAGGGTATTTACTTCATCCTTGTTGGTACTGAAAGAGATTGGATGACCCAAATCAGTCAGTTGTTTGGCTAATTCTATATCTTCATGCAACAACCAAGTCCTCAAAGGTGGAAAAACCTTCGGTAAGTTAATATGAACTACTACCTCTAGTTCATATTAATAAAAGAAAAACTCACACACTTTATGCTAAGTTAACATTGGACATAATCTATCAAAAACACTTTAACGTGCCATTTATTATTGCAAAACCGTTCTTTTTTCGTAACGTGTATCATAGGTAACATGTTTTTGCAGTCACTAAACAAATAAACATACATAGCAATGAAGAAAACATTAAACTTTTTGTCGACCAGTTAACTTCAAAAATTTTAGATCTAAAGTCTATTAAATATGTGCTTAATATTTTTACTATGTTACAAAGATACCCAACACCTCGAAAGTTTATGTTATTTTATTTGATAGTGTACTCTTTATATTCGGAAAGATGCATACTTCACATTGGCACATATATAGCAAAAATACGTTGTGAGAGACATCTTGGCCCACATTTGCATGGTAGACACATTTTCAATATTTGCACGTTTGAATTTTGGACTTACATCATATCTTTTCGAAAAAATATAATATTATCACTAATCAATATTTCTAAATTTATTATTTTAAAAAATAAATAGCAGTAAATTTGAATAGACCCAAGATTTGTATCTCATATGATTCTCCAAAGCTTCGTTCCCTTCATCATCTAGGGCAACTTATTTGTCATCTAAAGTTTAAATTATCTTCTTTTTTCAACATTTTAACAAAGAACATCAAGTGTGCCATGGGTATTTACTTCCTCCTTGTTGGTATTGAAAGAGACTGGATGACTCGACTCAGTCAGTTGTTTGGCTAATACTATATCTTCAGGCAACAAACCAAGTCCTCAAAGGTGGAAATACCCTAGGTAAGTTAATATGAACTACCTACCTCTAGCTCATATTAATAAAAGAAGAACTCACACACTTTATGTTAAATTAGCATTGGACCAAATCTAACAAAAACACTTTAACGTGCCATTTATTACTGCAAAACCGTTCTTTTCGTAACGGGTATCATAGGCAACAAGTTTTTGCAATCACTAAATAAATAAACATACACATCAATGAAAGAAGCATTGAACATTTTGTTGACCAGTTAACCTCTACAATATTATATCTAAAGTCGATAGCTTTTGCATTCGGAATCTATTTATGAGGTTAACTCTACTCCTCAAAACCTCTGACTCACAATATCAACTCTAACATTACTCAAATTTCTCGATGTCAAACCGTGTACCACTCATTGTGCCACAATAAGATATATGACATACGTGAATAATTCGTGTTGAGATTTTAATACAATAGGTGGTGAGCAATTCGAGAATAAGATATTGAATATGTACATAATATTTTTACTATGTCCCAAAGATACCCAATTCCTCAGAAAGTTTGTGTTATTTTTTTGATAGTGTACTCTTTATATTCGGAAAGATGCATTCTTCATATGGGCACAAATATAGCAAAAATCCGTTGTTAGAGACATGCTAGACAACATTTGGATGGTTGAAACATTTTCAATTTTGGCACGTTCGACTATTAGACTTACACGATGTCTTTTCAAAGAATATAATATTATCATAATAAGGATTTCTAAATTTATTATTATAAAAAATAAATAGCAGTAAATTTGAATTGACCCAAGATTTGTATCTCATATGATTCTCTAATGCTTCTTTCTCTTCATAATCTATCGCAAAATATTTGTCATTTAAGTTTAAATGATCTTCTTTTTCAAAATTTTAGCAAAGAACATCAAGTGTGCCACGGGTATTTACTTCCTCCTTGTTGGTATTGAAAGAGATTGGATGACCCAAATCAGTTAGTTGTTTAGCTAATTCTGTATCTTCATGCAACGGACCAAGCACTCGAAGGTGGAAAACCTTCGGTAAGTTAATATGAACAACCTACCTCCAGTTTATATTAATAAAAGAAAAACACACACACTTTATGTTAAATTAGCATTGGAAACAATCTATCAAAAACACTTTAACGTGCCATTTATTACTGCAAACCGTTCTTTTTCGTCGGGTATCATAGGTAACATGTTTTTGTAGTCACTAAACAAATAAACATACACAGCAATGAAGGAAACATTAAACTTTTTGTCATAGATCTAAAGTCGATGGCTTTTGTATTTGGAATATATTTATGAGTTTAACTCTACTCCTAAAAACCTCTGACTCATAGTATCAACTCTAACATCAATCTAATTTTTCAATATCAAACCGTGTGCCACTCTTTGTGACACAATTAGATATATGACACACGTGCGTAACTCGGGTTGAGATTTTAATGCACGGGGTGGTGGTGGGCCATTCGAGAATACGATATTAAATATGTGATTAATATTTTTACTGTGTTTCAAAGATAACCAACACCTCAAAAGTTTATGTTATTTGATTTGATAGTGTACTCTTTATATTCGGAAAGATGCATACTTCACATTGGCACAAATATAGCAAAAATCCGTTGTGAGAGACATCTTGGCCCATATTTGCATGTCGGACACATTTTCAATTTTGCACGTTTAACTTTTGGACTTAGATGATATCTTTTCGAAGAACATAATATTATCACTAATCACGATTTTTAAATTTATTATTTTACAAAATAAATAGCAGTAAATTTTAATTGACCAAAGATTTGTATCTCATATGATTGTCCAATGCTTCTTTCCCTTCATCATCTAGGGGAAACTATTTGTCATCTAAGTTTAAATTATTTTCTTTTTCAACATTTTAGCAAAGAACATCAAGTGTACCACGTGTATTTACTTCCTCCTTGTTGGTATTGAAAGAGATTGGATGACCCGACTCAGTCAGTTCTTTGGCTAATTCTATATCTTAATGAACCAAGTCGTCAAAGGTGGAAATACCTTTGGTAAGTTAATATGAACTACCTACCTCTAGTTCATATTAATAAAAGAAAAACTCATACACTTTATGTTAAATTAGCATTGGTCAAAATCTAACAAAAACACTTTAACGTGTCATTTACTACTGCAAAACGCTTTTCTCAACGGGTATCATAGCTAACAAGTTTTTGCAATGACTAAACAAATAAACATACAAATCAATGAAAGAAGCATTGAAAATTTTGTGGACCAGTTAACTTCTACAATATTATATTTAAAGTCGATCGCTTTTGTATTTGGTATCTATTTATGAGGTTAACTCTACTCGCCAAAATCTTTGACTCACAGTATCAACTGTAACATCACTCTAATTTTTTGATGTTAAACCGTGTGCCACTCTTTGTGCCACAATAAGATATATGACATACGCGCATAACTCGTGTTGAGATTTTAATGCACTAGGTGGTGGGCAGTTCAAAAATATTTGAATATGTACTTAATATTTTTACTATGTTACAAAGATACCCAATTCCTTAGAAAATTTATATTATTTATTTGATAGTGTACTCTTTATATTCGGTAAAATGCATTCTTTACATTGGCACAGATATAGCAAAAATCCGTTGTGAGAGACATCTTGACCCACATTTGCATGGTGGACACATTTTCAATTTTGGCATGTGCCACTATTGGACTTACACGATGTCTATTCGAAGAATATAATATTATCATAATAAGGATTACTAAATTTATTACTATAAAAAATAAATAGCAGTAAATTTGAATTGACCTAAGATTTGTATCTCATATGATTCTCTAATGCTTCTTTCTCTTCATCATCTATCGCAAAGCATTTATCATCTAAGTTTATATGATCTTCTATTTCAACATTTTATCAAAGAACATCAAGTGTTCCACGGGTATTTACTTCCTCCTTGTTGGTATTGAAAGATATTAGATGACCCAAATCAGTCAGTTTTTTGGCTAATTCTATATCTTCATGCAACGAACCAAGTCCTCAAAGGTTGTAAAACCTTCGATAAGTTAATAAGAACTACCTACCTCTAGTTCATATTAGTAAAAGAAAAACTCACACACTTTATGTTAAATTAGCATTGACAAAATCTACCAAAAACACATTAACGTGCCATTTATTACTGCAAAATCGTTCTTTTTCGTAACGGGTATCATAGGTCACATGTTTTTGCTGTCACTAAACAAATAAACATACACAGCAATGAAGGAAACACTAAACTTTTTGTCGACAAGTTAACTTCTAAAATTTTAGATGTAAAGTCGATGGCTTTTGTATTTGGAATATATTTATATGTTTAACTCTACTCTTCAAACCCTCTGACTCATAGTATCAACTCTAACATCAATCAAATTTTTCAATGTCAAACTGTCTGCCACTCTTTGTGACACAATTAGATATATGAGACACGTTTGTAAATCGTGTTGATATTTTAATGCACGGGGTGGTGGTGGGCCATTGGAGAATACGATATTAAATATGTGGTTAATATTTTTACTATGTTACAAAGATACCCAACACCTCGAAAGTTTATGTTATTTTATTTGATAGTGTACTCTTTATATTCGGAAAGATGCATACTTCACATTGGCACATATATAGCAAAAATACGTTGTGAGAGACATCTTGACCCAAATTTGCATGGTAGACACATTTTCAATATTTGCACGTTTGAATTTTGGACTTACATGATATCTTTTCAAAAAATATAATATTATCACTAATGAATATTTCTAAATTTATTATTTTAAAAAATAAATAGCAGTAAATTTGAATAGACCCAAGATTTGTATCCATATGATTCTCCAATGGCCGGCGATATTGCCAAAGCAAAAAGTGTTGCTGCCAAAGCAATTTTTTCAATGTCTCTAATTTGCCCCTTTAAAATAAGGAAGGTGATTAATCAATCAAGCACACCTAAATAGCATTCCTTGATTATTGCAATCACAACTTCATTTGTCTTCACTTGACAAATTATCTTTCTTTTGCTAGAAATGGAAGTCCACAATTATTGATAAAGATTCATTGACTTTACTCCATATAATTAATTATTTTTTCCCAAATTTGTTATATATTTAGTGGGAATTATAAGAAAATTATAAACTATAAAAAACAATTAATTTTACAAAGTCAAATAGTAGAAAAGTGTTATTTTAAAGAGTATACACTTTTAGACTCAACCTTTATCTGTCTAATCTGAAGTTTGTGATTCTCAATTAAAACGATACAAGTTTTTTCATTTTTTACGATTTCCTAGAGAATAAGACAAAAAAAAAAAAAAAAAAAACAATCGTGTCTGCAGCTCAAATTAAGTTTTGGACCGAGACTTTTTAGTTTTATTAATAAAATGAGTTAATTATGATAGTCATGCAACCATAATTATTGCATTTGTACAAAAAAATCCGATCAATTAAAAAAATGATGTTCCTTTAATTTCATGAACATTTAATATAATTCTTTTTTAAAATAATAATTCCAATATTTTCATAGATGCAGTAAAGCCCCAAGTTATCTCTTCATATAATTAATATTATGAAGTTTGAAACTTGAATATTAGCCGAGAGAAATTGTCAAATTGATATTAAAAGTTTATTCAGAAAATGTGTTCTAAAAACTGAATCAATAATATTTAATTGCTGATTTCTAAATTGTGTAAAGAAGAGAACAAAAGAAAAAACATATCACAATATAATTAATTATCTACGGAAGAGTGGGGAAGATTCTTACCAAATGGCAGGGCTCTAATTAGATCTATTTCCCATATGTATCATTTATTTTAGGAAAAAATACGATTTAGTTCATAATAAGAGAGAGAATAGAGAGATCATAATTGCTAAATTTAAGGCGTCTAATTAAGAAAATGGCACAATTATGAGATATAGAAACTTTGATTCTTGTATTCCTAAATTAAGAAGGGTAAATTAGAAATCTTTTAAAATTCGCTCTGGTTCCAACAATTTTCGCTCTGGCAATATCGCCGGCCTTCTCCAATGCTTCTTTTCCTTCATCATCTAGGGCAACTTATTTGTCATGTAAATTTAAATTATCTTCTTTTTTCAACATTTTATCAAAGAACATCAAGTGTGCCATGGGTATTTACTTCCTCCTTGTTGGTATTGAAAGACATTGGATGACCCGACTCAATCAGTTCTTTGGCTCATTCTATATCTTCAGGCAATAAACCAAGTCCTCAAAGGTGGAAATACCTTTGGTAAGTTAATATGAACTACCTACCTCTAGTTTATATTAATAAAAGAAAAACTCACACACTTTATGTTAAATTAGCATTGGCCGAAATCTAACAAAATCTCTTTAATGTGCCATTTATTACTGCAAAATCATTCTTTTCGCAACTGGTATCATAGGTAACAAGTTTTTGCAATCACAAAACAAATAAACATACACATCAACGAAAGAAGCATTGAACATGTTGTCGACCAGTTAACCTCTACAATATTATATCTAAAGTCGATCGCTTTTGCATTGGGAATCTATTTATGAGGTTAACTCTACTCCTCAAAACCTCTGACTCACAATGTCAACTCTAACATCACTCTAATTTCTCGATGTCAAACCATGTGCCACTCTTTGTGCCACAATAAGATATATGACATACGTGCATAACTCGTGTTGAGATGTTAATACACTAGGTGGTGGGCAGTTCGACAATAAGATATTGAATTTGTACTTAATATTTTTACTATGTTACAAAGATACCCAATTTCTTAAAAGGTTTGCGCTATTTTATTTGATAGTGTACTCTTTATATTCGGAAAGATACAGTCTTCACATTGGCACAAATATAGAAAAAATCCGTTGTGAGTGACATCTTGGCCCACATTTGCATGGTGGACACATTTTCAATTTTGGCACGTTCGACTGATGGACTTACAGATGTCTTTTCGAAGAATATAATATTATCATAATAAGAATTTCTAAATTTATTATTATAAAAAAATAAATAGCAGTAAATTTGAAGTACCCAAGATTTGTATCTCATATGATTCTCCAATGCTTCTTTCTCTTCATCATCTATCGCAAAGTATTTGTCATCTAAGTTTGAATGATCTTCTTTTTCAACATTTTAGTAAAGAATATCAAGTGTGCCACGAATATTTACTTCCTCCTTGTTGGTATAGAAAGAGATTGGATGACCCAAATCAGTCAATTGTTTGGCTAATTCTATATCTTCAGCAACGAACCAAGTCCTCAAAGGTGGAAAAACCTTCAGTAACTTAATATGAACCAGCTACCTCTAGTTCATATTAATTAAAGAAAAACTCACACACTTTATGTTAAATTAGCGTTGGAAAAGATCTATCTAACACACTATAACGTGCCATTTATTACTGCAAAATCGTTCTTTTTCGTAACGGTTATCATGGGTAACATGTTTTTGCACTCACTAAATAAATAAACATACACAACAATGAACGAAATATTAAAGTTTTTGTCGACCGCTTAACTTATAAAATTCTAGATCTAAAGTCGGTGGCTTTTATATTTGGAATATATTTATGAGTTTATCTCTACTCCTCAAACCCTCTGACTCATAGTATCAACTCTAACATCAATCCAATTTTTTAATGTTAAACCGTGTGCCACTTTTTGTGGCACAATTAGATATATGAGACACGTTCGTAACTCGTGTTGAGATTTTAATCCACGGGGTGGTGGTGGGCCATTGGAGAATACGATATTAATTATGTGCTTAATATTTTACAAAGATACTAAACACCTCAAAGTTTATGTTAATTTATTTGATAGTGTACTCTTTATATTCGAAAAGATGCAGACTTCACATTGGCACAAATATAGCAAACATCCGTTGTGAGAGACATCTTGGGCGACATTTTCATGGTGGACACATTTTCAATTTTCGCACGTTTAACTTTTGGACTTACATGATATCTTTTCGAAGAATGTAATATTATCACTAGTCAAGATTTTTTAAATTTATTATTTTAAAAAATAAATAGCAGTAATTTCGAATTGACCAAAGATTTGTATCTCATATGACACTCCAGTGCTTCTTTCCCTTCATCATCTAGGGAAAATTATTAGTCATCTAAGTTTAAATTATCTTCTTTTTCAACATTTTAGCAAAGAACATCAAGTGTGCCACGGGTATTTATTTCCTCCTTGTTGGTATTGAAAGAGATTGGATGGTCCGACTCAGTCAGTTCTTTCGCTAATTCTATATCTTCAGGCAACGAACCAAGTCCTGAAAGGTGGAAATACCTTTGTTAAGTTAATATGAACTACTTACCTCTAGTTCATATTAATAAAATAAAAATTCACACACTTTATGTTAAATTAGCATTGGCCAAAATCTAACAAAAACAATTTAACGTGCCATTTACTACTGCAAAACTGTTCTTTTTGTAACGGGTATCATAGGTAACAAGTTTTTCCAATCACTAAACAAATAAACATACAAATCAATTAAAGAAGCATTGAAAATTTTGTCGACCAATTAACTTCTACAATATTATATCTAAAGTCGATCGCTTTTGCATTTGGAATCTATTTATGAAATTAACTCTACTCCTCAAAACCTCTGACTCACAGTATCAGCTCTAACATCACTCTAATTTTTCGATGTCTGACCGTGTGCCACTCTTTGTGACACAATTAGATATATGACACACGTGCGTAACTCGTGTTGAGATTTTAATGCACGGGGTGGTGGTGGGCCATTTGAGAATACGATATTAAATATGTGTTTAATAATTTTATTAGGTTACAAAGATACCCAACACCTCGAAAGTTTATGTTATTTTATTATGTTATTTTGTTTGATAGTGTACTCTTTATATTCAGAAAGATGCATACTTCACATTGGTACAGATATAGCAAAAACCCGTTGTGAGAGACATCTTTGCCCACATTTGCATGGTGGACACATTTTCAATTTTTGCAAGTTTGACTTTTGGACTTCCATGATATCTTTTCGAAGAATATAATATTATCACTAATCAAGATTTCTAAATTTATTGTTTTAAAAAATAAATAGCAGTAAATTTGAATTGACCCAAGATTTGTATCTCATATGATTCTCTAATGCTTCCTTCCCTTCATCATCTAGGGCAAACTATTTGTCATCTAAGTTTAAATTATCTTATTTTTCAACATTTTAGCAAAGAACATCAAGTGTGCCACGGGTACTTACTTCCTCCTTGTAGGTATTGAAAGAGATTGGATGACCCGACTCAGTCAGTTCTTTGGCTAAATCTATATCTTCAGGCAACGTACCAAGTCCTCAAAGGTGCAAATACCTTTGGTAAGTTAATATGAACTACCTACCTCTAGTTCATATTTATAAAAGAAAAACTCACACACTTTACGTTAAACTAGCATTGGATAAAATCTAACAAAAACACTTTAACGTGCCATTTATTACTGCAAAACCGTTCTTTTCGTAACGGGTATCATAGGTAACAAGTTTTTGCAATCACTAAACAAATACAAATACACATCAATGAAAGAAGCATTGAACATTTTGTCGACTAGTTAACTTCTACAACATTATATCTAAAGTCGATCGCTTTTGCATTCGGAATCTATTTATGAGGTTAACTCTACTCCTCAAAACCTCTGACTCACAGTATCAACTCTAACATGACTCTAATTTTTCGATGTCAAACCGTGTGCCACTGTTTGTGCCACAATAAGATATATGGCAAACGTGCATAACTCGTGTTGAGATTTTAGTGCACTAGGTGGTGGGCAGTTCGAAAATAAGAAATTGAATATGTACTTAATATTTTTACTATGTTACAAAGATACCCAATTCCTCATAAAGTTTGTGTTGTTTCATTTGATTGTGTACTCTTTCTTTATATTCGGAAAGATGCAGTCTTCACATTGGCACAGATATAGCAAAAATCAGTTGTGAGAGACATTTTGGCCCACATTTGCATGGTGGACACATTTTCAATTTTGGCACGTTGGACTATTGGACTTACACGATGTCTTTTTGAAACATATAATACTATTACTCACATGGTTTTTTAAATTTATTCTTTTTGAAAAATAAATAGCAGTCAATTTCAATTGATCCACGATTTGCATCTCATATGCTTCCCCAATGCTTCTTTCCCTTCATCATCTATCGCAAACTATTAGTCATCTAAGGTAAAAGTATCTTCTTTACAAACATTTTGGCATAGAACATCAAGTTTGTCATGGATATTTATTTTCTCCTTGTTAGTATTAAAAGAGATGGGATGCCTCGAATCAGTCAGTCCTTTGACTAATTCTATATCTTCAGGTAATGAAGAAAGTCCCCAAAGATGGAATAACGTAAGTTCACATGAATTACCTACCTCTAGTTCATAATAATACATGAGAAATCACGGACTTTATGTTAAATTAGCATATTGGACTAAATCTAACAATAACACTTTACCGTGCCATATATTACTGCCAAACCATTCTTTTCGTAATAGGTATCATAGGTAACAAGTTTTTGCGATCACTAAACAAATAAGCATACACATCGACGAAAGCAACATTGAACCTTTTGTCGACCAGTTAACTTATAAAATTTTAGATCTAAAGGAAGTGTTTGGTTACTAAGATGAGGATAGATTAAAATCGTCATCTATCCTCATCTAGCGCACAGTTGGTAAGATGAGTGCATTCGGATTTTTTGCCAAACATGACATGGCCCGGCACTGTAGCACGTTTTATCCCTCGTTTTAATCTCACCCCCCCCCTAAGATTATTTTATCTATCTTTTTGGCTCGGTGGACCCCATACATAAAAAGACCATTTTACCCTTACTTTGACACATGTTGAAATCGTGTCCAAAAAATAAAAAAATGTCTTTCGCACAAAAACGTTTTCTCAGATCTGAATTAAACACCCCCCAAATTGATTTCCCCCCCAAATTTCTCACGAAGCTTTTTAGGGTTCTCTCCAAGGTTGGAAAGTTCTTCACACGGGTTCCAAAATCTTGCGTTTTTTTTAGTACTTTTTGTTTAATTTGCGTAAAGTCGCGACTCACCGCCGTTATATTTGCAGGGTACGGTGTTTGGAGTTGGATTTGTCGGCGATTTGGGTGGCAAAGGTTCGCGGCCTGTGTTGAGGTGAGGATTTAACGAATGTTTATACAATCTCTCAATTTTTATGGAAATACATTCACTTATTTCGTGTTTATTTGCAATAATTTTGTAGATAAGCTACTTGGCAGGAATTAGGGTTTGCATCATAATCGTACTTTTCAGGTAACACACTGATTTTTTGCTTATTTATGTTATGGTTCGTGCTAAAATTATGCTTAGTTTTGGATTACTATTTGAATAATGCATGGTAAAAGATTAAAGTATGTTATTGTAGTAAAATGTTGTTCTAGTTTATTGTGGTTTAGTGAATTTAAGCTGTTTGTTGAAGATTGATGATTATATTTTGTTAATTTGTATAATGTATCTTGCTTGTTTAGTCTACTGTGGTTAAGTTACTGTAAACTTGTTTTAAAAACAGGAATTCTTGAACATTATGCTCAATATTCAAGCTATATAACTGATTTTGTGTTTGTTTCCTTTAATTTTGTAGACAAGTTTGTTTGCACCACATTGGGTTTGCATCACTATCGTCAATTTCAGGTAAAAAACTGTAGTTTTACTTGTTCAAGATATTTTTGTTATGAAACATGTGCTTAGAGTTGGATAATGATATGAACAAACTGGTATGTAGCTTATTTGTGTCATTGTTCATGTGAAAAACAAAGCTTATATTTGGATTTGGCTTATATTTGTACAACTGTTGTGTTGCTTATATTAAGATTTGGATAATATTTGGATGAGGCATACAATCAAACTGGTGTGTTGCTTACAGTTTGTTCTTGTTGAATATTCATGCTTGTTTTAGTCAAAATTTGTAAAGTGTTTGTATACTTCTTGTTGCCGATTAATGTTTGTGTCATGTTCTGTTTTTATGAGCATGGTAGGTATATCTTTTAGTCCCATTGTTTTTAAACATGCATGTTGTTACGATTGTAGGGCTAAGGTTTTAATTCGTGGTATTTGTTGTGTATCAGATGGAGGAACGACAGAAAACCCTTATTTTAGTCCTATTGCACCTAGTAGTGCTACGAGCGAGAATATTTTTCTTTCTGACCTTATTTCATAGACATCAATCCAACTTAAGGAATAATCGTCGCCGGGAGGCAGTTAGGTATAGTCTAATCTCTAAGATGCGGCCGATAAATGCCCACATGGACAGATTGACTGGAATGAACAATGTTCATTGCTTGAGCCAGCTAAGAATGGACAGATACAGTTTTAATAAGTTGTGTTGGTTGCTTCAAACGGTGGGGGGGTTGAGGGATGAGAAATATGTTAGTATACGGGAACAAGTTTCCCTATTCTTGATGATTATGGCACATCACACAACCAATAGAACCATAGGATTTTATTGGCGTAGGTCGGGTCAGACAATTAGTCGTTATTTTAGAAAGACCTTGGATGCCGTCCTAAAATGCAACCAACTGATGTTGGTGACACCCAAGCCCGTGTCGAAAGAGAACGGGAACGATGAAGAGCCATGGAAGTGTTTTAAGGTACTAACATTACGCACAATCATGTTTATTCCAATTGCATAACTTTTAAACCATTTGTCACATTAAGTGTGTTACATTTGCAAGGTTGTTTAGGGGCTCTTGATGGAACACATGTTGATGTGACTGCACCGACTGTCGACCATCCACGGTACCGTAATCGCAAGGGGCGTATAACCGTAAATGTTCTTGGTGTGTGCGACATTAACATGCAGTTCGTGTACTTGTTGTGTGGTTGGGAGGGCTCGGCCGCCGACGGTCGTGTTTTACGAGATGATGTCTTTAGACCTCCTCCACATGGACTGCGTGTTCCCCAAGGTATAGGTTTATTGTGAATTTATTTACTTCAATTTAGGGTAGTACTATGTACTGGAGTTTCTTAACTATATATTCATGTTTGTACAGGGAACTACTACCTAGTGGATGCCGAGTACACCAACTGTGAAGGTTACTTGGCTCCGTATAGGGGTCGTAGATATCACTTGAAAGAGTGGGAGGAAGGTAGGGCTACTCCGCAAGATCACGAGGAGTTCTTCAATATGAAGCACAACCGCGCAAGGAGTATCATTGAGAGAGCCTTTGGTCGTCTGAAGAAGCGATGGAAGATACTCAAATCCCCGTCCGAGTACCCTCTTAAGATACAGAATAGGATTATTATGGCGTGTGCCCTCTTGCACAACTACATGAAGATCCAGATGCCAAGTGATCCTTTGGACACTGATTCTGACAGCTCTGACTCCGATGACGATGCTCCCGAAGAACATTTCGTGGAAGGCCTCGAGAACACACCGGCTTGGACCAACTTTAGGGACACACTCGCAATGGATATGTGGAATGAGTGGCGTGCTAGTCGGAATTTTAGGAATCAATAGGACTTCAGATATTAATAAACTCCAACCTTTGACCTATTTGAACAATAATTTAGTTTTATGTACCGGCGACAATGTTTTCCATTGTCAGTTAAACTGTTGTTGCTTGTTTTAGTGGTTGAATTGATAGTTCATGCTTTATAAAATCATAGTATGTCGTATTTGAGTAGATTATGTTGTGTAACTGTGTGTTTAGTGTTGGATTTATTGTTTTGTTGGTGTTTATGGATTGAGATGAGTGGTATTTGTTGTGACAGTTTGCTTTATTTGTGTTCGGGACTGATGTTTGTAAACATATGCTAATACTTGGTTACCTATTGTTCTTTATAGGTATGGAAGCGTCCAGCTGCAGCTCGAACCCGGCTAAGGGCAAAAGAAAGCAAAACAAGAGTGGGAAGTGCCGACGCGTATGGACGCGGGTGGAGGAGATGGCGCTAGTGTCTGCTCTGAAGGAGCTCAAGGCAAAGGGATTCAAAGCCGACAATGCTTTCAAGGTCGGTTATTTGATACAGCTTGAGGCTTTGATTAGGAGTGCATTACTGGAGACCGACATTCGTGCCGAGCCACATATTAAGTCCAAAATAACCGTGTGGAAGAAGACTTACTCGCATTTGTACTCCATGTTCGACAACAGCGGTGATGGTGCAAAGTACAATGATAACACGCAGATGATCGATATTGTGACTGAGGATTGGTGGGCAGAATACATTCGGGTAAGGATCGATCCCTATTTTGGTAATTCTGTATTATTAAATGCATTAGCGAAATAAGTATGTATTGTTAGCATTAATTCTGTTATTTGGTGGCTAGCCTTGTGAATCTTTGTCCCCAAACACTCTAGTTTTAGATCCTGTTTGAAATGGATGTATACCATTAATTAGAGATTATCTTTCATTTTTATGAAGCAAGTTTGAGCTGTTCCACTTTGGGTAATTGTTAGTTTTCAACCATATATTTCTACAATGGGTGTTGTAATGATCTATTTTAAGGAGATTTTGAATTCATCAAGCTTCTGCGGTTTCTTTCAGATGACATTATGAAAATGTTAATCACATGGTTGGTACTCGGTATTCTATTCTCATGTTGTATGACTTCATTTGGCCAATTATGAAACAAATGCATGTTGTTTTTATTATAAGTTGTGTTTTATGTTCAATTTACACGCATTGGTTTGTAAGTGGTGTTTTATGTCTTCTCAACTATAACGTTCGATTTCAAAGTGGTCACAGTTACATGAAACTATTAAACGAGACCTCAATCATTATGTATACGTGTTTTTAATGAGACAGTGTATCAAATGTTGTAAGAAATGATAACTAGAACATCCTATTTCAAATATCGCAGCCTTACATGTACTCGTGTAATCCCTTTTTTTTTTTTCGTAGGTGCATCCGTATGTTTCGGGGTATCGCTTGAAGAGGTTTCCATTCTTCAACGATTGGTGCGAGGTCTTTGGGAAAGATACGGCAACCGGCGGTGCCGCAGAAGATATTTCCGCCGCGGTTCAGGAGGTGTTGAATGGAAGAAATGTTGCTGGTCCATCTTCCGTGCCGAATTACGGTTCACAATCTGAGGAGCATCCGATTGATCTAGATGCGTACAAATACCTCGGGGAAAACGATTTGCCAGTACCGGACCCTACTAAGTTTGATGCAAAATTTGTTTACAAGAAGATCAAGAAAGAGAAGGGTTCAAGGAAGAGAAAGACGCCATCTACTTCAAAAAACGCTGCCCCCGAGGTGCCATCGTACGTTGATGAGTTCATGAAGAAGTGCCAAGACACACTGTACCGCATTTCTAACCTCGTTGTCGCCCCACCGCCAGTCCAGGATTAGGCGTCAATTCAAAGGAAGTCCGTTTACGGTGCGCTAGAAGCAATCGAGGGGTTTGATGATGACCAGAGGATGCTGTTGGCGCCTAAGTTGGCGCATTCACCTGAGGATCTGGACATCTTCTTCACGATGCCAAAAGATTCTCACCCGAAGTACTTGAGGATGTTGTTGCGCAAGAAACAGGTGAAGTAAGGTTTCATTGGGCATGGTAAGGTGGAAGGGCACATTTTGGCTGGATATGCACACTTTTTAGTGTAATTATTCGTTACTCGGTACTATTTATTTAGGAACAATTTGCTATGTTTTCTTGTCTTTTAGTAAGCTTGTGTTAGGCTTAGCAATCAGTCGAGTATTGAACAGCTTTCCGTGTGCATCCTGTTGGTGCAAATTGTGTTACGTGCACAATCTATTTTGGCATACTCGAACTGTTATGATTTTGGCAAACTGGTACATGTTTTGGTGTGCACTCTGTTGGTGCAAAAGTTTTTTCCTAAAACTGTAGGAATGTAAAAATCACATATGTTGCAAACCGTTATTATTTATCCGTCCGGGTTACTTTTACGGTTACATTTACGTGCAACTACGATCATTCATTATATAATCTCTATCATCTTGTAGGGTATGCATAGTAAAAACTAACAACGATGTAAACTAAAAACAATTTAAAGCAAATTTATTACAATTCCACAACTCCCAACATACGCATTTGGTCGTGCAGATAACAAGCGGAACTTAAAAAATTGGAAATTAAAGCAAAATCAAAGAGTGACAGATTATTTCAAGTAGATAACTGAACGGAAACATTCCTTCGTGAGTAGTTAGAATTCGAACGACTTAGCGGAACAAGACCCTTGATAGCTGTGTGCGGCGGCGTTAGCATTACGGTTCCTTTCTTCTAAATCTGCTTCCAAATCCACAACACGCCTCACACCATCCGTGTTGGACATGCGGTCGCAAACACTGCCCCCTCCATTTCTCGGGTTATACGGCACCTCACTCAATCTCCCCAAGGAGGCACTTAGATAACAAAATAAAATAGAGCTATAAGATTATGGATAAAAAATCAAAGAGATGATTCAAATATTAATTTCTACGGGATTTTTCGAGTATTTCCGTGCTAGTACGACGAATTTCCTCTCTAAACACCCTAGCCCGGATTGGAGGCTTCCCAAAAAGTTTCGCTAAATCCTTCCACGCAAACTCCCCGTTCTCTCTATATGCCTCGGCCTCGGGGTCTTCCTATTAATTTGTACGAATTTTGTTAAATGAAAGAATGCTTAGAGATAACACAAATCTTGCGAAATTGTTAATTACTAAAAAGAGAAAACGAGGGACACACACCTTAATAAATACATCCCACAAATCATTGCTAGCATGTACAACATTTCTTGTGTAATCCCAAGTAACTTCCGGGTGGCCAAGAATCATCCTAAAGCATTGGTGACGGGCCGCCAAGTTTTTGAAACAACTTAGTATTATATCGCTTGTGTACGTGGTGTTGTGGGTTAGATTTACATAGTCGGTTGCGTTGTTGACAATCATGTCGAGGAACCTTGAATTGTTTAAGGGAACACAACAAAAATCGGAGTAGCATTGCTCCTTCAAGTTGTTGATTAGCGAAACATCGTATTCTTCCGTCCAATTTGCACCATAGAAGAAGAGCTTTTGAGTTTCATTGGCGGTTGGCATATTGTTTGGCTAAAATTTGGCTTTTGAAATTGATTGCAAGATACCAATTGTTGAATGAACTCGTGCCTCTTATAATGTATGAAACAATCACTTTTTTGCATTTTACTCCTTACTATTTGATTGCATTTAGTCCTTAATGGTTAATTCATGTACTACAATATTCTCTGTTGCACACAAGAGAATATATTCTTTCAAAGTCACTAAACTACAAACCACACATCAACTTTTATGGCAATGTACAAGACTACTCAATGCATCCGCTTTATGTCAATCCTATGACATATTCTTTCACAAAAGAGGAATTACTCCTAAATACTAATATTAACACAATAATAAAGTTAAAGTCATTATAATTACACCTAGTAGCAGATTTAATGCTAATTCTAATAATAATGTGCAATACAGCTGACAAAATGTGAGCACAAAAAACATTCGGAAATCTCACAGGTGTAAGCACAAATTAAAGTTTCAAAACGATGTTCATATTAACAAATACTAATAAAACTAGATTAATGTTCAACAAAATAACGTCAGCAAACGGGATAGGCATCCATGTTCAACAAAATGACGTCTCACATGCCTGCATCACCGTCCCGTCATCGTCCGACCCCGCTGCTGCATTCGACGCTCCAGGACCATCACCCCATACAACGTGACCGCCTCCCACGACCTCGACAACCTCATCATCATCACTGTAATCCAGATGCAGGTGTTGTGCTTCTGTCCCTATGAGCTCCTCCGGCAGCAATGCGATATTACCAACATCAAACAACATGCGGTGCATATCGTAGTCGGGGAAACCATAGAGACGAAAGTATATCTCGAACAGCGACTCCTATGTAATTTTATGAGGTAGATAACATAAGTTTAGTATCATAGTTACTAATTCTTTATAAAATGTAAAATACAAATGTAAAGTTGGTAATGGTCATTTACCCGGCGACGGTGAGGTCTGTACTCGCCAGTAGTACGAATAACGCGGCGGTACTCGTCGAAATGCACGCCAGGGAGAGTGATGAACCTCTGGAACACCTGGTACCAACGTCTCAACGCAGCGACCTTCTCACGGATCGTCTGTATCAAGAAGTTGAACCCTCTATCTTGGAAACGACCGTGCAGGCTTGCAATCGCTCTTTCCAACTCAATCACGTTGGCCAGGTCGTGGGTATTGCCGTAGTTAAGTATCATGTGCAGCACGTAGAAGTCACCGTTTCGCCCGAGATCCGGCTCAAAGAAATTCTTCTCAAGCCACTGTTTCCTAGTTAGAGGCATCTTGCTACCAAAAAGCAAAACAAAAGTTAGACCCAAATACAAATAGTCAACTATTTTACATGCTGTCCAACACAACTTCAGTACACAAATTACAAATAAAAAAAAACAGTATCGTCGTAAATGAAATCAAATAACAACAGCCATTTCAAGTATTTCATTATATAAAACACCAACTTCGAAAACATAAAATAAAAATAGACATTATCGTCGTAGTACACGTCGATTAACAATAGTCAAAAGAACCTACATTGTAACGTATCATACAACATACCATATCCCCAAATAACATTCAACGCTTACATAATAGTCTAACAACCCTACTTTGAAACTATAATGAATGCTATTGCCATTAAGGCCATCATACACACAAATAACATACACCAAGACATAAAACAACAAGCAACATCCATCTTTGCTAGCATTCTATCGTCTAGAGATGCAACAAGCCGAGTACGGTCAAGGTTCTTCAATGGTTCTTGTGCTTTTGGATTGGATGGGGCACTAACGAAGACACGGTCACGATGAGTAACAGTGGGATAAGATGTATGCGGAACGGAAGTTGCTGAGTGATTATCTTCAGTGGAATGATTCATTTTTGGGCTTGACATTGTGTGCCCACGTGAGGTTGACGCATACGTGTTCGTGTTAGTTGGGGTCTTTTGGACATGGTTATATCTGTGGTGCTGTAACTGATCTGCCCAAATAAACCAATCCACGTGCTTATCGTGTACTGGGCAAATGTAATAAAACCGACCAGGAAACTTAGCTTTAGGACCTGCCTCAAGGTAACTCATATTTCCCTGCCCACACGCACATTTTATCATAAAAGTGCCCTCCATCTACAACACATTCATCAAAATAGGGGTCTTATTCACAATCCCAGTCACATTAACCCAAACATCTCCCCAAATGCCAAAAAAAATATACTAAAAATCTATATGTCATTGGGTAACGCTACAACGAGTGCACGACAATCAAAACAGCAACTCAATTTCACATGAGGCATCACTTGTAAACCAACAGGTGTAAACTAACATATGCACGAACATGAGAGAGTTAACGATAATTAAAGCTTGCAGGCACTTAAACTAGAAACATTATGCACAATTAGTATATTTTCTCACACAAACCACACACAAACAGTCCCCTAACCTAATAGGCACTTAAACTAGAAACATTATGCACAATTAGGTAATTTTCTCACACAAACCACACACAAACACTACCCCCTAACCTATTTACAACTTAAACTAGAAAAATTTGTATATTTTCTCACACAAACCACACACAAACAGTACACCCTAACCTATTTGCAACTTAAAGTAGAAACATTTGTATACTTTCTCACACAAACCACACACAAACAGTACCCCCTAACCTATTTTCAACTTAAACTAGAAACATTTGTATATTTTCTCACACAAAACAAACAAAATCAGTACACCCTAACCTATTAGGCACTTAAACTAGAAACATTATGCACAATTAGTAAATTTTGACACACAAACCACACACAAACAGTACCCCCTAACCTATTTTCAACTTAAACTACAAACATTATGCACAATTAGTATATTTTCTCACACAAACCACACACAAACAGTACTTAGGCACTTAAACTAGAAATATTATTCACAATTGGTAAATTTTCTCACACAAACAGTAACCCCTAACCTATTTTCAACTATTTCTCAACTGAAAATCGTAATCTTTACGTGAAGGCCAACATCAGTAATCAAAAACCGGAAAAATGTACGCAAAATCATACATAAAAACGTAGAGACTACGGAAAAAATGCCATACCTCGGTAAATCATCGCGTTCTAGGGTTCCAGCGGAGTCGAATATCACTTGTTCAACAAAATCGTAAGGGAAAAAAGTTACAGTTAGCTAAACGAGAGGAAATTGCCTAAGAATTTGTAGAAAACAAGTTAATTTGACTCGAAAAAATGAAATAACTAACCTAGGGTTTGTATGCGATTCGATTTGGGGGAGAAAAAATGAAAGGGGGTTCGTGTTTAAAGGTTTGAAATGATGCGACCAAAACCAAAAAAAAAATGTGAGGGGCATTGTTGTCATTTCCCCCCTAATCTCGTTGTCAACTATCAAACCAAACACGTTTATTATTACAAAACACATTTTATGTTAGTTATGAACATTCGAAGCAAACACTTGTTCAAAACCGTAGATAACTTTAGTTCAGTTTTTAATATGAATAATAATCAACCTATAGATTGATCCATCAATCCAACCAAACACTACCAAAGTTGATTGCTTTTGCATTTGGAATTATTTTACGAGGTTAACTCTAGTCCTCTAAACCTCGGACTCATAGTATAAAATGTAACCTCACTCTCTCGTTTTTAAATGCAAAACCGTGTGCCGGTCGTTGCACCACAATTATATATATGACACGCGTGCGTAAGTCGTGTTGAGATTTTAATGCACGGGGTAGTGGGTAGTTTGAGAACAATATATTAAATATGTACTTAATATTTTTCCTTTGTTACAAACATTCCCAAAACTTCAAAAGTTTGTGTTATTTAAGTTGATATTGTACTCTTTGTATTCAGACAGATGCATACTTCACATTGTTAGAGATATAGCAAAAACTCCATTGTGAGAGACAATCTTGGCGTACATTCACATGGTGGACCCATTTTCAATTTTGGCATGTTCGTCTTTTGTACGTACACAATATCTTTTTGAAAAATATAATATTATCACTCACATGGATTTTTAAATTTATTTTGGTTGAAAAATAAATAGCAGTCAATTTGAATTGATCCAAGATTTGCATCTCATATGTATTAGAGATAAATAGATTTATTGTAATTTATTTTATTATCTTTAGTTTAGGTTCATACATACCGCGTACATATGCTGTACATACCGCGCGTACATACGATGTACATACCGCGCGTACATACCGCTCGTACATACCTAGGTTTAGTTTTTTGTATAAGTACTCTTTTCATTCAATGAGAATTAACACTTCCCATATCACTTCAAACTCTTATATGGTATCAAGAGACCTAAAACCTCTCTAGAGATTCTTGATCCTCACCTATGACCGGCGATTCACCCAACTCCCCCGACTCCTCCAACGATGGATCGAACTTGGGAAATACCCCCCCCTCACCTCTTGCCCGTCACCTGGGAATGGTCCGATCGGGCCCGGCGGGGAACCTCTGATTCCCATTAACGCCCACCACCACCTTCCGCTTTATCTCAATGGCAGCAATTTCGCTTCTTGGCGATCTCAAGTGCGCCATCTCTTCCATGGCTTCGGCTTATTTGGATTTTTGGACGGCACGTTCCATGCCCTCCACAAGGTTCCACGTCTGAATCCATTGCCGCTCATGTCCACTGGACACGGCAAGATTCACTCATCTTGACCGCCCTTTTTGGATCAGTTTCGGCCGAGATTGTTGTTAGGACCGCAAGTCCGACACCTTTCAAACTCGGTTGAACAGTCAGGACTGCCAGGTCCAACTAGATTTTATTTCCTTGTTTGCAAAATTATTTTAAAGGAAAATTCGGTTTTATTTACTTTGATTTATTTACTTAATTATTCACTCGGTTTTATATGGTATTTATCCTGTTTTAGACGCATGAATATTTAGGTGAGTTAGTAAAGATTTAACTTGATCTTATAATATCTTATCTTATGGAAAGTTAATCTTTATCAAACTCTTTACTATATCCTTTAGTAATCTATTCCTTGTGGAGTTCTTCTTTGTCTTTGATGTGCAGAATATACGAAGATCATGAAGATCTTATCAAACGGAAACAAAGACTTATCAAAAGGAAGAATCGCCTTATCATGGAAAGATTCGAATATCTTTGGAAAGATCCTGTCTCGACTGGATATGGAGACTAGCCGAGATTCAAGGATATCTTTCAGGAGAGCTATCCTATAAATAGTAGAAATCCTAGGAATCAATGTAGAACACTCGTGTAACAAAATATACATCTTTAGGTGTTCTCTTTTATTTTGATTTCTTAGTTTTCGCCCTCTTGAGTTACATCAAGAACGTGAGAAGCCGACAAGAGTTGAAGGGAGTTCAACGGGAAAGGATTGCGCCAGTTAGAGGGATCTATACGTACGTGCAGTTCGCTTGGAAGCATTCTCATAAGAAGATCACTACGGGAGTTTTGGTCTTACGGGTCAAACGGAGTAGACGCGAAAAAGGTTCCGGTGGTATCAACATTAGAGGGATTCGGTGTTAGAGTAAAACCAGTTGGTGTAATAACTTTTGTCCGTTGAAAGAAGTTTGATTCAGGCGAAAGCCTCGTGGATGTAGGACATAGTCCGAACCACGTTAAAATTTGCTGTCTTACTTTACTGTCTTACTTACCTGTCTTACTTATCTGTCTAGACTAGATACCGCAACTACTGCTTATAACGTAAAGTATTAGACCTAAAGATCTATCAATTGGCATCAAGAGCCTATCACCTACTTACATTGGTGAGATTCTGGTTTTATTTAGATCTTGCAGATTTGATGGCACAAAACGTTGAGGGATCATCATCATCAAAGCCGCCGCTCTTAAATGAATTTAACTATTCATACTGGAAGGTCTGCATGACAGCTTTCATCAAAAGGGAAAATCAGAAAGCGTGGAAAAGCATTCTCAAAGGATGGTCTCCACCACTAGACAAAGATGGAAAGCCGAAGCTGGAGCTCGACTGGTCTAACACAGAAGATGTCGACGCGAGCCACAACTCCATTGCAATCAATGCAATTTTAAATGGAGTCGACCTAAATCAGTTCAAACTGATTTCCAAGTGTGAATCGGCCAAAGATGCATGGAACGCCCTCCGCGTTGCCCATGAAGGTACTCCATCCGTGAAAAGATCCAAAAGACAAATCCTTGGTACACGGTTTGAGGAACTTAAAATGGAGGATCATGAAACAATTGCTCAATACAATGCTAAACTTAGAGACATTGCTAATGAAGCCTTCCTCCTCGGTGATGAGTACAGTGAGTCCAAACTTGTTCAGAAAACTCTTCACACTTTACCCTCAAGATTCGATATGAAAATTGAGGCGATTGAAGAAGCAAGAGACGTGGAGAACTTGTCACTCGGAGAGCTCATGGGTGCCCTCTCAACTTTCGAGTTGAAAAAGAATTTGAATGGAGTCACTTCAAAAGGTGTTGCACTTAAAGCTGAAATCAAAGACAAACCTCAAAGTGACGACAAGGACGAGTTCGAGAAATCTGTCGCGTTTCTCTCCAAAGGACTCCGAAAGTTTTCCAAGTGGAAAAACAAAGGTACGAACACTTTCCCTTCTAACTCTGATAATTCATTAAAGTCTTCCGTTGCTAATGATCTTAGCTACAAAAGAAGAGGAAAAGGTGTTCAATGCAGGGAATGCCAAGGCTGTGGTCACATACAAACTGATTGTGCAAATCTTCTTCCAAAGAATAAAGACAAAGCCATGGTGTGCACCTGGAGTGATGGAGAGTCATCTGAAAGTGAAGATGAGACTGGAGAAAAAGCTAATATTGCACTCTCCTCTGTCATCAGACCTGACTCATCACCTGTCGCGACTGACCAGGACGACTCCGAAACTGCTTCTGAGATTAAATCAATTACATCTATATGCAGTGATGACGAGTCAGATTGTTGCATTGATGAACCTGAAGAAAGAACATTTTTTGCATTTTCTTCTATCCTTAATCATGACTTACCACCTGTCTTGACTACTCAGAAAAACAGCAAAGATACTGAGGACGATAATTCCCCTGATCCATTTCGGGAAATCAGACTCCTTAGAAATATTTTGTTTTCAGAGATACGCAAGAACGTTGATCTAAATAGACAAGTCATGGCCCTCAGAAATAATGTACATAACATAAAAGAATCTATCACCATTTTTGAGGATTTGGAATCACACTTCCAAGTTGTTCTTAAGGTTCTCAATAAGACTGTCACAGACAATCAGAACAAAGTTTCTGATCAAAGTCCTAGTCCCATTTTTAATCATGCTGGTCTTGGTTACCACCCACCGATCGGTCTAAGCAGGGAGAACCTAGTATATCTGATATGGATAATGATAGCTTAGCACGTGATCCTAATTTCTCACAGCCTCATGTTTTTTGCAGGTCCAGTCAACCTAACAGGCCCAGTCCCGTTTGAAAACGCCTCACCTGATTGTTGGTATCTTGACAGTGCTTGCTCACATCACATGACAGGGAACAAAAACCTTTTGACTAACTATGTTACTGGTCCAAGTGGAACAGTTCAGTTCAGTAATCGTAAAAAGGGTCAAGTGGTTGCAAAAGGAACACTCATTCTTAACGGGTGTCCTATACTTAATGATGTGTTCCATGTTGATGGACTTGAGCATAATTTGATTAGCATAAGCCAGCTATGCGATCAAAAGTTGGTTGTCACGTTTACACAAGATGAATGTCATGTATTTGATAACCAAAGGTTTTGTATTTTTCAGGAAATCGGACTGCTGAAAATTGCTATACTCTAAAGCAGTCACGACTCCCTATAAATCAGTTCACAAACTCTGTCTCAAACAGATCTATCTCTCCATTTGTTAGTGAACTAATTTGTTTTTATGGTTCGCAGGTCAGTCAAGGAGCCAACAGATTGATCATAGGTCAATCCAAGTGCGTTCAATATCTTATCAAGGACCTTGATCTTGAAACTGCAGAACAGTCGATGATTCCTGTCGCAACTCCTACATGGGTTGTCAATGAGACAAGAGGCAACTTCATAGACCTCAGTTTCTCCACTTTTGGAATAGGAAGTCATCTCTACCTAACTATGCATAATCGTGTCATTCTTGATATTGGTTGGGTTGATCACATGCTTAAGAATTTTGTTTTTGTGCAAAGTGATGTGTTGGTCTTTAGTAACCACAACTGTGCTATTATCATTGCTCATAATCATGTTAAGCACTTATGCACACAGCACACGGATATATGGCACCATCTCTTATGTGATTTAGGTGATAATGAATGTGCTGTCATTAAGCATGTCGCGACTGGCAGACAAACTGCTGTTATTCTTATGAAGAAAATTGTTTCACAAAGCTTTGAGACCCTCAGAAAGTCTCTCAGCATTTGTCTCCACTAAGCGCTGGTCGAGTGCCCGATTTAACTGAGATGTTTTTATTTGTTGAACTAACTGTCATGACTTACTTGCAGACCTGTTGGACAGCCGGTTCTGGAGCGTACTTAGAACTGCATTGATACACAGTTCACATCATTCCCTCAGTTAAATCAGTGAAATCGAAGGATTTTGCAACGGGCAATTTTTTGTTTTTATTTTGTTTTTATAATCTCTTTGACATGGACATTGTCCACTTTTGCTACCTCATCACTTTAAAAACAGAAGAATTGAGCTGAAAAGAAAAGTATGAGTGATCAAAAGAGTTGTGAAAAGAAAAGAACAAAGAGAGCATGAGCCAAAAGAAAAAGTGCTTCAAAAGAAAAATATATGGAGGAAAAAGCTGCCTAAACTCAATGAATATGAGTGAAAGCATTCAATTCATATTTCACGGTCATCACAAAATTGAAAAGAGCTACCATATTCTATATAAAGTTATGTGCGAAAGCTACCTCTGTGCAAAAGGCTCAAAGTGTGTGTACAAGGTACAATTGTATTGTTTGAAAAGAGATATCTTGCAAAATGACTTTTGCCCCTTTCAAATTCTCTTCCCTTTCATCTGTTTATCATATGAGAATTCACACACACACATTTTATTGTATTCATCTGGTTCATGAGTATGCTTCAGTCTCGACTTGTTTTATACTGAGTTTTATAGTCTGTCATGACAGGGTGTCTCGACATCCACTTACACCAGTTGAATCGATCCCCGGTAAGTTATGTGAGTAATTTGCTGAGTTACTTTCTGTTTGTTTCTTTTAATTTGTGTTTCTAATTTGTTTTAATTTTATTTTATTAAACAGGTGCTTTTTATTTTATTTTGTCTTTAAAACGCGATATGTTTTATTTTGGCATGAATTTGTTTTCCCGCCTATGCTTTGCCGCGTTTTAATTTCGTAGAGATTGAGTTGCGTATCTTGTTGGAATCTTTCCTTGATGAGTCTTGGTGTCCTATCACTTATGGGAAGTTGTGGATAATGATTATATAAGATATGACATTGATTTGATTTCATCTATTTATCATATCTCACGTCATCCTGCTATCTCTCTCTCGTGTGTTCATTGTTTTGGTGTGTGGATTTGTGTTTATGTCTTCTTTCTCACCTACGTTTATCAAGAAAATATTTAACATGGTGAAAACTAAGTCATCAGGTGAATCGTCTCACTCGACCCCACCAGTCGACCCTGACAGTGCATCCACCACGGGCAACGAGTTGTCCCAAGTCTTGCAGCCACAACCGCTCAAAATCAGAATTCCGGCGGACTTTGTTCCACCGCCATCTTCCGAGGCACCGCCGCAAGACACCACACCACCGCCACCGGCAACAGAGTCACCACCCCGTGCCACTTCTCCTCAGGCACGCAAGTTCCCTCCTCCTTTGGATGACTCGCACTCTGTTCCCATGCCGGAAGACGCTTCGCCGTCACCTGCACCTGTTCCTGCATCCTCTCGCCGCCACACCGCCGCGGCTAAAGGGAAGCAGAAGGCTCAACCTCCAAAGCGCACCCCATCTGCTCGCCAAAAGTCCAAACCTGTTGCAGAGGGTGTCGCGAGCCGAGTCGGGACACGCAAGAAGATTCCTGTATCCAAACGTCCCCGATCTGCTCCTGCTGCCTCAGACTCTGCTCCAATCAAGCTCTCTGACTTAGATTCCAGCCCTGTCCGCAAACAGCAGAAACGCTCAGCTCAGTCCTTGTTTGATCAGGACAACCAGTCAGGCGACCAGTCGGCCTCTGAGGAAGGCAGTCACACCCAGGCTGACGAAGAAGCTGAAGGAGGTTACGTAGTCCCTCCCCGTGTTCCACCGTCCGATGAGCCTTTCAGGGTGAAAAAGGCATATTCCGACAGGTTCTACACATCTCATGCCAAACTTAGGTATACTCCTCTCACTGGCCGCATTCTTGTTCGTGAAGTTCAACTTCATGATGATTCTTATGAGGGTACGGGTGTTATTGAGTTTTTGGAAGGGAGAGGGTTTCTTGAATCCACTCACAGGGTACAACCGTTTGTAACCCAGATTGTGCATGAGTTTTACACCAATCTGGATACTCAACTAGGCGTTCTGGGCTCTACCAAGGAACATTCAGCATTTGTAAGGAAGTTCATCTTCAAGATCAGTCCGCAAATCCTGAACATGCAGTTGGGGTCTCCTGACGTACAAACCGGTCGCGACTCCGAGTTGGAACTGGAAGCAGACATGGATGCAGTCGCGTCAACCATAACCGGCCAACCCATGAAGTGGCCAAAGAATGGAAATCTACAGCGAGGTTCCCTTCTTCCATGGTATGGTCTGATCTACGGTATAATGGTAAGAAATTGGTACCCTATGTCCCATACTTCTACTGTTAGTCCGATAACTGCTTCTGTCTTATTCCGTATTGGTTCGAATGCTCCCATTAATCTTGGGAAACTGGTCTTTGAGCGTCTACAACTTGAAGCATTCGACCACAAGGTTAAGATGACCTTAGGCTATCCATCATTGGTCTATCGCACGCTCACATCTCAAATGGATATCCGGGTCTCAAAGGACAAGATGACGAGCCGCCCTAGGCCTTATCATGCCCCGAGTCACCTTGTTCAAGCTCTACTTGGTTCTCCGATCCGGCGTCCTATCCCAACTGCCAGGGATAATGAAGCTGGACCGTCTGTTCCCCAGGGTAGTCTCGACAACCTACAGTCGCAACTTGCCCAGGTCATTACACTGTTGGAATCCATGAACGAGTCACTTGCCCAATTAGCGGCAAAGCCTTGACTAGTTCTAGCAAAATGGGAGAGTAAACAGAATATGTAGAATGGGGGAGTCTTGAAGAATGGGGGAGATTTCAACGGCTGCTGCTGTTTTATCTTGTTTATTTTATTTTGTTTTGTTTTTATTATTCCCCTTAAGAACAATGATTTAAATGCTTATTTTATTAAGTTGTTTTGCGGAGTGTTGCACTGCTGTTGCAACATGTTTTTATTGCTGTCGAGACTCGTTAGTTGATTTATGTGCCTATCTCTTACTAACTTGTTTTATTTCAGCATGTCTACATTTTTCTTGGGATTTAAAAGTGTTTTTGCCAAACAAGTCAATTAGGGGAGATTGTTAGGACCGCAAGTCCGACACCTTTCAAACTCGGTTGAACAGTCAGGACTGCCAGGTCCAACTAGATTTTATTTTCTTGTTTGCAAAATTATTTTAAAGGAAAATTCGGTTTTATTTACTTTGATTTATTTACTTAATTATTCACTCGGTTTTATATGGTATTTATCCTGTTTTAGACGCATGAATATTTAGGTGAGTTAGTAAAGATTTAACTTGATCTTATAATGTCTTATCTTATGGAAAGTTAATCTTTATCAAACTCTTTACTATATCCTTTAGTAATCTATTCCTTGTGGAGTTCTTCTTTGTCTTTGATGTGCAGAATATACGAAGATCATGAAGATCTTATCAAACGGAAACAAAGACTTATCAAAAGGAAGAATCGCCTTATCATGGAAAGATTCGGATATATTTGGAAAGATCCTGTCTCGACTGGATATGGAGACTAGCCAAGATTCAAGGATATCTTTCAGGAGAGCTATCCTATAAATAGTAGAAATCCTAGGAATCAATGTAGAACACTCGTGTAACAAAATATACATCTTTAGGTGTTCTCTTTTATTTTGATTTCTTAGTTTTCGCCCTCTTCAGTTACATCAAGAATGTGAGAAGCCGACAAGAGTTGAAGGGAGTTCAACGGGAAAGGATTGCGCCAGTTAGAGGGATCTATACGTACGTGCAGTTCGCTTGGAAGCATTCTCATAAGAAGATCACTACGGGAGTTTTTGTCTTACAGGTCAAACGGAGTAGACGCGAAAAAGGTTCCGGTGGTATCAACATTAGAGGGATTCGGTGTTAGAGTAAAACCAGTTGGTGTAATAACTTTTGTCCGTTGAAAGAAGTTTGATTCAGGCGAAAGCCTCGTGGATGTAGGACATAGTCTGAACCACGTTAAAATCTGATGTCTTACTTTACTGTCTTACTTACCTGTCTTACTTATCTGTCTAGACTAGGTACCGCAACTACTGCTTATAACGTAAAGTATTAGACCTAAAGATCTATCAATTGTCCCTTTAATCTCATCCGCCGCTACCTCTTCCGATGCGTGGTTTACCCTTTAACAATTGTATGCCAGTCGCTCGCGCTCTCGTGTGATGCAGTTGAAAGATGACCTCAACACCATGAAACTCGGCTCTCGTTCTGTTTCCGAGTTCTTACCGGTCGTGAAGGCCAAAGCCGATGAACTTGCTGTAATCGATCATCCTCTCCATGATGATGATCTCACTCTTTATATTCTGAATGGGCTTGGTCCGACGTATCGTGATTTGGCAGGTTTGATCCGTGCTCGCGAGAATCCCATTCGTTTTGATGAACTCCATGATTTGCTGGTTGCTCAAGAGGCGTTTCTTCGTCGTGCTGACACAGAAGCCGCTAATTTGGTTGCCACAACCAATTATGGCGCTGCTTCTAATCCAAATCGCAACAACCAACGAGGGGGTAACCAACAGCAATTTGGACAATCTCGGGCTCAAACAATGGCCGCAATCGGTCCCAAAACAACAATAATACTGGAGGAAATCAGCAACGTTTTCAACAGCACCAAAATCAGCGCAATCAGTCGCACTATCTGGCAAATCCGCTCCCTCCAGGACGTCCACCAGTCGTCTGCCAATTGTGTGGCAATCAAGGACAAAGTGCTCGTAATTTTCGGCTATTCACCGCACCTACAGCCAACTTGGCAGCATCCCCGACAGCTCCTGCACCTTCTCCGAACAATTGGTTGGTTGATTCCGGTGCCTCTCATAATCTAACGTCCAATCTTCAGAATTTACCGGTTCATTCGGAATATGAGGGTCCGGATGAAGTGGCTCTGGCAGATGGTACAGGTTTGAACATCTCTCACATTGGCTCTTCCAACTTTATTTGTTTGGATCGTCGTTTCTCCATGGATAATATTTTATGTGTTCCCAAATCAAGTCGCAACCTTTTATCTGTCCATCAATTCACGAAATCTAACAACGTGACCATTGAATTTTATTCTTCTCATTTTGTTGTTAAGGATCGCAATACGGGGGCTAGTTTATTGAGATGACCTTGCATTGGTGGCGTTTATCAGTTGCGGCTTCCCCAGGTGTCTCGCTCAAAGTTTAGTGCTTTTGTTGGTGAATGGACGCATCGAGTTTGTTGGCATGATCGCTTGGGTCACCCTTCTGATAAAATTAGTTCTTTTATTTTTTGCAAGTTTAATTTACCTTGTGATAGTCGAACAATTTTGAACAATGAGTATTGTGAACCTTGTTTTTTGAATAAAAGTCACCAATTGCCGTTTACTAAATCTTCTTTAGTTTTTGAGCATGCTTTGCACTATATTTATGGTGATGTTTGGGGACCAGCTCCTGTGTCGTCGATTAATGGTTTTCGCTACTACTTGTTGCTAGTTGATCATTATTCAAAGTATATTTGGCTTTATCCGTTTCGTGCGAAATCTGAAGTTGCTGTGATTTTTCCTCAATTTCTTGTACTTGTTGAGAAACAATTTGGTTCTTGTGTGAAGAATTTTTATACAGACAATGGTGGCGAGTTCTTGGCTCTCCGTCCATACCTTCTCTCTCGTGGTATTAGTTGGCTTACCACGGCTCCTCACACGCCGCAACAGAATGGCACGGCAGAGCGTCGTCATCGACAAGTTGTTTGTCTTGGTCGCACGTTATTGTCCCTTGCGCATCTCCCTCCCAAATATTGGGAATTTGCCTTTGCCACAGCTGGTTTCCTCACAAACCGACTCCCGGCTCCGGTTCTTCAGAATGAGTCGCCATTCTTGGTTTTACAAGGGCATCCTCCTAATTATTTATGGCTTCGGGTATTTGGGTGCTTGTGTTTTCCTCACCTCCGTCCTTATATCCGGGGTAAGCTTGATCCGCCGTCTCGTTCTTGTATTTTTCTGGGCTATTCTACATCTCAAGTAGCATATCAATGTCTTGATCCTGCTTCTGGACGTGTCTATGTGTCTCGGCATGTTCGATTTGTGGAAAATGTTTTTCCTAGAATTCCCTCGACTCATGTCTCGACACCGTCTGTTCTCCAGCCTGCTCCCGGCTTATTTATTCTCCCACTGCCGCCATCTTTCACTCCTTCACCGCATGTTGCCGCAGATCCGCATGCTTCTCCCCCGCGGGCTGCCTGGCATTTACCGCTTTAACATTTGGTTGATCCTCCATCTTCTCCTGCTGCTCCACCTGATCGGGTTCACCCTATGATCACACGATCACGCAACAATGTGTTCAAGTCGAAGCAACTCAATGTTGTTACCAAACATCCTTTAGTTGGTCCGATTGAACCCACTTGTGTTAGTCAGGCGATGAAAGATCTCAAATGGCGTGCGGCAATGGCTGAAGAGTATACCGCCCTTATTAAGCATGGTACTTGGTCCTTGGTTCGGCCCCACCAAATAGAAGTATCATTGGCTCGAAATGGGTATTTCGTATCAAGCGGCATCCGGATGGCTCCATTGAAAAATATAAGGTGCGACTTGTTGCAAAAGGTTTTCATCAACGCCCTGGCATTGATTTCAAGGAGACTTTTAGTCCAGTGGTAAAACCCACAACAATCCGCACAGTTCTTACACTTGCCGTCACTCATGGTTGGTCCCTTCAGCAATTAGACATCAGCAATGCTTTTCTCCATGGCACTCTCACTGAAAGTGTCTTCATGAGCCAACCTCCGGGTTTTATTGATCCCTCTCTGCCTGATCATGTTTGTCACCTTCATAAATCTTTATACGGCCTCAAACAAGCTCCTCGTGCGAGGTACTTGGCACTTAGCTCTAGACTTATCTCTTTTGGTTTTGTTCAAAGTAAGTCTGACACTTCCTTGTTCATTTACTCTCGGGATAAAGTACTTTGCTTTATGCATGTTTATGTTGATGACATTATAGTCACTGGAAATTGCTCGGCTTTGCTGTCCTCTCTCATTTCTCAACTCAGTGATCGCTTTGCCGTTAAAGATTTAGGTGCCTTGACATATTTTCTTGGTATTGAGGTTGTGCGTTGTCGCGAAGGTTTATTCCTTTGTCAACATAAGTATCTTGTTGATGTTCTCGCCCGTCATAAAATGGATGGTGCTAAGCCGTTACACACTCCTATGGCCACAAATCCACCGTGTCCGTCCTCTCAACCGGCGGTTGATCCGACGCCTTATCGTCAAATAATTGGGGCTCTTCAATATTTATCCTTCACTCCTTCGGATGTTGCTTTTGCCGTCAATCGCCTTGCACAACGCATGGTGGCTCCGGATGAGTTAAATTGGGCTGCTCTAAAACGAGATCTACGTTACTTGAAAGGGACTTATCTCATGGTCTTCTTCTTCGGCGTTCGCCGTCTCTCTCCCTTACGGCTTTTTTGGATTCTGATTGGGCGGGTGACACTTTACATGGTACTTCCACCTCTGCCTATGTCGTGTTTCTCGGTCCCAATCCTATCTCATGGACGTCTCGCAAACAGAAGGCTGTTTCTTGCTCCTCTACTGAAGCCGAGTACCGTGCCATTGCCAACACGTCTGCTGAAGTTCGTTGGCTCCAACATCTTTTTGGTGAACTGGATTTCCCATTGTCAGCTGCTCCTCATATTCTTTGTGACAATAGGGGGGCTATTCGTCTTTCTCTTCATCCCGTTCAACACTCTCGGATGAAACACATCTCTGTGCACTTACACTTTGTTCGTGATCTTGTGAACAAGGGGTTTCTTCGTGTTTCTTATGTCAATACTCTTGACCAACTTGCTGATATTCTTACCAAATCGTTGGCGTGCTCTCATTTTCAACTTATGCGTTCCAAACTCTCCGTCGCTGAAGGGACGTCGATTTTGCAGGGGCGTATTAGAGATAAATATATTTATTGTAATTTATTTTATTTTCTTTAGTTTAGGTTCGTACATACGCTGTACATATCGCGCGTACATACCGCTCGTACATACCTAGGTTTAGTTTTTTGTATAAGTACTCTCTTTTCATTCAATAAGAATTAACACTTCTCATATCACTTCAAACTCTTATAATATGCTTCTCCAATGTTCCTTTCTCTTCATCATCTATCGCAAACTATTTGTCATGTAAGGTAAAAGTATCTTCTTCTCCAACATTTTGACACAAAACATCAAGTGTGCCACGGATATTTACTTCCTCGTTGTTAGTATTGAAAGAGATTGAATGACCCAAATCAGTCGGTTCTTTGGCTAATTCTCTATCTTCAGGCAACGAAGCAAGTTCTCAAAGGTGGGAAAACCTTCGCTAAGTTAACATGCATTACCTACCTCTAGTTCATAGTATTGAAAGAAAAACTCACACACTATATGTTAAATTAGCATACTGGACAAAATCTGACAAAAACACTTTAACGTGCAATTTATTACTCTAAAACCGTTCTTTTCGTAATTGGTATCGTAGGTAATAAGTTTTTGCAATCACTAAACAAATAAACATATACATCAATGAAATAAGCATTGAACTTTTTGTGGACAAGTTAACTTCTAAAATTTTAGATCTAAAGTTGATCTCATTTGCATTTGGAATCTATTTATGAGGTTAACTGTACTCGTCAAAACCTTTGACTCATCACTCTAACTTTTCAATGTCAAATTGTGTACCACTCTTCGTGCCGCAAGGAGATATATGACATACATGCGGAACTTGTGTTAAGATTTTAATGCACAGAGTGGTGCACAGTTTGAGAATAAAATATTGAAAATCTACTTAATAATTTTACTACGTTACAAATATACTCAATTCCTCAAAAGTTTATGTTATTTAAGTTGATAGTGCACTCTTTATATTCGGAAAGACGCATACTTCACATTGGATCAGATATAGCACAAAATTCATTGTGGGAGACAATCTTGGCCCACATTTGCATGGTGGACACATTTTCAATTTTGGCACGTTCGACTTTTGGACTTGCACGATATCTTTTTGAAAAATATAATATTTACTCACATGGTTTTTTAAATTTATTATTTTGAAAAATAAATAGCGTCAATATGAATTGATCAAAGATTTGCATCTCCTATGCTTCTCCAATGCTTCTGGTCTTGTTACTTTATGTTTTGGAGTCAATTGATCCCTTGATCAAGTCCTAAAGAGAAGACAAGAAATCGTTTGGATTAGAGGCGAAACCCTTTTCCGCCGTTACAGAGTTCTTCTGCTCTAATCTCTTGAAGGTCTCCTAACTGAGGAGTTCGTATTGATTGATGCAAGGATGCTCCTCTGAAGCTGGAGTAAGGAATTGTCCGCAAACTATTTGTCATCTTAGGTAAAAGTATCTACTTTTCCAACATTTTGGCGTCGAACATAAAGTGTCCACAAAATTTACTTCCTCCTTGTTAGTATTAAAAGAGATTGGATGACTCAAATCAGTCAGTTCTTTGATTAATTCTATATCTTCTGGCAACGAAGCAATTCCTCAAAGGTGGAAAAACCTTCGCTAAGTTAACATGAATTACCTACCTCTAGTTCATATTAATAAAACAAAAACCCACACAATTTATGTTAAATTAGCATATGGTACAAAATCTAACAAAAACACTTTAACGTGCCATTTATTACTCAAATATCGTTCTTATCGTAACGGGTATCATAGGTAACATGTTTTTGCAATCACTAAACAAATAAACATACACATCAATGAAAGAAGCATTGAATTTTTTGTCGACCAGTTAACTTCTAAAATTTAGATCTAAAGTCAATCGCATTTGCATTTCGAAATTATTTTTGAGGTTATAGGTAACATGTTTTTGCAATCACTAAACAAATAAACATACACATCAATGAAAGAAGCATTGAATTTTTTGTCGACCAGTTAACTTCTAAAATTTAGATCTAAAGTCAATCGCTTTTGCATTTCGAAATTATTTTTGAGGTTAACACTAGTCGTCAAAACCTCTGACTCATAGTATCAACTCTAACCTCACTCACTTTTTTAAATGACAAACCATATGTCACAATAGATACATGACACGTGTGCATAACTCGTGTTGAGATTTTAATGACCGGGGTGGTGGGCAGTTCTAGAATAAGGTATTTAATATGTACTTAATATTTTTACTATATTACAAAGATACCTAATACTTTGAAAGTTTGTGTTATTTTAGTTATAGTGTACTCTTTAAATTCGGAAAGATGCATACTTCACATTGGCACCGATATAGCAAAATATCCATTGAGAGAGACAAACTTGGCCCACATTTGCATGGTAGACACATTTTCAATTTTGGCATGTACGTCTTTTGGACTTACACGATATGTTTTTGAAAAATATAATATTATCTCTAACATGGATTTCTAAATTTATTATTTTGAAAAATAATAGCAGTCAATTAGAATTGATCCAAGATTTGCATCTCATATGCTTCTCCATCGCTTCTTTCTCTTCATCATCTATCGCAAACTATTTGTCATCTAAGGTAAAAGTATCTTCTTCTCCAACATTTTGGCATAGAACATCAATTGTGCCACGGATATTTACTTCCTCCTTGTTAGTATGTTGAAAGAGATTGAATGACCCAAATTCGTCAGTTCCGTGGCTAATTCTATATCTTCAGGCAACGAAGCAAGTCCTCAAAGGTGGAAAAACCTTCGGTAAGTTAACATGCATTACCTACCTCTAGTTCATATTAATGAAAGAAAACCTCACATACTTTATGCTAAATTAGCATATTGGACAAAATCTGACAAAAACACTTTAACGTGCCATTTATTACTCCAATACCGTTCTTTTCATAACGGGTATGATCATATATAATATGTCTTTGCAATCACTAAACAAATAAACACACACATTAACGAAAGAAGCATCTAAATTTTTGTCGACCAGTTAACTTCTAAAATTTTAGATCTAAAGTCGAGTGGTTTTGCAATGGGAAAATATTTATGGGGTTCACTGTACTGCTCAAAACTTCTGACTCATAGTCTCAGTTCTAACATCACTCTAATTTTTCAATCTCAAACTGTGTGCCATTCTTTGTGCCACAATTAGGTATATGAAACGTGTGCGTAAGTCGTGTTGAGATTTAATGCACGGGTGGTGGGCAATTCTAAAATATGTTATTAAATATGTACTAAATATTTTACTATGTTAGAAAGATACCCAATTTTTCGAAAGTTTGTGTTATTTAAGTTGAAACTGTACTCTTTATATTCAGAAAGATGCATACTTCATTGTGGCACAGATATAGAAAAAAATCCATTGTGAGAGTCAATCTTGATCCACATTTGTATTGTAGGCACATTTTTTATTTTTGCATGTTTGAATTTTTGACTGACACGATATTTTTTGAAACATATAATGTTATTATTAACCTGGGTTTTTAAATTTATTATTCCTCGAGCATAGTAACTATCCTACCTGCTTCATTTACTAAAAAAATATTAAGATGCTATACCAAGAAAATACATAGATGAGAGAAAATGTATAGACACAATAATCTTTTAGTGTTTGTAAGTCTCAACATCAGACGATGGACCTTCAAAACGGATATAATCATACAGGATTCCTCTCCAAGGGCTTGATCCTCTTGATTGAGTCAAGAATATTGTATTAATTCCGCTTAAAAGTAGAGATCCTGGTACATTGATACTATATAGCCAGTATAATCCATGAATTCCATGTCTAGCAATTGCATTGTCCTTTCCTATTAAACCTGTCGTAAAATGGAGATCTACTTTCGCAATACTGTTGATTCGGACCTAAACACCAGAAACACATGAAATTAGATACACGTAAATATGTACAGCATTAGACAGAATTATAGGTACAAGTGTCGAGATTGATGCTAGTAATGATTGTAAATCGATAACATTGATAGCGTTCGGTCATAAATTATAATTCACACTTGATAAACAATTCTTTTAACAATCTAGTAAAAAACAATTCTGCCAAATTGAGATATATGTTGAAGGAAAAAAACTGATAGATGTATCATGTATGACAAAATAGTGAAATACCCATGTTATATAATGAAACAAAAAAAAGAAAAGGAAACAGGAGACCTACTTTGAAAGGTGCTTTCTTTTGGAACTTAAGTCAATACTTGGTATTTTAGAGAAGAATCAAAATGTTTTCAGAATTATTACTAAAACAGATTCCTCCGGAAAAAAATAATGTTTTCTAGTTTAACAAGGTTTCCTTGAAGAATTTGATCAAGGAAGATTACACAAATATCTTAAGATTAATTGATGCAATGCATGTCTTATCAAATAAGTCATTTTATATGAAAACAACAAATTTGAAGATATTACAATCTTGCGTCCTAACTCCTAACCAATATTTTTTTACAAAAGCCACTTATTGGAGACTCGCCCCAAGACTCGCTGATGATGAAGTTGGCCCCAAAACACCTGGGACAACTTATTAGGCAATGGTTGTATGCCCGGATCTCACTTATGCTTCCAAAAAATAATAATATTTAGATACCTTAGAGTTATTCGTTTATGATTTTTCATCACAACTTTGTCCACGAAAAATAATTTTAACATCACTAACACGTGTATTGAAAGATAGATAATATTCTTAGTAGAACTTTAAATCTTCAATAAGAAATATATATTGAAACCAAGCACACCTGCAATTCAGCCTCATTGGCTGATGCCAATGCGAGCTGGAGAGTGTAGTTTCCAGATTCATTCACCTCTGAGACCTCGAACAATAGTTTCCATGTGGTTGGTACGTATGTTTTATTCCCTGTATTTCTGCAATATTTCCAAATTCAAATCAATGCTATAAAATTTTTAACAATCCCATAATTAGTATTCACAAAATTAAAGTACCTGTTGACATGAGCAAAATACCAATCTTGGCGCCACTCGCTTGTTCCAACTGTATATACTAAATCTTCATCTGGGTAAAGATCCGTGTACCTGTCCCATAACCCGTACTGCCTGAACCTGTTGAGATTGATCAGATATTGATCACGATACACTTATATATAATGCGTGCTTTGAATTTTTAAGAGAGATTTAATAAAAATAAAGATGGTAATTGATGCTTACTTGTCTCCCTGGGTAACATATAGTTGGTTCATTAGTGTAGGATTTGGATCAGGGACGAAGAATTCCGCAGCAGTTCGATCAGGGAATCCTATTTCCCAGATGGTAGGGCCGTTTCTTGGAGGATTATATATGACATTCTTTAGTCTAGTTCTTCTTCCTAATATTTTTGAATCGTGTACATGTACAAAATGAACAGCTTTTAGCTATAGTACGGTTCGACATCATAATACTTATTCAAGAAAGTTGAGATAAAAACATGTACGTTGTTTTCAGGATGCGTGTATATATCATCATTCAAAAAAAAAAAAAAAAAATCATTTACATTTAATTATGATAGTACGCGTCAATGCATTATGATTTTAGTAGCCTTCCAGTTTGTTGTTCTAATACTTACATTCTAATTCTTCTTATAAAACCTTTAGTTGGTAACATTGTTGAAACGGGACCTTTTGTGATTCATTTCAAACAATTACAAGTATTGTGATCAAGTGAATTGACGAAAATGCTCCTATACGTAGATGATGCATGGTCCGCAACTATCCCTTTTTTTTTAAAAAAAAAAAAATTCATAAGAAATGAGTGTTACCCAACATTTTGTAAAATATTGACGAGAAATAGACTTAAAGAATGAAAATACTAAAATCATAGTTATTTGTGTGGTGTTGATTTGAATTAGTTTCGGACCTGGTAGGATATTGACTGGAGTATCAAATTTGTAGTCGCCAATATATCCAGGGACCCAAGCATATAGACTGTAATTTCCTGGTCGAACATTCTTAATTACAAAATTGCCCCTTCTATCAGCCTGAGTCCAGAACTGATAAGCCTGCAGAAACCATGTCAAACAACTAAGTTTATGATCGATATCAATACATGCACCTTGTAAAAGATCGATAGTTGATTAGTTTCTTAAACAAAACGAAAAAGAAAAAGAAAAAAAACCACGGCATTAATTAACCTTGTTTTCTCTTTGCCATGATCCAGCATCTCCTGGTGGAGCCAATCCAACATAAGCAGAGCTTGCAGCTATCAACCTTTCACTGGTAAAACTGCAAACAAGTATTCATATAAAACTTGAACTCATTGAACTCAGATGTATAGACAATTGTTTTATATAACTTTATTAATAAGTAAAGTTTTTAATCGTATGTTGAGAGGGTACCGTGACTTGTGGGGCATAGGACTTTTCAAGGACAAATTGTTATGTCTTAATAATAATATTTCTGAATAATACCTGTCATGGACATGTAATCGGCCACTCACCGCACCTCGCTGCTCCGCGTAAAGGAAGTCTTCCGAGACTGGGAAGTCATACGGCCAGCTGTCTGTTTCTATGAGCATCTACTCGATTTCAATGTGACCATGTGAGAGTTAGTCAAAATAAAACGTAGATGTTAGTTAAGAGAAAACTAGGAAAACATAATGGTGACCTGTTCTTTGGCATCGTCCCAGAGTGTGAATGGATCTTCATCATCTGAATTTAGATAGACAAACACAGGACCAAACACCTTTTTCCATGGCTGACCATCACTTAAATTTAGTAATAAAGGCACTCCAGCATAATGTGTACTGAAGAACATCTGCACATGAATTGTGGTAAAACTCCATTACTTGTAACATTCAAGCATGATAAGATATAAATTTAGAAACACGTTTCCTATTAATGGTCCCATGTTTTAGATACTATAGAAACATAAACTCTTCTTGTTGAATATATCTTGCGAAAAAAAGAACATCAATAATGACAGGTAATCAATCTTCTTCCTAGTTATACGGTTTCACAAAAGGTTGATGAATCGAAATTGTTTTGAATATCTGAAAATTAAAACGTGAAATTTCATTTCGAGATTCTTAAAAGTGAGACACTCTAGTTATTTTTTGATGAAACATTGTGAATCTCCATGTTCTTCAGCTCGGCTCATTGGCTATTTAGCAGCTAATTGAAGGCAGCGATAGACTTACGGATAGGGCAATTGGACCAGCATGAGAAGTGAGATCTTGCTTCACAGGGCCTGCTGTTTTAAATTCATTGCTTGGAGTGATTATCCAAAATCCTGTTGCCAGGTCTAAGCATATCCACCCATGAACTCTGCTATCTTTGTAGTCACTGGAATATTGATACTTGTCATCAACCTAAACTCGAAAACATGATTCCATTAAATAATTTTCACACTTATTATGAATCACCTGTCGACTCATATGTACAACATTTTTTTGTCCAAATTAATTACCTCTCCTCTGAGAAAAGAATTGGCTGGATCAGTTAGAAGAACGGCTTCAGGGTAGTCCAGTTCCTGACTTTTATTGCGGTCTTCACTCGTTGGCATGATCCGTTGCCTGTCGTCGGACACCGCCATGTATTGAAACCTAAAGGAATTATCACAAAATAGAGATCGGTAACATTTTTCAACCCTTTCAAAGTTTATTTTTTTATTTAAAAAAAGAACAAATTTGTGAACATAACAAATATTAAAATGAGTAAGAATGTGTTTACAAGTTGGGCTGAAGCTTAAACACTATTCTCCCTTGGGACATAGTCATAGCCGGCCAACCCTCCAGGCGTTCGAATATTGCGTACGAGTAAAATCCAGAGCTACCGCGGAGCAGTATGAACCTTTAAAAAACTGGAAGGTAAGCAAAACATGGAATGATTGAACAAGTAACATAACGAGAGTTGATGACTTACACTGCACCTTTTGTCTATATTCAAAGGAAGTCCTGTTTCAGAACAATCCCATTCTTTCACAAATGAGATTTCTATTTGATCTTCTTCTTCCTTAACTACATTAACTTTAGTACCTTCAAGCCTGGTTCGTTGAAATGCACCTCAATATTCAATTAAGTACGATACGTAACCAAAAAACTGAATGAGATAAAAAATGTCTAGCTAAAATACTTTCAATTTAAGCATGTCTTTCAAATGAATACTACAGAATTAGTGTCTTGTCCCATAATATAATAAAACTTACTTATCAATAATGTCGTGAGGATGATCCGGTTTGCTCCAAACAATATCCCAATACCTACAACAATTAGTAAGAAAACATTTTGAGTAATAAAACGAGGTAACAGAACTATATGATTAACATAGGAATAAGGGCAAAAAATTATATACCCTCTGTTATTTTCTGTATAATCATATTCTAGTATGTTACCAATTCCATTGTACTCTACTCCAGTTACCCGACCCTCTGGAGTAGACAAAGTAAGGTTGACTATACCATTGTCCAGTACCAACTGCAAATAAATTGAAGAGAGCACCATTACTATATATATGAATCAAAATATGTACATCATGATTGGATCTGATTATTTTCTAGAGCAATTTAATTAATGTAAATAGAGTTTTTTGACACCAATGACTTATCATTAAACTGTATGCCCTTGTTCAATTTGGGAGTAACCTATCTCATTTAATGGCACGTTTCTTTTTTCACATTCTTTGGGAATAATAACACAAGTACGTTGAAAATCTTAATATTCTTCTGGTTATGGTAATGGACTAGATGAGAATCAATTAAAACATATATCAATTAAATTAAATGCAATAGTTGTAATGCGACTTTACGTGGTCTTCCAATACATGTAACTGAACTGGGGGATAGTCCTGCTCATCATCATTGCTATTCTTGTCGTGGGCTCTTCTGCAGTTGGAATAAAGAATATGTTAAAAAAAAAAAAGATAAAGTAAATTTATTATTATAAGAGTATATTATATATATATATATTCAGAAAAGACAAACAGTGGGTAGTGGCAACATAAAAACCCTGAAAAATCATTATAAAACGTGAGAACATCGATATTTAAAATGTTAGTGACAGGACATGCAATAATATATACGCAAGTCCAAATCTTGGAAATTTCCCAATATACTTGAGGACAAATAAAGAAAAGGTAAATTTGGAGAGGCCTCCGAAAAGAAGTGGGATCACATGTCCTCCATAAGTTATAACTCATTAATTGTCCAAATAGAATCACGGGTCTGCCTAAGGAAGGAGGAGTTTCACAAAAGAGAAGAATTTCACGAGCTACAAGATAAATGGTCCTGATTCACTTACCATCTTTAGTAGAAGATCGGTAGAAACAGATAAAATTTGTGGTGTGGAGTCATGTTTCAATATTCATTCTCTACGTTCTGAATTTCAGTTTTCAAATGTTGAATCAAAGTTCACAAATCCTTTCTCACAACAACGATATACATCAACAAAAAAATAATTATCTATATAATGCGTATCATTTTCAAATATACAATTATAGAGCCATAAGTAACAGTAATAGAAAATAATTTTGAGGCAAAAGAATATAACTAAATTTCAAAAAATAGTTGACAATATAAAAGTTCTTTGGTGTCATCAGTTGTTAGGACCGGAAGAGTCCACAACTAGAAAAGTTTTAATCCATGAAGTAAAGTGAGAACAATCATTAGTGGACTTGACACCACATCTTGGCCCACAACCTTAAGGTATTAGGTTCATGGATGATTCCCACTAATTAACTCTTCACTTTGTTCATTATTTTTCAACGTGGGACAATTGCACACTTAATTTATAATACTTATGATTTCTAAAAACAATATAATTACGATAATGAAACAAAAGGAAGTGATCATGCCATAGACCATATTTGATAAGCCAAAAGATGTTGATACATGTTCCTAAATTTTGACTTTTAAAAGACGGAGTTTTCGCGAAGCAAAGAATTTATGTTGTGCGTGAATTTGTTCTATTGAGTATGAAAAAGGCAAGGGCAAACAAAGTCTGTGCCATGACAGTATGTTCCTTTCGAGACATGTGAGCAAGCCTTAATGTATACCGCAAGTCAAAGTAAAACATCTCCAAATATGCAAATTCACGCCGACTATTATAAGACTCAAAAATCTCGTTTGGCAAGAATAATATTCTTTAATTATCAGAATCCATCTAGTAAAGCTAACAATTTGAGGCATCCATATTATGACTTGTTTCAATTTTTTCTCTATTAGTAATTTTTTTAGTAGGGCATTTCGGGCTCTAATTGCCTTGGATAAAAGAATCGTTGTATCTTAGTGCATAGGGAATGCGCCTTTTGCACTTTTTGTTGGCACCCGAATGAAATCACGGGAGGGAATGTACGTAATTATGGGGTATGAATCATCACGTCACTTTCCCATTTACCAAGTACCGCACTATGGATCATTCTTGTCCATCAAACAATATATATCCACACACACATTAAAATAGTTTTAGGGGAAGTAATAACTAATATTCATATATATTCTTGAAAAAGTATCACAAGCACCCTGGTACCAACACAGGCCTTAGAATACGTGGTTCTATTTTACATGTCTGCAGCCAAATTGGTCATTTTGTTTTATCTCATATTATAGAATTGTGTTTCTTGAGCCATGTGTAAGCTATTATAATTCCAACATCTTATAATTCTTTGATAAGCCAGCAAACACGAGAAATAGTTATATAGAATCATATACTGAAATTACTTTTGCACACGTAGCTGATGTGTCTTCAGAATAAACCTCAAGAGCCAAAAAAGTTGCATGCATATATTTACTTAATATATGAATCTTGGAATTTGAAGAGTTTATAATTCATAATAGACAGATGAAATAAAACAACAAATGTAAAAAAGGAAAAAGAAAAAAGAAAAACTTAACTGGCTTCTTGGTTGTGCAGATTCAGTGAGCAAGAATAAGTGGACAAGAACGCACAACAACAAGCCCCATTTTCTCTTCGACGCCATCTTCTCCCTCAAAGAATCAGCTGTACCTGCAGCAGCTTTTCGTAAATTACATTTAGCAGACATGATATATATATACATGTGTGTGTGTATACACCATAGATATTAATTAGAAACATATATACATTGCTTTTTGCTTTCTGAAATCAGTAGAAATTAAGCACTTGAGAATAATCCCATCTGTTCATATTAATGCTTATTAATAAAAAAGTGTTCAAATTAAATGGAAAAATGTTTAAGATTACCTGAAGTATTTACAAAGCATAGGAGTAATTAACTTCTGTAATTAATATAACATACAGTAATTATGGGTCGTACTTATAAACATGTGATGGGAGGTAGCTAAAGAGGTTTGTGAGTAAATGCGTGTGAATCTGTGACTGGACAGTTACGAATCCTAGTTTAACATTCATTCCAAGTCACTATTATGCCTTCAGAACGGCCAAACATATATAGGCATTCAATTAGTGTGCATGAATATTTATTATTAACTTTGTTGGTAAAAATAGAAAAAGAAAAAGATATTCCTTAAAGACTTTTGCCGTTACTTTAAGGGTTTTATAATTTATCAACAGTGACACTTTTTCTTGTTTTAGGTATCGATCGGTTAAATTCAGTGTTTGTGTATAATGTATATACACAATATAAGTAATAGTTTAATGCATGCATGACTTTTGTACCATATTATTGATGGTTTAAAGAGGCAGAATTGAGGACTAGTTTGACTAGTTTCAATATCATATTTCAAAATTTTCATTTTTTATGTCATCTTTTGAATTGAATTCGCACTCAGTATAAATAGCTTAAAGTGGAAGTTAATGACATGTTAATAAAAGTTACTTCAATAACTTTGTGATAGTTTAAGAAATAATTTCTATTTTTTTTAAAACGCAGAAATATAATCTTTTACCTTATTCACTTAGTAATTAATATTTATTATAGCTTTGGTCTTTACATTAATTTCTTTCCGTAAGTTACAAATAAAGTACTTACCTTCACAAGTAAAACTTATCACTTTATGTGTTTTTTTTAGTTCTTAGTTTATATAATTATCTCAAATCCGGAGAACTCCATCCCACGACTCGACCGGTCCGCATCCCCTCACAAATCATCAGTTAAAAAAATTTAATTATTTATTTTCTTTGGTCATTATGGAAACTCCAATAGGCTGAATGATATTTTTAATTAGTTTTATAAAAATCATTTTGTATGCTTTTTGCAAGCCTGCTTAGGTGAGCATACTCTTTTTACAATCTAAAATAGAATTTACAAAGTTTTTACTCAAAGGTTTAAATACCTTAAAAATCTCGTTCCACTACCAATTTTTTTGAAGTTTCACAGTTTACTTTTAATCTTTTTCTAACTATTGAATTACTAAAAATATGTGTTTAAGGGGAGTGAAATTGTATAGTTACAATTGCGATATTTTTACCTATTTGTTTTATTTTAACATGCTTTTTGGTTTTGATTCAGATAGTTAGTATATTCATTAGTTGGGAAGTGGTTCTAACATGTTTTATTTTTGATTATAATAGTAAATTTATCAATTAGTTCATGTGTGATTTATTGGATCGGCGCAATGTATGATCCCAATAATAAAATATTTCTTCAATTACTATAGACATCGTTCTAACCATTCAACTCATCTGCCTCCCGCTTGATGTGAAACACACGAATTTAACAAATAATTAACTGCGCACGGTTTACCTTTCTTGTCATACGCTACTGTATAATTGCATAAGTTTTGAATAATTGACGAGTCGTCGTAAATTTCTACCACGCACTTTATGTTAATGTTATTAATTTTAATGAAAATTCACATAGAAAAAAAAAAAAAAAAAACTCAATTGAGTGGCGCGTGAATTTGGAATAAAGATCAAACAGTTAACCTACTTAGTTAATGTTTATATAAGCAAGCCCAATTGTTATTAGAGAATAAGAAATGAAGTGCTAGTACTTTCGCACTCGGAATGTTGGTTGGTCGGTTCCGTGTGGTGGCTGGTTGGTGAAGTGCAAGTGTCAATTGCTCCTTAACATCTTCACCACTCGCTGCTTTGATTTAAGCTAATTGATTCTTTTAAAAGGCTTTTGAGTTAATTAGTTGTCCAAACTTAATTAATATGGGCAACTATGCAGTTCGGGTGGTTTGTTAACATAGACAAAAGAAAATGATATTTGCAGAAAAGTGAGATGCGATAGTGGATCGTCAACTGAGAGCACCTCCTTATTTACTCCAAGAATTTTGCTTAGGCCGGCGATATGAGAAATGAATAAATTTATATCAATTGTTGCTCTTTTTCATGGCTTTAAGCATTATGCTCAAGTTATTTGGTCAGCGTTGTTAAGAAATTTATCTCGTGATAAATTTACTCTAATTAATGACCAACATTGCATAACTCACGTTTAGGTGTACTTAACAAGTTGTCGTCACCATATGTGATGATAGAAATGTTCTCTATAAACTTCAAAGGATTGGGTGATTCAACTGCCTTGTTCGGTTGGAAGTATTTTAAAATGAGCGACTCCCTAAACCAATGAACTAGTTTGGTGTGACATAATTTCGTAATGGGCAAGAAACTTAATGAATTACGGCAGGGTAAAATGGTAAAATACTCGTGGAGATCGAATTATAGAGATTCAAACAATAATTCGACCTCACAGGAGGACATATCGAATGTTTGCCTCAGTAAGCAAAAATTCGATCTCACGAGGCATATTGAGATCGCTTCATTGAGGGATACTTTGATCTGGCCAAGGACAGATACATTCGATCTCAAAGTGACATCGAACAGGATTTTGACTCCTAGTGAATTAAGGTCTTTTAGTTCTAATTGGACTCTGAATCTGATAATTATGGATAAATTTGCTTATAAGGACCAATACTCATCATTATGAGGTATGTACTTATTTTTAGCATAATATTCGATCTGAGTATTACGATCTAGGAGCAATAATTCGATCTGCAATAGTTCGATTTGAGGAGTTCCTTGCTTCCAAGCTCTTGTCGGGATATTGCCTCTCATCGAAAAATTCAACCTCCCTTGTACTTCGTTTGATGCTGAACAATATTTGTGAAACAACTCTCTGACTGAAGCATCAGAGTGCCTACACTATGTAGACTCCGATTTAGTTTAAGTTTGGTGTCTCAGTGCAAGAGTTCCGGACTCAAAGTTGATTTAGGATCCAACAGGGATTGAACCCTGATATGGAATGCTTATCTATTTGACATATGAGCCGACGAAACAACCGACCGCTTCATAGTTGTTTTCATTTTTATTTTAAACTTTAAGTATAGCAATCCTGAATCGAACCTTTAACCTCAATACACAATGCTTCAGCCAATAAAGCTATACTTGTTATGCGGCAATATGTTCATATCAATATATACTATATTCTTAAAATAAAAATAACATTATAATAAATCTTTTACTAACTTTATAGTATTACTTTATAGAAGTAAAAAGTTTGTTACTATGATAGATTATATGTAGGTATTTTTTTTTTCTTTATGGTTTTATGCTTTTAAGATAAATTTTTATTCTATCCAAATGTAACATCAAAAAGTGTTATATTAAAAATTATGTATATCATCTATATAATTTATTAATAATATGAAAAATTTATAATTAAAAAATACTACTCAAAAATAAAAACCTATACAATTTTTTATTTTTTTCTTAATTTACGTATTAGATGGTGTATTTGCATAAAAAGTAAATCACCTACTCTAACACAAATTCTTTTATTTAATAAATGGAAATTAAATAAAATATCATATTATGCATTTGAAATAAAAATTATTAATTAAAATTTAAGCAATTATAGTTTTAGTTTAATATTTATTAATTTAAAATAATAAGTGCCAAACTTTACATACAATCTTATTATAAGATATTAAGGTCGTTCTGGCCGCTATACTAATTATATTCAACCGGTAATAACAAAATCAGTAAATATAGGTTACCTGATGTGATATTATGAATACGATGTGATAGTGGAAGTGCCAAGTCAACTTAGCAATTCATAGAGTCATTTTCCATTGGTTTTTTAAATATATTTTTACATGAAAATGACAAACATAATATATATATATATATATATATGTATGTGTGTGTGTGTAGCTATGAAATTTCAAGTCTTTAAAATCAAAGACAAGAAAAGTTAGAACAAATAAATCTATATTACTTAAAAAGAATATTGGGTTACAATCTCTAATATTTATTTTCTGAAATATATGAACTTGAAAATTTGGTAGACTTCAAGGTGAAGTTGATTTTGATCTCTTTCACGTGGCTTTGATTTAAACATCGATTTAAGGGTGTTTGAGCTTGATCTTGAATCAAATGGAGGTTTCGAGTTGATTTAATATTAATCCAAGTGTTTTTGGGCTTGATCTTGAATTAAAGTTGAATTTGACTTGATATTTAAAATAAACAATTTGATCTTCTTCAATTTGTTGAATTTATTGAAGTTCGATCTTCTTAAACAGAGTCACGATCCTCAGAAGTAGTTTTTCCAACGGCTTTGCAGGTTGATGTTGAGCCAAGTGAGGTTTCCTTTAACCATCGTGGAGAACGCATTTGATCTTTGCGAAGAACTCCTTGAAGATGAGCTTGGTGTAGAGCCAAGTGAGGCTTTCTTCTCATCTAAATATACATTTTGTGTTATAATCTTCTTTGAGAGAAGACCTCTATTTATAGGTGTGAAGTAGAGAATCGATAAGATCAAGAGATGAGGTGGAGGCATGCTATTGGTTCTTATCAAATAGAGGTCTTCACTCAAGGAAAATTATAACACAAAATGAGAGGTCTTCTCAAATACATCATATTTGCCACATGTTTTATTTAAGTGGCCACAAAATGTAAGTGATTTGATTGTCTTCAACACCTCACTTTTACACCTGGCATCACTGAATTAGCCAACAAAGTATATTAGAATATTAATTAACTTAATTATTTTCTTTTGGAATTTAATTTAGTAAAATTCCAAAATATTAAAAATTAAATTAATCTCTTATTAATAATACATATCTTCAATTATTTAGACACAAAATTTAAGTGTATACAATGTGTGTGTAATTTTATACTGTTATAACACTGACTAAATCGCTACCTATAAGTCAGTAAGAATGGCCATTCTATTACAATAATTTGGAGAGAAAAACTAAAGAATTATATTTATGTATAGTATATGTTTCATATATATGACATGACTTGTCGTTAAGAATTATGATATACTCTCATTGATCTTCTTTTTATCAGTATTATTATTATCATAAGAAAATATATGTAATGTCAACCGCAAACATCACGGGGAATAAACTCAAAATAATGATTGGTGCTTGGTGCTTGGTACTTGGTGCTTTGTATTAGGTGTCGTTTTACAATGAAAGAAAACAATATCCTTCAAAAGAGAAAAGAAATAGAATGGATTGCAGAGAAAAAGCTTGATGCTTGCAAATGAAAAATATTTATTTTATTTAATATCCTGAAGATACCATACTATATTAAAAATCCGAGTATTGGACTAGAGTCGGTTGGTTACTTTAGTGGAAAAAACAATTCGTTCATGTACGAGAACTTATACTTGAATCATGGATAGATATAATATATATCTAGTGTCAACTGATACTCATTAGGCATTTGCTAGGTGAGTTCTCCATTACTTGTCTAATAACCCAAGTAGAGATAAACACTTAGAATTCAATTGGCTCTAATTATAATAATGAATTCAATGGGTACGTGCATGTAAGTCGTTACCGGTAATCTATATGTACGTTACTTCTTTCAGGTACATCAATCATTACTACTATTGTGTATAAACTTTAAATTTATTTTTTAATTATTTTACATAGTATTTTAAATATGAAATACCTCGAGTCATCACTTGTCTTTCATTTTCTAAAGGAAAAAACATATTCAAATTAACAAGTGCTAAGTAAGGTTTGTTTTTCACTTCCTTCTTAATTATTTATGTATTTGATAATCAATAAATTTACGTTTGTTTTGCTTGATGACTTGTCTCTGACTAATAATGAAGGGTAAATCTCATTAAACTCCTCAAATTATACTCCCTTTTACAGGTTGCCCCTTAACGTATTTTCTTTTTACAAGTAACTCTCCACATATCGGAAAATGTGTGAATTGCCCTCTGAAGCCAAATTCAGCTGGCAGAAATGCAGAAACGTGGTTAAGTCCAACTGTTGGATTTTGGTTCAGGGGCAGTTCACACATTTTCAATAGATTGGGGAATTAATTAGTTGCAAAAAGAAAAGTACACTATGGGGCAACTTGTAAAAGGGGTATCAGTTGGGGGTTTAATGCATTTTACCCTATAATGAATGATAAAAGGTATAATGTGTGGTGTAATAGTTAGTAGTTGTAATAATAAGAAGTACTTATATCCGAAGCAAATTTTATAAAAATATATATAATTATTGAGATATGTCAAGTTAGAAATTACGGTAAAAATATAAATGAAGATTGTCATATTCACATGTAAATTTCACTAGAACCTTCACAAAGCCAAGAAACAGAAATTTTAAGAAAAACAAGAATATAACACTTTTGAGAGTTGATAAAGCAACTACAGTAACACAATTCTACCTTTACATGTATAGAATCACAAAATTACTTATTTAATTGACACACATCATTCCTTACTACAATTCTTACTTTACAAAATAAGTCTTGTTTGTAGTTGAAGAGAGTCTTTCAAGACGTGACATATTATTGGAAGTATTTATTTTAAAACCAAACTTAGACAAACTCAAAGCTGCCTAATTAGTTCATGTGTAAACCTCTTCTTTTCAAATGTCAATATAGGATTTTAAATATTCATTATCCATAATTAGTTCCACGTTAGGTATAATATATGCATTTCAAGAGACCCGCAACTCGTGTTGTAAATGTAGTTTGTATAAGGGATTTAGGGGTTAAAAAAGCAAGAACGACCCTCTTTTGCCTAATAGGGGTAGAATCAACCCATGTGTTTATGCCATAACTCCTCGTTGATAGGGTCTGAATGACCGTGTAAGCTGCATATCTTTGTCAATAATGGTCTGAAAAGACCTCGTGTCGGTTGTCATTTTTGGTTAGTGGGGCCGATGAGATTTTGTATGTGCTGTAGTTTCTTGCCAATGGAGGAATAATGAAACCCCGTATCAGTTGTAGTTCTTACCAATAAAAGCTTAAACAAACCTCGTGTCATAGAAGAGACCTTTTTTTATTTGTAATTCATTGGCAAAAGGTATCTTAAGAGACCCATATGATTTCTAGTCCCTTGCTAGTAGCAGTCTCCAGAAACCCCGTATGAGTTTAGTTTCTTGCCAGTTGGGGTACAAAGAGCCTTGTGTAAGTTCTAGTTTATTTCCAATAGAGGGTCAAAAGATACCCCTTGTAAGTTGTAGTTCCTTGGCAATATGAGATCTAAAGAGACGACATTTAAGTTGTAGGTCATTTTTGCTTTTGCTCTAAACTTTTGCTATATTGACTCGTATCTCCTTCTTGGGCTATCTCAAAAAAATTAGGTGTTATAACAGACTGTACTAGATTGTTAATATAATTTAACTTTTATAAAGTAAAAACTGAAAAAATAACTTATTCCGATCGAATGTTCTTCTTGTCTATAAGTTTTACTCCCCAAAATGAGTCTTATCTGTAATTTAAGGGTGTCTTTTATGACATGATGGAGTGTTGGCAGTATTCGATATATGGCTAAATGGAGAACTAAGAAAATCAAGTCATATTGTAGTTACGAAAAAAGGGTCTTTGTAAAGATTCGGGGGGGGGGGGGGGGGGATTTCATTAGCAAACCACAAATATTTTTGGCAAAAAATGTTAAGAAATTACAGACAAACCTAAAGTGTCAAGAAACAAAGAGCAACAATAGGAAATCTAAATAACAATATTTTCTTTGCCAAAATACAAAGAAAAAACAACAAAGAAAAGTAAAAAAGACAACATAACAACAAACATAATAACCTCTTCATCTTCCTTCATTCTCTCATCCTTTCTTCGTCCACTACTCTACAACGTCTTCCTCATACACATATCAAAACATAGTATACATGCAATAGATGAAGCCATGACCACATCACCTCTAATAACGCCCATGAAATATGACAAGATACATACACATTCAATAGTAGCAGTTTGTAGAGACACTGAGTTTTTGTTTGTTGCCAATTGGGGTACAAAGAGGCTTGTGTAAGTTCTAGTTTATTTTGAATAGGCGGTCAAAAGATACCCCTTGTAAGTTGTAGTTCCTTGGAATATGAGATCTAAAAAGAGACGACTTTTAAATTGTAGTTCATCTTTGCTTTTGCTTTAAACGTTTGCTATATAGACTTGTATCTCCTTCTTGGGCTATCTCAAAAAAACTAGGTGTTTTCACAGACTGTACTAGATTGATATTATAATTTAACTTTTATAAAGTAAAAACTGAAAACTCACTTATTTCGATCGAATTTTCTTCTTAACTATAAGTTGTACTCCACAAAATGAGTCTTATCTGTAATTTAAGGGTGCATTTCATGACATGATGGAGTGTTGGCAGTATTCGATATATGGCTAAATGGAGAAACTCTAAGTTGTCTACCAACTAAGAATACAAAGCCATATTGTAGTTACGAAAAGAGTTTGTAAAGATGGGGTGGGGGGGGGGAGTTGGGAATTTCATTATCCAACCACAAATATTCTTGACAAAAAGTGTCAAGAAATTACAAACAAACTTGGCCTAAAGTGTCAAGAAACAAGAGCAACAATAGGAAATATAAATAACAATACTTTCTTTGCTAAAGTAACAAGAAAAAACAACAAAGAAAAGAAAAAAGGACAACACGACAACAAACCTAATAACCTCTTCATCTTTCTTCAATCCCTCCTCTTTTCTTCTTTCACTGCTCGACCACTTCTTCCTCATACATATACCAAAACATAGTATACATGCAATAGATGAAGCCCATGACCACAACACCTTCAAGAACGCCCATGAAATATGACAAAATATGGTCGTATTCAATAATAGCAGTCTGTAGAGACCCCGTATGAGTTTTAGTTTCTTGTCAATTGGGATACAAAGAGCCTGGTGTAAATTCTAGTTTCTTTCGAATATACGGTCAAAAGATACGCTTTGTAAGTTGTAGTTCCTCAACAATATGAGATCTAAAGAGACGACTTTTAAGTTGTAGTTCATTTTTGCTTTTGCTTTAAACGTTTTCTATATAGACTCGTATCTCCTTCTTGGGCTATCTCAAAAAAACTAGTTGTTGTCACAGAATGTACTAGATTGATATTATAATTTATCTTTTATAAAGTAAAAACCCAAAAATTACTTATTTCGATCTAATTTTCTTCTTGATTATAAGTTGTACTCCACAAAATGAGTCTTATGTGTAATTTAAGGGTGTCTTTCATGACATAATGGAGTGTTGATAGTATTCGATATATAGCTAAATGAAGAAACTCTAAGTTGCCTATCGACTAATAAAATGAAATCATTAGAAAACCACAAATATTCTTAACAAAAAGTGTCAAGAAATTACAAACAAACTTGAACTAAAGTGTCAACAAAACAAGAGCAACAATAGAAAATTCAAATAAAAATATTTATATGTACAAAGTATCAAGAAAAAACAACAAAGAAAAGTAAAAACGACAACACTACAACAAACATAATAACATCTTCATCTTCCTTCATTTCCTCATACTTTCTTGCTCTACTACTCTACAACTTCTTCCTCATACCAATACAAAACATAGTATACAAGAAAATAGATGAACCCATCACCACAACACCTCCAAGAATGCTCATGAAATATGACAAGATACGGACACATTCAATAGAAGCCGTCACTAAAAACGAAACGTGGTACACGAGTCCAAGAGCGGCCATTGAGATAACTGACCCTACCGACATTAAAAATCCAGAGACCTTCATTCACCGACATACCTTCGAGAATGAGGACAATGCGCATCACAAGAATTTTGAACGCTGCAGTATTCGCCACCACAAACATAGGGTACAAATGAGGGAAGAGAAAGGCCATTACGGTGTGTCCCTCTATTTGGGGAGATTGAAGTCGAATTCCATTGGCAAACTCGTGCATGTCCTCAATCAACAACCCTAGAGGTGGGGAGAAGTTGGCCGTAAATCCTAATGTGGCCACCAAAATGGCCACGTAAATTATCTCGGATCGTTGTGCCTCCATCATATGGCGCATCCTTCTATTGACTCTTGGACGACCATTTTCCTCGGCGAGATTTAGCGCAGTGGATAGGTTGAGGCAGGCGCTACAAGAAGCACCACGCTCAACCTTGGGGGTTGGCCTACGGGCGGCATCCGATGGTGCGAAAGAAATTTCATTAGCAAATCACAAATATTTTTGACAAAAAGTGTCAAGAAATTCCAAACAAACTTGAACTAAAGTGTCAAGAAACAAGAGCAACAACAGAAAATTTAAAAAACAATATTTATTTGAACAAAGTATCAAGAAAAAACAACAAAAAAAAGTAAAAAAGACAACACAACAACAAACATAATAACATCTTCATCTTCCTTCATTCCCTCCTCTTTTCTTCCTCATACCCTTACAAAAACATAGTATAAAGGCAATAGATGAATCCCATCACCACAGCACCCCCAATAACGCCCATGAAATATGACAAGATACAGACACATTCAATAGGAGCCGTCACCTGAAATGAAACGTGGAACACAAGTCCAAGAGCGAGCATTGAGATAACTGACCCTACCCATATTATCCGAATTCTGAAACCTTCATTCACCGACATTCCTCCGATAATGAGGACAATTTGGATCACAAGAATTTTGAAGGCGGCAGTATTCGCCACCACAAAGATAGGATACAAATGGGGGAAGAGAAAGGTCATTACGACCTGTCCCTCTATTTGGGGAGATTCAAGTCGAGTCCCACTGGCAAACTCGTGCATGTCTTCAGTCTACAACCCTAGATGTGGGGAGAAGTTGGTCGTGAATCTCAACGTGGCCACCAAAATGACCACGTAAATGATCTCGGATCGTTTTCCCACCATCATATGGCGCACTCTTCTATTGACTCTTGGACGACCATTTTTCTCGGCGAGATTTAGCGCAGTGAATAGGTTGGGGCTGGCGCTAGAAAGTGCACCATGCTCAAACTTGAGTGTTGGCCTACTGGCTGCATCCAATGGTGCGAAAGAAATTTCATTAGCAAACCACAAATATTCTTGACAAAAAGTATCAAGAAATTACAAACAAATTTGAAGTAAAGTGTCAAGAAACAAGCGTAACAATAGGAAATTTAAATAACAATATTTATTTGGACTAAGTATAAGGAAAAAACAACAAAGCAAAGTAAAAAAGACAACACAACAACAACATAATTTCTTCATCTTCCTTCATTCCCTCATCTTTTCTTCCTCCACTACTCTACAATTTCTTCCTCATACACATACCAAAACATAGTATACAAGAAATAGAGCAAGTCCATCACCACAGCACCTCCAGTAACGCCCATGAAATATGACAAGATACAGACACATTCAATAGAAGCCGTCACTTGAAACGAAACGTGGTACACGAGTCCAAGAGTGGCCATTGAGATAACTGACCCTACCCACATTACCCAAATTCAGAGACCTTCATTCACCAGCATTCCCCCGAGAAGGAGGACAATTTGCATCACAGGAATTTTGAAGGCTGCAGTATTAGCCACCACAAACAGAGTGCACAAATGGGGGAGGAGAAAGGTCATTACGGCATGTCCCTCTATTTGAGAAGATTCAAGTCGAGTTCCATTGGCAAACTCGTGAATGTCTTCAGTCTACAAGCCTAGAAGCGGGGAAAAGTTGGCCTTGAATCCCAAAGTGGCCACCAAAATGGCCACTTAAATCATCTCGGATCGTTTTGCCTCTATCATATGACGCACCCTTCTATTGATTCTTGGACTACCATTTTCCTCGGCGAAATTTAGCGCAGTGGATAGGTTGGGGCTGACGCTACAAGGTGCACCACGCTCAAACTTTGGGGTTGACCTACGGGCTGCATACGATGGTGCGAAAGAAATTTCATTAGCAAACTACAAATATTCTTGACAAAATGTGTCAAGAAATTACAAACAAACTTAAACTAAAGTGTCAAAAAACAAGAGCAACAACAGAAAATTTAAATAACAATATTTATTTGGACAAAGTATCAAGAAAAAACAACAAAAAAAAGTAAAAAAGACAACACAACAACAAACATAATAAAATCTTCATCTTCATTCATTTCCTCCTCTTTTCTCCCTCCACTACTCTACAACTTCATCCTCATACCCATACAAAACACAGTATACATGCAATAGATGAAGCCCATCACCACAGCACCTCCTATAACGGCCATGAAATATGACAAGATACATACACATTGAATAGGAGTCGTCCCCTGAAACGAAAAGTATAACACGAGTTTAAGAGCGGCCATTGAGATAACTGACCCTAACCACATTACCAAATTCTGATACCTTCATTCACCGGCATTCCTCCAAGGAGGACAATTTGCATGACATAAATTTTGAAGGTCGTAGTATTCGTCACCACAAACATAGGGTACAAATGGGGGAAGAGAAAAGCCATTACGGCCGGTCCCTCTTTTTGGAGAGATTCAAGTCGACTTCCATTAGCAAACTCATGCATGTCCTCAGTCCACAACCCTAGAGGCAGGTAGAAGTTGGCCGTGAATCACAATGTGGCCATAAAAATGGCCACGTAAATCATCTCGATCGTATTGCCACCATCATATGGCGCACCCTTTTGTTGACTCTTGAACGACAATTTTCCTCGGCGGGATTTAGGGCAGTGGATAGGTTGGGGTTGACGCTAGAAGGTACACCACGCTCAAATTTGGGTGTTGGTCTACGTGCCGCATCCGATGGTGTGAACGAAATTTCATTAGCAAACCACAAATATTCTTGACAAAAAGTGTTAAGAAATTACAAACAAACTTGAACTAAAGTGTCAAGAAACAAGAGCAACAACACGAAATTTAAAAAACAATATTTATTTGGACAAAGTATCAACAAAAAACAACAAAGAAAAGTAAAATAGACAACACAACAACAAACATAATAACATCTTCATATTTCTTCTTTCCCTTATCTTTTCATCCTCCACTACTCTACAACTTCTTCCTCATACCCATACCAAAATATAGTATACAAGATATAGATAAAGCCCATCACCACATCACCTCTAATAACGTTCATGAAATATGACAAGATACAGACACATTCAATAGGAGCCGTCACTTGAAAGGAAACGTGGTACACGAGTACAAGAGAGGCCATTGAGATAACTGTCCCTACCTACATAACCCAAATCCAGAGACCTTCATTCATCGGCAATCCTCCGAGAAGGGGGACAATTTGCATCACAAGAATTTTGAAGACATCAGTATTCGCCACCACAAGCATAGGGTACAAATGGAGGAAGAAAAAGGCGATTACGACATGTCTCTCTATTTTGGAGAGATTCAAATCGAGTTCCATTGGCAAACTCGTGCATGTCTTGAGTCTACAACCCTAAAAGCGGGAATAAGTTGGCCTTGAATCCCAACGTGGCCACCAAAATGGCCACGTAAATCATCTCAGATCGTTTTGCCTCCATCATATGATGCACCCTTCTATTGACTCTTGGACGACCATTTTTCTCGGTGGGATTTAGCGTAGTGGATATGTTGGAGCTGGCGCTAGAAGGTGCACCACGCTCAAAATTTGTTGTTGGCCTACGGGCTGCATCCGATGGTGCGAAAGAATTTCATTAGCAAACTACAAATATTCTTGACAAAAATTGTCAAGAAATTACAAAAAAACTTGAAGTAAAGTGTTAAGAAACAAGAGCAACAACAGGAATTTAAATAACAATATTTATTTGGACAAAATATCAAGAAAAAACAACAAATAAAAGTAAAAAAGACCACACAACAACAAACATAATAACATCTTCATCTTCCTTCGTTCCCTCCTCTTTTCTTCCTCCACTACTCTACAACTTCTTCCTCATACCCATACCAAAACATAGTATACAGGCAATAGATGAAGCCCATCACCACAGCACCTCCAATAACGCTCATGAAATATGACAAGATACAGACACATTCAATAGGAGCCGTCACTTGAAACGAAATGTGGTACACGAGTCCAAGAGCAGCCATTAAGATAACTGACCTTACCCACATTACCCAAATCCAGAGACCTTCATTCACCGGCATTTCTCCGAGAAGGAGGACAATTTGCATCACAGGAATTTTGAAGGCTGCAGTATTTGCCACCACAAACATAGGGTACAAATGGAGGAAGAGAAAGCCGATTACGGTCTGTCCCTCTATTTGGAGAGATTCAAGTCGAGTTCCATTGGAAAACTTGTGCAGGTCTTCAATCTACAATCCTAGAAGCAAGGAAAAGTTTGTCGTGAATCTCAACGTGGCCACCAAAATGGCCACGTATATCATCTCGGATCGTTTTGCCTCCAGCATATGACGAACCCTTTTGTTGACTCTTGGACAACCATTTTCCTCGGTGGGATTTAGCGCAGTGGATAGGTTGGAGCTAGCGCTAGAAGGTGCACCACGCTCAAACTTTGTTGTTGGCCTACGGGCTGCGTCCGATGGTGCAAAAGAATTTCATTAGCAAACAACAAATATTCTTGACAAAAAGTGTCAAGAAATTACAAACAAACTTGAACTAAAGTGTTAAGAAACAAGAGCAACAACAAGAAATTTAAATAACAATATTTATTTGGACAAAGTATCAAGAAAAAACAACAAAGAAAAGTAAAAATGACCACACAACAACAAACATAATAACATCTTCATCTTCCTTCATTCCCTTCTCTTTTCTTCCTCCACTACTCTACAACTTCTTCCTCATACCCATACCAAAACATAGTATACAGGCAATAGATGAAGCCCATCACCACAACACCTCCAATAACGCCCATGAAATATGACAATATACAAACACATTCAATAGGAGCCGTCACTTGAAACAAAACGTGGTACACGAGTCCAAGAGCGGCAATTGAGATAACTGACCCTACCTACATTACCCAAATGCAGAGACCTTCATTCACCGGCATTCCTCCGAGAAGGAGGACAATTTGCATCTCAGGAATTTTGAAGGCTGTAGTATTCGCCACCACAAACATATGGTACAAATGGGGGAAGAGAGAGGTCATTACGGCATGTCCCTCTATTTGGAGAGATTCAAGTCGAGTTCCATTAGTAAACTCGTGCATGTCCTCAGTCCACAACCCTAGAGGTGGGGAGAAGTTTGCCGTGAATTACAACGTGGCTACCAAAATAGCCACGTAAATCATCTCGGATCGTTTTACCTCCATCATATGGCGCACCCTTCTATCGATTCTTGGACGACCATTGTCCTCGGCGGGATTTAGCGCAACGGATAGGTTGGGTCTGGCGCTAGAAACGTGCACCACGCTCAAACTTTGGGGTTGGCCTACGGGCTGCATCTGATGGTGCGAAAGACATTTTTTAATCTTGATATAAAACTTTTGAAGTTTGAAATGGTTTGAGTTGTATTTCTTTGTAGAGTTGTATTTCTTTGTAGATAAGGGGATCACGAAGATAGAACTCTTTGTAGTTAAGACCTTCTTAAGTATAGAAAGAAGATCCAAACGCCTATTGTGAAGAAAGAAAGTGAGAGAGAATTCTCTTATGCGTAGAGAGGAAGTGATCGAAAGTCTTATATTTTAAATTAAGCCCTCTTTATAAGTATTGTTACGGTGTTGAGGGAGTTGATAAGTGTGTGTTGCCTGTACTGTAGCATGCATATTGTAATGCTCGAAATGTACTTGTTACATGTGCAAGGACAACCAAGTAGGATAGGCACCGTGCACGTCATGTTTCATGCACATGTGAAATGTGTAATCCTACTCTTCTTAAGTGTTGATATAAGTATTTAACTATTCATTATTCTTCTCAAGGAACTACAACTTACAAGGATCATTCTTAAACTATAATACATACTCTATTCATACAAATAATGGTTCCACAGTCCGAATATCCTATCCTAGCGTAGATTAAGTACTAACTCAGGATCTTATATAAATTGCTACAGCCCCAACTTTTCAAACATTACAAAAATAGAGTAACTCTAGAAATGTTATCGAGCAAGAATTGTTTTTCTACATTATCTTTCACATCGAGAGGAAGAAAGAGTTCCAATATGTAGTTCTGGTCACCGGTGTAAGTATTTCTTAGCCTGATTGCAACAACGGGATTCATGCCAAACTTGCGTGCGTGATGAAACAGTGGATATTTACTTATATGATACTCCTTCACATCCAACTCGAAGAAAAGATAGTTTGATCGAAGAGATTTTCCAGTTATACATAGTCCTTCCTCAAGGTAATGTCCAACACATGCATGCACAATCCCCTCGACATTTTTGTCATTCCAATAACAGGCACTCTCCTCTATACACCATACATATTTGTCTTTTGTGCTCTTGTTTTTTTTTTTTTTGGTATGTACTTGTATAGTATCATGATTGGACCCTTCAGTGTTATAACAGGGGATCAATGTTAATGCAAGTGGAAGTTTATGTGTACAAAAAATGACGAATAGAGCATTTGCAATCTCAAATATACTATTTGATTCATAGAGAGTCTGAAAAGAATTAGCAATGGAATTTATAAAAAAATGTGAAAAACATGATGAGAGATCATAAAGATAATCAAATCTAAGTTTGATCATAATCTGAGAATTAAGTTGAGGTGGTAGAGTACTCATTAAATTAACAGCCTGAAATGTCAATGTTAATGTCAATGTTAAGAGTTACAAAAGAGTTCTAAAAATTGAAGAAATTCACATTAATTTCTCAACAGAACCTACGTCAATAATTTGGATGTTATCATCCTTCTCTTATATGCACTCTATTGAATAGACAGTAATATTGTAATTCTTACTCAAGTTTTAACATATTTTAGAAAAATGTAGTAAAATTTGACTTGCAATATACAATATTGAATGTATGACATAAACTTGATGTACCGGTTCCATAGAAATTTTCAAGAGTTTGAGAATAGCTTCGTGTGTAGAGTTACTTTCGAAGGACTTTGATAGTGTTCTACAATGCGGTGAACAAAATAATATATTACCTCTTTTGTTGTCTTTGGGAATTTTTGAACAGTCTTCTATAGATATCAGCTTAAAATACAATGACAACATGGTAACTCGAGATACATATGAATAAAAGAAGAATTAAAGGCAGATGATATTTCTGAAGATATATTTGTACATTTCTGTTATGGTCTTTGTACTATGTTTACATTTGTTACATCTTATATTCTAGTAAACTTTAGAAAGCATTTATTTACAGATTCCAATATATACCAACACCAAATTCAATTTCAATTTTATATCGTCCGTTCTTATTGCCACTTTAAATTATCTTTATCTCTTCATCCAAGGAGCGACCCCATAAACTATCTGCATGGCATGGTACATGCTTGGAGATTCCAAAAGATACTAACGAACCTCCTTTAGTGTCTAAAGGGAAGGGGCAACGGGGATACGAAGCCACACTAACGAGCCATCTGTTGCCCAATGGAACTCCATTCCTACCCAAGCCAATTGGATATACTGACGAACAAACATATTCAAATTCACTAACTATAATCAATTAAATTCAGTTAAACTCAATATTTACTTTTCTTTCAGTGCAACATTTCAATTCACTAAGCAAGAACTCTTTTAACAAATATGAATAAGATTTAAACATTACAATCCTTTATTACAAATCATGCTTCAACAACAGTGTATGGAGATTCAAACTTTCCCATGCAAATAATAGGGCTAATCCCATCAAACCCCCCAATCTTTGGGTGGTTTCTCAAAGTGCCCCCTCAACTACTGATTTGTTCGAAGTGCACCCTGAGCTTTTCAATTTTGTTCGTTTTGCACCCTGGAGCGTTGACCAAGATTTTTTTAGGGTATTTTTGTCTTTTATTTTTATTTTCTTTTACGCTTAATTTTCTCCCTCAATCTTTCGCCGAAAAATTCAACGGAGGATTCAAGGCAAACCCTAATTGAACAACCTCCGCCTTTTCTCTTCGACTGTACCACGTCAATTTAGCACAGCTCCATCACCGGGCTCATCAACGCCGCCGGCTGAGACCGCAACTTCGCTGCCGTTTGCCAACTCCTCACCGAGCGCGTCAACAGAGGATCATACAACACCACCAAAACCTTCAAATTCATCCACTCCGACATCGCCTCGCTCGACGATCTCCTCCAAAACCTCGCCAAAATCCACAACTGGTTCGCTAGGGTTTGCAACTGCCTTGAATCCTCCGTTGAATCTTCCGGCGAAAATTCGATTTGAGAGAGGAAATTAAGTGTAAAAGGAAAAAAAAATAAAAAGACAAAAATACCCTCAAAAAAATCACGGTCAACGCTCCAGGGTGCAAAACGAACAAAATTGAAAAGCTCATGGTGCACTTCGAACAAGTCAGTAGTTGAGGGTGCACTTTGAGAAACCACCCAAAGATTGGGGGGTTTGATGGGATTAGCCCCAAATAATATGATAGTAATAACTATATGTGTATACATAAATTCGTTCCAGTTTTGGAAACATAGATATAGTAGTTTTAGAAAACTCACCTGGTTTCGATTATACATACACTGTTCGAAACACACATATCAAGGTGCATGGTTTCGATTGCACAACACTCTCACTTGCTCCAATAATGTTTCTAAGTTACAATGGATAATTATTACTATTCCTTATTTTTCCTGTTCGTGATCATAAATAAATTGATGGTAATTTTCATATACACGAACACAATTACTAAACACAAATTGCATATACACCTAATAACCGTACATGCATTTTCTTACTATTACACAATTTGCTAGACTTCAAGAGATACGCAGTAGCATAACATAACATTTATTTCCTAACAAAGATCAACTAATCAATTTATTTCCTTTGGACATGCATGTCACTTTTATTTTAGGTTTTATTCTAATTTAATTTATTCCTATGCCTCATACAATAGCTTATTGCACAAGAGGAAACTATCAAAAAATTTAAAACAAGATGCGACGATTTCTAGCCATGAAACCAATAAGATTTAACATAACACATAATAAAATATAGTAGTACTCAGTACATTATAAGATTCTACCTTGAGTCCTTCACTTTTAATGCATATCCTGATATATACTTCATACAATATTACAAACAAAACCTTTGCTTTGTTTTGACCTTATTAGATGTGCATAGAAAGACTAGTTCTCAATATAAAATCACAAATCAATTTGCTCTTCAGTGCTCCACCATTCAAAATGAATGATACACGAACAATTAAATTTAAAAAGAGTTCCAAAAGGAATGAGCATATGATATTTTATTCATGGATGAAACAAACAGGAACAGGAAATGAAATAAAGGCCAATTACATGCTGGTAGAGGAAAGCAATTGCGGCGTGAAGGAATAGAATGAAAGAAAACTTATTTGTACAATGAATTGTAAAAACTCTAATCCTTAATTAATATTGTAGGATTAAGTGCAAGTCTAGTTTAGGATAATTACAAGTCAGTCATTTGAGCTTCTAGAAGTTTAAGTGCTTCTACAACCGTTAAAACTTAAACAAATTGTGCTATTGATTTATATTTTGTCAAATAGCGTAAACGGATAGATTACATGGACCCAAACTCTTAAAACTATAAGTGACTATTAAGACTCTGAATCAAATTAAGTCTCTTTAAGAAATAAAATATAGGGTATTACATTATCACTATTAAAATAGTGAATAATCTACCTATATAACTATGTATTTTTTCATCATTCTTTTTCACACCCTTCTTGTCCCATTTAGCTAAAGTTCTCTTGCAATAAACTTTCTCCCCTTGATTTCTAGTTTATGAAAACAATTATTCCAGCCATTGGAATTTTCTTCGTCCTTCAAAACCATCAAAATCTCCTAGCTTTGTTGAAAAGACTTTCAAGACCTAAAACATATATCAAACCTTCATATTTACATCTGACATTTGAAACACATAATTTTTCATGAACACAGAATCAAAACCTCATAACTTAATTTTCATCAAAACAGCATAAGGGCTCATTTTGAGATCAAAACTTTCCGACTGCCAGAAAAACAAAAACCTGTGTAGCTCTTCCCAAAAATCCTAAACATAGTAACTCTCTATCTTGAGTTTGGATTTTTCCTTGTCTATTTGAAGCCTTTAAATGGTAGATCAAAGGTGAAAAACCTCAACGTGTCACTGTTCAAGCTTCATGAATGACACCTTGTGACATTTCTTTTAATTTCTCAGAGATAGATGTTTCGAATTGCAATTTTAATGAATATTTAGAAACTAGATAGATATAGGATTCAAACTTGGTAGGTAATGTTGAAACCCCTCCTTTTTTATAGAAGTTTGAGGCTTAGAAATATCATTATGTGATGTAATATTAGAGATTAATTTTCTGCTTAGTAGTTCTAGATGTTTTAGGAAGTTTAATTTCTAGTTTAAGTAGGATTTAGTATTTAATATCCTTTATAATGGTTTGGTTTATGTTTATGTAAATTGTCAAGTTTGATCTTTGATTATCACTTAATTTGGCTATCATAAATACTAAGATAGCTTAATCACCTCATTAAGTAACTTATTCACAAAGTTATGCTTATTTTATGGTTATATGACGTGACATTTTTATTCTTTTATTTGGTGCTTAGATCTAAAAGTTTAGGATGAGAGAGGTGTTTAGAGGATATATTTATGTTATGTTATATGTTATAGTAAAATATTATTACTAGTAATAATTGGTAAAGTTTAGCACTAAAAGAATTGGTTAGGTGCCAGATACTAATTAGTTTTAGTATTATATTCCTTGATATAATGATGATACAAATTAGTTGAAGTTTCATTCATATAAATCTCTTAATATGCTAAAGGGTTATTACTTCAATAATAAGTATTTTATTAAAATATCTAAGGAATTGTATAACCACATTGTTTTATATGTCTAGTTACTATGATAATTCTAAATAAAATCGTTTATTATGACATGTATAACTTATTATTAGTTATTTTAATTAAAAAAATATTTTTTATGTTTATCAAGAATTAAAAATAATTAGCTCGGTATAATGTTTGGACTTAAAGTATTGATGTACCATATTTCGGTACCGCCACGTCATAATATCCGATACAATACCACGAATGTATTTCGGGACATATTATGCCATGTCAGCACCATTATTTTTTAATGCAAAATTACAATTCAAGGCAAAACTCGGAAATCGGCCCAAGTAGGCCCAAATAGCGCCCAAGCGAGATCTATTTGGGCCCGAAAGGGCATAATTCGAGCTATATCAAGCCCAGTTCGAGCTATCTAGGGCCAAACTCGATCTAGTTGAGGCCTTGAGGCCCAGTTCGAGCTATCTGGGCCCAAATTCGATCTATTTGAGGCCCAGTTCGACCTATTTGAAGGCCCAATTCGAGCTATTTCAAAATAGGTCTAATTCGACCTATTTAGACTTATAGTTCGACTTGGATTGCACTTCTAGCTGAATAAGGACTCTTATTACTATATAAGGGGGTCTCATGCCTCATTCTAAGGTACGTTTTAATTTTCCAAGCATTTAATTTCGAGCTATATACATCGAATTCGAGCTATAGAGCAGTAAATTCGAGCTGTTTGCAATAGCTCTTGTTCGATCTATATAGAGTGTATTTCGAGCTATTTGAGGGTATTTCGACCTATTCGGGTGCCTTCATCTCGGTTCTCAATACCATTTTGAGGTGTGCTTATTCGACCTATACGGCTTAAATTCGACCTATTTAAGCTAAATTCGACCTATAAATTCGAGCTATTGTCTCTCACGACGATATATCGCATTCCGACCTATCTGACTTGAGCGTCAGAGTGCCTTCATCGGAGAAGGCACCGGCTTAGTTTACGTGTGGTGTTGAGTGCAGGTTCCGAACTCAAAAGCTGCTTGAGCAGGAACTAAAGCAGTCTGATGTGGAGTGTTGGAGGTTTGACACGTATCCAGACGAAAATATCACACATCAGTGGCGCCGTCTGTGGGAACCTCTATACGCACTTAGTAACAAACACTGACACTCAATGGCTCAACGGAGAGCAACGGAGAAGAATGGAATGGCAGGAAGGACTAGATCACAGAGGGAGGACGATAATCGGGCACCTGATGCTTCTGAACGAACATCAGTGGCAGCGGCCAGCACTCCCCTTGATCCTCCAACTCACACAGCGAATCAACCTGAAGTTCCTTCCACGGAACAACAGCTGTTGAATTCCGCTCAGTTGGATCAAATCATGTCCGCTTTCCAAAGGACTATGGTTCTAATGATTGTGCAGCAATTGGCTAACACGTCTGCTCAATAGAATGTTCAGGCTCTAATAGCACAACAACGAGCAGCACAGCCTGCAGCATTGCAAGGAAGGACTCATCAGACCCAGCGTCGTGATGATTCAAGGCATTATACGCAGACTAGGATGACAAGGCCAAGGGATCCATCTCCCTCGCCTGAAAGGAGAAATCCTCATTCGGTGAGGACTAATGCTAACAGAGCTCCCAGTCGAGATAGAGAAGTTAGGGATGGAGAGGTAAACTCTAGGCAGAGAGTTCCTGATCATCGACCCGCAACAAGTCAAACTGCCGGAAGAGATAGGGAGTTGCCTGAGAGAGTTGTCCCAAGACTGGAGCCTGTTATTGCTCAACATATTCCACTAAGGGAGAGGCCAAATCCCTTCTGTGAGGCGATGAGTAATTTAACATTGAAGGAAGGCACTAATCTTCCTGTCTTGAAGAAGTATGATGGAAATACTGATCCGGTAGCACATTATGATGAGTTAGATGGAGATTTGCAGGTCTTGGGGTATGCAGAGGATATGAGGGCAAAACTTATATCGCTCAGTCTGAGAGGCCCTGCAAATGAATGGTTCAAGAACTTGCGTTCGCATTCAATCGAATCATCTGAACAATTCAGGACCATGTTTGTCAAGAAGTTTGCTACTTATCGGATAAAGAAGAAGTCTCCAAGCACGCTGTTTAATATCTATAGAGGACCTGATGAACCTTTGGGAAGGTATATAGAGCGGTTGAATCTGGAGATTGGTAGAGTGAATGGTCCCAATGTGGACTTGGTCATCTCTGTATTGGAGCATCGCTGCCGGAGCAAAAAGCTGATAGAAGTAATAACATGGAATACACCTGATTCCATAGAGCAAGTGATGGACCTCGCTAGTAAGGTCATTGAAGTTGAGGAGGCAACCATGAATCAAGGGTTGATGGATTCGCCAGGAATTCATGGAGACAAGGAGAATAGAGATAAAGATTGGAGGAAAGAGTTAAGGGCAAAGATCGTGATCGCTATCGACAACCCTTTAAGAAATTTGACAATTATACTCCACTGCGAAAACAAATTGGAGAGATCTTCGCCATTGAGAAAGATAGCGGGTTACTAAAAACCCCAAAATCATTCCGAGAGATGGAGGAGACTAAGGTGTCGAGGAAATATTGTACGTTCCACAGGCAGAATGGACATTTTACTAATGAATGCAAGGCCTTAAAGAACGAGATTGAACGACTCATTCAAAAGGGGAAACTCGTTGAGTACGTCCTTGAGAATAAAGAGTCGCGTCAAGAGAAGGCGTCATCTGGACGCAAGCGGGATAGATCTCCGCATGAGAAGAAGGAAGAACCCAGGCGTAAAAGGGGTAATGGAAATGATGATATTGAGAATGGAGTCAATGTGATTGCTGGTGGACCAACTGGCGCAGACTCAGCCAAAAGTAGAAAACGCATCTCACGCGATATATACGATGAACGGCTGAAGTGCCCTAAAATAGGTCTTGTCTTTGCAGTAGACAAGTTGGATATAAGGATCACATTCGACGATAGCGATTTTGACAGCTTGTCTTCACAAGCTAAGGAAGCACAATACTTGAATTGCCCTATGGTGATTTCTGCGGTGATTGCGAATCACGCGGTAAAGAGGATCATGATTGATAATGGATGTTCGTCCAATATTATCTTCATGGATGCTTTACAACAAATGAAGCTTGGACAATACGAGATCACTGATGTTAACTCACCACTACTGGGATTTGGTGGAAGTGAAGTTAAACCTATTGGAATGATTATGTTGCCAACATCCTTTGGCGTGAATCCAAAGAGGAGAACACTGAATGTGGAATATCTCATTGTTGATATGCCTTTTGCATACAACATGCTGATTGGAAGGCCTGGAATAACGGCGTTTGCTATGATCATCTCTACGGTGCATCAAAAGATCAAATTCCCAACGCCTGGCGGAGTTGCTGAACTGACTACAAATTATCGTGATTCTTGGAGTTGCTATGTTACATCAACTAAACCTATCAAGGCAAACACGGAACCAAATGTCGCAATGATTGACATACACCCGTTGGAGACGCCTGAAATAGTAGAACAAGTTGATACGGAGATGGTGCTTGCTACGCAAGTGGACCAAAAGGTGATGCCGGAGGATTCCACTCCTCCCAATGTTGAAGACGCCTCAAAGAAGGCGGAGGAAGAAAAGGAAGACAAAACGACTCTGCACTATAAGAAGAAAATGGAGATTGAGCGTTTGAAACCTTCTGGAGAGTTTAAGGAGGTTATTCTGTTGAACGATGAGCCTGATAAGGTCATTAAAATTGGAATCTATTTCAGTGAACTTACTAAATTTGGAGGTTTTTCGAGCTATTTCGGTGAACTTACTAAAAATGGCAATTTTGAGCTATAAATTCGAGCTATTTCTCGAGAGCTCTGGATGAATGCTTAGGCGCGAAATGAGGAAATGAAGCTCGGAGCGGGGTATTTATAGGCAAAATGATGCGGTAATTACCAAAATGCCCTCAAATTCGACCTAGTTTCAAATTCGAGCAATTTTCCGGAAAATTTTTTCTGAAATTCGAGTTATCTTTTTGGGAGGTAATTTCGACCTATACTATTTCGAGTTACCAAAAATAGTAAATTCGACCTATTTTCAAATTTTTATATTTTTGTTCAAATTCTTGGTTTTTTACGCCGAGGCCGATTTCGTTGCACGATACTCGGTTATGTGACTTCTTTTTAGTTCGTATGACCAATGTTTGTACACATTACTCTTACGAACTGGGGGACTCCATGATGTACCATATTTCGGTACCGCCACATCATAATATCCGATACAATACCACGAATGTATTTCGGGACATATTATGCCATGTCAGCACCATTATTTTTTAATGCAAAATTACAATTCAAGGCAAAACTTGGAAATCGGCCCAAGTAGGCCCAAATAGGGCCCAAGCGAGATATATTTGGGCCCGAAAGGGCATAATTCGAGCTATATCAAGCCCAGTTCGAGCTATCTGGGGCCAAATTTGATCTATTTGAGGCCCTGAGGCCCAGTTCGAGCTATATGGGCCCAAATTCGATCTATTTGAGGCCCAGTTTGACCTATTTGAAGGCCCAATTCTAGCTATTTCAAAATAGGTATAATTCGACCTATTTAGACTTATAGTTCGACTTGGATTGCACTTCTAGCTGAATAAGGACTCTTATTACTATATAAGGGGGTCCCATGCCTCATTCTAAGGTACGTTTTAATTTTCCAAGCATTTAATTTTGAGTTATATACATCGAATTCGAGCTATAGAGCAGTAAATTCGAGCTGTTTGCAATAGCTCTTGTTCGATCTATATAGAGTGTATTTCGAGCTATTTGAGGGTAATTCGACCTATTCGGGTGCCTTCATCTCGGTTCTCAATACCGTTTTGAGGTGTGCTTATTCGACTTATACGGCTTAAATTCGACCTATTTAAGCTAAATTCGACCTATAAATTCGAGCTATTGTCTCTCACGACAATATCTCGCATTCTGACCTATCTGACTTGAGCGTCGGAGTGCCTTCGCCGGAGAAGGCACCGGCTTAGTTTACGTGTGGTGTTGAGTGCAGGTTCCGAACTCAAAAGCTGCTTGAGCATCCATCAGGAACTAAAGTAGTCTGATGTGGAGTGTTGGAGGTTTGACACGTATCTAGACGAAAATACCCCACATCAAGTATTTTTATTAAAGAAAGTCTAGCTTTATTATGATATAAGTAACATATTTTATACATATTTAGGGTACGACAAAGTCATTGGAATAAGCCGAGAGTCTGCATACGGTAAATGGTGAAGTTCAATTATTGATCTATTCAAGCACCAATTGGCACTCGTCCCTTAGGAACTTGGACATACTATTCGTGGTTTTTCGATTTGAATCATGAACCACCTTCTATTTATCAGCTCTCATGCATATTTATATTTCTCTTCAACTATCGTGTTACTTATTTCTAGCTAAATTTTTTATTTTCTTATTTGGATAATTTATTTCATGTTAAAGTGAATTTTCTTATTTGTTATATCCTCTTGATTAAAATCTTACCAGTTATGTTCTAATATGAAAACTCATTTGTTGGTTCATTAACTTTGTCACGAGCAAAGAATTATGTTCGGATTTTAGGTTGTACAACAATGGATTTTATCTGTGTGACGTCTGCCTTTGTGAAGTTGGACCCAGAGATTGTGTTGATTTACTAACGGGCAGCAAAGGCTTGTCACTTTTAAGTAATTTCACTCAATACCTATCGATCTAGGTGCAGCTCGCAGTCAGGAGTTAGTTGTGATTTGCGTGCTGGATATGCATGAACTCGAGCACGTCTCTTTATTTTGTGGAAGGTTGCTCCTTGATGGGAGGTATAAGGTAGAAATTTGGGAGCCGTATGGTTGGATTCGTTAATGTCTTGTTTATATGTATATATTTATTGAACTTCTTGGCTTGAATATATCATATCTGCTACGTTTCATAATTTGTTTCTTCGTGTTTCTGCAGATAACTCATCCCGAAGCACTATTTACTGAAGCTCCATTTATTTCTTGATAACTTGTCATTTTTTTAAGAATCACACTAAGTCGTAAAAGACATATTCCTATTTTCTTTTTTTTCTTTTTTTTGTCTCTCCACTCATTAGAAAAGAAGCAGATGGTGATACGACTGAGTTGAAAGATTCAAAATTATATTTAAAGAATGGTGAATTCGTCATGCATCTGGAAAAATTGCAAACTTATGAGTGATTTTGATAAAGGATACATTTTATTACGCTATAATAATTGTCGTATGTTTCAAAGACTTCGTTGTAATAAAAATGCAGTTAATCATTTTATTAAAAATTGTGGTTTAGATCGTGAGAAGTGAGGCTCCTTTCAAAGGGTTGTGTTTTAGCATGAGTTGGATAAAATGTTTGGCCATCACCGAACCAACTCGGACCGGAGCATGACTCGTGCGACGTGACCACTCACATTAGCTAACTCTTCAATAATAAACTTATAAACTAAACCATAAATCCCCACTCTTACGCCCAAGGCGCCACTATTGTCCTTGTGTTGTTCTCTATAGGCTTAAGAGTGAGAGGAGGGGAAGGATGTCGATTTTCTAATATGTGTATTCATCATATTAAATATATAAAAATATGTAACAATTTAAGAAGAAAATGGGACTTGGATTCCACAAATTTGTTTACTGCAAAGAAAATATTACAAGATAATAGAATTCAAATTATCTATTAGTTAAACCTAGTTGAAATTGAAACTAAAATTTGAAAATTTGAAAATGCCTTTAATAACACAACCTTCAAAAATGCGTCTTCGGATAGTTGTTCAGATTTTTCTCCGAGTCGTGCTCAGACTTCGGAATTGACCATAAACAGGATTATATATAGGAAAAAAAGGCTGGCGATAATGCAAAGTAAAAAATATTGATGCCAAAGAAACTTTTCTAATATCTCTAATATATCCTTCTTAATTAAAGAGAACAAAAGTCAATGCTCATATTTTCATAACTTGTTTGCTATCTTAATTAATCATTCTTTAATCAGTTCAATGAAGATGACTCAATCTTCTCTCTTATTAAGTATAAATCATTTAAAATATATGAAATTCTGATTTCAAACAATCTTTTATTAGACTTTTCTAATCATCTACTAATATTTCTTTCACTAGTTTCTTCTTCAAAAGTTGTACTAGTATATATATTACAGAAGACTACCGAATTGAAGCACAATTCATTATCTATATAGATAATACTAATTGATAATTCTTCTCCGTTAAAGTATATCCATTTATTTCTTTCAATTCCACTATATATTCATGCATCTTTATATAAATAATATTTATATATATATATATATATATATATATATATATATATATATATATATATATATATCCACACACATTATTTTTAGGTATCAAGACGATCAATTTATTTTAAAGTTTATATGATGGCCTTATCGAATCTTTCTCTTTTAAAAGAGCGTATTAGATCAAGAACAAATTGTTGAGATCATAATATCAATAGTTAATGAGAATTAAAAGAGTTTATTAGATTAATAAGAGATTTGTTACAATCAGTAGTTAATAAAAATTTGTTTCTACGTCCAAGTAATTCATTTGGAAGAGAACAAATTGATAGTGTATTAACCAATAGTTTAAACTTTAAAGTTCCTATAATTAAGGGATGACAACTCAGAAAATAGATTTTACGAGATTGACTAGCTATAATTAGGGAATGACTAATTTAACTAGTTAGTTATGAAAATTGAGACATTAAATTTCATGTTTCTTAATTAAGAGGGGTATATTAGAGATGTAGCAATATTTGGCTAGCGCTGGGAATTTCGCATATTTGGTCCTCTAAGTTGGTACATCTGCAAAATTGGTCCTCTAACTTTTTTATCAGCATTTGTAGTCCTCTAACTTGAAATGATTTCAATTTTGGTCCTCCGACACTTTTTGTCGAAAACCTCTATTTTCTATTTTATTTTTTCATTTAATTAATCTCATGAACAAAAATCGTGTTTCTAAAAACTTAAAATACCTCTTCCAAACACACTCTCTCTCTCCTAAAAACATTCCAATATCTACAGTTGCTTCTGAGTCGTGCTTTAGTACCGGAGGAAGAATTATATCAAATTTCAGATCTTCTTTGACTCTGTATTCTGCTCACTGATTTGTACCCAAGATTGGCTTCGAGAAACTCCAATATACTCGATTAAGAAAACTTTGGAGAATCTTACGCTTATTGAGAAGGGTATATAGTTTAGTTTCAAGATGTTTAGCCTTTAAACTTGTATTTCTATTTATTGATATTATAATCCTAACTTAATTATTCTTCTGTAAATTTAATTAGCATCTCCTCAAGTGCACGGTCAAGACGCAAATAGACCACTCCATGTGTCTTAGTCGGGTATTGTTCAAGTAAGGTGATTTAAATATTTTATACTTTTCACAAATTATTACTTTCACTACATTAATTTTTTTTTTTTCCAATTTGGTTATAGGTGAAGGAGTCAAGAAGCGTGGAAAAGATGGATGACGGGAGGGTTACTTGGGTTTTTAATTTAAACATTCGAATATGAATCTCTATCTTTGAACACGGGCATTTATATTGCTTTGAATATTGTGATTTGGATATGTAATGAAACTATTCCCTTTGTTTGTTGATGATTATGCTTTGAGTTATGTATAGATATTATGGAATTATGCATCTATGTTGCTTTAAATATTGTGATTTGGAGATGTAATGAAACTATTCCCTTCGTTTGTTGATGATTATGCTTTGAGTTGTGTATGAATATTATGAAATTATGCATTTATGTTGCTTTGAATATTATGATTTGAAGAAGTAATGAAACTATTCTTTTTCTTTGTTGATGATTATTCTTTTAGTTGTGCATGAATATTACGGAATATTTGATTGTATGTACAATTTTTTTGAGATTTTATTGGATAATTTTATAATTTTTAAAATAGGAAAAACGTTAACGAGTTTGGACCATTTCAACGGTCCAATTAATGGTTTGGGTTTTGAGGCTTAACGATTTTACTGGTTTATTAAGAACCGGACCAACGGGGTCCGAAAAACTTGATCGTGAACAACCCTAGTTAAGACTCAAAATACCTATTTGGCATTCACACTAAATTTTAAGAAAGAGCAAGAAGACAAAACATTCTTTTGAAGAAATATTTGGAGTTTAATTTCTATTTTTAAATAAATAAAAATTTTAAATAAAACTTTAAAACAAGCAAATAAATACTAAAAGTTAAAAGAAAACTAAAATTTACTTAATTAAATATTCAAAGGTTTAATTTCTTTTTGGATATATATATATGATGTGTCAAATCTCGGTGTCGTCATATCTTAAAATTCGGTATCATATGTACGGCATTATTTCAGAATATTACACCACGACAACACCATTATTTTTTAATGCAAGATTGCAATTTAAGGCAAAACTCAAAAATTAGGCCATTTAGGCCCAATTTCGAGTTATTTGGGGCCCAATTCGAATTTCACAAGCCCAATTCGAGTTGTTCCAGGCCCAACTCGAGCTGTTTCTAGCTCATTCGAGTTATTTCTTTGCAGGTAATTCGAGTTATCTCTTTACAGGTCATTCGAGTTATTTCTTTGCAGGTCATTCGAGTTATTTAGTGGAGGTCATTCGAGTTATTTAATGGAGGTCATTCGAGTTATTTCTAGGAATCCTAGTTTGACTTATTCAACTCATAGTCCTACTTGGAGTGCACTTCTAGCTGAATAAGGACTCTTATGCTTATATAAAGGGATCCTATTCCTCATTCTAAGGTACGTTTTACATTATTCTAAGCTCTAAGTTCGAGTTATATAAGTCGACCTCGACCTATTTTCCAAGCTCATTCGAGCTGTTCTACAAATAGCTCGAGTTCGACCTATTTTGGCTCTCATTCGAGTTGTTTTGTTCTATTTCATTCGACTTGTTTGATTCAGTTCATTCGACTTGTTTGGCCTTCTCATTCGACTTATTGCTCTCAGTTCATTCGAGTTATTACTTAGTGCATATTCGACCTATTCTAGCCAGTTCATTCGACTTGTTGCCTTGTTCAACAAGATCTCATATTCCGATCCGTCTGACTTGAGCGTCGGAGTGCCTTCGCCGGAGAAGGCACCGGCTTAGTTCATGTTTGGTGTTGAGTGCAGGTTCCGAACTCAAAAAGCTGCTTGAGCATCCAGCAGGAACTGAAGCAGTCTGACGTGGAGTGTTGGAGAGTGGAGACGTATCCAGACAAAAATACCCCACATCAGTGGCGCCGTCTGTGGGAACCATCAAACGCACTTAGGAGCAAACACCATTATTAATTCAATGGCACACCGCAAAGCTGCGGAGAAGAACGGAATGGCTGGAAGAACAAGATCACAGAGGGGGGATGAGAATCGAGTGGCTGACGCATCTGAACACACCTCGATAGCTGCTCCCAATGCCCCTCTGGATCAAACTCGCACTATGACAGATCAACCAGTAGTGCCTGCAGTTGAACAACCATTGTTGAATCCCGCACAACTGACGCAGATTATGACAGCATTGCAACAGACCGTGGTACCAATAATTATGCAACAATTGGCTAATTCTGGATTGCAGCAAAACGTTCCAGCACAAGAAGCACGACGGACACCAACACAGCAAGAAAGGTCTCATCACGCACAACGTCAAGCTGATTCAGGACAACAACAATCAAGGATGACGAGACCAACACGGAAGGATCAATCATCTTCCCAAGAACGCAGAAAACCGCGTTCAGTAAAAGCTGCAGGGAACAAGGCTCCCAGCCGGGCGAATGACAAGGGAGGAGAAGTCAATTCTAAGCGGAGAGATTCCGAAGATCAACCTGTAGCTAGTCAAACAACGTCCAGGAACCATCATGAAAAAATGAAACCAAGGCCAGAAGTAGAAGTCGCTGAAAATATTCCATCAACTGAACCACCAACTCCCTTTTCTGAAGCAATTGGCAAGTTAACACTCAAGGAGGGAGTTAGACTTCCTGATATGAAGAAATATGATGGAACGACTGACCCTGCTACACATTATGATGACTTGGATCTCGAGCTGCAGATTTTGGGGTACCATGAGAATTTAAGGGCGAAGCTAATTTCACTAAGCTTAAGGGGAACTGCTAAAGAATGGTTCAAGAACTTGAAGTCTCATTCGATTGAATCAGCTGAACAATTCAAAAGCATGTTCGTTAAGAAGTTTGCCATTTATCGCTTAAAGAAGAAGTCTCCAAGTACTTTGTTCAAAATCTACAGGAAGCCAGGGGAGACGCTGGGAAAATATATAGAGCGTCTAAATTTGGAAATTGGAAAAGTGAATGCTCCCACCGTGGACTTGGTAATCTCGGTGTTGCAAAACCGTTGCCAGAGCGCAAAGCTGATTGAAGTACTAACTTGGGACGCTCCTGATTCGATAGAGCAAGTAATGGATCTCGCTAATAAAGTGGTTGAAGTGGAGGAGATCACCATAAATCAAGGATTAACCGACCTGCCAGAAAATCCTAGAGGAAAGGAGAATAAAGACTGGAGGAGAGATCCTAGGGGGAAAGATCGTGAGCACAACCGACAACCTTTCAAGAGGTTTGATAATTGGACTCCTTTGAAGAAACCAATTGGCGAAATTTATGCGATAGTTGGGGATAAGGAAAGGTTCAGACCTCCAAGACCCATGACGCTAACTGAAGAGATGAAGCAATCCAAACAATATTGTAAGTTTCATCGACAAAATGGACATACCACTAACGATTGCAGGGCTTTGAGAATGGAGATTGAACGGCTCATTCTCGAGGGCAAACTTATTGAATATGTATTGGAGAATAGACAACCGAGGGATGAGAAATTAGCGGTTGGACGAAAGCGAAGTCGTTCCCCGAAAGAAAAGAAGGACGAACCAAGAAGAAGGAGGGGTAACGGGAACGATGATATCGAAAACGGAGTAAATATGATTGCCGGAGGACCTACAGGTGTGGATTCGACCAAAAGTAGGAAACAGATTTCACGTGATATACAGTATGAGCGTTTGAAACGTCCAGAGATAGACTTAGTCTTTGCGGTAGACAAGATGGATACAAAAATTACATTCGATGATAGCGACTTCGATAGCTTGTCGTCACAAGCTAAGGAGGCTCAATACTTAAATTGCCCAATGGTGGTTACTGCGGTAATTGCAAATCACGCGGTAAAAAGAATAATGATAGATAATGGATGCTCATCTAACATTATTTTCATGGATGCCTTACAACAAATGAAGCTCGGACAATACGAGATCTCCGAGGTGAATTCACCTCTATTAGGATTTGGCGGAAGTGAAGTCAAGCCTGTAGGAAGAATAATGCTACCAACATCTTTTGGTGTCAATCCAAAGAGGAGAACGTTGAATGTGGAATATCTCATTGTTGATATGCCATTTGCATACAATGTATTAATAGGAAGGCCAGGAATAACCGCATTTGCTATGATTATTTCAACGGTTCATCAGAAGATAAAATTTCCAACTCCTGGGGGAGTCGCACAACTGACAACAAACTATCGCGATTCGTGGAGCTGTTATGTTACATCAACAAAACCTGCCAAGGCAAAAAATGCACCTGATATAGCTCTAATTGAAGCTCGAGACGCGGGAACTCCACGAGCAACAAGGAGTAAAGACATTGAGATGGTGCTAGCAACACAAGAAGATCAGCAGGAAATCCCGGAAGATTTTGATGTTCCCATGCAGGGAGATAAACTGAAACTAGCAAAAGAAGAAAGAGAGGATAAAACCACTTTGCGTTACATGAAACAATTGGAGATCGAACGTATGAAGCCTTCTGGAGAATTCAAGGAAGTTACTTTAATGGAGAATGAGCCGGAGCAAATCATCAAAATCGGAAGTGAACTGCCAATGGAGATGGAGAAAGCATTGATAGCATGTTTGCAGAGAAATTTTGATGTATTTGCATGGACTGATTCGGATTTAAAAGGCATAGATCCACGGGTTGCAGTGCACCACTTGAATGTCAATCCAAATGCGAGACCAGTTCGGCAGAAGAAGAGACACTTCAGTGATGAGAAGAATAAAGCAGCAGAATTGGAAGTACAAACAAAGTTAGCAGCAGGACACATATTTGAAGTTCAATATTCAGAATGGTTGAGCAATGTCGTGCTGGTACCAAAGAAACCAACCATATGGCGTATGTGCGTGGACTACACGGATTTAAACAAACATTGTCCACGAGATCCTTTCCCATTACCTAGAATTGATCTTGTGGTTGATTCAACAGCAGGATGTGCACTACTTAGTCTTTGTGATGCACAGAGTGGATTTCATCAAATCTTGATGGCAGTCAAAGATCAACACAAAACCGCATTCATAACAGACAGGGGGATATTCTGTTACAGAGTAATGCCATTTGGATTAAAGAACGCAGGAGCAACATTTCAGAGGCTGGTTGCGAAGATGTTTTACCATCAGATAGGGAAGACAATGGAAGTCTACATAGATGACATGCTTATTAAAAGTTTAAAGGCGGAAGACCATGTTAAGCATCTTGAAGAAGCTTTTGGGATCATGAGGCAGTACGGGATGAAGTTGAATCCAAAAAAGTGTACATTCGGAGTCAAAGCGGGGAAATTTCTAGGCTTCATGGTAAATGAAAGGGGCATAGAAGCCAACCCGAATAAGATCAAAGCTATAATGGATCTGCCATCTCCCAAGTCGGTTCGCGAAGTCCAACGGTTGGTGGGGAGAATAACGGCACTCAGTCGTTTTATATCACATTCTGCGGAGAAAAGTTTGCCTTTCTTCAAAAAGTTAAGAAAAACGCCAAAGTTTACTTGGACGGAAGATTGTGAGGAGGCATTTCGTCAATTGAAGATTTATCTGACAACGCCACCACTATTGTCAAAACCCAAGGATAACGAAATATTATATCTCTATTTAGCTGTAACAAAAAATTCACTCAGCACGGTCTTGGTCCGAGAAGAGGATAGGAAACACCTACCAATTTATTACGTGAGCAAAGTTTTGAATGGAGCAGAACTCAATTATTTGGAGATTGAGAAGTTGGCATACGCATTGGTGATAACTGCAAGGAAACTAAGACCATATTTTCAGTCACACCCAGTCATAGTACTTACAAATCAACCGTTGAAGCAGGTGATGGCAAAGCCAGAAACGTCGGGCAGGTTGGTCAAGTGGGCAATCGAGCTAAGAGAATATGGTTTGGAGTACTTACCGAAAACTGCGATCAAAGCACAAAGACTGGCGGATTTTGTCGCAGAAACTATCTCCGAAGCAGATCCATCAATTGATGTGGCTACAGTGACGGAAAGCAGTCAAAAGGATGAAATCAGGGCAGCAAAAGAAATATTGACTCTACACGTGGACGGATCCTCCACAGTTGATGCAGGAGGTGCAGGAATTTACATAAGGTCGACATATGGAAGAGAATTCGATTATGCCATTAGATTGAATTTTCAAGTCACAAATAATCAAGCAGAGTATGAAGCCATGCTAGCCGGTATACAAATGGCAAAATCGCTTGGGATAACTAAACTTATGGCATTCACAGACTCTCAATTAATTGCAAATCAATTTGAGGGAAGATACGAAGCTAAGGAGGCGGCAATAGTGAAGTACCTTGAAAAGCTGAAGGAGGTAACATCTAGCTTTGAGATGTTTATTATATCACAGATTCCGCGATTGGAGAATGAACGGGCCGACTCGCTATCAAGATTTGCAAGCACTGCAGAAGTCTTTGTGGAGAGACGAGTGACATTGTTGGCCGCAGATCAACCCTCAATCAGCAAAGGCCTGGAGTCAACAACAACACAAGCCTTAGATTACGTTTTGCCAGTAGAAGTAGAGGCGTGTTGGAAGGATGAAATAATAGACTATTTACAAAACGGGAAATTACCAACTGATTCACAAGCTGTGAGAAGACTCAAATATAAATCAGCAAGATTCACCATGTTTAATGGAGAACTTTACAAAAGATCTTTTGAGGGACCACTCTTGAGATGTTTGTCACCCACCCAGGCGAAGCAAGTCTTGAGAGAAATTCACGAAGGAAGTTGTGGAAATCATTCTGGAGGGCGGTCCTTCGCACAGAAGATACTCCGACAAGGATACTTTTGGCCAACAATTATGAGAGATTCGATGGATTATACTAGGAGGTGTAGAAGTTGTCAACTACACGCAAAAATCATTCATACACCTGCACAACCAATGACAGTCGTAAGCTATGGATGTCCTTTTGATCAATGGGGAATAGATATTGTAGGACCAATGCCAGTGGCGTCCGGCGGAAGAAAATGGCTATTGGTAGCAGTTGAATAATACACCAAGTGGGTTGAGGCTGAAGCACTTGTGACAATAACAGAAACCAATGTGAAGAAGTTCATCTGGAAGAACATTGTATGCAGGTTCGGAATCCCTAGGGTACTAATATCTGACAATGGAAGACAATTCCAGGGATTCAAGATTCAAGATTGGTGCAAGGATATGAAGATTGAGCAGAGATTCACATCTGTCACGCACCCAGAAGCTAATGGGCAAGTTGAGGCTACAAACAACACACTCGTAAAGAGTTTGGAGAAAAGGTTGCAAGGTGAAGGAGGTAATTGGGCAGACGAGTTGCCAGGAATATTATGGGCATATCGCACAACACCACGAACTTCTACGGGCGAAACTCCGTATTTGTTAACGTATGGTTCAGAAGCAGTAATACCCGCGGAAATCGGAATGCCAACTTATCGAATCGTCACATATAATGAGGAACAAGCATTAAGAGCTAGACAAATGGACCTCGAGCTAATAGGAGCAACAAGAGAAGAAGCCTACCAACGCACTCAAGCTTACAAGTCCATGATGGCAAAAGCATACGACAACAAAGTTCGTTTCAGAAACTTTCAAGTGGGGGACTTGGTCCTAAGGAAAGTAGAAGCCACCAAGCATGTGGGGAAATTAAAGCCAAATTGGGAAGGACCATACCGGGTGGAAAAAGCAAGCGCAAAAGGATACTATTATCTACAAGAATTGGGAGGAAGGACATTGTCACGCCCTTGGAACGTCAAGAATTTGAGAAGGTTTTACAGTTAGAAGAGTTAGCAGATCAACAGGCTGAGTGGCAAGTTAGGACCGTAGTTTCAATGCTTTATTTACTTATTCTTCTACAAATTACGAGTCTCAACGCAAGAACTCCAATTGTAATACTTAGCACTGAACTACTGGGACTTGATTCCTAGCCACCTATACATGGCGGGATACGTAGGCAACTCGGAAGTTCATCGAGCTCAGTCCCAAAACTTATAAAATTTCATATTTTATTTAAGTTTGGTTGTTTGTCTACGTTATATTAACATTTTTATCAACACAAGTATTAACACACAACTCGTAAGACGAGCATTATGCCTCGCAGACGTTCAATAGGTTGAGCATGGTGCCTCACTGCCTATCCGTAAAACGAGCATTGTGCCTTGCAACATATTTCATAAGACGAGCGTTACGCCTCGCAATTTGTCCGTAAGCCGAGCATTATGCCTCGCAGACAGTCCGTAAGTCGAGCACTGTGCCTCGCAGACAATTCATAAGACGAGCATTGTGCCTCGCAGACGTTCAATAGGTTGAGCATGATGCCTCACTGCCTATCCGTAAGACGAGCATTGTGCCTCGCAACATATTTCATAAGACGAGCATTGCGCCTCGCAATTTGTCCGTAAGCCGAGCGTTATGCCTCGCAGACAGTCCGTAAGTCGAGCACTGTGTCTCGCAGACTATTCATAAGTCGAGTAGTGTGTCTCGCGGAATCAAAAGTAAGACGAGCATTGTGTCTCGCAGTCTCCTCAAAAGATGATCACTTAACAAGTTGTATGATCAAAATCATCACAAAGACACAATGATTATCACCAAAAGGTTGACTACAAAAATGCGACCAAACTTGGCATAAGAAACAAAGGAACACAAAGACATTATCAAAAAATTAAACATCTATTAAAGCAAGGAGTAAGCACATCAATGGCGCAATATCAACAGGAATATACTAAACAAATATCAAAGTCACAAGCATAAAATGTTAGAATCTACAGGAAAAAGATAGTGGCACGCAGGCCCAAAAAAGTCACAGCACTAGCCTAACAACTACTCAGCTACTTCTTCAAACGGAGGCCAACCGACTTCAACATCTCGACTCTGCGGGGAATATCCTCCAACGACTCATTCAGTGGGGACGTATCATCTTCAGGATGCACCCGGACCGGAGCAGGAGCAGGCTCAGAAACAGCAGCAGCACTAGGATCGGCTCCAGGGTCAGGAGATGGCACTGAGACCGTCATAAGGCCAGCAGAAGAAAGAGGAACCCCCAAGGGCACGTCGACAGGACCAGCGGAAGCCGGAAGCTCTCCCTCCTCGGGAACCTCACTCGAAGAAACATGCACACGAGGAACTCCAGAAGTAGAGGTGACAGTAGCACCACGGGAAGCAGCATCCTTCTTAGCTCTAGCTCTCGCGTGCGCTCGTAGGTGATCGCGGAGCCAGACAGATCTCATTCGAAGGACGCGCTGGAATGTCTCTGAGGCATCAACACTCTCAGTCTCTGAACCATCCTCGTCGTCTGAGTCTTGTACTCCCTCGGCAAGTCGATCAAGGATATCAAAGTCTTCCTTCTTGCGATCAGGAGCGAAGCCACCTTTGCGCTCCACATCATCCAAGGATAGTCGTATCCCTTTGATAGATTGAACCCACCGCGTACAGTACAAATGGTTCCCCAGGCGGCAGAGCGGAAGAATTCAGCAACCGCGGCAACTTTATCATCTGCTAATAAACCCTGCGACACGACAAAGAGCAAGAAAACCGGAATAAGACAAATACGTACTAAAATCATGATTAAAGGGAAATAGGCGAAAGAGAACCTCAGACTTAGCCCGATCATAGCCAATCTGCTCCGAGGTAGCTGCTCGCGTCAGTGCCGCATCACGCTCCTTTTCTACAACCTTCAAACGAGCAGCTAAAGCAGTGAGCTCCCCCTTGGTGCGGATTTCTTTCATCCCTAAGTCATCCTTGGCACGCTGGAGCTTGTCGAAATCCTTGGATAACGCCTTCAGCTTGGCTTCACTTGCAGCATGAACCTCCTTGGATTTCTTCAATTCTGCCTGTGCCGATCGAAGCTCCTCCACGACACACTTCATAGAAGTTTCTACCTCACGAGTCTTCTTTTTGGCCTGCTCTTCCAAAATCTGAGCCTGTGCCGCGGTAGATTTGTAATGTTCCAGACGAGAGTTGTACTCAGCTCGAGCATCGTTAAAGATGTCAAAATTCTCCCGCATGGTCTGCATATTTATCATCGCCTGAAAATCAAAGGTGGGAAAAGGTCAAGACACGTATTTCAAAAGAATACAAGAAGTTAGTAAAGGTAAAAGAACAAAATCACTTACTGTGGAGAAAGCTAGAGCAGTGCGGCTACACAAGCCTTCTGGACCAACCTCTTCGAAATACCTCTTCCTATCAAAAGAAGAAAGGAAGCCTTGGCAAGCACGCATGGCGGCAGTGTCAGTCAGCGTATAGGAGCCGACATTCATAGTAGCGTGAGGTATCTCTTCGACATTGATGTCCAGGTCATCAGCAGTATAGCGGTTAGAATCATCGTGAGCAGGGCGCTTTTCACGGCGACGATCATCTGAAGGCGCAGGGCGTTTGCGTGCGTTTGGATCTGGGCCAGCAAGATTGCCCTCACGCACCGCTCTAATAACTGCAGGATTGCGTTCTCGACCGCTAGCCGTAGTCAAAGGTGTAGAAGCCTGCTGTGAGGAGCCGCCAGTGGTGTTACTTCTAGAACTCCGAGGAGGAACCACGGAGGCAGGAGCACTAGGTAATGAGGTACCCGCAGGAGAAGTAGTAGTATCAGGGCCAGTCGGGACAACAGCAGGAGCAGGCTCTGGAACTCCAGTGTCGGCAGGGCCACTACCGGATGCTAGATCCTCAAAAACCTCCCGCATAGCAGCAAGCTTACGCTTGGATTTGCTGATAACCATCTTTTCTGCAAGAAGTAAATAACAAAGATAAGTATAATATTACAAAGAATGAGAGTAATTTGGTAAAAAAGACAAGCAGGAATAAAAACAAATATACCAAAATCAACTGTTCCATTATACGGAACAACGGAGTACCCCCCAGCACGAAGAATGGAGTTCTTTGTCAGGGACGATGCATCAAACTTATGACTCCTCAACATGAGTATGTCATCAGAAGATAAAGAGGCAGGAGGACACCGGGGAGCTCGAGCTCTGTCCGTCCAGTCTCGCCTAAAGTTGAACTCTCCAGGCGTGGACTCCTTAATATAAAACCACTGATTCTTCCATTCTTTTCCGAAACTAGACTGAAGACCAGTTAGGAAACTATTGTTTTTCCTAGTAGTCAGGAAATAAAAACCCGCATCCTCACCAGTCGTTCGAAATTTGCTAAGGAACATTTGGAAGAAAGAATCAGCAGTACAGGGTAACTTGTATACCCTCATCAAAATGATAAAGGCATGAATGATACAGTAGGTATTGGGAGTGAAATGGGATGGACAAGAAGGCAACCGAAGCAGAATTTGTCGAACTACGTCATGGAGCGGAAATCTAAGCCCACAAGACAGGAAATTGTGAAAAATGGTCAAACAGCCAGGAGGCGGAGCATCTAATCGATCTTCAGGGCCAGGAAAGATAATATCATACGTGTCAGGTACATCAAACATAGACCTATAGTATGAGGCTCCATGGGTGTTCATGGGACGAATACCCGCAAAGTTTAAAAGGTTATACATAGGAGAGGGAGCATCAAGATTTATACCCTCTTCAGCTAATTCCTGCATAGTTTCATCTACAATACTACTATTCACCTCTAAGGGAACAGGAACGTTTGGTATAACGTCTATGGTGGTCGGTTCAGAAATGTTAGTCAGAAATTCATCGTCAGAATTATCTACAATATTCACTTCTTTATCAGAACCTTGGGCATTAGAAGAGGAAGCATCACTATCAGACTCCCCACTACCCGACGATGACTCAGACCCAGAGCCTGATGACTCGACAACATTAGGGATACCCAAAGAGCTATTGGTTTCCATATCTGACTCAAATGTCATTATAATACTAAGTAGGAATAAGTTAGTGATTACCGATTCTAGGGTTTAAGTCAATGACTCTTTCAAATTCAGGATCACGCCTCTCGTAGGACCTTTCTGCTGGAACAAATATTCTGGGGGCACCTGGAACTGGGATTTTAGCAGGACGGAAGGTCGGGATGAACGTGATGGACTGGTCCTGTGAGTTGGGAAACGCTCACGATCGGCAGTGGCACGTGTGGATTGTGATTGGCGTTCGAAGGATGAAGGTGGTTCGCGGTGAGAGCGATGTTGGTTTGAACGAGCCGTCGTAAAAATCTGCATGAAAATTCGTTGAACGAATTAGTTCGTAAAAGTTTGAAAATTTTCAGGAAAAATTTCTTAAGTTTTACAGCTCGAATACAAGGTGTTCGACCTATGGTAATAAGTCGAAAATGAGCCTAAGGCGATAAGTCGAAAATAAACAATATAGAGGGTGTCTCGACTTATCAAGTTATCCATTATAGCTCGACTTATCGAGTTATTTCACTTGTCAAAACAATATAGAGGGTGTCTCGACTTATCAAGTTATCCATTATAGCTCGACTTATCGAGTTATTTCACTTGTCAAAACAAAATAGAGGGTGTTTCGACTTATCAAGTAATCTATTATAGCTCGACTTATCGAGTTATTTCACTTGTCAAAACAATATAGAGGGTGTCTCGACTTATCAAGTTATCTATTATAGCTCGACTTATCGAGTTATTTCACTTGTCAAAATTTTTTAGAGGGTGCTTCGACTTATCGAGTTATCTATTATAGCTCGATTACAAACACTTTCGACATATAGAAAATAAGTCGAAAGTAAAGCTTGACGAGCGTTGTTCAACTTATCGTGGAATTATCGAGTTATTTTACATATCATAACTTTTAGAAGTTATTTATGACATTTCGAGTTATCATTCTATGCAATCGAGTTATCTGCCTAATTCGAGCTATATCTTTGCGGAATCGAGCTATTTTGTGGTATTTTCGAGTTATTTTGAACTTCTCAGTGTATTCGAGCTATTTCTGTTCGAGTTATTTTCAAGAGCTCGAGTTATTTCCCCGAAATCTGATGATGCGATGACTCGGTGCGGTGGGTATTTATAGAAGCGATCGACGGTAAAATTACCGGTATACCCTTACCTCGAGCTATAGCTCATTCGAGCTGTAGTTCATTCGACTTATTTTTCAGAGGACAAATCATTCGAGCTATAGTTCATTCGACTTATTTTTCAGAGGACAAATTTTTCGAGCTATAGTTTATTCGACTTATTTTTCAGACGACAAATATTCCGAAGTTTTTTCCTAAAATATTGGGGTTTTTGCAGTTTCACGGGCCCGACTCGTTGCACGATTACCGGGATTCTTACACTGTTTTAGTTTGAATGACCAATGTTTTCACACATTACTCTTCCAAACTGGGGGACTCCATGATGTGTCAAATCTCGGTGTCGTCATATCTTAAAATTCGGTATCATATGTACGGCATTATTTCGGAATATTACGCCACGACAACACCATTATTTTTTAATGCAAGATTGCAATTTAAGGCAAAACTCAAAAATTAGGCCATTTAGGCCCAATTTCGAGTTATTTGGGGCCCAATTCGAATTTCACAAGCCCAATTCGAGTTGTTCCAGGCCCAACTCGAGCTGTTTCTAGTTCATTCGAGTTATTTCTTTGCAGGTAATTCGAGTTATCTCTTTACAGGTCATTCGAGTTATTTCTAGGAATCCTAGTTTGACTTATTCAACTCATAGTCCTACTTGGAGTGCACTTCTAGCTGAATAAGGACTCTTATGCTTATATAAAGGGATCCTATTCCTCATTCTAAGGTACGTTTTACATTATTCTAAGCTCTAAGTTCGAGTTATATAAGTCGACCTCGACCTATTTTCCAAGCTCATTCGAGCTGTTCTACAAATAGCTCGAGTTCGACCTATTTTGGCTCTCATTCGAGTTGTTTTGTTCTATTTCATTCGACTTGTTTGATTCAGTTCATTCGACTTGTTTGGCCTTCTTATTCGACTTATTGCTCTCAGTTCATTCGAGTTATTACTTAGTGCATATTCGACCTATTCTAGGCAGTTCATTCGACTTGTTGCCTTGTTCAACAAGATCTCATATTCCGATCCGTCTGACTTGAGCGTCGGAGTGCCTTCGCCGGAGAAGGCACCGGCTTAGTTCATGTTTGGTGTTGAGTGCAGGTTCCGAACTCAAAAAGCTGCTTGAGCATCCAGCAGGAACTGAAGCAGTCTGACGTGGAGTGTTGGAGAGTGGACACGTATCCAGACGAAAATACCCCACATCAATATAATTTGAATATTAACAAATCACTATTCCTTTTCAAAAGAATATTAAAAAATTCAAGTTCTAATATTCATATATCTTTTGAATTTTGTTTAAAAAATTCATAAAAGCTTATATATATATATATATATATATATATATATATATATATATATATATATATATATATATATAAAGTCATTGTTAGAATTTGAATAAAAAAAACTTTCGTTTATTCTTAACACGTTGGGTGAACAAGGGCAAAAAAGGAATACTGGACTAATGTGATATGTCGATGCAAACCTCAGGGGGTATCACTGATATTAATGAAATCTCAAGAGAGATTTTTGATATTACGCCAAACCTCATAGGGTGTGAGTGATATTATTCCTTGATTTTAATAAGGTGACTATTTTTTAACCATTTAGGCATTTTGTAGAAAATAGGTCAAACATTAAAATATGTCTTTGCAATTACCGAAATTTAACAAAATTTGCAAGGTCGTCATAACTCAAATTTTTAATATTATTCTTGTTACGAAGCAAGTACACATCGAACTATCGAAGCATAAAAAAAATGATTTATTTGCTTAAATAGTCGAAAAGCCTTTATTTGAAGCATTCTCTAACCAAAGTTTTCACTATTTCAATGAGTCAAATTACAATTGCATATAAGTATGTTATTTACTAAAGGCTGGCGATATTGCCAGAGCGAAAAATGTTGCTGCCAAAGCAATTTTTTAATATCACTAATTTACCCCTCTTAATTAAGGGACAAAAGTGCAGATATCTAAATTTTCATAACTTACTATATTAATTATTTAGTCATTCCTTAACAACTTAATCTCAAAGTATCAATTATCTTACTTTACATCCCTTAATTGTAGCAAACAATTTAAACTATACTAGGACATTATTAATAGTTTTCTCTCTCCAATAAACTTTTTGAATGTAGAAATATACTGTCCACTGATTAACTACGAACACATATACAATTTTTTTTTATTCTAATAACCTCTTCTGAAGAACAATATTTATTTGTCAATAAAACTATATAATATATTTTAGGTCAATTAATCCTCTTGATACAATCAGAAAAAATTAAAAAAGAATTGGCTCTTTATACCCAATTTGAATATGCTTGTCCATTAATATCTATGTAATTACATATTCAAAATAAAAGCACATACATATATATATATATATATAGTAGAATTAAAAAAAATTAAATTTGGATATTTTGGGTATGAGAAATTAGGAACTAATATAATATTTGTGATTCAATTTGGCAGTCCTCTAATATTGATTAGATAAAAAAATATAATTAAGTTCTCTACGAGTACAATTCTTAAAGTGGAAAATGATAATAAAAATAATAATGATAATAAAAAAAAAACAAAAAAACAATCGTTGATGCAATATAACGCCAAAGACTCATAAAAGTCTAAATAAAATATTGCTTGAAATCATAAATTTGTATAGTTTACTAATTTATAACTTAACCAATTTACTTCGCCGTTGACACATATATTGAGTAATAAAAAACTGCAATAATTAATTGATAAGCTAGAGAATACTTTGCTCCTATAATTAAGAATAGATATGGAAATATGGACATAACTTCAGTATTCTTTAATTAAGAGGGGTAAATTAGAGATAATAGAAAAATTGTTTTGGCAACAACATTTTTCGCTCTGGCAATATCGTCAGTCTTTACTAACGCGTACAAATTCAGGCTACAAAACTCTATAGTTGTTAAATGTCATCAAACCTCAAATTGCACTATAAGACTGGTCCACAGATTTCTATACTCTTCCATCTGAAAAAGGAAATAAATGAGAGCCTGGCAACTTGCACGTTAAGTTAGACCCTTATTTAGGTCTGCTTCCTTTAGTGTTTTAAATGCGCTACAAATACGCTTTGCTTCCTATATACACAAAGCTGGATTCATCTTCTTTTTTCTTTTCAGATCTATGTCAGCCATACGTTCTTCAATTCAATCTACGATGTTATCCATACATTTCTTTTCTAAAATATTTCCTTTGACTTGAGAAGCACCGTTTACTTTTTGTATTTTTACTCATTTTTCTTTTTATGGTAAATATGCAAATCCGTAAAATAGCAGACCAGTATTTGCAAAACAAAAATAAAATAAAATTATGGAGTTGCAGAATTTGTCAATTCAAAGAAAGATGACCTAGTACCTATTTATAATCAAATAACTGACCTGACCATGAGCTAAAACTTGTTGGATAATTGTACGTAGAAGTAGAGCGAATAATTAATCTCACAATGAAGACAGCTAAACCTTTGAACATAATAGCAAATGTCCCGTTGTCTGTATTTTTTATTTTTTAATAGACTTTGAATGGAGTTTAGGCCTTAATTGGGCTTGGTATTCCGTATGTTGAAGTGATGCATGATTGCCTGATTGGGCAATTGAAGCTTGATTATGAGTATTGTGGGGGAAAGTGCATAAAATCCTCTTGTAGTTTCAGAAATCTGCACAAAACATTTTTATGGTTTGATAACTGTCTAAAATCCTCTTGTTGTTATAAAACCTGCACAAAACCTCTTCATGGTTTCAGAAACCTTGCATGAAATCTCCTTTCCGTCCAACTCCGTTAGAACGTGGTGTACATTCTCTCAATTTGAGAGTGGGCTTGGTTTTTGTGTACTTTTCTCTTTTTCAAAAGTCAATTTCACCCTTTAGAACTTTAGCGTAAAATCCCCTCGTGGTTGGAAAACTTGCACAAAACCTCCCGTGGTTTGAAAAATCTTGCACGAAATTCATATTTTAATATACTTATTATAAAAATAATAAACACAATTATATTTATTTTCTCTTCTAAATGTAACAAAATTATATTTAAATCTTTTTGAAACAAAATATTTTTTAGAATTTAAACGATATATATTTATGAATAATGAAGTAAGGGCATTATAGTCAATAAATAAAAAAACTAATGGAATTACATGAAACTTAACGGAAGGAATTTTATGTAGAGTTTATGAAACCACTAGGAAGTTCTAGACAATTTACAAACTACAAGGAGGTTTTGTGCAGGTTTTTGAAACCACATGAGGGTTTTAGGTTGATATCCCGAATATTGTATAAATATTTCTGTTATTCAAAAATTATTTTAAATTATAATTTACACGATTGGTACTATTACTGTATCTATAATTTAAAAATTAACTGAACGGATGCAACCTTTGAACAACCGAATCCTAAAAGAGAGACTCTTGGTTATAAGTATTTGAATGACTTTACATATACTAGAACTCGGGGCATGCGGGCCCACATGCAAGTTCTTTTTGTTGTAAAGAATTATTAAGTTTTGACGCGTTTTTTTAATAAATATTTTGTGCTATCTTTTTGAACTAAAACACAAAAATTATAATTATTTTGTATATCATTGAGATTTTCTAAAAATTAAGAGAGTAAAAGTGACAAACTTCGGACTACAATAATAAAATTTATAATACTTTAAGTCATGTTGAGATTTTCAAAATATTCAAGGACTAAAATGACAATTTTCTAACATTGTTGACAAATAACAATAAAAAAATGTGGACCATTGTACCATTTTAAGGGTAAATTTGGAAATCAACTAAAATGTTGAACAAAACATCTTCTCTTATATGGGCAAATTCGGAGTTTAATTAAAATGTTGGACCAAAACCTCTTTCCATATATATATACTAGAAAAGCTTACACAAGCGGGACCGCGTGTGAATTTTGTTATATTTAAAAATATTTATCCAAAGAAGTAGTTAGAAATTGAGAGATTTTAGGGGATATGAATTTTTAATTTTTTAACGTGGAAGTTTGGTGAAGAGAGAGAAAAGTGGATATCCCTTAAAAACCGATTTTATCTTCTTGATCAATTTGTTGATGAATGGAAATAGGGGTAACTTAGGAAAACTATTAATTTGGTACAACAACTGCCAAAATATGTGAACGTGAAAGTTTGCTTTTAATATAGTAATAGATATACTCACTTTTCTTATTTTTTCAGAAACTAAGAGTCGTCAAAGACCCCCCCTCCCCTCCCCTCCCGTCTCTCACCTCACACACTCTCTCTCATCCCTCTTTCATCACCACATGCACAACCACTCTTCCACCACTACATCCAATCCATCTTTTTCATCCCTCATCACCAAAAATCGTTTTTGATCTATCTCACTTCTCAGTTATCACTTTATCAAAAAGTAGTACTGCCCCACCACCAATATAAAACTTCACGATCTCGATATTGCACTCTTTCTCCTCCTCAGTGAAATCCACCACCAATATATTAGGGCTTGTTCGATTTGACCGTTTGGATGGTTTAGTGGGAGGGGGGGAGAGGAAGTAATAAAAAGATGAAAATGGACGTGGGGCGGAAATGGTGGTGGTAGAGATTTTTGGTAAGAAGATGATAGCCTGTAATACCTTGGGTTGTATTGAGAGAAGAAAGTACAACTTTTTTTTTTCTTTTCTTATTTTAATATCTAAAATTTTGATAAACTATCGAAATCTAATTATGCAACATAAGTGTTTATGTTTAAATGAAAAATAAGAAAATCCATGATAGGGAACAAACGTATATGCGGTTTTTCGCACTTATTTTCATAATCTTTAATAAACTTTTAATTTCACAATGAAATTAAATGTTTAAGAACTTGGATAAATAAGTTAATTATATATAAGAATTTAATAATTTTAAATTATTTAAGTTTTTTTTTAAGAAAATTTGCAAACATGCCATGTAACTTTTGGTAAAAGCTCCATTCATACGAAAATGCGACAGCATACGATCGTGTGTACACTTGAGCGAAAACCTTGTTTTGAGCAAGATTGGGCATAAAACGCAATGCAAAGTGGTACCTATATAGCAAAATCGTGGCTCCAAAAAGCTACAGATAAAAAAACGCAAAAGGAGCAAAATTAGTGGTCTTATTTTGCATTTTTGCCTTATATAAAGTATACATAACATAGTTATACAAAAATAATTAGTATCATAAAATATTAAACGTTATATGAGATGGACAGAAAATTCAACCTATTAAACGAGTAATGAGTAATTAGTAAAACAGTCAATTAAATGATCGACTATAGTTTTTCAGAACATTATTGGTCTTTTGACGACATATAAAACCATTGGTTAGTTTTCTTGAATAATCGAACTTAAATGACTTTTTTTTAGAACATCGAACTTAAATGACTTCGGAGCATATAAAATATGAATTATATAAGTAGCAGAAGGAAACGAATATTGCATCATCCATAGTGTTCCTTGTTTTCGTCCGCCCATCTAATCTTTCACCAAACTCCAAATTATTAACTAGATTTTGCTGGAAGACACCTTTTTTTCTCTGAATTTTCTGTGTTTGCCCACTTGTCCCCATTAATCGCGCTGATCTATCACCCCCTCTAGTATTAAATTATTAAATTTGTTCCGACTTATAAACATAATAACATTAATACTTGAACTATAAGAACGTCCACGTTTCATAGTAATTAGTACCATTCCGCGTATGACCCGTTAGAGTTTGAAATATCCACCGTTTTTCCATCTACTTCAATTTATCACCACCCTATAACGTTGAAGTCTTTGCTTCCTCAAATAGAACCTAGCTACACACATCTACTTTATTTATAAGCAACCTTTAGTTTTGACATTCGGAATTAAAACAAACATGAGCTGCATAAATTGTGGTAAGAAATGTTGCGGAACAATAAAGGGTTATCGACTGAATTTGAGAAGATTTTCAGTGGGAAGGCTGCGAAGAAAATGGAACAATCTTTTTACGAGGCTGAAGTATTCGTACAGGAAAGCTTTAAGAAGCCTGAGGAGAAATCTTCTGATGAGACGGAAAAGTCGGAGCATCGAGGACGACCACAGGAATTTGGTGCAAGTGCCGATCAATAATTATTATTATTCTTCCGGCCGGATGAGAACTTTCGCGCACTCCAACTCATTTTGTTCGGAGGCCTTAGCAGATTGCTTGGATTTTATCAAGAAGAATTCGGTTTCAGTTCATGATCGATTCGACGATGAAAGAAAACCAATGATCAGCTAAGCTAGCCACGATACAATATATATCATCGGACCAAGGGTTCTAATTGTGTACAAAACAAGATTTACTGGTCAGTTGTTCTTAGCATGTTTTAAGACAACGCGATTCTGGCAATAATATGTGGATTATAAGATTAGCGGATTCGAAGTTGTTCAGCAATTGATTAGTTTCTCTCTTTCTTATTCTTGGTCGGTTTGTTTTTGTTTGTTTATTGGACAAGTGATCAAACTAATTGTGAATGATCAATGTACTCGTATATATCTTCGTGTAATTATTTTATGTACGTTGGAAAGAGTTTTCTATCTATTATTCTCACTCCGACGACTCTTCTTAGTTTACAGATGGCATTGACTTTTGCTAAGAATTGCAGCTTCCCTTTTCATATTGAATCACCGTGATGTATAATAATACCCAGCTTTTACCAATATTCAATCCTGTTCATTATAAAGTTATGTTCCAATAACTAAAGAGTTTTGGCTTGTTCGACTAAAAGAGTTTTTAATTTAATTTTTCTATAAAGTCCACTAGGGAGAGATTAAAGTAAAATAATACATAGCACCGGCCAGGGGTTGGGAAAGGGCGGTCGAGTGCGCATACAAAAATGCCACGCTAGCCACCTAATTTGAAACTAAAGATTAGCTTAGGGAAAACTACACCAAAAAGTCAATGCCGAAAAGGATATTATCAGAACTTTATACTTCAAATATTAAAATTATAAATGGATCACTTGTTATTTTCTGAAACTCAATATTTAACAACAAAAAAAAGCATTTCTAAAAAGTAAAAATGCTTTGACTTCTAATGAATTGCCAATTACTTTCCAAATATCAACTACTAAAATGATAAATATTAGTACTAGTTATATCAGTATGCAAATATTCTTGATTTATATCTTTAGGTATCTAAGTATTCTAGATGCACATCTATAGGCAGTTTTCTTATCTAAGATTATTGTAATACTATATATTCTTTGTGCTGTGTAATGATAAGATGAAGGGCATATCTCTCTACATGATATTATGAGAGTCGCAATCTTAGCCCTCACTGCCCACCTCTTTCTTCCTCTCTCCCTCTCTATATATTATTTAAATTGTTGACCTCTTCTTAACACATTTAGGACATGACACAATTATTAATTAATGTGAATTGAGATTATGTTTATTATTATATGTGGAGTTCGATTCTAGAATTGCTCAGGCTTCATTTGGCACTTTGCTCAAAGATTATGGACAGGCTATCCATATTTCTCTGTTCTGCGAAACACAAACATCAATTTCTTCCTATCTTTATTTCTTTTTACTCTTTTTTCTCACATACTTTGACCCGTTTACTTATTTTTTAGTAATAGAATAATATATTCTATTGTCAAATTAAAGCTAACTATTTGTTATCTCGTGTGATTGGTACTCATATTAATTCTGTTCTAAGATGACGACTCATTTGTTTGTTGTTATACCATGCAATCGACAATGGATTATTCCTAGATCTGTAGTTCGTAGAAAAATGAATTTTATTTGGTTTTCTAGCTCACCTCATATTCTTGTATATCCATTAGTACGCTTTAGAATGTTATCCCTAGGAAATTGTTGACCGTGGCAAACTAGCAATTTTGTGAGATAGAAAACACACAAATCTTCTAATAATATAGAGTAGTAGAGGTTACGTTCCAAAAATATAGATAACACGAAGAAGAAACCACAAGTAGCTTAATCTCTTGGTTTATTCTACTTAATTATTTAAAATCTAAAAACAATAAAATGAAATGTAGGGGTTTTGAGGGGTTTTGATAATAACAAAATAATAAAAGAAAGACTACTATAAAATGTTGGAGCTATTGTTCCTAACTCAAGTTTCATTACTGATTGGACTATTCATTTACAAGTACAATCTATACATTCTTAATATTTAAACATGCATCATTCAGTTAAATGTTTATTCGCGATAATTCCTAGGAATTTCTTTGGATCATATGGTCAAATCACAAACATACTTTTATTAATCCTAGTTGATACAATCGCCTAACTGGTACGAAGTTATACCATCTTGCGCATACACGTGAATTTTAACTAAGTAATTAGATTATATAACTTTGTGAATTACTGTACAATTATGCACTTAGCAGCCAAAGTTCATTGGAATAGGGCGTTACTGCGACATGTAACTTGGATGATTCCTACATTCAATTAACGAGAACATGCAATATGGTAACAAATTCCAAAAGCACCCATCGAGAACGAAAAATCATTGTAAAAAAAAAATCAAATTAACATAAATGAATACTAAAAATCCATTGAACAAAAGATCTGTTCAACCAATTACTACTTTGAATTAGGAACAATGGTCAATCTAACCAAGCATGATATCAAAAGGATACATGATTCAGTTTTATTCAAAACTCAAGAATTCTTACAGAAAAATAAAATAAAACTAAGAACAAGAAAATATTGAAAATAAAGTGTTTGTTCCTAAACGAGACTTGAAGTAAATTGTGATTCTTCAAGATGATTGTTGTGAGACTCTCCAAGTTCATTTATATGTGAAATTTAGAGTTAATTACGTTCATCTAGGCCCCTATAAGATTAGGATCCCTGCTGAATTCTGATCCAGGCAGATTTGTACTGATCTGCACGATCTCTGTCGTAGCATTGTTAGAAGTGTGGTCAATCCTGGTCAAGTATTGGCAATGCTTGTTGACGGTCAAACTTAGGACTTCTCCTACTGGCGCAGCATGCACGCCGAAATAGCGGTGTTAGAAATGTTGCTGAAGTGTCATTGTCAATGATTTCGTCTCTCTCTTCCATGGTGTTAGCAACGTCGTTGTGGTGGCGTTGTCCGCCTTATATCCTGAGCAGTTTTTCTTCCTTGATCTGTTTCACTTTGTTGAACTTCATGTTGGTCCCGCTTTTTCACTTTTTTGACTCATTTTTCGTGCTTTATTTGCATTCTTGACTCAAAATCTCCAAAAACACAAAAGCAACATATAAGACTCGAAAAATGCACAAGAACTTGCAGAAAAATAAGTAAAATGATATGATAAAGTATGCAAAGTTCACCTATATTAGAAACTTATTCGGCAATAAGGAGACAAAAAAAAGGAGTGTAGACATAAATAATTTGCTAAATAACAATCGATACGCATATACTCGAGCATGTCTCTTCATTTTGTTGCGAGTTTGCCTTGTTAGGAGGCATAAGGTAGCATTTGGGGAACATATTGTTATTTTCATAAATATCTTTTTGTGTACCCATGAGGTTCTTGTTTGTATCGTATATTATAAAAAATGATTTTGCTTCGTAGTGTTCTACAAATAATTCACCCATGAATTAGTTGAGGCTCCATTTATTTCTTCATTTACTTATCGTTGTTAAAGACTATCATAAGTCAAACAAGACCGCTTCCTCTATTTATTTTTCTCGCCAATTCCTCGGATAAAGAAGTTGACGCTGACATTGAGTTGAAAAATCATACTCTTATTTAAGTGAAGCGATTATCCAATATGCATTTCAGAAAGTTACAATAAATAACTGTGAATAAGGATAAAACATTCTTTAGAGGTTTGTATCTCAAAGATTTTTTAGTAATAAATGTAACTTTTTTTTAATATTTATGATTTTGACTTTGATCAATGAAACTCCTCTCCAAGGGTTTGAATTGGGTAAAGACTTAAACAATTACTAAACTAAATTGGGATGAAGCATGACTTATGGGGCAAGTTGTCACTAGGATCGAGTATTTGTAGCAAAAAGGACAAGTAAATATGTGAGAGACGTATGGAGTAGGGGAGTTGTAGCCTCTCATTGGGTAAACCTTTTTAATGTTGTAATTCTTGAACTATTTACTACTTTATTGTTGTCGCCTTGATTGTACTGCAACGATTATGAACTGGGTTGTTATATAACTCTCAGCTTTTAGCTATTTTATTGATTTTGGTTAGTCTTAATGTTTTGTGCATTTTTCTCTAAGATAACCACAATTTTGCACTGGCAAATCACTTTGATAAATGTAGTTTCCTATCAAAGTTGAATTTTGCAATTAAGTCACTGGGGAAGATTGTTAGGACCAATCTTTTAAAAGACATTGGACGCTGAATAAGGCGTTTCGTGGACTTGAGGTGAGGCATAAGCCTTGAGGTTTGTGGCATAATCCCAACCAACTTAGATATTTTAATATTTTAAAAACATATTTATTCCAAAATAAAAGTTATAAGTCAAAATAATAAGTTAAGATGCTTATGAAATAAATCAAAAGATGCATTTCGCCAACATAAAGTTACAAATAGCATAAATAATTATGCGATGTTTTACTTCACATATTTTATAAGTTGCATAATCCATAGACCCTCAATATTCTACATATAATAAAACTTAATTATTAATAGTTACAAACTTGAAACATAAAATACTATAAATTTAATTTTTATGATTAAAACCTACAATATGGAGATAAATTTTAAGTTTATTTAATATTTCCTAAAAATATCTTCCATTATACTTGTTATCTGGGTGTAATTTATTTTCAAAACAAAATAATGGTTCGAAATAGAAAAGATAGACAGAATCACCCTTATTTGTAAGGTGTACGCCCGACACCTTGGGGCATAAAATGCATATCAGTTTCCTTTGAGCTTATTAGTTTAAGCCCCAAAGAGCTGTAGCATGGTGTTTTGGGGTTAAAAAAGTCCGGGCAAGTCCAATGACGAGTTTCTTAAAACAATGGTTAGGACCAAAGTTTTCTATCCTTGATTAATTGCCATGGTATTTTTGGGTGAAAGAAGTTCGATCTTTGGACGAAAACTGTGGAGATCGGTTGATCAAAATACGTTAAAATTGTGTATTCATATCCTTTTTCTTTTTTACATTCTTTTCGCATCACTGCTATAATCACCATTTCATTTGTTACCACACCTAGAAAAATTGAAAATCATTATTGAAATAAAATCTAGAACACATTAGCATACATACATATAGTAAACATAATATAATTGCATTATTAGAATAATATAACGATTTCCATGCAAATGTATTTATGTTTTGTGTCTGGGGATGGTACTGCCAAATGAAAATGTTTTTTTTATTGGACAAGATTACAATGTTTAGTGACTATTTATTTTGTCTTCACATCTTCAGTAGTTTCTTCTCCACGAACTAATTTAATTGAAAATGTAGTTGCTTAAGTGGTTAAAGTACTGACTGATCAGGCTGGCCCTTCAAAACGGATGTAATCATACATGACTTCACTGAAGGTTGATGCATGCCTAGCCTGTGTTAGAAACACCTTGTTACTTCCTTGAACTAGCTTACTCCCTGATACCCCAACGCTGTACAAATGGTACAGACCGTGGATTCCATGTCTCGCTAGAGCATTGTCCCTGCCTATTAATCCCGTTGTAAAGAGTGGAGTTGAGTTCGCATCATTGAAACGTACCTTTCATTAACATTTAGTAAAGAGTTACTAGCAACGAAAATAGCATATGCTGAAAAAATTTAGAAAAAGAATTGGACTGATTCATGTCCATCAATGTAACCAATGCATATTGCTATCTAGATTATTTCTTAAAAATTGAGTTTTATTGCCATATAGACAATTTTATTTGAAGATCTATTAATACATGATTGAGATTTAATGAAGACCTTAAAGTTTCATTAGGAGCTATAAAGATGGGTCAATTGCGTTAGACCTTATAACATATGTGCTCCGTTGCAAAGTCCCTCTTAACCTTTCGAAATATGTGACTTGCCTGTAGCGTATACTAAAGTGTGTGGATCGCCCCTTAATGTCAAATCTAATGGATCAAAATACAAACACATTCAAAATGAACGGTTGATCAAGTACTTAGGGGGTAAATTCACACATTTTTAAATAAGTTAGGGGGAAATTCCCACATTTAAATAGGTTGGAGGACACTTTGCTAAAGACAGTATTAATTAGGGAGTTTAACGCAATTGAGCCTCTAAAGACTTCTCAAGTTATAGTCCATGCCTATTTTACATTAATACATTAGAGATGAAGGTTTTGAACAATCAAAATCTATACACACACACACACACACATATATATATATATATATATATATATATATATATATATATATATATATATATACATGTAGAATGATCACTATTTGTCGGCTCAGAAAATAGATTGGAATAAAAGGAAGGTCCATACTTGCAATTCTGCTGCAGTAGCTGATGCGAGAGCCAACTGAAGAGTGTAATTTGCTGCTTTGTTAACACTTCTAAGGTCAAACAAAATTTGCCATGTTGTTGCCTCAAACGTGTTATTTCCCACCTCCCTGAATTGCAACAATAGTTAACGTTTCTTTTCATACTTTATGTCGCTTGGCAGTAGTCGATCGGGTGATAGTAAATTATAAATTAATAAAAATAATAGTTCTTTTTTTTAGGATTCTGATAAAAAAAAATTAAAATACTAACCTGACAACATGTGAAAAAAACCAGTCTTTTTTATAGTCACTACTACCAATGGTGAAAACTATATCATTTTTGGGGTACAAGTCCTTGTAGCGGCTCCAAAGTCCATACTGTCTGAACCTAGAAATAATAAAATAAGAAGTTAAACATAATTAAGTCACGCACTAGTTATTATGTTAAAGTTGAATTCGAGAGATGAAAATTAATTGGAAGATTTGTATCAAACTTTTCAACGGGTGCAGTGTATGGATGAATCTTGAATGATGGACTTATATCTGGAATGAAAAACTCAGCAGCTGTGCGATCAGGAACTCCAATCTCCCAAATTGTTGCACCGCTTCTCGGAGGATTGAAAACCACATCACTTGCTTTAACAGTAGATCCTTCATTATTAAATGTTGTATTAATTATACGTCAAATTCATAACAAAATGGCAATTATAAAAAAAGTTATAACATAATGGTGAATTTACAACTTTTGATAGAAAATGTCACATCCTTTAATTTGCTGATATAGTTCCACCTGTGAATGGTTGGGTTACCTTCTGATGAGTGGGGGACACATGCATGTGAGGAAAGTCTGTAGTGCCTCATGAGGTGTGGGGCTCACGTGCAATGTGGGGAAGGCTGTGCTATCTCATGAGGCACCCCAGACATTCCTAGGTGGGACTATATCAGCAAATTATTCAAAATTTTCAAAAGGCTTTTTTCAAACTTGGAAATTTATAAAATTAAGATTGAGATACATTATACTTGTATTCAATAAATAATAAAGTAAAAGATATGAGAATAACAAAAAGAAAACGTAATTTCGTATTTATTAATTTGAAATAGAAATAATAAGTGAAAATGTTAAAGTAAATTTTGGTTTTTAAACTTAAAACTAAAGTATAAAAATAGTTTTTTCTTTTAGGCTAGAGATATCAACCTAAAATTGCCCCTGTGATTTCAAAAACATGCACAAAACCCCTTGTGATTTGTAATTTGTTTAGAACCCTCATATGGTTTCAAAAGTTCTGCATAAAATCCCATCCGTTTAGCTTTGTGTAACTCCATTAGTTTTATATTAAGTGACTAAATTTCCCATACTTCATTATTTATAATTTATATTGTTTAAAAATTTTAAAATATTTTATTTTACAAAAATCAAACAGAACTTTTTTTTTCTTTATAAGAGAAATTAAAAATAATTATATATGTTATTTTTGTAATAAATAAATTAAAATATGGTAGGGTTTTCAAACCACTGGAGAGTTTTGTGCAAGTTTTCAAATCACAAGGAGGTTTTATGTTAAAAGGATAAAATTGACTATTTAAAGAAAAAAAAAAGTACGTAAAAATTAAGTATTCTCACTTATAGAGCGATTGTAGACCACAGTCTAACGAAGTTTAATGAAAAGAGGATTCCGTGCTGGTTTTTGAAATCACAGGGTGTTATATGCAGTTTTCCCTTTAGGTTTTGATGTTAACTTTAGCTTCTTTTCCAAAAACTCTTCGAACTATATCTAGATGCTTTAAAATGATATTGTACAAACTTTATAAAATATCACACCTATTTCGTCTAAACCTTGACAAAATATATCAAGGACACTTTGTAATGTATACTATTACATGACACCCATGAAACTTTGATTGACCAAAGAGAAAAGTTGAAGTTCATTAGAGAAGATCATACTAATATCAACAAATGCTATCCATATTTTAAGATTGATTACTTTCACGGGATGCCATTATATTTTTTCAAACCTGAAGTTTTCTGTAATTGAAGTGTAATCATCCCTAAAACATATTGTATTTAGAAGGTAAAAACTCGGAGCAAAACCTGGGGCGATGGTTATGTCTGTAGCATGTTTGTACTCCCCTATTGTCCCAGGGACCCACGCAAATAAGCTGTAAGTTCCAGGCAACACGTTTTTGATGAAGAAGTTCCCATTGGGGTCTGTTTGTGTCCAAAATTGATAACCCTAATTAGGACAAAATACAAGTTTTATGTAAGCTAGCTGCATTGTTCGTGAATCAATTGACAATCAAACCACTGAAACATGGTGGCATTTTCAAGCCTACAATGTCTCATGATAATAAAAGAAAAACAAGCCCATGACCAAATAATTTTAAGGGTAAAATATGAAAAAATTAAATAAAAGTATCACTTTATCTAGGAGTATTTTGTACATCTTGATAAATTAAGGAACAAAAGTAATTAACCTTGCTTTCTGTTTGCCACGATCCAGCTTCCCCAGGAGGTGCTAATCCGACGTAGGCTGAGACTCCCGTCGCTGCTTGCTTTTTAGCCAAGCTATAAATAGAAAGCAGTGTTAAATTATTGTTCCGTGGTGTACCATAAGAAAATGGAATTAACTGCAAAACGTAGTATTTGGCGGAAAAGTCAAATAATGGACAATGTTTGAAGAGTTGAAATTTTCTAATTTATGTAATGCATAACAATGATTCATTCGGTTAATTGTTTAGGTCCTATAATATAATAAATAAAATTATTAATTATTACATTAAAATTAGACGTCCTTGTTGATCGAGGTCATGACCAACTAGATATGTAATTGTCAAATACATTTTTTCGAACAGGGAGAGTTTAATATACATACACTTTGTGTGGAATAATCGAATACAAAGTCTTTGTTTAATTTTAATTAATGTTGCCCAATCGTCAAGAGCAAAACTCCACAAAAAAAGTCTTTATTCGTTTAATTATGCCACCACGCGCGTCTCTCAAATTTGATTGAAGGCATAATTAGAGATGAAATGATATAATTGCATGCAGGTATACTAATTTGTAAAGTACGAACCTGTCATGAACAAGTAATTGACCTGTTACAGCTCCCCTTTGGTCCGATTTTAAGAAATCCGAAGAAAGTGGAAAACTATAGGGCCAAATAGATACTTCCTTCTCCATCTGAGTGATTATATATAGAAAAGTTAATACGTTTTCAAAATTCTAAAAGTTACTCAATTTTGGCAGTTATATGTAATACTTATATATATACACCACGTAAAATATATTCCTTAAAAAAACTTAGATTGGAAGTACGATTAAAAAAGTGTGCATGGTACCCGTTTCTTGGCATCATTCCAGAGAATAGAAGGATTGGTCTTTGCCGCATCATCAGAGTTCAAATAAACGTAGACCGGGCCTAGAACCTTCTTCCAATACTCACCACTCCCAAATTTAAGAGCTAGATCCTTTCCAGCATAATGTGTGCTAAAAAACATCTTTGCATAGACAAAATAAACATGAGTAACAAATAACAATTAATCAAAAATTAAATAGCATTAAAAGTTATGATATTTAGCTATGTATCTGTTTAATTTTTATCAATGAAGACCATCTGCAGCTTTTATTGTAGTTCTAATTTCATTGTTAGGCATGCAGGATTTAGTAGGATCAAGTTCTTGACTTCTTTTAAGAAAAAATATAGAAGTAAAAACAAGGATAACTGCGATATTGACCCCTTCACTCTAGGTTATTGTAAATATAGCCCCTAATTATTCTTTATAGCTAGCAAATATTATCATTTATTGCAGTACCTATTTTGTAATTTTCATTTGAAAATCAAATTCACCACTTGGAAGATTAGGGAGGAGTAGTCTAAGACGTGCTTAATTAGTTGGTGAGTAAAAGCAACTTACATAATAAATTAAAATCTAAAATTAAAGAAAAAGAAACAATTTCTACTAGTTAGTCAAAATAAAATTGCAACTTAAATGATAAGAATTAAAAATGAAGAAAAACAGAATTAAGCTGCATACGTGAAGATAAGTAGATTATTTTGGCACTTCGGGTTATACTCTATAGAAACATTATGGCCCAACTTGAATGTAGTTTCACTTATTTAGTTTTCTCAATTTTTATTTGGATGTTTTGAAGATTATCTTGAAAAACGTTCAAAACATTTGTTATATAATTTGAATGTAATTTTAAAATAGTTTAGTGTAAATAAAAAAATTAAAATATGATTTGAATGTAGTTTGAGTGTTATAGTTTTAGGGAGAAAAATAGGTATATAGACATTAAATCAATTTAGGTAGAAGTGTGTAGAAATAATATAATAATCAATAATCATTGTTTGATGACTAAAAATACATGACATGGTTGTTTGATGAGTGAAATAAAGATTTATTAATTGAGAAAAATAGGTTATAGTCATTAAATCAATAGTAGGTAGGGTTTGAACAATTTCATTAATTGGGCCAAAAAATCCTCTCAAAATTGAAATTTCAAAATTGAAATTCCTAAATTGGTTCCAAATTAAATTAAATCCATAAAACTTGGAAACTTTGGGCGAAAATAGATCCAAACATGCCTATATATATATATATAAAATTCATTGTTTTATAAAATTCATACATAGTAAATTTATTTAATTGGTAGCAAGAGATTCTTACAGAAAGCATAGTCGGCCCGACGTGAGAAGTAAGATCTTGTTTAAGTGGTCCACCATTACGAAATTCATTGCTAGGAGTTATCATCCAAATACCTACTGACGGATCTGTGCTTACCCATCCATGGACCTTGTTGTCTTTGTTATCACACGAGTATAAGTATTTATCATCCACCTATACATAAATTTTATATATGTCATATATGTTAAATATATACGCGCTAACTAATGCCACGTGACAAATGTTAGACTATATAAATAGATTAAACGTGCTCCCGAAAAATATAATTGTAGTAGTAATACCTTAACTTACATTTATTTGCACAAATAACGTTAGCTTGTGTTTAATGAGTTCAAATTTTAACATAAAAATTACCTCCCCTTTCAGTTCTGGATTAGTTGGTCTAGTTAATAGAACGGCTTCTGGATAATCTAGGACCTGGCCTCTGATACGATCTTGGGGCATTGGCATAACCCTTTGCCTCTCATCTGACATAGCCATGTAATGGAACCTACACAAAACAAACATATAGACACCATTTGTCAAAGCTAGAAGTTAAGAGATTAATGGAAATTAACTTCATTACTATGGTGACAACTTTTGTTCCTCGAAAAATAATGAAAAAGTTTAAAGGATATTGACATATATTTGATTTAGATACATCATACTTGTTTTGTTGAAGCTTGAAGACAATTCTTCCTTCTGGCATGTCATAAACAGGCCATTCTTTTAAACGCTCGAGAACGGTATAAGTATAGAACCCCGGGGAATCACGCAGCATCACGAATCTGATTAAGTAGTCATTTTACGTGTTAATGTAATTAATATTAGATTTATGACAAGATAAAAAAAACTTTACCTTTTATCGACATTTAGAGGAACTTTTGCGCTACCAACTGTCCAGTTGGTGGTAAAAGAAATCTCTGTTTGATCACTATTTTGCACTATAACCTTGTAACTTGTTCCTAGTAACCTGCAGAACATACAAGATCGACTAATCGTACAACTATATATATGTCATTTATTTTATATATGTATTGCGGACATGAATACTTACTTGTCCATGATAATTGGACCTCCTGGTTTGTTCCAAATAACATCCCAATACCTATTAATACACAAATCATGTCAAAGTTTTCGTGCTTGATTAGGAAATTCTAAATAATTAAATTAGAAGCATATATAAATATGCAGGAGTCCTGATTTATCAACAAATAAATCACCAAGAAAACAAAAACAACATGAATTGAAATTGTTTACCCTCTATTATCTTCTTTATTTTGCTTTTCAAGCAAATTGTCACTCCCTTTATATGTTATATTAGTGACAAGACCCCCTGGTGTTGTCAAAGTGACGCTCACAATGCCGTTATTCATTACAACCTGTGAAGAATGTTTAGAGACTATTTCAACATGTAAGAAATTACAATAAAGCTAGAGTCACACTCTTTTGCAATTTACAAATAATTGATCATTACTATTTTGTACGATAGTCAACGTTTAGCCCGATGTCATCAAATGTGTTGGCCTTTATTGAAATATAAAACGATTGAAATAACCACTCAATAAAAATTTAACAGAAATTAAATCTCTTATTAATTAATAACCTGAACATAAAAGGCCAAAAAAGAGGGTAATTTAATACTTTTTAGGTAGAGTTTGATAATACTTAGGTGATGGAAAATGCACTTTATATACTTCCATTTGTTTTTAGCACATTTTGCACAACATCCAACTATCAAATAGATTATTCTTGTTAATTATTGGTGTACCTTAATCGTCAGTGAAATAAAATAATCAATTTTGTTTTCTTAGGCTAAAGCAATCAGACCAACACCAAACCTTCCAAGGCAATGCGCACATGGCTCAGTAAAAAAGATTATTCATATTTCTCGTTGTCAAGAATGGTGCCTTAACAACGAGATGTGGAAATATGACAACAACACCAATAAAACTTATCAGTTGTAATTTTACGTGTTGATCATTTTGTTGAAGCAAATATACGCCAGAAGCAGACGATTCATTGTCAGCCTGAACGTTGTGATCTCCAAGCCACGTATCTCTGCAAATTAACAGCATGGTGTAGATTCATCAAAAGAAAAAACAGTATGGTATAGAATTGAATATAGTTAGTGACTAAGATAATAATCAGAATGAGAGACAAGTTAAAAAGTAAAAATGTAATTTTTGTAATTAGTAACTCCCCTGTTATCTGATAAATTGCCACCTGATGCAACTAGTTATTTCCATTGATTTATTGATAACTTGATAATGTAGATGATTGTGTAATTAGCGAGTACCATTACATTAACCCATTAGAAAAGGTTAACTTCTTCGAGTCAAGTCTAGATATAACTCGTTGAAATACTGACCGATTTATTCGTTTAGTATATTTAAACAATGTGATAAAATGTTTTTTCATCATATATTTAGTTAACAATTAACCTTTATCCTGCTAATTTTTAAAAACCAAAGAGTTTATCAAGTAGACTTGTATTGTGAACTCACCCTTGAAGACCCTGAGAGATCGCAACTAAAGCCAAGAATTGCAAAACAACTTGCAGCCAACAAATAGTTAAGTAGCAAGGGTGCCCCATCCGGAACATCTCGATTCTTGCACTGTGTCGAGATATATATTTGGTGATTATGTATACGTTGATTGGTTATTTCTTCAAATAAAATAAACCAACGCGAGTAGAGATTGTATATATATAGATTGCTTCATATTTTCAAACTTTGTTGTGCATTAAATATAGTGAGGAAATGCAGGGGAATCACCTAAAACCCGTCGTAGTTTCGAAAACCTACACAAAGTCTCTTGTTTGTTAATTGTCTAAAACTCTCATGTCGTTTCAAAAACTTTGCACAATAGTCTCTTTTGATGAAAATACAAGGGGGGTTTGTGCAAAATTTTATAAAACATTTTATTCAGAGTTTTTGAAACTATAAGGGGTTTTCAGATAATTATTAAACTACAAGAGGATTTTGTGTAGATTTTTTAAATCACAGTGGTGTTTATGCATTTTCCTAGAAAAGGCAACATAATCAATCAATATTATTGTCCAAGGTATCTTATAAGAATTTTTTTTTGCTGTCCCATCATATTATGTGGCAAATTTGGGTTATGCTGGGTATACAAATATGAAAAGTGGATTTTCCTAGTGAAAATATGGGCAAAATTGAATTGAACTTGGTAATAAATGAGAGGAGAAGGTAGGTTGTGTTTCATACGTCTCTCCTCAGATTTTTTAGTTTGTTTCACCTAATTTCCCTCTTCTTTGAAGATTTTCATTTACCTGACTGTTGACTATTAGTAACAGTTAGTTTTAAGATTAATTTCGTCAAATCATAGGTGGCCAATAGATAAAATAAATGGGTTCCATAGAAGAAACGTTCTGCTGCTCCAAGAAGCACACTACACAAAAACAGGGTTTTAGAAACGGTTCTACCGTTTGATTAATAGAAACGGGCCGGCCATTTGTAAAGGTCGTTTGTAAAACGACTGTAGCTAATGAATTCTAGAGACGGGAAAACGTTCCCGTCTCTACTATAACAAACGTCAGGCCCGTTTGTTAAAAAAAAAAAAACTATTACAAACAGGCCTTCCGTTTGTAAAAATGGACAATTTTTACACACGGGCGGGCCCGTTCGTAAAGATTGTCCATTTTTACAAACGGGAGGCCCATTTCTACAAATGAAAATACCTAAACTACCCCTGAACTATTTAAAAAAAAAAAGGGCAGCCCGGCCAGTGAAAAAAAGTAAAAAATAATATTAAGGAGTATTAAAAACGGGAGGCCCGTTTCTAATACTCTCGAAGTATTAGAAACGGCCGACCCGTTTCTAGTACTTTCGAAATATTAGAAACGGGCCGCCCGTTTCTTTTACTTTTCGAATTTTTATTTTTTTTAGCACTATTAGAAACGGGGTTCCCGTTTCTAATACTATTTTAAAAAAAAATATTGGCAGAAAATCTGCCAATAATAATTTATTATTTAATGTCAAATTTGGCAATAAATTGTGTCCATGTTATAGTCAATTACTTAATTACCTACATCATTTGTTTAATAACAATTATAATTAGTATAAGTTAGATATGAGTGTTAATTATGATATATTATAATAATGTAAATATTTTTAACAATTTAAAAAACTTATTTAGAATAAAGGAAGAGGAGATAATTTGTAAATATTTAAAAAGAATGTAAAGGAAAAGAGAGAATTTGATAGAGAGTTGTGTATATGAATGAGTTGAATGTTTGAGAAAATGAAGAGGGGAGGAGTATTTATAGGGGGGGGGGGGGGGGGGGGGGGGGGGAGTGAAAGTATTAGAAACAGGAGAGCCATTTCTAAATGTTTTTCAAAATTTTCAAAATCCCGCCTAAACATTTAGAAACAGCAAGCCCGTTTCTAAAAGTTTTTTAAAATTTTTAAAATCCCCGTTTTGAAAGGTATTTTTAAAATTTTTTGAGAGTCTTTAGAAACGGCTTGCCCATTTCTAAAGACTCTCAAAAAATTCAAAAATACCTTTAGAAACGGGGAATCCGTTTCTAAAGGTTTTAAAACCGGTTTGCCCATTTGTAAAACCACGCGGGCCGTTTCTGAAACTCCGAAATCTTATAGAAATGGGGAAGTCGTTTCTAAAAATCCCATTTCCTATCTATAAATACCGTATCCAACCTCTCACTCACTCAATCCATGTTATTTGTTCATGTGCGTTTCAAAAATGCTATATAGTTCATAATTATTATTATCCTTTTTAATTATGATTTTTTTATGTAATCATGTCCAAATTATTGAATTTAATATTTTTACGCTTAGATCAAAATCACACTGTCACTGCCTTAAAGACTTGCTGAATCGATTTACCTACATCACCTCTAAATTGCCCATTGAAGGTATGTTGTATTTTTGACCGCAAATTAGATTAGTTTATTTAGTTTTGGAGCATCTATATATAAGTGCAATGTATTCACATGAACATAGAAGTTGGATGTATGATATGAAACTCGATAATGGTGACTTGAAACTGCAGTTCACATATGGTGTTCAAAAATTTCTGTACTTTGCTTTATGTCAAGTAGATTATGTTGATCTGCGCAATTGTCCTAGGTGTCCTTGTAGCAAATGCGACAATAGAAAGTTTTTGCACCCCGATCAAATTTCAGTTCACTTATGTAAATGGGGATTTGTCCCTCAGTACTATACGTGGGTAGCCCATGGTGAAACTAGTCCTGTTTTTTATCCGTCGACGTCTGGGGTAGGACAGACCTCAGTCGAACCCATGTTAGAGGATAAAAAGTGTGAAGAACAAAATCCCTTTAGTGAATTGGTATATGATGCATATCAAGTTGATAGAGATTCAACTGAAGAGGAACCGAATGATGAGGCTAAGGAGTTCTATGAATTGTTAAGGCAATCAGAGATGCGATTGCAAAGTGATAAAAATAAACCTGTGTTACAGTGGGTGCCATAATTTCTTTGGATCCATAATGTTTATAATATTCTCGAAAAGGCGTGCACTAGATTTTTAGAACTGTCCAAAGATGGCCTTAGTCGGGAAGATGAGAGTCGGTTGTCCAATAACGTATACGGGTTGAAAAAGATGATGGTTGGTCTGAGTCTAGGGTACAAGACTTATGATGTTTGTATAAACAATTGTTTTTTGTACTATGGAGATTTTGAAAACAGCGAATATACTAAATGTCCTAAATGCAGCGAGGCGAGGTATGCTCTCGGTAAAAATAAACCAATCGGGCGTAAGAAGTTGTGGTACTTTCCTATAATACCTCGCCTACAACGACTGTACATGTCTGCGACCACTGCTAAGCATATGACTTGGCATTTGAAATGCAGTGGTTCGGGTGATGAAATGATTCATCCAGCATGAGGAGAAGCCTGGAAACACTTTGACAGGGTACATCCAGAGTTTGCGGCTGAACCTCGGAACATTCGACTTGGACTATGTAGCGATGGATTTTCTCCATTTGGTAGTTCATTAGTTCCGTATTCTTGCTGGCCCGTGTTCGTTACGCCTTATAATCTACCTCCAGATCTTTGCATCGTCAAGAGTATATCTTTTTGAGTTTGATTATATCAGGACCAAAAAGTCCAGGGAAGAACATTAATGTGTTGCTTTGCCCATTAGTTGATGACTTGAGGAAGTTATGAGAAACTGGTGTGGACACGTATGATAGGTATATGAAGCAGAATTTCATATTAAGGGTCATACTAATGTGGACAATCACTGATTATCCAGCATACGCCATGTTGTCGCAGTGGAGCACTGCAGGCCGATTCTCTTGTCCATATTGCATGGAAAATACACAAGCCTTCCAGTTGAAGCATGGGAGAAAGACGTGTTTCTTTGACTGCCATCGCCGATTTCTACCGCCAGATCATGTTTGGAGGAGAAACAGAAAAGATTTCCTGAAGGGAAAACAAGAATTTAGTGAACCCGCTCCGAGGAGATCAGGTACTGAGATGGGAGCTATTATTGATGATCTCCCAGAAGACATAGATCCTAGATATCACATTGCGGGTTATGGGGTATCGCATAATTGGTCTGGTAGAAGCATTTTCTGGGAACTTCCGTATTGGAAAACTAACTTAATTCGACATAACCTTGATGTCATGCACTACAAGAAGAATTTTTTCGACAATATCAAAAACACTGTTATGGATGACACCGATGAGTCGAAGGATGACTTTAATGCAAGACGAGACCTAGAAATCGTGACCAGGCGAAAGGAGTTGTTCTTGAAGGAAAGTGCTGATGGAAAGGTATATAAGCAGAAGGCAACCTATTGTCTCAACAGAGATCAGAAAAGGCTAGTTCTTGAGTGGTTGAAGGGTCTTCGTTTTTCAGATGGGTACGCTTCTAACATTTCTAGATGTGTCCAGATGTCACAACTCAAGCCTACCCAAATGAAGAGCCACGACTGTCACGTGTTCATGCAGCGGTTGATACCGATTGCATTTCGAGATTTTCTCCCTGATGTTGTTTGGGGCCCACTTGCTGAAATAAGTCTATTCTTCAAAACTCTATGTTCGGCTGAGATCAGAAGGTCAGATATGGAAAAACTAGAGATCTCGATAGTAGAGACCATGTGCAAGTTGGAGAAGATATTTCCACTAGCGTTTTTTGACTCCATGGAGCACTTAGCCATTCACCTACCATACGAGGCGAAAGTGGGAGGTCCTGTGCAGTATCGATGGATGTATCCATTTGAAAGGTAATGTTTTTCATTGTTAATAAGTGAATTAAATAGTAGATTGTTATTTGTGTACTGACTCCTACTTTTTAATTGATGTGTAGGCGAATGTACGACTTGAAAAGATCAGTAGGCAATAAAGCACATGTAGAGGGATCCATATGCCAAGTGTTTTTGCTGTCTGAAATGACGAATTCGTCTCACTCTTTTTCGGTTCTAGAGTCGAAACTAGCACACTCGGCTGAAAAGTAGCGAGACTGCACTGATTAGCGATTACACTGGATAGCTTGGAATCTTCCATAAACAAGGCAAACCAATAGGGTCTGTCCAGCGGAGCCGGTACCTCACCGAATCGAAATACAATCTGATCGAGTTATACACGATCTTAAACTGTCCAGAAGTCGACGGATGGGTCACGTAAGTGGCAAAACTATTATATTAATTAATTACGTTTCGTACAGTTCACAATTATACAAATACACATCTTTTAAAACTTCGTGATTCGTTATCTGCAGATTGTTTCAACAGCTAACGTGTCAGGGCCTTAACGACCAAGAAACGCAAAGTAAACGTAATGCGGAGTTCGTTGGATGGTTCAAGAACACCGTGGCATCCGGATATCATGAGGTTGACCCCCGGCTTCATGCTTTGGTTCGGGGCCCATCTGCAATGGCAAAGACATACAAGGGGTACAAAGTCAATGGGTTTAGATTTCTCACAGAATCTCACAGTATCGGAAATACCACAATGAACAGTGGCGTGTGTGTCATGGGAAATCTGGGTGCACCTGAGGACACAAATTTCTACGGCATGATCTAGGACATATTGGAAGTAGACTACTCGGACGCCGGATTGCAACAGACTATTGTGTATTTCGAGTGTGATTGGTCCTTTCAATGCTCGTTATCGGCTGGTAAACATCAATCCACGTTCGTGACTGCAAACCAATGAACCTTTTATATTTGCAAATCAGTCTCAACAGGTCTACTATACACCATATCCATCAGCTGCACATTTCGTAGCTCGTAGGGGATGGTGGGCCGTGTGTACTACTCGAGCCAGATATGTCATCGACACTACTTCGTTGCACGTCGAGGGCGAGAGTGAAAATGAAGTTACCACTGTCGAGACCGAAATTCTACAAGATGCCGAATCCACTCGAGTACTCGACAATCCTGATTACGGCTACAACTACAACGAAGTAGTGGCTCTTGCTGATACAGAGATACAACTAGTTGAGCCAGTTGATAACCAAGACTCCGATGAGGATCTATAGTAGTTGCTAATTTTTACTACTTGTAACCATTTCCATTTTGGCATGATCCATGATATAATGAAATTGAGTTTTTGACTTTTATTAAGATTTTTCAATTTCCTATAAAGTATTAGGCAAAATCTATAAGCTTTTTTGGCTTTCATTCAACGTCGAAGATATGGAAAAATTCATTAACGTTCATTAAAGATTCAATTTACAAAATGAAACACCATAAATATTCAGTCGCACAAAAGTCATTAAAGTAGTCATAGTTAATTACATTCCCAAAAGAAACATATAAAAAAAAAAAAAAACACAATAAAAACAACTAAGTAGATCCTCAGTCAGCCCTACTCCTCACCATCCACCCAAAACTCCTCCCCATCGGGGTCATCCTCATCGAACTCGCCACCGCCATCCTGTGCCACGAGGTCGTCATCCACGTGCCTATGACGAGGATCCATGACGGGACGTCCGTCAGGCCCAAACCTCACATTCAACCCTAACTCCGCAGCCAACACTCTAGCACGCGCCGTTCCATCGGCGCCTTCTACCTGGTTGAAACACTCATATAGGTAGTCGATACTAATGTTGTCGTCTCCTTGATCGGCACCCATATCGACTATAGGTCCACGTCCGGCTGATGTGGATGGCTGGGTAGAAGGCCCGGGGCAAATGGGTCCGACTGAGTAGAAGGCCCAGCGGCGTGTGCACTACCGGGCCGAGTAGAAGGTCCTGGGGCAAATGGGTTCGGCGTCTGCTGGGTCTGTGCCCGAATGGCTGCAATCTCCTGTGTCAGCTGATATATCTGCTGCTGCATCGAGATAAACTGAGACTGGAAGGCGGTAGCCGAGACACGAGCCCTCCTCGGCCGCCGCGTGGTCCGGACCCCAACAGCTTCCAGATTCAAGGAGTTCTCTATGTCCTTGATCCTGCCCTTGTAGGGCCCACCAACTGCTTTAGCCCATGTCGGGTAGTCGAACGGTGGCCATGTGGTGCGATCAGGACCGTAGATTTTGGTACAATCCTCGACGTACCTGTGTAAACAAAAGCTAGAGTTAGCATATACAGTTACATTAAGACTATCGAAGTTAAAAAGTACAAAAAAGAAACTCACGAATATAACCCTGTTGTCGTCGTTGATAAACTGCCTAGTCCCATCAGGCAACGTCATGGTCCTCGTGTCGAGCCACATCTCGAGGTACGACACTTCCTTCGTCGGGTCCACAGCTTTCTGGAAATTGAACACATGTCAAAATATTTAACCAAATCGACTTAAAAAGCACCAAATTACTTTTTGACAACTAAATTTCCTAACTAATTACCTTCCTGGCGTGATGGTCCTGCGTGCTGATAGACCCCCCCCCGATAGTTGCATTTCTGCCCCTTCAGCTTGTTGGCCTTATTCCGGGCACACTTCCTCTTGTGCTCCTTCTGATCCCAAAGGTGAATGTAGTGTTGAAGAAGTCGCTCAGGAATCCAACAGGGGTTATCCCTCCATTTCGGATCGTCCTTTCTTTTGAAGTAACAGGACTTCGCCCGTGAGATCTCGGTAGACATCCGACGGTGTGCCCACCACTCAAACCCATCGTAGATCGTATCCGTCTGCACCGGATCCCACTGATAAATGGACTGCATAAAGAACAATGATTACAGGAATTATATATCCACAAAAATTTCTAAGACTTGTATTCGTATTACTATATGAAAAACAAAAGATAACACTGACCTCAAAATGCCTCCAGAACTCTAATCTGATGTCCTCGAGAATCTCCTCGTACATGGGCCACGGGAACGTCAATCCCATCTTCACCGTCCTACCGATAGTGTGTACGATCCGCTGCTGATCGCTCCAATCCCCCAGCTCATCCCTCCATATCCAAATTCGGTCCTCTGGCCGAGCGGCAGGCTGATCAGCAACGGCCATACCACGTACAGCTCGACTAGGCCCAACTACATCCTCGGGGCGCACCCGAGCGGACGGGCCTACGTGATCAGGGCCCGCTGCACCTCGGTCTGACTGAGCTGTCGGACCTGCATGGACCACGTCTGCCCCCGGTGCTACTGGTGGCGGTCCCTGCTGCCCGTGAGATATACGAGAACCTACAAGTGTCCCGATCGATCCGCCATGCGAGCCAACAGGGGATGGGACACCTGAACTCCGCGGTCTGGGGGGCACTCTCCCAAACGGTGCAGTACTCGGAGGCCCTGCATTCAAATTGGGTTTTGCAAGAGGTGGAGGGGTAGACCCGGTCGGCGTCCGGTATCGAGAAGTAGCCCCTGATGAGGCCGAGCATGTGCCCTGATCAGCAGCAGGCGACACATGACTAAGTGGTGGTGGTGGCGGCGCTGCTCCTCGAGTACACGGGCCACGCTGAACACTCGGCCTCGGGGCACTGGCAACTGCGAGTGGCACGTGGGCAGGTGGTGCTGGAGCTGATCGTCTGGTCCGCCGGCCACCCTGAACGGCCGGTACAAGTGCATCATCCTGGCTATCAGTGTAGGCTGGGATCTACGGGTCACAGCTTTACGCTTCGTCGACCCAACACGATAATCAACAGGTCTCTGTTCATCTGCCATCTGTAAACGTCATATACCAAACATCAATTACAAGCACAAGTTCCAAGAAATCGTATATGTAACTCATAACACAGAACTATAAAAAAATAAACGCCACTTCACAATTTCTATCCGAAAATCGCTCTATCGTCAAACCAATCGACTAATTACATTACAATATATATATATATATATATATATATATATATATATATATATATATATATATATATATATATATATATATATATATATATATATATATACCGAGCATACAATAATTAACAATAGATATAACACAATCTCAACGATAATTTAATTATAAATAATTAACATTTTGACGAGCCTAATTAACCGATGAAATATCACAAAAACTCAATAAAGAAATGCTAAAATCCATAAAACCGTAATTAACGTAATATAATCGGTGAAAATAAACATACCCAACGTAAATCACAATCTAAACCATAAATTACATGTAATTAACATTAAGAATCCAAATTAACCGGTGAAATATCACAAAAACTCGATAATTACATGCTATACTTCATAAAAACGTAAATAACGTAATACAATTGGTAAAAACTAGCATAACCAACGTAAATCACAATCTAAACCATAAATTACAAAGAAAAACTAGGTAAAATCCTAATTAACCGATGAAATAACACAAAAACACGATAAATACATGCTAAAAGCGATAAAAACGTAAATAACGTAATTTAATTGGTGATAAACACGTACCGTACGATTTCTACGGAAGAGGACCGAGATTTCTAGAGAGAAGAGGGAGAAGTTTTGAGAGAGAGGTGAAAATCGCCAAAAATGGCGATAGAAACGGGGCAGACCCGTTTTTATTCACGGGTTATTAGAAACGGGCCGCCCGTTTCTAATAACCCTATTAGAAACGGACCGTCCGTTTCTAATAATTTATTAGAAACGGGCGGTCCGTTTCTAATAATTACTAGAAATGGGTCGCCCGTTTCTAGTAATTAACGGGCTTTCGAAACGGGCCTGCCCGTTTCTAAAGCCCGGGGCACCAAAATGGTTTTTATTTTGGCACCGAAAATATGCTTAATCAGGCTTTAGAAACGGAACGCCCGTTTCTAAAGCCTAATCTTCCTATTACTAGAAACGGGCAGCCTGTTTCTAGTAATAGGACATTACTACAAACGAGTTGCCAGTTTGTAGTAATAGTATTACAAGCGGGCAACCCGTTTGTAATACGTTACAAACGGGGCGCCAGTTTGTAATACGTTACAAACGGGGCGCCAGTTTGTAATAATTTGCGATTATTACAAACGGGCGCCCCATTTGTAATAACCGTTTTTGCAAACGGGCTTTTGCCCGTTTGTAAAAAGCCCGTTTCTGCTGGGCTTTTTTCTTGTAGTGGCAAAACCATCGAATACAAAATGGTTTACAAGAGTGCTTCTTATTGAAAAAACAAAAATCTAATGTTCTTATTCCGTTAATCAATTTTTTGGTGAAATCGAAGAAACGTTAGATATAGTTATTTTGTCAATAGACGTGTACATTATTACTAGAATTTAGGGAGTACTCTACTTCATTATGTAAATATTTCATGGCCAAACAATACTATCAGGCAACATTTGGAATAGCTTTCAACAAAACAGTAGTTTTAGGACACTCATAACACTACTAAAAAAAAGACCTTTAGAAACGGGTCACTTGCCCGTTTCTAATGAGTAATAGAAACGGGTAGGCCGTTTGTAATGCTCGTTTCTAATATCTCCGTTTGTAATGACTTTTAGAAACGACTCAGCCGTTTGTAAAAAAAAAATCTTTACAAACGGGCAAGCCGTTTGTAAAGATGCTTGAACACTAGAAACGTCTTGCTCGTTTCTAAAGATTGGTGACCTATAGAAACGGGCACCCCGTTTTTTTTAAAAAAAAATCCAAATTTACCCCTAGACATTTAGAAACGGTCAAGCCGTTTCTAAAAAGATCTAAAAAGAAAATATGAAGAAAAAATACGGGAATAGTTTTGAAAACGGGCAGCCCCTTTCGTAGTATTAGAAACAGGCGGCCCGTCTCTAATATTCTCAAAGTATTAGAGACGGACTGCCCGTCTCTAATACTCTGAAGTTTTTTAGTTTTTTAAATGGTATTAGAAACGGGTAGCCCGTTTCTAATACTATTAAAAAATAATTTAAAAAAATTTATTGGCAGAAAATCTGCCAATAATAATTATTAATTAAGAATATAATTTGGTGTTTAATAGTGTTAGTTTTTCAGTCAATTACTTAATTACTTACATTATTTATTTAATAACAATTATACCATAGTATAAGTTAAATATGAGTGTTAATTATGATATAATACATTTAATGTGAATATTCTTTGAAAATTAAAAAAACTATATCTTTAAACTATATAGTATAAAATAAATATGATTATAAACTTATAATTTAGAGTAGAAATTAAAAGAATATGAGAGAATTTGATAGAGAGATGTGAATATGTATGAGTTTGATGTTTGAGAAAATGAAGAAGATGATGAGTATTTATAGATGAAAGTGAGCCTATTAGAAACAGCTCCCCCGTTTCTAAAAGTTTTCGAACCTTTAGAAACAGCGGTCCCGTTTCTAATAGTATTTTAAAATTTTGAAATCCCGCGAAAACCTTTAGAAACGGGGAAGCCGTTTCTAAAAGTTTTTCAAAAATTTTGAAATTCCGCCAAAACTTAAAAAAGATTACCAAAACCTTTAGAAACGGCTTAAGAAAGGGTTTACGAAATTTTGTGAAAACCAAACGGCTATCCCGTTTCTAAAGGTTTTCACAATTTTTTTTAAAATTATGAATCTAAGTAATTTGGTGCTTATGTAATATTTGTTCAATTAAGTTAAGCTTATTTTAGAAAAGTCAAGATTAGTTATATTTAGTTGATTCTAATTATATATGCAATTAGAATTAGTTAGGAGTTGTCTATCCAAACAAGTTCAATTAGTTTATTAAAATTTAAGATTAATTTTGTCTTATTAGTTCAATTCTAATGTAATGTTGAGTTATGAATTCTATTCTTAATTAATTCAACAAAAATAAAGAGTAGTTTTCCATGTACGAGGTTCTATTCTTACGTAATTAGGAGTTATTCATTCAAATAACATCTACTCATGATAAATATCAAGATTAAATCTAAGTAATCTGGTTCTTATGTAACATTTGTTCAATTAAGTTAAGTTTATTTGAGAAAAGTCAAGATTAGTTATATTTAGTTGATTCTAATTATATATGTAATTAGAATTAGTTAGGAGTTGTCTATCCAAACAAGTTCGATTAATTTATTAAAACTTAAGATTAGTTTTGTCTAATTAGTTCAATTCTAATGTAAGGTTGAGTTATCAATTCTATTCTTAATTAATTCAACAAAAATAAGGAGTATTTTTCCATGTACGGGGTTCTATTCATACGTAATTTTAGAGTTAGTCATTCAAATAACATCTATTCATGATAAAATTCAAGATTAAATCTAAGTAATCTGATTTATATGTAATATCAGTGTTTTAAAAGGCGAAGTCGTTGGGCGGGGCGTTTCAGGTGTTTCGGGGTGGGGCGTAAGCCTCCAGGCGTTGGGGCGTATGCCTCACAAATTTTTGAACTTTACAATTTAAAATAATATAATAATTAAAATAGTAAATAAAAAGTTACAAAAAGGTAAGAAAATAATACTCATGATATTAAATTCATATTCCAACAAATTATTACGGTACAAATTCCTAAAATTACAAAAGGGTTGTGCAGCCAAATTAATACCAACAAAAAGTTTGTAACCCAAATCAACATCTCCAAAATTTATTAGGCGTATAATGCTATACCCATATCTTGTAAAAAAATAAAAAAATAATGCTATACTCATATCCCATAAAAAAAATAATAATAAAAAAAAAGAGCTATACCCATATAGGTCCACTACATTAGAATATAGTTTTCCTTTGACCAAATTGAAAGTAGAGACATTAAATGATTAAATATTATATCTTCTGTTCATCCACCGCTTAAACAACAAATCACAGAATACCATCTCTTTCATTCTAGGGATGGAGAGTAAGAGCAAAAACAACATGGCCATTGTTGATTAAATACTGAGACCACTACTGAAAAATATATTAATTGATATACATTTTAGGTTGTTTACTTCTTCCGTTTTTTTGTTCTTTTTTGCTTTCATTTCCCTCTCTGGTGACGAGTCTTGCCGGTGTCTTGGAGATGATGGCTGTGTGAATCTTGGATTTCTGTGATTTGTGCTCGTATTGCTACGCCCCAGCTGCGGGTGAAGGAGGCGAGCTTTTAACGCCTGGGCGAGCGCCTCGTACGGCAGGGCGTACGCCCAAGCAATTGGACGCCCAATTCACCGGCTTGGGGCAGTTTTGGCATCGCTCCGCCTCTGGAGCGCGCCCGAGGCGCGCCTCGACTACGCTTTTTCAAGCACTGTGTAATATTTTTTCAATCAAGTTAAATTAATAGGAGAAAAGTTAAGATTAGTTATATTTAGTTGATTCTTATATACCTAATTAATTAGAAGTTGTTCATCCAAACAAGTTCAATTAATTTATTAAAATTTAAAATTGATTTTGTTTAATCAGTTCAATTCTAATGTAATATTGAGTTATCACCTCTATTCTTAATTAATTCAACAAAAATAAAGAGTAGTTTTTCATGTACGTAGTTCAATTCTTATGTAATTAGGAGTTATGCACTCAAATAATATCTATTTATAATAAAAATCAAGATTAAATCTAAGTAATTTAGTAATTATGTAATATTTGTTCAATTAAGTTAAAACTAATTTGACAAAAGTCAAGATTAGTTATATTTAGTTTATTCTTATATATGTAATTAATTAGGAGTTTTGCATTCAAACAAGTTCAATTAATTTATTAAAATTTAAGATTAGTTTTGTTGAATTAGTTCAATTCTAATGTAATGTTGAGTTATCAATTCTATTCTTAATTAATTCAACAAAAATAAAGAGTAGTTTTCCATGTACGTAGTTCAATTTTTATGGAATTAGGAGTTATGCATTCAACTAACATCTATTCATAATAAAAATCAAGATTAAATCTAAGTAATCTGGTTCTTATGTAACATCTATTATGGTTTTGCCCTCAACCTGCAGATACTTATAGCTTAGTCTTTCATTTATGAGATATATGCAATGTTGTCCGTATTTTGTGAAATAGTTGTAGTTTAGTCTCTGTTTTGGAAGTTGATTCGAGTTTAGTCTTTCATTTATACAAATAGTTATGGTTTTGCCTTCAATGTGCATATACTTATAGCTTAGTCTTTCATTATTGAGAAATATGCAATGTTGTCCGTATTTTGTGAAATAGTTGCAGTTTAGTCCCTGTTTTGGGAATGGAATCGAGTTTAGTCTTTCGTTTATGCAAATAGTCTTTGATTTATGCAAATAGTTATGGTTTCGCCCTCAATCTGCAGATACTTATCGCTTAGTCTTTCATTTATGAGATATATGCAATGTTGTCCATATTTTGTGAAATAGTTGCAGTTTAGTCCCTGTTTTGGGAATCGAATCGAGTTTAGTCTTTCATTTATGCAAATAGTTATGGATTTGCCCTCAATTTGTAGATATTTATAGTTTTGTGTATAATTAATGATATAATTGCAATGTGGTAACTATTATGTGAACTTATTACACTTTAAGCCCTGTTAGTGAATTAATTGCAAGTTAGTCTGGGCTTTTGTAAAATTATTGGAAATTAGTCCGTGTTTTATGCAAAATGTTTTAATTTAATGTTACCCATTTCTAAAAGTTTCTAAAAATTGCGAACACCTTTAGAAACGGCAAAGCCGTTTCTAAAGGTTTTGTGAAATTCTGAAAGCCGTTTCTAAAGGTTTTGGCAATTTTTCAAAATTGTTCGAAAACGTTTAGCAGAATTTAATAATTTTTGGAAATCTTTTAGAAACGGGAAAGCCGTTTCTAAATGTTTGAAACTTTTAGAAACGGGCCACCCGTTTGTAGTTTTGCCCGTTTGTAAAAGGGCCGTTTGTTAAGCCCATTTTTCTTGTAGTGTAAATTGTATTGCTGCTAGTTTTGTTTTAATCTTTTGCATGAAAATTTTTCAATAATATTTTATTATATATATTTTTTTTAATTTTTTAGAGATTTTATCAAAATCATCTACGCTAACACGAGATAGCTTAATTGCCTAATCAACTTGATTATAAAAGTAACATTTAGTATTTATAGGGAGGCAATTTGTCCATTTTTTAAATAACAAGGGTAATTTGTCTTTTTATTTTTTATAAGGAGGTAGTTTGCCAATTTTGCAGAGCACAAGGGGTAAATTGCAGAAATCTAAATAGATCAATTAGTTGAGAATAATTTAATTCCAATAAACTAAATAAAGCTTAACCTAAAATTTGTAAGGAAACAGAGATGTTGAGGCATGTGATTCATAGTTTTATTGAAATAGATTTGCTCTCTCCACGGTGTTTCAGAATATGTGAGCGTTTGTATCCAAGTTGTTATTGCACGAACAAGATAGCTGAAACAAACTTGAACTATATAATACCTTTACTGCCACAATTGCTGACTTAAAAATAATTTTTTTAACTGCGCAAATAAAATTTTTGCGTGTGAATTTTTTATGCGTAGAAGTCTGAGGAACGTAGACGTTTTCAGTATTTGATGTGGGGTATTTTCGTCTGGATACGTGTCCGCTCTCCAACACTTCACGTCAGACTGCTTTAGTTCCTGCTGGATGCTTAAGCAGCTTTTGAGTTCAGAACCTGCACTCAACACCACACGTAAACTAAGCCGGTGCCTCCTCCGGCGAAGGCACTCCGACGCTCAAGTCAGATAGGTCGGAATTTGAGGTATTGTCGTCAGAGACAATAGCTCGAAATTATAGCTCGAATTATGCCCAAATAGGTCGAATTTAGGCTCAATAGGTCGAAATAGCACACGTCAAAATGGTATTGAGAACCGTGATGAGGAAACTCGAATAGATCGAATTACCCTCAAATTGCTCGAAATACACTCTATATAGATCGAACAAGAGCTATTGCAATATAGCTCGAATTATTGCTCTATAGCTCGAATTCGATGTATATAGCTCGAAATTAAATGCTAGAAAATAAAAACGTACCTTAGAATGAGGCATGGGACCCCCTTATATAGTAATAAGAGTCCTTATTCGTCTAAAAGTGCAATCCAAGTAGAACTATGACTCAAAATAGGTCGAATTAGAGCTATTTTGAGATAGCTCGAATTGGTCTTTCAAATAGGTCGAATTGGGCCTCAAATAGATCGGACTCTAGCCCATATAGCTCGAATTGGGCTTTTGGGCCTTCAAATAGATCTTATTTGAGCCCATATAGCTCGGATTGGGCTTGTATAGCTCGAATCGGGCCTTTTCGGGCCCATATAGATCTCGCTTGGGCTCAATTTGGGCCTACTTGGGCCGATTTCCGAGTTTTGCCTTGAATTGTAATTTTGCATTAAAAAATAATGGTGCTGACGTGGCATAATATATCCCGAAATGCGTTCGTGTATTGGATCGGATATTATGACGTGGCGGTACCGAAATATGGTACATCATGGAGTCCCCCAGTTCGTAAGAGTAATGTGTACAAACATTGGTCATACGAACTAAAAAGAAGTCACATAACCGAGAATCGTGCAACGAGATCGGCGTCGGCATAAAAAACCAAGAATTTGACCAAAAATATCAAAATTCAAAAATAGGTCGAATTTACTATTTTTGGTAACTCGATTTGGTATAGGTCGAATTTATCTTTGAAAAAGACAACTCGAATGCCAAATCTTTTTTCCCTAAAATAGCTCGAGTTTTACGTAAAATAGCTCGAATTTCATATTGGTCGAAATTGCCCTCCAAAAAGATACCTCGAATTTGCCGGAAAAATTTCCTGAAAATAGGTCGAATTTACAAATAGGTTGAATTTAGGGGCATTTTGGTAATTCCCGCATCATTTGGCCTATAAATACCCCACTCCCAGCTTCATTTCCTCATTTCGCGCCCAAGCATTCCTCCAGAGCTCTCGAGAACTAGCTCGAAATTACCAAATTTAGTAAGTGCTGTGAATTAACTCGAAATTGCTCCCAATTTAGTAAGTTTAGCATTATAGCTCGAAAAACCTCCAAATAGCTCGAAAAAAACCCTCAAATAGATCGAAATTTGACAGAATAGCTTGAAAAATCCACCACTACTTATATCCTTCGGTGAGTTTCGGATAGCTCGAAAATATAGCTCGAATTTTCTTAGGAAATTCGAGCTATAACACTTAGAAAATTATAGCTCGAAAATTTTTTTGCGCAGATTTGTTCACGACAGCGCGACTTCGACGTAACCGGTCTCCACGTCGTCCATCACCACCACGATCTCACCAACGGGTCTACTATAACGCACGTAATCCATCACGAGACTCTTCATATCGGAATCCTCGTGAATCAATCACAAGGCGTCCATCATCCCCAAATCATCCTCGGCAACCAGAACCTGCTCGAGTCCGATTACCTAGCGCTCCAAAGCTTTTCGCACCTGTGCAAAGGTCCTACGAGCAAATCCACCCGAACGAAGAAGTTTCTGTAGATCTAGACCCTCGTGCCGGTAATCTTTCAACCTAAACTTCTTTATGACGCGAGTTATTGATCTTGAGTCTTCCAGTAGTAGTAGGGAAAGTAGTTGTGAGTCGTCTAAGTCGTCCAAGGCTAAGGAAAATGCGTCGACTAGCGGCAGTAGTGACGACTCCAGTGATGAGACCTCATCTAGCAATGAGAGAAATAGCAATGATAGGGCATCCGATATGGAGGTAGACGTAGACATCCTAGGAGATGACGAGGATGAACCGAACCCTCTTCCCATTGTGCCTTATTTACCTCTTGCTGATAATGTGCCCATACCTGCCGCAAACTCTCCTGAACAACTTGCTCCGCCCAACTTGATTAATTTTGATCAGTTTCCTTCTCTTCCTTATGATATAGCTTACTATCGTGATACTTACGACATCCCGGATACCTATGAAATTGTCATTCCTAGGCCAGATGATAGGATAAACAACCTGCCCGAAGGATGTGTCACTATATTCAGTAGCTATCTTCATTGTGGGTTACGTTTTCCCATTTTCCCTATTGTCTCAAAAATCATGTCCTCGCTCAATTCCTCTCCTTCACATTTTGCCCCCAACGCATACACACAGATGTATGCTTATGCGATGCTGACCCGCGTGTTTGACCTCCCGTGCTCTGTAGCCGGTTTTTGGCAATTATTTATAGTGAAATTCTGTAACAGAGGTGTAGACGCCGGGTTTTACTATCTCAGCTCGCGAAACAAGCAATGCTTCCTATCTGATCTACAGACGAGCTTCGGGGCTCACTGGAAGAAACAGTGGTTTTTCATCAAGGAATCCAAGCCTCAGGAATTCCGATTCAAGCGGCTTTGGACGAACGCCCGTCCATCGCCGAGACGCCCCGATCCTCCTGTCCTCTATACCCTGAAGGTGATTAAAAACTTGAAAGAACATCAATTTGATGCTTTTGAGTTGACCAACACCCTAGTGTTGCGGGCCGGCGGGTATACTTATCGTGCGGGCGTTGAGCCTTCTGTCTTTGGTATAACATTATGCATGTTCTTGTACTACTTATTCGTTGATTGTATGTCTTCCTTTGTTGTCTTCTAACCTGTGCATTTTGCGATTTTCAGAGCGCATCGTTATGGACAAGACGAAGAAGAGGCTGCCGCTATGAAGCGTGTGGCGCAAATGCTCCTCAATCCTCAGTGCCCATTCCTGAGAAGACCAGTCGTCGTGGTGCGAAGACGGCTGGTACCAGCTCGAGGGGCGGTAGTGCTTCTACTCCTTCCACCGCTGCTGTCTCGACTCGAGGGTCGGGACGTGGTAGGGGTTCTGCTCCGGCCCCTGTGCCTGCTCCAGCTCCAGTGCCTGAGACTGTTCCTTCTCAGTCGACTGCTGAGGCTGCTCCTGGATCACCACTTGGCGGTTCTGAGCCGATCCTTCCGGATGTTTCTCCTTCATCAGCACCTTCGACTGGAAGAGGGCATATTCCCTCCGTTGCTGAAGCGGCTCATCGCTTCAATGAGGGTAACCCTAAGTCAGCAACCAGGAAGAGGTCTGCTACAGCTGAGGAGATCCGACGGGGTAAGCGCGTTGCGCAGGACATGGCTTAGGATGGTGACGATCTTGATATCGACGTTGAGGAGATCGTGCGAGCTTCGGTCGAATCAGGGAAGTTCACACTGAAGGACACTACTGCCCTTCGACTAATCAAAGGATTCATGCCTGACTTCGACCGTCAGCTCTATTACCAGGCGATGGGCCATGAGAAGCTAGTCAGCCGCACTGCCTTGTCTCTGTGCGAGGTATGTGTATTTATAAGCTTTCCTTGATCTCTGTTTTATACCTGTACTTGAATATCACTGACTTTTTCCCTCTTTTGTAGTTCTTCGTCAACTTTCAGACCATGGCGGAGAATTTCAACATGGTGATGACGACTCAAGATCAACAAAGGGCTCTGATGGATAGGCACCATTCTTCAGCCTTGCAAGCTCAACGACTGGAGAAACAAGCCAAGGAGGCGACAGCTGAAGTTGAGAAGTATCTCGTCGCCGCCGTTGATGAACTGAAAGCAGTGCAGGCTGAGCTGGAAGCCCTGAAAACAGCTAAAGCTGCCGTTGACAAGGAGCTCGCCGAGGAGAAGCGACTGTCCAGCCAGCTCACCACCGACTGCCAGCATGCCACGACCCTTGTTGACGATCACGTTGACACTATCCGGACGATGAAGGATGGCGCTGCTGCTGCTGAGGCAGAACGTTTGAGACTCGAGGCTGAGCTAGCTGATGAACAAGCTCGCCTCGCGACTGCTGAAGAGGATGGCTACAACAGGGCCATGACTGAGGTATTCCTATTGTACTTGACTTTATTTCTTTGTCCTTGAGGTTTTGTGATACGTACTTACTTTTTCTCTACTTGGTTCGTAGGAGCTCCCCGATGAGGACAAAGTGCTGGTAGCCATCGAGTTCTTCCGCTCAGCTACGTGGGAGCAGATTGCTATGGAGAGGGGCGGCTTTGATACGACCAAGGGCTACAACATGGCCCTTGATGACATAGTGGCCCGAGGTGCCCTCGCTCCTGGGTTCAAGAGGGAGGATTTCAATGTCCTCAACTGCCTGAATGAGGATGACACGGAGGTCGGTGAATCCTCTAGTGCTGCTGCTGCCGATCCTACTCTTGCCGATCCGCCTCCTGCTGAACCTGCTGCGACTGTGGACGGTGACGAGCCGAAGCATGATCCTTTCACCTCCTTCTATCCTCTCCGGCAGGTATGGCTTTCTGACTTTGCCGACGAGCAGCCATCCACGTCCACTGCCGCTGCTGCTGCTGGTGCTGCTCCAGATGAGCCCCCTGGAGGAGGGTGAGATGGGTTTCGACCCTCAGGTCTTGGATCAGCCTATGCCTGATGCTACTGTTGCTACTCCTGCTCCTCGTCAGATTTCCCCTGTTGATGACACTGGGCCCCTGAACGAGTCGTTTGCGGATATTCAAGAGCAGAGCGAGGGTGCCGTGAAGTCTCTTGGGCTGAATTTGCTGCCTTGATCTCTCAGAGTGGCCTGCGTGCCCTTATTTTTGGCGTCTGTGCCTTGTCTTTAGTATTTTTGAACATCTCTTCATTCCGTACAGTACATTAGCATTAGTACATTCTTTTCGTACAGTATATCTTGCTAACTTTTGCGCGATTTTAGCGCTTATCCCTTGCTAGTACAGTTTTGACTTGAAAAGTCTTTTGAATGTCTTTACTTTGTCTCGTTACATCTTCACTCATATGTGTATACTTTTTAAGTTTAAATTTTTTACTTGCTAAAACACTTAAGTTTTATGAACAAGTATGTGTGAGAGTGCGAGAACTTGTGCTCGACTCTACGAGGCTTGTGCTCGTTGTGCGAGGCTAATGTTCGCGCTTGCGAAGCTAAGTTCGCGGGAATACGAGAACTTGTGCTTGATTCCACGAGGCTTGTGCTCGTTGTGCAAAGCTATGTTTGCGCTTGCGAAGCTATGTTCGCAGGAGTATGAGGACTTGTGCTCGACTCCACGAGGCTTGTGCTCGTTGTGCAAAGCTATGTTTGCGCTTGCGAAGCTGTGTTCGCGGGAGTGCAAGGACTTGTGCTTGACTCCATGAGGCTAGTGCTCGTTGTGCAAAGCTATGTTTGCGCTTGCGAAGCTATGTTCGCGGGAGTGCAAGGACTAGTGCTTGACTCCACGAGGCTAGTGCTCGTTGTACGAAGCTAAGTTCGTTTTGATTAAGTTTTTAAACTTAAAGTTTGTAGACAGTATGAGTTTATCTTCATGTTTCTTGATAGATTGTAATCTTGCGGGTAAATAGTAGGCAACGGCTAAACTTGAATAAAATAAGAGATTTTATTAGTTTTGGGACTGAGCTCGAGTAACTTCCGAGTTGCCTACGTATCCCGCCGTATATAGGTTGGCTAGGAATCAGGTCCCCGTAGTTCGCTGCTAACTATTACAATGAGAATCCACGTAGAGGGACTCGTAATTCGTAAAAGAATAAGCGAATGAAGTATTGAAACTACGGTCCTATCGTGCCACAAGGCCATTAGAAAACTAGTGTTCTAACTATAAAACCTTCTTAAGTTCTTGACGTTCCAGGGGCGTGACAAAGTCCTTCCACCCAATTCTTGTAAGTAATAATATCCTTTTGAGCTTGCTTTCTCCACTCTATAAGGTCCTTCCCAGTTCGGCTTCAACTTTCCAACATGCTTGGTAGCTTCAACTTTCCTAAGTAACAAGTCCCCCACTTGAAAGTTCCTGAAACGAATTCTGTTGTCATATGCTTTCGCCATCATAAATTTATACGCTTGAGTACGTTGGTATGCTGCTTCCCTTGTTGCTCCGATCAACTCCAAATCCATTTGTCTTGCCCTTAATGCCTGCTCCTCATCATATGTAACAATACGATACGTTGGCATTCCAATCTCAGCGGGTATCACTGCTTCAGATCCGTATGTCAATAGGTATGGAGTTTCTCCTGTAGAGGTACGAGGAGTTGTGCGATATGCCCATAATATTCCTGGTAGCTCGTCCGCCCAGTTTCCTCCTTCTCCCTCCAGCCTTTTCTCCAAACTCTTCACTAATGTGTTGTTAGTGGCCTCCACTTGCCCATTTGCTTCGGGATGCGTAACGGATGTAAAACGTTGCTCAATTTTCATGTCTTTGCACCAGTCCTGAATCTTAAAACTTTGGAACTGCCTTCCATTATCAGAAATTAAGACCCTTGGTATTCCAAATCGACAAACGATGTTCTTCCAGATGAATTGTTTCACATTAGCCTCAGTAATGTTTACAAGTGCTTCAGCTTCAACCCACTTCGTATAGTACTCGACTGCCACCAATAACCATTTTCTACCTCTCGTAGCCTTAGGCATTGGTCCAACAATATCTATTCCCCATTGATCAAACGGACATCCATAACTCACCGTTGTCATAGGTTGTGCAGGTGTATGAATGATCTTCGCATGCAATTGACAGCTTCTACACTTCCTAGAGTAATCCATAGCATCTCTCATAATAGTTGGCCAAAAATATCCTTGTCGGAGTATTTTCTGGGCCAAAGATCGTCCTCCTGAGTGATTTCCGCAACTTCCTTCATGAATTTCTCGTAAAACTTGTTTTGCCTGTGAGGGAGATAGGCATCTCAAGAGTGGTCCCTCGAAAGACCGTTTTTAGAGTTCGCCATTGAACATAGTAAATCTTGCAGATTTGTACTTGAGCCTTCTGATCGCTTGAGGATCATTAGGTAAGTTCCCGTTCTGAAGATAATCAATAATCTCATCCTTCCAACATGCCTCTATCTGTACTGGCAGAGCGTAGTCCAATGCTTGCGTTGGTTTTGATTCAACTCCTTTGCCGATAGAGGGTTGCTCCGAAGCCAATAGAGTTACTCGCCTTTCAACAAACACTTCGGCGGTGCTTGCAAATCGTGACAAAGAGTCAGCGCATTCATTCTCCGCTCGAGGGATCTACGAGATAGAGAAAGTATCGAAGTTTGATGTCGCCTCCTTCAATTTTTCGAGATTCTTTACTATTGCAGCCTCTTTTGCCTCATATCTTCCTTCAAATTGATTAGCAATCAATTGTGAATCCGTGAATGCAACAAGGTTCGTTATACCCAACGATTTTGCCATTTGGATGCCAGCAAGCATAGCCTCATATTCTGCTTGATTGTTTGTCACTTGAAAATTTAGCCTTATTGCATAGTCGAATTCTCTACCATCTTCCTATTTTAGGTAAATTCCTGCACCTCCAGCGTCATTTTTGGACGATCCATCTACATGCAAAGTCCAAGTTCCCCTTGCAACTATAGGTTTGTCACCTTTGACCTCTTCCGTTACCATTGCTACATCGAGCGCTTGCTCCGCCTCTGAGATAGTTTTAGCCACAAAGTCCGCTAATCTTTGTGCTTTGATCGCTGTTTTCGGCATGTACTCCAAGCCATATTCTCCTAACTCGATCGCCCACTTCACCAGTCTCCCAGATGTCTCCGGTTTTGCCATAACTTGTTTCAGTGGTTGATTAGTTAAGACATTAACCGGATGTGATTGAAAATATGGTCTTAACTTTCGTGCAGTTATCACAAGTGCGTATGCTAGCTTTTCGATCTCCAGATAATTCACCTCTGCCCCATTCAACACTTTGCTAACGTAATAGATAGGCAAATGTTTCTTGTCTTCCTCGCGTACCAGTACTATACTTAGTGAATTCTTCGTTATGGCCAAGTAAAGATATAGCATCTCATTGTCCTTGGGCTTAGATAGTAATGGTGGTGTTGTAAGGTACACCTTCAATTGGCGAAAAGCCTCTTCACAATCATCGGTCTAGACAAACTTAGGTGTCTTATGTAACTTCTTGAAAAAAGGTAAACTCTTTTCTGCAGAATGCGATATGAATCAACTAAGTGCTGTGATCCTCCCCACCAATCGTTGCACCTCTCGAACAGACTTGGGGGATGGTAAATCCATTATAGCTTTAATCTTGTCAGGGTTAGCTTCGATTCCTCTCTCATTGACCATGTACCCTAGAAATTTTCCAGCCTTAACACCAAAAGTGCACTTCTTGGGATTTAGCTTCATCCCGTATTGTTTCATGATACCAAAAGCCTCTTCCAAATGTTTCACGTGATCTTTCGCCTTTAGGCTTTTGATAAGCATGTCATCAATGTAAACCTCCACAGTCTTGCCGATTTGATGGTAAAACATCTTGGCAACCAACCTGTGAAAGGTTGCTCCTGCGTTCTTTAAACCAAACGGCATCACCTTATAACAATATATCCCTCTGTCAGTGATAAAGGCCATTTTATGTTGATCCTTCACTGCCATTAGTATTTGGTGGAAACCGCTCTGCGCATCACAAAGACTTAGCAGCGCACACCCTGCTGTAGAGTCAACTACGAGATCAATCCTGGGCAAGGGAAAAGGATCTCGTGGGCAATGTTTGTTCAAGTCGGTGTAGTCCACGCACATCCTCCATACGGTCGGCTTCTTTGGCACAAGTACAACGTTGCTTAGCCATTCAGAGTATCGTACTTCCAATATATGGCCTGCAGCAAGCTTTGTTTGTACTTCCAACTCCGTGGCCTTGTTCTTTTCATCACTAAAGTGTCTCTTTTTCTGTCAAATGGATTTAGCATTTGGGTTAACATTCAGGTGATGTACCGCAACTCGAGGATCTATCATCTTCAAGTCCGAGTCCGTCCGTGCGAATACATCAAAGTTTCTTCGCAGGCATTCCAACAGTGCCTTCTCAATCTCCGGAGTCAACTCGCTTCCAATTTTAATGATCTTGTCAGGCTCATCATTCGACAAAATCACCTCCTTAAACTCTCCCGAACGTTTCAGACGCTCCATCTCCATCTTCTTTTTATATCGCAACGTCGTTTTGTCTTCTTTTGCTTCCTCCACCTTCTTCAAGGAGTCCTCAGTACTGGGAGGAGTAGGATCCTCCTGCATCATCTCTTGGTCCACTTGCGTAGCAAGCACCATCTCCGTATCAACTTGTTTTCCTATTTCAGGCGTCTCCACTGGATGTATGTCAATCATCGCAACATTTGGATTCGTTTTTGCCTTGATAGGTTTAGTCGATGTAACATAACAACTCCAAGAATCACGATAGTTTGTGGTGAGTTCAGCAACTCCACCAGGCGTTGAAATTTGACCTTCTGATGCACCGTAGAGATGATCATAGCAAATGCCGTTATCCCAGGCCCTCCAATCAGCACGTTGTATGCAAACGGAATGTCAACGATAAGATATTCCACATTCAGTGTTCTCCTCTTTGGATTCACGCCAAAAGATGTTGGCAACATGATCCTTCAAATGGGTTTAACTTCACTTCCACCAAATCCCACTAGTGGTTAGTTAACATCAGTGATCTCGTATTGTCCAAGCTTCATTTGTTGTAAAGCATCCATGAAGATGATGTTGGACGAACATCCATTATCAATCATTATCCTCTTTACCCCGTGATTTGCAATCACCGCGGAAACCACCATAGCACAATTTAAGTATTGCGCTTCCTTAGCTTGTGAAGACAAGCTGTCAAAATCGCTATCGTCGAATGTGATTCTTGTATCCAACTTGTCCACTGAAAAGACAAGATCTATCTCAGGACGCTTCAATCGTTCATTGTATATGTCCCGTGAGATGCGTTTTCTACTTTTGGCTGAGTCTGCGCCAGTAGGTCCGCCAGCAATCACATTGACTCCATTCTCGATATCATCATTCCCATTACCCCTTTTACGCTTTGGTTCATCCTTCTTCTCGTGCGGGGATCTATCTCGCTTGCATCCAGATGATGCCTTCTCTTGACGTGACTCTCTATTCTCAAGGATGTACTCGATGAGTTTCCCCTCTTGAATGAGTCGTTCTATCTCGTTCTTTAGGGCCTTGCATTCGTTAGTAAAATGCCCATTCTGCCTGTGGAACTTGCAATATTTCTTCGACACCTTGGTCTCCTCCGTCTCTCGGAATGGTTTAGGGGTTCTCAGCAACCCGCTATCTTTCTCTATGGCATAGATTTCGCCAATTTGCTTCCTCAGTGGAGTATAATTGTCAAATTTCTTAAAGGGTTGTCGATTGCGATCACGATCTTTGCCCCTTAACTCCTTCCTCCAATCTCTATCCTTATTCTCCTTGCCCCCATGAATTCTTGGCGAGTCCATCAACCCTTGATTCATGGTTGCCTCCTCAACTTCAATGACCTTACTAGCGAGGTCCATCACTTGCTCAATGGAATCAGGTGTGTTCCATGTTATTACTTCAATAAGCTTCTTGCTCTGGCAATGATGCTCCAATACAGAGATGACCAAGTCAACATTGGGAGCATTCACTCTACCAATCTCCAGATTCAAACGCTCGATATACCTTCCCAAAGGTTCATCAGGTCCTCTATAGATATTAAACAGCGTGCTTGGAGATTTCTTCTTTATCCGATAAGTAGCAAACTTCTTTACGAACATGGTCCTAAATTGTTCAGATGATTCAATCGAACGCGAGCGCAAATTTTTGAACCATTCCTTTGCTGGACCTCTCAAACTGAGCGAAATAAGTTTCGCCCTCATATTCTCTGCATACCCCAAGACCTGCAAATCTCCATCTAACTCATCATAATGTGCTACTGGATCGGTATTTCCATCATACTTCTTCAAAACAGGAAGATTAGTTCCTTCCTTCAATGTCAAATTACTGATCGCCTCACAAAAGGGGTTTGGCCTCTCCCTTAGTGGAATGTGTTCTGCAACAACAGGTTCCAATCTTGGTGCAACTCTCTCAGGCAAGTCCCTATCTCTTCCGGCAGTTCGACTTGCTGCAGGTCGATAATCAGGAACTCTCTGCCTAGAATTCACGTCTCCATCCCTTACTTCTCTATCTCGACCAGTTGCTCGACTGGGAGCTCTGTTAGCATTAGTCCTCACTAAACGAGGATTCCTCCTTTCAAGCGAGGGAGATGGATCCCTTGGCCTTGTCATCCTGGTTTGCGTATAATGCCTTGAATCATCACGACGCTGGGTCGGATGAGTCCTTCCTTGCTGCGGTGCCGCAGGCTGTGCTGCTGGTTGTTGTGCTATTGGAGCCTGAACATTCTGTAGAACAGAAGTGTTAGCCAATTGCTGCACAATCATTGGAACCATAGTCCTTTGGAATGCTGCCATGATTTGATCCAACTGAGCGGAATTCAATAGCTGTTGCTCCGTGGAAGGAACTTTAGGTTGATTCGCTACGTGAGTTGGAGGATCAAGGGGAGTGCTGGGTGCTGCCACTGATGTTCGCTCAGAAGCACCAGGTGCCCGATTATCATCCTCCCTCTGTGATCTAGTCCTTCTTGCCATTCCATTCTTATCCGTTGCTCTCCGTTGAGCCATTGAGTGTTAGTGTTTGTTAATAAGTGCGTAAAGAGGTTCCCACAGACGGTGCCACTGATGTGGGGTATTTTCGTCTGGATACGTGTCCGCTCTCCAACACTCCACGTCAAACTGCTTTAGTTCCTGCTGGATGCTTAAGCAGCTTTTGAGTTCAGAACCTGCACTCAACACCACACGTAAACTAAGCCGGTGCCTCCTCCGGCGAAAGCACTCCGACGCTCAAGTCAGATAGGTCGGAATTTGAGGTATTGTCGTCAGAGACAATAGCTCGAAATTATAGCTCGAATTATGCCCAAATAGGTCGAATTTAGGCTCAATAGGTCGAAATAGCACACGTCAAAATGGTATTGAGAACCGTGATGAGGAAACTCGAATAGATCGAATTACCCTCAAATTGCTCGAAATACACTCTATATAGATCGAACAAGAGCTATTGCAATATAGCTCGAATTATTGCTCTATAGCTCGAATTCGATGTATATAGCTCGAAATTAAATGCTAGAAAATAAAAACGTACCTTAGAATGAGGCATGGGACCCCCCTTATATAGTAATAAGAGTCCTTATTCGTCTAAAAGTGCAATCCAAGTAGAACTATGACTCAAAATAGGTCGAATTAGAGCTATTTTGAGATAGCTCGAATTGGTCTTTCAAATAGGTCGAATTGGGCCTCAAATAGATCGGACTCTAGCCCATATAGCTCGAATTGGGCTTTTGGGCCTTCAAATAGATCTTATTTGAGCCCATATAGCTCGGATTGGGCTTCTATAGCTCGAATCGGGCCTTTTTGGGCCCAAATAGATATCGTTTGGGCTCAATTTGGGCCTACTTGGCCGATTTCCGAGTTTTGTCTTGAATTGTAATTTTGCATTAAAAAATAATGGTGCTGACGTGGCATAATATATCCCGAAATACGTTCGTGTATTGGATCGGATATTATGACGTGGCGGTACCGAAATATGGTACATCAGTATTAAAAACTTATTACAATCTTATCATAAAAGGTAAAAGATAATTACCAATTCAAGATGCATAGTATTTTTCTGCAAAATAAATTATACGATAGAAAAATAATATTTGCTACATCAATTTGGAACAAAAATAAATACTGAAAATTGTAAAATAAGGCCCATGCAGGGGCAAGCCCAACAAGCTAAACACACTGACATTCAACGCCTATGTCGTGTATTGGCCCAACCCATTTTGGCGGATGATTGTAACACCCCCCCCCCCCCCTCATGCGCATGAGAGAGAGTCTTTATGGAACATATTCTTACACAAAAGAAAAGTACACCTAGCTATAAACATTAAGTGTTGACACATGGTGGAACTAAGTCTAGGTCAAAATAGGGCCAAAATAGGGAATTTTAAGAAATAGAAATTTCAACAAAAGTGCTTGAATTGCGGCAAGGTAGGGCACTAGTCGGCATACTGCAGACTGCCGAAAAATAATAAGGAAAAAGAGCCAAAGACTAATCTTGTGGATAATATTTCCAAGAATGTATCTGACTTAGAGCTTTGTGTCGTAATCTCTAAAGCTAATCTGGTGGATACCAATCAGAAAGAATGGTATCTAAAAATTGGAGCTACACGTAATATTTGCGTGGCTAAGTCTGCTTTTTCATATAAAAACTGTGAGAAGTTGTACATGGGCAACTAGTCTACCTCTACGATCAATGTGAAAGGAACTGTGTGCCTCAAGATGACTTCTGGAAAATAGGACAAGCTGTCGCATGTGCTGCATGGCCTGATATTTGTATGTATCTGATTTCTAGAACATTGTTGAGCACTCATGGATTTAAGATGGTGCTTGAGTCGGATATATCCATGGTGTTCATGTTCAACAAGGTTATGTGAAAGAGTGATTGTGAAAGATGAATGTAATAACAGTTAGGGATAAAAGCATTTAACCCCATGAACTTTACTCCCTGTTGCACTTTGCCCCCTGTCCTTTTATTTTTTGCGACTTGCCCCCTATACAATCGATAAATAAGCAGTTTGCCCCCTGAGTCCAAATCCAACGGCAAAAAATGTTGACACGTATTCAAATCTAATGGTGAAAAAGTGACTCAGGGGGCAAAGTGCTTATTTCTCCATAGTACAGGGGGCAAGTTGCAAAAAATAAAAGGACAGGGGGCAAAGTGCAACAGGGGCAATAGTATAGGGGGTTTAATGCTTTTATCCCTAACAGATAAGCCAAACTCTGTTTATTTTAATAAAATTTCCAATTCTTCTTACTTGCTTGAGTCTTCTAATTTATTGCATGGTAGATTAGGACAAATTAATTATGATTCTTAACATAGACCAATTAACATGAATCACATATCCACGTTTAATATTGATTCCGAACATAAATGTGAAACTTGTGTAAAGGCAAAACTAACCAGATTTTTTTTCCCTATTTGTTGAAACACTAAATCCATTAATTTAATTTACACCGATGTATGTGATTTAGAATTCGCACGAAAGATGGTAATAAGTATTTGATTAATTTCATTACTAATGGTTAAGAGCACCATACGAAGTTAACATGCTAATTTATATTGGCTTGTCCAGATCAGCATGCAATAGCAAGGGCATCACCTTTGGCCTCCACTAGGAAAAGGGATTGAAGGGGTGGTTTAAGGCAGTGTTTTTAAAACCGAACCGGTGCTTTGAACCGGCAAGGCACCGGTTCACTGGTTTTACCGGTTAAACCGGTTCAACCGGTGCCTGAACCGGTTCAACTGGTCAAAACCAGTGGACGGACAACGGACCGGGTCCCGGTCCGACCGGTTCGACCGGCCGGGCCGGTCCGGTTTTAAAAACACTGGTTTAAGGGTAGGGAAGGACTTTTATTCTTATAAAGTTTAATGAATCGATATATTATATCTTAGTTGTTTTAATTTATGAGTTTCATCAACTTCATTCTATTTAATTTAATTAATAATCAAAATGATTGTACGCTAACATCGTTTGATAGTTAAAAATAAAGTATTCAATGTTTTAGATTTAATTTTGAAGTCAAAATTGCAAAATTATATATTTCAAAATTGGAGGGGCGAGAATAGAAAAATTCACAAAGTTTGGGGCCATGTGCAAACTACCGAATCTAAAAATAAGAAACACATCAAAGAACCAAAATTGACGCAAAATTCTATAAGCAAACCATTAACAGGACCACTATTGATAAATTTTCTTGGCCCCATGGTGGCCTCGGGATGAGCCATTAACGGTTGTAGCTATCTGCTTGTGATGATTATGCATCTGACGTAGAACAAGAGGCTTTGAATTTCGAAGAAAAGCTGGACAAAATCAGGCCCACACGAAAACGGGCATAACTTTTGACTCGGTTATCGGTTTCGGGCCCACAGCATATCAAAACGTACGTCTTTGAGTCGTCTACACTTCGTACCGGGGGAACCCCCACCAGCTAATCTCGGGCCCAAATTCGTTCATTTAAGGCAGCTGCGCAGCCTTCCAAGTTTATGTCGCTTTATTTTTGGAAATTTTTATGTTTTCCTTATTTGAGTTGAACTCTATTTCCTATTTTCCTTATTTTGTTTTAGGGTTTTGAGAGACATATAAATACTCTATTTTTCATTATTGTTTGGCAGACTTTCATACTTTATTCAATAAAATTTGGATTTTATCCCAATTTTGCTGGTGGATTCCAGTTTATTGTCGATTACACGTTGGTGTGTCGATTGTCACGTTTCGTTCTGCGTCAAGTGGTATCTAGAGCAAGGATTTTTGCCTTGTTCAGATGGCTGGGAGAGGCACGAATGAAAATGTCTCCGATGACGTTGGTCAAAGGAGTTTGAACGCCGAAGATCTGAGATGGGAGTTTCGAGAGGATCTAACGCGGATTGATGAGAGGTTTAATAGGCTTGAGGCGATGATTCAGAACTTGACCTTAAACCAAAACCCTAACATGGATCAAAACATCGTTAGGAACAATCAGAATCAAAACCAAGTCCGTCAGCATAGGGGAAGACGAACACCTGAGTTCAATAATTCCAGCAGCGATGATTCGGAAGGAGACGCTCATGGAATTACTAACCCTAGAATTGATGGAGATACAGAGGATCGACCCCGAGGTGAATTCAAACTCCGAGGAGATATTCCAATGTTTTCCGGAAAGATGCATATTGAGGAACTTTTGGATTGGATTTCCGAAGTGGAACGCTTCTTTGAATTCGCTGAAGTTGCTGGGGATAAACAAGTCAAACTGGTGGCTTACAGGCTTAAGAGTGGGGCTGCTGTCTGGTGGGAAAAGTTACAGGTGGACAGGAGGCGTCACCGGAAAGCTCCGATACGTTCCTGGAGAAAGATGAAGGAAAAGATGATGGGGCGATTTTTACCTCCTGATTACGAGCAGTTTCTTTTCTAGAGTTACCAAAATTGCTCTCAGGGGAATAAATCAGTGGCTGAATACACAGATGAGTGGTGCAGACTTTCAGTTCGTAATAATCTGGAGGAAACGGATGCTCAACAGGTTTCCAGGTACATCAGTGGATTGAAACCGAGTATTGAGGAGAAAATAGGGTTACAGATGGTATGGTCGGTAGATGAGGCTCAGAATCTGGCATTGAAAGCGGAGATGATGGAGAAAACAACGAGCAGATTCAAGAATTTTAGGAGGGATACTGGTGAATCTTTTTCTGCCAATAAGGCGAGGCTATCAAACCCTAACCCGAGTTTCAACAAACCAACACCCGCCGCACCGACAACCAATCAGCCACCAAAGGGCGTCCCGAGCAAACCCCCGCAGAGACCACCAAATCCATATGCTAGACCGACAGGGGATAAATGTTACATGTGCCATCAACCCGATCATCGTTCTAATGAGTGTCCTCAGCGAAGGTCCGTGGGATTGGTTGATCATGATCATGAGGAAACTGAACAGGGCAATGATGATGATGAATATTCTGATGATTTAGAGAATGCTGAAATAGCGGAAGAAGAAGGAGAACGAGTTAACTGCGTAATTCAACGCGTGATGTGTTCCACGAAAGTGGAGGATCTATCCCAGAGGAATAATATTTTTAAGGCAAACTGCAGCATCAAGGGTAAGGTGTGCAATGTGATTGTGGACAGTGGAAGTTGCGAGAACTTCGTGTCCCAAAAATTGGTGGAGTATCTTGGCTTAAAGACTGAAAAACACCCTAAACCATATGCTATTGGGTGGATTCAGAAAGGGCCAAAGGTCGACGTGTCTACAATTTGTAGAGTTCCAATTTCGATTGGAAGACATTACAAAGATGAGGTGATTTGTGATGTTATTGATATGGATGCTAGTCACGTGTTATTGGGGAGGCCTTGGCAATTCGATGTCAATATTACTTACAAGGGAAGAAAGAACATATATCTTTTTGATTGGGGTGACAAGAAGATAGCGATGGTTCCAAAGAACGGTGAGGGTTCAAGCACGACTCCTGTTGAATCAACTACTCAACCGTTGGTTTCTTTGGTGACATCAGAGAGTGAATTTGTGGCTGATCTGAAAACAGCCAAAGAGGTTCATGTGGTAGCTTTGAGGGCGATTATGAAAGAAGAGAAGCAAACGTCTATCCCTGAAGTCGTGCAGCCGCTTCTGGAGGAGTTCCATGAGTTGGTGGCGGATGAACTACCTAATGACCTTCCCCTTTGCGGAATATTCAGCATCACATAGATTTGGTTCCCGGGGCGAGCCTACCAAATCTACCGCATTATCGGATGAGTCCGAAAGAGAATCAGATTCTGCAGGAACAAGTAGAGGGATTACTGCAGAAAGGTTTTATTCGTGAAAGTATGAGCCCGTGTGCAGTTCCGGCATTATTGGTGCCAAAGAAGGATGGTAGCTGGAGAATGTGTGTGGATAGTCGGGCCATCAACAAAATAACAGTGCGGTACAGTTTTCCAATCCCACGGTTGGATGACATGTTGGATATGTTGGAGGGTTCCAAGCTATTTTCAAAAATAGACTTGCGGAGTGGTTATCATCAGATCCGAGTAAAGCCTGGAGATGAGTGGAAAACAACGTTTAAGACGAAGGATGGACTTTACAAGTGGATGATGATGCCGTTCGGATTGTGCAATGCCCCGAGCACCTTTATGCGACTAATGAATCAGGTATTACGCCCTTTCATTGGGAAATTCGTGGTAGTTTACTTTGATGATATCTTGATTTATAGTCGAAGTAAAGAGGAGCATGTTGAGCACTTGAAATATGTTTTTGAGGTTTTGGATGAAAATAAATTATACATTAACCTAATTTGAAGCTAGACATTGCATAGGTGGGCATCGCCAAAATAGTTGACTTGATCAAGATTAACCGCCCCGGGTAAGATAGATATTGATTGTACCATTAGGTAATGCTCGAATTGGCTTTGGTTAGTGTTCGCTGCATTTTCTCCAGTTTCTTCTTTCTCGCCCAAACAGGCAAGCCCAAATACTGGTTGTTGTCGGACATTTCATCTATTTGGAAGAGATTCAACAGGGTTGTTCGTTCTTGTGGACTCACATTATGGGAAAACAGTGCTTTTGATTTATGCCAATTTATGTGTTGCCCTGCTGCTTCTGCAAATAGATTAAGATTCCTTCCCAGGCTTGCCATCGAAGCTGGCGTAGTGTTACAAATTATGAAACAATCATTTGTGAAGCTTAAGATGGGAATTTTTGGTTCGCCTCTACTAGCTTTCATTGCCCCAAATTCTCCCAACATAGTTTCAGCACTGATTAAGCTGATAAACATATCCATACATAAGATAATCAGGTAAGGCGACAAAGGGTCCCCTTGTCGTAACCCTTTGTTGTGGGACCACGTCTGAGATTTGTGCTCATTTGCCGCTACAGAAAACTGCACATTCCTGACAAACTGCATGATGATCCTGATAATTTGAGTAGGGAACTTAAAGGCTTCAGAGTGTGTTCCAGAAAGACCTAACTAACTAATGTTGTCGTATGCCTTTTCGATGTCTAGTTTGAGCGTCATGTATCCTCGTTTACCTTTACATTTGGTTTTTAGAGTTTGTATAAGCTCATGGGCAAGTAAGATGGTATCTGTTATTTGGCGTCCTGGGACAAAGGCATTCTGGAACGGGGTGATGAGTTTATCGATGAAAGCCCTTATCTTGTTGACCAGGATTTTGGATATGAATTTATAGCTAGTATTGCATAAACTAATTGGATGGTAGTGTGCCGGCTCCGTCAGGGTTATCCTTTTTTGGGATAAGGATGATTTGTGTTATTAATGTCTGTGGGAAGGACCCCTGTTGCAAAGCAGTTTTGAATCATATCCGTTACTGACTTTTTTAGCTGTGGCCAGTATTTTCTAAAGAAATGTCCGTTTAGTCCATCTGGGCCTGACGCTTTCATAGGCCCAATCTAGGTGACCGCCTGCCAAATTTCTGCCGCGATTGGGACCTCGCCCAGGTTATCGTTTGTCATAGTGGATAGATCCGGAAGGTTCAGCATGTGGAACGGAAAGACTCTGTGGTCCAGCTCTAAGGGGTTGGAGTTTAGGTGAGTCCCGAATCGTTCAACTATTTCTGCCGGTTCCGTTATCCATTCTCCTCTGTCAGTGTGTAAACCTTGGATAAAAATTTTGCGCAACTCGTGCTAGCAAATGCGTGTTAATACTTGGTATTATTGTCGCCGGCTTTAATCCATTGAGTTTTAGCTCGCTGGCCCAGTAGAACTGTTTTTGAATCAGAAGCCTTGAGAGCAGGATACAGAGTCTGGTTTCTTCTTTGAATCGGCTTATGTGTGCAGCACATTGAAGGTTTGACATAGCCCGAGCCAACTGTCGTCTAGTCTGGGCTATTTGGTTGTCCAGGCTACAAAAACTCGTTGCGTGCCATTGTTTTGCTTGGGTTGCAAAATTTTCACAATTGGTACTGAGCAAGATATTTGTGGCAAGTTGTTCATTATGATGTCATACTCGTTCGAACAACGGTCGGGAACTAGGGTGGAGATCCCATGCAACCTCGTATCTAAACGGGCGGTGAGGCCGAGCTATGTAAGGAGACGTATTGATCATAATTGGTGAATGATCAGATTTTGCCGCCACCAGGGGGTGACTCTCGAGTGCAAGAAGGTCTTGAGCGAAGCCGTGTTGCCGAAGAAACGGTCAAGTCGTCTGTAGATGAAGTTGCGGCCGTATCTTTTGTTAGTCCAAGTGAAGTGCTGACCTATATAACCTAAATCGTGAAGCCCACAGTTTTGCATGCAATTCGAGAACCGGTTCATAGCAGTGTTAGATTTAGGGCGACCGCCCATTTTTTCATGAGAAGTTAATATATTATTAAAATCTCCTAACACTACCCAGTTAGTCGTGATATGCGGTGCTAATTGAATTAACTCATCCCTTACTTGCGCTTGGAGTGGGGGCTGTGGTGGGTTGTAAACTTCAGTCAGCATGAACGAGTGATCTGGCGGGCAAACCAGCGCTTCCATGTGCACAGTGCAAGTCGATCCACCAAACGGAGTGAGAGTGACACGATTCTTACGCCATAAAACCAAAATTCCACCCGCGAGCCCGATTGCTTCCACTATGTAGTATCCATAAAACCCTAATTTCTTCACGACCTTTTCTGCGCTCTTTTGTTTAAGCCTTGTTTCCATAATGACCACAATAATCGACTGGTGACGAGCTACCATATCAACAAATTCCGTGACAAAATCTGAGCGTGCGGCTCCCCTACTGTTCCATGCAATTATCTTCATCATCGGTTGAAGGAGCATCGCTATGTGCGACTGATTCTCGTATCGACTCGGATTGGTGGTCATGGTGTTCCGGTTCTCGGCGCCTTTTCGAAATGGTGAGTTGACCCATGTGAACGCTCGTACGTTTTCCTCGGGTAGGATACAAAAATGGTATTCTAAATCGCGGTTTCTTAACATTGGTGCAAACTCTTGGTTTATTGCGATGTCCAGTTTCGTGTGAAATAGCGGCATCAGTAGTACCTTCATCATCAAAGTTGATCTCGGGATCATAATCTCGTTTTTCCGATTGTGCACGATGATATCTTCTACTAACGTAGTTTGGATCAGGTTTTGAGGGAGTTGAATAGTTGTTGCTGGCTGATGTTGAGCGGTTGGCGGTGGTGCTGAAGCAGAACTCGTGGTTAGGGTTGTCGTGGGGAACAAGTTCAACAACTGCATGTTGCGGGCTCTGACTAGTCGTGGGCATAGTGGTGGAAATAGACTCGCCAGAGGTGGGGATGATGATGGTCTTCGGCAGCGGCGCAACGGCAGTATTTGCAGTGGTGTTCCTGTTATAACTCTCGGTTAGTTCGTCCTGGCATGGCTGCTTGACTGAATACTGCTTGTCCCTGGAGCTAAGGTGGGTGGTGGAGTTGTCACCTGGTGGTGTGTGCTGGGGTTGCAGCGTCCAAATAGTTGATAGGGTAGAAGGAACCCTTGTCGATTCTGAGGGCGGAGATAACGGAAGGTGTTGTACGCCGTCAACTGTAGTTGAAGGAGTGGCCGAACTTGATTGTTCGGCCGTGGCGGTGATGGTGTGCAAGGTGGCTGTTGATTTTGCATTTTCAGAAAGCAAATTTTCATGTGCGCAGTGTGTGTGGGGTGTGATTGTTTTATGTAAAATAGTGGGTGCTTGTGTGCATGGTGTGATATTATACACTCTCTCAAGCTGCTTAGGTAAGGAGGTGAAGGAAGGTGAAGTTTGTACGTCAACTGTAACTGGCATGGTGGGGAACTGTGGAGGATGATTGTCTGAGTGAGACGACTCGACGTTGGGCAAAGGGAGAATTGTTGGGGCTGGTGAAAGGGTGGGCTTGTGTGGGCTCGGTATACACACCGCGGGCTGGAGGGGGGTTTTTTGCTGGACACGTGGGCTTGGGGGGGTGTTATTTTATTATTTTTGGTGAGAATTTTGATTTGGGGGCTGTCAGTAGATGGGTCCACCACCATGGGAATTGGCGTACAAGTTGAATTTAGGATTTCGGTTGAATTATTAATGTGGGCGGTCAGATTCGCTGGTGCAGGTGCATGGACCGAGTTAGTGGCTTCTTTAGTGGGGTTGGGAGATAGGTAGTAGGTGTCTGAGGTGTCAGATTGAGCATGGGCCGCTGTTCTCTGATTGGTGGGGTTTTTTAGACTATGTTGTACGTGTGAATTTCTCCTTAATTGGCCGATTTGTGTGTTGGTGGTAATTTGATCGGGTGTGTTGGGTTTAGGTGCACCTGGCTTGCTTAAGGGCGTGTTTGGTTGTGGGTGTTTAGGATTTTTGAGAATAGGGTTTTTTTCTTGCGAATTCCTTTGCGATGCTGCCTGATTATGGCGCAACATCATTTTACGAGGTCGACGTGAAATAATCTGCCACGGTTATATATGATCTTTTGAGTGAGGACATTAGACGAATTAGAGGCTACCATTGTTGGATCTGCCGGCTCTATGACTTTCTCGTTTGTACTGCGTTTTGGACACGATGACACAAAATGCCCCACCGTGGTGCATTGAAAACAGAATGCCGTTTTGAGCTCATAAACCACTTTTTGTTTGTGGCTTTCGATGGTGACAGATGGTAGTAATAGTAGTGCCGTTTCTAGATGGAGGCAAACTCTTACGTATCTCGCGCGATCCATCCTTGCGGTGTGCATGTCGATCTTGATAGGTCGACCTATCATGGAGCCAATATGTCTCAGTGCGTTAATGTCGTAGTACTCCATTGGTAGGTCGGGTAGTTGTACCCAAACACAGATTATTCAAACAATGTAGCTGTGGAGTGAAATTTGGTTCCCATTGCGTGATAGCCAGATAGTGGTTAAAGAGAAACCACGGTCCTCCTGCCAACGCCAAGAAGTATTCCTCGTGCGCCTGGAATTTGGCAATGTAAAAACCGTTACCAATATCTGTGGTTTGGATGGTGTTCGGGGGGGTTTCTGTAGTTTTGTCTTGAGTTTGCATGGCTTCAAAGCTTTGTAGCCAGGTGGGGAAATAGACATGGGGGAATGCATTTTGAAGTTTATCTTTATATGAGGTTTTTAGGGGAGAGTTTGGTGAAGGATTGTCTGTTGACATGTTGATGGGGTGGTTTGTGGGTGGTTGGGTTATATTTAACGGTGGCGGGGGTGGTTCGGGGGGAGAGCATTTGAGAGCATATTTTTCTCTTCCAATAAAAATTTTAAGCTATCATTACCCACAAGGCTGCTTTTCTTTATTTTGTGCACACTCTTTTAATGCACTTAATTCTCACTTTGTACTCACTATTATTTTATTTCTTTACAATATGCATTCTAATCTCTCCGTTCTTTCTTGCTTCTACAAATAAGATTTTTCTTCAATTTATAGACATAACAACCGCCTTGAATTGTGGCTGCTATTTAATTTTAATAAACTATTCTAATATCGACTAATCATTCAGCCTACATTAAATAAGGTAGGTTATTTTTTTCCTTAAAATCTCAACCACCGAGACTAAAATATTCCAAACTCTTCATCACAATTCTGATTTTTTCACCAGGCTTTGATCATTAATATAGAGTAGGTGCTTGTCTCCCCAATTATCATTGCAAATTATTATTTTAACACCCCCTCTTAATTTTCAGTGCGAACTTCATTCCAGAATTGTGCAATCTTGTCGGCGGTGACCGTTTTTGTGAAGCTATCCGCGAGTTGCTCACTCGTGTTCATGAACTCCAATTGAATTTTCTGTTCTTGAACAAGATTTCTGAAGAAATGATGGGGAAGTTCGATATGCTTCGATCTCACATGGAACACTGGTTTTTTTGTCATTGCAATAGTCGACATGTTATCACAATAAATTGTCGCAGGGATTCTTGCTTTTTGCTGAAAATCCTCAAGAATTCTTCTTAGCCAAACTGCTTCTCATGCAGCATCTGTTGCAGTAATATATTCGGCTTCTGATGCTAAAAGTGATACGGTCTTTTGTATTTTTTAAGTCGATGATATTATCTTTGATCCAAGACAAAATATGTATCCTGATGTACTTTTACGATCATCCACTGATCCAGCCCAGTCACTGTCAGTGCATCCAATCAAATTACTTTGCCTTTCCTTGACATATCTGATGCCGTAATTCTTTGTACCTTGGAGATATCGTAGTATTCATTTTGCTGCTACATAATGCAATTTACTTGGATCGTGCATAAACCTTGAGATCAAGTTGACTGGATATACGATATCTGGCCTCGTGTTAGTCAGATATATCAGGGAGCAGACTAAACTCCTATACATTATTTGATCAGCTTTTTCTACTCCATCATTCATCGTCAATTTATCATTTACTGCAAGTGGAGTAGATATCGGTAGTTCTGCATTTGGAACTTCCTAAAAATTCCATCGAGGTACTTTTCTTGAGAGATGAATATTTCACATTTTGATTGACGAACTTGAATTCCAAGAAAATATTTCATCAGGCCAAGATCATTCATCTCAAATTCTTGCATCATTGCCTTCTTGGATTCTTCCATCATTGTTGGATCCGTGCTCGTATATATCAAGTCATCTACGTAAAGACAAACAATAAGAAAATCTTTAGTACCTTGTTTCTTCACGTAGAGTGATGGTTCGCTTTGGCTTCTCGTGAATCCATTCTTTTGGAAATAGCTATAGATTTTGTTATTCCAGGCTCTTGGTGCTTGCTTGAGTCCATATAGTGCTTTTCTGAGATGATAGAACTTATCTTCTTTGCCTTTGACGATGTAACATTGAGGTTGCTCGACATAGACTTCTTCTTCCAAATCTCCATTTTAAAATGCTGACTTGACGTCCGACTGATAAACTGGTAACTCAAGTTGAGCAGCTAGAGCTAGCACGAGCCTTATTAGTGCAACTGGAGTAAATGTTTTATTGAAGTCAACGCCTGGCTGCTGAGAATATCCTTTTGCGAATAGGCGTGCTTTATGTTTTGAAATTGAACCATCTTTTTTGTATTTTGTCTTGTAGACCCATTTTAGTCCGATTACTCTCTTTCCTTCAGGAAGATCTGCGAGCTCCCATGTTTTGTTCTTCTCGATGCTTGTCATTTATTTATCCATTGTATTCAGCCTTACATCTTATTTTGCGGCCTCTTCGGATGTCTGCGGCTCACAAGTGAAGAATGCTACATCACATGATTAATAAATTTCTCGTAAACTACGTACCTTTCTGCTTGGAATTTCAAATTCTGGATAGAATTCTTCTGATGATCATGAGGAACTTGGGCTATCACTTGTACTTGGCTTGTCTTGTTGAGTTGTCTATGGTGGAGATAAATAACTGTTATTTGTTGTCATAATCTCTTCCCAGTTCCATGACTGTTTTTCATCAAAAATAACATCTCGAGAAATGATGAGTTTATTTGTCTTGGGTTTAGTAAACGATATCCCTTGGATTCACCACTATAACCGATAAAGATTGACTGTTCTCCTTTTTCATCAAACTTTTCACGTTGTTGGGAAGGAATATGAGAATAAGCAATGCATCCAAAACATTTGAAATTATTTACCTGTGGCTTTCGGTGAAACCACGCTTCATAAGGCGTCTTGTTTGGAACGGCGTTTGTCGGTGACCTGTTCAGAATGTAAACTGCTGTAAATATTACTTCAGCTCAAAAACTTTTAGGAAGTCCTTTTCCAGCCACCATGCTTCGTGCCATTTTAGTGATTGTTCGATTCTTTTGCTCGGCAACTCCACTTTGTTGTGGGCTGTAACGAACTGTTAGTTGCCTGTGGATGCCTTTCTCCTTGCAGTAGTTCATGAAAGCTTTACCAATGAACTCTCCACCTCGATCCATTCGGAGTGTTTTTATCTTTTTGCCACTTTGATTTTCAAAATTTTCTTTCAACTCCAAGAACTTCAGAAATGCTTCTGATTTCTGCTTAAGAATATAAATCCACATCATTCTTGTATAGTCATCAACGAAAAAGAGAAAGTACCAATTGTTGTTTAGAGATGGCGTCTGAGCTGGTCCAAATATATCTGCATGGACTAGTTCAAGTGGAACTTTAGCTCTGAATGATGTCTTCAGATATGGTAGGGCGATGCATTTTCCCAAAAATGCATCATTTGCAAGTCTTGTCTCGATCTGGAATATCTGGGAGGCCAAGAACCATATTTTTCTTCCTTAACAGATGTAAGCCTTTAAAACTTAAATGTCCATAACTCAAATGCCAAATGGTGTGATCATCGTCTATGGTGCTTTGAATTACCATCTTTTCAATTAGTGGCAAAGTAAGAGGAAATACTTTATTTGTACTCATCTTTACTTTGGCCATAACTAGATTTTTCTTTTTATCAATAATAATACATTGGTCATTATTGAACTCCACTTTGTAATTTTTCTGCAATAATTGGCCCACACTAAGTAAGTTCTGAGTGAGACATGGAACATAGGAGACGTCTTTGATAAAAATTGTTTTGCCTTTTCGTGTCTTTACTCCAACTGTGCCTTTTCTGTTTATTTTGTACTCTTTGCCATCTCCGAGCCTCACTTTTGATGAGTATGAGTCATCGATGTCCACGAAAATATTTTTGTTTCCAAACATGTGATTGCTGCATCCACTATCCACATAACATATATTTCCAATTTTTTTATGAGAATTTAGGCTAGAGTAGAATACCTGATTTTCATCTTCTTTAGTGAAGTTTGCTTCTTTCGCCTTTTCATCATCCTTGTACCAGCAATCCCTGTTTGAGTGATTTGGATTTCTGCCTCTCTTGCACTTGAATCGGCAGTCTTTTGTAGCATGATTATTTTTTCTGCATATTCTGCAACTTGAAACTGAAGTTTGAGAGTTTTGAGAGTTACCTCCTCTTTCCGGATCACGTCTTTTTGTCCTGCTGGCTTTCATTTTTCTTATCACCTACATTAACTTTTACTTGGAAATCTTGTTCCAAGTTTTGGTTAGAAAATCGGCTCATTCTTTTTCATGAGCTTCGAGTGATCCCATGAGTTTATCTAAAGATAATTTTGATAAATCTTTAGATTCCTTGATGGCGGCAACTATATGCTCAAATTTTATCGGCAGGCTCCTTAATACTTTTTCGACAATTTTTTTGTCTTCGACATTATCTCCATATGCGCGAATTTGATTAATAATAACAGTAACTCTTGAGAAAAAATCATGCATATTCTCATTATCTTTCATGAACAAGTTACCAAAATCACGCCATAAATTTTGTAATTTAATGGAGATAACTATTTCATAGCCACAAAATTGTTTTCTTAACATGTCCCATGCATCTTTAGAAGTTTTAACACCCATTATGCGCGGAAGAATGGATTTAATTACCCCTTGTTGTATAAAGGACAAGGCTCTTGCATCTCTGGTCTTGTTCTCTTTTTACTCTTTCTTCTTTGGTGCCATCAACATAGCTTCTTCCTCCGGTGAATATTTGTTATAGCCTTGCTCGACAATGTCCCAGAGTTCATGCGACTGGAATAACGTTTGCATTAAAACGCTCCATAGTTCATAATTTTGTCCAACAAAGATTGGTACACCTTGTCGGGAATATGCGAAGGCGAGCACGTTGTTTGGGGATGGATTCATGTTTATTTATGCTAAGGGGCGGCTCTGATACCACAATATGTTGGGTGTTTTAGGGATAAGATTGAAAAAGGAAGAAAAGATTTTGGGCTAATATATAAATATGCAATAATTTAGAAATGCTATTGCAATAATATGACTGCAATATTTTTATACAGAGTGTTAACTCTCAATTACAGTGAACTCTCGGCACTCTATGCACAAGGCTGCTTTGCTTTATTTTATGCACACTCTTTTAATGCACTAAATTCTCACTTTCTACTCACTATTATTTTATTTCTTTACAATATGCATTCTAATCTCTCGGTTCTTTCTTGCTTCTACAAATGAGATTTGTCTTCAATTTATAGACATAACAACCGCCTTGAATTGTGGCTGCTATTTAATTTTAATAAACTATTTTAATATCAACTAATCATTCAACCTACATGAAATAAGGTAGGTTATTTTCTTCCTAAAAATCTCAACCACCGATACTAGGAAATTCCAAACTCTTCATCAAGCTTTGATCATTAATATAGAGTAGGTGCTTGTCTCCCCAATTATCATTGCAAATTATTATTTTGACAGAACACCACATGCAATTTGCACACTTGAATGGCTAGTCATTTTTCCGTAGCCTCGGTATTTTTAACTTTTACAAACTAACCTGCTACATAAGCTATTGAGTCAATTGCAATCACCCCCTGTCGTTTGGGGCATTTTGCAATGTGCCCCCTATCATTTTAAATTTTGCATTTTGCCCCCTAACGTTTCTTTAAGAGTGCGGTTTGCCCCCTAAAACGTTAACCAACAACATAAAAACGAAAAATTCCACCGCACATGTAATATGTTGTGGGCACAACCGTCATTTTGCATCTCCCACCAATTACACATATGATAGGAAAATTCTGAAAAGGTGAAGGGGCAAATGGCTCAAAACCTTTCACCTTACCATATTTGGGGGAAAATCTAGGGTTTTAAAATTCGTCCAATTTCATCGTGAACTGCTTAAAGTTTTCTCATTTTGAGCACAAAAATGGTTGGGAGAATGAGATGAACGCGGAAGACATACCACATGGGAGAAATGCGCCCGATTATGGTGGGTTCTTGTTCCCTTTTTGTAATACAAAATGTTGTATGTTGCATGTTAGGTTTTATTTGTTAGATGCTTTAATCTATGCATTTCTTTGGATGTAGTGTGTATTTTAATCATTTTTTTTTTGAATAGTTTACTATTTTTAAGAGATTCGACCACCACAGTGGTCCCTCGTGTTTCGTTCTTGCAAAAAAAAAAACTCAATTTTATGATATTTTACTCATTACTTTGTTGTTTTTGAATGGTTTTAGGTTAAAGTGTATGTTACAGTGCATGTTTTTCCCACGTTTTTGGCTAAAAAAAAGCACTCAGTTTTGGCTGCAATGCATGTTAAAGTGCAAGTTTGTCCCTAGTTGAGGAGTACTTCACAATATTTTACTTTCACCTTTGGGTTGTTGTAGTTTGTGTAACAGTTTGGTTAAAATATCATTAAATATATCCTATAATTATTGCTGATGCAAATTTGTTAGAGCTTACATAAGTTTGCCAATATATCACACTAATCTCATAACAAATCTGACTGCAGGGCCAAATAGTGAGCACTTCACCAATTGGTTTCATTATGGTGGTCAATTTAAAAAAGAGGCAAAGTGCACCTATATTAGAGTTAAGTCGGCATGCTTTGATTACTGTCGTGAAGATGAGATGTCAATGCTTAAGTTAAAAGAAAAGGCCACAGAAGTAGGGTTGGTTAAAAATTCATATTAGTTGTTTGCAAATTAAACTGGAAGACGGATGATATTGTGTTAGACTTTTTACAAACTGATGTAGATGCCATGAAAATAGCAACTTATATGGATGAAGATAGGATTGTTATAGTGTTTTCTTACAGTGGGATGGAAAATAAGGATGATATGCAGTATGAAGGTGATACTAGTGATGGAGAAAATGAGAGGGAAGGTGAGCATGAGTTACTGAAGTTAGGGAAGGTCTTGGGTATATATGATGGGGGATCTAAACATGCTGGTGGTGAATATGATAGTAACAATGAGGAGGAGATGTATGATGAGCTGATTGTGGATGAGGGGGATGAAAATTTAGATGATAACAATTTTGTGGGGAGTGATTCACAACATTCTGAGGGGTTGGTGAATAGTAAATGTGACAAGACTGATGATGAACAAGAGTATGTGGTGAAAGATCAAAACATGAAGCAGTTTTGGAGTGTCACTACACGAAGTCTAGCTCCAGAAGTTCAAGAAGAGACCCAATTTTTTATGATGGTTACCAAGTTTTTAACCCTAGAGTAGACATGGATAAACCAGAGTTCTTTGTGGGCTAGTGCTTTGATGATGTGACCACAGTTAGAGAGCATTCCATTGAGAGTGGGAGGGATTTGCAGTCTGTGAAAAATGATAAAAATAGGGTATTGGTGAAGTGCAGAAACCCTTTGTGCACATGAGAAATCTTAGCACGTGCTGCACAATCAGTTATCTTTTTGCATACACAAGTAATGGAATTGAGCTCCACCGGATCTAGCTCTACAAATAGCCTCGGAGAGGCCAACATAAGAACTTCAAGAACAATGCCTGCCCCTGGACATATCCGAATATTGAGGGCTAATGTAAGCAAGACAATGTAGAAAATGGGCCTAGGCGGTTATGTTAAGCAAGTTGGAACTTAATAAAGAATCAACACCAGGCACAAGTCATGCCATAAATTCAAGACTTCTTATCCCTTATTTCAACAAACTCAAAAAAGAGAAAAAACGCACGTACACTTTTTATTAGCTGATAATATGGATTATTTGTTCTCATCATTATGATTTATTTATAGCTTATTAATAAAATAAGTCTAAAAGTCTGAAGACCTCAGGACACGTATGTCTTATTGAATGCAAAGATACTAAAATAATAGAGACAAGGGCTTTACTGAAAAATGAGGCTACGGTTTTCAGACTTCAAATCACAAGATCTGTATATCTTAAAATTGATGTATCAGTCAACAGCAAAGACTTACTGGTGTCTTACAAACTTTTTATGAAAACACGTTGCATTAAACATAGTACGACGGGAGATTTAAAGTTTAGAAAGAAAAGGGCAAGTCAGCATCCTAATCAAATTCTCAAGGCATGTCTTGCCAGAACAAGGACCAAAAAACAAAATTAAGCACGTCAATAAAATGCATTCAGGCTTGTAAAGGCGACCATACCTTCAAGACTTTGATCGCTAACATCAAAGAAGGAGACATCAATCAACTGTGGCATTAATACTCCAGCATTCGAGTGTAATCTGGACGAAGTAATTCTCACAACATTAGACAGTAATGCACCAGCACCAGATTTTCTAATTTCTGATGGTTCTTCAACAACTTCAATCATTAGTTTCCTAGTATCTGTTCAAGTATCAAAGTAAAAAGATGTTCTCTTAACAAGAGTTTTAAACCTGTCTTAGCTACAAAGAGGACAATAATAAAAGAACTATGGTGCAGTACATTAAAAACATAATGAGAGCTAATGCTATGTAAAACTCGATTCAGTAAGAACATATACTAAAAGCATTCTTAAAAAATGATGCACAAGTCAATATGGTAATGTGCATGGAGCATCAGGTTAAAAATAGACAGTGGGCTTGAAGAAAGTACATAGACTTTTCGAGACTCATCTACATGATCTGCAGAATTATAATTTTGAAAATTAGATACTTATGCATATTTTAGGAATATAAAATTGGTATGTAAAAGAGAAACTGGAAAAACAACCATGGAGCCTTCAGCATTTGCTTGAACTCAAAACACGCACCGATAAACAGAGATCAGAAATTTTCATTTCAAAACTTTTTGCTTGAAATTGTGAAGGACAATATCTGAAACAGCGGTAATGTCTTTTCTTTCTAAGGTTTTCAATTTCCTCATCTGGTAACAAACTGAAGGTAAATATATTAACAGATCCATTAGTAAAAACCATTCAGACTTCATTTACATCTTATACGTCATCTAACTATACATGCCAACAAAAATCCATGTTCATGTTAGCGTGTGATTTCAAACCATTTTATCAGCTGGAGTAGTTAATTATTTCTTATCCGATTAGTTAGAGTTAGTTACACTTTTCAGTTAGTTTTGGCGGGAACATTCGTTGTATATATTTCAGTTTACAGCTCACACTTTGTATCACTTCATTCTGTTATTTTGATCAATAATATTCTCTCAATTCTTTATCTGTTTTCTCTCTCATCCGAGCTCATAACAATGGCGTCAACTCAATTCAATTTGATCTCATCTCTGTACCATAGTTTCGACATGGTATCAGAGCAGTAAACTCTAATCTTCCGCTGCATTTTCCGATCAATTGATCGGTTAATTTTTGTTCGATCCAATCGCGATCATGTCTGCTGAATCCATGGTTATTCCGCAAAATTGGAGCTATTCTTTGGATGATAATTCAAGTCCGTATTTCATTAATAATTGTGTTAACCCTACGTCTGTGTTAGTTTCACCGCCTTTGAACGGTGACAACTATCATTCATGGAGCAGAGCAATGGAGATGACTCTTATTAGGACCGCAAGTCCGACACCTCTCAAACTCGGTTGAACAGTCAGGACTGCCAGGTCCAACTAGATTTTATTTCCTTGTTTGCAAAATTATTTTAAAGGAAAATTCGGTTTTATTTACTTTGATTTATTTACTTAATTATTCACTCGGTTTTATATGGTATTTATCTTGTTTTAGACGCGTGAATATTTAGGTGAGTTAGTAAAGATTTAACTTGATCTTATAGTATCTTATCTTATGGAAAGTTAATCTTTATCAAACTCTTTACTATATCCTTTAGTAATCTATTCCTTGTGGAGTTCTTCTTTGTCTTTGATGTGCAGAATATACGAAGATCATGAAGATCTTATCAAACGGAAACAAAGACGTATCAAAAGGAAGAATCGCCTTATCATGGAAAGATTCGGATATATTTGGAAAGATCCTGTCTTGACTGGATATGGAGACTAGCCGAGATTCAAGGATATCTTTCAGAAGAGCTATCCTATAAATAGTAGAAATCCTAGGAATCAATGTAGAACACTCGTGTAACAAAATATACATCTTTAGGTGTTCTCTTTTATTTTGATTTCTTAGTTTTCGCCCTCTTGAGTTACATCAAGAACGTGAGAAGCCGACAAGAGTTGAAGGGAGTTCAACGGGAAAGGATTGCGCCAGTTAGAGGGATCTATACGTACGTGCAGTTCGCTTGGAAGCATTCTCATAAGAAGATCACTACGGGAGTTTTGGTCTTACGGGTCAAACGGAGTAGACGCGAAAAAGGTTCCGGTGGTATCAACATTAGAGGGATTCGGTGTTAGAGTAAAACCAGTTGGTGTAATAATTTTTGTCCGTTGAAAGAAGTTTGATTCAGGCGAAAGCCTCGTGGATGTAGGACATAGTCCGAACCACGTTAAAATCTGCTGTCTTACTTTACTGTCTTACTTACCTGTCTTACTTATCTGTCTAGACTAGGTACCGCAACTACTGTTTATAACGTAAAGTATTAGATCTAAAGATCTATCAATTGGCATCAAGAGCCTATCACCTACTTACATTGGTGAGATTCTGGTTTTATTTAGATCTTGCAGATTTGATGGCACAAAACGTTGAGGGATCATCATCATCAAAGCCGCCGCTCTTAAATGAATTTAACTATTCATACTGGAAGGTCCGCATGACAGCTTTCATCAAAAGGGAAAATCAGAAAGCGTGGAAAAGCATTCTCAAAGGATGGTCTCCACCACTAGACAAAGATGGAAAATCGAAGCTAGAGCTCGACTGGTCTGACGCAGAAGATCTCGACGCGAGCCACAACTCCACTGCAATCAATGCAATTTTAAATGGAGTCGACCTAAATCAGTTCAAACTGATCTCCAAGTGTGAATCGGCCAAAGATGCATGGAACGCCCTACGCGTTGCCCATGAAGGTACCCCATCCGTTAAAAGATCCATAAGACAAATCCTTGGTACACGGTTTGAGGAACTCAAAATGGAGGATCATGAAACAATAGCTCAATACAATGCTAAACTTAGAGACATTGCTAATGAAGCCTTCCTCCTCGGTGATGAGTACAGTGAGTCCAAACTTGTTCAGAAAACTCTTCACACTTTACCCTCAAGATTCGATATGAAAATTGAGGCGATTGAAGAAGCGAGAGACGTGGAAAACTTGTCACTTGAAGAGCTCATGGGTGCCCTCTCAACTTTCGAGTTGAAAAAGAATTTGAATGGAGTCACTTCAAAAGGTGTTGCACTTAAAGCTGAAATCAAAGATAAACCTCAAAGTGACAACAAGGACTAGTTCGAGAAATCTGTCGCGTTTCTCTCCAAAGGACTCCAAAAGTTTTCCAAGTGGAAAAACAAAAGTACGAACACTTTCCCTTCTAACTCTGATAATTCATTAAAATCTTCCGCTGCTAATGATCTTAGCTACAAAAGAAGAGGAAAAGGTGTTCAATGCAGGGAATGCCAAGGCTATGGTCACATACAAACTGATTGTGCAAATCTTCTCCCGAAGAATAAAGACAAAGCCATGGTGTGCACCTGGAGTGATGGAGAGTCATCTGAAAGTGAAGATGAGACTGGAGAAAAAGCTAATATTGCACTCTCCTCTGTCATCAAACCTGGCTCATCACCTGAACAGTCAGGACTGCCAGGTCCAACTAGATTTTATTTCCTTGTTTGCAAAATTATTTTAAAGGAAAATTCGGTTTTATTTACTTTGATTTATTTACTTAATTATTCACTCGGTTTTATATGGTATTTATCTTGTTTTAGACGCGTGAATATTTAGGTGAGTTAGTAAAGATTTAACTTGATCTTATAGTATCTTATCTTATGGAAAGTTAATCTTTATCAAACTCTTTACTATATCCTTTAGTAATCTATTCCTTGTGGAGTTCTTCTTTGTCTTTGATGTGCAGAATATACGAAGATCATGAAGATCTTATCAAACGGAAACAAAGACGTATCAAAAGGAAGAATCGCCTTATCATGGAAAGATTCGGATATATTTGGAAAGATCCTGTCTTGACTGGATATGGAGACTAGCCGAGATTCAAGGATATCTTTCAGAAGAGCTATCCTATAAATAGTAGAAATCCTAGGAATCAATGTAGAACACTCGTGTAACAAAATATACATCTTTAGGTGTTCTCTTTTATTTTGATTTCTTAGTTTTCGCCCTCTTGAGTTACATCAAGAACGTGAGAAGCCGACAAGAGTTGAAGGGAGTTCAACGGGAAAGGATTGCGCCAGTTAGAGGGATCTATACGTACGTGCAGTTCGCTTGGAAGCATTCTCATAAGAAGATCACTACGGGAGTTTTGGTCTTACGGGTCAAACGGAGTAGACGCGAAAAAGGTTCCGGTGGTATCAACATTAGAGGGATTCGGTGTTAGAGTAAAACCAGTTGGTGTAATAATTTTTGTCCGTTGAAAGAAGTTTGATTCAGGCGAAAGCCTCGTGGATGTAGGACATAGTCCGAACCACGTTAAAATCTGCTGTCTTACTTTACTGTCTTACTTACCTGTCTTACTTATCTGTCTAGACTAGGTACCGCAACTACTGTTTATAACGTAAAGTATTAGATCTAAAGATCTATCAATTGGCATCAAGAGCCTATCACCTACTTACATTGGTGAGATTCTGGTTTTATTTAGATCTTGCAGATTTGATGGCACAAAACGTTGAGGGATCATCATCATCAAAGCCGCCGCTCTTAAATGAATTTAACTATTCATACTGGAAGGTCCGCATGACAGCTTTCATCAAAAGGGAAAATCAGAAAGCGTGGAAAAGCATTCTCAAAGGATGGTCTCCACCACTAGACAAAGATGGAAAATCGAAGCTAGAGCTCGACTGGTCTGACGCAGAAGATCTCGACGCGAGCCACAACTCCACTGCAATCAATGCAATTTTAAATGGAGTCGACCTAAATCAGTTCAAACTGATCTCCAAGTGTGAATCGGCCAAAGATGCATGGAACGCCCTACGCGTTGCCCATGAAGGTACCCCATCCGTTAAAAGATCCATAAGACAAATCCTTGGTACACGGTTTGAGGAACTCAAAATGGAGGATCATGAAACAATAGCTCAATACAATGCTAAACTTAGAGACATTGCTAATGAAGCCTTCCTCCTCGGTGATGAGTACAGTGAGTCCAAACTTGTTCAGAAAACTCTTCACACTTTACCCTCAAGATTCGATATGAAAATTGAGGCGATTGAAGAAGCGAGAGACGTGGAAAACTTGTCACTTGAAGAGCTCATGGGTGCCCTCTCAACTTTCGAGTTGAAAAAGAATTTGAATGGAGTCACTTCAAAAGGTGTTGCACTTAAAGCTGAAATCAAAGATAAACCTCAAAGTGACAACAAGGACTAGTTCGAGAAATCTGTCGCGTTTCTCTCCAAAGGACTCCAAAAGTTTTCCAAGTGGAAAAACAAAAGTACGAACACTTTCCCTTCTAACTCTGATAATTCATTAAAATCTTCCGCTGCTAATGATCTTAGCTACAAAAGAAGAGGAAAAGGTGTTCAATGCAGGGAATGCCAAGGCTATGGTCACATACAAACTGATTGTGCAAATCTTCTCCCGAAGAATAAAGACAAAGCCATGGTGTGCACCTGGAGTGATGGAGAGTCATCTGAAAGTGAAGATGAGACTGGAGAAAAAGCTAATATTGCACTCTCCTCTGTCATCAAACCTGGCTCATCACCTGAACAGTCAGGACTGCCAGGTCCAACTAGATTTTATTTCCTTGTTTGCAAAATTATTTTAAAGGAAAATTCGGTTTTATTTACTTTGATTTATTTACTTAATTATTCACTCGGTTTTATATGGTATTTATCTTGTTTTAGACGCGTGAATATTTAGGTGAGTTAGTAAAGATTTAACTTGATCTTATAGTATCTTATCTTATGGAAAGTTAATCTTTATCAAACTCTTTACTATATCCTTTAGTAATCTATTCCTTGTGGAGTTCTTCTTTGTCTTTGATGTGCAGAATATACGAAGATCATGAAGATCTTATCAAACGGAAACAAAGACGTATCAAAAGGAAGAATCGCCTTATCATGGAAAGATTCGGATATATTTGGAAAGATCCTGTCTTGACTGGATATGGAGACTAGCCGAGATTCAAGGATATCTTTCAGAAGAGCTATCCTATAAATAGTAGAAATCCTAGGAATCAATGTAGAACACTCGTGTAACAAAATATACATCTTTAGGTGTTCTCTTTTATTTTGATTTCTTAGTTTTCGCCCTCTTGAGTTACATCAAGAACGTGAGAAGCCGACAAGAGTTGAAGGGAGTTCAACGGGAAAGGATTGCGCCAGTTAGAGGGATCTATACGTACGTGCAGTTCGCTTGGAAGCATTCTCATAAGAAGATCACTACGGGAGTTTTGGTCTTACGGGTCAAACGGAGTAGACGCGAAAAAGGTTCCGGTGGTATCAACATTAGAGGGATTCGGTGTTAGAGTAAAACCAGTTGGTGTAATAATTTTTGTCCGTTGAAAGAAGTTTGATTCAGGCGAAAGCCTCGTGGATGTAGGACATAGTCCGAACCACGTTAAAATCTGCTGTCTTACTTTACTGTCTTACTTACCTGTCTTACTTATCTGTCTAGACTAGGTACCGCAACTACTGTTTATAACGTAAAGTATTAGATCTAAAGATCTATCAATTGGCATCAAGAGCCTATCACCTACTTACATTGGTGAGATTCTGGTTTTATTTAGATCTTGCAGATTTGATGGCACAAAACGTTGAGGGATCATCATCATCAAAGCCGCCGCTCTTAAATGAATTTAACTATTCATACTGGAAGGTCCGCATGACAGCTTTCATCAAAAGGGAAAATCAGAAAGCGTGGAAAAGCATTCTCAAAGGATGGTCTCCACCACTAGACAAAGATGGAAAATCGAAGCTAGAGCTCGACTGGTCTGACGCAGAAGATCTCGACGCGAGCCACAACTCCACTGCAATCAATGCAATTTTAAATGGAGTCGACCTAAATCAGTTCAAACTGATCTCCAAGTGTGAATCGGCCAAAGATGCATGGAACGCCCTACGCGTTGCCCATGAAGGTACCCCATCCGTTAAAAGATCCATAAGACAAATCCTTGGTACACGGTTTGAGGAACTCAAAATGGAGGATCATGAAACAATAGCTCAATACAATGCTAAACTTAGAGACATTGCTAATGAAGCCTTCCTCCTCGGTGATGAGTACAGTGAGTCCAAACTTGTTCAGAAAACTCTTCACACTTTACCCTCAAGATTCGATATGAAAATTGAGGCGATTGAAGAAGCGAGAGACGTGGAAAACTTGTCACTTGAAGAGCTCATGGGTGCCCTCTCAACTTTCGAGTTGAAAAAGAATTTGAATGGAGTCACTTCAAAAGGTGTTGCACTTAAAGCTGAAATCAAAGATAAACCTCAAAGTGACAACAAGGACTAGTTCGAGAAATCTGTCGCGTTTCTCTCCAAAGGACTCCAAAAGTTTTCCAAGTGGAAAAACAAAAGTACGAACACTTTCCCTTCTAACTCTGATAATTCATTAAAATCTTCCGCTGCTAATGATCTTAGCTACAAAAGAAGAGGAAAAGGTGTTCAATGCAGGGAATGCCAAGGCTATGGTCACATACAAACTGATTGTGCAAATCTTCTCCCGAAGAATAAAGACAAAGCCATGGTGTGCACCTGGAGTGATGGAGAGTCATCTGAAAGTGAAGATGAGACTGGAGAAAAAGCTAATATTGCACTCTCCTCTGTCATCAAACCTGGCTCATCACCTGTCGCGACTGACCAGGACAACTCCGAAACTGCTTCTGAGATTAAATCAATTACATCTATATGCAGTGATGACGAGTTAGATTGTTGCATTGATGAACCTGAAGAAAGAACATTTTTGCATTTTCTTCTATCCTTAATCATGACTTACCACCTGTCTTGACTACTCAGGAAAACAGCGAAGATACTGAGGACGATAATTCCCCTGATCCATTTCGGGAAATCAGACTCCTTATAAATATTTTGTTTTCAGAGATACGCAAGAACGTTGATCTAAATAGACAATTCATGGCCCTCAGAAATGATGTACATAACATAAAAGGATCAATCTCCATTTTTGAGGATTTGGAATCACACTTCCAAGATGTTCTTAAGGTTCTCAATAAGGCTGTCACAGACAATCAGAACAAAGTTTCTGATCAAAGTCCTAGTCCCATTTTTAATCATGCTGGTCTTGGTTACCACCCACCGATCGGTCTAAGCAGGGAGATTGCTAGTATATCTGATATGGATAATGATAGCTTAGCACGTGATCCTAATTTCTCACAACCTCATGTTTTTTGCAGGTCCAGTCAACCGAACAGGACCAGTCCCGTTTGGTGGTCACGACGGATGCGCAAGTCAAGCAGAGCCTGTTATCATTGTGGTGGTCAAGGACATATTCGTTCATGTTGTCCTGACTTACAACAGAACTCATCGAGGAAAACAGCAAAGAAACCTGTTGGACCACGAGTTCCGACATCTCGGAAGACTCCACGAAAAACAGTGTTTAAAGACTCCGATGAAGATTCTGAACCAACGAATCACATAAGGGTGAAATGTTCTAATCATAAAAACATTCATTTTGCATTTTCCTCTGTTGAAAACGCCTCACCTGATTGTTGGTATCTTGACAGTGCTTGCTCACATCACATGACAGGGAAAAAACCTTTTGACTAACTATGTTACTGGTCCAAGTGGAACAGTTCAGTTCAGTAATGGTAAAAAGGGTCAAGTGGTTGCAAAAGGAACACTCATTCTTAACGAGTGTCCTATACTTAATGATGTGTTCCATGTTGATGGACTTGAGCATAATTTGATTAGCATAAGCCAGCTATGCGATCAAAAGTTGGTTGTCACGTTTACACAAGATGAATGTCATGTATTTGATAACCAAAGGTTTTGTATTTTTCAGGAAATCGGACTGCTGAAAATTGCTATACTCTAAAGCAGTCACGACTCCCTATAGAACAGTTCACAAACTCTGTCTCAAACAGATCTATCTCTCCGTTTGTTAGTGAACTATTTTGTTTTTATGGTTTGCAGGTCAGTCAAGGAGCCAACAGATTGGTCATAGATCAATCCAAGTGCGTTCAATATCCTATCAAGGACCTTGATCTTGAAACTACAGAACAGTTGATGATTCCTGTAGCAACTCCTACATGGGTTGTCAATGAGACAAGAGGCAACTTCATAGACCTCAGTTTCTCCACTTTTGGAATAGGAAGTCATCTCTACCTAACTATGCATAATCGTGTCATATTACTTGATATTGGTTGGGTTGATCACATGCTTAAAATTTTTGTTTTTGTGCAAAGTGATGTGTTGGTCTTTAGTAACCACAACTGTGCTATTATCATTGGTCATAATCATGTTAAGCACTTATGCACACAGCACACGGATATATGGCACCATCTCATATGTGATTTAGGTGATAATGAATGTGCTGTCATTAAGCATGTCGCGACTGGAAGACAAACTGCTGTTATTTTTATGAAGAAATTTGTTTCACAAAGCTTTGAGACCCTCAGAAAGTCTCTCAGCATTTGTCTCCACTAAGCGGTGGTCGCATGCCCGATTTAACTGAGATGTTTTTATTTGTTGGACTAACTGTCATGACTTACTTGCAGACCTGTTGGACAGCCGGTTCTGGAGCGTACTTAGAACTGCATTGATACACAGTGCACATCATTCCCTCAGTTAAATCAGTAAAATCGAAGGATTTTGCAACGGACAATTTTTGTTTTTTTTTTAATTTGTTTTTATAATCTCTTTGAAAAGAAAAGTATGAGTGATCAAAAGAGTTATGAAAAGACAAGAACAAAGAGAGCATGAGCCAAAAAGAAAAAGTGCTTCAAAAGAAAAATATATGGAGGAAAAAGCTGCCTAAACTCAATGAATATGAGTGAAAGCATTCAATTCATATTTCACGGTCATCACAAAATTGAAAAGAGCTACCATATTCTATATAAAGTTATGTGCGAAAGCTACCTCTATGCAAAAGGCTCAATGTGTGTGTACAAGGTGCAATTGTATTGTTTGAAAAGAGATATCTTGCAAAACGATTTTTGCCCCTTTCAAATTCTCTTCCCTTTCATCTATTTATCTTATGAGAATTCACACACACACATTTTATTGTATTCATCTGGTTCATGAGTATGCTTCAGTCTCGACCTGTTTTATACTCAGTCTTATAGTCTGTCATGACAGGGTGTCTCGACATCCACTTACACCAGTTGAATCGGTCCTCGGTAAGTTATGTGAGTAATTTGCTGAGTTACTTTCTGTTTGTTTCTTTTATTTTGTGTTTTTATTTGGTTTAATTTTTATTTTATTAAACAGGTGCTTCTTATTTTATTTTGTCTTTAAAACGCGATATGTTTAATTTTGGCATGAATTTGTTTCCCGCCTATCCTTTGCCGCGTTTTAATTTCGTAGAGATTGAGTTGCGTGTATCTTGTTGGAATCTTTCCTTGATGAGTCTTGGTAAGAGTCCTATCACTTATGGGAAGTTGTGGATAATGATTATGGAAGATATGACATTGATTTGATTTCATCTATTTATATATCTTATCTTTGTATCATATCTCACGCCATCCTACTATCTCTCTCTCTCGTGTGTTCATATTTTTTTGGTGTGTGGATTTGTGTTTATGTCTTCTTTCTCACCCACGTTTATCAAGAAAATTTTTAACATGGTGAAAACTAAGTCATCAGGTGAATCGTCTCAGTCGACCCTGACAGTGCATCCACCACGGGCAACGAGTTGTCCCAAGTCTTGCAGCCACAGCCGCTCAAAATCAGAATTCCGGCGGACTTTGTTCCACTGCCATCTTCCGAGGCACCGCTGCAAGACACCACACCACCACCACCGGCAACAGAGTCACCACCCCGTGCCACTTCTCCTCAGGCACGCGAGTTCTCTCCTCCTTTGGATGACTTGCACTCTGTTCCCATGCCGGAAGACGCTTCGCCGTCACCTGCACCTGCATCCTCTCGCCGCCACACCGCCGCGGCTAAAGGGAAGCAGAAGGCTCAACCTCCAAAGCGCACCCCATCTGCTCGCCAAAAGTCCAAACCTGTTGGAGAGGGTGTCGCGAGCCGAGTCGGGACACGTAAGAAGGTTCCTGTATCCAAACGTCCCAGATCCGCTCCTGCTGCCTCGGACTCTGCTCCAATTGAGCTCTCTGACTCCGATTCCAGCCCTGTCCGCAAACAGTAGAAACGCTCAGCTCAGTCCTTGTCTGATCAGGACAACCAGTCAGGCGACCAGTCGGCCTATAAGGAAGGCAGTCACGCCCAGGCTGAAGAAGAAGCTGAAGGAGGTTACGCAGTCCCTCACCATGTTCCACCGTTCGATGAGCCTTTCAGGGTGAAGAAGGCATTTTTCCACAGGTTCTACACATCTCATGCCAAACTCAGGTATGCTCCTCTCACTGGCCGCATTCCTGTTCGTGAAGTTCAACTTCATGATGATTCTTATGAGGGTACGGGTGTTATTGAGTTTTTGGAAGGGAGAGGGTTTCTTGAATCCACTCGCAGGGTACAACCGTTTGTAACCCAGATTGTGCATGAGTTTTACGCCAATCTGGATACTCAACTAGGCGTTCCGGGCTCTGCCAAGGAACATTCAGCTTTTGTACAGAAGTTCATCTTCAAGATCAGTCCGCAAATCCTGAACATGCAGTTGGGGTCTCCTGATGTACAAACTGGTCGCGACTCCGAGTTGGAACTGGAAGCAGACATGGATGCAGTCGCGTCAACCATAACCGGCCAACCCATGAAGTGGCCAAAGAATGGAAATCTACAGCAAGGTTCCCTTTTTCCATGGTATGGTCTGATCTATGGAATTATGGTAAGAAATTGGTACCCTATGTCTCATACATCTATCGTAAGTCCATTAACTGCTTCTGTCTTATTCCGAATTGGTTCGAATGCTCCCATTAATCTTGGAAAACTGGTCTTTGAACGTTTACAACTTGAAACATTCGACCACAAGGCTAAGATGACCTTAGGCTATCCATCATTGATCTATCGCACGCTCACATCTCAAATGGATATCCGGGTCTCTAAGGACAAGATGACGAGCCGCCCTAAGCCCTATCATGCCCCGAGTCACCTTGTTCAAGCTCTACTTGGTTCTCCGATCCGGCGACCTGTCCCAACTGCCAGGGATAATGAAGCTGGACCGTCTGTTTCCCAGGGCATTCTCGACAACCTACAGTCGCAACTTGCCCAGGTCATTACATTGTTGGAGTCCATGAACGAGTCCCTTGCCCAATTAGCGGCAAAGAATTGACTAGTTCTGGCAAAATGGGGGAGTAAAACAGAATATGTAGAATGGGGGAGTCTTGAAGAATGGGAGAGATTTCAACCGGCTGCTGCTGTTTTATCTTGTTTTTTTATTTTAGTTTGTTTTATTTTACCGCTTAAGAACAATTGCTTTTAATTGCTTATCTTATTAAGTTGTTTTGCGGAGTGTTGCACCGCTGTTACAACACGTTTTTATTGCTGTCGAGACTCGTTAGTTGATTTATGTGCCTATCTCTTACTAACTTGTTTTATTTCAGCATGTCTACATTTTCCTTGGGGTTTAAAAGTGTTTTTGCCAAACAAGTCAACTGGGGGAGATTGTTAGGACCGCAAGTTCGACACCTCTCAAACTCGGTGAACAGTCAGGACTGCCAGGTCCAACTAGATTTTATTTCCTTGTTTGCAAAATTATTTTAAAGGAAAATTCGGTTTTATTTACTTTGATTTATTTACTTAATTATTCACTCGGTTTTATATGGTATTTATCTTGTTTTAGACGCGTGAATATTTAGGTGAGTTAGTAAAGATTTAACTTGATCTTATAGTATCTTATCTTATGGAAAGTTAATCTTTATCAAACTCTTTACTATATCCTTTAGTAATCTATTCCTTGTGGAATTCTTCTTTGTCTTTGATGTGCAGAATATACGAAGATCATGAAGATCTTATCAAACGGAAACAAAGACGTATCAAAAGGAAGAATCGCCTTATCATGGAAAGATTCGGATATATTTGGAAAGATCCTGTCTCGACTGGATATGGAGACTAGCCGAGATTCAAGGATATCTTTCAGGAGAGCTATCCTATAAATAGTAGAAATCCTAGGAATCAATGTAGAACACTCGTGTAACAAAATATACATCTTTAGGTGTTCTCTTTTATTTTGATTTCTTAGTTTTCGCCCTCTTGAGTTACATCAAGAACGTGAGAAGCCGACAAGAGTTGAAGGGAGTTCAACGGGAAAGGATTGCGCCAGTTAGAGGGATCTATACGTACGTGCAGTTCGCTTGGAAGCATTCTCATAAGAAGATCACTACGGGAGTTTTGGTCTTATGGGTCAAACGGAGTAGACGCGAAAAAGGTTCCGGTGGTATCAACATTAGAGGGATTCGATGTTAGTGTAAAACCAGTTGGTGTAATAACTTTTATTCGTTGAAAGAAGTTTGATTCAGGCGAAAGCCTCGTGGATGTAGGACATAGTCCGAACCATGTTAAAATCTGCTGTCTTACTTTACTGTCTTACTTACCTGTCTTACTTATCTGTCTAGACTAGGTACCGCAACTACTGTTTATAACATAAAGTATTAGACCTAAAGATCTATCAACTCTAAGTGCGAAAAATAAATTGATGTTTGTGGATGGATCTCTTGTGATTCCTGTTGCGGTTGATCCGATGTATGTCTTGTGGTCATGGTGTAATTTGATGATTCAATCGTAGATTTTGAATTCGTGCACAAAGGAGATTGCTCAGTGCATTATATACGTCAATACAGCTGCAGATATGTGGAGAATTCTGCGTGAAAGGTTTTCACAAGGCAATGGACCTCGAATCTTCGAGTTACAAAAGGATATCTACTCTACATCTCAAGGTCAGTTGAGTGTTACTGCTTATTTCATGAAGTTAGATTCATTGTGGAATGAATTTCGTCAATATTCTCCATTGCCTATGTGTAAATGTGGAGTTATGGTTAATTGCACTTGTGATGCTATGAGATCTGTGATGAAAAATGAAGAGAGGAATGTGGTGATGAAGTTTCTCAAGGGGCTCAATTAGAGCTTTTCAAGTATTAGAAGACAGATTGTGTTGATGAATCCTATGCCTCCTCTTAATTAGGAGTTTTCACTAGTTGTTCAGGATGAAAAACAGAGATCAGTTGCATACTCTAGTTCATATTGTGATGCTATAGCTATGCACACAGAGAAGAATGTAGTGTATCAGTCTGATTCCAACAGTGGGGTTGGAGATCAATATGCAAACCATGTTGCTGGAAGTAATGGTTTTAATCAAAGGAATCAGAACAATTACTCTGGTCAAAGAAAGGAGAGACCAATTTGTAGTTATTGTGGCTACAATGGTCACACACAGGAGAGATGTTACAAACTTCATGGCTATCCACCCGGGTTCAAACATAAGCCAAAGAATAACTATCAAGGTGCACCAAACTCAGCTTATATGGTTGTTACTCAGCATGAGCAATCTGATAATTCCACTGCTCCAGTCACTCAGGATCAATACCAGCAGGTGCTTACTCTCATATAGAACTTGTCTACTCAGCAGGGACATGTTTCTCACACTCCTGAGCATCATGCAAAAGCTTCAGGTATATATTTACCTTTCTGTTCTACTTTAAATGGTAGTTCAGGTCATTTTGCAAGGAGATTATGTGTGGATCTTGGATTCTGGGGCTACTGATCATATGGTTAGCTCACCTTCACTTCTTGCATCTATTACTAAATCTGAGTATACTCTAGTGCATCTCCTAAATGGCCCTTCAGTACCTGTTACTCATGTTGGAACAGTAGAGTTATCTCCACAGTTGGTTCTATATGGTGTTCTGTGTGTTCCTTCTTTCAAAGTGAATCTTATATCAGCAAGCAAACTCGCAAAATCTTTGTCTTGTAAGTTTGTGATTACTCACAATACTTGCTTCATACAAGATCTACACACTCGTCACAGATGATTGGCACAGCTAAAGAATGCAATGGACTTTACTTGATGCAATGGATATTACTTGATGCAATGGATATTACTTGATGCAGCACAGTAAAAGTTCTCTTACTTGTCATTCTGCTAAGTCTCATTTCAATAATCTCTGGCATTCAAGACTTGGTCACATACCTTTTGATAGGTTATCTTTGTTGAAGGATTTTATTCCTGATGTCTTGACTGATTGTAATAAACTTTGTGAGGTTTGTCCTCTTGCTAGACATAAAAGATCAGCATTTCCTATTAGCAATTTTGTGTCATTGCATGCTTTTGACTTGGTACATTGTGATGTATGGGGGCTCTTTGCTGTACGAAGTATTAATGGACATCATTACTTTCTTACAATAGTTGATGATTGTACAAGATACACCTGGACTTGTCTTATGAAGCACAAATCTGAAACTAAAATACTTCTGCCTCAATTCTTTACTATAATTGAGACTCAGTTTCACACAAAGATAAAGGTCATTCGCACAGATAATGGAGGTGAATTCGTGCTACATGACTTTTATACTTCAAAGGGAGTTATTCATCAAACAAGTTACCCTTATACCCCTCAACAAAATGGGTTGGTAGAACGAAAGCACAAAACTTTGTTGATCACAGCTTGAGCACTGAAATTTCAATCTTCCTTGAAGGGCATTGAAGATTCTGATCAACGCAAGTATGCGCTCCAAATACTTGAAGATTCTGATCTTCTCAGCTGCAAACAGTGCACCTTTCCCATGGATACCAAAATTAAACTATCTCACCATGATGATTCTCCTTTGGTAGAGCCATCTGTATATTGTCGTATCGTTGGTAGGCTCTTATATCTCACTATCGCTCGCCCTGACATTTCGTATGCAGTGCACACATTGACACAATTCATGGACAAACCAGGCTCATCTCACATGGCTGCTGCTCACCGAATCCTGAGATATATTAAAGGATCACCTGGCCAAGGTCTATTTTACTCTGCCTCTTCTGAATTGCGTTTAAAGGGATTTTCTGACTCAGATTGGGCAGCCTGTGTAAACACTTGACGGTCCATCACTGGCTACTGCATGTTCTTAGGAGATTCACTCATTTCTTGGCGATCGAAGAAGCAAACCACCGTCTCTCGTAGTTCAGCTGAGGCTGAATACAAAGCACTTGCTGGTTCTGCTGCTGAAGCTATATGGCTCATTCAACTTTTCACTGATTTTGGCTGCACATTTCCTTCTGCTACTATCTTTTGTGACAGCCAATCAGCTCTATCTCTTGCTGCAAATCCAGTCCACCATGAGAGGACAAAGCATGTGGAGATTGACTGCCATTTTATCTGTGAGAAGATCCTTGCAGGCACCATCCACACTTTGCATGTCTCCACTCTCAATCAGGTGGCAGACATATTCACCAAGGCCCTTAGATCATCTCAGTTTCACTATTTGCGTTCCAAGATGAGTGTGATTGACATCCACACTCCTCTTGAGGGGGAGTGTTAGCATGTGATTTCAAACCATATTATCAGCTGGAGTAGTTAATTATTGTTGAAGTTCCAGCCCCTACCCCGACAACCCGTGAGAAGAATTGAAGTTCGTCACGTCCGACAAACCCAGCCCGACAAGCCGGCTCTTCAATTCACCCAAACCCCACACAGCCGCCCAAAATCACGCATGAGATTTGAGTGATGGTGATGTCTGGAGTTTATGTTAATTTGTTTTATCTATAAATTCTGAGTTGTACCTGTTAGTTTTTCATCACTCAACCGAGAGAAGAAAAGAGTGATCGTGAGTGTTCAATCTGTGTGATTTCTGTGTTGTAATTGTGTTGATTGTTTGAATAAAAGTGAGTGTTTAATCCCAACAATTATTTCACATCCGATTAGTTAGAGTTTGTTACACTTTTCAGTTAGTTTTGGATGGAACATTCGTTGTATATATTTCAGTTTACAGCTCACACTTTGTATCACTTCATTCTGTTATTTTGATCAATAATATTCTCTCAATTCTTTATCTTTTTTCTCTCTCATCTGAGCTCATAACAATGACGTCAACTGAATTCAATTTGATCTCATCTCTGTACCATAGTTTTGACAGTTCAAACAAAACTGTCAATGATAATTGAAATTATCTAAAGAAGGCAGGCAAATGAATGGTTATCGAATGCATTACCTTTCTTCAGCTGCGGAATTGGTGTTTTCCTCAACAAAAACGACACCGATTCAGCCATAAATTCCCTAACATAATCTCTGGAGTAATATCTTGATTTTGCTGTAATTCTGTGAGTAAAATGGCAAGAAAAGGGAGAGTGCATTATCAACAATCCACACACTAAGACATGCATGCATATCAAGTACTCAAATAGTCATTCAGTCCTCACACAAAGACTACGAAACAGAGAAAAGACCACAAGCATGATGAGCAAGCAGACCACAACATCCAAAAATAAAATAAACCATATTGAATTGACGACGTTAGCGATCTGAGCATTATGGATAAGATGTGTGGAATTACAGATCCCTAGATAGAGCTCTTATACGAGTAAAAAAGCTGTCTAAAAGCATTGTATAATTATGCAATTGAAAACCCTCAACATCCTCAACTTCGATTTTCATACAGGAACATTATATCTACAGAGTTTTATTCAATAAATGAATTTTATCAATGTGAATGCACTATGTTTAAGTTGAACTCAGTTCAAATAAATCATAAAAGATAAAACTATAACATACATTACAGTTTGTTGCACATCTTCCAATATAGATAAAGCAACTACCTTAAGACATAACCAACATCTTTTGAGAGAGATTTCTGCAGGCTCATCAAGATATATGACCATGATGTGAATATCTGCAAGAGAAACAAGATCATCTTTAGAACTCAACCACTTCAAGAAGATCATCAAGCGAAAATTAATCAGAGTACACCCAAATTTAGAATAACTCCGAGACCTGCTCAATTATCTCGGGATCCCTATCACCACTACTCTCTAGGAGACATCCCAAAGTATCAACAATTGGTTGGAGAAAACTGTAAATGAAATTAGAAAAATATTTCACAATGGGAGTACTGATAAAACTATGTCAGGATGCAGGGACATAATATAGACTCTAATTAAATCAGAAAAACGAGAATTAGACCTTTAACTACGAAATTCCTAAAATATCTTCGAGTCGACTCGACTCCATTATTAAAACCCACATAAACCAGTTACATACTTTATGGAAGATATAAGTCTTAACTGGAAAAAACTAAAGGCTTTTTCAAAATTCCAGCATTCTCTTCAGTTTAATAGCAAAATGAGGATACGATAATGCGGATAAAGCTTATTATTTTGATATTATGCATTAGTATAAATAATTTATATATGGTACATCAACATTTTATCTATAATGCGTCAAATTTACTATATAATGCATTAGAAAAGTCTAAACACACAATTCATATGATCGTTCACTCATAACTGCTTGTGTAACATAGAAACATAGAAGTATCAGAGTATCGGTTATGGATACGTAGTATTGGATACGATATTCCACGATGTTTTGAAGTATCCGTGCAACATAGGTTTAATAGTTTTTTATTAAAGCTGAAACTGAAATAGCTAGCTCTATCTCATATCTTCCCAGAGTATTACTCTCTAATTCACAGCTGTTATGTTCTGACGGACAAATCCATTGTGTTTAACAATACTCAACAATGTAACAAGACAAAAAGACCACCTAGCTTAAGTGAAAGGGAAAAGGAAAAATTTTGAGCTAGATTTTGACTTTGATACAAATGATTTATGATTACTTCATGAAGGAATGCCTGAAGCTGCAGAAAGTCAAAATGTAATGTATTAAACATATCTTATAGAAATGCATGTGTCACGCATTAATTTCATATTTTCATTTTTCTGGAGTACCAGGTCAAGTTTGAAGTTTTGAGTTAGATATATACAGATTACCACAAGCAGTTGTATAAAGTTAATAGTTGCCCTAGTCCCCCGCAAACGATAAATAAAAATAAAAAATCTTCTTTCTTTTGGAAACAATTTAGGCAAATCTTTTGGGTAAATTATCAAACCAAATTGGTAGTACATATCCCAATTTGGTTAAAGATAAATGATATGACACCCCTAGCACAAAGGAGATACAAAAACTAGATTTGGTGCAATAAGGTTCAAAATTTCAAATGAAAACCTCAGTGAAACACTATCTTAGAAGCTACTTAGCAAGCTACAATTGTAGTAAATTTGGCACTAGGCATACCTTAAAGCCAGTGCCCCTTCTCTAAGTAAGACCCAGCAAGATGCACGGGCTGTGTGTTATTTAAACGCATCCTCATTTTCAAAGAGACAAAAAGTTCAAGACACAATAATGAGTGAGCACATGATAAGATGAGAGAGTACCATAGTTCTTCACCAACTCATGTATAAGAGCCAAAAGACAATAAGAATCATATATATATATATATATATATATATATATATATATATATATATATATATATATATATATATATATATATATATATATATATATATATATATATATATACATATATATATATATTAAGCAAGCAATGGAAAATTCTGAATCAAAGAAAAACAGTATCCTAAATAGGACTGTTCATTTGGGGCAACCCGAACCAAACCAAACCAAATTTCCGTATAACCGAATTTCCGAACCGAATTGCAACCAAACCAATTTCAATCCGTAATTTGTGGTTTGGTTTTTCTCCAAACCGAACAACTTAATTTGTTTTGGTTTTTTTTATGTGCAAACCGAAATAGCACCATTGCACTGTTTAAAATGTGGTTAAAAAACCAATTCTTATTTTTTTTTTTCAATAAATTAGTTGATGTTATGTATAAACTTAGAATTTTTTAACCCAAATCTTACTTTGAATATAAATTATATATATAATAAAATTTTCAATAAATTTGGGTGTTCAATGTATTAGATTCCCAGAGGCCAAAATGCCTCTTTTCCCAGCTGAAAGCAGAGGCCAAAATGCTTCTGTTTTTAGCTGAAACCAGGAGGGTTTTGGCCTCTGCATTCAACTTGGAAAAGAGGCATTTTGGCCTCTGTTTTCAGCTGAAAACACATGCCAAAATGCTCCTGGTTTCAGCGAAAAATAGAAGCCAGAATTCCTCTATATTTCAGGTGAAAACACAAGCAACATTGGCTCTGATTTCAGCTTGAAAAAGAGGCATTTTGGCCTCTGTTTACAGCTAAAAACAGAGGCCAAAATGCTTCTGGTTTCAGCTGAAAATAGAGGCAATGTTGCCTCTAATTTCAGCTAAAAAAAGATGGCAAAATACCATCATTCTCAGTTAAAATCACAGCCAACATTGCATCTGTTGGATAAACTATTGAACTCCTAAACTTCCTGAATTTGAATTGAATTCTATCACCAAACACACACATTTGTTCACCATTAACAATCCGCTTCTGATGATGCAAAATACGCAATATTCAAAAAGAAAAGTTGAACTGAAAGATGCAGAATCAACCATTGATACGGTTCTATTTTACCCACACTTGACGAATCAAATGCATCACACCAGCTATAATGTAAGAACAACAATTGATTAAAAAGGAACACTAAATCCGATCAAATGAGATAGTTCTCAGAGACATATTATCAAACTCTTAACAGCATAAGATGAAATACATGAATCACACCAGCTAAAATGCATCTCAGAGACATATTATCAAACACTTAACAACATAAGATGAAATACACGCATCACACCAGCTAAAATGCATCGTTTTCTGTCAATGGTTATTCGATCAGCATTTAAAACATAGAAGAACATGAGCTCGTAAGAAAATCCGTACCTAAATCAACGACGTAGACTCGTAGAGACTGAATTCAAATTAGGAATTTGAGATTAGGCGATAAAATTAGGGTTCGAAGGATGAGAATCGCGATTTGGGGGTGGGGTGCGATTTGGGGGTGGTGTGTGTGCGTGTGATTTTGGTGTGCGTCAGAAGTTGGGGTTTTTAAAATTTGGTTTTTTGGACTGGACACAATCCAATTTAATAAATCCGAACCAGAACTTCTGTTTTAACTACCCGAATCTTAAAACCAAATGCGGACCAAACTCTATTTTCCGAATTCGGTTTGGCCCAAACAGGAGCGGATCGGATTGGGTAATAGTTTAACCCGCTATATGAACACTCCTGATCCTAAAACTTACAGTATGAAGTCCTCCAAGAGATCTCTAGATAAAGCGGCAATCGACCTACAACATAAGAATAATTATTGATTAATAAACATTACTTTAGTTATTACTAAACAGAACATCATAAACCAGAGGACCAATGTAAATTTCCAACATCAAGATTTTCCCAGTTACATCATAAAGAGTTAACTTCTGATGCATTACACACAATTACCAAAGACATCTTCGTGGTCATATTTGTATCCCTGGAAACAACAAAGAACTTACTCACTTGCAAGCCCAAACGTTTATTTGGTCATACAAATAATCCACAAGATCACCATATTTGACCCACTCTTACATCTCACAGGAAATTCGATCATTTAATGTTTTCATTGTTAACTTTAAGAATGAAAAAAACCTAAGATTTGCTCCATGTATCAAACTGGAAAAGAACTGTTCTTCACATAACATTCAAATACCCAAGTACCAGAATCAACAGGCAAACTGGCATTATCTCCAACAGGATTCTTAATCAATCCGAAACACAACATCAAACAATAACCATGTTTTGTGGTAAATTCAAGGGCAATGCAGAACAGATACATTCTTAGACCTCAAACTGCAAAATCCTTACTGGTATCACACTCTATGAACAAATTACTGTTCAGCTTTAAGAAGACCATCAGAAAGTGCAATGAAAATCCAATAAAATACATCTTTTAAACACCTTGATATCAGTGCACATCGGTCATAAAAGCATACAAATTTAAGTTCTCAAACTACTCAAAAAAAAAAATCTCATATAATCACATAATTAAATTCCCACATACTAAATTTCGGGTCCGATTTTTCATATAACTTTTAAAAAGTTTCCAAGAATATTGACTATGGCTAACTAAATCTTTATTTCCCATATTTCCCATATTTCAACATAAATCATTATACACCTCTCTTCTAACTAAGGAGAAGAAGAATACCTGAGTGTGGGTTCCACTACAAGAAATGTGGCCTATAGCAAGGTCCAAAAACCTTGCAATAGGTTAAAATTCCCTTGCTATTGATCTATTGCAAGATGTGGACGTTGGTAGCATCCCTTGTTATAGGTGGCGTTGGTGCAGGTATTTTGCATGTTGCAAGGGAAATGGACCTTGCTATTGCTGTTCTGACACACACCTGTAGCAAGGTCCATTTCCCTTGCTGGACCACAATTGACAGCAACGTCCTTAGACGTTGCTATTTATTCTGACACAAAACTCAATTGCAACGTCCTTAGACGTTGCTATGCATTCTGACACAAGACTCAATCGCAACGTCTTTTGACCTTGCAATTGATTTACGCACGTTTTTTTTTTTTTTAAATTTCATTTTTGTTCATTATATTTTTTCGATGAAACACAGCAACGTCTACGGACGTTGCTATAGTGTCCGGACACTTTTTTTTTCAAATTTGGCAGCAACGTCCACGGACGTTGCTGTAGATAAATATTTTTTTGTAAAACAAAGTGGCGGTATAAACCGCCACATTCTAATAAAATGTTTTTTAATATATATATACATATATATATACACACACACATACATATATATATATATATATATACACACACACACTTACATTATACATTAATTGAAACCTCAATATTATATATGTATAGTATGTATTAAAAAAATATAATACTAATAACTAAATTATAAGATACACACACACACACACAAACACACGCACATATATATATATATATATATATATAGAGTATTAAGAAATGTTAGATAACATTTTAAAAATTATAATGATATATATATACATACACACACTAAACTTTACAATGTATAATTATAAAATAATCTCACTAATTATAATTATACAATATATATGTATATATATATGGTATAAGATGCATGTATGCATATATAATATATATAAGTTGATCATGATGCAAAATAAATTAAGGAAAAAAATAAAGTGAAGGAGAGAAGGGGAGAAGAAGATGATAATAATATGAGAGGGAGAATGTAGTGGGATGGATGAGTGATATAGTGTGGTATTTATAGTAGTATAGTGGGAGGGAATGAAATTTTTTGGGAAATTTGAAATTTCCGCCAAAAATTTCATTCTGAAATTTTGTAGCAAGGTCCAAATCCCTTGCAATAGGTCATTGTCAGAAAGCTGTTGCAAGGGAAATTGGGATCCCTTGCTACTGTGTCAAAAAAGTAGCAATTGCAAGGGATTTGGACCTTGCAATAGCTTTATTAGAAAAATATTTTAATTATATATATTCCCTCATTCACTCATTTAATTAGATACATATATAATTATGACTTGTAAATCATAATTACATGAGACTTGAACTAAATATATAGAACTAATCTTGATCTTGGTTAAATTAATTAATTAATAAAACTTATTTGATTGAATAATTATTAATTACATAAGAAAATAGAACTAATCTTGATATTTATAGCTATATATATATGTGAACTTATTTGAATGAATAAGATCCTAATAACATATGAGAACTAAACTAATTAGAATTAATCTTGTATTGTAAAATTAATTAAAGTTATTAGAATCAATAACTTCTCATTACATAATAATCAAACTAAACATAATTAACGATTCTTGATTTTCATTAAATAAACTGAAATTATATGAATGAATAATATTTAACTACATAAGAATTGATCAACTACGTACAGGAAAACTTACTGTTTATTTTTGTTGATTAATTAAGAATATAATTGATAACTCAACATTACATTAGAATTGAACTAATTAAACAAAACTAATCTTAATTAAATTTTAATAAATTAATTGAACTTGTTTGAATGGACAACTCCTAATTAACTACAAATATATAAGCATCAACTAAATATAACTAATATTGACTTTTGTCAAATTAGTTTAACTCAATTGAACAAATATTACATAAGAACTAAATTACTTAGATTTAATAATATTGATTTTATTATGAATAGTGTTATTTGAATGCATAATTTACATAAGAATTGAACTACGTACAAGGAATACAACTCTTTATTTTTGTTGAATTAATTAAGAATGGAATTTATAACTCAACATATAATTATATTAGAATTGAACTAATTAAACAAAAATAATCTTAAATTTTAATAAATTAATTGAACTTGTTTGAATGGACAACTCCTAATTAATTACACATATAAGAATCAACTAAATATAACTAATCTTGACTTTTGTCAAATTGGTTTAACTTAAACAAATATTACATATAAGAACTAAATTACTTAGATTCAATCTTGATTTTTATTATGAATAGATGTTATTTGAATGCATAACTTCTAGTTACATAAGAATTGAACTACGTACAAGGAAAACTATTCTTTATTTTTGTTGAATTAATTTAGAATATATTTTATAACTCAACATAATTACCTTAGAATTGTACTAATTAAACAAAACTAATCTTAAATTTTAATAAATTAATTGAACTTGTTTGAATGGACAACTCTTAATTAATTACACAAATAAGAATCAACCAAATATAACTAATCTTGACTTTTGTCAAATCAGTTTAACTTAATTGAACGAATATTACATAAGAACTAAATTACTTAGATTTAATCTTGATTTTTGTTATGAATAGATGTTATTTGAATGCACAACTCCTAATTAATTACATAAGAATTAAACTACGTACAAGGAAAACTACTCTTTATTTTTGTTAAATTAATCAAGAATAGAATTAATAACTCAACATTACATTAGAATTGAACTAATTAAGTAAACCTAATCTTAATTTTTAATAAGTTAATTGAACTTGTTTGAATGGACAACTCCTAATGAATTACGTATATAAGAATCAACTAAATATAACTAATCTTGACTTTTGTCAAATTAGTTTAACTTACTTAATTGAACAAATATTATTACACAAGAACTAAATTACTTAGATTTAATCTAGATTGTTATTATCATGAATAGATTTCATTTGAATGAATAAAATCTTAATTACATAAGAATTGAACCACGTACAAGGAAAACTACTCTTTATTTTCGTTGAATTAATTAAGGATAGAATTGATAACTCAACATTACATTATAATTGAACTAATTAAATAAAACTAATCTTATTCTTGTATAAATTAATTGAAATTGTTGAATGGACAACTCCTAATTAATTATATATATATAAGAATCAACTAAATATAACTAATCTTAACTTTGTCAAATTAATCTAACTTAATTAATTGAACAAATATTACATAAAAACTGAATTACTTAAACGTAATTTTAAATTTTATCATGAATAGATGTTATTTAAATACATAACTCCTGACTTGAGTTTTGCATATATATATATATATATATAAAGAATGAAGAATGCAGCTTTATTATATTAAAAAATAAGTAAAACAAAACCTGCAAGGGAAGAGGAGGTTGCTGAAGCTGAAAGGCTACTGCAAGGGCCTTTTTCCCTTGCAACTGTGTCAGAAAAGCTGTTTTTACAGCAGCAGCAAGGGACTTGGACCTTGCAATAGATTTATCAGCTTGTTATCCTCTCCTCCACACATTTCATGATCCATAACCTGCGTTTCTTCCCCAAATTCTACTACATTTCTTCCCCCTCTCTTCTCTATTTTTCAGCAAAATTTCATTTCTTCCCTGTGATTTTTTTGCAAAGCGTACGTAATTCTCAGCAAAGCTCACTCCACGAGAGGTATCTATTTCAGTATTATCGTAATTCGTTGCTTAATTTTATATATATATTGTTGATGTTGTTGCTTAATTTAGTGATTTTTGTAATATTAATACTTGTTATTCATCATATTTAGAATAACTGAGATCTAAGCGTGATTTGATTAGTAGTATGCTATTTATATGCCTGTGTGTAATTAGTTGTTCACATTGTTAGTATTTGATGATAAGTTTTAATTAGCCTTACTTTCGTGATTCAATAGTCAGTTCTCGTGTTGATGCATTGTTAATTTGATTTTAATTAGATAAAAAATGTATAACAACGAAGATCGGAGTTGGATGTACGATCGAGGCAACGTTGATGAGGGGTATATCAATCCTTATTTCGTAGATGGCGTCAACAGATTCCTAGAATTTGCATTTTCTCAAGGTCATCGAAGAGTTAAGTGTCCGTGCACTCGGTGTGGTTTTAGCAAAAGCAAAAAGAGGGATGTGATTCAGGAACTCCTATTGAAGTACGGTTTTGTTCCTCATTATTACGTATGGGAGGCACACGGAGAAAGGAACAACTTTTCTGGCAATTACACATATGCAGGAGAGTCATCTACTCATAATGATAATGTCGAAAGTGGTTACGTAGATATGGTCAATGATGCATACAGAGGTCAGTTTGAAGGCACGCACTATAATCAAAATATAGAAGAAGAGCCAAACCGTGAGGCACGAGACTTTTTTGAAATGCTACGGGAAGCCGAGGTGCCAATACGCGTAGATGTGGAAACAACACCATTGCAGTGGTTAACATCATTTATTGCCGACAAGGTTTGTCATGGCACAACAAACGCCTCTGCTGATAATCAATTACAAGCGGCCCGCAGATTAATGAGTCCTGCAGATCGTCATAGATTGCCTGAAAATTGGTACGAAGTGAAGAAATTCATCAAAGGTTTAGGACTTGGGTACAAAACATATGATGTCTGTGTTAATGTTTGTATCCTTTATTACGGGGAGTATGAAAGTAAGAGCTGGACCGAGTGCCCATATTGTGGAGAAGCTAGGTACGAGGAATGCACCAATAAGAAGAAGCTTGTTCCACGTAAGAAGCTGTGGTACTTGCCAGTGACGCCTCGATTGCAGAGGCTTTACACATCACGCAAAATATCGGAGCACATGACATGACACTTGAAGTGTCAGGCAGATACCGATCAAATGATTCACCCTGCTTCAAGTTTGGCCTGGAAATCTTTCGACAGGACATTTCCAGATTTTGCTGCCGAACCAAGAAACGTTAGACTTGGACTTTGCACCGATGGTTTTAATCCTTTCGGGAACTCCTCAGCTCCTTACTCGTGTTGGCCAGTATTTGTGACCCCTTATAACCTCCCTCCTGACCTGTGCATGCGGCAAGAATATATTTTCCTAAGTTTAATGATATCTGGCCCGAAGAGTCCTGGCAAGAACATTGACGTATTACTCAGACCCCTGATTGATGAACTTAAGTCACTGTGGGATTCGGGTGTGCCAACATACGATAGTTTTCGGAAACAAAATTTCCAAATGCGAGCTTCATTGCTATGGACGATTAGTGACTATCCAGGGTATGGCATGCTATCACAGTGGAGCACACATGGTCGTTTATCTTGCCCGTACTGTATGGAAGAAACCAAGAGTTTCCAACTTAAGCACGGTCGAAAGACTTCTTTCTTTGACTGTCATCGTCGATTCTTGCCTCTGGACCATCCATGGAGACTAAACACAACTGACTTCACGAAAGGTAGAATAGAGACTGATCAACCTCTACCAAGAAGATCAGGGATAGACATGTTGAGACACGTTGAACGTCTTCCACCAGTCGGATTTGGTATATGCGGAGAATTTGTTCAGGGCTTTGGTTTTGGATCACAATTGGTGTCGTAGAAGTATATTTTGGAAACTTCCGTATTGGAAGCATAATCTGATCCGCCACAACCTAGATGTCATGCATTGTGAAAAGAACTTCTTCGACAATATCAAGAACACTGTGATGGATGACCCTGAGAAAACCAAGGACAATATGAACTCTCGCAAAGATTTACAATTACTGACGGGCAGAAGATCTTTGTTTCTACAGACTGGACCGGGAGGTAGGTTGTACAAACGTAGAGCATCGTACTGTCTCAGTAAGGACGAAAAGGTTAAAGTGTGTGAGTGGTTGTGCAATCTCAAATTTCCAGATGGATACGCGTCAAACATTTCGCGTTGTGTTCAAATGCCACAGTTGTGTCTAGTGGGAATGAAAAGTCACGATTGTCACGTTTTTTTGCAAAGGTTGGTTCCGATAGCATTTCGTGACTTCTTGCCAGAGAATGTCTGGGGGCCGCTCGTGGAGATCAGTAATTTTTTCAGAGCTTTGTCAGCTCCTGACATCCGATATAGTGACATGGATTTATTAGAACGTTCGATTGTGGTGACTATGTGCAAGCTGGAAAAATTCTTTCCTCCATCGTTCTTTGATTCCATGGAGCATTTAGCGATACACCTTCCCTGGGAGGCAAAAGTCGGTGGGCCCGTACAATACAGGTGGATGTACCCATTTGAGAGGTAAATATCAGTTACTGTTATATTGTTAACTATACAATGTTCAAAATATGACTAGTTAATTTTTTTTTTCTTTGTTAGACGGATGTTTGATTTTAAGAGACCAAGGGGTAACAAGGCACACATAGAAGGGTCGATTGTTGAGGCGTACATTTACGTAGAAATTGCAAATTTCTCCTCACTCTACTTTGACAGCAATATTGAAACTAGAGCAACCCGTTTGAACAGGAACGAAGTTCCAATATCTATTGACCCCAACGACCAATTATCAGTATTCCAGAGTAAAGGGAAAACAATGGGGCGTTGTGTCAATTACAGAAATTTGTCTCTCGCAGAGTGCAAAGCGGCTCATCTATATGTCTTGTTGAATTGCCCAGAGGTCGAGTGTTGGTTAAGGTAAGATTACTAATTTCCATACAATGTATTCTTGCTAATATATCAATTGATGTTTTAAACGGCTTCTTTCTGTGACAGTATGTTTGATGAACAGATGTGCGCAGGATATCCGCAAGCTAATAAAGATCAGATACGTAACACTTATTTTGTCGACTGGTTCAAACAAGTTGTTGTGTCTGGTAGTTACAGTGTGGATCCTAGATTACGCGGTCTTGCTCGGGGTCCTGTTTTGAAAGCAAAAACTTATAATGGTTATACGGTTAACGGATTTAAGTTTCATACAGAAGCATATGGGGCTGGTGGGCAAACAATGAACAGTGGCGTTTATGTGAAGGGCGACACTGGCGACCCAGACGCACGTAATTTCTATGGAATGCTTCAAGAGATTATACAGCTTGATTACTGGGGCAGTGGAAACTTGGAACAAATTGTTATGTTCAAATGTGATTGGTACGACGTGTATAACGGAATAACAACTCATCCGATTTATGGCCTTGTTGACATTAATCTAACAATGCGACTCGGTACAAGAGCGTCTGAACCGTTTATCTTAGCAAGTCAGGCGCAACAAGTCTATTACAGTCTGTATCCTTCACAAAAAAATATCAGTAGGAGAGGATGGTGGGCGGTATGCACGACAAGAGCGAGATACCTCGTTGACACAACTGCAGTGGCTAATCTCGACATTTACCAAGATAGCACCGCAACTCAGTTAAGATTGGATGACATCAACAATATCGACAATACACCTATCAGGCTTGCAGACGATGATATTGTGGAAGTCGATGATAACGACACATCCGCTGACGATGACGTGGATGAAGATCATGATGATGGTGACGACGATGACCCTGATTATACGTAATGTATGTTCTAAGCAATATGTATGCCTATGTAGTAAGAATTAGTGAACTTAAACAGTGGTTTATTTGCAATATGTAAGCTTGCGTTGTAATATTTGAGTTGTTTGAATTGTAACGTTTATATATATATATATATATATATATATATATATATATATATATATATATATATATATATATATATATATATATATAAAACTAGTGTAAATTATAAATATAAATAAAAACATAAATATATATAAGGTGCAAACATAAATAAAAACAAGCTAAAACAAACCTCGTTTGTTCATAATTATACAAATACAAATAAAAGCAGCAAATAACAGTCTAAATTTGAGTATCCTCGTCAAATTACATATCACCCAAGCCAGTACTGTCGTTAGCACCGCCACCTGAACTTCTTTCCTAGTCCCCTTCGTCCTTCTGATCGGCAGAATGTGACCGTGGTCGATAGAGTGGATCCCCTGATACCCGCCCGCTGCCGACACTCGTGTTCGTCGGTTGCAATGGTTGGTGGAAAACTGCCGGGAAGTTGTTAAACTGTTGTGGTTGCCCCTGTTGTTGTTGCCCCTGTTGTTGTTGCCCTGACCCCCACAACTCCTCGGGCACCGGCATATTAAACTGTGACATAAAGTATTTGAGCACATTCTTTAAACCGGTGATTTCCTCCCGCTGAGAAGCTGTTTCGGCCCGCAGTGCCTGACATTCTGATCGAAGCGGCTCCACGCTACTAGAGCCAGTCTCAACGAACCTAGAATGTCTTCGAGCCTTGAATCCTACGCGCTCAGGCTCACCATAACTCGCCAGACCCACCACCCTATTCTTCTTTACACGTCCGGCTGCGGCAATTTCCACCCACGGTCTCACGTCCCAGACCGGCCACTTGCTCATATCTGGCCCATGTTCTCGTAGGCAGTGTTCCACATAGGCATCCTACATAAAACATATTATGATTCAAAATATTTTTTCTAACAAACATAAGTATAATTACGACAACAACAATTATTGACGATTACACCACTTTAATGAAAGAAAATATTATACTCACGTAATTAGCCTTGTCCTCAGGGTTTGGCCACTCAACCGTTCCGTCGTCATGTTTCTTTGCACGAGTCTTTATAAAGACATCCTGAAACGGCACCTTGGCGGGCGTTGTATTCATTTCCTTTGCCTGTCATAATATGAAAATTCATTAAAACAAATATAGATCACATTATTAAATCAATAATGATATTTGAAAAATAAACAATCATATTTTTCTACTTACCAGATCTATCCTATGGTTGTTCGTGCTGCGAGACCCACCCCTATAGATTACCCTTTTCCCCTTATCTCGATTTTTAGCGTTCTGCTCCGAACGACCCTTCGTGGGCTCGAGCTCCCAATAATCATAAAAGGCTTGCCGAAAATCTTCGTGAATCCAACAACTGTGACTCATACCATAGGTGGGGTCAACTTTGCAGCGCAACCACCATTTCTTGGCGTGGTTTACTGAACATGCAAATCTCGCAGTAGCGACCCTATCGTACCATTCCCTGACTGCATTTTCTATGGCAGGATCCCACTGATAAGTGTGCTGCATTTAATACAGACATAAAGAAAAGTTGGTCACATAAATGAATAATAATGAACAAATATTTGTAAATATTTAATAAATATAGAAGTCAAGCTAATTCCTTACCTTAAATCTGTTCCAACCCATTTCTTTCTCGTCCTCTGGCCACATGCCGTACGTGAAGTATGCCCCTTGCATCATGTTCCTCAAATTTGTACCAATCGTGGTCACGGCGGAAGGGTTCTCTATTGAGCCATCAAAGAATAATTCAAGTACCTCCCTGTCATCCGGATTTGCCGGGGGCTCGCGAGGTTTAGATTGTCCTCGCACTGCAACCCTAGTAATACCACCATCGTCTCCTGAATCATTGTTACCCCCCTCATCCTCGTCTAATGACTCAGAAACGCCATGAGCACGTGAGCCTGAACCTCGTGTGCCTGAAGCTCGTGTGCCTGAACCCCGTGAGCCCGATGATGATGGCCCAGCGGTACTTCCCGTCCCCTGAACCTGTAGCGTCGTCATGGCACCTAAACTCGGCTGCATCATGCCGTCTACAGTACCTCCCATAAGTTGTGGCCTCGTTAGCTGTGTTTGTGGCATACCAAATCCAGCTGCACTCCCAAAACCAGGCACACCAAATCCAGCTCCACTCCCATATCCAGGCCCACCAAACCCAGCTCCACTCCCATATCCAGGCCCACCAAATCCAGGCCCACCCAATCCAGGGCCACCATAACCACCCCCACCATAACCAACCCCACTATAGCCAGCCCCACCGAATCCACCACCACCATAACCACCCCCAACATATACACCCCCCATTGTCGATCCTACTCCCATCAATTGATTGGTAAACGGCCCACTAGCGCGGGCTCCTGCGTCATTTGATCCTCCGGGAAACATCGGCATCACCGCTGAAAGTGATCCCATCGAACCAAGATCAGGCTGCGAAGAGAATGATCCTCGAGGTACCCCTTCCGGGTATGGCACCTGGTTCTTCAACACCTTCTTTTTTCCTTTCCCCTTACCCTGATCTGACGAGCCGGCCATCTGATAAATAAATATTTAGAATGGTCAAATTAATATAAAAGGGATACACGACAATATATACTATCTATTCATTTACTAAATTGACTAATTAAGTATATATACATCTGTTACGTCTAAATTATACAAATCTCCGCTAAATTTTCTAATCAATGTATTACAATTAAGTAAGCTCAATACTCATTGTGATATATATATATATACTATTAAATTAAAGTATTCAACAATTAATCACGTACGGACGTGTCACAAAATAACTACATCTTCTACATATATCTCTATCTATATCAAGCATCAATAATTACACCATAGCATGTTCATATAAACAAGTTTAACCAAAATATATTTCCCATATTTTTATTACAAATATATAATTTCTCAATGCTACTAACCTTTTTAGCATATCTAATTAACATAAATACGTTCTAACATAAACACAATTATATATGTTATATAATACAAAGTTAATCGATTAAATTCTACAAAAAAAAAAAAAAAAGAAAATACGTAGCTATATTGTCATAATCACAAATCTAATATTAATTAATTAAGCATACATATATATATATATATATATATATATATATATATATATATATAATTAACAGTACTAATACACTCGAATCAACAAATACATCACTATTATGCGATAATATTACACAAATCTAACCGATTAATTAAATTAAACCTTAATATACATATATAGATCGTCACATAATTAATTACCTCTACTACCTTAATTAAGTATAAATAATTAACATATATAAATACACTATCTAATCAACAATTACATCACAAATACTAATTACACAAATCTAACCATTAATTTTAAAAAAAATTAATAATACACATAGATCGTTCAAAATTACTTCTAATATCTTAATTAATCATACATAATTACACAAATCTAACAAAGTAATTAAAAATAAACATTAATATACGTAGATCGTCACATAATTACCTCTAATTAATACCTTAATTAATCATAAATAATTAACACAAATATGCCTAAAATCAACAATTATATCACAAATAATCTAATTGCACAAATCTAACCATTAATTTAAAAAAAACAAACATAATACACATAGATCGTCACATAATTACCTCTAATACCTTAATTAAGCATAAATAATTAACACTAATATGCCTAAAATCAACAATTACATCACAAATAATCTAATTACACAAATCTAACCATTAATTTAAAAAAAAAAAACATAATACACATAGATCGTCAAAATTACTTCATCAAATCGACTAATATCTTAATTAATCATACATAATTAACACAAATACATCATCAAATCAACTAAAAAATCATATTTATGCAAAATAATAAAAATCTAACCGATTAAACTAAAAAAAAAATATGTATAATCGTAATTTTGAAGACATTGAACACATACCTTAAAAAAAGAAGAGATTTGGAGCTGAAATTGTGTGAATTGGAATGAAAATGAGTGAAATTTTTTTTTTTTTAAGAAGCAGCAATGGCAAATTCGCAGCAGAAATCTGCTGCGAATTTGCCATATAAATATGGCACCAACGTCCTGGAGACGTTGGTGCCGTATCGATTAATGCTGCTGCAGCTTTGTGTCTGCAGCAGACACAAAGCTGCATGGCATGCATATGGCACCAACGTCTCCAGGACGTTGGTGCCTTTCTTTCAGCTGGCAGCAACGTCTACATAGACGTTGCTGCAGTCAAAAAAAAAATTTAAAAAAAAAACCACGAAAACAGTTACCAACGTCCTTTTCAGACGTTGGTAACATTTAAAACATAAAAAAAAAAAAAAAAAAAAAAAAAAAAACAGCAGCAGCAACGTTCATAGGACGTTGCTTGCTGCTTGAATTGCGTTCTGACAGCTTCCTGCCAACGTCCAATGACGTTGGCAGGTATTTTTTTTTTTTACTTTAGCTGGACGTTGGTACAGCTAATTTCCTGCAACGGATTCAAAATCCGTTGCAGTATGTACGTTGCATTAGACCAGTTTTTTTGTAGTGTTCATGTAATAATCGTCCTTTAATTTTCAATCTAGAAAAAAGGCTTGAGGTTATCAAATCCTTCTGCAAAATAATGTGCGGAAGTGTTTGTACGAAAGGGAACATTTCCTCGTAAAATGGTATGAACTCCTCAGCAGTGTTAAGTTCCTGCATATTGAGAAACACATCGCAAAGAAATGGCGGAAAACGGGAAGTCAGCACATATAGTTGTATCACACATAGATTTGATAGAAGATCAACAAATGTCAATTAAAACTAAAAACAATGAACCGCCAGAACAACGTACAAGCATTCACCTCTACATTCACACAGCTGATTACTCGCACAAAAATGTAAGGAATTAGTTAACTAGCAAAACTAAAGTTACTGGAAAATGGCATGAGGGATTATGTCCACTCAAAGACTTAATTAGTAGTGTACAATCCCTATATATGTGAAATGCAATCAAGGTTTACGAGAAAATCAGGTTGCCAACAACTTGGAAGAAAAAGTAACCATGCAGGCGTTGAGCTGCAACTGAAATGCTGATATATCACATTTAACAGAACTCCAGCATTTGATCCATTATCAGAAACAGGCTGATAACACCAATGTGAAATACAACTGGACTTACCAAAAGCACTAGCTAGAAGCCTAGCAAATTTGCAACAGAGCTAGTTTTTTTTGTCTTAACTTATTATAGGAGAAGCAACAGCAAGATTTATGTAAACGCCAGAAGCCTAATAGAGCTAAATGTCGTTATATCCACTATTCACGACAAAAACCATGACTAGAGCCAATTCCTGCTGATAACTTATCATCTGCAAATCAGTAAATCATTCAAGAATACATAAACATTTATACAGAAGCAGCGTTAAAAATTTCCTTCCATAAATGAAATGTAGGAATGGGAAATAGTACTATTTGGATACAATAAATTCTTCGACCGTGAAGAAAAGAAGAAGGCTTCAGAATATCAAAAGGCAGTTAGTTGTGGAGTTGATTCAACTTCATATTATCATGTGTTGGTTTAAGAACTTTTTGACAGTAATCCGACATACAGAGCTTGTGCACAAAGCAACTTGGTTTAGGACTTGTGGATACCTAGTGCAGTGAATATGCTTAGTACAAAAGAAATCATAAAGTGCATGATGCAGCATTTGAATAGAGAATTGATCAATACATACTCTGTATTGTACAAGACAATTGCGGAAAAAGGTGGATCCATTGGAAGGTAGAGGTATTGATGGTTGAAGACTTGGGTAGACGAGTATGTCCATTTTGTCTATGTCTTTGTGAGAATGGCTTGAACTGCATAAATAAATTGAATAAAATTATTGGTATGGCACTTAAATTATTTATTTAAGAATTTCGGCAGCAGCTCTTACTACAAAGCCTCGTCGAGGGCGGTGGACGATGTATTGAGAGATTTGTCGGCGTAGGAGAAAGTCACCATGCTAGCTTATATACCCGGCAGGCTACGTGTGTGTATGTGTGTGTTATTGCCGGTGAAACGAGGGACTGATGAGCGAGCGCAACTTGAATATATATGTATTATATATTATATTATGGGCTCAGTAAAAAGTTTTCTATACTATGGCGCACCAAAACATGGGCTAAATTAAGGGCTGTCGTCGTCATAATAGAAACTTGTATTGTGGCCCAGAAAAAGATTGGGCTACATTCTGGGTTACCTATCCTTTTTTAAAGGGAATGATTTATTAATTTGTTCAAAGACTCATGTGCCAAGTTAATTCAGTTCTTTCAACTAACGTAGTTGAACAAATTACCAAAAAAAAAAACTAAACAATTCGTGAAAATGATGGAGATTCATCCTTGTCCAAGGGAAAACATGATAAAATTTCATCACGGAACTTATCCACTAGCATTAACGCCAATGGGATACAATTTCGTACCAAATGATTTGAAACCCCAATATATGGACAATGGGTTGTAACATGAGTGGTTTAATTTATAATAGATTATCATAATAAATTATTTCATGAATTTTTGTAGGAGCTCAACAAATCGATTTCTTGTGTTAATGAATACATGGATCAAAGTTTCTAAATGTTTCCTCAAAAAGTATAGAAATGTATCGATTTTTTAATTTGTGAAAACGAAATATGAAGTATTTTTCCATGCCTATTGCAACAACAATTTTCACTAATTTTTCGAAGCATATCGGAAAGTAGTTTGGGAGCTAAAATATAGTTTTTTAGAAATACGTGGGTGGAAATGCAATCAAGGATAGTTCAGGGGTAAAAATGCAATTACTCATTAATATAGGGGTTTGGGGTGTGAATGTGGGAAAAACCACGTTAAATTGTGGTGAATTGTATTAATGTGGTGTTTGCAAACTCTTAAAAAAAGTTATAATCAGCTTTTTATCTTAAATAATCACTTTTAGGATGTTTGGTTAACAAGCTAAAATCACACAAGCACTTTTTTTAAGTTAAAAATGCCCACAATCTTAAAGTTGCTATTTCCCTGCTTTTACCTTGTGGCGGTTATTTTCAATAAATATTATTATTATTTACCATGTTTTTAGGAGCTTTTAGATTTTTTTCAAACACCCTCCACTTATGGTGAGCTTTTAGATTATTTTGGAAACACCTTCAACTTATGGTTTAAGCACAATCTTATAGCTTTAACTTAAATTATGAACTTGTGCTTTTGAAAAAGAGTTTGCAAACACCACCTAAGAATATGAATAAAAGAATTACAAAGAGATTAAGTTTATCTGCAAGGAAACTCTATCAAATCAAATATACACAAAGATATATACAAAAAAGATAATATACAATAGAATATGCTAACTAGGATCATTATCCGTAATACCCCCCCCCCCCCCCCCCCTGTCAAGTGAAGCGTGGGACTTGGTTCGACGCAAAGCTTGGAGCGAAAAAGAGAATAGCGGCTTTGGAAAACTCTTGGTGAAGACATCAGCAACCTGGAGATGGGTAGGAACGTATTTAAGTAAACGATTTTGCGAGCACCAATAAGTTCACAAACAAAATGGTAATCAAGATCAATGTGCTTGGCGCGGTTGTGTGCCACCGGATTGTTGCTAAGAAAAATAGTACTCTTGTTGTCACAAAGAAGAACCGGAGGAGAAGATGAGACAATGCCAAGATCACAAAGCAAATGAGTGACCCAAATAACCTCAGACGCGGTATTGGCGAGAGCTCGATATTCAGATTCACAACTGGCGAGAGCTCTATATTCAGATTCACAACTGGAGCGAGAAACAGTCGGTTGTTTCTTGGCAGTCCAAGAAACAAGATTCAGACCAAGAAAAATAAAATACCCAGAAGTGGAGCAGCGAGTGTCGGTGCAACTAGCCAATCTGCGTCAGAAAAGGCAAGGATATTAGGCGCAGATTTCTCAGAAAATGAATACCGAATGAGATAGAGCCCTGGACATATCGAAGAATCCATTTCACAGCTTGAAAGTGATCATCAGTAGGAGACTGAAGAAATTGACTGACGGAATTAACGGCAAAGGTGATGTTGGGACGAGTAATCGTCCAATATTGCAAAGCACCAACAAGAGAGCGATAAGTAGTAGGATCAGAAAACGGCGAACCATCCGCGCTCAAACGCTGATTGGCAATCATCAGAGTAGATACCGGTTTGTTGTCCACAAGAGAAGCATGAGAAACAATTTCATGCGCATATTTAGATTAGGTCAAAAATAAACCATCGGAAGTGTATTGAACCTCTAAACCCAGAAAATAGCTCAACTTGCCAAGGTCTTTAATCGCAAATTCCGTGTTGATGCGTGAGATTAGCCGCTGGAGGAGAGACGAATTATTGCCCGTAACAATGATGTCGTCAACATAAAGTAAGAGATAAATTAAGGAAGAGCCCGTGCAAAAAACAAACAAAGAGGTGTCGACACGGCTGCAAATAAAACCGAGTGTCATAAAAAAATCACTGAAGCGCTGAAACCAAGCACGAGGGGCTTGCTTAAGGCCATAAAGTGCTTTGTTAAGGTGACAAACATGGTCGGGGCGGCAAGGATCTGAGTAAACCAGATAAAAAGCCATTCAAGAAGGCGTTTTTTACGTCAAGTTGGCGAAGCGGCCGCTGACTCAAAACAACAAGGGAAAGTACAACGCGAACACTAGAAGCTTTGACTACGGGGCAAAAGCTCATATGATAGTCAAGGCCCGGAATTTGCGTGAAGCCATGTGCAACTAAACGCGCTTTGTGACGTTCAAGAGACCCATCCGAAAAAGAAGGCAAGGGAGAGAGAGCCATTTGAGCCACAAAAAAACTGTAAAGGATGGTCCCAAACCACACAAAAACCAGTGAGATTTGTCTGTGTCATCGATAGAATGTCCAATTGCCGCGAGTTGGTCATAAAGCGATTTGAAATCGCGAGAAAACTCAGTCACAGAGCGGCTACCCTTCGTCATTAACTGAAGATCATCTTTGGGGCGAGGTTCTCGTTGTTTAGAATTATGGTTCAGCACGGCTTCAAGCGCCAACCACACCTGACGAGAAGTGGAGCAACCAATAACCTCTGACATAGCCTCTTCGGTGAGAGAGGAGATAAGCAAACTAAGAAGGCTTTTATCTTGAGCATGCCAATCGGCGTACGATGGGTTTGGTGAAGGAGATGTCGAATTTTCGACAGTGATGGTAGAGGATGACGGTGGTGCCTTCAAGAGAACCAAAAAGATTTTGGCATGACAGAAGCGGGACAATTTGGCTTTTCCAGAGAAGATAATTCTTTGAAGAAAGTTTAATGGTGATCATGTGGATCATAGTAGAGAAGGAAAGGGAGGCATCGGCTATTAGGATCTAAAAAGAAGGGAGGAAAACTCTAATTTAAGCTTTGATACCATGTGAATGTGGGAAAAACCACGTTAAATTGTGGTGAATTGTATTAAGAGTATAAATAAAAGAATTACAAAGAAATTAAGTTATCTACAAGGAAACTCTATCAAAACAAATATACACAAAGATATATACAAAAAAGATACGATACAATAGAATATGCTAACTAGGATCATTACCCGTAATATGGGGTGCAATTATTTAATGTTTAGAGGTAAAATACAATTACTCAAAAATTTAGGGGTGGAAATTCAATTATCTGATAGTTTGGGTGCTAAAACATTGTTTCTTAGGAATATAGGAGTGGAGATGCAATTATTGATAGTTATGAGGTAAAAAATATAATTAATCATAAGCATAGGGGTTTGGGTGCAATTATTTAATGTTTAATGCTAAAATATAATTACTCAAAAATTAGGGGTGCAAATGCAATTATCTTATAGTTTGGGTGCGAAAACATAGTTTCTTAAGAATATAGAGGTGGGGGTGCAATTATTGTTAGTTAAGGGGTGAAAAATGTGATTAGTCATAAATATAGGGGTTTGGGGTGCAATTATTCGATGTTTAGAGTTAAAATATAGCTACACAAAATTTTAGGATTGCAAATGCAATATTTTATTGTTTGGGAGCTAAAACATACTTTATTTATTTTTAATAAACCTTCAAGGATCTAATTCAAACTCCTACAAGTTGACCATAGATCAGCTGAGAATGACATAGATCTGAGTCAAATCTCAACCCAACATGGAACCATCTAATCCAAGTTGGATCCGGTCTGCTATGGTTCTATGTAGTTCCGACCGGATGGTCTTGGATCGGTTCGATGGATCTATAGATCCACCCCTAGTTGGTTATCAGCTACTCATATGGCCAATTTCAAATCAGGTATCTCCGAGTTGAATAATATCATGGTAAAAGTCATTTCTTCTTTTTTGACAGGCAATATCTTCCGATTAAACATTAATTTGTGTCTGCTATGAGAAAATAAAATAGAAGAGAATGTTTGTTAAACGCCATCACTACATTATTTCTTATCCACCTTGTGCTGGTTAATGATGATATAGATTCTATTTTTCTGTCCATCACACTCTTAATGTCTGTTTTAAGAATTACATGTTGGTAATGCCTTTATTTTAACTTTGTTTGAGAGAAGGAAGTAATTGGGTTTAGCTACTAAATTACTGATCTCCCCGACTAATACTCAAAGGGGGGCGTATGGTTGCAAAGATGAGATTGAGAGAGATTAAGATATGGGATGGATGGATTAGGTAGATTGTGATATGATTGTTGTGTTTGGTTGGATAAAAGATTATGGTAGATTGATTTTGAGAATATGATAAAATGACTATATGTACAATTCCAAACTTACAAATACATTTTTTTTTTAAAATTTGCTCATAGAATCTGTTACAACATTAATTAGGTAAAGTCATAAAAAAAAATATGCATTATTATCTTTGAACTTCATAAAAATAGATTAAGACATTTTATTTGCACTGTAGTGAATTTATTAATAAGTTAAAAATTTCTGTGAAGTTAAATTATATCCCTCTTTATGCATATAATTGATTAATATATAAATTAAACTAGAATGGGATAAAAAACATAAAAATATTACATAACTTGGTCTTCCAAAGAAACAAGCATGTACATTAGATTGAAACACTTTAATAGATTTAATTATAAGTCAAATTAAGAAAAAATAAATAAAGTGAAGTAAACAAGAAAAAACTCCTTCTTCCCAAAATCAACCAACCCCGCCGCCACCTTCATCCACCGCTTCGACTACAAATTGTTCCGTCATTGATGTACCATATTTTGGTTCTGCCACGTCATACATTTTAGCACCAATGATACGATGCCACAAGTACATTTGGCACTACGTTATGTCATGTCAGCACTATTATTTTTAATGCAAAATTACAATTCAACGCAAAACTCAAATGAGGCCCAAGCCGGCCCAATTCAAGTTGTTTGAAGGCCAATTCGACTTGTTAGGCCCAATTCGAGTTATTTGAATCTCAAATCAAGTTATCTAAAGGCTATATTCGAGTTGTTCAAGCACAATTCTACTTGTTTGGAATCCTATGTATTAGAACTACAATTCTAGCTAATTAAAAAGTTTATACCTATAAATATATTTTCTAAACGTCATTATGAGGTACGTAATCATCATCTAATAGCTTCGAGTTTGAGTTTTTTTTTATCGAACTAGACTTATTTGGCAATCTTGTTCCACTTGACAGAATGACTCTAATTTTACTAAAATCATTGTCCAATTAAGTTGTTTTGAGTGTTTATTCGACTTGTTCTCACACTCATTTCGACTTGTTCAAGTGTTCTATTTGAGTTGTTTGCTTAATTCCAGTTGTTAAATTCGACTCTTTGTTATGCACAACACAATCTCATATTCTGGTTTATCTGACTTAAGCATCAGAGTGCCTTCACCTGAAGGCCCCTGGCTTAGTTCGTGTGTGGTGTTGCCTGCAGGCTCTGAACTCAAAAGTTGTTTAAGGATTCAGCAGGGACTAAAAACAGTCTGACGTGGAGCATTGGCGAGTGGACACATAGCCAGACGAATACTCCACATTAGTGGTGCCGTCTGTGGGAACCATTAAACGCACTTGAGAACCAAAAACCATCAGTATTCAAGATTTCAATGGCTTAGAGGAGAATTACAGAGAAGAATGGACTTATCATCAAGGCGAGATCTCAACGTGAGGAGGAAAACAGAGTTGTTTGATGCCTCTGAGCATAACTCGAACGCACCTCCAGTCCAGTCGCGTGTCGGGGGTGGAGGAAACAACAATGCAACCATCGGAGCCACCGTTGTTGTATCCTGCTCAAATCGCTCAAATCATGCCAGTTTTCTAATACACGGTTGTGCCAATGATTATGCAGCAACTAGCAAACACGGTACTCTCTCAAACCACAGTAATGGAGACAACAGAACCAACAATTGTTCCACCAACTAGATCTCACCAAACTTAGCGCAAAGCAGATTCGAGGTTGAATACTCAATCACGGGCAACGAGGCCCAGTAGAAGAAACCCTTCAGGGTCACCAAAGCGTAGAAATCCTTGTTCACAACGTGCAGGTGGAAATGAGAGAGACACACCAAGCTAGATCCCAACAAGGGACATAGAAGTGAATTCAAGACTTAGAGGATCAATATACGTCATGTTGCTAGTAATACTGAAACGGGGGAAAGATATCAAGATCGTCCCAACCACATTGGGCAGAGAATTGAACTTGTAATCGCAGAACATAATCCACAAGAGGAGAAGCCTACTTCATTTTGTGATGCAATAAATCTGATGACATTGCAACAAGGAGTTAATCTTCCAAAGAAGCTAAAATTCGATGGCACCATCGACCCAGTAAAGCATTTTGATGACATTGATGAGCAATTGCAAATCAGTAGTTACTGTAAGATTTGAAGGCAAAGTGGATCGCCATAAGTTTGACAGGAACTGCTATAGATCGCCATAAGTTTGACATGAACTGCTAAGGAATTGTTCAAGAACATACCAGCTCGTAGTATCAACTCTTTTGCATTGCATATAAGCATATATATATATATATATATATATATATATATATATATATATATATATATTTTATGAATTTATTTTCATAATGGATAGAATAATTTCAATTCAATTTTATCCCAAATAAAATGATAAAAATTGTTACATAACAATTCGTAATTCGATTTCTCACCAAATATTTAAGTTTGAAATCAATCATAATTAGGTAACAAATACATATTATAGTTATAAAAAAATTTGTAGAATATGTATCATCAAATAATATTATTCCATTATTTCACGTTAGTAATTTACTAGTGAAGGACCAAACATAATATGGAATGGTCCAAACAATATAGTCTACACATTTAGTTTCAGCAAGAACTAGACATCTATACACATTCATAGATTTAGCCCAATTTTAGATTTCAATCTTAATTCCACATCAGATAAAAGGCGATACAATCTGTAACGAACGAATCCAGATAAGATTGAACCCAACACATGAAAGGCCTATATAAAACAAGCCCAGAAATTGCCACAATAACTCAAACTTCTAGCCCAACATATTAATGAGGCCCAAAACCAATTTTTTCTTAAAATTCAAAAACACCAACATGCAGAGCCCGACATATAAAAGCCCAAACATAAATTCAATCATCACAAGTCATGTCCAAATATTTAGATCCGATTTTCAGGCCTAATAGAATAACCCATCACAAACAAATCCAGACTAACAATACGACCGAAATTAAATTCAGGCCCAAGAAATCACAAAAGCCTCCATCATTTTTATACAGGTGGTGCCGCTTTCACCAGAAGCGGCAGAGAGCTTCCGCCACCACGACTTACGCGCAGTGGTGTACCAGATCGGGTTTGTGCGCACAGCAGTTCCACGCGCTTCCTCTAGCGGCGACGTTGCTTTGGGAGGCTAGATCTATATATAATGAGAAAGGGACAACGAGAATGAACGGGCTAGTATTGGAAGAAAAACTCTCTGTACCTCGAAAAAAATAAAAATCTCATAGTGTCCCGCAATTTTTGTTTGTTGAAAATTGATATGACTTTGGGAGAATCCAACCCCAAAAGCTAGCTATTAAGGTGAAAGAGCACAAGGTCATATAAACCTCACATCAATATCCCATAATACCGATCTGGGATCCAAGTAACTTGCACTAGGATCATAATGTTCCACCGCGCTCTGCAGCCCCGACGCCCAAGCGAGCCGGCTTGGCGTTAACTAGCCCCAGACGAATACTGCAATTCCGACGTCACCACCCTACACAGGTGGCTTTGCGCTAGCTAGCCCTGGGCGAACACTCAATTCCAACGTCACCACCCACGTCACACAATTGCAACTGGGGAGTAGTGGATGGCTCTGATACTAATGACATGACCTTGGAAGAACCCAACCCAAAAGCTAGATATTAGGGTGAATGAGCCCAAGGTCATATAAAATGCACATCAATATCCCATAATACTTATGTGGGATCTGAGTAACTTGCACTAGGATCATAACAAAAATCAGATATGAACTTAAACCATGAAATTGGAAAAGGTTCCTATGTTGTTATTTTTAACAGATTGAGAGACAATATAAAAGCACAAAATTCCTCCCTTTTTCTTTCTGATTTTTCAAAGCTTTGGTTCTGTTATCAAAAGTTGTATAACAAAATGGTGAAGATGAGAATTTATAAAACTAGTCCGTTTCAAATTATTTCTTTACAAAGAACCCTTTAATATTTCTTTCAGAAATCAGACCATACAATTCGATTCGGCCAACGAATACCGAATTTCATACGAAGGAAGTTTTCGCAGGATAAAATCAATCATCAAAACTCGTCTGTACAATTTGACGAATAATTACATAAATATGATGAAAAATCACAGTAATCAAATTGTACATACTCGAGACTGATTAATGAGCCGACACTGATAACACATATAAGCAATTAATACATAAGCATGAACAATAATTGGGATCAATAGTAAATCATACTAATTGCTTGAAAACGTAAACAAAGTCTGGACATACATGTCTGCAACGGAATAGGTAATCAGTGGTTTCAAGATCTAGTGGCGGAATCACTGATTTTTTCATCCACCACAGGTTTCGAGATACGAACGGTAATGCCTTGTGTTATGAGGGAACACATTAACACAGAAGAGTGTAGAGGAAGACCAGTTTCCATTGTATATATAGACGCCACAAAGAAACCCTAAGCCTCACTAATTAGGATTTTGCGTGTAATGGGCCATAACTCCATAATGGATCCTTAATGATTTATTCCTAAATGGGTCATATCTTACATTCTTAATATATACGGCTGATTTACTATTAACAATTTCTTTTATTGATCCGTATAGTAAGTATTTCACATAATTGCGTGGTATTAGGAAATGGCTAGCGATAATGCCAAAGCGCATAATGTTATTGTCAAAGCAGATCTTTTAAGTTCTCTCATTTACCCTTCTTATTATGTAAAGAAATACCAAAATTATGTTCTTTAGACCTTGTAACATCTATTTCTTAATTGATATCCCTTAATTGTAGCAACTAATTTGAACTATTCAACTTATATACTAGTAATTTATTTTCTCTCTCTGCAAAATTCATTAATTAAGAAAGAAACATACCACCAATAATAATTTGATCTTTTCTAATATTAAAGGTATGGACAGGCTGCTTTAAGTAATTATTCCATTAATCATTTATAAGTTTCTCGGTAAATATATATAATAATCATAATATAGAGCACTGTATTTAAATAGCAGACTAACGCGCGTGGGAAGTAGAACTAGTTCATATATATATATATATGAAATATGACCTAAAATGGATTTTATTTTAACTTAACTTTCCTTCTTATCCAAACCCCAAAGAAAAATTAAAATAAATCATTATTCAATCTATGATCTTGAGTATTATGATGTAGAATCATATAATACTTTAATACATCAAAGTCAATTACGTAATATATACTAAGAAAATATTTCATGTGAACCTTAATTAGCAAAATTCAATTGTTCTTTATGTTTCAATTTCCAATAACATATTATAAATAATAAATTATGTAAAGAATCGGAAATCTAATTACAAGAAATTTTACTTATTTTAGTTATATAGGTAGTTTGATTGACATTAGAATCTCTATTTGAGAAGAGCTTGTTTGAGTTACCTAATAAATAAAATAAATTTTGGACTTATAGTTCCCAACTAGGAAATGTTTGTGCATAAACTCTAAGGATATACGGACGTCCATATATATAGTAGAATTGAAAAGGTTAAGTGTATTAAAAATTGAAAAGGATAAGTTTATCAAAAATTGAAAAGAAAAGAGATATGCATATATTTCAATTTAAAAATCGACAAACACTCATTTTTGAAGTGGAATATATGGAGAGAAATGTTATGATGGATTATTTTATTTTCAGCAAAGCTTGGTAATTAAATGCTGAATAAGAAAATGCTTGAAATAGTAATTCAATATTTTATACCTAATTTATTTAGATGTTATTATATTTAATGGATAACTAATTAAGATGCTATTATATTTAATTTACATATTGTTTGATAAAGAGGGGCAAAAAAGAACTTAGAGAAGTTGCTTTGGTAACTACAATTTCTGCTTTGAAAATATTGCCAGCCTAAGAAATGAGTAAATAGAGCCCACCGTTGTGGGTTTCAAAATCCAAAAGTATTTCAAAATTTTTAACATGCAAAACTGATCTCTTCACAAAAAGAAATTCTTGCGTAAGAGTGGGGATGTATGCGTTCGTTGTCCAATTCAAGTTAATTTAATTCCCTTACAGCTGCAAAACATATCGAGAGATCTGAAGTAAAACTAATTCTAATGTCAAATTAAATAATTCCGATTGCACAAATTCGTAGCACCGCAGCTCCCTTATGTGTGCATCTTCTCTAGTCTCTACTCACTAGTAGAGTCCATAGGGATATCGTAAAACTTGTCTATCTATAATAAAATTGAATTTAGTTTACCATGGATTAAAGTTTCGTTTCTACATTATATTTCAGTGTTCAAAATATTAGAAACTTTTCGCAATGTTTCGATATTATTTTGACTTGTTTCGGAAACTTCGTAAAAAAGTTCGCTCAATATATGTAGAAAATATTATATGTTTCTTTTCACACAGTCAAAAATGAAAATATCTCGATAATTTTTGAGGAAAAGAAAAAAAAAATTGACCCATGGTTACCGTACCCCCACCAAATTCTCATCACGTTGTAGCAGATTATCCCACTGGTAAGTTGATAATTAAAAAACCAGTTAACTATACTTTTGTCGATGGATGACATTTCACTAATTAAATGGTCACCATCGCAATAGTTTTCAAGGTTACTATTTGTTTCAGGACTAATCTTATTATATTGGATGTGACCCATCAACTACATCAATCTTTTATTCAGTCGGTTAAAATACATTTCTGATATGGACACATTGATTAGATTAATGAAGCATTGATTAGAGGATTTTATTATTTTATTGTTTTGATTAGTTCATTCTGCCCGGCGCAAATTAATTAGTAGGGAATATAAAATTTACTATTATGATGAGATCATGAAATGTATGTTCAAGTACAACAACCGCCACATGCATTAAGATTGCGACGATTTTTTCATTTTGTTTTAGTTGATAAGATAGAAAGGGGATCTTCTATTAATATTTCTAAAAGTTTATCAGAAATAGTTTCGTAATACGAAGAGGGGCTGTTTCATTTTAATTCAAATTACCAAAGAACTTTAACTTCTCAATCCCCGGTAAATAAGTGATATAACTCTGCCTGTATAAATTAACTTAGGCGGTAACTGCCTATGATATGCATGGCGTATTCAGTTTTAAGTTTTAATATTATATAATAATAAGATCAATAAATATATTTCTATTCTAATTGAAAAGAGACCATTTCTTTCAACTTGTTAGGTTATGTCAAGTCCGATGAGAGATCTCCCTTGCTAACCAAATAAAAGCAAGATCTCCTTTGACTAAGCTCCTTCAAAACTAATCTCGGGTTATCTTCATAAGCCAAGGCTTTTTGCCTGCTCTTTAGCAACTCTTAACAGTTTCATAAGTTATCTTTACTATGTTCATATGCATAAGCATTAAGTTAATTAAAATAAGTGTTTTAAACGTTAGGCCTTTCAAAGATTTAAAGCAGGGCGTAAGATTAAGGTTGGGGCATAAGTATCATAAATTTTGACATTTGATTTTCATTAAACATATACATAAATGAATTAATAAAAAGACAACGAAAGTGAGTTCGATATTCTTCAAATATATTAAAAGAATTATGTTGATATGAAGTTACAATACATATAAATAAGAAGACTAACAGAATTTATTCTACACATTGTTAAGTAACATAAATATATATTACCTGGCCCGTAGTTTATTTTACATTCAATGAGTGGATTAGTAATATAATTATGAAAATCAATATAAAACATTATACAAATAACTCAAAGGGGCTCATAAAAGGAGGATAAAAGTTATGATATAAAAAATTGAATTTTAAATTTTGAAAATTTCTCCTTTATCGAATATCTTTTAAGATGGTTAGTAAAGTCAAAAGTATAGTACTTAGACAAAATACAGTCATAAGCAAATTAACAAAAGACATTTTCTTTTTCCTTTCTAGAGACATAAGCCAAACAAGTGGAGCTGCAAATGTTTGTCCCAAATTATGGGGCATAAGTCCACCAAAGTTAAGTCAGAAGGAGCCATCTCAAGATGTTCTAGTGTCGATTTCAATTTGAACAAGCCCGGAGACAAGTCCGAGCAAATTTTATAACAGGGTTTTTGGTAATTTACTATGTATGTGTTATGTCAAATTGCCAAATTATTCATGTGAAAAATAAATAGGCACTCATGTGATTTAAAAAAGTTGCACGCCACCTCCTGTTATTTTTGTAGTCTATTTTTTTGTATTTAATGAACAAAATACTCTTTTTATTTGTAAAATGTTTTTTTTTTTATTTCAAATTTAATTACAGTCATTCTTTAAAAAATTATAAGTAAAAGTGCAATATATATTATATTACATATATATATATATATATATATATATATATATATTATGAAACCTAACTTATTTTTGTTTTTTTTTTTTTTTTTTTTTTTTTTTTTTTATGTTTTTAACAATTTAAAGTATTAAGCCGAAAGAGCTACATATTTTTTTGTGAAAGGAGATATAATTTTTTACTCAAAAAATTGTTCTTACTCTCACGTGTGAGCAAGTGAACTACACCTCACCATATAAGAAAGTATTTTGCTAATTTTTAAAATCATCACAAAAGATAATTTACTTATTTATTTTGCATAAGAGGTAATTCGCCAATTTAACAAAATACAGGGGTAAACTGCCAAAATCTCAATTGTAAAATGATGATTCCAACTTGCACACATAGTATAACTTTTAATTAATATTCATAAATCTAACCTTTGCCGGCCATAGCCAGCGAATAAAACTTCTTCTCTGTTTCAAGTTCTTTAAAAATCTATTCAATTTAGTCATTTCATCTAAAAAAAGTTGAACATCTCTCTTACTTATGACTTTGTGAAATAAGTGCGCTGATTTTAATATGCAATGAACCATAACATTATCTAAATAGATAATCTTTATTAGAAACAATCGAGCATGGTTCCCGCGTGCACCTAATCTCTTGGGTAGATATATGAAAACACTACTAAATTGAAAACAGCAACTTTTTCTTTAGCTTCAAAAAAAAAGTTATATTCAAAACTCTGAATTATAATATATGTAATATTCAATATCCCTGTTCTGAAGAAAAGAATAATTTTTTTTTTCTCACTATCCAATTATGATTTTATAAACCACTCATCATATGATATATGCAAAAGCGGGACAATTAATTGATTGTTCAACAGTTTTGATATAATTACAAATTAAGTGTTCAAGACATACTAAAATATTCATTCTTCTTAAACATTTAGCATGATGTTTGGTTTTGTAGACAGAGAAAAGCCCCATGAGAATTTAGAATTATGTATATAATTAATATTGAAACGTTTTGAATTCGGTGGAGCCCTCAATAACTAAAACCATAATATTAGTTAATTAAGCTTATTGTAGTACGTAGAATGTCTATAGGACTTATTATTATTGAAATTTGGGCACTTGGTGTTAATAAAACAAGTTAAGGACTTGTGTAACATTTTACTGAAGAAAAAGACATGAATGAAAAAAGTTTCGCTTGATCATTTAAATATATATATATATATATATATATATATATATATATATATATATTGAAGCTCTAATTAATCGGGTGATTCATGCCGAACATTAGTGCACCCTTTACCGCGTCCATGTGGAATAACAAGTCTAGATCGGGGCTTCCTTTTATTTGCAAGGTAGTGCACTTAACTTTTATGCATGGATGTACGATATTGATGGACACATTCAAGGCTGGAAAACATTTAAGCCTGATCTTACTATCGGTTTGAAGCCTTTACCTTAAGAAAATAATTTTTCTAGTATAGCATTAATATTACACAATAGAAAATAAATTATGTCAGTACTCTTATTAAATTGGTTATAATATAATACTCAGTTAAAGTATGTAATATAATTCCGAATGTCTAAGTTCACATAAATAACAGAAAACTCTCTTAGAAACTTATACAACTCAATTTGTTTAACATGTTTTTTTATATCTTGATGTAGTTTTATTTTAAATATTTTAAAATTTAGTTGTAATTATATTACTTTAGAGTACTTTTATATATTTTATAATAAATATTTTCTTCTTAGGCTCCGATTGGTTTCACGGAAAATGAAGGAAAAGAAAAAAAATTGGAAAACTTTATTTTCCAAGTGATTGGTATAAAGGAAAGTTTTGGATAAAATAGGAAAAGATAGAAAAATCTTTTTGTGAATCTTTATCTACTAAATGTACAATTCACAAACTTTGATGTCCCTTCAAAAACATTCTAAAAATTTATCCAAGAATTAACTCATCTTATGGAAATAAAATATAAATAAAGAAAATTATTCTCACATCAGATTTCCCTCCAATATAAAAGGTGAAAAAATTCAATAATTTGAAAAAATTCTAGTTCTCAATAAGAATTCATATTCCCACCAACTTTGAATCTCTGTAAACACTGGTAAGATCAATATTTTCCATTTGCACATCTTCTTGAATTCATGTAATACCTTTTCATTTAATCTATATTTTTTATTCTAGTTATTTATCATGTTCAATAATGTACTATTAATTTTAATATCATTTGAAAGTTCTCTTGATTACATTTATTTTGTTTGTATAGTCCGTTTCAGATATATTAATAGTACTTGAAATTTTATATATATATATATATATATATATATATATATATATATATATATATATATATATAAGTTTAATATGAATTTTACTATAAAATTTAAGTTTTAAAGTATAATAACTGTTTTTACATTGTTAAAATGTTGAGTAAGCAATTAAGAGCAGAATACGAGGTACAAGCGAAGCAAAGAAGACAGCATAGATAAGTTGGGCAAAAATCTGTAGTAGTAGGGAAGAAGGTGGGGTTGAATATTACAAAACTGGAAGCTTTCAACAACAATTTGTTAGGAAAATGGAAATGGCGACTTTTAGTGGAGAATGACACATTGTGGGTTAAAGTCTTGAGATCAAAATACGGTGAAGAGATTACAAAACTCTCATCCATTAGAAGCAATAGACGACTGAGTAAAGGATCAAGTTGGTGGCTGGACATTTTAAAAACAGTTGAGAATGATGGTAATGACGATTGGTTTGAAAATGGGGTAAGGAAAAAGGTGGGGAACGGGCAGAACACGAGCTTTTGGAAAGATGTTTGGTTGGGAAATTCAAGCTTTGAAACAAAATACAAGAGATTGTATCTGATAGCAAATGATAAAGATGCAATGATAGAAGAAAAGAGAGAATGGCAAGGGAATGGTTGGGAGGGATAACCTGTTATTTGAGCAAATGTGTCAAGAACTAAATGTTGTACAATTATTAGATAACAACGAAGATAGGTGGGAGTGAAAGGAAGAACCGTCGGGGATTTATTCTGTAAATTCAGCCTACAATCTTATTAGAACACCTGAAGCTAGAGTGACTGAAGAATGGATCAGAGAGCTTCGGAATACGTTGGCACCTCAGAAACTCTCTTGTTCATGGAAGATGTTGGCTAATAGAATCCCAAGAAAAGTTAATTTGAGCAGAAGAGGAATTTTGTCAAGTGAAGATTCTAAAATATGTCTTTTATGTGGCGCTCAAGAGGAGGATACCAAATACTTGTTTGCGGAATGTGTGATTTTTTATAGGATCTGGATGCTCTGTTATGGATGGTTTGGGTATCAGACTGTGATTCACAATAATCCTGGAATTCACATGAGGCTTTGTAAGGCTCTATTTTCTGGTGGGAAAGGTAAGGAGGAATAGGATGCACTTTGGTTTTATGTGTCTTGGTCGATTTGGCTGGAGAGGAATAGATTACTAGCTGAAGGAGGAGAAGTCGACATAATGAAGGTTGTAGAATTAGTAAAGATTCGAATGTGGGTGTGGATTAAGTCTAGAGTTAAGAGATTTCATTTTTCTTTTGTGGATTGGCACTGTAAACCTCTGGATTGTTTGAGGTAGACCTTGGTTTGATTTTTGGTTTTTCTTGTAAGTTGAGCATCCCTTGTGCTTTATTCTTTGATTTATCAAAAAAAATATATATAAAAAAATTTTCCGGAAAAATAATGACATGCCAATCACATGGAAAAGAGGAAAAACTTATTTTCCTTGAAAGTTTTCTTGAAAATCCTCATTTTCCACTAATTTTTCTTTTTCGTTCATTTTCCGTGGAACCAATTAGAGCCTTAAGGTATCATACTGAAAGATAATAAGTTATCTTTGAAATGAATTTATCTTTGAAATGAATTAAAGTAATTAATCATATTCATACTACAAAAGAAGCTATCCGACACGATTTGGCCTCCTAAGTTAAATTCCTAGCTCCATCCATGAAGTTAGTAGCGTTTAATAGTTAACTATTGTATATTATCTTTATATTTGCAGAAACCAATATATTTAAGGCTAAGTGATATAGTCTGTTTTATCGTCTTGTCTTATCTATATTTCTTCTAGCACCGAGTCCATACTTAAAAGTAGAACAAAGTTTGATCCTCTATTATTTGGAGTCTATCTGAATCATTTGCTATTTGTTTATAGAGTTTTGGTTGGCAATCATAAAAATTTAGGATGAGAAACCTCAATTTGGATATTTTTGTATTAAAAAAGGCATGCACGAAAAATATCATATTTTTTATCTAATACTTCAATTGAGACCTACGAGCTATCAAGGCGTACATTTTTTTGTGCTCTACAGTTGAAATACCTAATACTATTATACTCGCTGGCTTTGAGTCCAAAGAACGTAAACACGGGACAGTTTCAAAGCAAGACAAATTTACTATGCGTTATGACTTTAGTTTTATTCGGACTTTAATTTTATTAGGGCTTTAGTTTTATTAGAGTTTTAGTACGATAAAGATTTTATTGTTATTAGATTTTTATTTACATTTTGAATTTGTCTCCAAGTAGGACTCTAGTTAGGTTATCGATGAGAGCTATAATAGTACTTTTTTTTATTATGTTTTAACTATATTTGATCAATTGTTACAAATAGGAGTTTTATTCCAACTCTGGTGGATTCCATTTTTTGTCATTGATTACACATTTGTATGTCGATTTCACACATCCATTCTACGTCAAATGGTATATAGAATGAAGATTTTGTCTTGTTCAATGACCGTATCCCGACGATGATGGTCAAGGGATTATGAGCGACATGGAGAATTCAGGACATGAGTTTAGGCATAGCTTTGCAAGACTGGAAGAAATATGGCATGTAATAAATAAAGGTGGGTGCTTGTACAAAATAGCTAAGCGGGTTGAAGCACCCAACAGTGTCGTTAGCAAAAGAAACAAAATCAAGGATGCCTAAATATGTTGGGCGAAGTAACAAGTCTAACTCCTCTAAACTACGTATACCGAACCCAAAATCTAACACTAATGAAAGAGAAGTGAAGGTAATAACGGGGTTCATTGATCTGTGTGAGCCCGGAGGGGTTTAATTTCTTCATGAAGTCCAACGACGCTAAAAAATGACGCCATAAGTAAAAGCAGAGTGCCAAAAAAAGCCATGTGGGCACCTCCTAATGCGTTTGTGGCCGAATGAAAGTCTCTCGAGGGCGCATGCTGATGCGCCTGAGGTCGAATCAGAATTTGTCCAAAGTGCCCTATAGGCGCCCTGGGCGCCTGCTAAGGCGTCTGAGGCCGAAAATTGGAAGAAAAAACCCACAATCAAATATGTCAGCCAAAACATGTCGAAATCACCTAATCTATAAAAAACGCCGGCCCACCCCAAAAGTGAGTGCCATAAGAAAATAATTTTCCTAACAACAACTAAAACAACAAACACGTTTGAGTAGCGATAGTTAATACAAAGCCTAAATGTGCAACAAAAGTAAACTCTAATCTGCATGAGTGCATGAGGCTTGTCTTGCGGTTAAAAGCATGGGGAGATCCATGAGGAGTAGAAAATGTGGGCGATGCGATCAAAGAGGCACGCTCTTGAGGGGAAGGGCCCAAGCATGAAGTCGAAAAATGCCCACGAATCTGTGATGAAGGTTTGATTCCCTCGGTCTTAATGTACCTCATCCAATCATAAAGGGTACGAAGACGGACTTGCAAACTAAGGGGGAAATCGAACCAAAGCATATGCAAATATGAATCGTCAAGTCATGAAAGTGTGCCGGCAGAAGTGCCATACTACCACAGGTATAAATATAATCTGTCAATTCCATGTAGTGTGCAAGCATAAGCCGCATTTAGCCCGGGAGAAATTGAAGAATTGTGCACATGTGTGGGCAAAGTGAAGTGAAGCAATACCGAAAGTTTCAAACCTAATAAGAAACCTAACGGATGATGTGGGAGTGAAATTAAGGTAAAAAGAGGCGTGTATGAAGGAGTTTAAGGGCACACAAGGGAGAGTTGCCACGTGCACGTAGCAGCAAAAAGGTCCAAAAAACTAAGCGGCCAAGAAGAAGGTCGAATTAAAGGAAAAGAGGGGAACCTATCACGGACGAAGAAGACGACATGCAAGAGGATATATAAAGTAACAAAGTGAGTGAGCACAACAATCTCTAAACTCATCAATTCCTTAGGTAAGTTCATCAATTCCAACAATTATGCAAGGCCAAACTCCACATATGTATCCAAACAAAGGGTGATTCATTTATGCTTAGAGTACCAAAAAGAAGAGCAAGAGAGGGCGGGTCCAAAGAGGATCCATAGGGAGGGGGAGAATGGGAAAAATGTGGATTGTGTAAAAACCATACGTAGATAAAGTCAAGTGTGCGCATGAGAAAACACACTTGTAGTAAGCAATAAACGCCTACCTATTATAAGAAAGAGATGGAGGGGGGAAATGAGGGGTAGGGAAAGCCTAACACGGGCAACATGAAAAAACAAAGTGTATAAAAAGGGGTAGTGCACCCATGATTCATTTGGGAAAACAAAAATCTGTCCATCCCCATTTGTCCATCTCAATCTTCACATGTGTTGTCTACTAAGGAAGCCACCAATGATGGTATCTCATTGGCAAGTAAGTTCGCCACCCCCATTTCCTTCTCTTAAGACATGAAAAATGGAACCTTACCAACAAAAAGACTAATCAACATACGGCATGAAAGATAGCCGAATTTCATAATTCCAAAAGACTGGAATTAGTAATCACCTGTTTTGTTGCGATATAGAGAATAATCAATGACGAGGTAATTTTAATATCAAGGCTGATAACCTATTGTTCCATAGAAAGTTACAAACTGAAGATTTCCTACAATGAATTTTAGAGGTTAAATGATATTTTGAATTCATCGGAGTTGTTGAAGATCAACAAGTGAAACTGACGGCTTACAAACTAATGGGGTAGTGCTGCTATTTGGTGGAAAACATTAAAAATTGATAAGGGACATAGGGGAAAAGCACTAATATAATCTTGGAGAGAAAGACGTGTGATGTACCATATTTCGGTACTGCCACGTCATAATATTCAATACAATACCACGAGTGTATTTCGGACTATTAAGCCAAGTCATCATCATTATTTTTAATGCAAAATTACAATTTAAGGAAAAACTCAAAATTAGGCCCAAGCAGGCCCAATTTTGAGTTATTTGAGGGCCCAATTCGAGTTGCACAAGCCCAATTCAAGTTATTTCATAAGTTTTTAGTTATTCCAAATAGCTCTAATTCGACTTATTTCAACTTATAATTCTACTTAGACTGCAATTCTAGCTGAATAAAGACTCTTACTACTATATAAAGGGGTCTCATTCCTCATTCCCAGGTATGTATTCATAATTTCTAAGCCCTAAGCTTGAGTTATATAAGTCAAATTCGACCTAATCGTGAGTCTCATTCGACTTGTCCCAAAATAGATCGAGTTTGACCTGTTCCATCACGCAGTTCGAGTTGTTTTGGTTACTCAATTCGACTTGTTTTGGCCAACCTACTCGACTTATTCTCGTGTTCAATTCGACTTATTTGCTTAATTCGACTTGTTTCATATGACGTGTTGCCTCGCAAAACAAGATCTCATATTCCGACCCGTCTGACTTGAGCGTCGGAGTGCCTTCGCCGAGAAGGCCCCGGCTTAGTTTACGTATAGCGTTGAGTGCAGGTTCCGAACTCAAAAGCTGCTTAAGGATCCAACAGGTATTGAAGCGGTCTGACGTGGAGTGTTGTTAGGTGGACACGTATCCAGAAGAAAATACCCCACATCACTAAATCAATGGCTCAACGTAGAGTCACGGAGAAGAACGGAGTAGCCACAAGGGCTAGGTCTCAAAGGGAAGAAGATATCAGGACTACAGAGCCTTCTGAGCACACTTCAAATGTTCCCTTGGACCAACCACGCGTTGAAGTGTATCAAACTGCAATGCCACCCCCGGAACAACAACTGTTGAATCCTGCTTAGTTGGCTCAGATCATGACAACTTTTAAATAGACCATAGTACCGATGATTGTGCAACAACTGGCAAACACTGCCCTGCAGCAGAACTCCTCAGCACCCACTGCACAACAGAGGTCGGCACTACGAAAAATGTCTCATCAGACACGACGTCGTGCTGAATCGAGATAGCAAACCCACTCGAGGACTACTAGGCCCAATAGAAGGGAACCATCTGCATCGCCTTAGCACACGAACCCACGTTCAGTGGAACTGGAATACACGGAGCCCCGAGTCGAGCAGCTGTTAGAGATAGAGAGGTTAACTCAAGGTAGAGGGGTCCAAAGGTCCAGCAAATCGCAAGTCACATGGCTGGAAGGAACAGGGACTTGCCAGAGCGAGTTGCACAAAGGGTGGAACTAGTCATCGCTGAACACATTCCACCAGTGGAGAAGGCAACTCCATTTTGTGATGCAATTAGCAGACTAACATTGAAGGAATGAGCTAATCTCCCAGAGATGAAGAAATATGATGGAACGAATGATCTTGGAACACATTTTGATGACCTCGACACGGAACTGCAAATTCTGGGATACTGCAAGGGCCTGAGGGCAAAATTGATTGCAATCAGTTTGACGGGTACGACCAAAAAATGGTTCAAGAACGTGCCAGCGCACACAATTGAATCATTTGAACAATTCAGAGAGATGTTTGTCAACAAATTTGCGACTTATCGCCTGAAGAAGAGAGCACCAAGCCATCTGTTCAATATTCGCAGAAAACCTGATGAAGGCTTGGGAAAATGCATAGAGCGACTGAATGTGGAGATTGGTTGAGTGCAATCTCCAACCACAGATTTGGTTTGCTCTGTACTGGAGAACTGTAGCAAGAGCAAAAAGCTGGTAGAAGTACTAACCTAGGAAGCGCCTACAACCATTGAGAACATTATGGACCTCGCTCGACGGGTTACTGATATGGAAGAGGCCGCTCTGAACCAAGGTTGTAACGCCCCTGAAATTGGAAGAAAATAAAAGTATTCTTGAATTTTTATTTTAGTCTTTGGACTTTTTGAAAATACAATTTTGACCCCAAAAGATTTGAAAAAGTTACAATTTAGTCCATCACCTTTTGAAAATTTATGATTGACCACATATATTTTATTTAAGACCAAATGAGTTATCAAAACTTCGAATTGGTCCCTTGTAGTTTTAATATATCCAAACATTCATTGACAATGGTAAATCTTGACATATTTACATTTATATTTGAGATAAGGTAACTTTGCTTTGTCTTTTATGCTAGATATTTCTAATATTTTATTCTTATAAAATCCTATCAGATAAGTCCTGGAAAAATCTTCATAATTAGGGTGTCCTAGCTTGGATTAAAATAAAAATGAGTAGGGTATGGTAATTAATCCTTTGTCTCCCATTTTCACCTATAAAAGCGAGGCTCTCCTCAACATTTTTTCACACACCTCTCTTCTCCGAATCTTCTCTTCTTTTCTTCTGCAAAGTTCTTCCTCTTAATGTTTAGATTTCGAGAAAAATTGTTTCAGTCCTTTAAGCCTTCTTTATAGTCCTTAAAACTCCTCAAAATCGAGTTTTGTCAAAACTGCCAGTTTTGGTACAGAAACTTGGGAAGTCCAAAAACCATATCAAAACTTCGAATCTTTCTCTGCAATATTTACCACATACTGATTATTGTGTAAGCTAACTTTCTTATTCAGAAACCTTCTTCAACCTAAGTCGTTTGAGGGGTCTAAAAATGATAAATACGTACCACTGTCCAGAAAATCCGAAAACTGCTCCTAGCCTTCATGATTTATTTAAAATACCAAACCTTGTCCTCTTGATCTGATTTTGAAAACACATACTCTCCATGATGTTGAAGATTGCACGCCTCAACCAGTTTCAGATTATCATGTCGTTTGAAAGTCCGATTAAAGGTGAATCCGATACTGCTACAGTTTTAACCTTAGATTTGCATTAACCTTTTGTTTAGCTAGTTTATGTTGCAAAATCTATCCAAATCATGAAATTGATCATTAATACGGACTCATTACATACTAATAATGATGTTAGATCAGTTGATCATAATTTAGAACCGTGTTTAATATTTTTCATGGATTTTGCAACATTAAGATGACAGGTAGTTTATTTTGCAGTTGATCTTTCAATTTCTTTAAATTTAAGTGAAGTATTGTGTTTATCTTGTGATCTAACCATCTAATATAGTTTATTAACATCATAATTATTCTATAAACATTAATTTTAATTAGATCTACATGTTTACAATTTATTTTAATTGTTATTAGTGATATATGCAATTTTATGTTATTTAATACTAATAATTATAAGAAAAATAGTTTTTACCAAAGTTATATATATTATATGATTTTATTCAAGGACTTACTGAGTATTTGTTCAATGTTAAGATCATGGTAAAACTTTTGATTTGAGATTATTATGTAATAAGTAATTTACTAGAATTTGGTTATGAAAAATTGTTTTAAAAAGGTAAATATGCATTGAAAATATATATGTTTGTTAATATGAAATATGTAATTAATAAATTAGAAATGGAGACTTTAATAATAATTTTGTAAATTGATTTTGTCTTCAACCTATTACTTTGAAATGGTATATCTCATTATTTATATTTTATGTCATAGTTAAAGTTAAAATAGGTAAATGTGGAAATTATCCCAAATTAACAATAATTAGATATTTAATTGAACTTCTTTAAATATGATAATATTGAAAGCATATATTTATTGTTGTAAATTTATGAGCAAACAATTGATTATATCTTTTTGATTTATTTAAGGTTCTGCAATTATCGACGTTAATCAAGAATTTCCCATGCGGTAAAAGGTGAGGTTTGATTTCGGATTTGTTCAAAACCCTGTTTGGCATCCAGCCCTGAGAAACTTGGACATAACAATTGTGATTCTTTGTTTTCGAATCACGAGCAACATTCTATCACAATTTTAATGCTTTTATATTGATAATCGTTAATTCTTTACATAATCAGTTTTCTTGCCTATTGTTAAAATAAATCTCATTTAATTCATAATTGGAAATTTTCTTCATAATCATAATTATCATGGTATCATGATCACCCTATCGATTCTTGAATTGTGCAACGAGCAACAAACTATGTTCGGCCTGTGTAGCTCAAAAACGAGCAACGGATATTGTCCGGCTTACTAGCTCATCTGATAACTCTGTTTCACCCATTGGGCCGCCTTTGGGAAGTTGGGCCCAGGGATTGAGAAGATTTACTGCTGGGCAGCAAAGGGCTGACACTTTAAGTATTTCAACTTGATACCATTCTGTCTAAGCACCGCTTGCAGTCAGGAGTTGGCTGTGACCCGCGTGTTAGATTGACATGTACTCAAGCATGTCTTCTGTTCTGTTGCGAGGTCACTCCTCGTAGGGAGGTATACGGTTGAATTTTGGAAGTTAAGGTTGGATTTGTTATATGTAATTGCACAAGTTCATTTTCTCGTCCTTCTGAATATTTCAGAATTATCGTTAAAACCGATAATTTCAGTTCAATGATGCAGTTGTAACTATTCTGGTCATTCTTGTTCGTTTTGCTCTGATTTACTGTTTGATTATTGTCATGTTCTAAGAATCTCATTAAGTCATTAAAGACTTACTCCTCTTTTGTTCTATATGTCTCTTTCTCAGAGTAAGATTTGTATAGCAGCACGGATGGAACGAATGATCGACAAGTCCACTTTTGGAAACTTTTGCAAAAATGGTTAAGTGTTTGATTTTGTATTTACATCATTTTAAAATTGTAAAATGTATTTGTATTCCAAAGACTTCCGGTGTATTTAAAGTAAACTTATATTATAATGCTATGGTTTTGATCCTGGTCAATGAGACCCCTTCCTATGAGATACAGTTCGGTCTGAGTTGGGTTTGTTAGGTGGCCAACACCGGACCAACTCGGATCAGATTGTGACTCGTGGGGCGCGGTCCTCACAAAGGTCTAATGGATTTACCGGAACCTTACAGGGGTAAGGAGAACATAAATTGGAGGAAGGATGACAGAGGCAAAGAACGATGACGATCACCTTTTAAGAGGTTCGATAACTATACTCCCTTGAGAAAGGATATTGCAGAAATTTTTGTCGTGACAAAGGATCATGGGATATTCAAAACACCCAGACCTTTCAAGGAAACGGATCATATGAAGGAGTCAAGGAAATATTGCAAATACCACAAGCAAAACAGTCATTACATGATTGTAAGGCCTTGAGGAACGAAATTGAACGACTCATTCAAGATGGGAAACTTATTGAGTTTGTCCTTGAGAATCGAGAACCACGAGACGACAAGTCCTCGGGAGGCAGAAAGAGGAGTTGTTCTCCACATGAGAATAAGGATGAACCAAGGCACAAAAGGGGTAATCCCAACAAAGGTGACGAAAATGGGATTAACGTAATCTCAAGCGGACCAACTGGGGCCGATTCAGCAAAGAGTAGAAAGCAAATTTCTAGAGACATATACAATGAACGTCTGAAACGGCCAGACTGGTCTTGTTTTTGCAGTTGACAAATTGGACATGAGAATCACGTTTGACGAAGATGGCTATAAGAATTTATCTTCTCAAGCTAGCGAAGCTCAATACTTGAACTGCCTGATGGTAGTGGCTGCCGTAATTGTGAATCATCCAGTGAAGAGGATTATGATAGATAATGGTTGCTCTGTCAATATCATATTTATGGATGCGTTGCAGCAGATGAATCTAGGAAGATATGAGATTACAGAAGTAAACTCTCCTTTGTTGGGATTTAGTGGAGGTGAAGTGAGCGCAATTGGCAAGGTCATGCTGCCAACCTCTTTTGGTGAAAACCCAAGGAGGAGAACTCTAAACGTGGAATATCTCATAGTTGACATACCTTTCGCATATAACGTGTTGATCGGAAGGCCTGGAATCGATGTATTTACTATGATCATATCCACAGCTCATCAGAAAGTAAAATTTCCCACTCCGGGTAGTATAGCCGAGATTACCCACAAACTACCATGAATCTTGGAATTGCTATGTCACATCGACAAAACCGATCAAGGAAAAGGCAGACCCTAACGTTGCAATGGTAGGGATACATGTCTTTTAAACGCCTAAACTCGGTGAACATATGGATACAGAGATGGTGCTCGTTGCACAAGAGGATCAAATGACGAAACCAGACGCTCCTGAGCTATCTAACGAGAAGCTCCTGATGGAAACGCCAAAGGAAGAAAAAGAGGACAAGACTACCCTGAGATATAAGAAGCAGATGGATGTCGAAAGGATGAAACCCTCTGGTGATTTCAAGGAGGTGATACTGGTACGCAATGAACCTGACAAGGTCATTAAGATCGGTAGCGAGCTGCCGTCCGAGGTTGAGAAAGCACTACTGGAATGCTTGCGAAGGAACTTTGATGTAATTTGATGACTGACTCAGACTTAAAAGGAATTGATCCTCGAGTTGTTGTACATCATTTAACCATGAATCTAAACGCTAAGCCAGTTGGACAGAAGAAGAGACATTTCAGTGATAAAAAGAAAAAGGCTGCAGAATTCGAGGTGTAAACAAAATTGGCGGCTGGCCACATATTCGAAGTGCGATATTCTGAATGGCTAAGCAATGTTGTCCTTGTACCCAAGAAGCCAACGGTTTGGCAAATGTGTGTGGAATATACTGATTTTAAACAAGCATTCTCCACGAGATCCTTTTCCCTTGCCCATGATCGATCTCGTGGTGGACTCCACTGCTGGATGCGCATTACGAAGTCTCGACGATGCACATAGCAGATTTCATCAAATACTAATGGTAGTAAAGGACCAACATAAAACCGCCTTTATAACAGACAGAGGCATATTCTGCTAAGAGTAATGCCGTTTGGTTTGGAAAATGCTGGAGCAACTTTTCAAAGATTGGTAGCCAAGATGTTCTACCATCAAATTGGCAAAACTATGGAAGTCTATATTGACGACATGCTAATCAAAAGTCTGAAAGTGGAGGATCGTGTTAAACATCTTGACGGGGCTTTTTGTATCATGAAACAGTATGGGATGAAGTTGAATCCGAAGAAGTGCACATTCGGAGTTAAGGCAGGAAAATTTCTGGGTTTCATGGTTAATGAGTAACAAAGTGAGTGAGCACAACAATCTCTAAACTCATCAATTCCTTAGGTAAGTTCATCAATTCCAACAATTATGCAAGGCCAAACACCACATATGTATCCAAACAAAGGGTGACTTGTTTCCTTGCACAACAAGATCTCATATTACGACCCATCTGACTTGAGCGTTGGAGTGCCTTCGCCAGGAAGGCACCGGCTTAGTTTACGTGTAGTGTTGAGTGCAGGTTCCGAACTCAAAAGCTGCTTAAGGATCCAACAGGGATTGAATCAATCTGACGTGGAGTGTTGTCAGGTGGACACGTATCCAGAAAAAAATACCCCACATCAACGTGGATCATGATGAATCCATTTATTATCATCTGATTATTAACCTTAAACTTTTCAGAGCTACCACTATTGTTTCCAATATAATCAATACCGAGGTGATTTCAGAATCCAAGTTGAGATCGCATAAGAAGTGTTAACTTGGTAGAGGTGGAGAACGAAGACAACTCTGTACAAGGTAATGAGAGAGAAATTCCAATGATAGTTTTGATGGTAATGCAGGTAATAGTTCTTAAGGTAATTGAGATCAGAATTCATGTTAAAAATCAGATGAAAATTAGATTAAAATAAACCCTAAGGAATCATAAGTTGGATCAGCCAATCATTCATTGTCATCTCTAATGACTTCTTAGAGTGCGTTCTAAACAGATGTGAAAGTATTAAAATGAGTCCCCAATGTTCAAGCCCAAGTCAAAGCAATGCTCGAGAGAAATAATGAGAAGCACAACAAAAAAGTTTGATATGAAGAGACGTCAAAAGTTAATCAAAAAAGGAGATTGACGGATGATTCTTATCAGGAATGCAAAATTTCCTATAGGGACGTTCAACAAGATGAAACTGAGGATATAATATTTACAATAAATAGAAGAAATTTAGAAATAATGATTATGTGGTTTATCTTCATGAAAACCTAAAGTTTTTGAAGAACTTCAAAGAGGTGGATTTATATGAATTCCACGGTGATGTACATTCATATCTGAAGATTTAAATGGAAGAAGATATATTCATCTTATGTTTACATTAGAAGGACTAGCTATTTATACAAGTGGATAATAATATTCAATATTCCCCCTCAAGTTGGTGTGTATATGTTATATAGACCAAGCTTGCTACTTAATCCATCAAAGTTAGGACGAGCTAATGCTTTGGTAAGCACATCTGCAATCTGATGTCGAGAAGGAATGTAGTTCAACTGAATTATGCCATTTGAGAGCTTCTCAGAAATGAAGTGCCTATCGATCCCCACATGTTTAGTGCAATCATGGTGAAGTGGATTCTTAGAAATACTAATGGCAGCTTGATTGTCACATATCATCTTGACTGGTGTGCATGGATGTATGCCAAGTTCACTGAGAAGACGTTTAATCCAAATTCCTTCACAAATTTCTTGAGCTAAGGCTCTAAATTCTGCCTCTGCACTGCTTCTTGAAACCACAGATTGCTTGTTACTCCTCCAGGTCACTATGTTACCCCATACAAATGAGCAATAGCTTGAAATTGATCTATAGTCTACAAAATTTCCAGCCCAATCTGCATCTGAGTAGATAATCAAATCTCTATCCTCAAACTTCTTGAAAAAACAGCCCTCTCCCTGGTGTCACCTTCAAATACTTTAGTATTCTGTAAACAGAATCCATGTGCTCCTCTGTGGATCTGTGCATAAATCGACTCACAAAACTAACAGCAAAACCTATATTTGGCCGAGTGTGAGACAGATATATCAATTATGCAACGAGTCGTTGGTATCTCCCCTTGTCCAGAGGTCTACTGTCTGTTTCTAGTCCAATTTTCTTTTGAGGATCCATGGGTGTATCAACAGGTTTACACCCTAACATACATGTTTCCTTGATTAAATCAAGTACGTATTTTCTCTGGGATACCACTATTCCTTTATGTGATCTAGCAACTTCCATTCCAAGGAAGTATTTTAGACTGCCCAGGTCTTTCACCTCAAATTCCTGGGCAAGACGTCGCTTTAGCGCTTTTAATTCCTCATCGTCATTTCCTGATAGTATAATGTCATCAACATATACTATTAAGAGAGCAATCTTCTTATTGGGAGCTGTACAAACAAAAAGTGTGTGATCTGCCTGACATTGAACATAACCGAACCTTGTGACAGCCTTTGCAAATCTATCAAACCAAGCACGTGGAAATTGCTTAAGGCTACACAAAGATTTTTTAAGTTGGCAGACCTTATTTCCTTGCAGATTTGTCTCGAGACCGGGGGGAATTTCCATGTATACTTCTTCTTCTAAGTCTCCATTGAAAAAAGCACTCTTTATATCTAAGTGATAGAGATTCCACTCAAGATTGACTGCCACTTAAAGGATAACTCGAATGGAATTGAGCTTTTCCACATGAGCAAATGTTTCTTGATAGTCAATCCCATAGGATTGAGTGAAACCTTTGGCCACCAACCGAGCCTTCAACCTTTCTATACTCCCATTAGCTTTATGTTTAACGGTGAACAACCATTTTCAACCTACTGGTCGTTTCCCTTGAGGAAGGTCTGTGATGACCCAAGTGCCATTTTTCTTAAGAGCATTCAGTTCTTCCTCAACAGTTATCTTCCATCTTAGACTTATGAGGGCCTCATGAATGTTGTAAGGGACCTGGATACTATCCAGTTTGGAGACAAAAGCTTTGTACGATGATGATAAGTCATCATAGGATACATAGTTACTGGTGGGATGACTTGTGCACTTCCAACCCCTTTTCTTTCAGCAATGGGCCCGTCTAAATCATCAATTGTAGGAGCAACGTGCGTGTTAGTAACAAATTCATCCATACCTGTTGTGTCATCAGACGACACTAAGTTAGGTTCAGATTTTTGGTCAGGCTGTTGTGTTCCTTGCTCTACACCTGATCTTCCTCGCCTTTGATAGACTCAAATGTGAGTAGGACTAGTTACTGGGATTGGGTTGGCATTATCAAAGGGATATTCTGGTGGCTGACAATGGGTTGAATTGTGCTCTGTTTCGGCGAGATTTTAAGAGTGAGAATGAGAAGGAAGAGATGGTTGTTGTGGTGTTGGTGTCAAGTCAGTTTCACACAAAGAATTTTCCCAAAGCTAAGTTTCACTCACATTCTCCCCCTGAATTGAAGACTTGGGATAAAACGGGATTTGTTCAAAGAAAGTAACATCCATAGAAGTATAAATTCGACGAGTTTGAGGCAAGTAACATTTGTATCCTTTTTGAGTTGGTGAATAGCCAACAAAGATACATTTGAGGGCTCGTGGTTCAAGTTTACTTCTTTGCTGCGAATGAATATGAACAACGGAAGTGCAACCAAATATTTTGAGGGGTAAGTCTTGAGAAACAAACCTACAGTGAGGAAACACATCAAGTAGCATTTGGTGAGGACATGCAAAACCAACAACTCTCGAGGGCATTCTATTTATGAGATAGGCAGCGGTTAGGATAGATTCTCCCCAATAGAATTTCGAGAAATTGATGGAAACATTAGACAACGAGCAACTTCAAGGAAGTGCCTGTTCTTACGTTCGGCAACCCCATTTTGTTGGGGGGTGTCAACACATGAGCTAATGTGTAGAATGCCATGCCTGTGAAGGTAAGAGGAAAGGTGACAAGAGAAGTATTTCTTTGCATTATCTGACTTCAGAATTTTAATATTTTTTTTGAATTGATTTTGAACCAAAATATGGAATTTCTTAAAAATTGTTCCCACTTCTGGTTTTTCCTTCATGAGAAAAACCCATGTGATACGTGAGTGATCATCAACAAATGATACAAACCACCTTGCCCCGGAAATATTTTTTATCTTGGAGGGTCCCCACACATTACTATGAATAAGAGTAAAAGGTTGAGAGGGTTTGTATTGAAGTTGCTTATAAGAATGTCTTGTGTGTTTAGCAAACTGACACACATCACACTGAAATGAAGACGGATTTTTATTAATAAACAACTTCAGAAATAACTTATACAAGTATAAAAAACTAGGATGACCTAATCCATAGTGTAATAAGACAATTTCACTATTTTTATTGACCATGGGATTGAAAATAGTACTAAAAGAACTTGAAGACAGATTTGCACTTGACTTCGAGACAGATTCATCGGGTGAAGATTAAGGAAGTAAAGACCAGAACACAAGCTAGCACTGCCAATCGTCTTATCTGAACTCAGGTCCTGAAAAACACAGAGATTTGGAAAGATTTTAGCTACTAAATTTAGATCACGAGTGATCTTTCTTACTGAAAGTAAATTGCAATCTAATGCTGGTACACGAAGGACTGAATTAAGAGTTAACTCTTTTGAGAGTTTTATAGAACCTGTCTCATTGACTTTTGAATGAGATTCGTTAGCAATGCGAACAGAACAATCACCCTTACTTGGCTTATACTCGTCGAAGAGGGAAGCATCGCCTGTCATATGATCAGAAGCACCTGAATCGCTAATCCACGGGTTGTTCTTAGTGTTAGCATGGAAGGCAGAGTGGTTGGGAAGGTTTTTCTGGACCGCAAATCCTGATGAGACATTAAGTGGCTTAATTGTTGCTTGAGCAAACAGTTGTTGAAGCATCTGTATTTGTTCTTTGTTGAACGAAAGTGCTTCATTAGGTGCTGGATTTTCAGCAGCAGCAACATGGGCACGCCCATCTTGGTCAGCCTTTTCTCGTGGCTTCCAGTTAGCAGGTTTGCCATGAATTTTCCAGCAATTATCATTGTAATGCCCGACTTTGTGACAGTGATCACACCACGGCCGCTCACCTCTCCGACGAGAATCACTTGTTCCAATGTTGGGTGTGCCACGGGCTGCAAGAGCACAGGCATCCATCACTGATTCAGTTTGCCCCATCATCACTTTCTTTCTACTTTCTTCACGCCTAACCTCAGAGAAGGCTTCCCGAAGGCTTGGTAATGGCTTTGTTCCCAAGATTCGGCCTCTCACCTGGTCTAAGTCTTTATTATGGCCTAGAAGAAATTTAAATGTTCTTTTCTGCTCTACAATCTGTCTATAGAGAGAAGAATCACCTGTGCACTTCCATGGAAATGTCTCAAAAAGATCAAGGTGTTGCCAATGTCGAATCAGAGTGTTAAAGTATTGTGTGACAGATTGATCTCCTTGGCGGAATTCATGGAGAAGAGATTCAATTTGGAACAACTCAGAGGTGTTCTCAGAACTTGAGTATGTTTCTCTGGCGGCATCCCAAATTTCTTTTGCTGTCCCAAAGAGTAAGAAATCTTCACCAATATCATTATTCATGGACTGAAGTAGGATAAGATAAGATATTTTCGCATAAGGCCTGCACAAACACCCATAACTTTTGATTCAATGCTCGGAGTGAGGCTATAAGATATCAAAATGAACATCTTTCTTTGATCTACTGTTCAACTACCCGTGTACTAGTATACAATGCAACTTTCTGAGTCCAAAAAACTTAATTCTAGATAATTTCAGAGCAAGAGAATTTTACTTGTGCGTTATGACTTTAGTTTTATTTGAATTTTAGTGTTAGTATGATAAGGATTTTATTATTATTAGATTTATTTCTTTTTTGAATTCTTTTCCAAGTAGGTTCTATTTCCTAATTTTGTTAGGTTATTTGTGAGAACTATATATAGTTCTCTTTTGATCAATTATTGAAATAAGGGTTTTATCCAACTTCTCGTGGTTTCTAGTTTTCTTCATTAATTACACGTTTTTGAGTCGTTTTTATGTTTTCAATTTGCGTCATATAGATCCTATATATCTTTTGTAATTACCTTGTAAGGTAGTTACCATAGTAGTTGATGAGTTTATTTTGTACTTATATTTCATGTGCCAAAAAGACTAATTTTGAGTTTGATTATTCATTGTTTTTAGTCTTTTTACTTTTTTTCCTTTATTTAGTTGTTTAGGAGTCATTTTGTTGTTTAGGAGCTTTTTGTACCACACTCTGTTTTGCCTGGCATCTAACCATGCTCCTTGTCAAGCTCCATCACCCTGTTTCCCCCCTTGTCGGCCTCACTCCACTAAACTGCCTCATTCTCATGCCTCCTCTATCCCCACAATTACGACCGGAGTCCAACATGAGATCTTCAAGCACTAAGAGTTGTTTTCTCTTTTCTCTCTCCTTTATGTCTGCCAGAAACCCTAGCTTTACCACCCAACTTCTGCCGTCGGCTATGGCAACACCGCCTAAAATTCATTCTACGCTTGTCGTCTCCAGTATGAAGAACTTCATTATTGTCACATTATATGTCGAACTTAGATCACACATGTTGTTTCAAACCCATGTGCGCGCTTATCAGGTTTTGGATGACATCATCGCCTCTCTGGACTCTTTGTCATACCCTAATTTGGATGCTGCTATGTGGGATTGCCTAACGTCATCATTCTGCAATGAAGTTATGGTAAAATCTCGAATAATATCCTCCATATGATCATCTAATCGGATTCCACCGTCATGCACACCTAGAATCAGTTAGTGAATCTCTTCCCAGAAGATAAAAGCTCTCATGTTGTTCATCTCAAGAATATATTTTCCTCAACTACTTTCGATAACTTTCTGGTGCCTATTGTCAGATTTTGAAGATGTCGGCTGATCAACTGCCAATCTCAGCGTGCATGTCTCTAATCAATTTGTAGTTCTTTACTTTTTGTCGAACAATCTGACATGTAATGTGGTATAGAAACTCTCGCTTAGCAGAGGGACCCCCTTCCCTTGTTCAACAAGGACCTCTCTGCTAACCCTTGAGGAGACATGTTTTGCAAGCATACCAAGCGCCAAACTAAGTTGGTATTGCTCCCCTATCTCCAGCTGATGTTCTTTGCGCTCAAGACCCTTGAACCTCTCCTGAGCTGGAAAAAAGAGTAAAAAGTCCGAACTCCATAAATAACTATGATACATGGTAAAATGGTATGTAGTTATTATAATTGCAAAAGCACGTTAAAAAAAGTGTTATCCCTATAAAGGGAAATCATGTTAAAACATGTTAATAAAAACAACTTTAAAGCTTGATAAATAAGTTTATCTAGCACATTTTTTTATTATTAGTTTTTATAAAGCTTTATACGAGTCCTCCACCTACCACCACACTAGATGGTTCGATATATGCCACACCTCAATCTGCCGCACGAGGTTCACCTTACACCAACTCCTCCAGCAACTCATGTTATTGGTGTCGTCGTTGAAATTCTTCCTCTCATGACTATGGTGGTCATAACACATGGTTTGGCACGCATTTCGCACCTACACCAACCTGCTCATGGCCTTATCTGTCGTATACTTAGTCATGGGTCATACCCCTCTCGCCATATCCGACAACCCCACAGACACCACGTCTGGCTCCGCCTTTCCATAGTATAGGCCTTTTTGGTCTCTGGCCCGATCAGTTGTATTTTTCTCAACCTATCGCCCCTTATACACCAACAAAAGTAAAATTGGCCATTCATACTTTGTCATTCACGCCTGAGGGTGAATAGTGGTACATTGACATTGAGGCCACCTCTCACATGACTTCTTTGGGAGATACTTTCACCGTACTTTAATTCGAGCATAAAAAACATTATTAGATAGCCATGGTCAATTTATTCCACATTATGGTCATGGTAATACAATTTTTTAACCCCGTTTTTCTCCCCCTTTCCAATCCAACGTTATGCGTTCCCCCCATCTAGTCCAAAACCTTATCTATGTCAGATAAATTTTATCGGTCTCTTGACAACTCTTTTTTGTTGAGTTTGACCCCTTTGGTTTCACTATTAAGGAACTTTAGAATGGACCAAACTTATGAGATGCAGTAGCATTGGTGACCTCTACCCCCTCCTCTCTTTTGCTACCAACACACTAGACACTTCCGCATTAGCCTTTCTCGCCATATCTTCCACTCTATGGCACGTGCACCTGAGTCGTTTTAGGACTTCGGTTCACAACTTCGTTCCCTACTCTAGTTCTATTTTTATGATAGGAAGAATAAAGTCTCTTTTTGTAATTCTTGCTCTCTTGGCAAGCACATTAAATTGCTATTTACTTTGTCATTTTCTTTTACCAGATTTCTGTTTGATATTAATCATAGTGATTCATGGACATTAATAATCTGATTTTTTTGGGGCATGGTTATTATATTTTATTCTTAGATAATTATGTCAATTTCTTATTAACGTTTCATTTTGCACATAAATCTGGTGCTTTCTCTACTTATGTGTTGTTTTATAATTTTGTCAAAAATCAATTTGGACTAGACATTAAATCTCTTTAGTGTGACAAACACAGAGTTTAGTGCTCAAGTTGGCTTGCAATTTTGCTTTTCCTGCCCATACACATCCTCTTAAGTATGGAAATTCCGAAAGAAAATACAATGCACAAATAACATGATATCAAAAGTCTGTTCCTCCCTCATTTTGGCATCATGCTTTATAAATGGCGAGATTTCTTCTAAATATTGCTCCAACTAAACCCTAGGCTCAAAAACTTCTCTTCAGCATTTTTGTTTTTCGCTTTTACCTTCCACGTAAATTCATAAACCCAGCCTTGCTCCTTTCTCTACATGTTACATTGCTACCCGTATAATCATCGACTTTACATAAGCTATGCGCTTTTCAACCAAAAATTATCAGTGTGCAGACACGTCCAGTTTGATGGACACATTTTTCTCTTCTTCAATCTCAACAGCCCCGACCCTGACCTACACAAATTCGCAGCCTCTGATCTGTCCCCCCTAATAGCCAAATTCCTAAATACAAACCCGAACCCCACCCATACACCCCACACTTGTTTGGCTCAATCAGCACCAACGCCACCCCATCCCGTCGCCCATTCGCTCGGTGTCGAGCTCCTCGCTCATACAACACTCTCTTTTGCCTGGCATCTCACCATGCTCCTTGTCAAGCTGCATCACCATGTTGCTCCCTTCTCTGGCATCACTCCACTAAACTGCCCCATTCCCACGCCTTCTCTCTCCCCACATTCACAACCTGAGCCCAATATGAGATCTTCAAGCACAAAGAGTTGTTTAATTTCATACTATTAGTACATACTCCTCAACTTCTCAAAACCATGTGGCCGCCTTATCTGATTCTTACTAGAAAATGGTCTTACTAAATATTAAGACCTAGGAGTTAGTACCCTGTCCTTGATGTTATTGCGATGTATTTGGTGTGAATTTTTGGTCATAAATTTGGTTATGACGGTTCTTTTGTACGATACAAAGCTCATTTTGTTGATGAAGGTAGGTTTCGACAAGTTGGAGTGAATTATGTTGAAACCATCAATCTATGGCCAACAACCAGCGATAAGGACCGTTTGAGCATTGCAGTCTCCAAATCTTGGTTTATTCACCAGTAATAATCCATGTTAATCTTAACGAAACGGTTTACATGCATCAGGCGTTGGGGCTTTATGGTCTGAAGCAGACACCCCTCACCTGGTTCCAGTGTTTTACTAATTACCTCTGTACTATTGAATTTCTTCACAGCAAATTCGACCACTCTTATTTATTTATCGTTAGAGGTGCAATCCTATCTTCTTTTGTATGTGAATGTTATCATCTTGACTACTTCATTGTCAGTCTATTATCCAGTCTTTGAGTTCAATTTGTTATGAAGGACTTAGGCCACCTCAGCTTTTTCTTGGAAATTTTTGTTACTCGGCACAACGAGGGTCTATTTCTTTTTCAAAAAAAATATGCCAGGAAAAAATTAACAGGGATGGTATGTATTCTTGCAAGCCAAGTCATACACTAATTGATACTAAATAAAAAATTGAGGCCATGGAGAACTCTGCGTTGACCCCACCTTGTTTCGTAGTCTTGATGCAGCACTTCAGCATCTCACTTTCACACGGTCATGTATCTCTTATGTCGTTCAACAAATTTTCCTTCACATGCACAACATGTGTGTCGCTCACACGTAGGGTTTGAAGCGCTGTTTGCACTAGTTTACGGTACTCTCACACTCAGCTCTGCCTCCGTCTGTCATCTGTCTGTAGCCTTAAAGCTTATTCAGATGTCGATTGGGGTGGCCACCCCACACTCCTTCCACCTCTGACGATTATGTGTTTCTTGGTAAAAATTGGATTTCCTAGACTGCCTATGGTAACTTACATTGTCTCGATCCAGCGCCAAGGTCGAATATCGGGGTGTCGTCAATGTGGTCTCTGATTCTTGCTAGCTTCAAAATCACTTATTGGAACTTCATTGTCCAATTACTATGGCCACTTTGGTTTATAGCAACAATGTTAGCATCATCAATCTCTCTGCAAACCCGATTCAATATCAACGCACTAAACATTTGAGATGGATATACATTTTGTCCGAGATAAGTTGCTCAAGGTCAAGTTCGTGTTCTACACATTCCTTTTACGTATTAAATTGTTGACATCTTCACTAAAGGTCTTCCTCGCCTTCTCTTCAACGATTGTCAAGACAGTCTCAATGTCCTTCCTCCTCCTCATTCGACTATGTAGTGTAATAGATAGATTGGTACACATTTTATGTAATTATCTTGTTAGGTACCTACTATAATAGTTTTGACTCTCTCATGTATATATTCAGGATCTCAAATCCAATCCATTATATTCAAGGAACTATTATCTTATAATATTTTGCTAAAAATAACAATCAACTCGTCGTAGTCTTTTATCTCACATATCAAGGGCACTTACTTGCACGTACGAGAAATATGGTACTATTGTGAAGACATATATCAAGCAAAGCCACCCGTTTTTGAAAGCCCAAAATTGTTTTACCAAGCTCTAACCCGACTGAACTTACAGAAACATTATTAATTTACTCCGATGGTAACCGGTAATAAGGCATGCATGAAAGAATATTACTTTCCCTCCCACAAAGTTGTCATGCAGACTAATTTAAACCTATTCTAGTTTTACATAAAGACTTTAGATGTTGTTAATGTCAATATTTTGAATGGACCTACCATAACTTAATAGAGAACAGGATAAGTCATCCAGACATAGCAATGGCAGGCTATAGTTCTCGTAGGTTTTAGGATGGTCCGTTGGCTGGCTTGCATGCATGAGACCAAGTACGCGTGTGCGTGCGCCCGTGTGTGTGAGAGAGATAGGAGGTTATTTTTATTCTTTCTCTAAAGTTAATATTAAATAGATTATATTGCTTAAACTTTATTAGGTTATGATTAACAAAAAGATAATACAGTTATTGTCACAAGTTTCAGGCGTTATTTATGACTTGTCTGTAACGGAATTTTCTTTAGCCCGTCTTTCTAGCTATGGGTACATATAGGTTGTGAAACTATATATATATATCTCAAGGTGTCGTATTATGTGTAAACTTTATTAGGTCACTTTAGCCATAGATGACGTAGATTATTAATTTAAGTTCTCGTATTATTATGGATAAACTGATCAGTCATGCAAAAGAAAAAAATCAATTTGCGTCCTTTGCGATGCAAGTATTGGTTGGCTTCCCGCTCCAGTAGTAGCATATATAATAAAGGACTAGGACTACGAGTCTGAAATAATGCGAACAATAAAAAAAGATTCTAAAATTCTTGTCTGAATTAATTAATACGAACTAAATAACAATTCTCTCTTTTATTATTTGTAGCAAATAAGTAATACGTCATTGTGTATTTAATACACAAAAGTGTTGAGTTTCGTAGAAAAACTATACCAGTATAATTGAGACAAAAGATACTGGTGCGTAACTCATAAATTGTCCCGCATGTATGCGCATTCTATCTTAGAAATAGTGTACCATACAAGAAAAGTATAATGTAAGCTGGACATAAGTCACATAATCCTTCTTTATTGGTCAATGCACTGCGCTTTAGTTACGCTCTCGCGAATTGAGCACTTGTATTTCGCACTAGGACGCTTTAGGAGATCTTAGTTCTCGCACTAAAAAATCTTTAGTTCTTGTATTAGGAATTATTCCTTTACTCAAATTCAAGTCTACATTTTGTTATACCTCTCACCTACTCAATGTGTCTACTGCCTTCTCCTTTGACTAATTTGAAGAAAAAATTAGACAAAACACATATGAAAAACAAATAACTCTATTACTCTCATTAAATTCAAAATTCACTCCTACTTATGAATAGATAAGTAAACATCTAGAAACCACTCAAAAATGAAAGTTCGATAAAGGTAACACCCCTAAAATAAGGAACATTTACTAACAGTTCAGAGGTAGTAAGGGCGAGTGCCTTGTACTCTGCTTCGGCACTATACCTAGAAAGAGTCGGTTACTTTTCGGAAACCCAAGTCATTTGTTGCTGCAGTTTGAGCGACAAAGGGTGTCTCCATCAAACTAAATCAATATTAACAAGATGTCGTGACCGAAGAGCTACCTCACCCTCGGTGAACTCCCCTTCAAGAGATTATCTGTGTTAAATATAATTATTTATTAGCTACTTTTATTATTTATATTCATATAAATATATGTTTTACTTATTTTTAATAAACACACTAAGACGCACTCATATCAATGAATTTAAATTTGACGCATTGGTGCACAAGCTTCCGCTCTAGCACTGGGTCACGCATCCACACTGTGACTTAGACGAATGCTAAGAGGATAACTTATAAGTTTAAAGAGTAAAATTAATGGATAAGTCTTTTGGAAGTCCATAGTTATCCATTACAAATTTATAAGTATATATATAAAGCTTGATTATGAATTTGTTAAAGTAGATCGACTACATATCTCTACATGAATGTACAATCATTTGAAAGCTGAAGCTGACATGTGAAGACACGCAGGGCGACATATCCGAGGAAGTTATCAGTTTCTTTCACCAACCTTACTTAACCTTTTTACCAAGGCTACATCATTAATTCCTCTTCTCGCTAATTAATTACTTCTACACAATTTGGCCCGCGATAACTATTACTTTGTACCTTATGGTGTTCTTTTTGTTTTTTTATGAATACATTGTGGTGCTTTTCACATCAAACTTCCCATTGTTATGGTTATCTTCTTGTAATCTTTTTAAAAATATTCCTAGATACGGCAGAGTTATTCACTTGATAAAATGGAAAGTTGGGATTGATTCTTGTCTAGATACGGCAGAGTTATTGACATATTTTGTACAACAAATAAAAAATGTTTAAGTCAATTTTTTAGTTTTCTCTCTTATTTTTTTATTTTTATACATTAAACACAATTAAGTATATAAGACAAAAATAATTTAGAATTACAAAAAGTAAAAAGCACCACTATTATATTTCCCATTGCTGCAAAAATAGTGGAGGAGTTGTGTGCTACTGCTACTTCTTATTAAAACCACAAACTGAAGGTAATTGTCACACTTTTTTATTTCTTTACACAAGGTAATATACCTGTTCGACTTAACAAAGGGGGGGTTATCTTTCATGAATTTCTAAGCTTTAAAAGGAATGTCTTGGAAGTGCAAATTAAAATAATAAGTAACGTTAAGAATCCAATTTCTCCTGATGAAGTTTTTGTCCTTTTCTTTTCTGCAATTAACTCGATTCTTTTATACCAGAGCTATTTAGAAAGAGTCCCAACTCTCAACTAAATTCAAATATTTATTAAAATATTTCAAACACTTCAAATTCGTCTTTCCCGACATATTATTAAAATATCATTTAAGGTACTTCCAAAATGTATATATTCGTTAAAAATATACACACATATAGATATATATAGAACGTCTTAACTCCGATGTCTCTTAAAATATCATTTCATGCACTTCGGGGACATATATCCATTTTTATTTTAATTTTATCAGCCAAAATCAATTTATAGAAAAGGGAGGAGTACCGGAGTTACTCAAGTTTTATCGAATTACAAATAGCAGTTTAAACAAGAAAGGGAGACTAAACCAATCATAAAAGCACATATATGTGTAACACATTTTGTCCGGTTAAAGATATCCACAGATTAAAATATTTGATAGTACATCAACCTAGTATCTCTTTATACACCTTCAATGTTCAAGTCATGTTTAGTTTCCAACACCCTTTAACTAATGTTTTACAAATATTTTGTAATCTCGTCTTTTTTCTCACAATCGAGCTGCTTTAATGTAAATGTGTCACATATTCTTTGGGGCAAAATTTAATATAATCACCAAAGTAAATCAAAAAAATAAATAAAAAAACACTCAAATGAACCTAAGAACTTGAAAGCTGGCTTAGCATTTGATCCTACAACAAACTAGCTAAAAGAAACATCTAAACATAATGAGTTGATTTATATGTAGTACTACTAAGTCTCCGAGGTACCCATATCCAAAAAAAGTACTAAGTGATCTCTAAGGCATCCATATCCAAATAGTACGGATTGCTTAGAGTAAATCAGTTGATGCAATACACTAGCTATTGCGCAGTAATTAGTGACAGCCTATATTTTAATTGCTTTCCACGGGATTGTCTGGGGTGCCTCATGAGGCACCACAGACTTCATTCACATCATGTGGGTCCCATGCATGTGGGGTCCACATGTACAGTGAGGGAAGTCTGTGGTACACCCGGAGGTACCCCAGACAGTTTCGCTTTCCACCCTCTACACAGATAAAAACAAATTAAGCACTCAAATTAACTAATGTGTTAGTTAAAATTGTTTTAAGATTATATACTTTGGGAAGTCGGCTGGAGTGTGACAGTAATTACTCTGATGAAAGAGACACGGCTGACACGGTAGTTGAAAGCACCGTAATTATCTTACAAAATGTGAGGACTAAAATGCTAAATGCTATTTCCTTTCCTCCTTTTTTGGGTGATAGTTCCTAAAATATGAAGATTTTTTTTTCTTTAAGACCATGTAAATCTCCTATTAATTTGTTACTTTGGATATTGTCAAAATAGTTATTTAAATTGTTTTATGTGCTTTTAGTATCGCAATTGTCTGTTTCAACATCAGTACGTCTTTTGTTACTTACATATTGTTCAGCTCTTATTCTATTTCGTAGCTTATTAATTAAACTCGTATGTGTTACTTGCATATTAATTTAATTAAGAGCGATTTTAATAAAGAATGTATTCCAAGTGTTAATTAATAAAGTGTTCCACAATGATGTGGGATATCTTCGTCTACCAATTACGATATTCCACCTCAGACTGATTCAAGTCCTCGTAGAGTTCAGATCAGCTTTGAGTTCGAGAAACCTGCAATCAAACACCGCACGTGAGCTAAGCCAGGGGTCGACTCGGCGTAGACTCTCCGATGCCTAAGTCAGAGAGATGTAGATAACAATAACGTTCGAACACTGTAGAGTGATCGTAATTGGTAGACGAAGATATCCCGCATCACACAATTTTAGGAAAATTTTTTTTCTGATTAATTTAACTCACGGTTAATTAGTTCTTAAAAAGTGTTTGCCTACGATTTAATTATCCTTCATGAGTCAGGATTCAAATTGCTTATTAGGATTAAAGGATTGTTGAGTTTTTTTGTTTCCGTCTTTAGAAGATATAGTTTATCTTGGCAAGTAGTTCTGTCATACTTAGGATAAAGAAAGATTTACTTAACTTATTTAGTCTTTGAAAAGTTTATCTTAATATTCCCGGGTATATTCAGCTGGTCTTTTTATTTGGGAAATAGGTTGGTGTATGTGGCATTAATTTAGGAATTTAACAACAAGGAGATAAAAATCGAATACAATCAGGAAGATTTGGATAGCTGTCAAATTCGGAAAGTGTTGAAACAGCTGGAATGGATCGGACCAAATAATGAATCTATAAAGAGGAGAGCTGATTCATTGTATCATTTAACCTTTGAGAAAATTGTATTAAAAACCATCTGCAAGGTTCATAGTTTAGTTTCATGAGTGAAAAGGTTTAATCCTTATTTCACTTAAAGGTTCGTATTTTAGTAAGAGTGAGTCTCTGTTTCAAAGTCAATATTGAAATTATCAAGAAGAGTATGATGAACTTATCATGAAGAGTCCACGAGGGTCGAAGGAAATTTGAACGATGTGGGATATCTTATACCAGATGAATTAGAAGAACTAAAGTCGTGGTTGTAGGGGTTTAACCATAGAAGAGATATATGTGGGTACGTGACTTTACTTTAGTAGATCTAAAGAAATCTGAAGTATTAAGCTGGAAGCCTCGTGGATTAGAATAGTTGTGTGAACTACATAAAAAATCTGGTGTTTTTATTTATTTAATGCTTTACTTATTTGATCAAACAAACATCTATTATACTTGTTCAAAAGATATGTTTAAAGTAAATAAACAAAGTTGTATTTCAAAGACAATTAAAAGTTATATAACTTTGAGTATTCTGCAAAATAAGATCTAACAACTGGCATCAAGAGCCACGTCATTGATATACTGGTGAGCGGTTCTGGAGATATTGTTTAATTTTCTCAAATATGGGAATACAAAGTGACAAAGATCTTGAGACAAGAGTTGCCCTCGTCATAAAGTTTCTCAAAAGGAAGAAGAAGTTCTCAAGTGGAAATCAAAGAATCTCTTTCCTGAAGACTCTGATCTTGTTTCCGTTGGCAATGATTCAAGGAAATTTTCTCAAGTTATGAAGTGTAAATAGAGCAGAATGCTTATCGGTGTCTCAATTCATCAATATCTTGTCAGAACAATCTCAACATGTTGTTACAACTCCAACATCTCTTGCATTTGCAACTATAGCAGAAAATGTTGAAATAGTGAAACGTTTGATCTATTTTGTTTAACTACCTATGCATCTGTCCATAATGTTTCACATCACTCTTGATATTTTGACAGTGGATGATCAAGGCATATGAAAGGAACCAAAGAGCTCCTCTCAAAGTACATCTACAATCTCAAAGGTGTTGGTGATACGATACGTTTAAATCAAAACATACAACATATATTTCCAGATACAAACATAAACTAACAACCGATTAAGCATAACAGATTACAAAAAAATATGAGAGTGCATAAAACTAAACAAGAAAAACCTCAAGACGAATTTTGCAGAAATTGATGAATATTCAGACGAGGCAAGGGTTTGACCCTTTCCCCTTAAGTTCAATATGTCCGGCTAAATGCTTCGAGCCCTCAAACGACACCGAACTCCAAGGTACAACGTCTATCGCCGGAATACTTTGAAGCAGAAGATATTCCCTCAGTCGAACGTTTGTGATATTGCAGAACGCGAGAGTGTATGAAATATGCTATGAGATTTTTGGATGAAAAACAAGGAGCCTGCAGGCCTCCTTTTATAGGGGGGGAAATCCGTGTAACAGCAATTCACCATTAAGGGGCAGAGTAATCAGGCCATTTAACTCTCAGCCAAAACGTTTGTAACGTTTCAGAGTTAAAGCCCTCCATTAATCCGTGATTAAGTGTGCGATTAAAGAGGTTGACTGATTTTAATTTAAAAAAAAAATTAAATCAGTTTATTTTATTTATTCTCAAAACAAATAAAATTTCAACAAAAGATTTAGGCTGCCTTCCCGGTAGGGACACGCGCGACGCGACGCGACGCGACGCGACGAGGCGAGGCGAGTCGAGTCGAGACGGACGGACGACGACGACGGCGCGAGGAGCCAATCTTCTTCAAGTTCACTACACCCTCTTGATGCTTGTTTGTAGATAAACATTCTCAAACAATGAACTTTTTCCTATGTGGGACAATTCCCACATACAATTTCATTCACACACTTTATTTTATTTGGGCTTTCTCAATTAGGCCCAAAGACTTTTGGCCTCAATGCCAAAATAAAATTCTAACAATCCCCCACATGAATGTAATTGGCTGAAAATGCACATGAGCCTAGCAAGGCTATATGCAGTTCAAGAGTTCTGCAGGAACTTGTTGCATCAGGAAAGGTGGTTATCAGCCTTGAACCTTCCTTAGTGAAATACCATCGGATATACTTGCCAATCAGTGGACGCGATGCCTTGAACTGTTCGGCGTTTTGTGTATACCAAGACAATGATACTCACACAACTCATTCCAATATCACATTAGTCCATTCGTTGTGTCCATTTTGGCCGTGGACTGCCTTGTAATCTTTCATCGAATGCTCTAGAGATTTAGCCCTTTAACTCATCTCATAGAAGCGGCCCCCTTCTCATTTGATATAGGTGAGTTCTCATAAAGGATATCCTGTCATATCCCACTTGTATTTACAAGTCATGAGGATCATTAAAACTTATAGTTTTCCTTACCATGTACAGGTCTATCACTCTTTCATCATAGGAATAGGGTAGGGACTCGATTCCCCGAGTGCTTTGTTCGACCTCATGTCCACAATTCGGTTGTCCCATTGAACTTGCAAATTGGGGTTTCCAATTCAAGTTGGGTTGCCATCATGGATGTAAGTCTTTCATGGGCTTCAATCCCATTCCCCTCGATGAATTTACTACTAAGTCTTTCTGAAGACCTTTCGTCAATGGGTCAGCTAGATTTTCTTTAGATCTCACAAACTCTAAAGATATTACACCAGTTTTCAGTAACTGACGTACGCTTTTGTGTCTTCGACGAATATGTCGAGACTTCCCATTATATATGCTATTTTGTGCTCTTCCTATAGCTGCAGTACTATCACAGTGGATGCTGATAGGAGGCACTGGTTTTGGCCACATCGGAATATCTTGAAGAAAATTCCGAAGCCAATCAGCCTCATCTGCCGCGAGATCTAACGCTATGAATTCTGATTCCATGGTTGATCTAGCTATGCAGGTTTGCTTACACGATTTCCATGAAATCGAAGCTCCTCCAATGGTGAATACATATCCACTCGTGGAATGTATATTCTTGGAATCCGCTATCCAGTTTGCATCAGAATATCCTTCTATGACCACTGGATCTCTGGTATAATGCAATCCATAGTTAGCTGTGTATCTCAGATATCTGAGAACTCTAACTATCGCTTTCCAATGCTCTTCATTTGGATTGATTGTATACCTGCTCAGTCTATTTACTGAGTTTGCGATATCAGGTCTAATGCAGTTCATGAGATACATTAGACTGCCTATGATCCTTGAATATTCCAATTGACGCACACCTTCTCCAGGATTTTTGTGCGTATTGAACACCACTTCAATTGGTGTTCATGCTATGGCGTCACTTCCTTTGTCGAATTTATCAAGAATTTTCTCGATGTAATGACTTTGGGAAAGTGTATACCCATCTGAAGTCTTGGTGATTTTCATCCCAAGGATTACATCAGCAAGACCTAAGTCTTTCATGTCAAAATTCTTTGACAACATTTTCTTGGTAATTTTAATATTATTATTATTACCCACGATCATCATGTCATCTACGTAGAGACAAACTATTACATAGTCCTGTTCGTCTCCTTTCACGTAGACACATTTATCGCACTGATTTATTCGAAAGCCGTTTGACATCATCACATTGTCAAATTTTTCGTGCCACTGTTTTGGTGCTTGTTTCAATCCATATAAAGATTTTACAAGTTTACACACCTGGTGTTCTTTACCGGGAACCACAAACCCTTCAGGTTGTTCCATGTAAATCTCCTCTTCTAGTTCTCCATTCAAAAACGCCGTTTTCACATCCATTTGATGGATCTCGAGATCAAACAGAGCCGCAAAAGCAATGATCAACCTGATTAACGTTTTGCTAGAGACAGGAGCATAGGTATCGAAATAATCGACGCCTTCAGTTTGGCTATACCCCTTGACTACAAGCCTTGCCTTATACTTGTCAATGGTACCATCTGCCTTCATCTTCCTCTTGAAGATCCACTTGCTACCTAACGGTTTACTTCCCTCAGGAAGATCCACTAGTTCCCAAGTATGGTTTTGTAAGATCGAATCAATCTCACTATTTACCGCTTCTTTCCAAAAGACTGAGTCTGGTGAAGACATTGCTTCTTTGAAAGATGTCGGTTCATTTTCTAACACGTATGTCAGAAATTCTGGGCCAAAAGATTTCTCCTTTCTAGCCCTTTTACTTCTTCTCGGATTTTCGTCTTCTTTCTCTTGAGATTCACTCTCCCCCACATTTCTTTCATATTCCTTCACGGATCGAGTTTTGTGGGGAAATATCTCCTCGAAGAAAGAAGCATCTCGAGCTTCAATGATAGTATTTACACTCATTTCAGAGTTATCTGACTTGTGTACCAAAAACCGATAGGCGCTACTATCCTGCGCATAACCGATGAATACACAGTCAACTGTCTTAGGTCCTATTCTTGTCCTTTTAGGGGGAGGAATGGGAACCTTTGCTAGACAGCCCCAAACCCTTAAGAACTTGTAGCTAGGCGCGTGACCTTTCCACAATTCATAAGGCGTTTTATCCAACTTTTTGTGCGGTAGTCTGTTTAGCACATAGTTGGCGGAGAGAATAGCTTCCCCCCACATGTTCTGTGGTAAACCAGAACTTATGAGCATTGCATTCATCATTTCTTTAAGCGTTCTATTCTTCCTTTCTGCAATTCCATTTTGCTCGGGAGAATATGGCGCCGTAGTTTGATGAATGATTCCATTCTCAGCACAGAGTTGTGCAAATGGAGACTCATATTCACCTCCTCGGTCACTTCGAAGATTTTTGATCTTCTTACCAAGTTGGTTTTCAACTTCATTCTTATGAAGAATGAACATGTCAATTGCTTCGTCTTTACTTCTCATTAAGTAGACATAGCAATATCTTGTACAATCATCGATAAACGTTATGAAATAATTTTTACCTCCTCTAGATTGCACAGATTTTAGATCACATACATCAGTATGAATCAAACTTAACGGTTCAGTGCTTCTTTCTATAGAGTGGAATGAAGACTTGGCTAATTTTGCTTCAACACAAGTCTCACACTTATGTTTGCGATTGATGTTAAATTTTGGTATTAGATTTAGTGAAATTAATCTTTGTAAAGACTTAAAGTTCACATGTCCTAATCTACCATGCCATAAAGACGCAAAAGAATAATAGAAATTAACTTTATTAGCCTCTTGGGCGGATTTCTTAACATCAGTGGTTACAACAGAAGAGCTAGCCTCACCACTACCCTTCCCCTTAGCCTTAGGAGCTAGAGTCGCTACAGACATTTTGAACATATTGTTCGACTCATAGCCCTTGCCTAAAAACACTCCACCCTTAGTCAGGATAGCCTTACCAGACTCAATGACAATCCTGAAGCCCTTCCTGCTCATCACCCCTCCAGAAATCAGATTCTTCCGGACGTCTGGAACATGAAGCACCTCATTCAGGGTCAGCTCCTTTCCCGAGGTCATTTTCAGCACCACCGTACCCTTGCCTTCCACTTTAGAGAATGAAGAGTTCCCCATGTAACACTTCTCGTTCTCCAGAGGTTGATAGGTCATGAACATCCACTTGTTGATGCAGATGTGGCGAGTGGCCCCTGTGTCCAACCACCATTCTTTGGAGTTTCCTCCAACCAGATTGACCTCTGACACCACTGCACTGAAGTGCTTCTCGTCGTCAGAGTGTTGGCCTGCTTCAGCTACATTTGCATGCGCCTTTTTGCCTTTTCCTTTCTTCACTGCTTTCTTCTTTTCGTCCTTTTTGGGACGCTGACGACAATCCACAGCTTTGTGGCCAGGTTTGTCGCAGATATAGCAGTTGCCTGTGAACTTTTTCTCAGACTCTCCCTTAGAAACATTTGCATGTTACCGTTTAGTCCCACGTGAGCTCTCCCCGGTCTCAACCACATTGGCCTTTGAAATCATGCCGCTTGATTTCTTATCAGCCTTTCGGTCATCTTGTTCGATCCTGAGTTTTGTGACAAGATCCTCAAGGCTCATCACCTTTCTCTTGTGCATCAGGTAGCTTTTGAAGTCTTTCCATGAAGGTGGCAATTTTTCAATCACCATCGCCACTTGGAAAGAATCCGTCAGGCCCATACCCTCAGCATCAAGCTCGTGGAAAATCAGCTGCAACTCCTCACATTGCGTGACAACACTCTTTCCATCCACCATTCGGTAGTCATGGAATCGCCTAGCCACAAATTTCTTTGCACTAGCATTGTCAACAGTGTACTTTTTCTCCAACGATTCCCAAAGCTCCCTTGCGGTAGTTTTTGGGGAATACACGCTAAAAAGTGCATCGTCCAGAGAGTTAAGCACACAGTTGCGACAGAGGAAGTCACTACCAGTCCATGTCTTCACGACTGCAGCAGATTTGGGATCCTCAGGATCCTCCACAGGTTTCTTATCAGTAAGAAAACCGGCCAAGTTCAGGGTTGTTAAATAAAACAGCATTTTCTGTTGCCAACGTTTGAAGTTGGAACCCATGAACTTTTCCGGTTTCTCTTGAAACGGCATGTTGGTCCTCATGACCGGCGTAACGGCCTCAGTACCGCTAGCCCTGTTTTGGGAGCTCTCGACGTTCACAGTGTTTTCAGCAGACATATCTATAATCAAATAAATCACACAATCAGATAAATGATTATTATGCTGAAAATTCTCAACTCAAATACTTATACAGATATTCTCGGTTTTTTCTGGGGGGTTTTTTAAGCCCGTGTTAGAACCAGAATCCTGACAGAATAGTAAGTTCCCAGTCCGGTGGTGGGACGAATCCACTTAAGTACCACTTTTCTAGACATAACAATCTGTATATGTATTCTCACTTTGAATTTCCTTTCACAATAATTCTCAAGTCTCAATACTTGGAATTTCACAAAAAAAATTGGGTCTTTTTGCAAATTTTCAAATTTCTTGGGCCACAATACAAATATCATATATTGCATGTATGAAATATTAAATCACATAGGCAATTAATGACATAAGAGCATGAGAGAGCTTGAATTAAATCAAGTAAGCATGCGTAATAAAGAACAGCCAACAATTCATATTAATATTATTCTAGCATGCAAACATGACATGTAATAAAGTGGGCCTAATGGTAAAACAAGGTGAGGTTACACTAGAGGTCAGGGGTTCGAGCCTTGAAAGGGGCTGAACAAATCTAAATTTTTGAAAACAGATTTTAAAATAAAAAACTGATTTCAATCAGTAACGTACACACTAGCAACTTGGAAAAAAAACGTACAGAAACGTACTGGCTGGAAAAATTTGAAAACAGCAACAGCAACTTTAAAAAACGTAAGCCAATAGGAGCATTTAAAAACAAAACCTTTCCAGCTTAAATATCAACAGAAACCAGTGTTTTTAAAACCGGACCGGCCCGGCCGGTCGAACCGGTCGGACCGGGACCCGGTCCCTTGTCCGTTCACTGGTTTTGACCGGTTGAACCGGTTCAACCACCGGTTGACCCGGTTTAACCGGTAAAACCAGTGAACCGGTGCCTTGCCGGTTCAAAGCACCGGTTCGGTTTTAAAAACACTGACAGAAACGTACTGCAGAACTTAAAACCTACAGCAGCTGATAAAATTAAGAGCAGAAACTTATAACCCAAACCAAAAAATCGCATGCACATATTAAGAAGAATAGTACAGAAACTTCTGAAACAGGTAAAAGCTCCAAACAAATAATTACCAGACAGATTACAACAGAACGCAGAACATATGCAACGATAGCTAAACGTATCTGGAAAATTAGCAGAATCTAAAGCATAAGAACGTGCTGATCATATGAGAGATTTAAACATATAAACAAGATATTGAACTTAAGATTGTTGGTGATACGATACGTTTAAATCAAAACATACAACATATATTTCCAGATACAAACATAAACTAACAGCCGATTAAGCATAACAGATTACAAAAAAATATGAGAGTGCATAAAACTAAACAAGAAAAACCTCAAGACGAATTTTGCAGAAATTGATGAATATTCAGACGAGGCAAGGGTTTGACCCTTTCCCCTTAAGTTCAATATGTCCGGCTAAATGCTTCGAGCCCTCAAACGACACCGAACTCCAAGGTACAACGTCTATCGCCGGAATACTTTGAAGCAGAAGATATTCCCTCAGTCGAACGTTTGTGATATTGCAGAACGCGAGAGTGTATGAAATATGCTATGAGATTTTTGGATGAAAAACAAGGAGCCTGCAGGCCTCCTCTTATAGGGGGGGAAATCCGTGTAACAGCAATTCACCATTAAGGGGGAGAGTAATCAGGCCATTTAACTCTCAGCCAAAACGTTTGTAACGTTTCAGAGTTAAAGCCCTCCATTAATCCGTGATTAAGTGTGCGATTAAAGAGGTTGACTGATTTTAATTTAAAAAAAAAAATTAAATCAGTTTATTTTATTTATTCTCAAAACAAATAAAATTTCAACAAAAGATTTAGGCTGCCTTCCCGGCAGGGACACGCGCGGCGCGGCGCGGCGAGTCGAGACGGACGGACGACGACGACGGCGCGAGGAGCCAATCTTCTTCAAGTTCACTACACCCTCTTGATGCTTGTTTGTAGATAAACATTCTCAAACAATGAACTTTTTCCTATGTGGGACAATTCCCACATACAATTTCATTCACACACTTTATTTTATTTGGGCTTTCTCAATTAGGCCCAAAGACTTTTGGCCTCAATGCCAAAATAAAATTCCAACAAAAGGTTCAGTAATATTTGGAGATGGAAAGAAATGACAAATCACTGGAGAGGAATACTCAATATCAAAGGATTCTCACGACTCAGAGATGTCTACCATGTAGAATGACTCAAAGTAAATCTCATCAGCATCACCCAACTTTGTGATCATGATCTCTTTGTTCATTTGACAAAGGACAAATGTGTTGCTGTGAATAAAGAAGGAACGTGTGTTCTTGAAGAAATGAGAAATGTTGATAACTGCTACACCCTCACCAGCTCCAACTCGTCTAAAGAAATTGTTTGCAATATTAGTTCCACTAATCAAAGTGAACTGCGGCATCAATGTTTTAACTACAAACTCTTATCAAACTTGCACAATCATAGATTGTCAGAGGTTTACTAATGAGTCCATTTTGTACTCATTATTCACATGTCAAATAGATCGTTTTATTACATGTTTCTTGATTATTTTGAGTATTCTTACTTGTTTTCTTTTATTTTATTATTTAGGGTCATTTTGGTAGAAAGGGACAAAAAGAGGTCAAACAGAGGAATCCTAGGTAAATCATGCGAGTAGAAAAGCGAAGGAAAGCGAAAAGGAGAAATGCTTATTGCAAGCGATCATATTGGAGTAAAGAAGAAGATGAAAGCGATCGTTTATGACTAAAGATGACGCAACCCAAAAATCAGCAGCCACCACATGGGATTGGAAAGCGATCACTTACGATCACTAAGACTCAGAAATTATTTGATGCAAAATTAAAGAGTGAGACTTTCCAAGTCCTAAGGGATATAAAAAGAAGACCTAAACTCGTTACAAAGAAGATGGTACGTGTTTTTTGAGTGAAAAATCATTTATTGGAGACTAGCTTTCAGAAGAGAAGTGGAGATCGAAGAAGGTAGAGAAGAACAAGATCAAAAGCCGTGATTGAGTTTATGTTATATAGTATTTCTACATCTGAATTCAGTATTATTGCTTTGGATATTGCACTTTATTTCTGTACGTTTGTTTTGAACAAGATCTTTCCTTTAGTTATGTTATTAGAGACTATATTTGATTTTACTGGTATTTCTGGTGCTATTTCAATTATGAGTAGCTAATTCCATCGTGTGTCGCTAGGCGATGGAAGTATTTGGATAGAGATCATGTTGAGATGATCATGTTGAGATGAGTGTGTGAGGAATAATTAAATTGAATTGATTACTTGAGTAAAATGCTTCATGTACATCATGAGCACATAATTGATTAGATTCTTATGAAACATGCGAAACAGAACTCATAGGATATATCTCATAGGTTATTAAATTCCACATGTTGTGTGATGGTACCGTCTAGCAATTAAGACGTAGGTATTTCACTGAGATGAATGAATTTGGAGGAACAACGTACAAATAGTTTAATATATCCGACACATGAATCGATCATAATTTGTCTCAAGATTGTCTTGTCTATAAGCCTTCGATCGTATTTGTTCAAAGAAACTTAGTTCCTTACGATACCGCTTGTTTTAATTATTAAGTTAAGTATTTAAATTGTTAAGTGATTTTAGTTATTAGTCTTTCAAATCAAAATTCCCCTTTGTTTGTTTTAACTATTGGTCATGAGTGTGGAAGGTTACAGCTTCGCATTCATTTGTCTTGTCTTAGCATACAAAATAGTAGTTAAAGTCAAATGCAATCCTCCTTTTGGTTTGATATTTTGTGGGCCATAACTTATCTCTCCTGTATTACTTGCACTAGTACACTTGCGGTAGAATATTGCCTATAGAGTTTGGGCAGGTCATGTACCCCTATGAGTTCAAAACCACAAGGAAAATATGAACCATGTCTTCAAGGAAAGCAGAAAAGGGGGAGTCATCATGTGTTACAACACACTTCCACATTCATAATTCTGGAATTGATTCATATGGATCTTGTTGGACCTATTCAACAAGAAAATACAAGTGGTAAGAAATATATTCTTGTGTATGTTGATGATTTTCACGTTATACATGGGTATATTTTCTAAGAGAAAAATCTGATGCCTTTGATGTTTTCAAAAGCCTTTTCACAAAGCTTATGGATGAAAAAGATCTTAAAGTGAAAAGAATTCGAAGTGATTATAGAAGCGGGTTTCAAATGTGTCTTTACTAACTTTTGTTATAAAAATGGCATATTTCATGAGTTCTATGCACCTAAAACTCCACAACAAAATGGAGTTGTGAAACAAAGAACACAACCCTGTTGAAAATGGCACATGCAATGCTTAATTCCAAAAAGTTAGCAATGAGACACTTGAATCGAACATATCTAAGGTCAGGTACATCTAAAACTGCTTATGAATGGTGGAAAGGTAAAGAAACCCAATGTTAGTCACTTCCATGTTTTCAGATGCACTTGCTTCATTCTAAATGATAGAGAAAATAGAAGTAAATTTCAGTTTAAAAGTGACTTTGAAATATTCCTAGGATATGCTCTTAATCAACTTACTTATATAGTCTATAACTTGAGGACTCAAACTCTTGTTGAGACTTTTAATTTGGAATTTGATGATTCCACGGACTTCTCTAATGCCTCGCCTGAGGAAGAAATCATTAATCTACTTGAAAGACAAGAGAGTGTACCTGAAAGTGCAAACGAGCATGTTGATGATACAGCAAGAGATGGTGTTGTAAATGATGAACCTACTGTTACAACTGAGAATGGACAAACTGAGAGCAGTCATGTACCATGTGATAGTCTAGTATGTCTCACTGTGTTCTATCATCATGATCTTGAAGAATCATCCAAAAGATGTTGTCATTGGTGATCTATTTGAAGATATCTGCACTCATGGCTTTCCACGAGATAGGTAAAGTAACTTTATAAACTTATGTGCTTCACTTCTCAAATTGAACCAAAGAATGTTAATGAGGCTTTACTTGATAAAACTTGGGTAAATGCTATGCAAGAAGAGTTAGAACGGTTTCATAGAAATGAAGTTTGGGATCTTGTTTCCCGTTCTAGCAATACTAATGTCATAGGACCCCAAATGGATTTTCAAAAATAAATCTGATGAATTTGGAACTATTGTTAGAAATAAAGTTATATTAGTTACTCAAGTCTACACTCAAATCGAAGGAATTATTTTGACGAGAACTTAGCTCCTCTAGCTAGATTAGAGTCCACTAGGCTTCTGTTATCTATTGCATGTGTTTTAGGTTTAAACTTTTTCAAATGGATGTCAAGAGTTCTTTCTTAAATGAACTTATGAATGAACAAGTTTTTTCTGCACAATCAAAGGGTTTCGAAGATCCTCATTTTCGGTCTCATGTTTTAAAACTTTGAAAGGTCTTATATGAGTTGAAACGGGCCCCGAGATCCTGGATGATAACACAACATTTCCTTGAAAAAGTCTACACCAGAGGGGAAGTTGATAAAACTCTCTTTGTTAAGCGAAATTGTAAACATTTTAATCATTGCTCAAATATATGTTGATGATATAGTCTTTGGCTCTACCTGGGCAACACAGTTGAAACAGTTTGTCGATGCTGAATTTAGAAATAAGCATGGTTGGTGAACTAACTTTTTTCTTAGAATTACAGGTGAAATAGCGTGAAATTGTCATCTTCTTGAACCAATCTAAGTAGGCCAAAAATCTTGTTAAGAAATTCTGATTAGATAGCTCTAAGCCAAGACGGACACCTATGGGTACCAACGATAAATTAAGTAGTGATGAACAATGAAGACACGCAGATGATAGATATTGTGACTGAGGATTGGTGGACCGAATACATTCGGGTAAGGATCGATTTTATTTTGTGCACATTGTTTTATCCAATGCATGACTAATATCTTAGACTTTGATAAGAATTGTGTATAGTGGAGAATGTTGTGTGGTGATTTTATTTATGTTTTGTTAATTTGCTTGTTGCTTTTTTTCTGGTTTTTTTGTGTTTTCTGTCTTTGCTTGTTACTTAGTCTTTTTCTTTTAATTTATGTACGGTTGTATCTTAGTTTTGTGCTGGTCATGTTCTTCCTTGTGGTGGCTTAATTTAGCCTTACTCTGTTTCTGTGACATTCTTTTGGCTTCTGGTGTTTCTAAAATAGACTTGGGTTTACCAATTATAAAATAAATCTAGGTGGTGTTTTATGTTATATGGTGTTTGTTAAATTTTGGTATCTAAGTGAGCAGAATAAAGTAAACTTACACACATTGGTTTCTATATTGTTTTCCTACGTATTGATGTACTATGTCTTTTGCACAATAACGTTAAGTTGAAAGTTGTCACAGTTACATGAAACTATGAAAGGGAACGCTTAAGCATTTTGTATACGTGTTTTTAATGAGACAGGGTATTAAATGTTGTAAGAAATGGTAAGGAGAACATTCAATTTCAAATATCACAGCTAAAATGTACTCGTGTAATCCCTTATTTATTTTTCCTTCGTAGGTGCATCCGTATGTTTCGGGCTATCGCTTGAAGAGTTTTCCATTCTTCAACGAATGGTCCGATGTTTTCGGGAAAGACAGCGGAACCGGAGGGGGCGCAGAAGATATTTTCGCCGCGGTTCAGGAGCTGTTGAATGGTCATCACAAGGGAAGCAATGTTGTTGGTCCGTCTTCCATTCCAAATTATGGCTCGCAATCCGAGGAGCATCCGATTGATCAAGATGCGTACAAGTACTTTGGGGACAACGATTTGCCAATACCAGACCCTGCTAGGATTGATGCAAAATTTATTTACAAGAAGATCAAGAAAGAGAAGGGTTCTAGGAAGAGAAAGACGCCATCTACATCGGAAAACGCTGCCCCTGAGGTGCCACGGTATGTGGATGAATTCATGAAGAAGTTCCAAGACACACTGGACCGCATTTCTGACCTCATTGTCGCCCCACCGCCACCCCAAGATCCAGCTTCAATACGGAGGAAGTCCGTGTACAGTGCACTTGAAGCTATCGAGGGGTTTGACGATGACCAGAAGATGATGTTGGCGCATAAATTGGCGCATTCACCTGAGGATCTGGACATCTTCTTCACGATGCCAGAAGATTCTCGTCCGAAGTACTTGAAGATGTTGTTGCGTAAGAAACAGGTGAAGTGAGTTTTGCAGCGGTAAGTTAACGTGGAAGGGAACATTTTGGCTGGATATGCACACCTTTTAGTGTAATTATTCGTGATGACAACTATTTATGAACAATTTGCTATGTTTTGTTGTGTTTGGTAGTCTTGTGTTAGGCGTAGTGATCAGTCGAGTATTGAACAGTTTTTGGTGTGCATTCTGTAGGTACAAACTGTGTTTAGTGCACAATTTATTTTAGCATACTCGAACTGTAACTTGTGTAGCTTGTAGTAAGGTTTAAGCAGTTGTTGCAAACCGTTTAACCCGTCCATGTTACTTTTACGTTTACCTTTACGTGCAATTGCGATCATTGATTATATAATCTCAAACGTTTTGGGTAATTACGATAAAAACTAAATGACAATATAAGACGCCTAAAACAATTTTATTAGAATTCCACAACGCCCAACATATGCATTTAGTCGTGCAGATAACATGCAAAAACTAAAAAATACTGGAATTTAAACCAAATCACGTACTTAAAAAGAGTGACCGATTATTTTAAGAAGCTAAGAGAACGGAAACAGTCCTTAGTAACTTGTTAGAATTCAAACGACCTAGCGGAACTAGACCCCTGGTAGCTGTGTGAGGCGGCATTAGCATTACGGTTCCTTTCTTCCAAATCTGCTTCCAAATCAACAATACGCCTCGCACCATCCATGTTGGACATGCGGTCGCACACACTGCCCCCTCCATTTCTTGGGTTACACGGCTCGTCTCTCATTCTGCCTATTAGAAGTTGGCACGTAAGTTAGATAAAAAAAAAAGCACTAAGATTCTGGATAAAAAAATCAAAGAGATGATTGAAATATTAAGTTTTACGGGATTTTTCAATTATTTTCGCGCTTGTACGACGGATTTGCTCCCTAAACACCCTAGCCCAGATTGGAGGCTTCCCGAAAAGTTTCGCCAATTCCTTCTATGCAAACTCCCCGTTCTCTCTATGCGCCTCGCCTCGTGATCTTCCTATTAAATTGTATGATTTAAAAAAAAAACGCTTGAAAATAGCACAAATCTTTCAAAAGTGGTTATTACTTAAGAAAAAACGAGGGACACACACCTTAATAAATACATCCCACAACTCATTGCTAGCATGTTCCACATTTTTCGTGTAATCCCAAATAACTTCCGGGTGGCCAAGAATCATCCTAAATCTTTGGTGACGGGCCGCAAAGTTTTCGAAACGGCTTAGTATTTCATCACTAGTGTACTTGGTGTCGTGGGTTAGATTAACAAAGTCGGTTGCGTTGTTGATAATCATGTCGATGAACCATGAATTGTTTAAGGGAACACAACCATAATCGGAGTAGCATTGCTCCTTCAAGTTGTTGTTTAGCGAAACATCGTACTTCCGTCCAATTTGCGCCGTAGAAGAAGAGCTTTCGGGTTTCATTGGCAGTTGGCATATTGTTTGGCTGAATTTTGGTGTTTGAATTTGATTGTAAGATGTCAAGTGGTGAATGAACTCATGCCTCTTATAATGTATGAAACAAGTAGGAGGAAATGCAAAAAAATGCCCAATAAGTTTCGCGATTTGGCACTTTTGCCCAATATCTTTTCGGGCCGAACTTTTGCCAGGTAGGTATCGATAATCGCCGCAGAAAATGCCCAATCGGGCTCTGCACATGCCAACGGACAAAACATCATCCCACGTGGAAAAACACAATGTCACGTGTAATTTTATCATATAGCGAAATTACCCTTGTTTTATCTCTAATTGGTAAAAGCCCCCATGTGTTAGAAGTTTTTGCGAAATTACCCCTGTTTTATCTCTAATTGGCCTAATTTTTAATTGTTTCTAGACTAATACACCACATCTTTGAAAAAATTATCTTTACACCCCAAAATTTTTTAATTCTTCTTTTATAAGCCAAATTTAAAACTAAAAAGTTTAAAACTTTTTAGATTTCATTATTGTATAAATTAAATATTTGAAAATTATTACAACAAAATAATTTAATTAAATTCTATCATATAATAAATCTTATTACTTATTATTTACAGTAATGTTTTTATTCTTTTTTCTTTTTGTTATTTTTTTAATTAGCACACTTGCCCCAAACTAATTTTCACCTTTCAATTAAGGAAACTATAAATGTTAATTTTAAAAATTTGTGTTTGTCAAATTTGAAACTAGACAAAATATTCTTATATTATGTTTGGTATACACTTACCTCTCTTTTGGTATTAAAAAATAGATATGACATTAACATAGCATTTACTCATATAGCCTACTTTTTATATTATAAATTATATTTCTAGTCTAAAAACAAGAATTTTAAAAAAAAATACATATTATGATATTATATTTATACATCAAATAATAAAAAATTTATTTGAGTTCTTTTTTTTATATATCCAATATTAATTATAAATACAAAAAGAAAAAAAAAGAAAAAAAAAAGGAAAATAAAATTTGGAATCGTCTTCCCCGATTCTCAAATTCCTCCACCTCCAAATCCAAACCCACCACCTCCCCCTCCTCCCGTCATCCACTCCTACCCCCGCCGTCTCAACCTCTGCCGCACCTCTCCTCCGGGGGATTTGAGAATTAGGGTTTTTAATTGTGGTAGGGCGATTTGAGGCGAGGTATGAAGAAGAGGAGGTATGAAGAAGAGGAGTGGGGCTGGGTGACGGAAGGAGGGAGGAGGTGGTGGGGGTCCAGATGGGTTTGGAGGTGGAGGTGGAGGTGAATTTACATCTGGGGAATCGGGGAAGATGATTCCCCAATTTTTTTATTTTTATTTTCAATTTTGTTTCTTTTTTATTTTACTTTTACTATTTAACAAATGGAAAAAAACAAACCTAAATAAGAATTACATTAATTTGAAGAATAAATAAATATTATAAAATGTAATTTTTTTAAAGTTACCTTTTTTTTAGATTAGAAATATAATTTTTGAAACTAAAGATAAGTTATCCAAAAAAAAAAATTTAGTCAATGTCATATCTTATTTAAGTGTATGTTCTAAAAAAAAGAAATGGGTAAGTTGTATATCAAACATAATATAAGAGGATTTTGTGTACTTTTTTAAACATGAGGGGCGCTTTGTGTAATTTATGAATAATTTAGGAGTAGTTTGTGCAATATTTTGCAAGTGTGTAAAAATCGTGTTTTACAGGTGGCAAATACACGTGGCGCGCGATTTTACAGGTGGAATGGCGATTTAGCCGTTGGGTGTCCACGTAGGCAAAAAGCCCATGCAGAGCTCAATTGGGCATTTTCTGCGGCGATTATCGATACCTACAGGGCAAAAGTTCGGGTCAAAAAGATATTGGGCAAAAGTACCAAATCGCGAAACTTATTGGGCATTGTTTGCATTTCCTCCAAACAAGTACTTTTTTGCATTTTAGTCCTTGCTTGTTAATTGCATGTACTTCCATATTCTATGTTGCATACAAGAGAATATATTCTCACAACAGTCACTACACTACAAACCATACATCAACTTTTATGGAAATGCACAAGACTACTCAATGCATCCCCTTTATATCAAATCCTATGACATATTCTTTCACGAAAGAGGAATTACACCAAAATACTAATATTAACCCAATAATAAAATCATTATAATTACATCTAATAGCAGATCCAGTACTAATTCAAATATTCATGTTGCATACGCCCAACAAAATGTGAGCCCGAAAAACATATGTGGATCTCACTGGCGCAAGCAATAAAACAGAGTTTAGTAACGATGTTCATACTAACTAATAATAATTAAACTATACAAATATCCTTTTTAAACAACATCATCAAACAGCATCGGCAGCCAATCTCATGCCTGCGTAACCGTCCCGTCATCATTGGAACCCGCAGCTGCATTCGATGCAGCAGGAACATCACCCCATAAAACATGCCCGCCCCCCACGACCTCAACAACCTCATCATTACTGTAATCCAGATGCAGGGGTTGTGCTTCTGTCCCTATGAGCTCCTCCGGTAGCAAGGCGACATTACTGACATCAAACAACAGCCGATGCATATCGTAGTCGTGGAAATCATAGAGCCGGAAATATTTTTCAAACGGCGACTCCTGTGAAATTTTATGAGGTAGGTAACATGAGTTTAGTATAATAGTTAGGAATTTTCAGAAAATGTAAGCTTCAAAAGTTAATGCACATTGGTGATTTACCTGGCGAATGTGGGGTCTGTAGTCTCTATCAGTACTAATAATACAGTGGTACTCGTCGAAATGCACGCCAGGCAGAGTGATGAACCACTGGAACACCTGGTACCGACGTCTCATTGCAGCTACCTTCTCACGGATCGTCTGTATGGAGAAATTGAACCCTCTTTCTTGGAAACGAGTGTGTAGGCTCGCAATCGCTCTTTCCAACTCATTCACGTTGGTCAGGTCGTGGGTGTTGCCGTAGTTAAGTATCATATGCAATACGTAGAAGTCACCGTTGCGACCGATATCCGGCTCGTAGAAATTCTTCTCAAGCCACTGTTTCCTTGTTAGAGGCATCTTGCTCACAAAATGCAAAACAAAGGTTAGCTCCAAAAACAAATATTCAAGTATTTGACATACGGTTGAACAACAACTTCAATAACCAAAATAAAAAAAGGCATTATCGTCGTACTTCATATCAATTAACAAGAGTCATTTCAAGTATTTCAATATATAAAACAACAACTTCAATAACCAAAATAAAAAAAGGCATTATCGTCGTACTTCATATCAATTAACAAGAGTCATTTCAAAATATAAAACAACAACTTCAATAACCAAAATAAAAAAAGACATTATCGTCGTAGTACATATCAATTAACAAAAGTCAAAAGAACCTACATTGTCACGTATCATACAACATAACCTAACTCCAAATAACATTCAACAGTTACATAATGGTCTAAGAACCCTACTTTGAAACTATAATGAATGCTATTGTCCTGAAGGCTATCATACACACAAATAACATACACCATGACATAAAACACCAAGCAACAGCCATTTTTGCTAGCATTCTATCGTCGAGAGACCCAACAAGTCGAGTATGGTCAATGTTCTTCAATTCTGCTTGTGTTTGTGGAGTGGGTGGGGCACTAACGAAGACACGATCACGGTGAGCAACAGTGAGATAAGATGTATGTGGCACGGAAGTTGCTGAGTATTATCTTCAGTAGAATGATCATTTTTGGGCTTGACATTGTGTGCCCGCGTGAGGTAGACGAATACGTGTTCGAGTTAGTTGGGGTCTTTTGGACATGACTATATCTGTGGTGATGTAACTGATCTGCCCAAATAAACCAATCCACGTGCTTATCGTGTAGTGGGCAAATGTAATAAAACCGACCAGGAAACTTAGCTTTAGGGCGTGCCTGAAGGTAACTCGTATTCCCCTGCCCACACGCACATTTAATCGTAAAAGTGAACTCCATCTACAACACATTCATCAAAACAGTGGTCTTATTCACAATCCCAATCACATTTACCTAAACATCTCCCCAAAGACCCAATCAAATATATTTAGCCACACATGTATATGTGAACTGCTAACGCTACAACGAGTGCAACACAGTCAAACCACCAACTCAATTTCACATTAGGCATCACATGTAAACTAACATATGTAAACTAACATATGAATGAACATGAGATAGTTCATGTTTATTAAAGCTCGCAGGCACTAAACTAGAAACATTCTGCACAATGTTTACATCCACACACAAACCGCACGCCCATAACCTATTTTCAACTATTTCTCGACGGAAAATCGTAATGATTACCTAAAGGCCAACATCAGTAATCATAGTCTGTAAAAATATACACAAAAAAATCATACATCAAAATCGAGAAACTACGGAGAACACGACATACCTCGGTAAATTTGATGGTCTAGGTTTCAGCGGAGTCGGAAATCACCTATGCAAGAAAATCAAAAGGGAAAATAGTAAATAGTTAGTTAAACATGACTTAATTGCCAAAATATTAGTAGCAAACAAGTTAATTTTACTCGAGCACTGACCTAGGGTTTGTGTGCGATTCGATTTGGGGGAGAAGAAATGAAGTTTCGTTACGTGTTTAAAGGTCTGAAATGACGCGTCTCAAACAAAAAAAGATTGAGGGACATTATTGTCATTTCACCCCTTATCTCATCGTTAACCATCGAACCAAACACCATTACTATTACGAAGACCAATTCGTGTAGGCTATAAACAATCGGAGCAAACACTCGTTCAAAACCGTAGATAAATTTAGTTCTGCTATTAATATGTAATATAATCAATCTATACATTTAACCATCAATCCAACCAAACACTTCCATAGAAGTATGATAGGTAACATTTTGTATCCTACAGCTACTACACCAGATATTTGTTTTAGTGTTGGAGTATGTGGCTAGATATCAATATTGCCCTAGAGAATCTCATATCAAGGTTGTTAAATGTATTATCCACTATGTTCATGGAACTATAGACTTAGAGTTGAGTTACGACTTTGACACTAACTCTCATCTAGCTAGATATAGTGATGCTGACTAGGCAGGTTGTTTTGATATCGATAAAGTACAGCATGTTGATGCTTCTATGTTAGAAACAATCTTGTCTCATGGTTTAGTAAGAATCAGAACTCCACTTTTCTGTTGACAGTTGAGGTTTAATACACTGCAGCAGGTAGTTGTTAGGCTCAACAAGTGTGGATGAAACAAATGCTTAAGGACTACAGTATTAATAAAAAAGAACTCATCATATTCTGTGATAATACAAGTGCTATCAATATTGCTAAAATCATGTGCAACACTCTAGAACCAAGCATATAGATATTATGAATCATTTCATAAGTGAGCTTGTTGAAAGCAAAACCATTGTTTTAAAGCATGTTGGAACTGAGGAACAACTTGGCGATATTTTTACAAAACCACTTGATTTAATCAACTTTGAATTTTTCAGAAAATCCCTCAGGATTGTCCTAGCATGAAAGATTGACTTATTGGTATTCTTATTTTCAGCTTTTCTTGTGAAGTTCACTATTCTGTGTCCTCTGTATTCAAATGGTCATCATTGTTCTTCTATGCAATTTGGTGTATTCTATGTCTCATTATTCAAACCATTTAAGTATGGAGTTGCAATAGTCAAATGTTTTCCTGTGACCATGGATTCAATTCACTGATTCTATCTTTTCTTTGCTCAAAAAACGGCCAAAAGCATGAGTATATCAAAAATAGTCACATGCAAAAACAGAAGCATGAAATTTTTATATTGATTCTTCTTTAAAAAAAAAAAAATTGGGAAAAAACTATCTTCAAAGTGGAATGTGTGAAAGCTATCAATTTAGTATTTCACGCATCTGTTATATTATAAAGAGCTACTCCTCTAGTAATAAAGTGTTGTGTGAAGACGACCTATAAGTTTTTGGCTCCTAAAATATTTGAATAGATGATCAAAAGGTCTGAACAAGAAACTTTGCTTTGATTTTGTAAATCTCCGAAATTATGTATTCTGAATCATGAGAAACTTGAGTTACTTCAGTATACACAATTCGATTTGTCTTGATTGACCTGCGTATTTCAAAGATGGACATAGAAAGGTCAACTTCCCTTGAAAAGTTCAAGATTTTATGCCGTGTTTTCAAATCTTTCTTTCCTCTTACTTAAGTATTTGTACTTGCCTTAAAGTCTTTTTAATGGAAACTTTCTTCAGCTCACTGTGACATGATTCCATATATCTTTGCATAATTACATATAATGTGTGCATTTAGGTAATATTGATCATTTAGAATCCTAAGATATCTTGAGTTCTTTGCGTACCATATAGCTTTCCTACTTTCTTGCTTCTCTGCTCTATTTAAAGAACCCTAGACGTTGCTTCTTTTCATTCACCTTCAAGTTTTTTTTGTCGCTGATCACCCCTCTCTCTCTCTCTCTCTCTCTCTCTCTCTCTCTCTCTCTCTCTCTCTCTCTCTCTCTCTCTCTCTCTCTCTCTCTCTCATTAATCATGGGTCTCAAGTCTTGCTCTTAGCTTGCAACTCATAAAACTGATTTTTTCGCTCAATCTAATGGTGACAAATGTGTTGCTAGACCTTTTTGGAGCTCCCATGGTGCCACACATATTTCACATCTCATGTAGGCTCTCTATAATGACTGTTTGACCTCTCATGCTCCACCTTCTGTTGTTCCACAACTTGTTTTTCCATCTCCTACTGTCTAGTTTTTGGAAATCCTATCTTTTTATTGCTGGATATATTTAGCTGATCTTTTTACTTTGGGAATAGGTTTGTGTATGTTGTCTTATTTCATGGATTGTACATCAAGGAGATAAAGAACGGATACAATTAGGAAGATTCGGATAGCTGTCAAACGAGGGAGCTGTTGAAACGGCTAGAAACGGATCGGACCAAATGTTAAACATATAAATAGGAGAGTTGATGCATTTGTATCATTTAACCTTTGAGCAAATTGTAATAAAAAATTATAAGAAAGGTTCATAGTTTAGTTTGATAGTTGAGTTTCATGAGTGAAATAGTTTAATCCTTAGTTCATTTAAAGTTTCGTAGTTTAGTAAGAGTGAGTCTCTATTCCAAAGTCAAGATCGAACTTATCAAGAAGAGTCCAACAAGTTCGAAAGGAGTTCAAACAAAGCAGGATATCTTCCACCAGACGGATTAGAAGAACTAAGGCATGGTTGCAGGGGTTTAACCATCGAAAGTTTCAGTAGGTTAAAGTAACATCTTGTATGTGTAAGTCACTTTAGTAGAGCTAAAGAAGTCTGAAGTATTAGGAGGGAAGACTCGTGGATTAGAACAGTTTTCTGGACCAAGTAAAAAACCTGGTGTGTTTGTTTATTTACTGCTTTACTTATTTGTTCAAACAAACATCTATTATACGTGTTCAAAAGATGTGTTCAAAGTAAATAAAAAAATCGGACAATTAAAAGTTACAATTCCATAGATTGGATTATACAACTTTGAATATTCCGCAAAATAAAATCAGACATTCTTCATCTAAAATTCTATTGCACCCAAGAGTAACAACTTCCATTCAGTTTGTATTTCGGTTAGAACTGTTAATTTGTATTTTGGTTAGAATAGTTATTTAAAAAAAAACAAAAAAAAAAAAAAAACCGAACCTTCATTTGACTTGAGCAAAAGCAATGTTAAGTACTACACAAACCGTAGTACTAGTTCACATAAAAAGCCACAAAAACATCTACTTAGGAAATCTAAGATAAGGAACGTTTCTACTAACTAACAAAGCCAAACCTCTAACTTTCCTACTACATTGAGATTCAAGTAAAGTGTCTGAAGTCTTCAAATCACAACTCTCATTAGCTAAAGAGATCAGCCACCGAATTCCCTTCTCGCAAAATTTGTGAACAAGAAATTACAATTTGTCCCATCAAATCCTGAATCGTGCGCACCATATGTGTAATCTTCCAATTTCCAACTCTCGAAGAAGAAACTAAGGCAATGACCGCTTGTGCATCAATCTCCACATGCAACCGTTGTATCCCAAATTCCTTGCAAAGCGACAGCCCTCTCCATAAACCTCTAATTTCCGCCTCCATATTGGTACCAACTCCAAAATAACATCGGAATGCCCACACAATATGGCCATGAGAGGCACGAAGAACACCCCCTGCAGCAGCCTCTCCTGGATTCCCTCTAGAACAGCCATCCGTATTCAATTTGAAACACTCCATTGGCGGTTTGCTCCACACCACAAGCCGAATATCTCTTCCCGAAGGCCCCAACCTCTGAAAACACCACAACTTCCCCACATCCCAATTACCCGACCAACAAATCTGAATACCAGCCAACCGAATTATATCAAAGTAACGATTCACTTTGAAAAAAACTTTACCTGGAATCAAAGGCAGTGACCGGTGCTTTGCATCCTTCTGAGCAGCCCACAAAAACCAAATAATCAGAATAGGAACCACCGAACTTGTCCCGGTTTGATCCCTATTCTCCAATCATTCAACATCTCAAAGAGTGATCCCCTCATATCCACATTAACCTTAAAAAGACTACAAAAATGCGCCCAAACAAACCGAGCAGCAGTTCCAGACCACAACACATGATCTAACGTCTCAATATCACTACAACATTGACATTTAGAGGCCAAGTGAACATCTTTAACTTGTAGAAGTTGATTCGTGAAAAAGCTTCCACCAAAAGAACGAAATATGAGGCATAATTGATGCATGCCAACACCAACTAAATTCAGGAACCACCTCATGTTTTTCACAAACCACTTTCCGAGTAGATTTTGTGGAAAAAAACACCATCTGGCGATGGTTTCCACACAAGTACATCCAACTACCCAACATTCGGCTGAATCTCGCAAATCAAACTCACCAAATCTGTCGGCAACCTTTCTTCCAATTTAGCACGATTCCACGCACCATCCAACAAAAATTAAGCAACTATAACGTCCACCGGGCCGGACACCGGGTGAACAGCCGCCAAAGTATCCACACCAACCCAATGATCATGCCAAAAGGATACATTACCCTTCCCGATCATCCAAAAAATATAATCTGAAGCTAACTCCCTCCCCTTAACAAGCCTCTTCCAAATAGATGAGTTATGAGAAGTCGCCCTAGCCAACCATGGGGAACCCCTTCGGCAATAATAGCCGAACAAACACCTCGCCCATAAACCATCTTGTTTCCTAAACCTCCACCACAATTTGATTGTGAATGCGTCAATCACATCCTCCAGCCGTCGAAAACCAAGCCCCGCCTCCAAAGATGGCCGAGCAATCCTTGACCACGAGGCCCAGTGCATCCTACGTCTAGTCTCATAATCACCCCATAAAAACCGAGAAAAACTGCCCCTAATTTGCAAAACACCCTTAGTAGGATACATCACTTGAAATAATAAATTCGAATCGATAAAACAGTGGATTTAATCAAAGTAATCCTTCCCCAAGGTGACAACAGCCTATGATTCCAACCATTGAGATGACCACGAAGCTTATCAATAAGCCCTTCAAAATATACAGCCTTTATCCGTCCAACACGCAATGGAACACCAAGATAAAGTAAAGGTAATGTAGTAGGAGTAAACCCCGAGACCCTACTGATCATTCTTCTCCGAGTTGAGGATCCTCTCTACTCAAAATAAACGTACTCTTATGTTGATTAGTTTTTTGCCCGGAAACATCATAATAAAGTGATAAAAAATTACGTAATATCTTCACACATCTCTTCGTCCCTTTCAAACACAACACAATCATCTGCATAACCAAATGAGAAAGACGAAATCTCTTTTTCGTATCAAAATACTTGTCCAGATGTTTCTCCATAAGTTGCTCCAAACATCTCGAAAGAAATTCAGCAACAATAACAAACAAGGCCGGTGACAGAGGATCACCTTGTCTGATACCTTGAGTCGAAGCAAAGTATCCAGTCGCCTCTCCATTAACCAACAACAAAAAATGGCAAGAAGAAATACAATTAGTGATCAGCCCTCGCCAACGATCACTAAAGCCGAATTCCTCCAACATTGCAAGCAAAAACCGACATTTAACTTTGTCATAGGCCTTCTCCATATCCAACTTAACCAAAAGATTATGGCATGTCATTTTAGCATTTAAAGAATGAATCACTTCTTGTGCCAAGAGAACATTATCCGCAATCGCCCTATTACAAATAAAGCCACTCTGATTTGGAGAAATAATCTTTGGTAAGATTAAAGCCAACCTATCATTCAAAAATTTTTAGCATAACTTATAAAAAGTAGTACACAAACTGATGGGACGAAAATCACTCCATTTCTTCGGACTCTGCTTCTAAGGAATGAGGACAAGAGTTGTGTTAGAAAACCCTTTCGGTAAAGTATGCCCTGCAAAGAAACACTTCACCGCCTCATACACATCCACCTTAATAATATCCCAGCAAACATGAAAGAACTTGGTCGTAAATCCATGAGGACCAGCCACACTATCAATAGGCATACGATCCAAAGTTGCTTTAACTTCCTCTATGGACGGACAATTGACCAACATATTGTTATCTTCAGGCGAGATCAATGAAGGGATAAAATCCAAATCATGTTCACCCAAAGCCACCACCGACCCCCCAAAAAATTCTGAAAATAACCCACAGCCGAGTGCATCAACTCCTCTTGGCCGGCAATAACATTATCCCCATCCCGAATTTGTTAATACGCCCTCTAGCACGCCATTTCTTAACACAAGCTTGGTAAAATCTAGTATTATTTTCACCTTCTTTCATCCACTTACATGCTGCTCGTTGCCTCCATAAATCCTTTTTCATTTTCACCCGAAGAGTATACTCCGCATTACATCTATTCAAATCTGTAAGAGTCGCCTCAGAAGGGGTCAAATCAAACGCCAATTCAGCTTGCTTCACCTTTTGTTCACATTCTCTCACTTTAGAATTTACATCACCAAACACATTCCAATTCCACCATTTAAGCATTTGTTGGAGACGTTTAAATTTCTCCCATAAACCCCACAAACCAACAGCCCTTGTCGGCAGATTCCAATTAGCTAACACCAAAGGCAAAAATTGATGGTGCCTAATCCATAAGTTTTGAAAACGAAAGGCTGAAATTCTTTTCAGTTTTTCAACAGCAATTTCAAACAACAACGGGCAATGATCAGATTGTTTCCGTGCTAGATGCTTGAGAGAAGACACCTCAAAACAATCAATCCATCCACTATTCACCAATACCCTATCTAATCTGCCCCAAGCACGTTTATTAGTCCAAATAGAAGGACCCCCAGAAAAACCCAAATCAACCAGACCTGTCTCCATAATGACATTATTAAAATCATTAATCCCCCTAAGATGAGGACACCCAACACCTCTCCTTTTCCGTAACAGAAGTAACTATATTAAAATCCCCACCAAGTAACCAAGGTTCAGGCGTACAACACGAATGCCAACCATCCCACAGCTCCAATCGTCCAATCCGAGTGCAAGAAGCATACATAGAAGTCATATAAACAGCCACAAGAAAATCCACCGAAGAAAATTTGCAATGAACAAATTGTGGATGATCCACAATCACCACCGAATCAACAAATTCATCAAACATAAGCCAAATTTTCCCAGAACAATTAACCAACATAGTATCATAGTTAAACATTCGAGGAAACCTCCAATCCCTATCAATTAAAGGCTCTAACAAAACCAAAATTCTAGGCTTGAGATCACGCCTCAAAGCCTTAAGTTTATCTTGTGCAGGAATATTACCCACACCTCTAATGTTCCATATAAGTGTCTTAATCATTCGAACAATCAACAGAATCCTTACCTCGTCTCGCAGCCATGCGTGACCCATCAACACTAACCGAACAGCCCTCATCTTCTTCCTCTGACTCCAATTCTCCCTCACTTTGCACCATCCTTGCCCTTCTTTTAGCTACTTGATGTCTTTCATAAATCCTAGCAGCCACCTGCAAATTCAGAAGCTCTTGATCATCCGATTCCGGACCATCAAACGAGTCAATTGACCCCTCCGGAGATTCATTTATAGCATGTTGAATCCTTTTCACAGAATTATCAAACAAAGGAGTACCACCCTCATCATTCTGACCAATCAATAACACGATTTTAATTTCTCTTGGCAAACTTTGCGTAAGATGAAGCTGGATCAAGCTTCACAAACGTAAGATGTAGAATCTACGTTCTTAACAATTGTTCTATCATTAGTAACCTAAACTAATGAGTCACGTAGTTCTCTAACAAGGTGTTTAATTACTTAATATGAATTATTTGTTTTGTTGATATTTGAAACAAACATAAACATATTTTAAATAGTTTGACTTGAATTCTACAAAAACATTTTCAAATTTTGCACTTTGAAAAATAATTTCTCGTAATTTTAGGGACAGAGCTGCGTGGGGATTTTTAGGCTCTGTTTGGATGTAATTTCACTTTGGTTCCCTATGTTTTTATTTGGATGTTTTGAAGAGTATCTTGAAAAAAGTGTAAAACATATGAAATATAGTTTGCATGTAATTTCAAAATAGTTTAGTATATTTAAAAAAAAAAAACTAAAATATGATTTGAATGTAGTTTGAGTGTTTGAGTTTTAGGGAGAAAATAGGTATATAGGCATCAAATCAAATTAGGTAGAGGTGTGAAAAAAGTAATATAATAATCAATAATCATAGTAATCATTGGTGATAGTTAAGAACATTTTACATGATTGTTTAATGAGTAAAATGGAAATTTATTAATTGAGAAAAATAGGTATGTAGGCATTAAATGAGTGTTAGTTAAGGTTTGACTACTTTCATTAATTGAACTAAAATGTCTTTCAAAATAGAAATTTTCAAATGAGTTCCAAACTAATTTTTTTTCACCAAACTTTAAAACTGTAGGGTCAAAATGTATCCAAACAAGGACTTAGAGTCCGAGGATAATTGGTGGAACCCTAGAACGTGTCATAATTACGTAATATGTGGGACAAATCTCAACATATAATATAATTACGTACTAATATACCTCTCTCCATATTATTGCCTCCCAAAGCTCGATCAGTATTTTCGATTTCATTTAGCAAAGTATGTTCATTTTTACAGGATCTTTAATATATATATACCTAGTAATATGTATTCAATGTCTTGTTACAAAACAGAATCGCCTAGCTCCGTTTAACGATTAGAAACGTGTGATCCTGTTTATATTCAAATTTTGAACTATTTAAGTCGTAATTGTTAAGAAATTGTGTTATTGAACTAAATATTCTTATATGGTTCAAAAGTTTATACATAAAAGATTTGTTGCCGTAAAATGTATTTGTATCAATAAACATATTTCATGAGGAATAATTGTTGACTACTTATATATTGTTTAAATTTATAGCAATTTTTCATTTTTATTTATGATTTCACTGCTCGACTGGACATCCAACACTTATTTCTTTTATTTTTATATATTTGTTTAGAAAAATAAATCTAATGTGAGCTGATGTGTGAGTACTTGAATTATTTCTAAAACTTATCCTAGCGTCAATAAAGGGGTTTTTCGCAAAAATTGTCCTGTAAATTTTCTGTTTTGTAAAATTAGTCCTTTAATGATATTAATAGCAATTTTAGTCCCTTATCTTAGCACCCTTTGCAATTTATGCCCTCAGGCGACAGAAAATTCCAATATTCACCGAAAAGTGACACGTGGCCGGCACATGAGAGGATTTTTGTAATAATCGTCCTATAAGTTGACACTTTTGTAAAATTGGTCCTCTATATTTTTTATTGCAATTTTCGTCCTCTATATTGTAACAAGTTGCAATTTTAGTCCTCCATCAATATTTCCGTCAAATTAAGCAGAAGCTCCCTATTTCTATTAAAACTTCCTCACATAAATTGATATTAAAACCAATTTGTTTTGTGCATGACATTGTACTATCTATAGCAACACCTTGTACTTAGTAATTCAAATCCTTACTCAAGCTAAAGAAATATTTATAATGATTACATCACTCGAATATGATTCTCGGTTTCAAACCTTTTAACTTTCCAGAAACTATTTGTATGTGGAATGTCTTTTACTTTTTGTTCAGATGTTTGATGCATAGAGTTTCTGGAAACTTAAAAGGTTTGAAACCGAGAATCATATTCGAGTGATGTAATCATTATAAATATTTCTTTGGCTTTAGTAAGGATTGGAATTACTAAGTGCTAGGTGCTGCTATAGATAGTACAATGTCATCCACAAATATGGGTGTGCAAACATAATCGAATCGATCGAATCATTTCGAAATCGATCGAATGATCCGATTTAAAAATCGAATCAAATTTTCGATCCGATCTTTGGTTCTCACAAAAAAGTCGAAACCTACTTCGATTCGATTTTCGATTTTAGGGGTCGATCATCGAATCGAAAATCGGATCTATATTTTATTTTTAATATATATGTATAGAATAGAATGAATTTAATGTTGTGTCTTGAATGTGTATGAATTTTGAAATTTGACTTAATTTTTGTATGTTTAATTATGTTTGGATTTAATATTTATTGTTTGTGAATTATGTTGAATTAAGTAGAAGTATCACTTTTGAATTGTGAATTTTCAATAATTGATGAATTAGAGATTGTACATAATTTTTCTATTGTTTCATACATATTTTCTTTAGTTTTAAATGCATATTCGAAGTGCTATATTGATTATTTTCTCAAAATTGAAATGCAATAAATAAAAAGGCTCATAATCAAAATCGAATCAAATCAAATCGAAATCAACTCGATTTAAATCAAATCGAATCGTTTCAGACGATTTGATTTTGATTGTCAGTTTTCAACAACCAGAATCAAATGATCCTAGCTGATATGATCGATTCGATTCGATTTAATCGAACCGCACAGCCCTATCCACAAAGCAAATTGATTTTTAGTATCAATTTCTGCATGGAAATTTTAAAACAAAATAGGGAACTACCTGTTAAATTGACAAAAATATTGATGAAGGACTAAAATTGCAACGTGTGATAATATAGAGGACAAAAATTGCAAATAAAAAATATAGAGGACCAATTTTGTAAAAGTATCAACTTATAGGACGACTATTGCAAAAATCCTCTCATGTGCCGGCCACGTGTCACTTCCCGGCGAATATTGAAATATTCAGTCGCCTGAGGGCATAAATTGCAAAAGGTGCTAAGATAAAGGACTAAAAGTGCTATTAGTATCATTAAATGACTAATTTTACAAAACACAAAGTTAGAGAACTATTTTTGTCAAAAACCCGTCAATAAAGTGGTCCTAATACGCATAGATTGAAAACGAATTTATCCTATCTATTATACTTTATGTTGTAATATTCCTAGGTTGTTTTTAACATAAAGTTCCTACTTTTCTATTAATTTATTTACAATGACTAACTCTAAAAAATCTTATGTATATGTTTTAGCAAATAAATAAACATGGAAAACATTAAACTTTCAGAGCAATAATTCTTAATCTTAAAACAATCAAAGGAGAATTACACAAAAGTACCCCTAACTAGGGGCAATCCAACCAAAACACTAAAGATAAACATCTGGTCAACTTCTATGAAAATTCTGAAAGTCAACACCCAAAAAAAGACTGTCCAAGAATATTTAGCAAATTTATACTTATATCTAAATTTTCTATTTATTCTTTCTTACTCTTTGATCTTCTATTTGTTTTTTCGTACTTTCATCTAAATTATACTTAGAAATCAGTACTTTAATGTTTGATTTATTTTTCTTAATTTTGTTCATTATCCGCGCACAAAATTACTTAGAGAATCAAATAATTAATAATCCCATTTACTGATTTTTATCTCAAGGGGTACGAATAAGCTGCATGAGGTTTGGGTATTAAAATGTTAAGAATAAGTCCGTAAAATAAAACCTTGAAATTTTAATAGAAGATTTCTATTATAGTTCATACGTTTGCTGAAATCTCTACAACTAGTCCCAATTTAATGAGGTGTTAATTACATTATTTTAGTGAAGATATGATTTTGTTGGAAACTAAACAATCTTGATCACGTTCGTCGTCTTACTATTCACCCGATTCTTTCTCGCCGTTTGACCTAAGATTCTCGTTTCTAATCCTGGTTTTATTTATTAAAAAAAAAAAAAGTTCGTATCCCTATGTTAAACCAGTTTAATAAATAAATACCACAAAATATTTAATTAAAATTGGAATAAGTAGAACAGAATTTTGTAAACAACTCCTTATGAAAAATTATTTATGCAATCGTTATTTATGCAATCTTTATCTTATTGACGTGGTGTAATCGATAATTTAAATTAACTTTATTCTAAATTATAGAAAATAAGTTTTTTTAATCATATTCTAACCATGTTTCTACAGTTCTATACTAATGATCAATTTGTCACGCCGCAAAATCATGTGATATTAACCTAAATAATTTTTAACAAAACAGATACGCGCTTTTTCAGTTTCCTACGAAATTATCCTATTCTCTCTCTAGAATTTTCTCCGTTCTCTCAATAGAACCTCTCCGTGATTCCGTTTGTCGTTGCCTCTTCCCTTTCTCTCTCCCTCACCCCCTCCCTTCCTTTTTGTCTCTCTTCTTCTTTTCTTTTCTGCTCCTCTTCCTTCCCCTGAGATTGTGATTATCCGTCTCTCTGAGACTATTATGGAAGGAGTAGGTGAGGAGGTCGCAGACTCCACCATCTCCATCATTGCAAAGGTCCTTACTACCAAAAAATTCATTAATCTACACGCGTTAAAAAATACACTCCTTCCTGTTTGGGGACTAAACTATACCCCTATTGTGAAAAATATGGAGAACATAACCTTTGGTTTCATCTTGCGAAACGAGACAGAGGCGGACAGAATAATTAGCAAAGGACCATGGAACTTTAAAGGGCACTTGGTGTTAGTCAACAAATGGCACTCGAGCCAAGCTTTCACACAGTTAGCGTTAAAGAAGACGGAGTTTTGGATCCATGCGTTGAATATCCCTGTTTGTTACATTACGCTAAACATGGTAAAAGCTATCGGAAACGCGGTGGGAAACTATCTCTGGGCGGATCTTGGGAACAATAATAAATGGAGTAAATCGGTGCGGATCAGAATTGAGCTGGATGTTTACAAAACCTTGGTAGACCAAGTTACTTTGGAAATACCGGGTAAAGAAAGCATCATATGTGACATCAAATATGAACGGCTCGGTGAGTTTTGCTTCTGTTGTGGAGTGATTGGCCACAAAATTGCAGAGTGCGGGGAAAGGGACTCTACCCTACCACAACCGAGTCATCTTACTGAGGTGTTTGGTCCGTGGCTGAAGGTTGAAACTAATTCTGTCAATAAAAAGGGCAAACCGGGTAATCCGATTCACGTTATTTTAGATCTGAAAGCTAGGCATGGTAAGCCGATGAATTTCTTGGTTTCCAGTGATTTGGTTCACAACCATCCTGAGGAGGAATCCGGTATATCAGAGTCTATAGGTAAACCGGCAAGATCAATCGACGGTGATGAAGAGCCTGGCAAGACTGAGATGGGGCTGGGGCAGGCTGGTACGAATGTGACCGTTGGACAAATCTTGACTGTTGGGGCAGAGAGCCGTTTGGCCTGCCAGGCCCAGAGTAGGCCTGACAAAGGAAAAGAAACGGCTATTATCCCTTTTTTCAGCGACCTGAATGATTATTCTTTGACCCATCCTTGCTTTAAGCATGTAGCCCACTCTGATACCAACCCTTTTCGCATTAAAGACCCAATTAATATTTTTTTGGACCTAAAGCCCAATTTTCTTTCCCCTGATGTGTACTTACCACCTTTTTCTTTGGGCCGGACCTCTACTAGGCCCACTACCTCTGATAAAAGACTGCATCCACTTGTTACGACTCAAAGTCAGGCCCAAACCCCTAAAAGATTTCCTGGCCCGAATGGCCCTATTGCACCTTGCCCTTCAGGTTTCCTGGCAAACCCCAAACGCAAAGGGATATTGGGAGCAGACATCCCTCTGAAGAAACCAAAAGCCATATCTGAGTCTGAGAACAACCTAATTTCTGGAACTCTTCAAGCACTCCAACTTAAATGTTTCGAATCCGAGAACCCATTGGATCCAGACCTGGCGGAGCTTATTAACTCCACTGATGGGGTGGAGGTTGAGGATGGAAATGAAGAGGAGGAGATTGTTCTTGAAGAAACCACAATTGTTCGAAGAATCCAGAGATTCACGAAGATCAGCTCAAGCTCACACCATAATACTAGCGTCAATCTCACTGCGATCACAGACGAAATCCCTTCTAATCCAAAGTTCACGGCCCTAGAGGGGGAGCAAAGATGACACAACCTCGGTGCATAGCGTGGAACTGTCGGGGCTTGGCCAAGCCTTCGTCAGTGAGAGCGCTCTTCTCCCTCATCTCTGATTTTAGGCCAGATTTTATTTTTCTGTCTGAAACGAAAATTAAAAATTACGATGCTGTTAATTTCATGCTTAGGAATACGAATCTTTGTAACGTTTTTTCCGTGGATCCTTCTGGACTCTCGGGAGGCTTATTTTGTGCTTGGTCTGATGATTTTGCTTTCAAAGTTGTTTTCTCCAGCAGATGGTGTATTCACCTGAGCTATGAGGATTCTACTTCTGATGCTAAGTGGTTCATAACAGGGGTCTATAGTCCTTGTAAATCTAAGAAAAAACGTGTTTTTTGGCAGGAGATTTCTAACCTTAAACCTGCTGATGATGATGGGTGGATTCTGTTGGGTGATTTTAACGACATCATCAACCAAAGTGGAAAATCAGGAGGAAACTCTTTTGCGTCTTCATCCTCGTCTATGTTCGAGGTGGAGATAAACAACCTCGATCTTATTGACCTTGGGTTTTCAGGAAAAAGATTCACGTGGAATAACAAGAGACTGGGAGCTACGAATATCAAAATGAGACTAGATCGGGGTCTGGCAAATGCATGTTGGAGACTGTTATTCCCTAGAGCTGAAGTCTCTCATCTTCCTCCGATTAAATCGGACCATAAGCCTCTGATGCTTAATTTGGACCCTCTGGTTATTAAAAGAAGGAGACCTTTCCGGTTTGAAAACATGTGGACGGAAAGAAAGGACTGTGAGGAGGTTGTTGATCAGAACTGGAAGATGGCAGTCAATGGTAATCCGATTGCTAAAGTTTTGAGTTGCGAGAATAACACCAGGAAAGGCCTCATTAGCTGGAACAAAAAAGTGGTGGGCAATATTCTGCTTAGGAAGAAGGTGATTAAAGCTCGTATTGATGAACTGCACAGCCTCATTCATGATAATGACGTCAAAAAAGAGGAGGAGTCCCTTCAACGTGAACTGGAGCTTATTCTCAAACAAGAAGAAATTTTATGGAAGCAAAAGGCCAAAAATCATTGGGCTAGGGAAGGTGACGCAAACACTCGGTTTTTCCACCTTTCTACTATCATTCGGGCAAAGGTAAACCATATCCAGTTTATTCGCTCTGCAGCAGGTACTAAACACACTAATTGGCTTGATATAGGGAAGTGTTTTGCTGATTATTTTGCTGAATTGTTCTCATCTGATTTAGAGCAATCCTCTCTCCCTTTTCCTGATGATCTTAAAGGTTTATTTCCCAGTGTTATTACTCAAGATGACAATGATTTGCTCTGTCTGATCCCTTCTGTTAATGAGATTAAGAAAACTGTTTTTAGTCTTAATTCTAATAAGAGCCCTGGGCCTGATGGCTTTACTAGTCATTTTTTCAAAACCTTTTGGGGTACTGTTGGTTTAGAGGTCACTGATGCTGTGCAATTCTTCTTTAGAAACAATATAATGCCTTCTGACTTTAGTCACTCCTTTATTGCCCTCATTCCTAAAGTCAAAAGACCTTGTAATGTTGAGAATTTTAGGCCCATCAGCCTTTGCAATGTAATTTATAAGATTATTTCCAAAATTATTGCTGAAAGGCTCAAGAGATTTCTGGACAAGATTATCTCTCCATTCCAATTTGCTTTTACTCATGGGAGGCTTATTCATGAGAATAATATTATTAGTCATGAGCTTATGCATTTCCTCAACTCCAAAAGAACTGGTAAAAAATACAAGGCTGTTAAATTGGATTTGTCCAAGGCTTATGACAGGGTTGAATGGCCGCTTTTGATGTGTATTCTTAAATATTTAGGCTTTTGTCATACTTTCTGTTCCTGGATTTTTAGCTGCTTGCACTCTTGCAGTTTCTCTGTGCTTATCCATGGTGCCCCCTTTGGTTATTTCAAACCTTCTAGGGGCATTAGACAGGGGGATCCCATTTTCCCCTACCTGTTTATTTTATATGTTGAGCTCGTTTCTAGACTTATTCTTGTAGAAGAAAATAATGGTCAATTGCATGGTATTAAGCTTACTAAAGATAGCCCCTCTATTTCCCATCTTCTATATGCAGATGACCTTACCTTCTTTTGTGAGAATAACCAATCTAATGTTAATGTTATTCTCAGATGCCTGGATACCTTTGAGTGCTGGGGTAGTCAGTTGATCAATAAAGAGAAATCTTTTGCGCACTTCAGTTTTAATTCTTGCCTTCCCCCTAAACATTTTGTCTTACTTGATCTGGGTATGCAAGAATGCAAACATGATAAGCTCCATCTTGGCATTCATTTATGCAAGCCTAGCAGAAAGAAAGATGCCTTCCTCCTTGTTCTTGAGAATCTCATATCTAAATTGTCTGGTTGGAAAAGCCATGTGCTCCCTCTTGCTGGTAAGGTTGTGCTTATGAATTCTGTGATTCAAACTATTCCTACCTACCAAATGGCTAACTTTCTGCTCCTTCCTAGTATTATTACCAAAATGGATAGTATTATGTTAAGATTTTGGTGGGGTGAGAACTCCAATAAGAATATTTTGCCTCTTAAGTGTTGGAACTACTTATGCCTACCTAAATCTGATGGGGGTCTTGGTTTTAGAGCAATGAAAGACTATAACACTGCCTTGGTCTCTAAGTTGGCTTGGTATATTGCCATTAAGGATAAAAAACTTTGGATAAATCTGTTTAGAGACAAATATGTGAAGAATAAGGATTTTTTTACTATGAAACTCACTTCCTCTAACCCATCTTGGATTGCCAGAGATATATTTCATTGCAGGAAAGTTGTGAAGAAGAACTGCAGATTCAAAATTGACATCAATTCACAGGTGCTTACTTGGAAGGAGGCCTGGATCCCTTTTCCAGATCAAGATGTCCCCTCTCCAAAACACACCTCCATTGACACTGATATTGTTTGTGCAAAAGTCCAAGACCTGATTGACCCTGTATCCGGTGCATGGGATCTCTCCATTCTTGGCTCTCTATTCCTGCCAGAAACAGTGAAGGTCATCACTAAGATACCAATCACTGATTCCCAGGAAACAAAGCAAGTTTTCTGGCTGCCAACAAAATCTGGCAAATTTACTGTAAAGACAGCTTACCTATCCATCATTCAAAACCGCAGAAGAGGTGATCCCTCAGGAATTTGGAAGATGATCTGGAAAGCTAATATCCATAACCGGCACAAGTTGCTATGGTGGAGAAGTGTTTCCAATGTTCTTCCCACAAGAGCCAGATTGAATTCTCTCTTCAGTATTGATGATGTCCTTTGTCCTCTTTGCAAAATTGAGACTGAAACTGTGGAGCATCTTTTTCTCCGTTGTCGTGTGGCTAGACTGATTTGGTTCTCTTCAAAATGGACGTCGAGAACTGAATTTCTCTCTCACTTTTCAATTGTTGAGTTCCTCCTTTTCCTTGCAGATTCTGGATTTGTAAAGCTGATGCAAGTGGAGGAAAGATTGGAGCTCATTATTTTTGCTGATGTGGCAATGGACGTAATCTGGTTTGCTAGGAACGCTACTGTCCATGGTAGGGGTGCAAAAGGGATTAATGAAATCATCAAAGACATTGAAGGCCAAACACTTTCACCTAAATGCAAGATTAATGAATGCTCACCTGAGAACTAAGAGTTCGATCCAGAGTACGTGGCACGCCCCGGGTAAAAGATGGTTCAAACTCAATGTGGACGCATCCTTTCATAATAATGGCGCATCCTCAGCAGCAGTTTGGAGATTCAAAGGGGTCAATCGTTTTGACGGCTGCTAAATTAATTGACTGTGTGGATGCGGAGATGGCGGAGGCTTTGGCAATTTTTAATACAGTGGAATTAGCAAAGCAGTTTAATCATAAAAGAGTGATCTTCGAGTCGGACTGCCTCAACGTGATTGAATCTATAAACAACAACAGACCCGACTTAAACTGGAGCTCATACTCTACCATTTTGAAGATTAGAAAAGAATGGACCCGTTGGAAATTCTGGAAATTTAGATTTGTCCCACGTATATGTAATTTTGCTGCTCACTCCTTAGCAGGTTGGGCGTGGGAAAATGGTATCTCTGGTTTGGTACCTTTTGATGTAATTTCGAATGCCTGTTTTTGTGACGGGGCTACCCTATTGTAGCCCCCTTATTTTGAGTTATATTTAATTAGTTTGTTAAAGAAAGAAAAAAAAACCTAAATAATTTTTTCATCCTTACCCGCCTATCCGGTTATTCTCTCTCCTCGCTGTGTGGGTTCCACAATGAAGGCTCCTCAACCGATGTTGACGTCTGAAAACTCATGTGGGTCCTTGTGATAATTGCTAACACATGTTGATTTTTATGTAGCGCGTGTATCTCACTTGCAGTAAATCAATGTTGTGAAAATGATCGTGGAATCAGATGCGGATAAAAACGCGTGAGGAGATTAGTTGACCCTTCCCGTGCTGTTCATGTGGGTAATGGACCAATAAAAATGGTATTTTCCGAAATTTAGAATTGGTGCGTTACGTACTCAGACTCTCACACTCTATTTTTAGAGAGCGTGTCTCAACCCAAACACTCAACTTGCAAAAATATATTCCGCTATTAAAAGGAATTGCAAATTTCACTTAAACTCAACTTAGCCTAAAAATATATTGAACACATAACTTAGCAATGTATTTATTTTCCTCATTTTGTACTTGGTTTGTGAAACGTAATGTGAACTATTTGAACTTTCTCGTAGAATCGACACTGAACTTTGATCCGGATAAATCGTTTTGGTTTGTTACACTACTTAATTGTACCAAGATTTTATTTTTCTAACTCATGGTAAAAGTTTCTATAGTGAACGACTTTTTCAACTATTGATGCATATGATTCTACTTTTCATTGTTATGTAAGTAAATAAGTGATGAATAAAAATTTATTTTTACCGTAGCATTCTCTATCGACTTACAGTACATGCATGTATGGTTGTCAAAAAAAATTATGCTTCACACTTATTTAATTTTAATGAGCAATGGAAGTAACTTAAAAGTTAATAGTATGTATTGAGCGTAAGCAAGGATGGATCCAGGAATTTATTTTTCCCTAGCTAATTTAATAAGCAATATTTCTTATCGAAATATTCAAAAGTTGCTTTTAAGATAAAATAACTATACACAAAAGTTTTTATAGCTCGATAAAAGATAATGGCATTAAGAGCTCATAACATCATTTTAACTGATTTTGCCATCTATTTGTTGAGCTATATGCTTTTTTGGTTCATAGAATAAAAGCGTAGTTTTTATCGTCTCGTCTCCTTAGGTTTTCATTATCATATTAAATTATTTAGACAACAATTATAAATATTAGAGTGCAAAAGTAAAATCAAACATGATAGTTTCAATCATTATCACTCAAGAAAAGAAAATTTGTGTGGCAAATTTGTATAAAGAAATTATATTAGAAATTGCACGTTGTTTGATTTTTTATTTTGTTCAACTAAATAGTTACAGTCAACTACCTTGTTGCAATATGTTGGAGTGATAAAAAAGTGTTTGACTAGAATTAGAATTTGTGTTGAATGGCCAAACAATATTGTTAGTTGAGTTGTAAAGTTAATTTTTATTGGTTTACTAATTCTTTTCATATATCTAATATATTAGTACTAATTACAACACCCAAAAGTTCTCCCAGACTCAAGTCCACCCGAGCCCGAGTGTAGATACGCCCTGTAAACGTATAAGCTACTGTAAAAGAGTAATGTTTTGCTTTTCACTTTCTACTTGGTTTCTCTCAGTTGCGTGGAATTTGAAATACAGAGAAATGCACATTTTATGGAATATGCTTACCTGAGCTTTCTCATTTATCCAAAACTGAATGTTCATTTTGCATAAAAAGTTTTTATATCTTCGATGGTTTTACGTTCTCTCATTCTCCTTTGTATTTTCACAACGCGAATTATTCTAAAGTATAACGATGCGCAATGCACATTTGATAATTTTGATCTTTATAACTATCCAAGTAATAATAATTGAGTATGAAATCTTTAAATTAATTTCTTTTGTAATTGTGACATTAATTATGTATCTACCTGTAAACAAATCGTGTTGGAGAACTTAATGTTTCGCACTTACCTTCTTATATATAGACTTTGTAGTTGAAAAGAAGTGTTCCAACATTTGTTTTTAATTGCCAAGGCAAAGACTTAATCGATGAGGAATTAGACTACCATCAATTGTCCATCCTCGACAAACAGGAATTAGACTACCATCTTTAAAGGACAGAAGCCAAAAGAAAAAGTGCTACGAAAAGGAGCTGAACACCTTCAGAAAGAAGAGTACCCATCCTCGACCAACAAAACCAACTGCTAAGAAATACAATCCTTCGGATAAGAAGATCAATCTACAAAGGAGAAGGAGGAAAATATTAATATTAACACAAGTGTAACTGAAATAAATATAAGCAAAAGACACCTAACATAAACTATTATAATAATGCAATGTCTTCATTTTGGACTTTGTACTTTGCTTACTTTTAAATTTAAGATACATATACGTGCATCCTTTTTGAAAGGAAGGAGCTACTTCAACTTTCTTATAATTGAACTTTCATATTACATATGAAGTTTTTATTTCTTTCTTGTTTTTATGCTTTCTGAGTAGTTTTGTTGAAACAATCATGCATGCCATTGTTACTTGTGATGTATAATGATTGATTAGCTAATTTCTTATCCATTTCTAATTCTCTTTATGATTCCACTCTTTATTATTTGGCCGATAAATAAGTAAGAAATTTTTAAAGTTGTTTATTCCTTTTAACTGTAACATTCTACATCAACCACTTATTTGGAGAGCTTCATACTTAATGCTCAAGGTTGTGTTACCTTTAAAAGAAGTATAAATGCATCATTTTATCAAACGTGAACTATATGAACTTTTGATAAAGCTAAAACAGAATTTTTGCCCTACATAGGATGTTTTCTTTTTCTCTCTTTTTTTCTTTAGAATATTCATGGAAGTATCATAGTACTGTTCAGATGTTTGATGTACGACTTTCCTTTGTTATAATATTTCTTTTTACTATTTTGTTGTAATTAATATTGAGATAGTTCTTTTAAAATTTAAATTCGTTCGTCGTGTATTTGTTCTAGTGTCATTTTTCAAAAAATCATACTATATACTCAAGTTGTCCGCTGCAATATTATTAGTTAGAAGAAGTTCCTTCAGTAGTGTCATTCTCTACAAGTGAGAGAAGACATTATATAAATATACTATATGTTTTGGTAAATTTGATAAAGAGACGTTTTGGGAATTTGCTAATCGCCAAAAAAGAAGAATTCCTCATAATAAATACTTTTAAGACAATTTCAAATGCTTTTGACAAGTTCTTTTTTTTTTTTAAGGAAAAACGACAATATATAACAAGTTCTTTCGTATAAGAGTTAATTGTTATCTATCTCTATTTAGAAATACTTTCTGTTTTTCGTTGACGTCAAATAGTTTCGTGTAAGAGTTAACTGTTATCTATCTCTATTTAGAAATACTTTCTGTTTTTCGTTGACGTCAAATAGTTTTCTGTTGTGACTTGCGACAAAACACACACGATATCTTCTCTACTTTCGGTGCGTAATAAATAAAAATTAAATTCAAAATTGTCATTATATTTAATAATGAAATACTTTTTTTGCTATCAATAAAATAGTTTGGCATACGTAAGAAAAGAAATTTAACTTTTTTTATTTATTATCAATAGTAATTGCACGAATACTATTAAAATCACCTAATGTAGTGTTGTCAGCATGAGACACCAATACTCTTCGAACACTCTTCGGATACGTGACATGTCATGTTGCTTATAAAAATAAAATAAAATTACAGACTTGTGTTCGTTACCTATTGAGGATGTGTCCAACCATTTGCAACACATCGTAAACCTCTATTATAAAATTAGAATAACAAAGAGTATAAGAATAGATGACTTCTGATCCTTTTATACTAGATACTTTTTGATAATTTAGTTGAGACAAAATAAACTTATTATGACGTTTTCCTTCTTAAATCTCTCTTTTCATTAATTAGATGTGTATGCAAGATTTGTTTTATTTAAGTTTTTAACTATAATAATGATGAGGTCACGTAGATTAAGGAGTGATAAGGATTTAAATAAGCCTAATCTCTCGTGGTTAACACTGGAACACCTAATTTCTGAGCTCAAAAGTTATATCACGAAGCGTGCCTCGTATATAACTAAGTTAGGGTGTATCACCTGCTTAACACTTGCTTTCAAGTGTTCGGACTTGATTTAGAGGAATCAAGGTGGGCGTATTTATAGAGGGATTGACGCGCTAGAGTGTCCTCCTCTATGTCAAGTGTTACGCCTGATAGGGTGTTTAAGGGTGAAAGGTGTTGTATCCTACAACGCTTTTAAGAGCCCACGAGGGCTGCCTGGTTGAGCTAGTTTGACCTTATCGCCTTTACGTGAGGTTCATTGTGGATTACAGTACTGTCTGGTTCACGTGAGATACTTCAAGTTCTTGTGTCTTAATTGTCCGAAAAACGTCGCTATCAATTCTTATGTCGCTTTGTGGGCGGGCTCGTCAGCCTTTTTCAAGTGTTAAAGGGGAGGTTGGCTCTGGATTCGGCCCCTGAGAGCTCGAAGTTTACAGCCCTCTAGGGTTTGAAGCTCAAAGTCTCGAGGGCTGAAACCTACCGCCCAGGGCTGTGTACCTCGAACCTTCTAATGCTTCGACCCTTGGGCCTTCTAAGGTCGTAGGTTTCGAGCCTTCTCGGTATTGTGCTTCGGGTTCTTTTTATCATGAGTTTATGTTAATCGTTTCATCAGGTTGATACAGCTAAAGTTATTTACATCATCAAATAATAAAATGTAACTTATCTATTCTAAGTAAATATATAATACACTTGAATTTATTAATATATTTTAGACATTTATAACTACTATAATATATTTCAATACTTTGAGAGGTCAGTATTTTTGAGTTTATATTTGTATTGTATATCGTATTCTGTCAAGGTAACCTCTTTTTGTGTTGGCATTGATTTATATAACTCGAACTGTGCAGAGCCCTACAAGTTGAAAGTAAACTTTTTAAATTTCTCACAAAAGTCTATATGTATTTCTGAGGAGATTTTTTCAAACAAAAAAAAGAAGAGAGATAATGTCGAATTTGTTATGAAAAAGAAGAGAAATGGAACTGGCCACGTATGGGAAACGCGCCCAAGGTCGCGAAGCTAGTAAGAAGGGAAAAGAGACTGTAAAAAGAATTTGGCCCACAAATGAAATTAAATTATCTCTCTCTAAAACACAGATACAGAGAATGCGTACGGGCAGGTGATGTGGAAGTGTGGGGGACTGACTGACTGACTGAGTTCTGTGGCATCTTTTTTAGCATTGCGGTGCTGCCACGGCTCTATTATGCTTTTGTGTGCCTGCCGCCCTTATCATCCCCTCCTACAATTTTACACCATATTATTATATTTAATATCATAGTTTCTTAATGTTTTCAAGTAATAAAAACTACATCTTCAAATTCGATATTATATCACAGATAAATTGATCTTTAACTATCACTATTTGTAGCTCGTGTCTTTCTACGCTTCAAAGACGTGTCAGTGTAATTTTTGAGAAATTGTTCGACAATTTTAAGAAGTGAAGACTTGCTGTTTTATATGTAGCATGTTAATTTAGTTTTGAAGCACCCTTAAGTCTACAATGCTTATAGTTAGCGATAATGCCAGAGCAACAAATATTGCTGTTAAAACAATTTTTATAATATTTCTAACATACCCCTTCTAATTATAGAATACAAACTTTAATGCCTAAATTTCTATAATTGGGGCGAGTTAATTGTTCCTTAATTATGGCAATTCAATCTTCAAATATCTATTTCTTAGTTATCATTCCTTAATTATAGCCTCTGTCTAAAGAAACTCGCCTGGGCTCGCTCGGGGCTTTTTTTGACCCCAAAATGCCTCGGGGCAGTCATTTGGGGTTTAACCTTCACGGGGCTTGAGTCCGAAGTCAGAAATTATGCCTTTTGCGCCATAAGCTGTTGGGCTTACGCTCGAGAAAGATAACAACTAAGGTTGATTTTGTTCACTTATTTATAAGTTTTCTTCTTTACTATGCTTTCAAAATATATATTTAACTAAATCTAATAAGTCTATAAGAACATATTTGATATTCTTGCTAAATTATTCTCTAAATTTAAAAGTCGTCTTTCTTTTTAAATTAGTTTTATGATCATTATTTTGTGAGTTTCTTTTTCGTCATTTATTTAGTGTTTTCTAGGGATGAGTTGATATGAAATTTATACAAAATGTAAAGTATAATAATGCTTTTTAATATTTTTATTTTATTTTTTTCATGTATATCTTAACTTATTCTTTATATTCCTAATTCCTGTCTCTACTTTCTATCATAAATATATAATTTTAATTAATTAAATATCAAAATATGTGAGGCATACGCCCTACGCCTCGGGGCTTACGCCCCGTCTCTAGGTCCACGAAACGCCCCGCCTTGCGCCCAACGCCTTTTAAAACACAGATTATAGAAACTTCAAACTATCCAATTAGTACATTATAATAATAAATTTTTTCTTAATCTAATAAGATCTTTTAAAAGAGGTAGGTTTATTTGTTGATAAAACTAAAAAACATAATCAAAAAAATTAATTCTCTTGTTACCCAATTTTTTTTAAAAAAAATTGATGCTCTTTTCTATATGATTTTGACTTACATACTAATATATGAATATTAGTAAAATTGTAAAATTATGAAGAAAATAATTATGAATGTACTTTAATAGAGAAATATGAACTAATATAATATAGACAATGAATTTTACTTCAAATCTGTAATCTTCTGTATACATATATTATAAGTACAACTTCTGAAATTAGTAGAAGAACTAGATGTTTAGAAAATTCTAAATATAAGGATTTTGAAATCATAATTTCATATAATTTTAATGATTTATATTTAACTAATTTACTTATTCATTAAATAAGCGTAGAGTCAAAAAATTATAAATAGTTAATTAACAAGGGAGAAGATTGAGCCATCTATAATTAACTAATTAAAGAATGACTAATTAAGATAATGTACAAGTTATGAAAATATGTGCATTAATTTTTGTAAATTAAGAAGAGTATATTAGAGATATTATAAAAATTGATTTGGCAGCAACATTTTCTGTTCTGACAATATCTCCGGCCATGGCTTATACATTGCATGAAGCAACTATCGTGATACGAGAATGTGGCTAACATATATATTAAAGTTCATTAATTGCAGATTTTACTATGTTTAAACTGGAGGTACGTATCATACTTGGTTTATAGTGCTTTTAGCACAAAACCTTTCATAATACTCGATACGTATTAACTTTAGCTAGTACCTATACCGGCGGAAGTATACATCATTAAAGATAATTACAGCTACAAATCCGAGGTTTTTGGTACGGAAATCTATTCTGAAATTTGGAAATTTTAGTGACCTTCTACGATTAAGATACAATAATATATTTTATGTAACTAATAACTGATAGATAAAAACAAAAGTATAAAATAATTATTTGTTAATTTGAAATAAAAGTTAATAATTATGTGAGAATGTAATAACAATCTTGATGTTAGTTTTAAGTTTCTTTAGAATAATTATTTAACCATATCAAGAGATATTTAGGATTTTTGTATAACACTATACATACACCTCTTGAAATTTACTAAAACATATCAAGTTTGTTATATACATTATATCAAAACCCCTTAAACTTTTTAATTCACTAGGGGTGAAATGGGAACTGTGTTAAAAGGTTAATGATGATATCAACAATCTCATTCTCTTTTAAGGGTTGTTAGTATATATATATATATATATATATATATATATATTTATATTAGCGGGTGTCATGATAAATTTCTATACTTTAGGGAGGCCTCTGTAATTGAAAGAGATATTTTTCATAATTTCCTTTTCAGCGCACGAACTGATTTAATGAAATCCTCAAAATCTAATCAATCTACAAAAAGAAAATACACAAATAACTAACAGTTAACCACAGCCATGAACAAAGTTATAGAGGAGGAACAAACTTGCAGAAAACCACTTAGATGTAATTTTTGCTGAAGCAAATCACGTTAATCTTATATATTTTATGTCACAATATTCGCATAATATTAAATACTATGATTGTACGTTCATAACACAATAGAGATTACTAATTCTCAAACTGTGTCTTCGGAAAATTCATAAATTCTGTAGGTAGCCCTTCCGGCACGGGTTAAAAATTTATGGTATACAAAATAATAGTCACTTTTAATATTTTTCGTATACTCTTTTTAAATCGGAGCAAACCTAGAATCAAAATTTTGTATAGAATACACAAAATAATCTCCAATCACAACATTTGGCATAAGAAATCACGATAAGGCGTTTGCAGTAGGAGTTTTCTAACATAAAAAACGTATGCCCCCACAGTTTTATAATCTAATTAGTTTGTTGTAATAAAGAAAATTGTGGTTTTAAATTCCATATGTTTGGCGCACCACAATATAAAACACATTATTAAATTGTAAATAATTTAGTAAACCACGTCATCATCTTCCAACAAGACTGTTTAAACTAATAATACATCTGATCATAAAAGAAAAAATATAAAAAAGGAGAAAGACTTCACATCGAAGAAAAAGTTTAAACCAATATAAAAAGGAGAAAGATTCCGAATTATCAAAAAAGCCCGTTGCTAAAGAAAAGATCCCCTTGTTAATAAAAACACAATGCAACAATAATATACTAGTACTAGTACATGTACAGTTTTCTCCTTTTTATTCATTCTGATAATTGTACAGCTACAGTTTTTCTCAAGTGGCATTGATTAATGATATATATATGTATAATAAATAGAAATGAAATGAAAAAGAAAAGGGTGTAAAGTCCCCACCATTTCTCTCTCTACACTTGTTCTCTTCCTTATCTCTTCCTCCTCCAGTTCGTTCCTCTCTTGAAGCTCGCGCCCTCTTCACGAGCCCTTATTATTTTCTCTCTCTAACTAAACTCAAAAAGAAAAGAAAAAAAAAAAAGGTTGGATGCAAAAAACCAAGCAAACCCACATGAGTTTCAAGTTTCAACTCCACCCACTTGTTATGATCCATGTTTCTTCAACCAATTGACCACCAAAAATAACACACACACACACAGATACACAAAAATAAAAAAAAATGAAAAGAGATCGTGAACGTGGCAAGATTGAGGCCGCCGCTGGCAAGATGTGGGCGGCTGAGCCGGCCGACGGCGGCATGGACGAGCTATTCGCTGTTTTGGGTTACAAAGTGAAATCTTCAGACATGGCTGATGTTGCTGAGAAGCTCCAACAGTTGGAAATGGCCATGTGCAGCACCAACAACACCAACAGTACTGCTCAAGACACTACTGTTCATTACAACCCTTCTGATCTCTCCGGCTGGGTCGAGAGCATGTTGTCCGAACTCACCAGCTCCGACATGGGCGAATCTTCTTCTTCCAACCTTATTACCTTCTCAAACGATCAAGAAAGGTATATCTACGACGACGACTTGCGAGCTATTCCTGGTGGGGCTGTCTTTAATAATACTAGTAGCAAAGATAAGGATGTTGTCGTTGTAGATGACGTTGTTGAAGATGTTGTTGGTAATAGTAAGAGGATGAAATTGAAATCAGCTGCTGCTGGGCCACCTGCTGTAGTGCTTGTCGATTCGCAAGAGACGGGTATTCGACTGGTGCACACTTTGATGGCTTGTGCTGAGGCTGTTCAGCAGGACAACTTCAAATTAGCGGATGCGTTGGTCAAACACGTGGGCGTGTTGGCGGTCTCTCAAGTCGGAGCTATGCGAAAAGTGGCTACTTATTTCGCCGAGGCTTTGGCTAGGAAGATTTACAAGATATACCCTGGTCAGGATTCGATGGAATCCTCCTACTCCGATGTGTTGCAGATGCACTTTTACGAGACGGGTCCTTACTTGAAATTCGCCCACTTCACCGCGAACCAGGCGATACTTGAGGCGTTTGCGGGTGCCACTAGAGTTCATGTGGTGGATTTTAGTCTAAAGCAGGGGATGCAGTGGCCTGCGCTTATGCAGGCTTTGGCTTTGCGCCCCGGTGGTCCGCCCGCGTTTAGGCTTACGGGTGTTGGGCCGCCTCAGCCCGATAACACGGATGCCTTACAGGAAGTGGGGTGGAAATTGGCTCAGTTGGCAGAGACTATAGGGATTGAATTTGAGTTCCGCGGTTTTGTGGCTAATTCGTTGGCGGATCTTGATGCTAGTATGTTCGACATAAGGCCTAGTAACGTGGAGGCAGTCGCGGTGAATTCAGTTTTCGAGCTGCACCGGTTGCTTTCTAGGCCAGGAGCGATTGAAAAGGTGTTGAATTTGATGAAAGCAATGAATCCCAAAATCGTGACGGTTGTGGAGCAAGAGGCGAATCACAATGGGAATGTTTTCTTGGACAGGTTCAACGAGGCTTTGCACTATTACTCGACGATGTTTGACTCGTTGGAGAGCTGTGGTTTGAGTCAGGTGAATAGTCAAGATTTGGTGATGACGGAGGTTTATTTGGGGCGGCAGATATGCAACGTGGTGGCGAGCGAAGGCGCGGAGAGGGTCGAGAGGCACGAGACATTGGCGCAGTGGCGTGGCAGGATGGGATTGGCTGGTTTTGATCCGGTGCATTTGGGTTCTAATGCCTTTAAGCAGGCGAGTATGCTCTTGGCTCTCTTTGCTGGTGGGGGTGGGTATAGGGTGGAGGAGAGTGATGGGTGTTTGATGTTGGGGTGGCACACGAGGCCGTTGATCGCAACCTCGGCGTGGAGGATCAACGGTGGAGATTGAGTCAACTTGTGTGTTGAGGTGAGTTGTGGTGCGCTGACTGATGACAACACATAAAGTGGTGTGGCTGAGTTGTTGTTGGTTTGAAGAATTGAGAGAGACAGACCTAAAATTGAATCAAATCATGTCTTTTACTTTTTACCGCTCTTAATTAAGTCAGCTTTGCTTTTCGGAGTTAATTTGGTATATTTATTGTCAAGGTTAAAACTTTATTTCACACTTTTTCTTGGGTTTTTTTTTTTTTCTTTATGTACTTTGGCTTAGTTATTATCCCTTTTGTCTATCTTTTGTAAAAAGTGGTTAGCGAATGAATGAATGAATGAATGGTACCAACGTGTCAAATCTTTCAATAAAAACTTTTGAGGTAATTTATGTTGGAGAAATACTCTCGACTGTCATTTTATCTTCATTTGATGTTTGAATTGCCACAGCTATTCTTCTCTATCTCTTCATTTATCATTCGATACAAAGTTAAATATTGCGCAACTTGGTTTTTTTTTTTTTTTTTCTCTCAATACAAGAAGAAAATGAGGACATAGGCCAAGTCTGCAACTCAACAATATGTACCGATTACTATAGGGGCCGGCAGGTTTAACTTACTCCAAGTCAAAGTAATAAAGAAACAAAGTTACGTTGTGCATCCGTCGCCATAAGTTTTTAATAGAGCGGGCCAATATATGAAAATTGTTATTACCGTGCATCTTAAAAGAAAGAGTAGGGTTATTGTGCCAAATTAAATAAACCATGGATCTCGCGCATTACAAAAACTAATGTCATAATCATAAATATAACTAGTAAACAAGTCGTAATTCTTTTATGAGCAGCAGATTCTTGTGGTAGACGCAAATCTATATTTACAATTTATGTTTTTGTATTAATTTCGTAACATTTTGCAGAAATTAATTATAGTTAGGGAATATACACTGAGAACTGATGGAAAGTTTTATTATATTGATTTATGCATATAAGAAATTCAAAAGTATCAATAAAACCAACCAGAGAAGTTTGTAATATAGTAATTCATTTTTTTTGCCCACTAACTTTGGCGATTTGACACTTTTATCCTATTTTCGGGCCGTGATCTTGCCCTGTAAATTTTGAATTTGGCTACAAAATATGCTCAATCGGACTCAAAATGGCTTTTTTTGCCTGCGTAGAAGCCAATGTGTTAAACTGATTGTCCACGTGTAAAAACGTTTTGCCACGTGTATTTTTTCACACCAAAATATGTTTTTTTTTTGTGTCAAAAGTTATTGCGCATTTTTTGCAATTTTGCTTAAAATTTTACAATAAATTCAAAAAAATTATCTTTTTACTCTGAAGAATTGCACAAACACCCCTGGACTATGCAAATTACACAAATTAAACTCAACAAGAACAAATGTCTTTCTCTCTTCCTCCTCACACTCCTTGTCGCTGCCGGCAAGACCCGCTTCTCTGATCTCCGACTTGACAACCGTATCGATAAACGTTCGGTCTGAGATTATCGGAATAAATATCCAGACCCGATGAAATTCATCTCTCTCTTTCACCTCCATATTTACTCAACACTCACAATTTTATCACAATCAGCCCCCTCATGTCTTAGTTTAGGGTTTGAGTGCGGAGTCGCAATTTTCAAACAATCAATAAACTCATCTTTCAGATTGAATTGATTCCTAATTTACCAATGGCGAGAACGAAGTCAAATCGAAAGTGAAGAGGCAAAAGCTCGAGAACAAATTCAAATACGCAGCCGATTAAGCTTCAAAAATTGAGAAGAAGAGAAAGAGAAAGAAGAAATCATTAGCATCCGTTTCGGACTTAGAATTCGACCCACAGGCCAAAATCTAAACCCTACTCGAACTTTCTCCAAAGACCAACTCATCACCCCCATTGCCGCTCCTCACGCTACTCTCTCCACTAGTATCAATTTTACGAAGGCGTTAATATCCCCCTAAAAAATGGTTAGTTCAACGACTCCAATCCGATACCAAATTCATTGAACCATGATTTGTTTGTAATTTCAATACTCATTTTAATTCTTTACGTGCGAATTCTTTACTTTTCAGGTTAAATTAGTTCCATCAAATAATTTAAAGAATATATTCGAAAGACACCCACATAACAAAAAAAAAAAAAAAAAAGAAGAAGAGAGATTTGTGTAATTTGCCCATAGTCCAGGGTGTTTGTGCAATTTCTCAAAATAAAAAGATAATTTTCTTGAATTTATTTAAGATTTTAAGCAAAATTGCGAAAAAACGCCAATAACTTTTGATAAAAACGTATTTTGGTGTGAAAAAAATACACGTGGCAAAACGGTTTTATACGTGGAAAAACAATTCAATAGCTTGGCGTCCACGTAAGCAAAAAGCCTATTTTAATTTTTAAGCCTGATTGGGCATGTTTTGCAGTAAAATTCAAAACCTACAGGACAAAATCACGACCCAAAAAGTTACAGGACAAAAAGTACCAAATCGCCGAAGTTAGTTGAAAAAAATGACTTCCGTCTAATTTAATATCGATAACACCCTTTTAATTCCAGTGAAACAGTGACGCTCCGTCTAGCACTGTTAACAAAAATGTTAATAAAAAATGTGAATAACAGGAAGAAGTCATGTTTGTCATTTTCCTATATAAAATATGTTTTTTCTTTGAACCACTTAATTTCCAATTCATAAAAATAACCTTAGAAAAAGAATGATGATTGCTTATGTCAATCTCTTTCTAAAGTATTGTCATAATTGTATACTTAATTTAATGTTTTTTAGGTGATAATTTTTCTAAAAATATTCAAAAATATAACAATGGGATGTGCTATTGATATTATCCCAAGGAATTTAAAGTGTCCTCTGGTTCATTGTTGGTTTAAAAGTTAAAACTATACTCAAATAACAATATAGAAAAAAGAGGTTATATGCCGATGATTAGTCAAATCACTGAAATTCCTTAACTGGAAATCAGTTCCCATCGTTGTTATGGACTGTATGATCACCAATTTTTAATAAACGGAATCTTTCTACCATTTGTAATTTTGCGATCATTCCAAATTAAATTTCCTAGATTAAAATAAGTTGCATGATCTTAGCTTTGAGACGAATAATGATTGTTTGGGCATCTAAGCCTGCACGTAAGGATAAGATGATAGTACTTATCACGATAATAGTAATTACTTAAAATGATATATATGAACCTAGGTTATTGGAGTAAAAGTTTGGTAACTGGTCATTATTTTTCACCAAACATTGTCCTTAAATTAATCTACCTGAGACAAAAATAGTATAAACCTTTATTATCTGAGAGCAATCCCTCACAACCGGTTCCGTTTGAAGTTGATTATTAAGTGACTAGTCAATTCATTCATATAGTTTATGATGGAAATTAATCATAATAAAAAGTCATTATTAGTACCAACGTTTAATGGTGGGTCATATGACTCATATCATTGTAAAAAAGTCACGAGTTCTTCTAATTTATATTTTTATAATCTTTGAAATGAATTCAAATCTAATATTAGAAAACAACCTTTCTATAAATCTCAGGAATGCTTACATTTACCCCTGGATCAAATATTTAATTTGGTCCAGCTAAATACCTGAAACTTCTCAGAATGTTTCCAAAAAATTTCGATATATTTCCAAAAAATCGTTAATATTTTTGTTGAAATAAACATGAAAAATACTTATATATTCCGTTTTTAATAAATTTAAAATTGTTTCAGTACTTATCGCGGAAACTTTAGAAACTTTGATAAAAAAAGAAAAAGAACAAATGCATTACAAATATGCTTTTCCACAAGGTCTGGATAATTACAAAGTACCTTTGCAGTATGAAAACAATACGATGTATCTTATTTTTCTCTTTTTATATACTTCAACAATGTTTTCTCAATAATTACCCAAGTGTTAAAGAATTCTGCAATCCTAAAGAAGTTGTTCTTCCTATATCCAAATGAACAACATAATTTACTTACAATTAACAAATTTGTGTAGCAACAACTTTCCAATCTTGAAGTTAGAGAAAAACATAACTGATATGCTCCCACGAGGCCTGCATAATTACTTAAAAATGTCTTTAATGTTTCAAACACATATAAATACGTATTCTATTTCTCTTTTATGATTTTTATAACACGCCAATGATACATATCTCAATATTTATTCAAATATTAGCGAAAGTTTATATAGCAACAATTTTAAAATCCTAAAGCAGTAGTTCCTCCAAAATTCACCTATGAACAACAAAACTTTACTTCGAATTAACAAATTTCTCGAACAACAGTAGAATCACTACAGATATGATTACACTGTATATGTACAAGTACAAAAGATAATGCTTGCTTTCTTGTGGCAATCAACCACAACTTCAGTTTATTTTATTTTATTGGGATAATTACAGCTACACCCTCGGAGGTTTGGCAGAATTACATATACCTCCACTGTGGTTTGAGAAATTACAATGACCTCTCCTGAGGTTTGAAACCTTACGCATATCTCCCCTCTACAATTTAAGGGATGTTTGGGTGTAAGGCATGATAAAATTATGCTTATTATACTTACACCACTAAAGTTTGGTATATTTATAAAAATAATCTTTGATGTTAGAATAATAAATTAAGTACCCAAAATAGTTTTAGAAACTACTTTATTATTAGTTAAACATATAAAAAGTATTTAAATTCAAATTTAAAAATAAGGTAATCTAATCCAAAAAATATTTTTGAATCAAAATACTTAACTTCTAGTTATTTTCTTTAAAACAACTCCCGTAAATCTCAGTCGAAGCTTAACTAACTACTCATCTTTATGCATTTATTCTCGTTGCAGTTTTAAACTAACAATTATTTTAGTAATAGAAGAAGATGACACACCGAAAATTAGTGTTAGTAAATATAGTGCATTTAAGTTGTTTATTTTGTCAAAAAGTTCAACAAAACTTGTTACCTAAAACTAGTGACCATGTCTGATCCAATGATGATAATTTTATTGTCACTGTTGCTGGTAATTTTGTCATCATTCTTTATTTTTTAAAATGAGTTGTGAAAATCTTGATTAATTCTGTTATATTTGTTAATTTTCATTGAGAATTAGAGTTTTTACAATTGAGTTTTCTATTTCTTGTCTCTTTTTTTTTTCGGAGATTGCATAGATATGTTATTCTTTTACCAAATGCTTCTTTTTTGTTGTGATAAACTGAAAATTCCGTGGGCACGAGTACTAGTATTTAATATGGAACTATAATGAAATTTATGAGATTATTAAAAGTAAAACAAAAATGAAAAAAAAACAAACAAACAAAAACAAGAAATTAAATATTTTTACAAAATAACAAAAATATTAAGATTAGATTAAATTTTAAAAAATAATCTAAATACCTTTTATATTTTTAGTTAGTCATATAGTAGTTTCTAAAATTATTTGGAGTATTTAATTTTAATTTTCCTAATATCAATGATTACTTTTATAAATATACCAAACTTTAGGAGTGTAAGTATAATAAACATAATTTTATCATGACTTACACACAAAAAAAACCCTTAAATTGCAGAGGGAATGCAAAGTTTCAAACCTCATGGGAGGTCATTGTAATTTCTCAAACCGCAGTGGAGGTATCAGTAATTACACGAAACCTCAGGGGTGTAGCTGTAAGTTGTGGTTGACTGCATACAGTGTAATCAACCACAACTTCAGTAATTTATTTATTCTCACTTTTATGAATTAGACCAAATTTCATGAAGCGTAGATGTAGTTATTCTTAAAAATAACTTGACACGTCATTGCTATATAGAAAATTCACAGATCTTTTTACTTTTAATATTTTGTCTTTTAAAAGAATGTCTTCCGATAACGTATTATTTTTTTGAGATGTTCGACCGAAATGCACTACCGCCGTTAATGTACTCCTATTTCATTGTACAACTTTTATGATCCAATTGTATTAATGCTAAGTGTGCAGCTCCGGTACAATCTATTGATTCGTCGTCAATGCCGTACATGTATTTTGAATATTCATTTCTTGTAGTGTTTGATACTCTACGAATATAATTACCGTTTCTTTATGCATTTGAAACATAAAGAACACCCCAATGTGAAGTATCTGTAAATAAGAAATAAAGAATATTCAAATTAATATGATATTACACTTTCTCAAGTTTGGTTTGATCAAGATCTTAATTGTCCAGAAATCTTAAATTTGACAGTAAAGAAAAACTTACTCGTCTAAACAAAATATTCTCTACGTACAAATAATCCATTTTGTTGTTTACTTATGTGATTCAAAGTATTTTAGCCTTTTCATTTGTGTTGTTAGGACGCGAACTATATACATGCTCTATTTCTGAAAGAAAAATATATATATATATATATATATATATATATATATATATATATATATATATATTTCTTCAGTTATGACAATTAAACGACGGCAGGGATATATACGCCCCACACGAATTATTAAGCTCGTAGAGCCACCGGAGAAAATGAAATAAAAAAGGTCGAAAGTAAGGAAAAGAAATAATTGAGAAAACAGAAAAACATCCTATCAGAGAGGAAGTGACACCGTGGAGAGGACATGCCCTTTAATTGGGGATCTTAGGGCAATCAACCCATGCTCCAACCCATGTGCACCATGTTCAATTATTTGTCCAGACACAAAACTTAAACCTGGAAAAAAGGCATTGTTCCCATTTCTTGCCTCAACACAATTGGGGACCCCTTGAAAATTAGGACACATATTTGTGTGTTCACTGTTGTCCAGGCAAGAAAATAGAGATATAGCCATTTGCCCACAAAGGGATAATATGATGGGAGTGTGGGCTATGTGCCCACTATTTCAACACACTTTCTTGCCTGTCCTAAACCTTATCCCACATGTCATTTGCATATGATATTGGACATGGGGGGTCTTATAACAAATTTTCAATTTTAACTAGGGTGTGTGTATATATATGAGTGAGTTCACCAATTCAATTAACATTACGGTTCTCCAGATAGAAAAAGTTACTGAAATAACTCTAGTGTTCTTCCTTCTTAAGTTCTTAACTCTGATCTTGCAGGATTATACAAAACAGTTATGTTATAAAATGCATAATGTAACTGCATATATAAATATTATATGAACAAAATGTGACCACCAACCACATGCCTACGTAAGTATGTATATTACTACTATCAAATTGACTTGTGCAGGATCTTATATTTGTAAACCTGATAAAGTTTAAGGTTAAAAGCATTACACGCCCCAATCTACAGGGTGTTCGCAGTGTCCACCTTAACCTTTAAAAAACAAAAAACAAAGAATACTTCCCCTAAACTTGGAGTTGTTGATCAACCGTATTCAGATACATTTTTGCATTCTTTGTCCGTTTGAGTTGATCTTAGGAGTAAGTTTTCACATTTTTTAATATGTCGGAATGTTAGTAATAATTCTCCAAAGATTAGGCTGCACATTTCAAAACACATGTAAGTTGGAGTTTTAATGCACTTAATCCTATGATTTGTAAATTATAATAAATGCAACTTGGGAATTTAAAATATGTAATAATTGAGACTAGAATTATCAAAATAATATACGAGACTAGACTTATCAAAATAATATCAAGTAATAATTGAGTCTATACTTTCTTATGTTTGGTTTTATTATAAAAATTCATTCTATTATTTAAATAATTGCGTTGACGACACTCCATGAAGTTTTCAAAAATATAAAAAAATTAGGAAAATTGCGGCAAACCTCTCAACTTATTGTGTCTTTTGCTCTTTACCCTTAAACTATAAAAATGTGCGATATACCCTACCATCCTATTGATTTTTGTGCGACTTGCCACCCAGTCGTTGATCAACCGTTCATTTTAGACATGTGTTTGAGTTTTTATCCATTAAATTTGGCATAAGAGGGCGAATCGCACAAAAATCAAGGTTTGAAGTGGGAGACATATTGCAAATTTTTATAGATCGGGGATTACAATGCAAAAGCCCCACATATTGGGGGATTTGCCGCAATTTCCTTGTATAGTGAGATATTTACAGTATGTTTAAATTTTAATGGAGCTTTTCCTTAAATCTTTTTTAACTTTGGGACTAGCTAGGCTTATGCTTCTATGATTATATCAAACTTTTCAGGTACAAATGTAAGGACTCTTATTTGATAAAGGGATAATATCGTTAAACCCCCTATGTGATACCCCATGTTGCACTTTGCTCCTTATCCTTTTATTTTTTGCGACTTGCCCCCTATACTATGGACAAATAAGCACTTTGCCCCCTGAGTACAAATCTAACAGCAAAAATGTTGACACGTATTCAAATCCAATGGTGAAAAAGTGACTCAGGGGGCAAAGTGCTTATTTATCCACAGTACATGGGGCAAGTCGCAAAAAGTAAAAGGACAGGGGGCAAAGTGCAACAGGGGATATAGTATAGGGGGTTCAATGCTTTTATCCCTTTGATAAAATATAAGTTGTGCAGAATTCATTCCCCCCCCCCCCCCCCCAAGTTTAGTGAAACTTATAGTCATGGATCAAAATTTCGTTTCGACAGTATATTTCGGTGCTTTAAATATAAGAAACTCTTCGTAATGTTTCGAGATTTTTTCGATATGTTTTGAAAATTTCGTAAAAATTGTGCGCACAATAGGTGCAGAAAATATTGTATGCTTCCTTTCTACAAAGTCTACAAAGGAAACGTTTCGATAGTTTTCGAAGACAAGAAAAAAAACTTTAATCCATAACCCATACTTATAGTTGAATATTCTTCGCTATTCAAAGCAGAAACGTTCACATTAAATTAAACACCACGTTTTGGCTGCAGTTCACAAGTCCACCCCCGGATGTGCCTGCTAGAAAGTCTCGAATGAATAGTAGCAACTAACAAGCTTTGGACAGTTTTAGGTCTAATTATCTCGGAGCGAGCTTATTAAATATTAATTCTAAGGAATAATCTATCAATATCCATGAGATAGAACAACAGATCAGATCGCCCCTAAGATTTGAATAATTAGAGGCACACCTCTTAAAATATTGAAAACATGGGGAAAAAAAAAAAAGAATAAGGACTTATATGGTGTAATATTTGATTCAGGTATTTTCAATAACTTTTAAACTATTGGAGGACTTTATGTAATTAGACAATAATCTAGAGGGTGTGAAGATTATTATCCCTTGTTATTGTATCGCATGAATATCTTGGATCAGTTTGCAGTTTACATTGAAATTCGACGTGATGATGTTTGCTGTCAAAGCTCAAAAAGCCATTAAGAGTTGCAGAACTTTTTTTGGTTAGAGGATCTAAGTTTGGACCCACGTATATTTTCTACCAAATATTCTGTAGGCAAACATCCAATCATTGATTAATTTCTTTCAACTATTGATATTATTATGCCCTCGCCCCTACCGCCAAATAAACTCTATATTAGCCAAAAATAAAGATCTCTACTAGAATTCTTCTTAGCTGTCTTATTGATGAAAATATATTTTTAAAAAAATATTGAAATATGTTAGTAAAGCTTTATTTCGTTGGTTAAGGGGAATGAATTCATCGTTGGTAACATGTGTTGGGAGTTTATTAATATTTTTTCTATCAGGCAAATTTGTTAAGATGGAGAACAATGGGTTCCAAATAAAAAAAGAAACAACTAAGTTTATATGACAGTACCAAAGTTTGAAAGGCAAATAAGAGGAACAGAACACCAATTCAGAGAAGAATAAGAGAACTCCATTCATGTTACGCCAATTCCATAAGACCATAAAATGAAGGAATAATATCACTCACACCTCCTGAGGTTTGGTGTAATATTACTCATACCCCCTGAGGTTTCAATAATATTAGTGGCACCCCCTGAGGTTTGATTTCCAGGGAGGTGTCACTTATAAAATGACACTTGTACCCTTTAGTTTAATATTATCTAAAACTCCTCAAAAATAAAAGACACAAGTATATACCCTTTATTGTTCAAATAATAAAATCAACTAAGAATATTATTGATCATCATGCATAAATTAAAACAATTCCTATATTTAATAATAAGAAGACAAAAGAAAACCTTTGTAACCCTAGTCACTTGATTTCAAAATTTCAAGATTAGGTTTACCCCTTTCTTAGTAGGAATTATATTACCGAAATTTCAGGAGTGACTCTATATAATACTTCAAAAATATAAAGTTAGTATCATTATGAACAATTATTATCTCTACAAAAATAGTTTCGTAGTTATGAATTAAAACAAATTAAATTTGGATGAAATACGTTAGTATTCAAATCAAAATGTTATTTCTTTTACTAATAACATAACTAAGATTTTTGATTTAACAGGAAAAAGAAACAATTTAACAAAATGTAAAGAACAACCAAAAAAATAGTGATAAAAATGCAAAAATCGAGGTAGGTGAGACCTTTTTTCTTGTTATAATTAAATATATGAGTTGCTTTAACTTATTATATTCTTGTTTGATTTTATTAGTTGAACAATAAAGGGTACTTGTGTCTTTTAATTATTGAAGGGTATTTTGTAATATTAAATTGAAGGGTATAAGTGTCCTTTTAAAAGTGACCCCTAGAAATTGAACCTCAAGGGGTGTCATTGATATTATTCAAACTTCAGGGGATGAGAGTGGTATTACACCAAACTTCAGGGGGTGTGAGTGATATAATCCCTAATGAATTACCAAAGTTCCACTCGGAGTTTTTCCCCCCTTTTCAAGGTCCACAGTCCTTTATGTTGTTGCGCCATCTGATTGTGGTATTTAATCCGAATCACCTATAACACTCCATTCACGTTAGATATGCAAAATTTACACTCGAAGAAGAGGTGCGTCACATCCTCGAAAGATCGTTATTATCAAACACCACTCCCCAAAAGTTTTCTAGTTGAAATCTTATTCATAACAATCGTTTTCCACAGAAATGTTGTCATCATTTGTTATGCCAAAAGTTTTTAAAGGACATTCTATTATGTCCAGCTTCTTCATAGAGATTAGTTCATATGCTGATCTAAGGCTATTCACAAGAGATTAGTTTACCGGAGTTTAGCTTGAATTAAGTGGTGAAAGCTCTAACCTACACATCTACTACCTCACCAGATCAAAGTCAAATTGAGTAATAATTACACATGTATTTAAGTATGCATATTAACGTTTTACCAGGAACCGTAGCCTATACTAGCCCTTGGGGTGCCTACGCCCCTAGGTACTTACTACTTTCTTGCCGATGGAAAACACGTATGCCCAGTACCATCGCGGTTTGCTAAGTTGTCGGCGGAGGCAAGGCAGCCGCAATCCCCGTGGCTTGTGTAGTTAAGATAGTCCACACAATGTCACCCATTAACTATGGTCTTCCCCGAGGGGCATACTCACCCCAAGGGCTAGAGTGGACTACGACCCGAGGTAAAATTGTTGAGTATATGCATATATATGTATAATCTAAGTTGAGTCCATGTACGTATTGTATATGTATATATAGCCTAAGTGTAATAAATCAATTTAACATAAACAAGCTAAAACATTTAACATAATTCAGTATTTTTTAGTCTAACTTGTCTCTTAAGTGCTCAAGGCGATCAACTCAGGTGGGAATCAGTCCGTAACTAGAAAATCTGTTTCTTACCCTTCAATTAGCCAAGCATCAACCTATTTCTAACCTTATTTCACCACCTACACACCCAAATCAACTATTTCAACAAAGTCAACAAAGTTTATTTTTTCACCAGTGTTGCAAGCGAAAAAACAATTAATATATAATAATTGTGACTCCAGTACTGTGAGTTCAAAGTCCCTTTCTCATACTATCATTCATTGCATATTTTCTATCCATGACTAATTTTATATGTTGCAATTTATTATTTGACGGGTTTGCAAATTTAAAGGATCTTGTATACACAGCTATTCTCAGTGTTACTTCGTTTTTTTTATTTTTTTTTCCGAGATTTTGTATTTTATTGATCGTCAAAGGCCTACCGAAACACCCTGGAAGTTCCGTTTTAAGAGTTAGGATGATCCGACTTATCATTCAATAGGTTCACCAGGGACTCGCCGCAGGGCAAATTGTGGACATGCAATTAGGGAAATGAAGTGAGTTTGGTTGAATTGGAGATATTCACGTGCACAAGACATCAAAGCTTTTGGAGTGTGAAGGTTCTTTTTGAAGCAATTTATGGTGGAGAGGATGAAACTAAGGTTGAAAGATTTAAGTAAGTATGCTAGGTGCACAAACACAGTCACCACAAGAGAGAGGGAAGATGGCAGGAAAAGATTTGGCAGGGAAAACACCACCGCAAACAGTTTTCACTCTTCATTGCACTTCTAGTTATACACAAACATAGTTCAGAAATTTTCACATTGCATACACTGGAAACATGAAATTCTGGATTTAACCACGAAATGCTAATTAGCCGTGCCTCAGCTTGACTCAGAAGTCTCACTTATTTAACATTAAGGAAACCTTACTGTTGGTCTATCACAAGCTAAGGCTAACCATTGTCCAGTATCACCCTTCGACCTTCGATCGCCAACCCTCAATAACATCTTCTGTCAGAGCACGAGTCTTCACAAATGAGTCCCTGGAGAATATAGTCTGAGCATCCAAGACAAACAAAGATAAACATGATCAGAAAGATGTTAGCACTATACAGAGCAAATTCTCTATCTGGGACTCAAAATCATGAACAACTGAAGGTGACAGAATTAAAAACAAATAGAGATATTTGTTCAAGATTGGAGAATGTGATATATTTCTACGTTTGAAATAATTTATTTTCAGAAAAATCATAGATACTGAAAAAGCTAAACTTCAGTATCCAAACTAATGGATATTGCTACTAGTTCTAGCAATAACGTACGACAGAGCTTACATCATATGTAATGTAGGATATTGTGTAAAAACCTAGTGAGCTCTTTACCATCTAAACCCAAGAGGTTAAACAATTCATATCCTTTCGAAGCGATCTCAAGGAATATTCAGAATCAAAGATTATCAACTTTGCCTAAGGAGACTTCAACTAGGATAATTTATCAATAACGACACGTCTTTAGTTGATCACAGGAAATTGATTGCTCTCTCATTAGGTACCCACAACATCGCAATTCTAGCCCAATAACAGCGACGGAGGAAGAACACTCTTAGGCTATACTCATCCATCCGCAAAGGTTCCAACAAAAAGAATTTAGTATAATTTTGTTGATTTTGCTCTTTTAGCAGCACCAATCAACTGCATTGCCTTTAAGGTGCTGTGCTGGCTTCTTGCAGAACAGTACATAATATCAAGAGTAGTATACAAACTCAAGAGCTATAAGGATACAACAAAATAAAACTGCAGAATTGCTGCATACTAGCGCATAAATAGAGTGGAAACATGCACAATCATGCCACAAAAACCCTTGAACTGTAAATAACAAGCATGGTCACTACATAGAGACACTTGACATGATTGGCACTAAGATGGCCATATAAGAACTTGATTAGCAAACTATACCATACCTTCATGTATGACTTCACATAGGTAAGTGAATCTGGGACAGACCACTTCTTGTAGTGTCCCAGAGCAATCTCTAGATGGTAGAGCTTTGGTCCAAGAGACAAATCTGCGGCAGATACTTCTTTCCCATTGATGAACGGGCCCTTGTGTGGAAGACCAAAAGAAAGATTAAAATGTCTACGACGAGTAAAAAAGTTGGCTAAAAATCTAATATTCCGCAATTACCTCAAATGCCACTGTACTAGTCTATTAAGGACTTCATGAAAACAATCTCAAAGCAAGTTGGCCTTTAAAACTTATGACTGCTGCTTTGTTTTAAAAAATTATTTCTAGGAAATACGCTACACATGCATTGAGAAGCTGATTTAGTAAGCAGAAGTACATGGAAACTTCTGAAGCACGCGTGTCTTGCAAGTTGGACATTATAAGAAATTTGGTTTCCTTCATTTTTTTTCAGTCGGCTTCAATAATTAATGGTTATGAGAATATAACTAATATTAACTACACCATGGACATTAAAATAAACAAAAAGAAATAACTTACATTTTCTTCCAGGTGCTTGTTAAGGGCAGTCAGCTCATTGAGTAGTGCTTGCTCTGTTCCATCACTAGAGTCTTTGCTCTTAAGAAAGGCAATAAATGTCGAGAAAATCTTGGAACCGCTGCAATAAGTCATTAAAACATTACAAAAGTTAGTTGCCACCTATCCATCGAGTAACATTACATAAATCTTCCGCCAGAGAAACTATAAGCCCCAATGTGAGACATAACGTGTTGCTTATAGTACTGCTTCAGTGTTTAACACATATGAGATTCAGAGTCATGTGATCCAAGATAGAAAAAGCAACCTGCTAACATAAACCTTGACTGAAGTGTAAGAAATAAGAATGATGAACTAAAGTGTGTCCTACAATTAAAAAAGAAATAACGAATAGGAGACGACATTGTGCTTGAAATTTACAGGGTGGACTGACACCATACAATGGATAATATACTACAATAACAGTAAAAGGAAAAACCAAATGAATTTTTTATATCAGCTATTTGAAAAGAATAGACAGTACAACACAAAGGGTTGTATTGATTGAATAAGATCACTGAGATTTATTGCAAAATACTCGTCTAATCTTTCTGATCTACAGAATCATTTAAAAGACGTCAAATTAGAACCAAACAGGTTAGCAATCGCCAAAATTACAGCAATAAGTATTGAGTCAGCAATCAGTGAAAGGAACCCCATCAAAAAATCAAATCTTCACCACTAACGACATTTCAAACATATGCACAATACTTAGCGTGAGGAACATTAAAACTCGTGTATTTGCAGATATGATAGTTTCAAGGATAATCGTTGTAATATCGTACACTGAAGCCTTCTCGGGCGGTGTGGCCAACGGGGGTTCCGGGAACTTCTCTTCCAGTGCCTGCGTGATAACATCCGAGTCCGGAACCCACTTCTCGTCAAGCTTTATCAAGGGCACTTTACCTTCAGGAGTTAGCTCAAGAAACCTACAAGGATCAATTACAAACTTAGCACGAAACAAACGAGCACGAGTACGCGGTACTCCATAATCGTTAAGTAGTGGGTGATTGATAGATACCATTCTGGTTTGTTTTTCAAATCCACCAATTTCAATTCATATGGGAGATGCTTTTCCTCCAGTGTGAGCAAAACCCTTTGAGTGAATGGGCCTGAAAAACACGATCACAGTTCATATATTGTCAAACTAGTTCTTGATCAACAAGGCAAAGTCCTATATTTATAATAATAATATTAATAATGAATTAAAAATGCTATCTTTGGCCGATAATCAAGCAAACAACACAAAATCAAACTGAATCCTACACCCATTAACTTATAATCTTCAACAGTCTTTTTTATATCCTACAAATAATTGTACTTACATATCAAAAATTAGATGAATTTTTATGAGGAATTGGTGACTTACAGTCCCCGAGTTTGCCAGGTGTGGTGAGGGACTGTTTGGCGCAGATCTCCAACGGTTGAGATAAGGTGGCAGCGGACATTTTGACGGTCAGATTTCTCCTTCCGATTCCGGAGCGTAAATGCGTCTGGAAATTCAAGTGTCTGATCACGGACAATGGTGAGAGGGTTGGTGCGGACATATTTATTGTACAATTTACAAATATATATAAATAAATATTTTGTTTAATTTCTGTTTTCCCATTTATAACCTCGGACAATAGAATTAATTAGTTATGATTAAAGAGTCTCTGGAAAGTTCCTATGTACGTGTGGTGTTAAAGGGGACATGTTTTCAACTCTACCTTCACCACTTTTGTTTAAATTTTAGTAGTCGTGAACACTAAGGTGGTGTTTGGTGCGGGAAAACATCATTTTTCATACCCTAACTTGGCACAATTTTCATTTTCATACCTTAATTTGGCACTTATCGATTTGCATACCATAAGTTGAACAATTTTTTCAAAATGGGTACTTCGGCCCTAAAAAAGTATAAGGTGCCATCCGATGAAATCAAATTTGGAGATTTACAACAATTTAGACAGATTCCAACTTTACATCTCAAGATATTCCACGTCAATTGCATGTATGTTTTCGAGGCCGAAGTACCCATTTTGAAGAAATTGTCTAACTTATGGTATGCAAATTGATGAGTGCCAAATTAGAGTATGAAAATGAAAATTGTGCCAAGTTATGGTATGAAAAATGATTTTATCTCTGTTTGGTTCCATATATGAGGATGGATAACTGGTGTAATCTGCACTCATCTAGTGCACACTTCGAGAGATTAAATTTTCGGGCTTTTTATCAAACATGCGCTAACCCGGTACTGTAACTCTAAAAATGCGGATTGTAATCTCACCCCCCCTATAATAATTTTATCTCGTTTTTTACACAAAGCTGGCCCACCATGAGTATGACCCTTTTACCCCCGAAGCTAATCGCGTTTTCGTAAAATCGTTAGGACGATTTTTCAATTCCCCCAAATCACGTTTTTTCAGATCTGATATATCCCAAAAAACTTCAATTTCTTCCCCAAAAATTATAGGGTTCGCGCTCAAGGTCGATTCTATACTCCTCTATATATTTTTTTTTTTGCTTTCTTCAAAAACTCTTAAGGTTGCTACAATAACTTTGTTTTACGGATTTTTTTGCAGGAGATTACATAATCGAACGCAAGCAGCGAAGATTGAAGGGAGTTTTCGGAATCGAATCGCCAAGGAGAAAAGGTATATTTTTCTCCATTAAACTAAAAACTATAACTTGTTTTTGTCGAAATCGGTGAGATTTTAGCAGTGACAGCGCGATATTCGTGATTTTTATGCTAGGGTTTTCTAATATTTTTGTTGAATGGTTTGGATATTTTCTGTGCGATTTGAATGTGGTTTTCGTTGATATAATTTTGTGGATGTCATGTGTTCTGTGTCGATATGTGGTGTTGCTCTGACTTGTTCTTTGCATGTTCATAAATGTTAGATTACATCTTGGTACAGTTGAGTACAACTACAAAATTTAGTGGTATTGTTCTGTTTAAATGCCATTGTGTATATGTGGAGGTGGGGTTACTCTGTTTCTTAGTCTTATAAATACTTCAACCAAAATGGATTTTTTAGGTTGGTCTTTAGAATTCATGTGTGCTTAAATGTGTGGATGTAATGACAAAACAACATTAGTTTAGAAGATTGATACGATCACGTAGTTGAACCAAACATATTTGATTAAGCCAAAAAAATCTTATATGGAACCATCATTTTGTTTGGGATTTTGGTAGTTTTCGAACTTGTAGAGGTTTATACAATTATATAGGGGGATAGACATGATCAATCTCATAATGGTAAACTTGTAATGTGTCAGATGGACGAGTGGAGGAATACCTTGATTTTAGTTCTTTTGAAGCTAATAGTTTTGAGGGCTAGAGTTGTGATGTTTATGACACTAGTGCATAACCACCAGCATCGGTTGAGAGATACGCGTCGGCGTAGAGCAATTAGATATAGTTTAATTTCTAAGATGGGTGATATCAACACCCATATGGATAACTTGACGGGGTTGAGTGATGTTCATTGCTTGAGCCAACTACGAATGGAATGATACAGTTTTAATAAGCTATGTTGGTTGCTGCGAGTGGTGGGTGGGTTACGCGATGAGAAGTTTGTGAGCCTGAGGGAACAAGTTTCGTTATTTTTGAGGATATTGGCCCATCACACAACGAACAGAACAATTGGATTTTATTGGAAACGGTCCGGGCAAACTGTTAGTTGGTATTTCAAGAAGACGCTCAAAGCTCTCCTAAAGTGCCATCAGTTGCTAATGGTTAGTCCAACACCAGTGAGCAGCGACGAGGAGCCATGGAAGTGTTTTCAGGTATTGTTGGAGAAAATCAATTAGCAATCTACAATAGTGTACATTACGTTAAAAACTGCAGAATTTAATGTGTCTAACTGACTCTGCAGGGTTGTTTGGGTGCACTGGATGGTACCCTTATAGACGTGACAGCCCCGGATGCTGATCATGCGAGGTACAGATTAAGGAAGGGACGTGTTTCCGTCAATGTCTTAGGTGTTTGCGACAATACCATGCGGTTTGTTTACGTTTTGTGCGGGTGGGAGGGGTCGGCTGCTGACGGGCGGGTGTTAAGAGATGCAGTTTATAAACCAGCCCCAAGTGGCCTTCAAGTTCCACAAGGTGAACAAAATACTTGTCAATTATGTGATTTTTATGAACTATATGTACTCTGATTTTTATACAATAATAAATTATTGTTTTGTTCTTGTTTCAGGTAACTACTACCTCGTGGACGCCGGCTAGAAACTGCGATGGATTCTTGGCCCCGTACAGAGGATGTAGATACCATCTTAAGGAGTGGGAAGAGGGGAGGGCGGCACCACAAGATCATGAAGAGTTCTTCAACATGAAGCACAACCGTGCTAGGAGCATAATAGAGCGGGCCTTTTCACGTCTGAAGAACCGTTGGAAGACACTAAAGCGTCCTTCCGAGTACCCACTAAAGACTCAGAATAGAATAATCATGGCTTGTGCGTTGTTGCACAATTTCATCAAGATAAACATGCCAGGTGATCCACTGGAAACCTCCTCTGATGACTCGGATTCGGATGACGATGCACCACCTGAAGAATTTGTTGACGGGCTTAACAATTCACCTGCGTGGACCAACTTCAGGGATACTCTTGCAATGCAGATGTGGGAAGAGTGGCAAGCCAATCGTTACGGGGGTTGAGTGTGATTGAGAGGATAACTAGTTCTTCACCTAGTTAACATTAAGTTTGCTTTTTTTTAAATTGTTCACTGGATTGTAGGATTGATACCTGTTGCTTGTTGTGTTTTTTTGTTATTTGTCGTTGAGTTTAGACGTGTTATTTACCATAATATATGGGATACTGTTATGTGCGTTTACACTATTGCCTTTAATTTTTGATAAACATGAGAACTGTTATCATTAGAATTGTCTTGGATATATGCCTTGATTACTTTTCAGGTTTTCTAACAATTTGATTTTGTAGTCAATGGAAGCATCATCATGTAGTTCTAACCCGGTGAAGGGTAAGGATAAGGCGAAGGAGAAAGGGCAAAAAGGGAAGTGTCGCCGCGTCTGGACTAGAGAAGAAGAGTTGGCACTGCTCGGGGCACTTAAGAAGCTGAAAGGCAAGGGTTTGAAAGTGGATAACGCGTTCAAGGCGGGGTACCTAATTCAGCTGGAGGCTTTGATTCAGAAGGTGCTTACAGACACTGACATTCGTGGTGAGCCCCAGATTAAGTCCAAGCCGACGGTCTGGAAGAAGACATATTCACATCTGTACACGCTGTTCGACGGGAGTGGTGGAGGAGCGCACCTAGACGAGAATACGAAGATGATAGAGGTGGTGACGGAAGATTTCTGGAAGGAGTACATTTGGGTATTCTTTTCCTAACCTTCATAATTGAGCTGTAGTTATAAAACAAAAAACTTTTAATATAGCAGTTTATAAGTAGTGGTTATATGTTTTGAGTGATTTATGAAATTCATGGGTACGTGTCTAAAAAAACTGAATGCAGTGGATGAAATATATATATATATATATATATATATATATATATATATATATATATATATATATATATATATATATATATATATATATATATATATATATATATATATATATATATATATATATATATATATATATGCAGTTTTTAATTTTCCCCTTGTATATAAGCAGTTTATAAGTAGTGTATGGATGGAAAATATATATATATATATATATATATATATATATATATATATATATATGTAGTTTATAAGTAGTGTATGTATGGAATATACATATATATGCAGTTTATAAGTAGTGTATGCGAAAAAGTTTTGGATTAATGGTACAGTTATATCATAATTCATTATGGATCACCTCAATACATGTTCTTTAATTTTTTCCTTGTTTGTCTTCATGTACATGATTACTCATTGATCAAAATAGGGGTGCAGGTTCTCTAGTTTTTATCTAACTCAAAAACAAATATCATGTGTCATTTCAAGTGTAAAATATATATATATATATATAGGTAAATCAACCTGTGTGAAGTACATGTTTAAAAATACATGTATATTAGGAGGTCTAAGTTGTTTACCTAGGTTTTTATTATGTCTTAAATAGTATAACTTCAATAGGGTGGAAAAATAATGGCATGAAGTTGTCTATAAATCTGAAAATAGTTTATCTTATATTTGTCGGGAAAACAATACACACAAACAAACATTTATTCACAAACCATGACAACAATTATTTATAATCTGAAGCTAAACATTATTACAATTGTGCCATTTTGTCCAGGTGCATTCCTATGTTTCCGGCCACCGCATGAAGAGGTTTCCTTATTTTGATGAGTGGGCTGATGTATTTGGAAAGGAGCGAGCTACCGGAAATGGGTCCGAGGACATTTCTGCTGCGGTACAAGAACTGCTAAACTCCCATAACATCGGATCGTTAGGCACGGGGCAGGGTTCTGGAGCAAATGCGAGTTCACAATCGCAATAGAACCCCATTCTTCTCGATGAGTATGAGGGAGAAGGAGACAACGACCTGCTGATTCATGGACCTGCTCCATTTGATCCCAAAAAACTGTACAAGAAGATTAAGAAGGAGAAGGGAGTGAAGAGGAGGAAGTCATCCTGTGTGTCAAACACTGCTGGCCTAGAAGTCCCGTCGTACATGGACGAGTTCATGAAGAAGACGCAGGATGGAATTGACCGCATGGCAGAGATGGTTGCCCAACCCCGCACTCATGTAGACGTGGCTGCAGCACAAAGGGCAGACTTCGATGATGAGCAGAAGGTGATACTAGCCCACAAGCTTGCTCACTCTCCAGAAGATGCAGACATATTCTTCAATATGCCTGAAGAAGCCAGGCCGCGATACCTTCGGATGTTGCTGAAGAAGAAGGCTGCCCGGTGAGGTTGGTAGAACTGTTGTGGTTGGGGTATTTTGAACATTATGAATTAAACTATGTTATTTATTTACGTTTTCGTTGTTTTGGGCATGAACAATTCGAACAAGTAGATGTCTCGTAATTTATCAACGTTATGCAGTTGTGTAGTGTAGTTGCTGATGTGGTGTAGTAGGGTGTTTTGTCTGATCATGACCCGTAATTGTGGCCTTTTGATGTTTATTAGATATGAATCCGACGCCGCTATTATGATCGTTGAAGATTTATTTTCTTTTGTGCGTTAATGTTTTGCATAACAGTTTACGCGTTGTAATTTATGCGTTTTGTATCTAATAGTGTAGTCGGTATGTAGCATACGAGGGCAGGTTCACGAGACAATCATTTGCGAATAAAAATTTGGCGACAGATATGAGACAGTTAACACAAACATAATAAACATTACGAAAGACTAACATGAACCGATCAAGAAGGCAAACACAGGAACTTGCGACATAATTTAAAGACACACACAAACATAAGTAAACCACCTAAAGCAAGAATTAATACATAACTCTGCCACAAATATGTCCGAGGCAGTTAACATTACGAAAATAAAAACAAGGCCTCGTTGGTGGGTTCATGGGCAAACTGGGTTTATATCTCACGGGATATGGCGGAGCACGATGCTTGAGAACTTGCGGCAGCGTTGTTCGTATAGTACTTGTGAAGACCTTTGTCGTTTTTTGTCTCATCTTCCACTTCAATCTCCAAGCCATTCGTGTCTGACATTCGATCGCAAACAACAGTGGTCCCATTTCGCGGATTGCATTTTTTGCCCCTCATACGCCCTATTTAAGCAACCATAATTAGTCGGAATGTTTTGAACTCTTAAACAAGGGCAGTGAATAAAAAGACTTCATGTTAGTATACACGAAATAAGGGCTAATGATCAAAATAGACAAAATTGATGTTTAGTTACTCGAAAATTCAATGATCTCTCGGCTAGTCCTCGTCGGCCGCGGCTTGATGACCTTGGCACGGGCCTCCACGACCCCAAATAGCTTCTCCAATTCAAACCAAGCATATTCGCCATTCTCCTTGTAAGCAAGAGCTAACGAGTTTTTCTATACCAATTGATTGATTAGTTGCAATAGTTATGTAATGATTTGAAATTAAATTTAAATACCAAACCCCCTACGAGTTGTGCTAATAATACATACCGATACAAAACTCTCCCATATTGCGTCGGTTGTGGTAACCACGTTCTTCTCGACGTCCCATGAGACTTCTTTATGGCCTAGGATCATTCGGAAACAATGATGACGAGCCGCTAGATTCTCAAAGCGAACAAGGATTTCATCACTAGTGTAGTTGGTTTCGTGATGGAAATTGACGAAATCAGCCGCATTGTCTACAATCATTTGAAGGAACCTCGAGTTGTTTAGTGGCACACACCCGAAATCGGAAGAACATTGGTTCTTAAGCGTGGCGAACAAAGTGATATCATACTCTTCGCACCAATTGGCGCCAAAGAAATGAATTTTTTGCGTATCATTGGATCGAGACATGTTTGAAAGAATTCCTCTATGAGAATAATGTGTGTAGAGCAAAGTTTTGGATATAGTTGGTTGATGTAGCAAATTTTCTATCCGGATACACATATATAGATATCAACTCTCATTATGGCTAAAATTTTGAACTTCCTTACAAGATTCCCCTGCATAAACACTATTCAAAGCAGGGGAATATATTCTATATCTTGACACTAAAGGCCAAGAACCCTTTTCAGCCTTTTGTAGTCACATGCATTGCTACTATTGACCTCATATATGGCAAAATAGCTACTGTTCACATTTAAGCATAAAGTGAAAAAGAAAAAGTTAGAAAAGCATGTAAAAATCATAGAGACATCTAGATTAATGGGGATTCATTGACATAAAGCTCCAAAATTTGATCCCATACACTGGATATGCATCATTTAGATTGCTACTACGCTACTAGTCATAGATACACACTACGCGCCAATTAACTACTACTGCATCATTGTCGCACATAAGTACAAATAATTAAACTGATAATTGTTTTAAATAATAGGAATTAGCTTAAAACTGTTCAAAAATTATAAAAATCAGCACTGATCTGCAGAATCTCAGGTTTGAGTAATGGTCCCATCATCGTCCGAACGTGTAGTTCCTACCGGCCCATCGTCATCACCTCTACCACTAACATCGATGTCACTGCTGATCAACTCCAAAGGATTGCCTAATGAGCCGACTATTTCCTCAGAAAACAGGGCAGCACGGCGAACATCAAACACGATTTGATGGAGCGTATAGTATGGAAACCCGTACAGCCTGAAGTACTTCTCTATCATGTTTTCCTGCAAAACGCGGCAAACGAAATACATGGTTATATTATTTGTATGATTCTCAAACATACGTACTATAATCAGTAACCAATTATGATCTTACCCTCGGTTTGTACTCCTTGTATTCCTCTCCAAAGGCGATGATTCATTAGTGTCACCGTCGAAGTAAACGCTTGGTATGGTGATGAATTGGTTGAACATCCGGTAACGATGCCTCAGAGCAATCACCTTCTCCCTTATCAGATCAACAGAGTAACAACGAACATTTTGGCTCACATAACGGTGGTGCACGTACCGAATAGCATCCTCCATCCCTTGTACTGTCTGAAGTCCATCAAAGTTCTCCGTGCTCTGCAAAAGAAACCTAAGAACATAATATGCACCCTGCTCCCCAAAATCTGGTGCTTTAAAGTTCCTCTTGATCAGCTGGGTCCTAGTAGTAGGCATCTAACGAAGCACAAAGAAGTTACTCAAACAACAAAGGGCAGATAAAAAAGCCACTAACAAACAATTGAATTTGTAAAGCTTGCTCATATTCAAACAACAACTAGAATATAAACATAAATGCATTTGAACAAAAATTAGTTTGATCAATACAAAACATCAAATGTTCAACATTCATTACGACACATATAGCAATCTTGTTACACGTGCATCGACAAATCTACTTGGCCATGAGAATTAAAGCCATTGACAAGAAAGACAAAACAAATATAAAAAACATGCACCACGAGGCACAACAACAGATGATTGCTACTCTAGCCACAAATCTATCATCTAATTGGCCTAGTGTACGGAAGAGAGAGGAACAACAGGTTTGGGCTCTCTATTAGCTCCATGAATGTTTGCATCTGTTGTAGTCCCACGGTTAACGAGGGACAGTGGGTAATTAAACGAGTTGGTTGTGGAGTGTCGAGGCTCCATGTCCGAGTTAGATTGCATCGTGGGATTGCCGTCATCTGCAGTTGATGATGAGGCTGTTGGTGGTTGTGTTGGCACCTTTACAATGTGATTGTATTGGCGTTCATGTAGCTGGTCGGCCCAAATGAACCAGTGGGAGTGCGGTTGTGCAACGGGCAAATGTAGTAGTACCGACCCGCAAACTAGGCTTTAGGACCAGCTTTATGATAAAGCATGGATCCTTGCCCGCAAGTGCATTGAATGGTAAAGGGTGCCACCATCAACATAACAAACCAATGTTTTGCCTAACAATTAATATCCTATACAAAGTCTTCCTAAACCTATATATAATACCAATTAACCTTTAAGTAACGTCCATATACAATACACACTATGATGTCATATATAAATGTATGTAAACTCTAACCAAGCTCGAATATATTGGGGTTCTGCAAGTTTACAAACACTAGCTAACATGCTTTGTCATTCTATACCAAAAAATCTTGCAAACAAACGACAAGGTTATTCAAGTGTCATTTGCTGTTATGTAATGAATATCAAGAAATGTACTAATGGCACACAATGCACACACTGCACACACCATACATATTAACACATCCTACCACATTACCTCACTGCACACATCATACACACTTTTATCTCACAAAGTTGTTCAAAGGCCCAAAAAATCATCAAATAGACACTCCGAACAACAGATAAAACAGGTATTGAAGAATTGGGTCAGGAATTCAGTAAATTTTCGAGAAACAGAACCCAATTTTAAACATTTCGAAATGAATAATCATGCTCGGTCGAACTGTAAAACCAATAAACACTTAACAATCGTGAAATATAGGCCTAATCGTACACTTTTCACGAACAAACAGTAAAACATTAAGTTCCAGAGCATACCTTCTTCTTGCAGAGTGAAAAAAGTCAAAAAACCTTCGAGAAATTACATACGAGAAAGATAAAATGACATCAAAATCAACACAAAATATGACAAAGAATATCAAACGCGTTAAAAATCGTATTTATCACCTAAACCCTTCGCCAATTAGTCGCCCAATTTTAGATTTAGGGTTTGTTCGTGAAGAAAGGGGAAAAAGTGGTGAAATTGAACGACATAATAGAATGGGGAGGGGTGTCTGACTTTGAAAAGACAGCAGGGGCAAAATAGTCACTTCATGTCAAAAAACACACTTATCTAATACACCAAACAACGTTTATAAAAATTGAATAATTGTATCCACAAAATAAAACACCCGACCAAACACTCTTATGGGAACTCGTATTATCCATGTCCAGCTTTTCAAATCAACTTTAGTAAAAGGGGTGATTAATAGATCTCTGAAACCAAACACTACCTAAATAGTAATAGGTACTTTGAGGATTCTTGAGATTTGATACTTGGGTTTTCTGATTTTTAGTTTCTTGTCATTCACTATAAGTTTATATAAATCTAATTATATATATTGTTAGAGCAATGTTATATTATAACTTATACAACATGATGTGATAACATTATTAATAATATATTAGTCTAAACCTAATCAAACAAGAAGCATCTAAATTTTAGAGAAGAAATGTCAAACATAGCACTTCAAAAAGTCTGAACGCATCGGGCCTATACGAATCATGGGAAATGAAACTTTAAAATTTCCATCCCGTCTATAGTGTATTTTCATTTTTTACTCAATGGATACGAATTATTGTAAAGAAATTAAAAGATACTAAGGCAATTGTTTTCCTATTATTTTATAAGGTTTTCTAAATTAAAAGACAACCAAAAATATGTCTAATATTCAGTACATAGGAAACTAATATTCAGTACATAGGAACACAAATTGGAAACTAAACTTGGTCGAAGCTAAAAGATTAGTTAATTATCAATAAATGAATGTTTTAAAGATAATATAAGTGACACCTCTGAAGTTTGGTTAACTATCATTAATTATCTAAGGTTTGTAATGACCTATCAAAACATTTCTGAAGTCTGCGATATCATATCAAAAAGATGTCCATTTGCTCAAAAATCATACATAGCTTACTGGAATTTTTCATGGAGATTCCATTTAGCTATTGCTGAATTTTGACTATGTTTCACCAACTTCCTAAGACCAAAATACCTACTTCACTAATTATCAAACATATTATAACAGACAAAAATAGTTTTGGAACTTTCTTTACAGTAATGTCATTCACGTCTTAGACAATAAGAAGTTAAATATATCTTCACAATTGTATGATATTGTTCGTTTTGGACCTAGTCCTTGTGAATTTGCTCATGAACTTATTCAAAAGACCCCATAAGAATGACGATATTTCCACTCCTACATACACAGATCCACTAATTCCTATTTTCAATGTGGAATGTTTTTTTTTTTTTTTTTTTTTTTTTTGAAAACTAGATTATCATAGAATCAAAATAGGGGGGCTACAATCGGGTAGCCTCCATCACAAAATGAAGCGTTTGGAATAACATTAAAAGGAACAATTCTTGAAAACTTATCATCTCTATACCATGATGCTAAACTATGTGCAGATGCATTACAGTTTCTAGGAACAAAACAAAATTTTCAACGGGGCCAAAAACTCCAAAGCTTAAGAATCTTGGAGATTGCTGACTGTGAGCTCCAGTTGAACATATTTGCCTTGGAATGGATTTGCATGATTAATGACAGGTAGTCAGATTCAAAAATAATTTTCCGGTTGCGGAATTGGTTAGCCAGAGCAGCCGCCTTGAATATTGCTTCGGCTTTAGCCATCTCAACATCAAAACAATGAGCAACATTAGAATGAGCAAAGATAATTGAGCCATTAGAATTCCTCCAAATTCCTGCTAAGGCAATTCCTGATGTGGCTGACAGATTGTGTAACGCCCCTGAAATTGGAAGAAAATAAAAGTATTTTCGAATTTTAATTTTAGTCCTTGAACTTTTTGAAAATATGATTTTGACCCCAAAAGATTTGAAAAGTTACAATTTAGTCATTACCCTTTTGGAAAATTTATGATTGACCACATATATTTTATTTAAGACCGAATAAGTTATCATAACTTTCAAATTGGTCCCTTGTAGTTTTAAAATATCCAAACATTCATTGACAATGAAAAATCTTGACATATTTACATTTACATTTGAGAAAAGGTAACTTTGCTTTGTCTTTTATGGAAGATATTTCCAATATTTTTTTCTTATAAAATCCTATAAGATAAGGTCTGGAAAATTCATCATAATTAGGGTGGCCTAGCTTGGATTAAAATAAAAATGAGTAGGATATGGTAATTAATCCTTTGTCTCCCATTTTCACCTATAAAAGATAGGTTCTCTTCAACAATTTTCACACACCTCTATTCTCCGAATCTTCTCTTCTTTTCTTCTTCAAAGTTCATCCTCTTGATGTTTAAATTTCTAAAAAAATTGTTTCAGTCCTTTAAGCCTTCTTTATAGTCCTTAAAAATTCTCAAAACCGAGTTTGGTCAAAACTGCCAGTTTTGGTACAGAAACTTTGGAAGTCCGAAAAACATATCACAACTTTGATTATTTCTCTGAAATATTTACCACATACTTTTTATTGTGAAAGATAACTTTTATGTTCAGAAACCTTATTCAACCAAAGTCATTTAGGGGTCTAAAAATGAGAAATACGTACCACTGTCCAGAAAATCCAAAAACAGCTCCTATCTTTCATGATTTATTTAAAATACCAAACCTTGTCCTATTGATCTGATTTTAAAACTACATAATCTCCATGATGTTGAAGTTGAACCCCTCAATCAAGTTCAGATTATCATGTCGTTTGAAAGTCCGATTAAAGGTGAATCCGAGACTGCTACAGTTTTAACCTCATATTTGCATGAACCTATTGTTTAACTAATTTATGTTGCAAAAGCTATCCAAATCATGAAATTGATCATTAATATGGACTCATTACATACTAATAATGATGTTAGATCAGTTGATCATAATTTAGAATCGTGTTTAATATTTTTCATGGATTTTGCAACATTAAGATGACATATAGTTTATTTTATGGTTAATCTTTCAATTTCTTTAACTTTAAGTAAAGTATTGTGTTTATCTTGTGATCTAACCATCTAATCTAGTCTATTAGCATAATAAGTATTCTGGAAATATTAATTTTAATTAGATCTACATGTTTATAATTTATTTTAATTGTTATTAGTGATATATGCAATATTATGTTATTTAGTACTAATAATTATAAGAAAAATGGTTTTTACCAAAGTTATATATGTGATGTAACTTTATTCAAGGGCATACTGATATATTTGTTCAATGTTAAGATCATGGTAAAACTTTTGATTTGAGATTATTATGTAATAAGTAATTTACAAGAATTTTGTTAAGAAATATTGTTTTAAAACGGGTTTAAATATGCATTGATGCATATGTATATATTAATATCAAATATGTTGTTAATAAATTAGAATTGGAGATTTTAATAATAATTTCGTAACTGATTTAGTCTTCAACTTGTTACTTTGAAATGGTAATTCTCATTAATTATATTTTTACGTCACAATTAAAGTTAAAATAGGTAAATGTTGGATTTATCCAAAATTAACAATAACTGGATATTTAATTGAATTTCTTTAAATATGATAAATATTGAAAATATATGTCTACTTTTGTAAATTTATGAGCAAACAATTGATTAATCTTTTTGATTTATTTAAGGTTCGACAATTATCGACGTTAATCAAGAATTTCCCATACGGTAAAATGTGAGGTTTGATTTCTGATTTGTTCAAAACCCCGTTTGGCATCCGGCCCTGAGAAACTTGGACATAACAATTGTGATTCTTTGTTTCAAATCACGAGAAACATTCCATTGCCATTTTAATGCTTTTATATTTATATTCGTTAATTCTTTACAAATCAGCTTTCTTACCTATTGTTAAATTAAACCAATCATTTGATTCATAATCACACATTTCTTCATAACCATAATTGACCAGATATCACCAAATCAATTCTTGAATTGTGCAACGAGCAACGAACTATGTTCGGTCTATGTAGCTAAAAAACGAGCAACGGATATTGTCCGGCTTATTAGCTCATCTGATAATTCTGTTTCACCCATTGGGACGCCTTTGGGAAGTTGGGCCCAGGGATTGAGAAGATTTACTGCTGAGCAGCAAAGGGCTGTCAGTTTAAGTATTTCAACTTAATACCCATTCTGTCTAAACGCCGTTTGCAGCCAGGAGTTGGTTGTGAACCGCGTGTTAGATTGACATGTACTCGAGCATGATCACCAAATCAATTCTTGAATTGTGCAACGAGCAACGAACTATGTTCGGTCTATGTAGCTAAAAAACGAGCAACGGATATTGTCCGGGTTATTAGCTCATCTAATAATTCTGTTTCACCCATTGGACGCCTTTGGGAAGTTGGGCCCAGGGATTGAGAAGATTTAATGCTGAGCAGCAAATGTCTGTTAGTTTAAGTATTTCAACTTAATACCCATTCTGTCTAAGTGTCGCTTGCAGCCAGGAGTTGGTTGTGACCCGCGTGTTAGATTGACATGTACTCGAGCATGATCACCAAATCAATTCTTGAATTGTGCAACGAGCAACGAACTATGTTCGGTCTATGTAGCTAAAAAACGAGCAACGGATATTGTCCGGCTTATTAGCTCATCTGATAATTTTGTTTCACCCATTGGGACGCCTTTGGGAAGTTGGGCCCAGGGATTGAGAAAATTTACTGCTGAGCAGCAAAGGGCTGTCAGTTTAAGTATTTCAACTTAATACCCATTCTGTCTAAGTGCCGCTTGCAGCCAGGAGTTGGTTGTGACCCACGTGTTATATTGACATGTACTCGAGCACGTCTTCTGTTCTGTTGCGAGGTAGCTCCTCGTAGGGAGGTATACGGTTGAATTGTGGGAGCTAAGGTTGGATCTGTTATATGTAATTGCACAAGTTCATTTTCTCCTTATTCTGAATATTCCAGTATTATCGTTAAACCGATTATTTCAGTTCAATGATGCAGATGTAATTATTCTGGTCATTCTTGTTCGTTTTGTTCTGATTTACTGTTTGATTATTGTCATGATCTAAGAATTTCACTAAGCCATTAAAGACTTACTCCTCTTTTGTTCTATATGTCCCTTTCTCAGAGTAAGATTGGTATAGCATCACGGATGGAACGAATGATCGACAAGTCAACTTTTGGAAACTTTGCAAAAATTGTTAAGTGTTTGATTTTGTATTTACATCATTTTAAAATTGTAAAATGTATTTCTATTCCAAAGACTTCCGCTGTATTTAAAGTAAAATTATTTTATAATGCTATGGTTTTGATTGGTAAGTGAGACCCCTTCCTATGAGCTACAGTTCGGTCTAAGTTGAGTTTGTTAGGTGACCAACACCGGACCAACTCGGATCGGATTGCGACTCGTGGGGCGCGGTCCTCATAGATGGAACGGCGCATCTGTGTTGATTTGATCCAATGGTTCAATCTTGTCATATTTGCATGGCCAATTTTCTTTTCTGCAACAAGACGAAGATTTGTTCTTTGATGAATATCTTACATAATCTTCTTGATCTCTTTGCCTGGTTTACCATGAGTAATATCATTTCTCAAACTCCAGATACAGCTCATTGTAGTGACTGCAAAAATGATGAGTTCTATGATCTCCTCTTTATTCAAGACTCCAATCTCTTTAGGATCTGAAAGAAAAAGAAGGAAATCGGTAAAGGAGTAATGATAAAAGTGGCAAGGCCTGATAGACCATTTAGAAGAGAAAAATATCAATTCAGCAATATGGCATCTAATGAACAAATGTTCCACTGTTTCAACTTTAGAACCGCATAAAGGACAGAGGAGATCATTGATCTTGCAAATCGAATTTAGTTTGTGTCTAGTAGGGAGAGCATTTGCTGCACACTTCCACCAAAGGAGCTTATCCCTATTATGAATCTTAGATTTCCAAATTTTGCTCCAAATGATAGGCGGTTCCATCTTTCTACGATTATGAATGATAGTAAGATAGGCACTTTTAACTAAGTGTTTCCCTGACTAAGAGGGAACCCAGTAAAGTTCGTTAGCTTCCTGGGAAGAGGTGATAGGAATCTTGACAATTTCCTTCACAACTTCTGGCAGGAACACATTAGCAAGCAGCTCTAGGTCCCAAGAAAGACCATCAACAGGGAACAAATCACTGACTTTAGTGTAGATTTGATTAGTATCCACCAGAGGATCGAGATGAAATGGTTTACTGGATTTGAAAAAAGGGATCCAATGATCTGTCCAAGTGTTGATCTGGGAATCTGATGTGATCTTGTATCTGGCACCTTTGACAATAACATCTCTACACTTAAATATATCTCGAGCAATCCAAGACATATTGGCGCTAGGAATGTTCATGGAGATGAAATCTTTTCCTTTCACATATCTTTCATTGAAAAGCTTAATCCACAGCTTCTTTTCGTGAATGGTGACACTCCAAGAAAGTTTAGACACCAATGCTAAGTTTTGATCTCTCATTTTCCTGAACCCCAGACCACCTTCATTCTTTGGCAAACAAATGCTATCCCAACTTTTGAGAGGAAGAATATTATGATTAATGTTTTCCCCCACCAAAAGCGCTTCATCATGCTGTCAATCTTGCTAGTAATACTGACAGGGAGGATGAAATTTGCCATCTGATAAGTCGGCAAAGCCTGTGCCACAACATCAATCAAAATTAGTCTTCCTGCTTGAGGTAACACCTTGCTCTTCCATCCTGCAAAAGAGGCTCTAAGTTTAGTAATGATATGATCAAAAGCTTCTTTTTTCCTTCTGGGCTTACAAAAGTGAATTCCTAAGTGAAGATTCTTATGACTGCATTCTTTGAAACCTAGGTCCACCAACAAAAAGTGCTTAGAAGCAGCATCAGAATTAGCACTGAAATGGAACATAATATTTGCTTCTATTAGGTATCTGACTACCCCAGGATTCAAATATATCAAGGCATTTGTTGATCGCCTGAACATTAGAGGACCTACTCCTGCCTGCAGAAAATAGTTATGTCATCAGCATAGAACAAGTGTGAAATAGGTAAGCTATTCATAGTAAGTTTGATGCCACTGAGAGATCCATTGCTTTCTTCCCTGAAAAGAAGTCTAGATAAAAGCTCAGCAAAAATGATAAACAGATAAGGGGAAATGGGATCCCCTTGTCTGATTCCTCTGGAGGGAGTGATATTCCCATAAGATGCTCCATCAATGAGCACAAAAAAGCTATTGGACTTAAGGCATTTCATAATTCAGGAATAAAAAAGATCGCAACAACCAATATTCTTTAAAATGCAATTCAGAAGGTTCCACTCAAATCTATCATAGGCCTTGGAAATGTCAACTTTGACAGCCATGAATATTTTATCACCTTTTTTAGAATTCAAGTAGTGCATCATCTCGTGACTAATGGTGTTGTTCTCATGAATATGTCTACCTTCCACAAAAGCAAATTTCATAGGAGAAATAACATTATCAAGGATCATTTTTATTCTATTAGCTATGATTTTAGAAACAACTTTGTAGACCACATTACAAAGACTAATAGGTCTAAAATTGTCCACATGACAAGGTCTATTCACCTTAGGAATCAAGGCAATAAAAGCATGGTTGAAATTGTGAGGGATTTGGTGGTTTAAGAAGAAAGCTTGAACAGCTTTAATGAAATCATTACCAACCAAACTCCAGTAAGTCTTGAAGAAGTGAGCAGAATAACCATCCGGGCCAGGGCTCTTGTTAGAATTGCTACTAAACAAGGTACTTTTAATCTCTTTGGGAGAAGGAATAGTGCACATGGCAACATTATCATTGTCATCAATAACTCTAGGGAATAGATTATGAAGATCATCAGGGAAAGGGGGATTGATAGCATCAAAATCAGAAGAGAAAAGAGAAAAGAGAAGAAAAGAAATCAACAAAACATTTATCAACCTCTTCCCATTTAAACTTCTTAACACCATCATGATCCTTGATAAAGTGAATATGGTTACCTTTGGCTTTGATAACAGTAGATAAATGAAAAAATTTGGAGTTGGCTTCACCATCCTTAGCCCAATGCTCTTTAGCTTCAAAAGTTCTCTTCTTGCTTGAGAAGTAGATCAAGATCACTTTGAAGGCCAGAAATATCTTTTTTCAAATCATAAGACAGGGCCTTATTTTGAAGGCTATCAATATTATTGATAATAAGAAGCTTCTTAGAGTGAATGTTACCAACCACTTCCTTATTCCAGGACCTAAGAGCTATACTAGCAGCCTTTTCTTTAGTCATAAACAAAGGAAGGGGAGGGGCCTGATTAGAGACTTCCAACTATTTTCCACAAGATTGATATAGTCTTCTCTAAGAGTCCACATATTTTCAAATCTAAACGGTCTTTTTTTCTTTTTGAAAGAGTAATCAGGATCCAAAATGAGAGGATTGTGATCAGATCTAAGAGTAGGTAGGTGAGTAACCTGAGAGTAAGGAAACATAATAATCCAATCCGAATTAGCAAGAGCACGATCCAGACGCATTCTAATATTAGCTAATCCTTCTCTTTTATTATTCCAGGTAAACTTCTTACCCTTAAACCCAATGTCAATGAGATCAAGATTATTAATTTCAGCTCAAAAACGGTTAACGGAAGAAGATGCAAAAGGAATACGTCCCTGTTTTTCCCCTTGGTGTAATATATCATTGAAATCTCCAAAGAGGATCCAAGGCTTGTTGTTCACAGGCTTCAGCTTTCCAATCTCTTGCCAGAACAACGCTTTCTTCTTAGATTTGCATGGAGTGTAAATACCTGTAAAAAAACAAGTAGAATCCTCAAACGGGGAGACAAAAGAAGTGTGAATGAACCATTTGTTATATTTAAGAATGGAAATATCATAATCATTCGACTAAGCAATTCCAAGTCCACCAGAAAGACCTGTAGGCTCAACAAAGAAATAATTACACACACGAGTAGAAAGAACCATAGTAATAATAGCATCATATTTTTTTGGTTTTAGTTTCACTATAGAAAATAATATCAGGCTAAGGGAACGAAGCGCCCTCACTGTCGAAGGCTTGGCCGCGCCTTGACAGTTCCACGCTATGATCTGAGGTGGTTTCATTGATGCTCCCCGGACGTGAGTTTTGGACTTGTAGGGGAGTTCTCTGTCAGCTCTTCAATGGTAATGTTGCTATTGTTCTTTTCTTCTATGGTGCTCCTTTTGAAGGTCCTAATTCGTCTTATGATCATGGTCTCCTCAACAGTTTGGATCAGCTCTTCCTCATTGGTAATGGAACAGTTATCATCCTCCTCTTCCGTTGATGAATGTTCTTCCACGATGATGTTAGGACGTAAGTTCAATGCAAGAAGAGTATTTGAGAGTTGTGAGTTTTCAGCTTCAGATATGGTTTTGGGCCTTTTTTCAATTGCTAGCTCGGTTGATGAGGCTTTTCTTTTAGAACCACTAGCTTCAAATCTTTGGGCCAGTTTGAATGGAGAAATAGGCCCACTAGGCCCAAGAAATCGACGAGGGATAATAATAGGCCCACTAACTAGTTGTTGGATCATAGACTCGAAATTGGGCTTAATTTTAAAATTTGGGTCCAACACACTGTGGATCATAATATCCGTTGGGATATTTTTAATAGATGTCGACACATCAACTGTCACCTCTGATCAAGGGGCCCAGATTTTCTTATCTTTGGCAACGGTAACCTGTCCTTTTACCGTAGTTTCTTGGCCCTCTAACCCTGGTTCAGCTTGTGGCTGGGAATTTGCCACGTCATCATCATCTCCTTCCTTCTATATTTGCTGATTTTCCGACGTCGCCGTGGACGGTCGATTCAAGATGCTGCTTGAGACTAGAAAATTCATCGGGCTAATTCTAACCATATCAACATCATCCTATAGATTTCTGCAGACAGCATTCCCTGGGTTAGCATTAGGGTTGTTGCGGTTGTTCTCCACTTTAATCCAGGGACCAAAAGCTTCCAACAATTGGGATGGAGATGGTATGGATAACCCCTCTTCAGGTTGACATTCTGCAACCTTATGCCCAATTAAACCACAACAGTAGCAGAATTCTCCCAATCTCTCACACTTGATGTCTACAATGATTGGTTTTTTTCTTGGTTTTTGATGTAAACTTGATCCACCAGAGGTTTCGTGGTATCCATTTATCCGAATTCTGATGGATTTGCTCCATTTATTGTTATTACCCAGGTTACACGAGATGAACTCACCCACTGAGTTTCCTACTAATTTGACCACCTTATCTGTTATGAAACAAAAAGGTATGTTGAAAGCACGAATCCAGAACTCCGTGGATGTGAGCTGCATTTGAGTAAATGCCTTGTCTTCGGGCCTCAGGTTAATCAACACTAGGTGCCCCCTGAAATTCCACGGTCCTCTCTCTATGATTTTGGACGCTTCATCACTGCTGTTGAGAATGAATCCCAAAGAAGGAGAAAAGAGCCTAAACAGACGAGAGAATTCCTAGAGAGAGGAAAGATTATCAGTACATGTGGAATGTTGTTTGCTTCAACAAGACTAGTGAAACCTCGCTTAAAATCTTGGAGCTCATCATCAGTGAGTCTTTCCATAAGTTGGGAGCTCGTGACATTCCTCTTTCCTCTTAGGGACTCACATAAGTCGGAGTACTCCCTATGATACAAATTGTTAGGAATACATTCTCACAATATATGATGTTGTCCACTTTGGGTCTCGGTCTCATGGATTTTCTGTTGGGCTTCACGCCTGCATGTTTCTAATCGGAACTGTTATTCCCCCCAAAAGTAGAGTTGGCTCGAAATATTTTTCATAAAATACGTATTTTTCTTCACATATTTTGAAGCCAATAAACAAATAATTAAATAAAAATATACATTGGAAATGCCAAAAATATTAGCTAAAATCATTGCACGGTAGTTAAACTCATGAAAATATTTAAAAAGAAACATCACTGCTTTATTTTTAACAATACTAGAGAAAACCAAGAAACTAAGACAAATGAATAAGTGAAAATACAAAGACGTGAATGCAATATGGATTAGTAGCATAAATAGAAATTAAATTTCGAGATTGGACAATGCCTATTTTTGAATTTTTGTTGCATTAATAAAATAATGGAGGGCGAAGAGACTTGCAGAGAAAAGAAGAAAAAAAAAAGACAAATCAAATTTTCCACTTCTTTTGATTTTGATAATTAATACAATTTCGATTTTTCTTTTTTGTTAGGTGATTGTATTTTGTGAAGTCAAGAAATATAATAAATTGAATCCCCTTTTTTATTTTATGAAATAGGTAGTAAAGATATTATTTTACAAGATTGTTTAATGTAATGACATACATGAGTGTACTCTAGATTTGGCCAAATTGGGGGGGGGGGGGGGGGGGGGGGGGTGTTACTAATATTCTCTCTTGTTTAAATAAGTTATGATATCATGCTAAAGTGAGGGGTCCAACACTGTACTGAGATATGCAACACCGATTCTTCAAAAATCATTTAGTATTGTATCTAATACTTCTATATTTTCTATGTTGCATGAAAATTTTAGTGATGATTAGATGAATTTTTATGTTTAGACTTTGTCAATGCAATTATAGTAATTCTTATATGCGTTATAGATTAACTTGATATATGAAGTATCATGTTTCGGGCTTGACATTTAGCAACTAGATAGAAGGGCACATGAAGATCAAATTGTGGCAATTGAGTTACTAATAATCCGTCTTAAGTCCAAAAAATTGTCTCAAAGGATCATCAAACCCAAAATCTCAAATCAATTTTACAAACCTGTCGAACACAGCAACGTATGTCAAATTTGAAGAATTCTTGGTCGTAAACATCACACATCCTCATACAAACTTTATTAAACTTTCTATAATAAAAAATATATATTAATTCTTTTGTCAACTCACTATTTGGTGAAGAGTTTGTTGACTTAAAACCAACCATTCGACCTCAACATAGCAGCACAAAGGGATCTGCAAGATTTCTCCAAAGTTTTTCGCAAATTCACTCCAAGAACTTCGAGATCCAAGAAAAAATTCATTTTGATTGCTTTCTTGGAATACATAAAATAGTATAAATACTTGTGTTATTTTGTTCTATATATTTTCTCCATTTAATGAATTAAAGAGAGAAAACAATGAAGTAAAAAAGCAAGAGAATAGGCCAGAGGGGAACATGACCTGAATGTTATTTATAGGATTAGATTTCTGATTTGTATTGCCAACTCTTTCCAAATCATATAATCAACTATTAGGAAAAATTTCATAAATAAAATCCATTATTTGAGGCTAGTTAACCATATCTAGTCTCTCTTCTGTATCCGCACTTATCCAAATAACAATGCTAATTAAATAATATATTTAATCTAAAAATATGAATATTAGTTCAAACTTCATTCTCGAAGAAGTAGTAGAACCATATGAGGTGTCCATCTCCATTCGACTCAACATCTGCGGTCAATTATTTAAATAAGATTTTTTTTTTTTATTATTTGTCAAACCAAAAACAAGGTGATGATGTATGATGAGTTCCTTTTGTACTCATCTTTTATGTGCCAAAAAGACTAATTTTGAGTTTGATTCTTGATTGTGTGAGTTTTTTTACTTGTTTTCCTTTAATTTGTTGTTTAAGAGTCATTCTAGTGAAAAAGATGAAAAGAGGTCGAAAAATAAAATCCTAGAAGAACATGCGAGCATGGATACGAAGGGATGAAAGAGAAGAAATCACATAGAGGTATGCAATCACATTGAAGAGAATAAGCGGATGTATGCGACCGCATAAGTACGATAATTTGAAAATGACATAGCTCTAATAACTTATCCGCCGCATGCGAAGGAAACATGTGATAGCATGCGATCGCATAGACTTGAAAATTAAGTTTTTGACGTTGAATCAAGTTAGAAACTTTCCAAGCCCAAGGGAATAAAAATAGAAGACTATGAATTCTTGAAAAGAGTGCCCTTTTGAATTTCTTGCAGATATTTGGAGATATATTCATACTTTAGAGGCACGAGAAGAACGAAGAACAAGATCTGAGATTGAGTTGATCTTAATTCATTTTTTACTGTTGAGTTCTAGTTTATGATCTAGATATTCTTAGTTATTTTCTTCTCGTACTTATTGTTAGGACCGCAAAGTCCGACAGGTTTCGAACTCGGTTGAACAGTCAGGACTGCCAGGTCCAACTAGATTTTATTTCCTTGTTTGCAAAATTATTTTAAAGGAAAATTTCGGTTTTATTTACTTTGATTTATTTACTTATTTATTCACACGATTTTATGGTATTTATCCTGTTATTAGACGCGTGAATATTTAGGTGAGTTTGGAAAGATTTAATTTGATCTTATAGTATCTTATCTTATGGAAAGTTAATCTTTATCAAACTCTTTCCTATATCCTTTAGTAATCTATTCCTTGTGGAGTTCTTCTTTGTCTTTGATGTGCAGAATATATGAAGATCATGAAGATCTTATCAATTGGAAACAAAGACGTTGCAAAAGGAAGAATCGCCTTATCATGGAAAGATTCGGATATACTTTGGAAAGATCCTGTCTCGACTGGATATGGAGACTAGCCGAGAATCAAGGATATCTTTCAGGAGAGCTATCCTATAAATAGTAGAAATCCTAGGAATCAATGTAGAACACACGTGTAACAAAATATACATCTTTAGGTGTTCTCTTTTATTTTGATTTCTTAGTTTTCGCCCTCTTGAGTTACATCAAGAACGTGAGAAGCCGACAAGAGTTGAAGGGAGTTCAACGGGAAAGGATTGCGCCAGTTAGAGGGATCTATACGTACGTGCAGTTCGCTTGGAAGCATTCTCATAAGAAGATCATTACGGGAGTCTTGGTCTTACGGGTCAAACGGAGTAGACGCGAAAAAGGTTCCGGTAGTATCAACATTAGAGGGATTCGGTGTTAGAGTAAAACCAGTTGGTGTAATAACTTTTGTCCGTTGAAAGAAGTTTGATTCAGGCGAAAGCCTCGTGGATGTAGGACATAGTCCGAACCACGTTAAAATCTGCTGTCTTACTTTACTGTCTTACTTATCTGTCGAGACTAGGTACCGCGACTATTGCTTATAACGTAAAGTATTAGACTCTAAGATCTATCAATTGGCATCAAGAGCCTATCACCTACTTACATTGGTGAGATTCTGGTTTTATTTAGATCTTGCAGATTTGATGGCACAAAACGTTGAGGGATCATCATCATCAAAGCCGCCGCTCTTAAATGAATTTAACTATTCATACTGGAAGGTCCGCATGACAGCTTTCATCAAAAGGGAAAATCAGAAAGCGTGGAAAAGCATTCTCAAAGGATGGTCTCCACCACTAGACAAAGATGGAAAGCCGAAGCTAGAGCTCGACTGGTCGGACGCAGAAGATCTCGACGCGAGCCACAACTCCATTGCAATCAATGCAATTTTAAATGGAGTCGACCTAAATCAGTTCAAACTGATCTCCAAGTGTGAATCGGCAAAAGATGCATGGAACGCCCTCCGCGTTGCCCATGAAGGTACCCCATCCGTGAAAAGATCCAAAAGACAAATCCTTGGTACACGGTTTGAGGAACTCAAAATGGAGGATCATGAAACAATAGCTCAATACAATGCTAAACTTAGAGACATTGCTAATGAAGCCTTCCTCCTCGGTGATGAGTACAGTGAGTCCAAACTTGTTCAGAAAACTCTTCGCACTTTACCCTCAAGATTCGATATGAAAATTGAGGTGATTGAAGAAGCAAGAGACGTGGAAAACTTGTCACTTAAAGAGCTCATGGGTGCCCTCTCAACTTTCGAGTTGAAAAAGAATTTGAATGGAGTCACTTCAAAAGGTGTTGCACTTAAAGCTGAAATCAAAGACAAACCTCAAAGTGACGACAAGGACGAGTTCGAGAAATCTGTCGCGTTTCTCTCCAAAGGACTCCGAAAGTTTTCCAAGTGGAAAAACAAAGGTACGAACACTTTCTCTTCTAACTCTGACAATTCATTAAAATCTTCCGCTGCTAATGATCTTAGCTACAAAAGAAGAGGAAAATGTGTTCAATGCAGGGAATGCCAAGGCTATGGTCACATACAAACTGATTGTGCAAATCTTCTCCCGAAGAATAAAGATAAAGCCATGGTGTGCACCTGGAGTGATGAAGAGTCATCTGAAAGTGAAGATGAAACAGGAGAAAAAGCCAATATTGCACTCTCCTCTGTCATCAGACCTGACTCATCACCTGTCGCGACTGACCAGGACGACTCCGAAACTGCTTCTGAGATTAAACCGATTACATCTATATGCAGTGATGACGAGTTAGATTGTTGCATTGATGAACCTGAAGAAAGAATATTTTTTGCATTTTCTTCTATTTTTAATCATGACTTACCACCTGTCTTGACTACTCAGGAAAACAACGAAGATACTGAGGACGATAATTCCCCTGATCCTTTTCGGGAAATCAGAATTCTTAGAAATATTTTGTTTTCAGAGATACGCAAGAACGTTGATCTAAATAGACAAGTCATGGCCCTCAGAAATAATGTACAAAACATAAAAGAATCTATCACTATTTTTGAGGATTTGGAATCACACTTCCAAGATGTTCTTAAGGTTCTCAATAAAACTGTCACAGACAATCAGAACAAAGTTTCTGATCAAAGTCCTAGTCTCATTTTTAATCATGCTGGTCTTGGTTACCACCCACCGATCGGTCTAAGCAGGGCGATTCCTAGTATATCTAATATGGATAATGATAGCTTAGCACGTGATCCTAATTTCACACAGCCTCATGTTTTTTGCAGGTCCAGTCAACCGAACAGGCCCAGTCCCGTTTGGTGGTCACGACGGATGCGCAAGTCAAGCAGAGCCTGTTATCATTGTGGTGGTCAAGGACATATTCGTTCATGCTGTCCTGACTTACAACAGAACTCATCGAGGAACACAGCAAAGAAACCTGTTGGACAACGAGTCCCGACACCTCGGAAGACTCCACGAAAAACAGTGTCTGAAGACTCCGATGAAGATTCTGAACCAACGAATCACATAAGGGTGAAATGTTCTAATCATAAAAACATTCATTTTGCATTTTCTTCTGTTGAAAATGTCTCACCTGATTGTTGGTATCTTGACAGTGCTTGCTCACATCACATGACAGGGAACAAAAACCTTTTGACCAACTATGTTTCTGGTCCAAGTGGAACAGTTCAGTTCAGTAATGGTAAAAAGGGTCAAGTGGTTGCAAAAGGAACACTCATTCTTAGCGGGTATCCTATACTTAATGATGTGTTCCATGTTGATGGACTTGAGCATAATTTGATTAGCATAAGCCAGCTATGCGATCAAAAGTTGGTTGTCACGTTTACACAAGATGAATGTCATGTATTTGATAACCAAAGGTTTTGTATTTTTTCAGGAAATCGGACTGCTGAAAATTGCTATACTCTAACGCAGTCACGACTCCCTACAGAACAGTTCACAAACTATGTATCAAACAGATCTATCTCTCCGTTTGTTAGTGAACTAATTTGTTTTTATGGTTCGCAGATCAGTCAAGGAGCCAACAGATTGGTTATAGATCAATCCAAGTGCGTTCAATATACTATCAAGGACCTTGATCTTGAAACTGCAGAACAGTCGATGATTCATGTCGCAACTCCTAATGGATTGTCAATGAAACAAGAGGCAACTTCATATACCTCAGTTTCTCCACTTCTGGAACAGGAAGTCATCTCTACCTAACTGTGCATAATCGTGTCATATTTGATATTGGTTGGGTTGATCACATGCTTAAGAATTTTGTTTTTGTGCAAAGTGATGTGTTGGTCTTTAGTAACCACAATTGTGCTATTATCATTGCTCGTAATCATGTCAAGCACTTATGCACACAGCACACGGATATATGGCACCATCATATGTGATTTAGGTGATAATGAATGTGCTGTCATTAAGCATGTCGCGACTGGAAGACAAACTGCTGTTATTTTTATGAAGAAAATTATTTCACAAAGCTTTGAGACCCTCAGAAAGTCTCTCAGCATTTGTCTCCACTAAGTGTTGGTCGCGTGCCCGATTTAACTGAGATGTTTTTATTTGTTGGACTAACTGTCATGACTTCCTTGCAGACCTGTTGGACAGCCGGTTCTGGAGCGTACTTAGAACTGCATTGATACACAGTACACATCATTCCCTCAGTTAAATCAGTGAAATCGAAGGATTTTGCAACGGGCAATTTTTGTTTGTTTTTGTTTTTATTTTGTTTTTATAATCTCTTTGACATGGACATTGTCCACTTTTGCTACCTCATCACTTTAAACAGAAGATTTGAGCTGATAAGAAAAGTATGAGTGATCAAAAGAGTTGTGAAAAGAAAAGAACAAAGAGAGCATGAGCCAAAAGAAAAAGTGCTTCAAAAGAAAAATATATGGAGGAAAAAGCTGCCTAAACTCAATGAATATGTGTGAAAGCATTCAATTCATATTTCACGGTCATCACAACATTGAAAAGAGCTACCATATTCTATATAAAGTTATGTGCGAAAGCTACCTCTATGCAAAAGGCTCAAAGTGTGTGTACAAGGTGCAATTGTATTGTTTGAAAAGAGATTTCTTGCAAAAACGATTTTTGCCCCTTTCAAATTCTCTTCCCTTTCATCTGTTTATCATATGAGAATTCACACACACACATTTTAATGTATTCATCTGGTTCATGAGTATGCTTCAGTCTCGACCTGTTTTATACTCAGTCTTATAGTCTGTTATGACAGGGTGTCTCGACATCCACTTACACCAGTTGAATCGGTTCTCGGTAAGTTATGTGAGTAATTTGCTGAGTTACTTTCTGTTTGTTTCTTTTAATTTGTGTTTTAATTTGTTTTAATTTTTATTTAAACAGGTGCTTTTTATTTTATTTTGTCTTTAAAACGCGATATGTTTAATTTTGGCACGAATTTGTTTCCCGCCTATGCTTTGCCGCGTTTTAAATTTCGTAGAGATTGAGTGCATATCTTGTTGGAATCTTTCCTAGATGAGTCTTGGTAAGAGTCCTATCTCTTATGGGAAGTTGTGGATAATGATTATAAAAGATATGACATTGATTTGATTACATCTATTTATATATCTTTCCTTTGTATCATATCTCACGCCATCCTACTATCTCTCTCTCGTGTGATCATATTTTGTTTGATGTGTGGATTTGTGTTTATGTCTTCTTTCTCACCTCCATTTATCAAGAAAATATTTAACATGGTGAAATCTAAGTCATCAGGAGAATCGTCTCAGTCGACCCCATCAGTCGACCCTGACAGTGCATCCACAATGGGCAACGAGTTGTCCTAAGTCTTGCAGCCAAAGCCGCTCAAAATCCGAATTCCGGCGGACTTTATTCCACCGCCGTCTTCCACGGCACCACCGCAAGACACCACACCACCACCACCGGCAACAGAGTCACCACCCCGTGCCACTGCTCCTCAGGCACGCGAGTTCTCTCCTCCTTTGGACGACTCGCACTCTGTTCCCATGCCGGACGACGCGTCGCCGTCACCTGCACCTGTTCCTGTATCCTCTCGCCGCCACACCGCCGCGGCTAAAGGGAAGCAGAAGGCTCAACCTCCTACGCGCACTCCATCTGCTCGCCAAAAGTCAAAACCTGTCGCAGAGGGTGTCGCGAGCCGAGTCGGGACACGCAAGAAAGTTCCTGTATCCAAACGTCCCCGATCCGCTCCTGCTGCCTCGGACTCTGCTCCAATCGAGGTCTCTGACTCAGATTCCAGCCCTGTCCGCAAACAGCAGAAACGCTCAGCTCAGTCCTTGTCTGATAAGGACAACCAGTCAGGCGACCAGTCGGCCTCTGAGGAAGGCAGTCACGACCAGGCTGAAGAAGAAGCTGAAGGAGATTTTGCAGTCCCTCCCCGTGTTCCACCGTCCGATGAGCCTTTCAGGGTGAAAAAGGCATTTTCGGACAGGTTCTACACATCTCAAGCAAAACTCAGGTATACTCGTCTCACTGATCGCATTCCTGTTCGTGAAGTTCAACTTCATGATGATTCTTATGAGGGTACGGGGGTTATTGAGTTTTTGGAAGGGAGAGGGTTTCTTGAATCCACTCGCAGGGTACAACCGTTTGTAACCCAGATTGTGCATGAGTTTTACGCCAATCTGGATACTCAACTAGGCGTTCCAGGCTCAGCCAAGGAACATTCAGTATTTGTCCGGAAGTTCATCTTCAAGATCAGTCCGCAAATTCTGAACATGCAGTTGGGTTCTCCTGACGTACAAACCGGTCGCGACTCCGAGTTGGAACTGGAAGCAGATATGGCTGCAGTCGCGTCAACCATAACCGGCCAACCCATGAAGTGGCCAAAGAATGGAAATCTACAGCGAGGTTCCCTTCTTCCATGGTATGGTCTGATCTATGGAATTATGGTAAGAAATTGGTACCCTATGTCTCATACTTCTACCGTAAGTCCATTAACTGCTTCTATCTTATTCCGTATTGGTTCGAATGCTCCCATTAATCTTGGGAAACTGGTCTTTGAGCGTTTACAACTTGAAGCATTCGACCACAAGGTAAAGATGACCTTAGGCTATCCATCATTGGTCTACCGCTTGCTCATATCTCAAATGGATATCCGGGTCTCTAAGGACAAGATGACGAGCCGCCCTAGGCCTTATCATGCCCCGAGTCACCTTGTTCAAGCTCTACTTGGTTCTCCGATCCGGCGCTCTGTCCCAACTGCCAGGGATAACGAAGCTGGACCGTCTGTTCCCCAGGGCAGTCTCGACACCCTTCAGTCGCAACTTGCCCAGGTCATTACACTGTTGCAGTCCATGAACGAGTCACTTGCCCAATTAGCGGCAAAGCCTTGACTAGTTCTGGCAAAATGGGGGAGTAAACAGAATATGTAGAATGGGGGAGTCTTGAAGAATGGGGGAGATTTCTACCGGCTGCTGCTGTTTTATCTTGTTATTTATTTTACTTTGTTTTGTTTTTATTCCGCTTAAGAACAATGATTTAACTGCTTATTTTATTAAGTTGTTTTGCGGAGTGTTGCACCACTGTTGCAACACATTTTTATTGCTGTCGAGACTCGTTAGTTGATTTATGTGCCTATCTCTTACTAACTTGTTTTATTTCAGCATGTCTACATTTTCCTTGGGATTTAAAAAGTGTTTTTGCCAAACAAGTCAATTGGGGGAGATTGTTAGGACCGCAAAGTCCGAAAGGTTTCGAACTCGGTTGAACAGTCAGGACTGCCAGGTCCAACTAGATTTTATTTCCTTGTTTGCAAAATTATTTTAAAGGAAAATTTTGGTTTTATTTACTTTGATTTATTTACTTATTTATTCACACGATTTTATGGTATTTATCCTGTTATTAGACGCGTGAATATTTAGGTGAGTTTGGAAAGATTTAACTTGATCTTATAGTATCTTATCTTATGGAAAGTTAATCTTTATCAAACTCTTTCCTATATCCTTTAGTAATCTATTACTTGTGGAGTTCTTCTTTGTCTTTGATGTGCAGAATATATGAAGATCATGAAGATCTTATCAATTGGAAACAAAGACGTTGCAAAAGGAAGAATCGCCTTATCATGGAAAGATTCGGATATACTTTGGAAAGATCCTGTCTCGACTGGATATGGAGACTAGCCGAGAATCAAGGATATCTTTCAGGAGAGCTATCCTATAAATAGTACAAATCCTAGGAATCAATGTAGAACACACGTGTAACAAAATATACATCTTTAGGTGTTCTCTTTTATTTTGATTTCTTAGTTTTCGCCCTCTTGAGTTACATCAAGAACGTGAGAAGCCGACAAGAGTTGAAGGGAGTTCAACGGGAAAGGATTGCGCCAGTTAGAGGGATCTATACGTACGTGCAGTTCGCTTGGAAGCATTCTCATAAGAAGATCATTACGAGAGTCTTGGTCTTACGGGTCAAACGGAGTAGACGCGAAAAAGGTTCCGGTGGTATCAACATTAGAGGAATTCGGTGTTAGAGTAAACCAGTTGGTGTAATAACTTTTGTCCGTTGAAAGAAGTTTGATTCAGGCGAAAGCCTCGTGGATGTAGGACATAGTCCGAACCACGTTAAAATCTGTTGTCTTACTTTACTGTCTTACTTATCTGTCGAGACTAGGTACCGCGACTATTGCTTATAACGTAAAGTATTAGACTCTAAGATCTATCACTTATCTTATTATTGTTTTGGACAGGGTTTTCGTTTATTATTTATTTTTATGAAGAAAATGTTTATTTTTACTTTTTCTTGTGTTTTTATTTTGAGCATGAGTAGATAAATTCGTTGTGTATCATGAGTCGGTGGAAGTATCTAGAGAGTGATTATGTTGTGGTGATTATGCTTTGATGATTATGTGTGGAACAACTAATCTTATTTCATAACTTTTTTTTAATGCTTTTGTATGCCTGATCACCACATAAATGTTTAGATTCTTATGAAAGACTCGACACTCATAGGATTAGATCTCATAAATTATAGAAACTCACATGTCTTGTGATGTTTAGTGTCTAGAAATTAAGACATAGGTGATTCACTAAGGTAAATGTGTTTGGAGGAACATAGTACACAGAGTACCTCATAGATTTTAGGAACATATTACAGTGTGGAAATCTCACAATTTTAGGAAAACCTCATAGATTTTTATATCCCACACATGAACTGAACATAATTCATCACAACAATGGTTTGTCTATGAACCTTAGATCAAATCAATCCAGTGAAACCTACTTCCTCAAATACCTCTATTTTGTCATTGAATCAAGTCCTTACTTTTAAATGCTTTTAGTTATTAATCTTCTTAATCTAAAATCCCTTTTGTTTATTTCATTCATTGAGTCGTGAGTGTGAAAGGTTATAGCTTCACATTCATTAGTCTTTGTTAAAGCACAAATAGATAGAAATAGTTAAAGTAAAGTGCAATACTCTCTATGAGATAGATATATTAGTGTCGTAATTCTACTTCTCTTTATTACTTGCAACCCGTACACTTGCGGTGAAATATTGTTGTCTAAGTTTGCACAATCAAAGTGTATATCCCCCACCATAAATAGGTCGACACGTGTCACCAGAAAAAATTATATTTGGAAGGCAACCTCGACATTGGAAAAACATCAGACAGATAGAGACTTCTTACCTGCGGAACAAAATCATGGGTAAATTTGTTTTAACGTGGGTCCAGCATTGTATTTAAATGGTGATGTCACCTTCAAGGATAAGTGTTGAATATGGAAGTAAATGAACTTCAAGAATAATGCCGTGATAGTTGTCGGGTTCTTCCAATGCCAAGGATATAAGAGAATTTTGTCCACTTTTTGCCTTAAAGTTATACGTGTTTGTGTCGTGTTTTCTTTAATGCAGTCGTGTCTCTTTTTGTATAGGAGAGCACTCGATTGTGTTGCGATACTTATTGCATGGCAAAAGACATGTAGGCTACGAAGGATCCCACATGGCATGGTCTATCAGTGAAGTGTAAGTTTCATGTTACTCTGAGCTTATACGATCATACAACAACATGCGTCTCTAATTGTTGAATTTTAGAGGGGATACCCTCGTTTTTGTGGTGTTCCTTGTTTTACAGAGTGTGACTTGTGGGTTCCATCCTGGTTCAATGGTAATGTGCTTCGTGTTGTGGGGACCCATTTGTGTTGTTTTGCCTTTGAGGTGAGGTATCTGCGTGGAGAGTAAGCGCTCGTTAGACAAACCACATGTATGTGTACAATCATGAGGAAATATACATTATCACAAGGAGTTCTGTATTCCTATATTTTCTATTAAAAAAAATTATAATTCCATAAGTTCTTATTCAAGTGAGTATATCTATTAATTATATGAATGAGTGATTTACTATTTGATAAATCCGATTAATTATAAGGGATAAAAGCATTAAACCCCATATACTATGCTCGATTGCGTTTTCCCCCCATCCTTTTATTTTTGGGGACTTGCCCCCTGTACTATGGATAAATAAGCACTTTACCCCCTGAGTCTAAATTCAACGACAAAAAATGGTGACATGTGTCCATATCCAACGGTGAAAAAATGACTTAGGGGGCAAAACGCTTATTTATCCATAGTACATGGGGCAAGTTACAAAAATTAGAATGATAGGGGGTAAAGTCCAATATGGGGTAAAGTATAAGGAGCTTAACACTTTTATCCCTAATTATAATTATTTATGAATCAATCACATTAATTAAGAAGAAATAACTCTTATTTCTCTATACACTAAATTAATTTGCAATCAGACATATAAATTATACATGTAGTTGAAATACAAGGAGAGCATGTGGACCTATGAATCAGAGCTTCAATGTCCATAATTAATTTAATTACTCTTGTTCCATTAGTTCATCTATTAATATTACCATTCTACTAAATTTCGTATACTTCACTTTCATTATCTTAGATATATTAGTTACTGAAAGCCAGATTATGATGTTTATTGATATGATTATTCTCAATCGTTCTCTTTACTATTATTTTTGATTTAATAGCTAAAATTATTATTATATTCATCGCATTATTATATCTCTGACTTCCATTAGTATGAAATATTACATTTTATGAAATTCACACTTAATTCAATTACTTGCTAATTCAAACAATGAAAATCTAATAATTAAATATTCATTTTAGTCCAATCACATTCTGACCACATATAATGGTGTAGAATGTTAATCACCTTTTAATTCTATACAGTAAAAATGATTTTATTATCTTAGTATTCTTAGTAAACATGTGAGCATAATGTTAGATAACAAACAACGAATTTCGGTTCTGAAAATATTAGTTGACTTATAGGGTATGTTCTAATCTCAAAGTGAATACTTTTTTTGTAACTTATTTCAAGGTCTTTCATAATTTCTTAATGCTTACTTTCCTATAGATAGGCTATCTTTGTTAAAATTTTCATAAAACATAAAAAGATGAATTTTCGCAATTAAATATTCATCAAGGCCATACTAATCTTTGGCAAATACTTGACTATTTGATGTAATTTCTAATAGATGTGCATATTGATAACCAAGACAACTATATCGTACATCAATTATTCTATATACGTGTAAGTGTAGTAAGATTAAAGTCATTTCATAAGCATGATGCTCCTTTCATCTCTCCCAATTTTCAGTTTAAGAATTTGAACCACTTTAATAGTAAGTGGCCTTAAATAGAAGAGGATTGAACCATCGTGGTTAGTCTTCATGAGGGAAATGGGGTTGCTTGAAACGTATTTTTGAAATATGTAAAGCTTATAATAAATATTAAAACATTATGATTTATACAACAAAGAGAATTTACAATTATACAGTTATTGAGTCAAATATTGAATGTATTCTTGGTCTCTTAATCCCTCATAATTTCAAAATCGTAGACTATCTTCTTTAACTCTTTCAACCCCACGTGATTTAGATAATGTTTATAGTATTTTATTTTCCTTCAAATAGATACATGAAATATATTTTAAGATACTTGTAGAAAACAATTATCACCCTTGTAAACTTAACTATTTTACATTAGTTGTAGAAAATAGAAGTATTTTTAAAGAATTTATACATTTCATAATTTGATTAGATTTTTTAAAACTTGCGATTGTTCTCACAAATTTTCCAATCACTTTTTTACTAATATGTATTTGCAATTTTTCCAACAGTTATAAGCTCAAGAATAAGAATAAAAAACGTAAAACTTGATATAAGTTTACATAAATATACAAAATTCTAATATTACCGAGGACTAATTTTTTTATAGGTAGTCTAATTAATTTGTTGTGTATTTAACTATGTCTTTTTGAATGGTAGTGATACTATAATAAAACCATAACTATATATTGAAATACAAATGAAAACTAGATAGAGCTTAAGAATTAACTGAATTTGCCAGCTCTATTCTGTTCATGCAAAACATACTGCCTTGCCTCGACACCAGCTGTGTTTATTTTGTTACACTTACACATGTTTTTCCTCCATAAGTTTTTTTGGTAAATATTGTATCCCTCTCCTCATCTCCCGTCCCTTTCATGTACTACAAATCTTCCAATCCATGGCCTCACAAACAATTGCATAAAATAAAATATTGAATGATAGTGAAAACTCTCAAAAAATATTTCTTATTTATCCACTTCATGTTTCTTTGAATCATAAAAAAAAAAAAAAAAAAATGGATGGATGGATGGATGGAATGGGGAGAAGAGCTGCCACAGGTCTTAGTGATTAGGGGTTTGTTTGGAGCTATCAACTCTATCCAATATATTTGTATACAAACACAAAAAATAATGACCACGAGCTGGAGCTCTTTTCAGCCTTGTATATGTGGCTCTACTCTTGGATGTGGAAAACTACTTCATGCAGCCGTTGCATGATCACGTGGTACGACCAGAGGTTGAGCTTAAATGTAATTCCTAAATCATAGAGTAATCACTTCTTCACACCTCATCCCAACCATGCATTAACATAAATAATTGAATTAGTTTGACTACCTCATCGTGCAACCGCCGCACCTAATAATTTCTCGTCATAGAGACAACATTGGAAATAAAATTATTTGTTTAAATTACGTTTCTTTGATAATTCTATTTCCACTTGATCGTCTCGTTAGTATTCGAAAACTATAATCAGGCCCAAAAATTGAAAGGTCTCTTTAATAGTTTGAGGTTCCACTCAAATTGTGCCTTGCTCCTTTTATCATTCAAATAGAACATGAGAAGCAGAAAAACCTTAACTAAGTCGAGGATACAATTGATGTAATTCTGCATAAGAAAATAGTTTTTTTTTTTTTTTTCCGCAAAACATATCATCCAAATATTTTTTAATAAACTTCAAGTTTCTAGCAAAATACAAGCAAATAATATATTCTTTCAATTTTAATCTATAAAAAATAATAAATTATTTCTCAAATACAATTATATTTTAATAGTAGTTCTTAATTACGTGACAAAGTAACCACACAATGTTTAAGTTTTATTTAGTCAAATATTATTTTAACAGGTTAGTTCAATAATGTCACACCGCTAGTTCTATACAACATATTCAATTGTCCAAAAAAAGACCCTTTCCAACTTTTGGGGATTTTCTTTTTCTTCTTCTTTTTTTTGTGTGAAGATTTTATGTTTAATGTAGGAGAGTGATTAGTATATGGTATAATGTATTTTCTTCATTTGTAGGATAAAGAAACCAAAATTATGATATGTTATTTTAGTAAGCCTATTTTGTTTCTTAGTATTATTATGTTTTGAATAAAAAGGGACTCAAATATAGTAGTAAATGTTAGTTGGTTGTAAAAATAAGATTTTCAATATGTATAGCTATTTAAATATAAATGAAAAAGGATGGTTAGCGCCACACAAATTCGAAAAGATGGGATCAAATGTTGTTAAAAGCAATCCAGGGTCATACTTAGTGGTAAAGAAGTTAAACGGGATATCACCCTGATTGACCATTTAAACACAAAAAGTAAAGCACTGAAAATATGTCCGTAAGGTAAACCTTAACAGACAATGAGGAAATCATTTCTTTTTATAAAAGACTAACTACATATAGTAGTCTTAAAACCATATCGTTCATTAGTCGATTTGTTAGAGAATCAGGATCCAAATGGGAATTCTTTCTTCATTTCAGGAGAAACAATATATTCAAAAAAGGAAGAAAATATTTCAAAAACTTGTTAACTAAAATCATAACTGGTGTTAATGGTCAAAAAGTTAGCAGAAAATGATTGGTCGATCGAACTGATTTACTAGTCTGGTGTGCCCTTAAAAATTAGTCTTGGTAAATACCATTTTGAACCTATTCGACTCATTTAAAAAAATGACAATTACAAAATTACCCACAAAACAGAGAGAGATCCCCTCCTCCTTGAACTTGAAGATTAGAAAACAAAAAACCCTAACCTTATCTCACTCGGCCTCCGCTTGTAATTGGTGTCATAGCCTCCACCACTTGTCACGCCGGCGCGTATCAGGTATACGATCTAAAACATACTCCCCAACAGCTATATAAGACACATGTGATATGAGGATTATTTGTTCTTAATATATAATCTTGTATTTTCTTAATCATAATGTTGTTATTCTTGTATTTTGATTTGTATGTGTGCTTATTTCTTGGTTCTATTATTCCAATGATGTATATATTGATGTTCAAGGAATATGATGATTGTAATTTTGTTGCCCCAGGCTTAATTTCCATCTGCAAGTACAAAATATAGATGTTCTATGGTTATTACTTTTTTATCTGACTCTGCCAATTAAATAGAGTATTTTTTTGTATTTGTTTTGTTTCATGTTGGTTTTTAGTGGGTTGAGATTTGCAAGAGGAGATGTGAGGCTAGTTAATTAATGATTCATCTATTTTTGAATTCTTTTTGTAACTGATATTGTTGAAAGTTGAAACAAACAATTGAAGAAAACACTTCAAGAGCCTCAAAATTCAGTGGATCAACTCGTTAGTAATCACAACCCTCAACATAAAGTTTATCCAACATGGGTTCTTTGCATTGAGGTACCAACAACTCAGGGGAGGTCAAAGTATCTAATGTGTATACATTATGGACAAACAATCAGTGGTGATGGAATTAACCGCATGAAGCAACACCTTGCATGTTATAAAGTCTTGGTCAACGCGTTTCTCCTCAATTAAGCATTAATTATATGGAGCATTTAAAGAGTAAGAGAGATCCAAGAAAGATAGACTATCTATTTCTCTATGTGAAGGGAATGAAAGTGAAGAAGCTCAAAATTCAATAGAGACAGATGGTAGGGGTAGACTGAAAAAAAAAAAAGAAAAAAAAAAAGATAAGAGTTATATGAAAGGAAGCGCAGGGGTAGACTCTTCTCAGCCTAGCATTAAGGTTAAATTGCAAAGTAAACAAGTTTACCATTATACAGATATGTCATTTGCTTTGTGGATGTATGATCCATGTATTTATATGAATGCAGGGAATTCTCCATATTTGAACCAACAGTTATAAGAATATCATCAATGGGTCATGTATATACATGTCCTAGCTATCGTGCTTTAAGAATTCTTTGCTTAAAGAAGTTAAGATGCAAGTGCAACCGGTTATGGATAAACTTAGAAGTACTTGGACTTCTAGTTGTTGCACTAGTATGGGTGATGTTTGGTCAGATATGAGTCATAGGTCGTTGATCAATTTCATGGTTTATTGTTTAAAGAGATATCATTTATCAAGTCTGTTGATATATGTACTATAGTGTCTAGTGTTGATAATTTGTGCAATAGTTTTTTTCTGAAATTGTTGAATATGTTCTAAACCGCGCATATAGTTATTGATATGCAAGTAACTATAAGAAAGATGGAACATTGAGTATCCATCAATTTGTTGGTCTCCTTCTCTGCCCATAACATTATTTTAATCTTTGAGGATATTTCTGAGCTTCCCTAGTTAAACATAGGCACATCATGGTTCACAAATTATTTGTTTTTCGTGTAATCGTAAGTAAGCTCATGCATGTGTTAAGCAAAGACCTGGATGGACTGAAATAGTTGTACCTAGTACCACACGTTTTGCCACAACGTTTCTAGCATTAAAGAGTTTGTGCGATTGCATCAGATTTTTGGAAGCAATGGTGGTAGATCCATGATTTAAGAAGTTTTTAAAAGAAGCGAATGCTCAAGTTGTTAAAGACATCATTTTAGATCTAAATTTTTAGAACTCTTGCAAGATTTTTGGTGAAAGTTACGAGTACAATCATGAGATTGTTACGTATATGTGATGCTTATGAAAAGCCTTTGTTAGGCTATGTGTATGAGGCTATAAATAGAAAAATCAATTATATAAAAGAATTATTCAAAGACAAAAAATCAGGGGTGGAGCCTTGAATTTGGCTTGGGGAGTGAGGGGGGAGGGGGGGGGGGGGGGGGGGGAGGAGCAGGATCACATGATTTTTTTTATGTAAGAACTATTATTATTATTATTATTATTATTATTATTATTATTATTATTATTATTATTATTATTATTATTATTATCATTATTAATTATTTTTAATTACTTTTGAAAATATTAAATCGTCTTAAAAAATAAAGTACTTTAAGAAGCATACATTTAATAAAACAAATTTATAAAAAATTGAATCGAAAAGAACACATTTATAGGTAAAATTTGTAAACAACAAAAAATCAAAATACATATATATATATAAAAATCTATATATATATATATATATATATATATATATATATATATATATATATATATATATATATATATATATAAAGGGATAATTACAGCTACACCCCCTGAGGTTTGGCGTAATTACATATACCTCCCTTGTGGTTTGAGAAATTACAATGACATCCCCTAAGGTTTGATACCTTACACGTACCTCCCTCAACAACCTAAGGGTTGTTTGTGGAGTGATTTAGGATATCATTATGCTTATTATATTTAGACCCCTAAAGTTTAGTATAATTATAAAATAATCCTTGATGTTTAAAAAATTAAAAGGAAATACTTCATATAATTTTAGAAACTACTATATTATAAACTAAAAATATAAAAAATATTTAAATTTAAATTTAAATTTGAGAATAAGTTAAAATATAATCCAAAATATATATTTTTATCAAAACATTTAACTTTTAATAATAAAAAAACAATTCACACAAACTTCGTTCAAAAAGAATAACATCTCTATGCAATCTCCAGGAAAAAAAAAAGATAAAAAAAGAGAAGAAATAGAAAACTCATTTGTAGAAACTATCATTCTCAATGAAAATAAACAAAAATAACATAAATAATAAAAAAATTTACAACCTATTTTAAGAAATGAAGAATGATGACAAAATTACCAACAACGGTGACAAGGAAATTATCATCCTTAGAATGGACGTGGTCAGCAGTTCTAGATAGCAAGTTTTGTTGAACTTTTTGACAAAACTAGCAACCTAAATGCATTGCTTTTTTTGCAGTTTCTATTTTTTGGAGTATTCTTCTTCTTTCAATTTCTTGAAACCAATTCTCGTTGTGTTATCTTCTTCTATTGCAAAAATAATTGTTACGTTACAATTGCAATGAGAAGAAGGGCATAAAGACGAGTATTTAGTTGTGTTTGAACGAAGTTTATGTGAATTTTTTTTTTATTAAAAGTTAAATATTTTGATTCAAAATAATATTTTGGATTATATTGTAACATTGTCAAATTTAAAGTTTTAATTTAATCATTTTTTGTATTTTTAGTTAATAATATAATAGTTTCTAAAATTATTTTTATAATTATCCTAAACTTTAGAGATCTAAATATAATAAGCATATTGATATCCTAAATTACACCCCAAACAACCCTTTAAGTTGTAGAGGGGAGGTATGTGTAAGGTTTCAAACCTCAGGGGATGTCATTGTAATTTCTCAAACCACAGGGGAGGTATCTGTAATTACACCAAACCTCAGGGGGTGTAGTTGTAATTATCCCTATAAAAAACATGTCACGAAAATAGATATATTGTATAGCTCACTTAAACTTTGTAAATATGTCGTACGGTTTAAGAGTATAATATCATAAATAAATTAATATCAAAGTACTGAATAATGTATTTCTTAATATTGTGTATGATTAATGCCATATGTAAGAAAATAACTTTAGTCTCTAATTTTTTCTCTATAACTTCATTAAAAAACAAATTATTGTAAAAGTGTCCAAGAAAAAGTTATACACTTAATGTTATATTGGATAATCACACTTTATTTTATTCATTACAGGAAACGAGTAGGAGAATTTTGGGACAAATTTTAAAAAGTAGTAAAATAAATTATCATAGATGTAAGAAATTGAATCAGCTAAAAGTGAAAAATAAATAAAAAAACTTGGGAAACACTTATACTAAAATTTCTTAATATTTGAAAGTATATGATTAAACATATATATAAATATATATACATATATATGTATGTATATACCTTTATGTATAATTAGTACGTGGTGGGGTGAGAGGCGAGGCGGCGGCCCCCAAAGCCCCCCGCCCCCCTTGGCTGCGCCCCTGTAACAAACGTCTTTATAAACATATGTTGACATATCATTGAGAGGTGGGATAAAATGCTATGAAAAAATCTTCATGCGGTAGCTTATTATCTTAGCCAGTGTTCTAGTATGCTGAGAATAGTCAATGTCAAACATTGCAGATTGTGAAGGGAGCATATAAGATCTTAGAGAGGTTTCTCCTAGGAGTCGTCGAGGTGTTGACTGAAATGAAAAGTTTCAAAATTGTCAGGGAAGTTTTGGAACAATAACGATCGACAATGTCGAACATATTCGTTCATGTATTTTTATTTTTATTGATTTGGTCATTATTTTGTATTTTTGGTTTGAATATAAATTTGTACTAATTTGTTTCGGTGCCTCACATGAAGGTGGTTTTTGTTTGGTGGTGATGCATCAGGTTTGTAGAAGAATTCCATGAAAACTTTAAGCCTGACATCTTCATAATATGGATACGAGCACAACTAGAGTGTGTTTGAGCAGATGCCTACAAAAATAGAGGAAGATGTTGGAGCATGACTAAAAGATCTTCTATTTGTGCCTTATAATTTACGTTTGGAGGGAAATATAATTTATATATATCTCGTTCTTTTGTACAAGTCTTTTTTTTTTTTTTTTTGAACAATCGAATGATATTACTTCAAAATAAGAGAGCTACAATCGGGTAGCCTCCGTCGCAAAAAACTGAGTTTATTTATGTTATCTTATAGAGGTAGAAAGAAAAAGAAGTCGTGTGATCAATATGACTACAACTGTAATGATAAGGTGGACTATTGGATTATAGAGGAGAATCCAAGTGAAGACCTTAATTATAATGATTTGGAAGAAATGCTCGATTCTGAGCAAGAGAATGCTACAACTTCACAACAATCAATTAATAATTATGTTTTAAATTATTAACTTTAGATCATCGTAGATATTCATTTATTATCTGCAAATGGGTACTTTGTTTAAGTGATCCAAGTAAGGATGTGATAAATGCCAAAACGAATTTGACATGATATGCAATGGGGATAAACTCTTTTAATCTTTATGTTGATGATGATGTTAATTGTCTTGGAGAGAGTTGACAATTTGTGTTTTGTGAGATTTTTATGTGAGATGTTATACACTTACATGCTAGGTTACATGGATACTTCTAAAAATCATATGATGCAGTATCCGATACGTATCAAATCTGATACTCCTTGGATACTTGTCGGATACGTATTGAACGTGACATGTGGCGTATCCTATTATTCAAACAAATAAAATTAAGGATACTCGTATTGGATACCTATTGAGAACGTGTCCAGCCTTTTTCGACACATCGTATACCCATATTATATTTTCAAATATAATGATAAAAATAAGGGAGAATTACAGCTACACCCCCTGAGGTTTGGTGTAATTACAGATACCTCCCCTGTGGTCTGAGAAATTATAATGACCTTCTCTGAGGTTTGAAACTTTACACATACCTCCCCTGTACAATTTAAGGGTTGTTTGGGTGCAAGTCATGATAAAATTATGCTTATTATACATACACCCCTAAAGTTTGGTATATTTATAAAAGTAATCCTTGATGTTAGAAAAACCAAATTATTTCAGAAACTACTATACGACTAACTAGAAATATAAAAAGTATTTAAATTATTTTTAATATTTAATCTAATCTTAATATTTTTATTATCTTGCAAAAATATTTAATTTCTTGTTTTTGTTTGTTTGTTTTTTGTTAGTTTGTTTTTTTCATTTTTGTTTTACTTTTAATAATCTCATAAATCTTTTATAGTTCCATATTACATGCTATTACTCGCGCTCATGGAATTTTCAGTTAATCACAACAACAAAAAAAGAAGCATTTGGTAAAAGAATAACATATCTATGCAATCTCCGAGAAAAAAGATAAGAAATAGAAAACTCAATTCTAAAAACTCTCATTCTCAACGAAAATTTACAAACAAAACAGAAATAATCAAGATTTTCACAACCCATTTTAAAAAATTAAGATTGATGAAAAAATTACCAGCAACAGTGACAATAGAATTATCACCCTTGGATCAGACATGGTCACTGATTTTACGTAGCAAGTTTAGTTGAACTTTTTGACAAAATAAACAACCTAAATGCACTATATTTACTGAAACCAATTTTCGATGTGTTATCGTCTCCTATTACTAAAATAAATGTTAGTTTAAAACTGCAATGAGAATAAAGGCGTAAAGATGAGTAGTTAGTTAAGTTTTGACTGAGATTTACAGGAACCAAAACTAAAAGTTAAGTGTTTTGATTCACAAACATATTTTGGATTAGATTAACTTAATATTAAATTTAAATATAAATACTTTTATATTTTTAGCTAATAATATAGTAGTTTCTAAAACCATTTGGAGTATTTGATTTTAATTTTTCTAACATTAAAGATTATTTTTATATATATACCAAACTTTAGGGGTGTAAGTATAATAAGCATGACTACACTCAAACAACCCTTAAATTGTAGAGGGGAGGTATGTGTAAGGTTTCAAACCGCAGAGGAGGTCACTGTAATTTCTCAAACCACAGGGGTAGTACCTGTAATTACACCAAACCTTAGGGGGTGTAGCTGTAATTATCTCTAAAATAATAATAACACAAATTATATATATAAAAAAAAAAAGGCGAGTTACAATCTTTTCATACTAGATGTAATTCTCTTAATTTAAGTTGTGACAAATTTCTTACCTTTGAAATTTATTACTATATTTTTCCTTTTGAATGTTCCTTTACATGATTAATTAGAAATAGGATATAAGATTTAGGTGATGTTTGCAAACTCTTAAAAAAGCTGCAATCTGCTTTTGGTCTCATTTATTAGTTTTTAGTTAAGTTTTTCTAAAATTGTAAATTTATTATTCTGTTTATTTTGAAAAATTTTAAATTTATTACCTTATCACCTTATATATAAGATAATTATATAATTATCTTATATGTTTTCGTAAGTTGAAATATTTTTAAAATTCCCATTTTTTTAATTGGTATTATTGTATTGTACTATATTGATTTTTGTAGCGTAGTGTTGGCGATTGAGGGGCCACATGTTAGTTTGTGGTTTGAATCCCCTTGAATCTTTTTGCATGGCCCCCCTCACTTGAAACTCTTTACTGTAACAACAACTCCAATTTGAATATATCCTCCTATTACAAACTCTCTCTCTCTCTCTCTCTCTCTCTCTTCAAGGTGTGTGTCTATCGTGAATTTGACCTGATTGATTCATCTGGGCTCCTTCAGTTTCATGTGGGTTCCTTCTTGTTCACTCATACAGTAACTAAATTCAGTGCCAATTCTGTAAAATCATGAGCATATCAACTGTTTCCAACTTCACATTCTATGATGACATACAACTTAGCTTATTACTACTCTGTGCTTGATGTTGTACTGGTAACTCTTGGGCAATACTGCTTTCTTTTTTTCTTTAACTTCATTGTTTTGAATAGGTTACACTTTTGTAAGAGTTAGCCCTGTTCAGGACAACTTTCTTGATTTGGTTATATCTTCTATTAGCATTAAAGGAGTAGTATTATTTACTTTCTCTTTTGTCATGAGAATAATCACAATCATGCCGCTAAATGTTATTCGTTTATAGGAATAGAAAAGCATTGGATGCAGATTGGGTTTTGCTTAATTTGAAGTATTACTATTAGCAATATAATGTTAGTGATGCATAAAGGAATACTAAACGGTATCTCCCCCTTGAAAAGACTTTTGGTGTTCTGAGGGTAAGCAAACTTTCTTGATATGAGAAAAATCCATTTTTCCAAATATGATCAAAACTGCCCTTGAGGTGTTGCCATCTGATTTCTGTGAATGTTTCGTCAGCATGCTTTTTGACATTGCAATCCTTGTAACAATTGTTCATAGGTTAGGCTTTTTAATTATTCTTTCAATAACAATCAATTGCTTAGCAAGTTTCGCTTCAAGTATGAAGGATCATTTGCTCCTTTTCTAGGTATCAAGTTAGTGAATCATCTGTACGAGATATCACCTGATTTGATTCTATAGTCTTCTGTTTATATTACAGCCTTCGTTCTGCTGGGAAAATTCTTGCGTGGGGTGTTGTATGCTCATATTGATCATTTCTTCATCTTCACGGAGGCCACAGTTCAACAAGACCTTCCAAATCTGAGATCATGGCAGGACCAAACGGGGTCATATATTCATCACCAAAATCGCCGCAACACCCTAGTTTATACACCATTTGTCGAAAAGTCGACAATTATAATCAAGGCGATGGACATCTCTTGAGGTTGAGACCAAAGTTTTCGAACAAGGGACTTTGGCCTTTGGGTGGAAAAGTAAGTGCCTTTATTGGATCTCGGGGATCTTCTTTGGTATGTCAGTCGACAGGAACTCGCAATACTGACACAAAAGAGCGCATGAGACAGTATGATGGTTGTTCAAATATCACTAGGTATGCATTCAAATGAAGTACCTCTTTTCCTGTTTGGCTTCTACTATTTTGCAATTCCTATCTTGTAGTGGACTTTCCATAGTACTTTAGTTCTTCTTTTGATGTAAAAGGATTGCTGTGGATTTTGATACCTATATATGCTTTTTCCAAATGTATCTGTGCTGATTATGTTCAAGATTATGCAAGTTCGTACCTGATACTTTAGAATACTAGGTCTACTGTCAAACTATACATCTAAAACAAGCTTCCTTTGTTTTGTTTTGTTTTGTTCTGTTTTTTTTTTTCTTTTTTTCCCGCTGAAGTAGTGAAACTATAAGTTCATTGTTATTATTCTGATGCAAAGTACTTGTATCCCACATCGGTATTATGAGCTATTGTTGTGGGTTTTATATGTCTTTGGGCTCTTCCACTTTAATAGCTAGCTTTCGAGGTTGGTTTCACCCAAGGTCATATCATTCATCTGAATTGGGCTTTTGAGTCGAGGGATAGCTTACTCTGTTCCTTTTTAGTATGTTACCCTAATTACTTCAAGAGGTATTATTTTCTATCTCTAAAGTAAGTGAATGCATATATTTGGAATTCTTTTCCACTGCTCTGGCCTTTTTGCAGTTAATTTTAAGTTATCAACCTCCAAGATATTATTTTGAACACGCTTTTCTGTGTAGTTAGGTTTGATAATGCATTTTATTTTCTGCATCAGTTCTCAAAGAGAAAGTGGAGATGAGCATCCCGCAGCGACTGGGAAAAACAATTCTTCAAGTCAAGGATTAGCTGAAGCGTGCAAATTTGTGTACAATGACGCAAAGTTCATGAATGAAAGGGCTAAAAATGATATCGTACTTCTTTCCCGGTAAAAGAAAATGTGGAATGATGTATAATTGGAAATTGATAAAGACCTACAATATTATATTACTGTTTCTAATTTAAGCTTTTCAAACAAAAATGATGTACGATGCTGAATAAATTTTTTTATTGTGTGGGTTGGTATATTGAGGTTCACCATTTGCACACACTTTGCAATGAACCGATCTAGAAGGTGACCAACTTGTATTCCACTACCTTCTGATAATTTACCTTTTCAAAATAGAGGCATAATGAGGTTGGATGCTCGTGCACGGCAAGATGTTGCATTTATTGGTTCAGAGTTCCTTAAGATTGACGGTAAGAGTTTCTTTGCTGCTGTATATCAGGATTTGGGAATTTGTTTGATGGATGTCAATATCAAGCATATCAACTCCCATCGATTACTGATAACAAGTGATATGAGTTGCTGAAATATGATGGGCATGCTTAGTTTCATTTTGGAGCTTAACAATACAGTTTTCTCCTGCTTATGAGTGAAATTACGTAGTTTTTGCTGTTAGATGTATCCCAAGTTTAGTTTCTTCTTCGTGAAAATATTTGTGTGAAAAGTACTTGTCCTAATCAACAAAAGTACTAATACGTGTACAATGGATGAAACTGTGAAAGGAGCAGAAAAAAATTCAAAAATGATTTCCTTAATGATAAGTTATTGAACCTTTACCTTCTTTTGCCAGCACGGGCTAGAGAAGATACTGAAAAAATTGATCACAATGTGAAGAAAAAAGCTGAAAGGCTTCATCATATTGCCACTGTAAGTGATCTTCTTTTCCAAGCATTGCTTAAAGAAAGCAAAGACATAATGGAATTTTGTGTACCTTGATACTGTGTTAATTAGTGTTGGTTATGGGCAGATTCTGAAGAACAAAGCTCAATCTAGAATAAAAAGTGCTGCTGACAAGCATTGGAGTGATGGTGCGTTAGAGGTGCGTGGTTGTGCTATAGAGATGGCATGAATGAGACATACTCGTTATGCATAATATTCAATTTGGGTACCATTATTTCATTAAGTTAGGAATCTTCACCTAGTTGCTAAACTTTTTTCCTTTTGCTTTGCTTTTATTTATGGTGTGTTCAATCCTCTTTTCTGAATCTTATGGTATATTGTAGAATGTCTTCAGATAAAAATATTTATGATAGAAGTCATACGAGATCAATATAATATCTGAAACATCAAGACTCGACTATGTTTTTAAGAGAATGCATAATCAGTAGAAATAGAAAATATTCTCAGCTCTCTCTCCATTTTGTTTTCAGTTAGCGGTTTGTAAGCCATAAAAGTTTTTCTATCTGTGCATCCCAAGGACATGCTTTCCCTTGGCTGCTTCCATATGTCAAGTTTCTATTTGCAGGAGCTGTCACAATTTTATTCAAATAACTGTGTCGTACAAAAATAGGAGAGCGTTTTCCATTCTTTGATAGTTGATACCATTTATCTTCTGCTAGGATGTATTATGTTCCAAGAACTGCAGTAGTGAAGTCCCCAGAGACTGCATGTATTCCTGCAGCTTCTGATGTGTATTATGGGCACAAAAAAACCTAAGTGTCGCTATGGTATAAAACTAATTATTTGGATCATTATATCTATACCTCCCAACAGTTTGGTCTAATTACACAAATCTCTTCCAAGATTTGAGTAATTACAGAGACATCCCTTGAAGTTTTCACAAACATTATAGGTCCAAGATCATGTGCGTCTCTATAATGTTTGTGAAACTTTTAGGGGTGTCTTTGTAATCCTTACAAGTCTCTCTGTAAGTATTCAAACCTCATAGGAGTTTTCATAAGTTGATCAGACTGCAGAGGTGTAGATGTAATTAACTTTCCTCATTGATGTGCTCTAGCGTTAAAGCACTAGCTTTATTTTCTAGTGCTCAACAATGAGAAACATAAGCTCTACTAGATTCAGTGAGGGTTTACCGAAGTTTGAGATTCTACAAGTTATTCAACTGATACGGATAGGTAATGGGGATAAACTATTTAATTTAGGCGTAAGCAAAAAGATGAGTTACTTTTAGGTGATTAAGTATTTCTTCAGTTGTAACCTAAGCTTATGGACCAATCCCCTGCCTCCATAAGAGATTGACATCATATGTTATTATCATTACTGATCAGGAAATGTGAGTCCAACTTCCAAGTGTAATTAAACTCGGGGAATGCTATTTCTGCTTGGGTTCTGTTGGTCGACATGTCGATTTCTGGATTTACATAATAAAACAAAACTAGATTGGCAGACCTATCACCGTGTGTAGTTTAAAGGGACTCATTATTACAATAGTTTATATCATTTTGATAACTCTACTGGCAAAACATGGGTAAATTTCTTCTTCATTTCAGGAAAATCCATGGAAGTAATAGTTTCTTGGTCTTCATTCTTTATCTATTCAATTATCTTTCTATTTTCTTTTTCCTTGAGGGGATAATATATCTGAATGTGACTGGTGCCGCACTCATGTGCACAGGATTTTTTCTAGGTAGTTTTATGAAGGTCGTATTAGATCATGTGGACAGGTGATTGTTGTCCATGGAGTTGCTTTCGTGCAATATATATACATATATAATATATATATATATATTATATGTATATAATATATATATATATATATATATATATATATATATATGTATGTGTGTGTATGCGTTTGTGTGTACAGTGTACACTATCTGTAAAGTTAGTTCCCATCTCAATGAGGGGTGCTGATTAGTAATGGTTATAGTTGTATTTTTTTATAAGATCATACTAAAATCATAATTTTGCTTGTTTATGTTAAGGCCGATTTGAAGCGAGCTGACTTTGTTGCCAAGCAACGCGCTATGGGAGATTCTCTAATGGCTTTGGAGGTATAATTACTGTTATACAAATCTGCTTTATTGGCTTCCACCATTAGGAGCAAAGCTTTTCTCGTCTTATGGTGTTTCCCAAATTGATTTATTTTGTTATTTTCCTGATGTCACCACAGTTTCTTCACAAAAAAGTGCTCCTTTCCCATTAATGATTTAAGAATTCAGATTTCTGTTTGTTGGAGTTGCAGTTATCAAAACATAATATGATTGTGAGCAAAATACATTGATCTGGAGTTACCTGCTTCACTTAAAAATATGACAAATGCTTTCAATGTCCGATACATCCCTATAAATCTTTTAATTCGTTATTTTACCAACTTATTCAGTAACTATACTCTTTGTCTTTGTTAATGAGCTGAGAATTCAGTTTCCGTTTGTTCTTGCAGTTCGTAAAAAACATTCATGATATGATGGTGAGCAAAATGTGCAAATTGTAAGTTCTGACCTGTTACATTTCTTTGTCGTGCAATGTTTGCATGACTGTTTTCTGAGCAAAGTTTGCTTCACTATTCACAGAAAAGGAGATTCTATTGGCAGTAATGAGGTAGGAAGGCATATAACACTTGAAAAGAACGGCAAATCATTTGACTTCATTCCTGGAGAGGTATCTGCAGATCGTATTAACGCAATGCAGGTTTGTCTCTCGCGTATATTTTAAAATAAAGGGATTGTCATTAATTTGGAAAATTTTATTTTAAGCGTTTTATGTTGGTATGTTCACATGTAGGAAGCTTATTGGAGTATAGCTTCTGCCCTTTCTGAAGCTGATGGAATTGACTATACCGATCCTGAAGAGGTCCGAGTCAAATTAGTAAATGGACTTTTATAGGCACTGCCACCCCCCCCCCCCCCCTGATATTGATAGAGGAAGGGTGGTTTCTCTTGTCCAAAAGAAGTAGCAATACACTCGTCTACTTTCACATGGAACTGCAGTGGCAGCCACTTGAGATGACACTTTTTTTTTTTTCATTTACAAAAATAGTCCATAATTTTATACTTAAATAAATCTTTATTTTTGCACTGAAAGACAAACAAAAGTAGAAAATATCATTTTTGTTCTTGCAAGACAAAATGCTCAAAGAAATGCAAGAGGGAGTTAGCGGGGTGATATTTCAAAATCACAGGGATTTAGTTTTTCCTGTTTTTTGACATTAGACATTGAGTGATTTGTCTATACGAATAGATCTTAAAAGTTTAGCACTCTTAAATGTTCTTTCTTTGTATTTGGAGCAGCTGGAGTTGCTGGTGACAGCTCTTATTGATTTGGATGCAATGGATGGTAAAAGTAGTGTATCTTTGTTGGCTGAATGTTCAAGTTCTCCTGATGATGATACCAGGTAGCTATTGCCCCTGATTGATTGACTGGTACAAATAGTTCAAGTGGAATGTATGATGTACTAAAGTTACTTATTTTTGCTAGTTCATTATAAATATAGGTTCACTACTGAATACCGAGTTGTAGTTCTTTATTTTTGCTTTTATACACAACTTCGAGAGTTTTTTTTCATGGTGCCCTCCATCTGCTACCCTCTTGACAATTTTAAGCACGCTTTGAGTCTTTTTTCAAAGTTCTTTTTATCTTTCCTCACGGGTGGTAAATTCTGTCCAAGGCTGAAATGTGCGAGGGACCAATAACAAACAAGTATTGACAGAGAAAGATGAAGTATCCCACTTATCTTGCACCTATCAAGTCATTTTATAAAGTTGGACTGGAGTCAAACTCGACAGGGTCTTCAATTCTTGAAACCTTGTCTTAGTTTGTATTCAGTATCTATTTTAGGGACAACTGCATCCACACCTTGAGGTTTGGTCTATTTACAGGAACATTTTCTATTGTCTACTTTCCGATTGATTACATGAACACCCCTGAAGACTTTGGAAAAAACTATAGTTTAACTCCAAGTTTGAATAATTTCAAAGATATAAATATCTAATTTTTTATATGAGTATAAAGTAATTCTTAAGTAATAGAAAAGTCCTGGTTCTCTTGTTTATTTACATATGTGCGCATAATCTTTTTTGGCTTTTTCCAATTACGATCGATCTGGTAATCGCTTGTGTCCGTGTTAATGAGCAGGAGAGCATTAGCGAATGCATTATCAGCTGCCCCTTCAATGTGGACTCTTGGAAATGCTGGCATGGGAGCTCTGCAGGTATCTCATAAATTCAATAAGTGTTGTATTTGTTTTCCTCACTTTTAAATAAAAAGTTCAATTTACTACATCCACTATTTCCATAAGTTTCGTCAAATTTTATGAATAAATGTGTTATGGTTGATTACAGAGACTGGCAGAAGATAGTAATCCTGCAATAGCTGCTGCGGCATCGAAGACCATACATGAGTTGAAGAAACAGTGGGACATTGAGGAAGGAGACAGCTGGAAGTTCATGATGAACCAAAACGTGAAAGACAAAGACGAAGATGACACAAATTGATATACACAATTACAATATAGAATGGCAGTAAATAGTTAATGTTAGTTTAATAACTAATCAATAGAATTTACTACTAATGTAACATATGCATGCCTTGTTCGAATCTTGCATTTGTATTTTGTATGAATTGTTTCTTGCGTTAGTTACGGTTACCTACCCTGTCGCAATTGCAAAAGACATTCTTTGACAAAATGAGAGTTATTGATAAGGGTGAGTTTGGATTCCCTCAAATGAGCTGGTAAAAAATTTCTCAAACCATGAGAGATCTTTTGAATGCTCCTGGGGAGAAGCCCGCAAGATGCCGAGAGAGTAGAACTGATTTTTTCTCAGTTGATTGTGGCCTCACTGTGCCACAAATTTGTGGAGGCCAGTCCAGATACTATGTTAAATGTCGAAACACTCTATTGGACATTTAAAATTAAACTAGCACTTTTTGCTGTCTTCTTCCTATGTGGGATGTTTTCACTTCCTTTTACACAAAAATATCCAATAATCACCCACTAACTCGTATGTAATTGCCTGATTTGAGCCATGCATGCAAAGAGGTATTTTTCGAATTGAAACTCTACTCAGTGCATACATCTTAAGTTTTAATGAAGTTATAGGTGTCCAAAAATTGAATTTTGACCCATGTGTGAAAACGAAGGCTAACACAAACATATCTTTAAGTTTGAAAGATTCTTAACACAATCTTAGCATGATTATATATGGCCATGTGCTAATCCTGCTCTCGTGAACATTTTTGAGATTAACACATATATTTATGTAAATGTTACAACTTCTATGTGGAGTCTCAACTTTGTTCCATTTGCTATGGACTAATCAAAAGTATAAAGTAGACTGCATTAAGAGCACAAAGCTCATTCTCTATTCACCGCAACTGTGGGATAAATTTTTTTATTTTCAAAACTTTGATAATGGAACTTTGCTAGTGCTCTCAAGCAATAAGTCTCTTAGCCATTCGGCTTCTTTGTCTGTTGCAGCAAGGGCCCCATTGTCGAATGTGCTATGCAAGTCTGTTTCTAAGATGCCCAATTTACATCCCCTCCTCCTAGAGAGAATATTCATTCAGAAGTTGACTTACTTTCATTTGTACTAGACATCTAACTTGCATCACAATATCACTCTAGGACTCTTGGATAATCTTTGTAAATAATACTCAACTCTCTGGTGCATTTTGGTATCCAAAGATCCTTGCAACTGCTTTCCAATGTAAGGTGATAGGTTTATTTGTCAGTCTTGACATTATGCCCACAACAAAAGCTAAATCCGGCCTTGTACAATACATGACATACATAAGACTTCTAATGCAGTACCATATTCAAGTCGCTCAACAGCTCTTACATTGTTATCTTAAACTTTCATGCTAGAATCACAACGAGTACTTGCCTCTTTTATTTTGAGATATTTGAACTTATTAAGTAACTTGTAGATATAATGAGTTTGATATGAAGTATAGCCTCTCTCTTGGCTCTTAAATTTTATTCTCAAAATTGTTTCTACTTCTTCTAAGTCTTTCATTTGAAAAATAGAAGTTAGATACTTTTTTTGGTCTCACCAATGCCTTTCATGTTAGTGCTAACAATCAACATATGATCTACATAAAACATAAGATCACTCCTATTCATTTTTCATTTTCTATAAGATGCATTTATCAGCATTATTACGCTTAAAATCATTGGCCAAGATCACAGAATCAAACTTTTTATGCCACTACTTTGGAGCTTGTTTTAAGCCATATAATAACTTAACTAATTTACAAATTTATTATCATTTCCAGAAAGCACAAAGCCCTCAAGTTGCTCCGTATACACTTTTTCAGTCAATTCTCCATTTAAGATTATTGTCGTAACATCCATATGATATACATGTAATTTATAAATGGCAGAAATGAAATTTTTCCCACTAAGTTACACCATTTTCCACTTTTGCCCTGTAACTTTTTGAGCCGTGATTGTGCCTTGTAGGTTTCGGCTTTCATTGCAAAATATGCCTAATTGGGCTCAAAACGGGCTTTTTGCCTACGTGGACGTCAAACTGTTAAACTGCTTGTCTAGATGTAAAAATATTTTGCCACTTGGATTTTCTTAAAAAAAAATGTTTTTACCAAAAGTTAGAGGCCATTTTTGCATTTTTGCTTAAAAATTTAAATAAATTCAGAGAATTATGGATATATTATACAAATCACCCCTCATATCTAAGAAATTACACAAAACCACCCCTCTAATTCACCAAAAAAACACAACATTTTTACAAAAATAAAATCATCAACAAAATAAAAATGGGTTCTGCATCCCCGGTGCATTGGACTTCAATTTCATCCCATTCTTCTTCACTTTCCGACCAGACCCATCTACCGCCACTTCACCACCCACGCTAAAACAAGATCTTGAACTTCTCCCTCGCAGCTAACAATAGCGCGAGCTTCCGCCGGACAAGCAACTGGTCTATTGTGTAAGGGAGCGACGGGATGGGGGTGGAGCCGTACGTCCTTTGGTGAGAAAGATGATCAGTAATTTGTTGTCATTTTACTTTTTAATTAAAATAAAATTTAGTGTTTAAGAAACTTCATTTTACAGAAATATTTCACAAGCAAGTTTGCTATTTTCAAATTACAATATATTATATGCTCTTGCAAAAATTTAAAATACGTAGGTTGGCTTTTTTGGTTTATTACTTAGTTCTTTTTTGGTGCAACTAGTTTTAGAAATTAAAGTAAGATTTATATAATTTACAAATAAGTTATATTTTTAAGAATTTACTACTAAAAGTCTGAATTTATTCTCTTTTGAAACTTAACTTATGAATTATTATATGTGAGATTCAATTAACGTCAAATTTCATTAATATCCTTTGGTAGGGTTTATTAACATAAATTACTTAGACGGGTGGTTTGTATAATTTTTTAAACATGAGGGGTGATTTGTATAATTTGTCCATATTTTTTTGAATTTATTTAATTTTTTTGAGCAAAATTGCATAAAATATCCTGTAACTTTGGTAAAAACGTTTATTTGTGTAAGAATCCACGTGGTAAAATGTTTTTACACCTGGACAAGAAATTTAACAACTTGGCTTCTACGTAGGCAAAAGGCCCGTTTTGGACCCGATTGGGCATATTTTGCAGCGAAAATCAAAACCTACAAGGAAAAATTACGACCTGAATAGTTACAGGGCAAAAGTGGAAAATAGCCTAACTTAGTGGGCAAATTGCATTTCTGCCTTTATAAATTGATGTCAAACAAACAGTACTCTTACTTATGTTATTCTTACAACTGGAGCATAGGTACCAAATAGTATATGCCTTCCTTTTGTTTAAAGTCTTCTGTCACTTGTCTTGCTTTAAAAGTTTGAACTATGCTATCAGTTTTACATTTTTTTTTTGAAACACCCATCTACACCCAACTCCTTTGAATTAGGTGGTAAATCCACTAAAACCTATGTGTCATTGGATAGTATAGAGTCTATCTCATCATTAACTGATTCTTGCCAAAAAGAAGCGTTACTTGAAGCCATCGTTTCCTTATAAGTTTTATGATCATTGTCTATATTTAAAAACATAAGGTGTGATATTCATCACCTCTTTTCTAGTTGCTTTAACAAGACATCAATAGAATCCGGTGAAATAAATTCAAAACTCAAGTATTTTTCTTTTCTAAACCGCCGGCTTCTTCTTAATTCAATTGGTTCATTTGCTTACACTCTTTTTCACCAACTTTTGTTGTTTCACTATTTCCAACGCTTTTAGACTCCATAGAATCACACAAGAAATTATTCTCAAAGAATTCCACATTAATGAGTTCTACAATCTCATTGAACCCTAAATCTAATAATCTATATACTTTAGAATTTTGTGCATAGCCAACAAAAATACTTTTAATTCCTCTTGACCCTAACTTTGCTTTGTAAGGATTTGCTATTTTATAAATGTTATACACGCCAGCACTTTAAGAAAATTTAAATGCATCTTTCTAACATTATTCTAAATTTATAAGGTGAAGCATGGGACCTCTGAAACATAACTTTGCTAATAATGTTTCACCAAATAAATTAAAAGGTAATTTTGCCTTAATAAGCATTACATTCACTATGTCAACCAAGGATTTTATTTTTTTCTTCCAGCCAATCCATTTTGTTGGAGAGGTGATATATACAGAGCAAATCCCTAATTACAGAGCAATTTCTTATTGTTTACTATTATGCCCTTTCCAATTAATTGTTGCAAATCATATCCCCTTTTCAACATGTTAATATCATTGGCAAAATATTTTGGAAACTTAATTAAAACATTCTCTTTCCAATTTATGAGAGATAGAAATATTTTCTTTCTTTTATATAAAGATATTTACCTGTCTCAATAATTTACTGCATAAAAATCTTATCAAGTACTTTAATTTCCACATCTTTTTCTTTATAACTTTGGTTTCTGTTTTTATTACTCCAAATCTTTAGCAAACTTTTTCAGCTGAAACTTTATTAAATGAGTTGAATTTTATTCTTGTGTCTAAAAATCTAGAGATGATATACAACATGGATGGCAAACTCGTATTTATTTATAAGTAAATTAAAATTCCAAATATCTTAAAATTTGTCCGTACATGAGGTGCATACTGAAATAAAAAATATCTCAATGAATGCAACCATTTAAATTTATATAAGCTTTGAACTTCTCTTGAACAAGCACATACATGTCCACAACATTTCTTATTACAGCAAATTAATAATTGTATGAATAGTTGTAGAATATGAAGAACTGTTCCTATTATTTTTGTACATTGAATTAATATTTCACACATTTTTGAAGTTGTGCTATTAAGTTTCTTCTTTCTTTTTATAATCTCAGTGCATAATGGGATTAAAATCTGTATATAGATTTTCATTAAGTAACTTATTTACAAGAAATATTTTTTATGGACCTATAATATTTCCATTTTATTAATTGGTAAGAGGAATGTTTGAATTGAGTTTTAATAGATTAGTCTAATCATCGGTAGATATTGAAAATAAAATAACTTAACAACTGATTTAGAAAGGGTATAATAGTAAAAAATAAAGAATTTCTTTGTAATTAGGGATTTATATACCATCTCCCATTTTGTTGAGGCGTATATGGGGCTGTTATTTGTTGAATATACCATTTTCTTCACAAAATATATTAAAGGATTGAGAAAAAATAACCCCCCCCCACCCACTCCATCACTAAGAAGCACTTTGATCTTTCTCTCTTTTTGATTTTCAACTTCAGATTTAAATTCTTTAAATTTATCAATGGCTTCATCCTTGGTTATTATCAATTATATATAAGTATATTTTGAATAGTCGTCAATAAACATGATGAAATAATATTTTCTACTTCATGTAAATTGACCATTTAATTCAAAAATATTAGAGTGCACAAGCTCTAGTAAATTTTCGGAATTTTGTACAACTTTAGAATATGGTTTCTTTATCATTTTGACTTCTACACATATCTTACATTTATCAACATGCACATATTTGCAATTGATATAATCATGCTAACACGTATCAGGTAAATAACTATAATTTAAATATCATAGTCTAGCCTGCCATAAGATAGAAGAACAATCAATAACATAAGAAACACTAGTTTTTTATTAATAGATAACTTGAACATGTCATCACATGAGTACCCTTTTCCTACGAATACTCTATTCTTAGTTACAATCACTTTATCGTATTCTAGAAAACTTTAAATTCCTTGTTAGAGAAACTAAATTATTTTTCAAATCTTGAACATGTGAAACATTGATGAGGGTGAGTTTCTATCTAAATGTGGGATTAACCATTTTCCAAATTCTTTGAAGCAACATGGTTTCCCCTCATAAATTCTCTAGACTCTTTTAACTTTGTAGGTTTTTAAAATGTTCTTATTATTGCATATGTGAATGGTGGCGCCATGACAAGTCACCAATATAGAGATATTGCAGCATATGCCATATATGTAACTCTGTTATCATAGCAACAAATTCTTGTCCGGAGACTCAACAACATTTGCTTCATTATTGTTGCCTGCACCAAAATTTCCTTTGATTCTTCGTTAGTTTGTTCTTCAATCTTTAATGACCATTCTTCCTTCTGTGGAAGCAAATTTGATCATTCTTCTAGATTTTTTAAAATTCTTTTTCTGTGGTTGAAGAATTTTCTGAACAATTTGAATCATACCCGAGGAGTTGTCTGATATAGAAAGACTTTCAAAACTATGGTTCACTTTTGAACCCAATAATGGTTTTATCTCTAGCAAGATTTTTACTTCCCATTTGCACATGTGTGGTGAACTTCTCAATGATGTAACTTTCGGAAGAATGTAGAACTTTTCTTCCAAATTCATGCCAAGCGGGGGAAGGCTTTAATAAGATTGCACCCACTTGTATGGCACCAGGCACACTAATCTACAACTCAGTTATTCGAAAAACTAAAATCTCCAAGTCACAGACTTGATCCATGATTGGCATGTTATCTGAAAATTTAAACTCAAAATGTTTCAACACCAAAAATCTATCTAATACATTCTTTTATATGTTTTGTATTTTGACTCAAGGGCAGACCATATCTATTTTAGGCAATTTGTAAGTTCGATAAACATCATACAACCTATTGGTGAGGAAATTAAGGATATAGCCTATGCACAACATCTCATCTTTCTCTCGTTTTGCCTTGTCTGCGGCTAACTTGTTTTTCACTTCTTCAAAAGAGTTAGGGCTTGGTCATGAAATTGGTTGAATTTTCGGGTCCAACAAATATTACAAATTCAGAAATAGCAAGAGCCATGACATGTAATCGTGCCATCTTGTGTAGTTTGTTATTTAAACGATCACTTTTGATGGATTCCTTCTCTTGAAACTAGAATTTCATGTTTGTGTTCATGTCTATTTCCATTATAGGAACTTTGCATTTAGATTGTTAGAAAGAATGCAAGAGAAATAGAAAGGTTTGAGGTGTGAAAAGATCACTGTTCTAAAGGCGAAATACCCCCCACTAGGAAATTGCAGTAAGTAATAAGCCTACAGGATACAACAATGCTTTGAGAACTCTTTTGCGACAAAAAAAGAAGATTGGAATGAATATAAATTTGTCCCTCAACTCTAACATATAGAATCAGAAGACACTTTTTGAAACCATTCTGAAGGGGTGCAAATATTAAAATGAATGCAACACTTCCAAAAGTTTGATATTAAACCAATCTCAGATTAAAACAATAACAATAATAAATTTGATATTAAAATAAATTTTGAATTAGAATAAGAAAACTATTAATCTGAATTAATTTCAATACAAGTTCCAAATTGTCCATGTGTCCAATCTTGACTTTTATATAAGGATTTAAAGCAAATGGCCTAAAGTCCAATCCAAAAGTCCAATACTTAAATCAAACATTCTATTGGACATTTACAATTTATGTTTGGATACCTACAAACCAAATCATATTCATATCTATTTAGAATTCTAATCAATAATAGCATATGATTTCAATTTTAATCAAACACAGAAAGCAAGAAACACATCAACAATATTGAAATAATTCTACCAAAAATAAGATTTTCTCTTTCTATTTCAGTTGGGAGTTCTCAAAACAATAAAACAGTTTCCCCCCTCGCTCTTAAAAAGTTGCAAACACCATCCTTTTATTATTCCTACTTAGTGGATGACTGACGGTATCGCAAGAGCAAAGAATGTTGTTGCCGAAGTAACTTTTTAAACTTTACTAATTCACCCTTTTATTTAAACACTATATAAGTTTAAAATATTATATTTTCTATAATACCTTTTGTAGCTATGAAATTTTGAACCCTTAAAATAAAAGACAATAAAAGTTAGAACAAATAAATTTATATTTCCTCAAAAATTATATTGGGTTAAAATCTCTAATATTCCTCTAATTCTTTTCTAAACTTGAAAAACTTGGTAGACTTCAATGCGGAGTTGAATTTGATCTCTTCCACGTGGCTTTAATTTAAACGTCGATTAAATGACCTTTGAGCTTGATCTTGAATGTAACGTCTGTGAAATTCGGAAGAAAATAAAAGTATTTTTGAATTTTTCATTTTAGTCCTTACACTTTTTGAATATATGATTTTGACCCCAAAAGTTTTGAAATAGTTACAATTTAGTCCTTCCCCTTTTGAAAAATTTATGATTGACCACATATATTTTATTTAAGACCAAATGAGTTATCAAAACTTTCAATTGGCCCCTTGTAGTTTTAAAATATCCAAACATTCATTGACAATGGTAAATCTTGACATATTTACATTTACATTTGAGAAAAGGTAACTTTGCTTTGTCTTTTATGTTCTCTTCAACATTTTTCACACACCTCTCTTCTCCGAATCTTCTCTTCTTTCCTTCTGCCAAGTTCTTCCCCTTGATGTTTAGATTTCTAGAAAAATTGTTTTAGTCCTTTAAGCCTTCTTTATAGTCTTTAAAAATCCTCAAAACCGAGTTTGGTCAAAACTGCCAGTTTTGGTACAGAAACTTTGAAAGTCCGGAAACCATACCAAAACTTCGAGTCTTACTCTGAAGTTTTTACCACATACTGTTTATTGTGTAAGCTAACTTTCATGTTCAGAAACCTTCTTCAACCAAATTCGTTTGAGGGGTCTAAAAATGAGAAATACGTCACACTGTCCAGAAAATCCGAAAACAGCTCCTATCCTTCATGATTTATTTAAAATACCAAACCTTGTCCTATTGATCTGATTTTGAAACTACATACTCTCCATGATGTTTATGATTGAACCCCTTAACCAATTTCATATTATCATATCGTTTGAATGTCCGATTGAAGGTAAATCTAAGATCGCTACAGTTTTCAGCACTAGATTTGCATAAACCTTTTGTTTAACCAAATTATGTTGCAAAAGCTATCTAAATCATGAAATCGATCATTGATATGGTCTCATTACATACTAATAATGATGTTGGATAAGTTGATCATAATTTAGAATCATGTTTAATATTTTTCATAGATTTTGCAACATTAAGATGACATATAGCTTATTTTACGGTTGATTTTTCAATTTCTTTAACTTTAAGTAAAGTATTGTGTTTATCTTGTGATCTAACCATCTAATCTAGTTTATTAGAATAATAATTATTCTAGAAATATTAATTTTAATTAGATCCACATGTTTACAATTTATTTTAATTGTTAATAGTGATATATGCAATATTATGTTGTTTAATACTAATAACTATAAGAAAGATAGTTTCTACCAAAGTTATATATAAGATATGATTTTATCCAAAGACTTACTGAGGTATTTGTTCAATGTTAAGATCATGGTAAAACTTTTGATTTGAGATTATTATGTAATAAGTAATTTACAAGACTTTTGTTAAGAAATATTGTTTTAAAACGGGTTTAAATATGCATTGATGCATATGTATATATTAGTATCAAATATGTTGTTAATAAATTATAATTGGAGATTTTAATAATAATTTGGTAACTGATTTAGTCTTCAACTTGTTACTTTGAAATGGTAATTCTCATTAATTATATTTCTACGTCACAGTTAAAGTTAAAATAGGTAAATGTTGGATTTGTCCAAAATTAACAAGAATTAGATATTTAATTGAACTTCTTTAAATATGATAAATATTGGAAATATATGTTTATTGTTGTAGATTATGAGCAATCAATTGATTATATCTTTTTGATTTATTTAAGGTTCTACAAATATCGACCTTAATGAAGAATTTTCGTACGGTAAAAGGTGAGGTTGGATTTCTGATTTTGTTAAAAACCTTGTTTGGCATCCGGCCCTGAGAAACTTGGACATAACAATTGTGATTCTTTGTTTCGAATCACGAGCAACATTCTATCACCATTTTAATGCTTTTATATTGAAAATCGTTAATTATTTACATAATCAGTTTTCTTGCCTATTGTTAAATCAAATCTCATTTAAATTATAATCAGAAATTTTCTCCATAATCATAATTATCCTGGTATCATGATCACCCTATCAATTCTTGAATTGTGCAATGAGCAACGAACTATGTTCGGCCTATGTAGCTCAAAAACGAGCAACGGATATTGTTCGGCTAACTAGCTCATCTATTCTGTTTCACCCATTGGGACGCCTTTGGGAAGTCGGGCCCAGAGATTGAGAAGATTTACTGCTGGGCAGCAAAGGGCTGTCAGTTTAAGTATTTCAACTTAATACCCATTCTTTCTAAGCGCCGCTTGCAGTTAGGAGTTGGCTGTGACCCGCGTGTTAGATTGGCATATACTCGAGCATGTCTTCTGTTCTGTTGCGAGGTCGCTCCTCGTAGGGAGGTATACGGTTGAATTTTGGGAGTTAAGGTTGGATCCGTTATATGTAATTGCAAAAGTTCATTTTTTTCGTTCTTCTGAATATTTCAGAATTTTCGTTAAAACCGATAATTTAAGTTCAATGATACTATTCTGGTCATTCTTGTTCGTTTGTTCTGATTTACTGTTTGATTATTGCATGATCTAAGAATTTCACTAAATCATTAAAGACTTACTCCTCTTTTGTTCTATATGTCACTTTCTCTAAGTAAGATTGGTATAGCAGCACGGATGGAACGAATGATCGACAAGTCCGCTTTTTGGAAACTTTGCAAAAATTGTTAAGTGTTTGATTTTTGTATTTATATCATTTTGTAAAATGTATTTGTATTCCAAAGACTTCCGCTGTATTTAAATTAAAATTATTTTATTATAATGCTATGGTTTTGATCCTGGTCAATGAGACCCCTTCCTATGAGATATAGTTTGTTCTGAGTTGGGTTTGTTAGGTGGCCATAACCAGACCAACTCGGATCGGATTGTGACTCGTGGGGCGCGGTACTCACAGTGAATCAAAGAGAGAATTTGACTTGATTTAAGATTAATCCAAGGGTTTTTGGGCTTGATGTTGAATTCAAGCTAAACTTGATTTGAAGCTCGTGACGAACAATATGATCTTTGCCTCGAGTTCCTCAAATATATTGAATATGTTTGTGAGGCCCAAAATCTAAAGTCTTATTGAAGTCCAAAATCGATATGTGATTTCAAACTTCAATAATACCGTAGAGGGTCCCACTGAACGGAATCGAATAAAGCCAAACAAACTTATTTATTGCAGCAGAAAAATCTCTAAGTTACAATAGTAGTTAATTATTACAAACCAAAAATCTTAAGACATAATTATTCAAACACACAAGCAAACGATATCTCGGACATATTTTGGTTTGAGAGACCAAATATGCTTATTAAAATCCATAAAGCTTTAAATAAAATCGCAGTAATCCAAAGGTAGTCGATCCAACCAGGTAATATCACTCTTGTTCTGAGAATGGATAGAAAAGTAAGAGAGATGTAAGTCTTAGAGGACTTAGTGAGACTTTTAACAATAATGACAAATTTATTGCAACGAAAATTTATTCAGGTTATCAGCAAGGTATTAGAACAAAAAGAATCAATAATAACAGGATTAATATGGAATAATGAACTTGCGCAATTACTTATAACAGATCCAACCATAACACCAAAATTTTAACCGTATACCTCCCTACGAGGAGTGACCTCGTAACAGAACAGAAGACATGCTCGAGTACATGCCAGTCTAACACGCGGGTTACAACCAACTTCTGACTGCAAGCGGCCCTCAGATAGAATGGGTATTAATTTAAATTACTAACCGACAATCCGTGTTGCCCAATAGTAAATTATCTCAATCCCTGGGCCCAACTTCCCAAAGGAGTCCCAATGGGTGAAACAGAAATATCAGATGAGCTAGTAAGCCGGATAAAATCCGTAGCTCGTTTTTGAGCTACATAGGCCGAACATAGTTCGTTGCTCGTTGCACAGTTCAAGAATTAATTGTTTAACCTCAGATTTATTAATACATTTGCAGAAGAATGTGATAATGGATTAAGAGTAGGTTTAGTTCAATAGTATTTTAGCAAGTGAATTATGAATTGAGATATCAGGTGTGAAACGAGAAACATGATAAAGGTTAATCATGATTGGAAATAAATAATCACGATAGTTTTGTCCAAAAATCTCAGGGCCAAATGCCAAAAGGGCTGGAGTAAACCACATGAATCTCACCTCCTTGGAATACTTGGTTTTCTGGCAAAAGTCGACCGTCTCCTAAATAAATTTAAAGGCGTTAACAATCTTTAAAATAATAAATATTTATTTTTTCTAAATTATCTTTAAGATAGTTTACTAATTCTTAAATTATCACCATAATTCACTAACCAAGCAATTGTTTCATGAAGATATGGAATTAACATACAAGTATCACTTTTGTCGTATAACATGTTCTAATTGTTATCATAAATTATAAATTAGTGTTCGTAATATTAATATAATCATAAAAGTCACAAGGTTATTTAACTCACCCAAATAAATCATTGTACAACTTAAGTATAATATAAGAATCAAGTTATATGACTAGATCATGAAGTGACTAAAGCAACTTATAGGAAACTAAAGTAAGCAAGAACGTAAATATGAAAATGTGTTACATAAACTATTAATATGTTATTAAATTCATAACAGAAACTAACACAAGATTAAAATTAACAAACAATGACTTTTAACATTCCTTAGGATGTTAGCAACACGTATGTATTATCACTTTGATATTTATCATCCGGATTTTAGTATTAATTTAAGAAACAAAATGAATGCGCACAGTTAGGGTTGAAAGTTGTAGCAGCCCGAGAGTTACCTTAAATCGAACATCTAGAACTGGTTAAAATATGAAATTGATTGAGGGGTATTGTTAAAGACACGATCAAGAGTCTCTGTTCCAAACATCAGCTCGAAAGATGAAGGTTTGATATTTATTTCGGGTCTTGCAAGTTTCGGGTTGAAACTGTAATTTCTGCGCAGTTTCGGGACTATGGATTTTCCTCGAAAATTTTGAACTGGACAGCTTCTGGAAATATTTTTATTAGCTAGAAGACTTGGAAAGGAAGACTCTTCATGAAGAGAGTGAAGAGAGATTCATAAGTTTGAGGTGTGAGAAAAATTGTTGAAGGAAGCCCTCCTTTCATAGGTGAAAATGGGAGACAAGGAATTAAATTGAGTCCCTATCCTAATGTTATTTTATTTTAACTTGACCACCCCTATTTATGATGAATTTTCCAGAAATCTTACCCCTTATCTCTGATTTAAATTTTATAATATTAAACATAAGAAATATCTACTATTATTGAATGAATGAAGACAAAGCAAGAAATTACTTTTACCTTATTCTACTTTTAACTATTATACGATATAAATATCTAGGAGTAAATGTAAAGATTTAGCATTATAGAGGAACTTTTGGATATTTAAAAATTATAAAGGACCATTTTGAAAGTTTTAAGGAATCAATTGCTCTAAAAGAAAATACTTGGGGTCAATTATAAGATTTCAAAAGTTGAAGGACTAAATTGAAATATACTCAAATACCATTTTTGAGTTATCAATTAAGAATATTTTTAGGGGTGTTACAATGTTGAAGTTCGATCTTCTTCAGTAGAGTCCCAATTTTCAAAAACAGTTTTTCCAACGCCTTTGCAGCTTGATGTTGATTAAAATGAAGTTTATATTTAATCCTCGTGAATAAACAATCTTGATCCTCGCGAAGAATTTCTCGAAGGTGATGAACTTGATGGAGAATTTCTAGAGTTTCTTCTCTTCAAAATATAATATTTGTGTTGTGAATTCTCATTGAGTGAATACTTCTATTTATAGATGTAGAAGTAGAGTTTTGATAAGATCAACTGCTGAGGTGGAGGCATACTATTGGTTCTTTCATTTTTCAATATAAATACAAAATAAGTTTGTATTTATCAAGAGGTATTTTATTTGGGAAAAACACATCATATTTGCCACATATCTTGATTTGATTAGCCACAAACTTCAACAAGATTCTATTGGCTTGAACACCTCACTGACACTTGGTACCATTTAATTGGTTAACAAAATATATCTAAAAATTAACTAATTTAACTATTTCATATTGGAATTTAATTTAGTAAAATTCTAAATCAAATAGTAAAAATTAAATTGATCTCTAATACATTTATTTAATTAGGCACAAATGTAAGTGCCTACACTTATTTCTTTTCATTTAATCAATCATCTATTAAAGCAACTTAAGGACCTTTTAAAAATAACATAATTCCAAAAACAGTTAGAGAAGCACCCTGGGCATGCTTTTGCGGGTTGTGCTTTTTCTGACTTTTTTGTAAACAAGGAGAAGCAAAAGTCGGTATTTCAAACACTAAAAATGTGTTTTTACAACTGCAAAAGCCAAAAAACTCATTTTATAAGCATTTGCAAACACAACCTTTAGTCTCATCAATTCCTCTCCATACTCCGATAAAAAAAAAAATCATTTACTTACTCCAATAAGGTCTCTTAAAGATGAAAGATTCCTTTAACAATAAAACTATAAAATATCATACTAATTAAACCTTATGTTTAGCCTTTTTTTTTTCATAATTCGAATTCTGACATGCTTACGAGTAAGTCTTTCGCTTAATTATAAATCAAATCAAATGTAGACACGAAAGTTAAATAAACTCTGCAGCAGAAATAAAACAAAACATTCTGATATTCATTAAAAGTAAATGAAATAAATATTCTCTTGAAATCCGATTTTAGAAGTTAAAAAGGTGGTACTAAATTTTTAAATAAAAGAAAAAGGCACACGACTAGTGATGTTTTTCAAAGCCTGCAAAATATTTAATAGAAAGTTCTCTAAATCGATGGCTTGGAGTTGTAATTTGTGAAGGTGTATATTTATGTCGTGAGTTGGCCATGTGGCCATTACATGAGAGCATTAAATGCTCTAGGTGAATTGCAAATGGACAAAGGTTCATGCATGCACATGCATGCATGAGGTGTACTCTAATGCCATTTAAGGCATTGTTGGGCAACTTGTATTTGTGTGGACAAGATAGACATGGTTCCAACCTCTCATCATCAATTCAACATGGTTTGGACAGGGTTTTGTCTATGAACTTTCCCTATACTTTGAGAAGTCCGTGGAAGAGCAAAACTCACCAAGAAGAGTGATTATCAACATCTTAGTTTCCTTTGTAGTATGGTTATATACTTGTGTAAGGTGTAGATTAAGGAGTGTTGCTGATGTAAATGCTCGGGGGTGTCGTTAGGGATGAGGGTAAGAAAAAGCTATGTAATTGTAACAATTTCTATATAGTGTGATTTTGCTCGGTTCCAGTGGTTTTTCTCCAGTTTAGGAGTTTTCACGTTAAATCCCTGTGTTGTTACTTTTATCGTTTTTATCCTTTTGTTTTTCAGTTTTTCACGAAGGGCAAATCCTGGGGGCGTGTATTTGTCGGGTTCAAATACCTAGCACTGGTATCAGAGCTTAGGGTCCTGCTAAGGTGGAGCTGGTTCAACCAAATGATATTGGCCGGTGTGAAGATACTGACGGTGACACTAACATGGTCTTGGATGTCTTTTTGCGAAACGATAAGGATATCCTGATGGCATGAGCTCCCAATGTTGCCGTGATATAAGGTGTTAATATTGGTGGGTTGATTTGCACACGGGCATTGTTCGGCATTGATGCAAGGTGTGTGGTGAATATTCGTGTCGATGGTTGATGACTCCCTGGAGAGCCAAAAATGGGAGTTACACCATAATTATCAGCTGGGTTGTGTTCAACATGGTTCAAAATGCTTGGAATGATCTTATTCTAAGAGGTTGTGTTTTTTATGGTGGAGCATGGTAACTCGAAAGAATTATGACTGCATTGCAGTGATAGCGGGAGCTATGAGGATCATCGTCAAGGTGGAGTCGTTGTGGGATAACGAAAGGCCAAAACGAAGATTGTGTGAATATATGATTAATCAATACTAATCAAATCTTCAAGGTGGAGAATGTTGTGAGTTGGCCATGTGGCCATTACATGAGAGCATTAAGTGCTCTAGGTGAATTGCAAATGGACAAAGGTTCATGCATGAGGTGTACTCTAATGCCATTTAAGGCATTGTTGGGCAACTTGTATTTGTGTGGACAAGAAAGACACGGTTCTAACCTCTCATCATCAATTCAACATGGTTTGGATGGGTTTTTGTCTATGAACTTTCCCTATAAATTGAGAAGTCCGTGGAAGAGCAAAACACACCAAGAAGAGTGATTAGCAACATCTTAGTTTCCTTTGTAGTATGGTTATATACTTGTGTAAGGTGTATATTAAGGAGTGTTGCTAATGTAAATGCTCGGGGGGTGTCTTTAGGAATGAAGGTGAGGAAAAGCTATGTAGTTGTAACAATTTCTATATAGTGTGATTTCGCTTGGTTCTCGTGGTTTTTCTCCAATTTAGAAGTTTCCACGTTAAATCCCTGTGTTATTACTTTTATCGTTTTTATCCTTTTGTTTTTCAGTTTTCCACAAAGGGCAAATCCTGAGGGCGGGTATTTGTTTGGTTCAAATACTTAACATTTTAGAAGTTTGATACATTATCTTATTTAATCAGACATTTACAAAGTATATAGAGCAAGAAACAAAAAATGCCACGGGTTATGAATAAGAAAGAAGATTCATTAGATATAACTGAGGCATGACTTATTAAAATATGCAGGTCAAGACTATGAATTCAGCATTTGAAAAAAGTTTTTGTTTTCCTTTGGCTAAAAAAATCAACTAGCTTTATAACTTCTAGTTTTGCTGACCAAAAAATTTATCTCCCTATTAATTTATTACCTACTATTGGAGTAAACAAAGAACTTGATGAGACTAAATTGTTATAATTAAAGGGTGATTAAATAGAAAGACCAATATATTATAAATATTTGACATCGACTTTCATAAGGGGTGTTTGCAAGAGTTTATAAAAAGAGAGTATGTTGAGAAAATTGCATTTTTGATACCCTAACTAGACACCTTCTCTTTTTTCATACTTTAACTTGGCATATCACGATTTTTGTACCTTAATTTGGTAATTTTTTCAATTTTGGTACCCCGGCAGTGGCGATTTCAAAATTTTGTCGTAATTATTTACGTGAGGCTAAATTTGGTGGTTTTGGCCTCAGCCAAACTCTCAACTCACCCACTTGCACCTTAGATTTTGTCTTTGTGTTACTTTATTTTATTTTCTTATTTTCTTCTATGCGGCATCCAAGATGGCAAATGGGAGAGTTGGGAGGTTGGCTGGGATCAAAATCTCCAAATTTAGTCCCCACGTGGAAGATTTCAGCAAGATTTTGAAATCGTGCCGCCGGGGTACTAAAATTGAAAAAATTGCCAAATTAAGGTACCAAAATCGTGATCTGCCACATTAAGGTATGAGAAAAGAAATGGTGTTAAGTTAAGGTATCAAAAATATATTTTCCCAGAGTATGTTGATCACTTTAAGTGACTTTTGACAAAAAGGGTCAGACTGTCTACTCTTCTTAAAAAGATACTTAAAACACTAATTAGGTATTATAACTAGAATTGACTTTTTCATTTAAATTTTTTATAAAAGAGCATATTTTGAAAAGTAGTTGGAGAAGCATCCCATCCCATGCTTATGCAGCTTGTGCTATTTTTGACCAATGTTAATACAAGCAGAAGTAAAAGTCAGTGTTGCAAACACTAAAACGTACTTATGCGGCAATAAAAGCTAATAAACCTTTTTAATAAACATTTACAACAACCACCAAATTTTGAATAAGATGGGCAAAGTAGAGAACTCATATAGAAAACCTAAGTCCTAAACCCTTTATTTCTATAGATTTTGAATTCTAAAAATGATGTGTAACTTGATGGCAAATGGGTTTGTTAACCCATTTTTGACCAATTATTCAAGTGGGTTCCAATTTTTAGAATTAGTAAATCTTTAGCTTAATGAAATCTGCATATTGTAGAGAAACATTGTATATTTGTTCTTTCAAAATTGTGTAGTGGTGAATGAAAAATTTAATGCAAAAGTGAGCTACTTGAATATAAATCGGTTAGGATCCTCTCCAACATAATATTCTACATCTTCTCCAACACTATTTGGATGATTGCCCCATGTTCTTTTTAAATTACACAAAAAACACAGAATTAAACTTCCATCTTTCTTCTCTCTCCAAATTCTTTTTTTTTTTAAGGAAAATTACGGCTCATTCAAAACACATCAAATTTAGATACATTTCTTTTACCGAATCTGATTCCCCAAATCAGTTTTTTCTCAAGCTTATATAATTTAAGTTTATAACCAATTTTTTGTTTCATTTCTTTTTATTTATTCATATATTTAATTTCGTAATAATTTGTTCATAATTTGTTTCTCTAATTTTTAATTTGCATGTATCTTAATCTTCTTACTCTTTCCTTGTATTAAAATCAAATAAAGGGAAATCATCTAATATCATTTTAATGTATATTTTATTTTAGAGATGAATTATTCTTTTCATAAAATTCATTATATAAAATATGAATTTTAGGATAAAAGAAATGCTGAAAGTAAAGTTATTGAACTAAGATAAATGTAATTCATTAAAGCATTAGTAATACACATTGAGAATTAAGAAAGGAAATATTTAATAATGTAGAAATATCTTCTTAGTACAAATGTACAATTAATAATATCTATATGACTAGTTACTTAAGTGGAGATAAATAATAGAAAGCTTTTAGCAGTGTATACAATGTCTTTATTTTTATGATATATTAATAATTATATTTATATCTTTTAAATTTAAAATAATTTTAGCTATAGTTGTGTTATTTTAGAGTTAATTTTTTGCAGTTATGAAAAAAAATAGAAGTGTATTAAAAGGGCCTACATTAAAAGGAATTTAAGAATATTTTATAAAATATTTTTAATTTAAAAGACATAAATATACATAACAATATAGCATAAAAAAGAAAATTGTATACACTGCTGAGAAATTTCTATTATTTATATCCGCTTAAGTAACAAGTCATTTAGACATTTCTAATTGTACATTTATACTAAGAGGATACTAAATTTACATCTAAATTATAACTTTACTTTCCCCGTTTTTTTAATCCTAAAATACATACATTATTTAAAGAATTTTATGAAAAGAATAGTTCATCTCTAAAATGTAATATTAGATGATTTTCCATTATTTAATTTTACTACAAGGAAAGAGCAAGATATGATTAAGATAAAAATTAAAAATTAGTGTAACAAATTATGAACAAATTATTATGAAATTATATATTTAAACAAATAAAAGGAAATAAAACAAAAAATTATATGAACGTAAATTATATGAGCATGAGAAAAAACTGATTTGGGGAATCAGATTTTGTTAAAAGAAATATATCTCAATTTGATGTATTTGGAATTAGCCATAATTTTCTCTAAAAAAAAAAAAAAGGTTAGCAACAACTTTTGAGAGAGAAGAGAGATGGAAATCTAATTTTGTGCTTTTTGTGCATACTGAAATGGACACTTGGCAATCATCCAGATAATGTAGGAGAAGAGGATCTTAACCGAATCTAAATGGTGTTGAAATGAAATGGGCATAAAGGTGAAAAGTCACCATCCCACATAGAAAATGTTGATCTAAAATTTGAGCTTATTTATCACTTTCTTAGACAAGGGTTTGGGTCACTTGGGGGAACCCAAGTGTTTAAAGGGGGGAAGACCTAAATACTATGTACTATGGGTCTTTCTTCCAAAGTCGCACTGTTATTTTAATTATTTATGCAACCGTTGCATTGCTGACGTGGTGCAACCAACGGTCTAGATGAAAATGTTTTCCTAAAATTTAGGCTCCAACCACCCCCACAATCTCATCCCAACTATGTATTTACACTAATAACCGGTTTGGTGTGCCACCTCATCGTGCAACGGTTGCACGAAATAATTTTTCGTGGGTTTGAGCTTGAGCTTTAAGGAAAATCTAATATTATTTTTTCTTTAAATTAAATAACAATTATACCAGGAGAGACATGACAATGAAAAAAAAAAATCAAGAATGGTCTGTTACACTTTATTGAAAAAAATAAATAAAGAACATAATTCAAAGTAATTATGCGGAAGGAGTTAGCTGAAAACTCAAGAATGTAGTGGGAAAGGAAATTTTTCTTCAACTAATATCGCCAACTCTATAAAACTCTCACCTTTTCAAGTTTAACCACAATATAGATGAGTAAAACATATTGTATTATATGGGAAAAAAAATGTTGCTTACATACTAAACAAAAAGAAGACATATTCGGTAAAAGGAATCTTTCAAACAATTGGCATTCACAAAAAAAAAAAAGAAGAAGTCTAGTAATTTTGTCTTGGTTCGGTGAGAGGTTGAAATTGGCCCAAACACTACGTCCACATCTGCCTCACCCACTTACTCCTACAATTCACACATTTGTTTGTCGGATCTTGGATTTGATCTGGATCCGACCCGACCCGAGCCTCTTCAAGATTCTGAGTCAGCAACCACTTATTGCAAAGCAAATTTTCTTTCTATAACAATACCAATATTCTTCCATTTCTGCTGCCCACTCCATTAGTCCTTTGATTCGGGCAGGCTACTGAAATTGTATTATAGTATGCTCCAAAAGGAAACTAACTAATTAAAATAATACCCTTTTGGTATATATTTTATGATATTGTTTCTCCTTTTTAATTTGTATCTAATGCATTCTCATTGACTGACACTCTTATTTTTTTGTTTCTTCTGGGATTTCAGTTTAAAGGGGCGTGGTTGTCCATTTCTTGCAAGGAATTAAGGGAGAACAGAACAGGGACAGTAAAAGGTCACTCTTTTTCTTCATATTACTTACACGTTAGAAATGAATGATTTGTTTTTGTTTGGATGTTAGGCTGCTATGCTATGCTATGTATATATGGCTCAAATCAGTTCTCATGCATCCTTGGAGTGGATTCTTAATATTTACTAGTGTGGTTATCTACTTAAAATGTGTGGTACCATTTCTTTAGGTTCTTCTAGTACCTGATTTTTACTGAAAGATGATTATGTTTAATAATTAGTCATGAAAAAATGAAAGTTGTTTTTTTTTTGAGAGGCATTGACATGTGCTATACATTTCTCTTTATTGATAAGAGTGGTTTGATGTAATTCATGCTTTTATAATTCCTCCTTGTGCCATGACATATACTGATTCAGAAAACAACTTTCTTGAAGAGTGTTCTGCTACTATGCAAAAATTTTGATGAAAATCATTTCTTCATAGTCCTTAAGACTGTTAGCACTTCTCGTATTTCAAATTCTCAAATATGATTTCAGGCATTTGGAACCACACTAGCTAGTTTTTACCTTCTATTTTCTGATAAGATTAATCGAATTACGGTTCCTTTATGATCCAAACATTTCAAACATGACATCGCAAACGAAAACTTAAGCAAAAGAGATGCCTTTGCCATTATTTCTGATGTCTAATTCCATTTTCCTGGTACTTAATTCTGTGTAGATGGGTGATGTAGCTAAAGATCTAGGCGCGGGAACCGTTGGAGGGGCGGCTCAACTGATAGTGGGGCACCCTTTTGATACCATCAAAGTCAAGCTCCAAAGTCAGCCAACCCCACTTCCCGGGCAGCCCCCAAAGTACGCTGGTGCCATTGATGCTGTGAAACAAACATTAGCTGCAGAAGGGCCAAGGGGTTTGTATAAAGGCATGGGAGCCCCACTTGCCACTGTGGCGGCTTTCAACGCGCTTCTCTTCACCGTTCGCGGGCAGATGGAGACGCTACTGAGGTCTTCACCTGGTACTCCTCTCACAATCAGCCAGCAGGTCATTTGCGGGGCTGGAGCTGGAGTTGCCGTGTCCTTTCTCGCATGCCCCACAGAGTTGATTAAATGCAGGTAAGCTTGTGGCTACGTTTTTAGGTGGATTGTTATATGATAGTTTTATTTGTTCAATAGCTCGAACCCTACTATGCCATGTGAATTTTTCAAAAAATTGTTTAGGAATCCCATTAATTATGGTTTCTAATGAGCGGTCAAGTTACAACAACACGCTCATGTTCCAAAAACTATGGAACCACCCCTGTTGTTTACAAAAGTGGCCACAACTGATGACAATTATGCACTTTTTGATTTGGATTGATGATTTTTATACGAGTACAATGAATTGAATTTGTTTGAAAAATGTATAAAGATGTCTTCTTCCGGTTTTTTCTTAATCCGCGAAATCCATTCTCCATTAGTTCTTACTATCTCCTCTTTACAACACCAGTCAGGGCAATATGATGTGAGTGATGCATTACGTTTTGCTGGTGCTATTCATTTATAGGAAGTTTCTTATAATCTCTGAAAAGTAAGGAGTGCCATCGTAGTTCTGAGTGGTTTTTACAGTATAGTCATGACTTCTCAACGATCCAGATACTCAAAAGTAACAGAATGTCTAGCAATTATACATAAACAAAAGTTTATGTATAATTAGTACAACATTCTAGTAATTTAATTATTATTCACACAATGTCAAAAAATGCAGATTGCAAGCCCAGAGTTCACTAGCAACTTCTGGCACAGGTGCCGTTGTCGTGAAGTATGGCGGCCCAATGGACGTTGCAAGGCAGGTTCTTCGGTCCGAAGGAGGCATGAGAGGTCTTTTCAAGGGGTTGGTTCCCACCTTTGCCCGTGAAGTCCCAGGCAACGCTGCTATGTTTGGTGTCTATGAAGCATTTAAGCAATACCTTGCTGGTGGCCACGACACTTCAAGTTTAGGAAGAGGTTCGCTAATAATGGCTGGAGGACTAGCTGGAGCTTCGTTTTGGGTATCCGTTTACCCAACTGATGTTATCAAGAGTGTGCTTCAGGTCGACGATTATAAGAATCCAAAGTTTTCTGGTTCTATAGATGCGTTTAAGAAGATTTTGAAGTCGGAAGGAGTTAAAGGTCTTTACAAGGGCTTTGGGCCTGCAATGGCACGTAGTATTCCTGCAAACGGAGCATGTTTCTTGGCATACGAGGTTACAAGATCCAGTTTAGGATGATGTGTTGATCTGGGAATTGTAGGATTGGAACATCATTCAGCAATCAAGATTGTGGTTCTTGAGATTATTTGATCTCCCGTTCTGGGAGTTTATTAGTTGGAAATGTGAATATTTCATGCTTCTAAAAAGAATTATTGTTGTTTTATCTGTAGTGCAGTTAATTATGGCTTTATTAAGGGAGATGATATATACAGAGAAAAATCCCTAATTACAGAGCAATTTTTTATTGTTCACTATTATACCCATTTTAAGTTTATCTTCCTTTTCTAAAACCTAGCTTAATTAGTATAGTTTTGGGAAGTAAATTAAGACAATCATCTGTCCACTTTATAGAATGGATATCTTACTTTATACAAGAATAGTTAATAACTCATTATTAAATATCTAAGTAGTTACTTTAACATATTTCTTCTAAATTTTGGTCTCCGTACATTCCCCAGAAAAAAAAAAAGAAAAAAGTATTTGAGCAAACTTTTCCGGCGAAACTTTATTGGAGAGTAGTGAGTTGATTTATTATTGTTTGAAGGAGTAATTACGAATATTTGATACTAATGTTTGAGCTCTCGTTGAGATTTTTGAAATTTAATTTGAAATCACATATCTATGTTCAAAAACAAAGTTCAGACCTTCTCTTGCATAAGCAAACACATATGCCATGATGTCCACATGAGAAAATATTGAATTTCCATCATTGTAGTCTAATTGAAAAACATTTAAATGGTTATGTATATTGTGACCAGACCATAAAGTTATCAAAAAAAAAATAAAAAAATAAAGACCAAAAAATATTGTCATGTAAACAAGTTGGAATTTTTTCTATTGTCTTAATGAAAGATTTATATGTTAGAGAATGTATTGAATTTTTGGCATTTAATAAGTACAGTACGTACAACTTTTATTATAAAACTAGTGTTAGATATTTGAATTAAAATTTAATCAAGTAACTTATTCATAAGTTATTTATTATCTTTATATAAAGAAAGATAATATTTACATTTCACAAATAGGAAAGAATAATGTTCTAATTAAGTTTCCAAAGATTATGCTAGTCATTAATACATATTGAAAAGGAAAATGTTATTGAACATTATATTTGAAGGGGTATGATAGTAAATAGTGAAAAATAGCTCTATAATTAGAAATTTTGCTCTGTATATATCATCTCCCCTTTATTTATTTATATATATATATATATATATATATATATATATATATATATATATATATATATATATATATATATATATATATATATATATAAATCTTTCAAGTAGGGAACTACAACCGTTTTCTTGGGTATTCACCTAACTTTTTCGGTGATGATATTACTCCCTAATTTCCGGTTTCCCTTCAATAAGTCACTCATAAATTATAGGGATAATTACAGCTACACCCCTTGAGGTTTGGTGTAATTACAGACACCACCCCTGAGGTTTGAGAAATTACATTCACCTCCCCTCTAACTAACTTATGTCATATAAAAGACAATAATGCCCTTCATTAATTTTGTTAGAGAATCTAAATTAGTTACAAAAGGCTAATTGGTTTTTCTCTTTGGTTTGATGAGCTCTCATTTTTTCTCCTTTCTTTTTTCTTTTAGTTTTGTATTAAATTTGATACTAAAATATTATTAAATTTGCAAATCAAGAAACCTATGTTTGCTTCATTCTTTTGTGCATTTTTTATTGAGATGAATGAGGAGTTCTAAGCATATTGTATTCTTTTATTTTATATTATTAGAAGAAACTATAATTAGTGAATATTAAAATAATATTATGATTTTTTTAAACATTTATAATTAAATTTAAATAAACGAATTAATTAAATAGATGTATGTTTCTTTTTAAAAAAATATACTTTTTATTTTTAGTATTTTTTTAACAATATAATTTTTATGTTGATATTTATAAAGGTTTTGTAGAATTTTAAAAAATACTATTTCTTTATATAATAAAACCTACTCAAACTTTGTATAATATCAATTGAAATGGAACAAGGGTAAAATTGGAAGTTTTCATACATATGTTCAATAGAGGGACTTTATTGTAAGGTTGATGCAAACCTCAGGGGTGGTCTCTGTAATTTCTCAAACCTCGGGGGTGGTATCTGTAATTACACCAAACCTCAGGGGGTGTAGCCGTAATTATCCCTAAATTATAATACTATAAATTTCTTCATTCAAATAAACAATACGCAGCTTTTATGTTTTGTGTAATGTGAAATTTATCATGTTACCATATTGATTTGCATTTATCTTTCCACATGTTTGTGCTCGTATAATTTATGGTTTTTTGTAAAAATGGTCTTCTAACTTTTCTCTTTTACAAAATTAGTCCTTTAATGATATAAATATCAATTTTAGTCCTCTATCTTAACACCTTTTGCAATTTATACCCCCAGGTGACGGAATATTCCAATATTCGCCGAAAAGTGACATGTGGCTTGGACATGATCAGAATTTTTGCAATAATCATCCTATAAGTTGACATGACACTTTTGTAAAATTGATCCTCCATATTTTTATTTGCAACTTTCGTCCTCTATATTGTCTTAACTTGCGATTTTAGTTCTCTGTCAATATTTATGTCAGTACGTAGCACTTAGTAATTTTAATCCTTACTAAATCCAAATAGATATTTATAATGATTATATCACTCAAATAGGATTCTCGGTTTTAAAACCTTTAACTCTCCAGAAACTATATGCATCAAACAAGATGAACCATAAGTAAAAGACATTCTACAAAAGACATACAGATCTGTAATCATTACGTGAAACGAGTATAGACAAATCCATTACCTTCTAACATCAAGGCCACCAAGGAGCTTGTAACGGAGAGACTCAACCTGAGCAATGGCGCAAAGCCCCATGTTATTAACCTTCTCCGCCTACAACTCCAGACTATTTTCTGTGAACCTAAACCTCTTCTGCATAACAAAAACCAATTATGTAATTCTTCTGCCCTTCTCACCTATCATAGTTCACCAAAATAGTTTAATTGATATAGTAAATCAAACACCAAACCTAAGAGATTTAGTACGTATAAAAATTACCGAGGATATTCTAAGTGCCAGTTGCACAAATGATGGAGTCACCCTGACCTCTACCCCGGAGTATCCACCTTCCGCAAACTCACGAGTTAAAAGAATAAAATTCAATAGAAATTTTAAAAAGAAAAAGGAAGCTTCTGGTTAATTTGATAGAAATATTGGCGGAGGACTAAAACTGCAATTTGTGGCAATATAGAGGATGCAAATTGCAGATAAAAAACATAGATGACCAATTTTGCAAAAGTGTCAACTTATAGGACGACAATTGCAAAAATTCCATCATGTGCACGCCACGTGTCACTTTCCGGCGAATATTAGAATATTTCGTCACCTGAGGGCATAAATTGCAAAGGGTGCTAAGATAAGAAACTAAAATTGCTATTTATATCATTACAGGACTAATTTTGCAAAAGAGAAAAGTTAGAGGACTATTTTTGCAAAAAATCCTATCAAAAGGGATCAAAAAGTTAAAGGTATGAACAAAACAATACATTACAATATATATTCTTTCGCACTTGGAACACAATATACACCTTTCTATTAAAATTAATAATAAAGAACCCAAGAATCGATGGTAACTTAACTATCTAGTAATTACAAAAATAGTTGAAGAGGAATGAGTGTCAAAAGACTCAAAACTACAATTTATTGTTATTTCCATGTTGTTTAGTACGAGAAGACAATTTCGAACAAGTATTCAACGTAAATTTTGAACTCTCTAGATTATAATGAATTACATGATCTTTACCTGGCAACATTAACAATTAGATTTTATGACTATAATTATAATGATTATTAAAAAATAAAGTTTTTGGTCTAATTTTCTCAAAATATAAATGGTAGAAATATCTGAAAATTTATTAAAAGCTCATATTAAACATTAATTGAAGTCTTTGTCCATTTAACTATTTATAGAGGTAGAGATAATTGCGTAAATATTAAAAATAAGGAGGTTGTTTACATGCATTACAAAACATTTTTAATAATGCTTTTAAAAAAAATTGTCGTAGTGTGCTTTTTAGGTGATTCCGTGTGTATTTTAGATGTAATATATGCATTTTTAGGTGCTTCTAGGGTAGTTTGTGTTTTAGGTTTTGTGAATGTTTGTAGATGGTTCTGGCATAGTGTGTGTTTTTGGTTAATGTGTATTTTTAGATGATTCTGGTGTGATTTTACGTAATTTCAGCTTATTGTGTGTTTTAAATAAACTCAGTGTTGTGTATAGTTTTTAGGTGATTTCACTGTTCTGAGTCTTTTTAGACGTATTGTGTGTGTGTGTATATTTCTTTTATATTATTTCAAGGCAGTATATCTTTTAGGTGTAGTGTGTATTTGTTAGATGATTCTAGTGCAGTGTGAGTTTTAGGCGTAATGTGTATATTTTTAGATGATATTGGTGCAATGTGTATTTTACATGACTATGTGAAGTGTGTGCTTTTTAGGTGAATCTGGTGTACTGTTTATTTTTTAAGATGAGTAGGTCATGTGTGCTTTTTAGGTAGTTTTGTATTTTAGGTAATTTATGTATAGTCTGTATTTTTTAGGTAATTTTAGGTGTAGTCCGTGTTTTTTAGGTCATTTACATGTGTCATCGACGTGTTATTTTTTATACTTTATCCACTATATTAGGTAGGTGAGTGCTGAGAATAGGTGAAGTTGGTGGGTAGGTGAGACATAAATTGGATTGATTTTTATCTCATTTAGTATAAATACGTGAATCCTCAAACACCCAAATACGTTCTCATCCATTGACAAACAATAGCAGTACATAACCCCAAAGCCTCTTATTCTTATTTATTTTCACTATCTTCCTTATTTTTAACCAAGTATGGCTTCTCGTTCATCTTCGTACTTCAACTCTCTAATGGAAGAGCGAAAAGATTTGATGATTTCCTCAAAAAAAAAAAAAAAAAAAAAAAAACTAACTGGGAAAACATTTAATTCGATTCCTCATGCCATTAATACCTCTCCCGACATGTCTATTTCTAATCCACCACCGACTCTCAGAGAAGTTTAGCCATTAATGATACTCTCAAATCGGGGATATATGGATGGGGGACCCATTACCGGGTTCGGAATGCTGCATTTACAAAACCTTAAACCACCAAAAGAATGTTTGGACCTGGGCAGGGGCTTAACATTTCATCATTAACTCCACCTACAAGATAGAGCAAAACAACAAGCTCATTTTCTGGTTGGTGAGAGAAGTGGTACCCTCAAACTAATGCGTTGGTATTTTCTTGGGGCAAAGCGACTGTAACATTGAATGATGGAATAATCTTAGGATATTCTCTGTCATCGGTAATACGGTTTTTCAACACTCCTACGAACCAGAATATAGATGAAATCCACTGGTAGTTATTCCATGCCCAAAAAGAGGTTTCCAAATTTGTTTTACATAAGGTCACTTAAACATCATGGATGGAGAAGCTTAGGGGCGACAAAATTGAAATCAAGCATGTTGCTCATTTAGTCAATTTTCTATCCAGGTTCGTCTTCCCATCACCCATGGGTGAAGGCGTAATAAACAAAGAACGTTGTTTCGGCCGCTATACACTTGTTTAAAGGTAACAAAATATCTTGCACCTCGACAGTTTTTGCTAGCTTGTATATTGATTTGACCATATTGAAGGAAGCCCTTCAAGACGTTCCACAATTAACAATAAGTAGGGACAAAAGTGGCTCTTTGTATCTTTTATCACCACTTTATCTAGTTTAAGTTTGGGCATGGAAGAGGTTTGCGCATTTGCAACCCGCTCCAAAGTCAATTATTCTACATGAGCCAATAATGACTCGATGCGATGGCTTAAACAAACCAATATAGAATATATCTGGCCTTCCCTAGACTTTTTGGTACCCTAATTACATTACCTTGATCAATGCTTTATCTCATAGGTTACAAAGAAAGAGAGAACAATATTGATAATGTGAACAAGGTAATGTAAGGGCACCAAAGAAAGTTTGTCGTAGGAGAGTCTAGAGAAGGAAATATATCTTCTATATAAGTTTTGTTTAAAACATCCCATCGAACCATTATTGTCTCATGATGATCAATTGACTTTGGAAAGCGTTACAAATTTTCAAACCTCTCCCACTCCCAAACTTGAACCAATTTAAGTGGAGATGAAAGATAAAGTGAACAACTTTGTCACTATTTATTGTTAATTGTGGATTGGCTCGTGGGGCTTCCGTCAATTTGGTCAAAGCAGTGTACAAGGTAACTAAAACTATCGAGGTGAGAGCTATTTTATTACTTTTATACAATTGTGTAGTGGCTCAACCAACATCTTTGTTTATTACACCATCACCTATGGGTGACCGAAAGACTAACCTGTATAGACAATAAACTAAACAAGCAACATGTTCGATTTCAGTTCTCACCCCTAAACTTCTTCATCCATGATGTTTGAGTGGCCTCATATGAACGACATCTGGCAAGCTCTTTTTTGGCACGGAGTAACTGTTTATGGACTTCTTCTGTATCTTAGTCCGTAGGAGTGTCAAAACTGTATCATCCATGGAACAGAAACATCCTAAGATTAGCACATCCTTCAATGTTATTGTCGCTTCACCCTGAAAGAATACAAATGTATTAGTTTCAGGGAACCACCTCGCTGCCAACCAGAAAATGAGCTTGTTTTGTTGTATCTTGTAGGTGGAGTTAATGACGGAATCATAAACCCCTATCCTGGTCCAAACATTCTTTTGTTGGTTTGCGATTCTGTAGACGCACTGTTTTGAGCCTAGCACTGGATTCCCCTATCCATGGATCCCCAATTCGAAAATGGAGTATTCTATTTGGCCACACGAGATACTCGTCCGAGTGTTACCAAAATATATTGGTGTTGGCGGAAACCATCAGGTGAGAATACCTATATATGCATCTCTCAAAATATACGTATTTCCGCGAAATGCTTGCAAAGAAACTTTGTAGTATTTGTCCCTAGCTAGATTCAATATACATATATATATATATATATATATATATATATATATATATATATATATATATATATATATATATTTTGTTTGCTTATCTTGATTGCATAATATTGGGAATCAACAAAGGTGTAGCTAGGAATTAATTTTATTCTGGGCTACTAAAAAGACTAAGTGACTAAATAAAAATATTTTGGAAAAGTTAAATACAAAAAATGAAATTAGATATATAATATTGATTGTTTGACCAAAAAAAAACTAATTACTATCATGTAAAACAAATTAAAATATTGTTGAATTTGTGTCTTGCGCTTCTTCAAAGAACAAAACCTATCAATTACAATTTGACATTCATACTTTCTGATAACTCTTATTCAATGCAGATATCTGTTTAATTTGTTAAAAATATTCCATCCTATTACGAATATTGTTTTAATGATCTTCCTAATTTGAAATGGAAAAAAACTTCTATAATGATTCATAAACATACTAAAATTACATTATAACAATTATCAAAATATATATTGGTTACATATAAAATCAGATGCTTGCAACAAGACTTAAGAATGTTCTAATTTTTTTTTTGGTTTTTTTGCAAAAATAGTCCTCTAACTTTTTCCTTTTGCGAAATTAGTCTTTTAATAATATCAATCGCGATTTTAGTCCTTTATCTTAGCACCCTTTGCAATTTATGCCCTCATGTGACAGAATCTTCTAATATTGGCCGAAAAGTGACATGTGGCCTACACATGAGAAGTTTCATGCAATAATCGTCCTATAATTAATACTTTTGCAAAATTGGTCCTTTATGGTTTTTATTTGCAATTTATGTCCTCTATATTGTCAAAAGTGGCAATTTTAGTCCTCTATCAATATTTGTGTCAATATAAGCGGAAAATCACTTTTCTTTTTAAAATTTCTATTAATTTTATTAGTTTAACTTGTGAGCTTGCGGAAGATGGATTCTTCTGGGTAGAGGTCAAGGTGACTCCCTTGACAACTGAGATCATCATTTCTACAACTCGCACTTAGACTAGTCTTGGTAATTTTTCTACTTACTCAATGTCTTTGTTTTGGTGCTTGATAGGTGAGAATGGTAGAAGAATTAGAGAGTTGACTTTTGTTGTGCAGAAGAGGTTTAGGTTCATAGAGAATAGTGTGGAGTTGTACGCGGAGAAGGTTAATAACAGGGGGCTTTATGCCATTGCTCAGGTAGAGTCTCTCCGTTACAAGCTCCTTGGCATCCTTTTTGTTAGAAGGTAATGAACTTGTCTATACTTGTTTCACGTAATAATAACAGATCTGTATTTCTTTTGTGGAATGTCTTTTACTTTTTGTTCAAATGCTTGATGCATATAGTTTCTGGAAAATTAAAAGTTTTGAAATAAAGAATTCTATTCGAGTGATGTAATCATTATAAATATCTCTTTGGTCTAGTAAGTATTGGAATTACTAAGTGTTAGATGCTGTTATAGATAGTACAATATCATCCACAAAGCAAATTTGTTTTTTTAGTATCAATTTATGTGTGGAAATTTTGAAAAGAAATAAGGAGCTTTCGGTTAAATTGACAGAAATATTGACGGAGGACTTAATTACTACTTGTAACAATATAGAGGACGAAAATTGTAAATAAAAAATATAGAGGACCAATCTTGCAAAAATGTCAACTTATAGGACGATAATTGCAAAAATCCTCTCATGTGCAGGGCACGTGTCACTTTCCGCGAATATTAGAATATTTTGTCACATGAGGGCATAAATTGCAAAATGTGCTAAGATAAGGGACTAAAATTGCGGTTAATATCATTAAAGGACTAATTTTGCAAAAAAGAAAAGTTAGAGGACCATTTTTTGCGAAAAACCCTATAATTTATACTTCTCTTAGAATTTGAGTCCAAGTTTAGATTGGAACTTAGAATTTAAGCCAATTTGAAGCTCAATTTAGGGATTTTGTCGATTTGGAATCAAAATCTGTCTAGTACGATAATGTACATAACTTTTCAACTTGGCTCGACCTAATCGTCTGTTTAATTTTTTTTATTAGATTCACTTAATTTAGTTTTTTCATGTAAACTCAAAAAAGTTGTAGATATTTTAATGAGAACAGTTTACTACTTTATAATTGATCATCTCACTATTTTTTCAAATATATTTGAAAATAAAAGTATTGCAGATTTAATTTTTTTTTTTAGATTAAGGGGTGTTTGCAAGAGCTTGTAAATGAGATTGTTTACTTCTTTTGCTTAAAGTCACTTTAAGTGACTTTTGATAAAAAGACGGGAGTGTCTGCAAATCTTTTTAAAAAGCTACTTAAAACATTAATTATGTGTTTGTAACACTTAATGAAAAATGACTTTTCCTTTCAAAATCTTTTAACAATAACATAATTTCAAAAGCAGTGGGAGAAACACCTTCGGGAATGCTTTTGCGACTTGTGCTTTGTCTGACTTTTTTAAGACAAACATAAGCAATAGTTAGTGTTTCAAACACTAAAAATGTGTTTTTGCGACTGCAAAAGCCAATAAACTATTTTTATATGCATTTGCAAACACCGCCTATGTGTCTCATAATTGCCTTCTTTTCTTCTTCTTTTTACTCTTTGAAATTGAAGAAAGGATATGTTTATTATTAAAAGCAAAGGAATGAAAAATTATATGTGTTTCATAATTATGTGTCTCTTAATTGCCTTAGAGTCTAAAGAATTATATGTTTCATAATTGCATTAGAGTCTCAAGAGTGTTTTGTTATATTAAGAGAGCTTTTTGTCATTAGACTGAAATTGGACGTAGATGTTTTTGTGCTTAATAATAACTAGCTACTGTGACATATATGGAGCAATTATCCTTCACTCATAGTAATACTGATATTTTTTCAAAGTTGTACTCTTAAGAAAATCAACTTCTTGTTATAATTTTATCCTCTTTCCATTAATCAACTTCATTCTCATGAGTTTTTTTTCTTCTCTCTAGCAGAGTTCCTCTCTTAGGTTTCTCGGCACCTCTGCCGTCTGGTTTTTTCTCCAGAGCTTCCTCCCTCCTCTCCTTTCCTCCATGGAAATGGAGCTTCCCCTCACAACCCAACTCTTAAATACCTCCATTACTGACTCTCTCGTTTTAGATGACCTTGAACATGCTATTCTTGCAAAAATCCTTACTAATAAACCCCAAAATGTTGGTGCCTTCAGATCTACGATGCTCCGAGCATGGAACCCCAAAAGAAAGGTCTCCATCAAACGTGAAGACAACAATATTCTCTCCTGCATTTTCGAACTCAAGGAGGACATGGAACGTGCTTTGCGTCTCTCCTGGTCCTTCAGGGAACACCAAGTTCTTCTCAAACCCTGGACGCCAGACCAAGCTTTCGAAGATGTCGATTTCTCTACTGCAGTTTTCTGGTGTCAGATTTCTCGTCTCCCTGTAGGCTTGATTACCCCCTCCAACGCTCAGATAATCGGTAATAAGTTGGGGGCTTTCATCTCTGTTGAAGATGCTGGTTTTGGAAGTCGCTGGAGAAGATCTTTTAGGATGAGGGTGGAGATCAACATTCTAACCCCTCTTCTTGGCAATGTTGAATTCCAAACTGCTGAAGGTAAAACCCTGAAGATAGAAGTCAGATATGAGAGGCTTGGTGGCTTCTGTACCATCTGTGGCATTCTGGGCCATAAATTCCAGTCTTGCCCCTCTTTTTCCGGCGATTCTCAACCGGCTTCCACCTTTGGAGGATGGCTGCGGGCGGAATGCCCTCATCTCAAAAACCCTAATTTTCCTGAAAAAATTGGGCCGCCCGCTACTGTTTCCTCATCTGGGCCTGAAAAAATTGGGCCGCCCGCTACTGTTTTCTCATCTGGGCCGTCTGTACCTGTGGCTGCTGATGCTGTTGGGCTTTTAGCGGAAGCTGGGAATTCTGGGCTGACCTCCAAAGATGGCTTTTTTGGGCCTTCTGCTGTTACTGGTAACTCTGGGCCTCTATCTCCTCTTATTAGCCCATCTGGGCTAGACTTTTCAGCCCATATTTCCTCTACCCCTATTTTATTTGGGCCTGCTATCCCTTTAGTTACCCCGAAATCTCACCTTATTTCTCTAAGCCCAACAAATGCTCTCAGCCCTTCTGATAGCCCATCTCCTCCTCTTCTCTCGATTAATCTCAATACTGACTCCAACCTTTGTCATTTAACCATACCTCCATCCGTGATTACCCAGAGAGCTTCTACTCTCCTGCACTCCGCGCTCAAGGACCATTTTCACATCACCAAACCACCCAATATCTCCATTACCGATATCCCAGCAGTTCCTGAAACTCCCCTTCTTCCCCCACAAGCTCTATGCTCATCTCCTTCACATGCTCTCGGCTCTTTAACTCCCCCAGTCAACACCTCCCGTTTCAAACGTTTACATTCTTCATCCAGACCCCTTTCCAAAACTGCTCCCTCGCTTCAGAATATCCCTCAAACCAGGCCCATCCTGAAACGAAACTTCCCCGGACCTAATTTCTGCCCACCTTGTCCCAGAAATACCAAGCCTAGACTCGATTCCTACTCTCTTATGTTGCCTGTTAATCTTACTGTCAACTTCTCTCCGCTTGCCCAAAACACCTCCAACTCTGTTACTGACAGCTGCGATGGTTATACATCGGAAGATCCCTCTAGTCAAGAGGGGTCGAGCCATTAATTGCCCTATGATCTTTCTGGCTTGGAATTGCCAAGGTCTTGCTAAGCCTTGTGCAATTCGAGCCCTTAGGTCACTGCTTAGTAGTGCCCACCCTGATGTTATTTTCTTATCGGAAATCAAGACCTCTTTTTTCTCCCCCCTTATCTCTACCCTCAATTTCTTTTCTCTTTCGGTTTCGGTTATTGTTCCTCTTGTCGGTTTGGCGGGAGGAATCTGTCTCGCTTGGAAAGATACTGCTGATATTGTTGTCACTCAACAGAACTCCTTTCTCATCAACGTCCATATCCGCCAACCCATGCGTCCCGTCTGGCAATTTACGGGGATTTACTGCCCCCCTTACGCCGCAGCCAAAACAGTTTTTTGGGATAATTTGAAGAATCTTGCTGAAAATTTTGATGGACCGTGGGCTGTAATGGGCGACTTTAATGACATTTGTAATCAGGCCGAGAAACTAGGGGGAAATTCCTTTGCGAGTTCCTCCTCCCACTCTCTCTCTTCAGATTTAGATGCATTATCTTTAATTGACCTGGGTTTTGCAGGTTTTGACTATACTTGGAACAACCACCGCCCTGATTCCCACAATATACAGCAGCGCTTAGACCGTGCAGTTGGAAATAGCGCGTGGTGCTTACTGTACCCTTTTGCTCATGTCCGGCACCTCACTCCCATGGCGTCGGACCACTGCCCCATTTCTCTCAACACCCAGAAAGTTGCTGCTCAAGGCCCCAGGCCTTTCAGGTTCGAACTAATGTGGCTCTCCCACCCCGACTGTGCTTATGTTGTTGATCATGCTTGGAACCTCCCTACTCATGGCCCCCCCCTGAAAAACTTACTTGCTAAATCCCGTAATGTTCGTAGGGACCTTAAGAGTTGGAATCTTAATTGTTTTGGGCATATTGATAAATGTTTAAAGGATTTAACTGCTAAAATTGCTTGTTTATCTGTCGGTCCCCAAACTGTGGCTAATTTGAACCTTTTGAAATCCTTAAACTATGAGATTGATGTTTGGCTTAAAAGAAAATGCACTCTCTGGAAACAGAGATCAAAAGAAAAGTGGTTAAAAGAAGGGGATGCAAACACCCACTACTTTCACCTTAAAGCCATTATCCACTCTAGAGTTAATAGGATTAACTTTATTCATAATTCTGATGGTATTTTATTATCTGACTGGTGTGATATTAGTGCATGTTTTGTTGACCATTTTAAACACCTGTTCTCTTCTTCTTTTGTGGGTTCTGTCCCTCCCTACCCCTCTAATCTGAATAATTTATTCCCCAATGTCATCACTGATGTTGATAATGATCTTCTTTGCAAGATCCCTTCTCCCAAGGAGATCAGGAACACATTGTTCTCTTTTGCCTCGGACAAGAGTCCAGGCCCGGATGGTTTCCCGGCTGCTTTTTTCAAAAACTTTTGGCACACCACCAAGAATGCTATCATTCATTTTGTGACAAGTTTTTTCAAAAATGAAACTGATTTGGTTGCCATTAACCATACTTTGATCTCTTTGATTCCTAAGAAGATGAATTCTCATTCTGTCAACGACTTTAGACCTATTAGCCTTTGTAACATCTCTTATAAAATCATTTCCAAAATTCTGGCTAATAGGTTTAAAAATCTCTTGAATCTTTTCATTTCTCCTTATCAATCGGCTTTCATAAAGAACCGTAGTATTCAGGACAATACTATTCTTTCCCATGAGCTTATGGATTTCATCCATCGCAAAAAAGGTAAAAATGGTGTTTTTGCTTTTAAAATTGACCTGGCTAAAGCTTTTGATAGGGTGGAATGGAACCTTCTCTTTTGTATCCTTTCGAATCTTGGTTTCAGTGATATCTTTGTAGGATGGATTAGAAAATGCATTTCTTCTTCTTCCTTTTCGGTGCTGGTGAACGGTTCTACTTGTGGTTTCTTCAAACCATCTCGAGGGATTAGGCAAGGAGACCCTCTTTCGCCTTACCTTTTTGTTACTTTTGTTGAACTTTTTTCCAGGTTAATTCTCCATCAGGAAAATGATGGTCTACTTAAAGGTCTTAAGATATCCAGAACTTGCCCCTCCATCTCTCACCTCCTTTATGCTGATGATTTGGTTATTTTTGGTCAGGCTTCTTCTGATAATTCTCTTGTGATCAAAAATACCTTAGACACCTTTTGTAGATGGTCTGGTCAAGAGATTAGTTTATCTAAATCCTTCATTCACTTCAGTTCCAATACTTCCATCTTGCTTAAGCAAAGTATTTTAGCTATTTTTGATGTTAACGAATGTAACCATAATTCCCCCCATCTTGGTCTTCCTTTTTGTAAAACTAAATCTAGAAAGCTAGCTTTTTCGGACCTCATGTGTAGAATGGACAAAAGTCTTGCCTCTTGGAAAAGGACTTCCCTTTCCCAAGCAGGTAGAACTATCCTTATTGGTTCGGTTGCTCTCTCCTTACCGGTTTACATCATGTCTAACTTCCTTCTCCCCATCCACATGTGTAATCGCTTAGATGCTTCTCTTCGTCGTTTTTGGTGGGGTGAAAACTGCAATGGCAACTTCCTCGCCCTTAAAGCTTGGGATTCTATTTGTCGCCCTAAATCTGTTGGGGGTCTCGGTTTTCGCCGTTTGGCAGATTTTAATAAGGCCTTGATATCTAAACTTGCTTGGAAAATGTTAGGCAATTCGGATTCTTTGTGGGTTAAAGTCTTCAAAGCTAAATACCTTAGAGAACATTCCTTTTTCTCTGCTCCCTCTACCCCTTCCTCTTTATCTTGGACCTGGAGAGATATACTTTCTGCCAGGGACCTCATCAGTAAGGGTCTGTGTTTTCCTATCTCGAGTGATTCTATTACCCGTACTTGGACGGATCCTTGGATCCCAAGTATTCCCACCTTTATCCCCAAGCCTCTTTCCATCTCCTCTCACATCTATTATCAGTTCTCCTCTGTGAATTCCTTCTTTTCGCATGATAAACTTAATTGGGACTGTGACAAACTTTCTATTGTCTTTAACCAACTCACAATTGAGGAAATTCTGAAAATTCAAATTTCCCCAGTTGCTCAGAGCCCTTCTCCACTCTGGCTCCCCTCTTCGACAGGGGTCTTCACTAGCAAGAGTGCTTATCTTGTTGATCAACAACAAAGATTTCAGTTAAATAGCAACCCTGATTCGGGTTTCCTTAAGAAATTATGGTGCGCCCGTATCCATGGCAGGCATAAGCTCCTAATCTGGAAAATTTTCTTTAATGTGCTTCCGACCCGTGCTAAACTGAATTCCATCTTCTCCATTGATGACCTTTCTTGCCCTATTTGTAATGACGGTATTGAATCCTTGGAGCATATATTTATCACTTGTCCAAGGACTGCACAGTTTTGGCTCCTCTCCTCATGGCACCTTAACCTGGAAGCTTTTCGATCATGGAATATCAAGGATTTTCTGAGGCTTTTCATCTTGAACACAGGGAGTTTTTTTACTAATGCTGATTTGATGCATAGATGCCTTATTTCTCTTGCTATTTACTGTGAAACTATTTGGTTTAATCGTAATTCTGTCACTCATGGTTCTCCATCTTTAACTGTCCAGGAACTTGTACAAAGAGCGGCTGTTTCGGAAAAAGATCACTGGCAGGCACAGCTTTCTTCCACGCTCTCTGCTGCCGCACCATGTTCAGCTTCTTGGAGAGCTCCCTCTCCAAACTATATTAAGGCCAACACCGATGCAAGTTTTAGAAATGGAAGAGCTTTCACAGCTTTCATTATTCGAAACAACAAAGGCACTATCCTTTTTGCAGCATGCAAATCTCATCTATGTTTGGAACCCTTGGTGGCAGAAGCTCTCGCACTTCTTCACGCCTGTCAAAGTTTAGACAAGGCGAAAGTTGCTCGGGCTATCCTCGAATCGGACTGTCTCACTCTTGTCAAAGCGATCAATCTTTTTGATGTTAATATCCCCTGGACCATCTATCCTATTGTGATTCGCATTCGTCGTTTTTGGAACCAATGGCCGAAATGGCGGTTCACTTTTGTTAACCGTAACGCAAACGGAGCGGCCCATAACCTCGCTAAATGGGCTTTTTTGTCAAATTGGTCGACTTGTTTTAACGACCAAAACCTCCCTATTGTCTCTTTTTGTGACGGAGGCTTTCCTATTTCGCGTATTTGTAATGACTTTCTGATTTAGTGTTTATATATTTTAATTTCCATCAAAAAAAAAAAAAAAAAAAAAAAAAAAACTTCATTCTCATCCAAATATTTATTTCCATAAAATCTTTTCAAGATCAGAAGATTTTATCTTTTTTTTTTTAATTTCTTGTTGTAATCTTTTTATATAGCATATTTTGTACGCACAAAATTTATAATTTTGACTACTTTATACACAAAATATTATACATTTTTGAATAAAATTACAATGGCATAATATGCCGCAGTTTATTTCTTAACAATATATTCATTAGAAAATACTTGGACGAGATTGTCTCCTTCCATGATATTGAATGAAACTTAATTAGTTGTTGATTTATTCAATTAATCACTTTCTCAAAAATTCTCTAATTATTCAGTTTCATTATTTTTTTCTCAAAATATGAGACACACTTAGATAAAATTAAAGCTAAATGATTTTTTCTAAGCTCAAACCTATTTTGCATTGATACTGTCTCAAAATTTGAGAACAATTATTAAATTAACTAAATCAGTTACTGAAAAAAGAATCAGTTTTGTCCAAATATTTCCGAGAAATATTATGCAAGTAAATAAATTGTAGCATATCTATTATCTATTATTAATATAAACAAACAGGTTTTGTGTTGTACAAATAAAGTGTTTTCCAAATTTGCCCCTATTTAATCATCTAAATTTAGTTTCTAAGAGCCTAATATTGTAATTATTTTAGTATACCACAACACCGATCTTTTAACTACCCAAATATCTGTAACCATCATCCAAAACCACCTCCTAAAATTTAGGGAGATTGATTCAGAGTATCACGTTCACCACCTCTTTCCTAATTAAACAAATTCAAAATTTTAAACTTCTTCATCTTCTTATTTCTTCTTAGTTTTTCTCCACAAACTACCTCTTTTTACAGCTTTTACCATGAATTTTTTTGGCAATAGAGTAAATCAACCCTACTTAATCTATTAATTACAAGCCCATTTTTAAAACCTAAGAACACATTGCACGCGGTACGCGCGTGCACACAATGGCTAGTTATTAATATAAACAAACAGGTTTTGTGTTGTACAAATAAAGTGTTTTCCAAATGTGCCCCTATTTAATCATCTAAATTTAGTTTCTAAGAGCCTAATATTGTAATTATTTTAGTATACCACAACACCGATCTTTTAACTACCCAAATATTTGTAACCATCATCCAAAACCACCTCCTAAAATTTAGGGAGATTGATTCAATCAGAGTATCACGTTCACCACCTCTTTCCTAATTAAACAAATTCAAAATTTTAAACTTCTTCATCTTCTTATTTCTTCTTCGTTTTTCTTCACAAACTACCTCTTTTTACAGCTTTTACCATGAATTTTTTTGGCAATAGAGTAAATCAACCCTACTTAATCTATTAATTACAAGCCCATTTTTAATACCTAAGAACACATTGCACGCGGTCCGCGCGTGCACACAATGGCTAGTATTAAATAAATAATCCCATCCAATAGTTTAAAAAAGAATCAGTTTTATCCAAATATTTCCGAGAAATATTATGCAAGTAAATAAATTGTAGCATATATTAAATAAATAATCCCATCCAATAGTTTACAATAGTTTACGAATAACGTGATAAAATAGTATTCATTACAGACAAAAATTTCTAAAGGCACACAACAAATACAATAAAATTCAAAATCTATAGCACTAAGATACACTATAATATAAAATTATTAACTATATGATCTTTAGAAGATTTTCTGGAAGTAAATATTTGGATCGGAATGAACTCGAAGATTTGACTGCTAACTGGAAGAAGTACTGGGCTGTTAAATTGGAAAGATCATACATTACAATTTACAATGAAATATAATAAATCGATTTTGTTAGGGGCAATGCTAGAGTAAAACTCAAATTACCCTATATGAAGAATAATTGCTCTATACATATCATTTTCCACAATAAGTAGATGTAAATAATTCACGATTAATTAAGATTACTTTTGTTTTTATCTTGTGTGGTACCTGGATTCAAGCAACCATTGTTGGCATCTTTAAGTATCTCCTCTTCTTTTAATTTTTTATAGGTCCAAGTGTTCAGTTTTTATTTCGATAATAACAAGTAGAAGAAACGCAGAATAGTTGAGAATATTAGTCTACTTGACGTAGAACGAAAACATCAAATTTAACATACAAATGTGTTAACGATGAAGAAATTGAAATCCACCAGAATCCAGATGACCTTTCAATTTTTATTTAATAAATAATTAAAAGTTAAATAAAACTGAATTATATATAGTTCTTACCATAACCTAACAAAAGTAGGAAATAGAGTTCTACTTAAAAACAAACTGAAAAGGAAACAAAATCTAATAATGATAAAATAACTAATAATACTAAAACTTTAATAAAACTAAAATCCTAATAACATAAAGTCCTAAAGAAACTGCACCATAAAACAGTCTTGCTCCGATACTTCATTTGATAACGTATTTGAGACTCGAAACTTTACATATAATAGTATACGTGTAATTTCACTTGTGGATAACATAAAGACGTTCGTTTTGACATCGTATGGGCCTCAACTGGAGCACCGGACCAAAAGTTATGGTTCTTTTTGTGTATTTTTGCTCTTCAATGAGAATCTTCAAAATTTGAGGTCCTCGTCCTACATCAGTCCCTCCCACTTCTGAAAAACTTGACCTCAAGTTATTCTATGGAACCATTGTGATTTCAAATCGAATATTGAATTCACCAGGGATGTGTTGCTCTCTATATCGCCACGAAACAAAAGGGATTACGATTTCCAGCCGACTCTCTTTCCAAATCATCGATACTAGAATTATAGAACTCGTGCATCCTATTTCTACTTCGTTGGTTGGCAATTCGGTTGGTTTAGGTCTTGAGAAGTTGTTGAAGAACGGTGTCCAGCCAAATCTCTCTCTGAACTCCTATCTCAACTCCTAACTCAAATCCTCCATGACGATTATATTCCCTTGACCAACGTCATAGGGAATTACTCCAATTGTGCCTCTCACAAGTCACAACCATTGAACGAGGCAAAATCTTGGCTCTAGACATTGGTTGTTGCAGAGCAAAAACTTCTCCAATTGTACATCTCCTGGCAATCTTGAGCAAGGCGAAATCCTCGCTCATGAAATCAAAAACACAAATGTGTTAATTATGAAAAAACTGAAATCCATGAGAACTCTGATAAACTTTCAATTTTATTTAATAAATAATCAAAAACTAAATAAAACCTACATAAGAAGAACTATAATAGAACTACTTACAAATAACCTAACTAAAGTAGGAAATAGAATCCTACTTGGAAACAAATTCAAAAGGAAACAAAATATAATAATAATAAATCTTAATAATACTAAAATTCTAATGAAACTAACATTCTAATAATATTAAATTCCTAAAGAAATTGCACCGTAAAACTGTCGTGCACCGACACTGTCTTTGATGAAGTTTTTTAGACTTGAAACTTTACATATAAATAGTATGCTCATAATTATAGCTATAGAGAACATAAATACGTTCGTTTTGATATCTTATAGGCCTCAATTGGAGCATTGGATCAAACGTTATGGTTATTTTTGTGCAATCACTTTTCCAGCAGGAATCTTCAAAATTTAGGGTTCTTGTGCTACATCACTACTATTCTACTCTTACAAATACATTGTGTGCTTGATGAATGATAGCACAAATTTTACAAGGGACAAATGTAATATTTGTAAGTACTATTCAAAATGAAGTAAATTTGACAGGAAGACTCATGTGAGGTATCTTAAAATGACTTGAACACCTCACTTCAAATCAATCTGCTTAATTGCCTGAAAAGAATTTTGATTGCTATAAGTTTCAAAGCATATAGATCATTTTATTGTAATAGGGGTAATTTTTTTTATTTTTTTTTCTTTTTTTCTTTTTTTTTTTTAACTTTGTCGTAACTATTACTTATTTATAAATTTATGTAGAGATGTCATAGTTAATATACATCAGAGATATATTGAGGTTTTGAATAATTATTAAAACTCCCCCACAAAAGTGTGGTATATTGCAAAGATCGGCTTTGAAACTAACGACTGTCAACAAAATGGATGAAATTTTCTCATGCAAATATTGTTATAGTGAACTTTTAGTTTTGCCACCAAGGGTGTGAGGGGTGTCATATATTTATATAACACGAGTTGTATTTGATATATTTATTATATTTCGCTTAGTATAGATGTAATGTAATATTGAGTTTTAGAATATCTTTTTAAATCTCTAGATAAAACTAAAATTTAAATAAATCAAAGATAACATCAAAAAGTTAATTCAATTCTCAGATATCTTTATTTTTATTATTTATTTATTTAAATTTTAAATTCAAAATTATTTTGATTTCAGTTTCAAGTTGCTAAAACCTAAAATCTTCTTAAGCGTTCAAGTTATATTTTTATTTCAAATTGATAAATAAGAAAATTATATATTTTTACTTTTACATGTTTTAATTTAATATTGATAGTACTTATAATGAAAATAACTATGTAGCTTACTCTTAAACTTAAGATTTTATTTAATTTTAGGAAAAAGATAATAAAAAATATACATAAACAATAAAAGGAAACTTCAAAAGTATTTTCTTTGTTAGTAGCTCTATATTAAACTTGATGAAGGGCACACTCGTTCTTTCATCAATTTCTTAAGTAATTTTTAACGCCATTACTATTAGGAGAGGCCATACTTCTCCAAATCTTAGTGGGGGTTTTCGTAATTACATCAGAGCTCAGGGACTTAGCTGTATTTATCTAGAAGTTATAGAAATAACAATTACTAATTAATAGAAAAGAATGTTTTTTTTTTTATATAAAAATTCTGTAGATATTGAAATACTTGATGAGCTATCAAAATCTTAATAGTGCATTCACCCCGTGCAAAAAGTAATGAGAAGAAGAAAAAGAGAGCCAAAAAGCCATAAAAGAAGTCAGTGTGGCTCATGATGCAGAGAACCGTACACTTTTTGGTGGGCTACCAGCCTAGCAACATTATTATGCTTAATTATGATAGTGTCCTAAATAATTTCGTAAATCTACTCTCTTTTTGTTGGACGAATAATTTCTACTAACCGCACATGCAAAAGAAAAAATATATATAGTTTAATTTCTAATTGTTGTTAAACATTCTTCAGCCGAATAAATAAATGTGGTACGATACCGAATAAAATCAATGTGTGAAAGATGAGATCCCTTAGCCGACATAAATCTCTTATTCTCTTTATGCTTCCAACGGCTATATCTGAAGCTTCCACACTGTATTTCTAAGCTTCCGAAAGAAACTGTATACAGATATCACAATTACCAAATGTTTATTCCTTGTGGTAAATGAAATTTATACGTACAAAAATACTTTAATAGTTTCTTTACTATATACATGTTGATTTTCTGCACGAAACTTCTTTCTTGTTGACGGAGAAAGCGAATCAAACTTGTTGTAGATAAGTATTGACACGAGTTTACGTTATTTTTATGGGTATTCAATTGTTGAAAAATACCCTCTTAACTAAACATGTACTCCAAACATTTGTTTTAAGAATACAAGAATAAACTTGATGTTCAATTACAAGTACAAGAATAAATTTGATGTTCAATTACAAGTCTAATGGTATAACAAAGTTACTCAACTCCTTTATGATATTGCACATTATTAGGAACCATAAAAAAAAAAAATTATTAGGACAGAAGACTACTACTTAGTGCAAAAGTTTTGAAGTCCTATACCCATAAGTTTTTTTTTTTTTTTGGTAATTACCCCATAAGTATTTGATACCTCTTGTTGTGAAATATTCAAGAAGGTAGGTTACAGATAGTTTAAATTTAAACTTGCCGCTCCAAAGGCTTCAATTATGTCATAAAACTTGGCACCCTGCTTTCTGAAATGGCATACCCCATTATTATCAATAAAGTAAGAATAAAAATCTATTAAATCCGAAATAGTTGTAAAGTTATCACAAATTGGTCCATCGTCATTATAACTGATCTAAAGTCTAAAAGTTCCATCTCAAACTATTATTGAGGCTCCAAGTTGTTACACAAGACTAACCTAAATCCAAATAACTTTCAGAAAGAGTAAACACACAGTTACACATCTCTTAATCTTCATGCACTTGAAACCATCAAGTAAACAACTATGGCGACGAACAAGTTTGCCGCTATGCTGCATAAAAACAGCCATAGAATCATTGTTGTTCTAGTGTATGCATTCCTTGAATGGATTCTCATACTTCTACTACTTCTCAACAGCTTATTCTCTTATTTCATCGAAAAGTTTGCCAAATACTTTGGCCTTAAACCACCTTGTGCATGGTGTTCAAGAATCGATCGCGTTTTGGAATCTAAAAACTCAGCGAAATCCCATCATGGTCATGTCTGCGAGGCACACGGCACTGAAATTTCCAAGCTTGGCTACTGCTTTGCTCATCGTAGATTGGCTGAGTCAAAGAACTTGTGCACCGACTGTTCTCCTTCTCGTAGTGAATCCAGGGACGAAATGGCCTCTATCGTTGGTTTTTTCACGAGGGTAAGTGAGAAGATAGCGGAAAATGATCAGATGGAGAATGCTAAATGTTCTTGTTGTGATGAAATAGTGAGTAAAAATATATATCCTCCTAGTGTGCTTTTCAAGGATTCATGGGATTTTCTTGATTACATTCAGAAAAAAGCTTCTCTTTTAGAGTATATTAGTGAAGGGAATAGAGAGGAATCTGTGGATACTACTAGTAATAGTAAGTCGGTATCTTTAGATCAGCCAAACTACGAGATTAAGTTTGCAGAAACGATGAGAGATGAAGGGACTTCTGTTCATGAAAATGACTTTGATTCAGATGCTAGCTCTGAGAAAGAATTTGATAAGGATTTTTCCTCTTCACCAATGAACTTTCTGAGTAATTCAAAATTTCAAGACTGGAAATCCAACCAAACGGATGTTATTTATCAATCAACTGTTGATCCTTTTCTATATCTGGAAGGCAGTAGAAATGATGAATCGCCATATGTAACAGAAACGCTATTGCAAAACGAGAACTATATGGATTCTGATAAGTTCATCTGCATAGAAATAATCGATTCACCCACGATGGCCAATCAAAAGACATTGGCTCCCGGAATAGAAGATAGTGGTGAAGAGCACGAGGGAAAACAAGTTGTGCTAGTTGAGGAGGTCAAAGGGCTGCCGGCTAAAGATGCATTAGATGCTATGGATACAGAGGCAAGAAATGGAGAATATGAATTGCTGGAGAGCCACGTGATGTATACTGCAGTAGATGTAGCATTTGGAACTCCAGTCAATGAAAACAATAACGTCGAAGCAACACAAGCAGAAGAGCTAGACCAAATTACAGGTACTTGCGTCCCTATATCATTTATTTTTTCTATCTTAAAAACACTCAATTAATATGTTCGTCTATATTTCTAATCTCATCCTGTGATTGAGTAGATATTGGCCAGAAAGATTTCAACTTGGGCAACGAAACCATTCCTCACCGAGCACTTGAAAGTAGCAATCAAACACTTTGTTCAGGTGCCGTTTTATTTGTTACAGACAACTTTGAAACTGAAGTTTCTGAACACCATGACTCAAATGATCAAGGTATGTTTTCTTACCGTAATTGTTCAACTGTAACAGCTTAATCATACTGCCATTACCTTGATTTTGTGATGAAGAATTCTGATTTTCTTTTAAACCAGACTATAACTTTTATATCATACACAAAATCTTATACATTGGCATTTAATTACAGGGGAAAGGTTGGATGAAGAAAACCAGCACAGCAATCTGACAATGTTTGGAATAAGGGAATCAGGGATTGAAAATTCTTTAGATGGAAGCATAATTAGTGAGATGGAAATCGATAACGAGTCGTTGACTACAGAGAACTTCAAATCAGTTTTAAGAGCTCAACAAAAGGCGTTGAGTGCACTATACAAAGAACTAGAAGAAGAGAGAAAAGCGGCTGCTGTTGCTGCTCAAGAAACGATGAGTATGATGACAAAACTTCAACAAGAGAAGTCTTCAATGCAAATGGAGGCCGTGCAGTACCAGAGAATGATGGAAGAACAGGCCGAGTATGATCAAGAAGCCTTGCAACTATTGAATGATCTCATGATCAAACGAGAGAAAGAGAAGCAAGAACTTGAAAAAGAACTAGATATATACCGAAAAAAGGTTCTGGATTATGAAGCCAGAGAGAAAGTAACGACGGTTAGAAGCAAACTGGGAAGTTTCAAAAGTACAAACTCATCTGATTCCTTTGATCCCAATGGTGAGGGAGAGAATGAGTTTGGTATCAACAATGGTCATCAAGAAAGTATCTGCAACAATTATTCTCCAGAATTCATCGAGGATTTAGAAGAAACAGGAGTAGAAAGCATAACACATCTGAATATTCCTGATATATCCTTAGCAGAATTTGACGAAGAAAGGTTATGCATTTTACAGGAACTCCAGGCATTGGAAGCCAAACTTTTTTCTGAATCAAGTGCCAATGATTTTGATGAAATGTACGGTTCTTGCAATCCTGAAGCAAAAGGGACACCGGGAACTTTTTCAATTACTTCAAAGAAACTCCTGCCACTTTTTGATTCAACGGACAATGAATTCAACGAGGGAGAATTTGATAAAGAAGAAATGAGTAATCCTTCAGCTGGGACAATGAACCGTTGTTTAAACGTTATCGAGTTGGAAAGGAACAAGGATTTAATCGAAGAAGAGCTTGGAAATATGCATGAGAGGTTACAAGCTCTTGAAGCAGATAAAGAGTTTCTGAAGCATTGCATGGGGTCAATGATGAAAGGAGATAAGGGATTAGTTCTTCTTCAAGAAATCTTGCAACATCTTCGTGATTTAAGGTCCGTGGAACTATCATATAATAGATGTATCACTGAGCAATAATGAGTGATTCTGTTCAACTTCTTTTTTCCCTGAATTTGTTTTTTTTTCAGTTGAAACAACCAGAACAGAATGATGTTTAAGTGTTTATTTCCATATCTGTATCATTACTTAGTGTAGAAGTTATTTAAATTTCAAGGCTTGCACGAACATGTCCAAGAGTCATGATTATCATTTAGGCTTCACAATAGAATCGTACTAGTCTGATTATAATTACTTTGTTAACTAATATTAGGGACTTTGACCACGTGGTGGTACTTTACTTCCATACAAAAAAGTGTCATTCCTTTTTATATACCCGTGGAGAAAAAACCAGTGTTTTCAGAACCGGACCGGACCGGCCGGTCGAACCGGTTCGACCGGTGTCCGGACCCGTGGCCGGTCCGGTCAGGCATAAAAAACAAGTCAGTTCATGAACCGGTTTCAACAGGAAAAAACCGGTCCAAAACCGGAACCGGTGGACCAGTTGAAACCGGTTGAAACCGGTCGCCCCTCAATTTAAAAAAAAATTACACAAACACCCCAAATTACACTGCCTAAACCCTAACGTCCCTCCATCCATAGGCGGAGCCAAGGGGGTTAGGCTCTTCAACCCCTCCTCCAAATCTAATCCACCTACCGCCGGAGAACAATCGAATCCCAACCCACCCCCACCTCGAACTCTAGATTCGAGTGTAGATATAGGGCGGTCGCCCCCAGCCTCAGCCCCTTCCTCTATGCCTCTGTATATATTTTCTGAGGAAAAAGTTGTGAAGATGAAGGAGAAAGTTAATTAAGTCTAAGGAAAATTAATGGCAGAGAGAGAAATTAATTGTTGAGTAGTTGGAAACGTTACCTTAGTTAGTGGAAAGAGAGAGAAAGAGTGGATGAGTAATTATTCTTGATTACAATTCTAAGTTTTCAAAAAAGAAGCATAAATGGAATTTATTAATTAGACTCTCTCTCCAAAAACTAAATATTACTAATAGAAATTTTCCAACTATTTTCAATGGCATGTGTATATATATATATACACATTGAAAATATCACATAATATATGTTATATGTTATATATGCATTTGTATAACATGTAATATATACATTATCAAACTTACTTTTATTAATCCAACTTTTTAATCTACTTTGACACCCAAAGTTTTTGTTCTATTTATTATATATATTAACATATTCAATTACTTAATGTAACAATAGATGAAGTAAAGTAGTAATTATTTTATACAACTGTTTATAATATATTTTGCAATTGAACTTGATTTGCAATTGTTTTATTTGGTCTTGTTCTTATGAAACAATCTCATTTTTTTTATTAGATTTCAATGTTGAAAATGATATTGTTTATAATTGTAGTAGGCAATGGAAGAAAATACTTCAAACACTCAAAATTATTGTTCAATGTCAAATTGTTGTGAATTGTGATGACATATAAATATTTTGTGTATAAAATTATAGATAGTTTGAAATACAAAAAAATCTTAGTGTTAAATATTTATACCGGTTCGACCACTGGTTCGACCGGTTCGACCAGTAAAACCAGTAACCAGTGAGGCAGTCGGTTCGATGACCGGTCTGGTTCTGAAAACACTAGAAAAACCCCATTTTTCTATAGGAGCCAGTTCATTTGCCGAAAAACAAAAACTGAAGCTGAATTTTGTATTTAAAAAGATTTTTACATCCTTATTTTAAGAAATACATATAACTTTTTTGATTTTACACCTAAGAAACGAAATAATATTAAAGTTTAGCCTTAAATTGTAAAAAGAAACAGCAAAACATTAAGAACACCAACCATCTTAGATGATCAAGCACAAAGTTTTCCAATATAGAAGGTTTCCATAAAACCTTTAGTTTGCTACCCGCATTACATTTTATATAATTTAACTGTTAGGTGTTTATTAGATAGTTTAGTATAAATAGAGAGGAGCGTGTGTTGTATTACTCAGTTAAGTTTCTGATCTTCGTTAGAGTGAGATTAACATCTCTTCTCTCTCAATTTCACATTTGTACATTCAATTCATTGATAATTCGTTTGGGGTGCTTTGCGAAGTGTCCTCTAACGTTTCAAAAAGAGCAGTTTGCCCTTAACATTTGTAATTTGTCCCCTGAGTCCTTGATCTACCGTTCCTTTTTGCCACGTGGCTATCTTTTCATCCATTAGATTTGGCAGTAGGGGGCAAATCACACATTTTAACAAACGTTAGGGGGCAAAGTGCTTTTTTTGAAACGTTAGGGGACACTTCGCAAAACACCCCAAACGTTAAGGGACAAAACGCAATTTACCCATTCTTCAATCTTCACATGGTATCATTCGACTAGTTTCGATCCTTCGCTTTCGCTACGGTGATTCTCTGTTTATGATTCTCCTCTATCGTGATTTTTTTTATTCGAGAATCTCAAGTTCTCTGTTGTGATCTTCATTTAAGGAAATTATCTGCTTTTATACATAGTTCTTTGGTTGATATATGATTTAATCGGTTGAGTTCAATTTCGATCAGTTGTATTTGTTGATATTGTTTGTTGTACTATGAATTAGAGTTTAAGATTGTTCTTCAACATAATTTGGGGATAACCTGTTGATATCATGTCTACTGAAAGTGCTTGTGATCAGACTTCTGTTCCAGCTTCTCTCAAGAATCCTAGTAAGGATTCTTTCTCTGTTTACTTCCTTGTACTTAGGGTCACACAGGACATTTCATTGTTGGTGACATATTTACTGGTAAAACTTATATCTCTTGGTGTAAGAAAATTAATATGACTTTCAACATAAATAATAAGATTCATCCTATAGATGGTACACTTCGTATTCCCCCTGAATCTGAACCTCTTTGGAGGGATTACTGGATTAGAGCCAATAACCTGGTATTGTCTTGGCTCTTAAATTTAATTTCTAAAGAACTTCGTCAAAGTATGTTATAATTTGATTTTGCTCTTGACCTTTGGTTGGAGATTAAGACTAGATATGACAGGACAGGCGTCTTCAGGGTTTATCAGCTTCAAAAGGCTTTGTCTACTATTTCTCAGAGCAATATATCCATGACGAATTACTACTCGCTTCCGTTCTCTCTAGGATGAATATTCTAGTCAGAGACATATCACAACATGTTCTTGTAGCAAGTGTGTGCAATGTTCTAAGTGGAAATATTAATTTGGGGCTTTGTTAGAAAGTGGACTAGGGGCTATGTGCCCGAGATTGAGTATATGCGCAATTTGTTGGGTTAGTTTTAGCATGTGAGAGATAAAGTCGTAAAAAAAACCTCCCATAAATAAATTCTCCAGTAGGCTTAGTAAAGTTTAGGTCAAGGTAGTCAACAGTAATATGTGTCTTGTCAATATCAATGCTAGTTTTAACTTGGGGTGGACTCTGGTTGATTTGGGGTTAGAGATTTTAGTTTGAAGATTCGGGTATGGTGGGGGTTTCCTAGATGGATTTAGATGGAGCAAAAAATTATCACATTTGGGTGGTTGCCGGTAATACTGGCTCAATTAGTCGCCTTAGACAGGGATGTCTTCAACTTGATTTCAAATTTAAGTCAATTTTCGACATAGATTAGGGTGTAGGATAAGGGGGATGTTCGCACTTGATACCTTTGACAAACATCATACTTATGACCATAATTCCACATACGTAATAGCAATCACATATTCTTTCATATTTAATGTTGTCTTCGCCGCATAAGTTGTTTTATTTCGATTTTCTATCTGGATGGAGAGCAGGAGGGAGGGGATGAGGGTGAAAGGAAGCTAGACTTGCTAGAGTTCAGTGGAGTAGAAGCTCTACAGAAAGAGAATAGAGAGCAGAGGAATCATATGGATGTCTTATTAATTAATTTAGATATAGATTAAATAATATTATTAGTACAGACAGTCTGCATTCATCAAGAGTAAATCTTGATAATTGTAAAAGAAACAAAAGTATTCTAAATGGTTGCATGAGATACTCCCTAGATTTATATATCATAATTATTTACAAACAATATGACACTTAACAGCTCAAATTGAGAGGATTTGGTCTACTGTGAATATTTAGTGCATTAGTATAAAGACACACACATCTTTTCAAGGGCGGATAACCCCCCCCCACGACCCCACCCCTCCCCCTTGTATCAGTGTTGTTAAAATCGGACCGGTCCGGCCGATCGAACCGGTTTAACTGGTGACCGGACCCTCTGACGGTCCGGTTAGGCATCTAAAACGAGCTAGGATACAAAACCGCTTTGAACCGGTAAAAACCGGCCCAAACCCGGTAACCGGTGGCCGGTTTTGCCGGTTCGACCCACCCCCTAATTAAAAAAAATGGAATTATAAAATTAACTCTTAATTACAAAAGCAAATTGTGCGCCACTAGCAAAAAATAAAATCAGAAACTTTAATGGCAAAGAGTACATTAGAAACTTAAATTGATTACATTGGAAATGAAAGGAAAATGTAAGCAAATCATCTTTAATTGATTACTGATTACATTTCAATTTACAAACATTAATGGTAGAGATTTGTACGAGATTTCGGGTTAGGGGGAGGAAAGTTTGACTAATCCAATAACCTCTAATATGTTTAATGATACATTTAGCTTTATGGAAAAGATTATACTTGAATTAGAAGAGAAAGTAGTTACAAATAAAAAAGGAATGTTTAGATATGGTTAAGTATATATGATTGAAGAGTTGACTTAATTTAATCAAGAAACAAACTTTTTTGCCGTCAATTTAGTTGATTATAAAGATCAATGAAACAAGTATGCATCAAGTTAATTAGGAAAAGACGTATCATTCTATAGGTTAATTGAGTATGTTAAAAGGAGTAAGGCAAATTTATAGGGATTGATGATATTGGGTGTTTTCAATTAATTTATAGGCAAGGTAATACCTTCATAATTCTATATAGCATAAAATACAAGAAAAAGTTATAGAATGATAAAAGAAAATAATAATTATCTTAAATATGTAAAAAAAGGTAATATTCCATTCATGTTATCTATGAGATAGTGTTTAAAAAAAATTAATTCTTAAGATATAGGTTATAATTTTATAAATAATATTAGTAATTTATTTAGATATAGTTATTGTGAGTTGATAATTAATGTACAAGTTCCTATTTAATTTTGTATGACTACCATTAGAGACAAGGTTTATATAAGCATGCAAATTAGTTTTTCTGTCTATTTTGAATTTAACTTTTTTAGGCTGCAAGTTTTATTGATTAAAGAACTAAGACCTTATATAATACAATTATTGATATTTTATGCACAATCCCATTATTACATCACATATGAAATTTATTTAAGTTATTGTTTTATATGTATGTATCAATTATTTGACATAGAACTTTTTCTCAATGTTATATTACATAGTGTATATATATAGAACTTTTGAAACCATTTTTAATAATTATAAAATTTACACCATTTTTAATAATTATAAAGGTGATATAATAATAAGTTATAACATTATTATACCGGTCGAACCAGTGGTTCGACCGGTTCATCCTGTAAAACCAGTAACCAGTAAGGTCACCGGTTTGATGACCGGTCCGGTTTTAAGAACACTGCTTTGTATATTTTGTAACAACAACAACAACAACAACAACAACAACAACAACAACAACAGCAACAATAAGGAAATCGGAATCAAAATGAACGTATAAAGGTGAAGTACTTTTCCCGACATACGAAAAGAAAATCCAGGATGACGGCTTTCAAAAGAACGAGTAAGGGACGGTGAGAGGGATGCTCTCGAAACCAAACGAGACTAGAAAGCCAAAGAAAGACCGTTGGCAGCAGTTGGAGACTTTTTTTTGGCCCTTCAAAACAAAAGGAAATGCGGGCAGGGTAGAGCTCACCAGAGGGTTCAAGAATAGGGTAGGATCATGGGTTTCTCTTTCGGTTCTCTTCTTTGTCGATTCTTGCCCTCGTCCTTTTTTCTTGGAATGCCTCGCATTCTTTTCGATCTTCTATTAAGGTACACTGAACACGAACCCAATCTCGAATGGATAGAACGAAAAAAAACTACAAGCAACTACATGGGACTTCCTAAAGAAAACTGCAATTGCATCAACCATCACGACGACACCGAGATCTTCGACTAAGCTCCCGCAGGTCATCCACCTGGGGCGGAAGATAACAAAAGGGAGACAAAGTCCTAACTCTTTTCAGTCAAACTTGGCTTAATAGAAAAGGGTGGCTCTCCTATTCCATGCCAGGGCGGCTTTCTGCAAATAGACGGAGACGGTAACATTTTCTTTATAGAAAAAAAGTCGCTTTTTACCTTTCATTTTCGTGTGATCTTTGGAGTAGGAGTAGAAGAGTGAAGGGTCTCGCTTTCAAGTTGTATCGGCGGGCAATATGCCATAGCGGCTGGTTCAGAATCGGACCCACGCACTGAGAGAAAACCAGAGCTCTTTCAAAAGACAGAGACATAGCAAAAATGAGCAGTGATTGGGGAGGAAGTCACTTCTTTCCAAAGATAGGGGGCGGCGAAACTCAATGGTTCGAATGAAGAGAAAAAAAAAAGAATTTGAAGGTTGTACACCTCATTTTCCTGGTTTTGTAGTTCAATCGATCGTAGTATAAAAATTGGATTCTACTTGATGCTTTATTAGATTCACTCGATAGAATCCAATTATTGGCCGATGTGGCACCAAGAAATAGGACACAACTCCTTTTTTTTTTTTTTTTTTTTTTAATTGGGTTTCCCATGAAAGAACGACTCGTTAATACCTCTGGGGGCGGACGACACTTATTCTAAGCCAATCTAATCTTCTTATTATAATAATATATTGATAATATACTTTTATTAGTGTATATGTATAAATATATATTTATCTAATCACATATGTAAGTATTTACAATTATACATTTCTAATTATATTTTTCATACAATTTAAAATTTTAATTTAATATGTGTACTTCATTCTTGTGATAGTTTTTTTCACTTATTTTGCTTTTACTGTTTAATTTTATATTAATTCACTTGACTGCAATATTATTTCTTAAATTTTACGAGCTAATGCTTTACACGTAACTAAAAAAAATGACAATTCCCAACAAATTTTGTCTGTATATATTTTAACGTGATAAGTTGGTTTATTTTTGAACAATCGGGCATTCATTTTGAAGAGTAAGTTTGTATGGACAATATCGAAGACTAAAAGTAACGATTTTTTTTTTTTTTACACAAAGCATTGGTAATATAATTAATAAATAAGCTATATAAGATTTCTTATTAATTTTTTATCCTCACTAAACTTGTTGCACGAGAAAAGAGGTTTGATCACCCAAAACTCAACAGCGATATTTCACCGCAAGTTTATAGGTTACAAGTAATAAAGGGTTATAAATTACGACCCCGAATATCGATTCCACAAGGACTATCTAACGAGGAATTATTGACACAAACTACTTTTAATATACTTAAATAAATTAAACAAGAAAGGGGGGATTTTGGATTTTCAATTAATAACTAAGAATGCTGAAAATACTAAACCTAATTCATTAACGAGACACAGTATTGTAAGGACTGAGATTCACTGAGAACTAAAGATCCAATGTTCATAGACAAACCATTGTTGTGATTAGTTATGCTCAATCTATGTGTGGGATGTACTAAACTATGAGGTAACTCCAAAAATTGTGGGTGTGCCACTCTGTAGTTCGGAATGTTACTATGTGTACTCTTTTCCTCCAGACCCGTTACAAACTTGGTGAATTACCTACACCTTAATTTCTAGACGCAAACCATCACAAGATATGTGAAATTGTATAACTTATGAGATCTATCCTATAAGTTCTGTTGTCGCGTCTGGCATACGAATCTAAACATCTATGTATTCACGACGCACATAAAGCATTAAAATCAAATTATCAATTCATATTAATTATTCCACATCCACAAATTGATACACACCAATCACAACATACTTCTCAGCTAATTCCATTACCTCATGACACATACTAAATTAGCTAGACATAATTGAAACAATAAATGACAAGAAAGAATAATACTAAAAACCTAGGATTTCGGGTTTTACCATAATCCTATAGTTGACATCGATTGCTATCTAATTGATTTCATGAGAATACATAATTGAATATATCAAAAAGCATCACTATATATTGCAATATGTTATCAATTTACACATTCAATGCAATGCTCATATATCTTATGAGATCTATCATACAACGACGACGCTCATTCATATAACATCAAATCATTCATGTGTTTGTCACACACATAAAAGCATTAAGAACAAGATCTATAAATCAACTAAAAACTCAATCAATCCATCAATTAATAAAGTAAGAGTTCAACAAAGAGTAATTAGGCTACATCATAATCCTAGAAAAATAAAGTAGGACATTATAAACTAAAGAAAGTATTAAACCTTAAGCTAAAGAGCTCTGAGTGTGATAAAGTATGATTTTTGTGCCCCAAGTGCCTTGTAATTATGAGTGGAAGTGTTCGAGAGACTTTGAGTTTGATTAGAAAATCAAAATCAGCTGAAAAATCACTTTTTTGGGCCTAAGCAATCGCATAAAAGTGGCAAGTGATCGCTTAGCGGCGGCTGTGAAATTAGGGCAATCTTCTCTCAACAATTCGAGAGTAGAATGCTATCATATAGAAATGTTGTTCAACGACAGCTCACCATATTCTTTATATCATTTGCTACAGACATCCGATTCCACTTTTGTTTATTGCGTTGAACTCCACTTTCATCCCATTACAACCTTTATTTTCATTACTTCTTCAGATTCTGAAGTTATGATCCCCTTATTTAACATCAAATTCGTGTTTTGGGCGTTCAACAACTTTTCAGCTTCGTGCGTCTTCACCATTTTGGCTATAACTTCTTCCCTAGATATCGAAATTGTGATTCGCTTCTTGCTTTGAAAATTAGACATCCATCAATTTCCAATGGTATTGCACGTTCCGTGATTTATCTGGATCTGGATCTATTCCCAATAAATTTCACAAATTAGCATCATTTTTGTTTCTTTTCGCCAACAAAACTCCTAGACAAAAAATATAGAAATTAACATTAAAAGACTTGAAAAGCATAGGAACAAAGCAATAAAACAAGTAAATGAGTGTGTTAAAAATGCATATCTCGGACACCCGTCAAGGTCAAAGTAAGAGATATAAACAATAAACCTTGTATGATATACGTACTACCTATGTGAAAAATAGGTGAAAAACGCCCATGTGTTATATGTGATAATGCAAAAAAAAGGTCGTGAAAGAGAAATACGCAAAAAGTTATTATTTTTTGAAGAAAAAAGGGAGGTGGGGGAGGGAGTTGTCATCTTCTCAAAAAGTGATCATGGATCTTTATATTATTTTTATGAAGTAATTATGTATTCGGCTGAAATATAATTTCTATATTATTAAAATAGATTAATTATAAAAAAGTATACATACAAGTGAAAAGTGAAAACATAACCTTTAACATTATTTCACTCTCGTTAAGCTAAATTCCTGGCACCGCCCTGCAGAATTCATTCGATTTTTTTGCATTTGTTCACTGAAATAGTTGTCACAAATCTTTTGTCCCCGAGCATTTTTCTTTATAAAAAGCATATTCTTGGGTGATTTATTTCAAATCGAAAAGCGACTCCTTTTGAAGTAATTTATTTCATCAACAATAAAGACACAACGGTGAATTGGGATGCATGACTCATACTTTGAAAATTGAGAAATACTGGTTATATTGATCGAAACATGAGTTAAAGGTTCAATTTAAAATAAAGAAATCAAAATAGAGCTGCACATTCACTCTAAAGTCATTATCTGCAAATAGTGTTTTTTGACCACTAAACCATGGTCTCCTTCCCATTGGTGTGTTTTAAGATAGAGGGTTTTCTCTTATGTCCCATTATAAACCTTTATCAAGATTGTAAAATCGAAGATGAATTTGAATATTGAAATTAACGATTGATCATTGAGAGAGAGAGAGAGAGTTTACAGATGAGAAATCTGCATAAGAATGAAAAGAAAAAGTGAAAGAAAAATACAAAAGCACCCAACTATTTATACTAAACTAAATGGTGCGCGAAATGCCTAAAATAGAAAGTCGTTGCTCAACGGCTATAACTAAATTATAAAAACTTTCCAATTAAGGAAATAATACATAAAACAGAAATTATAAAATATATAATTTAAGATCCCCCCTCAAGATGGGCGTGAATATCATGAATTCCCATCTTGGACATCATAAGCTTGTAAGGTTGTAAGGAGAGTGGCTTTGTGAGGATATCTGCCACTTGATGTTCACTAGAGATATGAACCACTTTGAGTGCCCCTTGTTGAACCTTTTCTCGGACAAAATAACAATCGATTTGTATGTGTTTGGTTCTTTCATGTTGCACTGGATTGATAGCTATGCAGAATGAACTTTTGCTATCAGTGAAAAGCAATGGAGTTCGAGTTTGAATAATGCACAAGTCTTTGAGCAATTGAGTGAGCCAAATTACTTCACATGTGGTTGTTGCCACTGCTCTGTATTCAGCCTCTGTAGAAGACCTGCTGACAGTGGGCTGCTTCTTGGCTTTCCATGAAACTAGAGAGTCTCCTAGGTATATTGCATATCCAGTGACACTCCTTCTTGAATCAACACATGCAGCCCAGTCACTATCACAGAATGCCTTTAGGTGGAGCTCATTTGATGCTGGATAAAAGACACCTTTGCCTGGACTTGACTTGATGTATCTCAGCACCCTGTGTGCAGCTGCAAGGTGAGAAACAGAAGGCTTAGACATATATTGAGTAAGACACTGTATGGAATAGTTGAGATCAGGTCTAGTGATGGTGAGATATAGTAATCTCCCAACTAATCTCCTGTATACAGTTGGATCATCAAGAAAAGGAGGATCATCAGCTTTAAGTTTTGCTGAAGAATCCATGGGAATAGAACTTGGCTTGCAAGCTAAATATCCTGATTCAGACAATATATCCAGTGCATACTTTCTTTGACAAAGAAAGATGCCCTTCTTACTTCGAGCAACCTCAATACCAAGCATATATTTCAGAATACCAAGATCTTTTATTGTAAACTTCTCATCTAGATGTAACTTTAGTTTACTGATCTCTTGCAAATCATTCCCTGCAAGAATAATATCATCAACATATATGCAGAGAGCAGTGAAAGAAGAACCAATATGTTTGATAAAAAGAGAGCTATCAGATATAGATTGTTGATAACCATAGGCAATCAAACATGTAGTAAGCTTATTATACCACTGCCTACTAGCCTGTTTCAAGCCATATAGGCTTTTCTTGAGTAAGCAAACTCTTTTATCTTGTGGAGAACAGTAACCAGGTGGAGGCTTCATATATATCTCCTCATCCAAATCTCCATGTAAGAAGGCATTATTTACATCTAACTGATGTAAATGCCAATTGTTTGCTGCAGCAACAGAGAGCAAAACTTTAACTGTAGTGAGCTTGGCAACTGGTGAAAAAGTATCAAAATAGTCAAGTCCTTCCTCATGTGTATAACCTTTGGCAACTAATCTTGCCTTGTATCTTTCAATAGTACCATCTGCTTTTAGTTTTACTTTGTAAACCCACTTGCATCCAACACAATTCTGATTAGGAGGCAATTCTGTCAATATCCAAGTATTGGTTTTCTCAAGTGCCTCTAGTTCCTTTTTCATGGCAATTTGCCATTCAATATGTTTACTGGCTTGTGTATAGGAAGTTGGTTTACTGACTTGAGTAACAGAAGCAGTAAAAACTTTATGAGAAACACTTAATCTAGAAGCACTGATGTAATTTTCAATAGGATATTTGGGAATAAAAGTCATAGATGCATTAGATTTATGCAGAGAACCAGGTAAAGAGTAATCATAGGATTTAAGATAAGCAGGTGGATTCACATTTCTAGAAGACTTTCTAGTAACCTGCTGAGGAACATTATTAGGAACAATAATAGATTCTGTAACATTATGAACAAGCTCAAGTGTATTAGATGGCAAATTATCAACATTTGCAGTAGCTAAATCAATAGGAGGAAGAGATACTTGTACAAAATCATGACTAGTGACCTCAGGTGGACAAGAACTGCTGATATTGTCCTCAAAATCCAGGGAATTGTGTATATATTGTGATGACGGCCCCTTTCCCGGCCACGCTCGTCACCGGAGCTGTTCGCACGTCGGTCTCGACTCAAGATGCACCCGGACTCGGGTAAGCTCCCTGCTGCTCCGCAACTATCCACGACCCTTGGGGGTTCGGGCTCCGTTCGCACGATCTCCCTTCAAACTGCTCCCTTGGCTGAATCTTGAGCTCTTCCGACCCTCTCGGCTTGTGCTCACTGCTCTTCTCTCCCTAGGTGAGGCTATCTCTAGCTTGTGATTTTTAGAGGGAAGAATGTGTTGTGCTGACTTGAGTTGTGTGAATGCTTGTTGTATGATCGCTCTTGTTTTGCAACTGACCTGCCTCCTTATTTATAGGGCAAAGGGAGGTTAGAAGTGTAATTTTGCCCTGGGCACGTGTCACCGTGCATGCTCATCCGAGGGTAATAGGGTACTTGAGTACCCTTGTAGAGTAGGGCACGTGGTACCCGCATGTTACCCTCGGTGCACGGCATGCTCCGGTTACACCTTATAACTTCCGAACCAACGCTCTTCATTGGGGAGGCGGGGCGGTCGAGCCCTGGGAGGAGGACAACGCATCCGGGTAAGTGGAGTGTGACGTCGATTCTGACGTCCGTCCCCCTGGGCACGTGTCCTCGTGCATGCTCGTCCGAGGGTAATAGGGTACTTGAGTACCCTTGTAGAGCAGGGCACGTGGTGCCCGCATGCTACCCTTGGTGCACGGCATGCTCCGGTCACACCTTATAACTTCCGAACCAACGCTCTTTATTGGGGAAGCGGGGCGGTTGAGCCCTGGGAGGGGGACAACGCATCCGGGTGACGTCGATTCTGACGTCCGACCCTCCCCTCTGGTTGGGGAAAAGGGACGGTCGCCACTGGCTGGCGAGTAGATGACGTACGCCTGCATGTGAGGGGTTTGACTCTCCTCGGGGAATACATACAGCATAGGATATGATATAATAAGTATTTAATAAAGGTGCGGGGGTTAAGGAGGTCGATATACCTGGGGGTCGATATACCTGGGGGTCGGGTATCTGGGGGTCGGGTATCGAGCGAGAAAAAAGGGGGGAGTGGGGCTCGATAAGGTCAGAAGATTAGGCCACGTGGACGGTTACGATCCCAAGAGGGAGAGTATGCGTCATCATAAGTCCCCCAGTCTCTGTCGCAGTTCGCAGAACGTGGCAGAGAGTAAAATAGCTAGGGGCCTAATCATCTGACCGCGTGTCGGCCTCACTTCCTGATTTCTCGGGATTCCTCAAACTTCTCTCATACGCTGGGCCTTACGTGTTATTCATCCGCGTCTATTGGGCTTCGAGCGGGAGTTATACCGCCTTTTTGGCACGTCTATTTAGGTTTTTCACGTTGCAGTTTTGTAGGTTCATAACTTTTGCCCCCTTGTAGCTGTAATTTCCTTTGCTTCTTTTCACCTACTATCATTATGTCTGCCAACGCCGCCGCAACCGCTTCTTCCGGATCCACTCCTCCTGCTTCTCCGTCTCGGTCCGCGCCGTCCTCTCCTCTGGCTACTCGCCGTGGTAAGCGCACGGCTGCCTCCGCCGCCCTGGAGAGAGGGACGCCGTCCAAAAGGCAAGCGGTGAATATAAACGACGCCGTGAGCACCGCGACTCAGGCCACTGTTGACAACTTAATCGCCAAATATAATGTGGCGATGGAGAATGCGACGGTGTTGATCCCGGAGCCCTCGGATCGGGCGAATAATCCTCCCACCGGTTTCTTGACTGTCTTCTTTTCTCAGGTCGAGGCTGGGTGGCGGATGTTTGTGCCGCCTCTTTTTCGAGAAGTAGCCAAAGCCCTAGGGCTTTGTCTGAGTCAACTTACACCCAACGCTTTTTCCATTATGGCTGGGTTTGAGATTACCTGCCGGAGTCGAGGGCTCCCTTGTACGGCCGACCGTTTGTTGGCCTTATATGACGTGGGTGCCGGCCAGGTGCCTTTCTTCTATCTGACTCCCCGCTTATCTCAGGCTGTTCCGGGGGCGAGGATTCTTACCGATGCTTCTTCCTCCTATAGCAGTTGGAAATCCAATTTCTTTTTCATAAAGCCTTCGAGTCGTAACTGTGCGAGCTGGGGGGTGACAAGCGCGTGGTCGAGCAGTCCCACGGAGTTGGATACCACCCAAATTGACCGGACTCGGCTCCGGATGATGGAGGAAGGGTACTTTGGGGCGAAGTATCACGTGCTGAAGCTGACCAAAACCCCGAGGCTGTTCGAGCTTTGTGGTCTTCAAGGTGGGGTTAGGTCACCCTATTTCCCAGATTTGCAGCGGGACCCTGAATTTTGTAAGTTCTGATTCCATCTCCTTTAGTATCTGTCTCTCCTTGTTGCACTGCTGTACTAAATTTCTTTTTCCCGATCCATGCCCTCAGGTTCACTGGTGTCCACTTTGGCAGAGGCAGCCAAAAACGCGCCTGTACCCCCTAAAGTTCCTAAGGGGGGCAGATCTGTTCGAGGAAGGACCTCGTCTTCCCAATCCGTGGCAGGAACTCAAGTCGCGGATGCTCCACCACCTCCTCTTCCATCTCAGTCTACTCCCGAGAGAGAACCAGCGTCTGTTCTTTGCCCGGCCCCTAGGCTTAGCAGTGATGCGAGCTCAGCCCCGCCGACTTCCGGTGATTTTCCTAGCCTTCGGGAGAAAGATCTCGACCTCCTTTGCGATCCGGCTCCCGTTAATCTCGATGCCAGCTTTGGTTGGGTCCGGGAGTCTTTACCAGCCACCTTTGATTGGGGTGGTCTGGCTACTTTCCCTGCTGCCCACGAGGAGGTTGTGCCTTCTCCAGCTTCGCCTCCTCGGGATTCCATTTCTCACCCATCTTCCGACCCCCAAGGGGAGGGTGCAGAGACTGCTCGATTGCCGGAGGGTCGGGGGGAATCCGATGTTCCCACGCCTTCTTCTCCGACCCTGAGGGATGGTTTGACGGGTTCGGTCGTCGGGTCTCCTGGGGCAGCCGACGTGGGGTCTCCCGTGCCACCCTCGAGTCCTCAGGCCGGCACGGCGCCCCAGCAAGAGGAGGCCGAAAGTGAAAGACCGGAGGTTGGGGGTGGTGCAGGTGGTGCTTGGGACGAAGGCACCTCTTCGCGGATGGTGGCAAATCAACCGGATCGTCCTAGGTCCGTCGAGCGTTCCCTAACGGAAGAGCTACGTGGCCTGGGTGGTGGCTTCGCCATGTTGAGCCAGGTGGTGGATTCTCTTGAGGTTGCATCGCTCCGGAACCGAGGGATCCAATGGTTGAAAGACCAGGCTGGCTACGAAGCGGTGGATGTAAGCTTTTTACCTCTTTCTTTATGTCGATCTTTCTCCTTCTCTGTTTATGACTTGTTTCGCTATTTTCTTATTCAGTTTAGCGCCCGCCAATTTCTACTGCTGGAACACATTCATGCTTTGGAGGATCGGGTAGCGGAATTGGAGTCCGCCGTCCCCGATTCTTCTGGGCAGGAGGATTTGGAAAAGCTGAGGTCGGATCATGCCCAGGTCTTGACCGATCTGCAGGGAGCTCAGACAGCTCTGGAGGCTCGGACTAAGAGGTGTCGCGAGTGGGAAACTTACGCGACGGGGTTACAAGAAGAGCTAGTCCGGGCCCAAGAGCAGCTTCGGGAGGTGGAGAGGGTAAGGGATGAAGGAGCTCTTGAGTTGGTAGCTTTGAGGGACACTCTGGAGACCACTTCTCGGCTATTGAAGGAGGCCGAGGTGGGGCAGACGAGAGCGGTGGCTACTGCTGAGACCCTTCGGGCGGAGTTGGAGGAATGTCAAGCCACTTTAAGTGATCGGGTCGCCTCTGAAATTCGGCGGATTAACTTGGAGCTTTGGCAACAAATCGTCGAGAGGTCCCGTAAGGACGCGTTCGATCGCATCATTCGGTACATTGGTTCTCCGCTCCATCACGCTTACTTCCGGAAGGTATTTGCTGCCCTGGTCATGGTTGGGTACAAAGGAACCATACAACAATTAAAAGCAAGGGGTTGGATCGTACCTGAAGCTGACCTGAGGACCCTCTTCCCTCAGGGGATTGAGGTACCACCGGAAATACCGCCCGGTTCTCCTCCTAGCCTCGCCGAGAGACAAGCAATTCTCGAGGCTTATCAGGCCAAGCTCCCTACCGCTCGGATAATTCTCCCGGAGGTTGGTGGGACGACCTCCCGGCATTCTTCCCCGGAGACGAGGACGAGGAGGACCCGGGAGATGGCCGAGGCGATTCTGGCTGGTGGGCCGTTGGTGACTGGGCCTGGTCCTCCCGACTCTCGCCCTGCTGACGTTCCTGCTCCCCGGGTGACAGAGACAGCCCTGCGGATGGCTTCCACTGTCGAAGCCCCTAAAGTCGACGACGACGCTCCGACGCTAGAGGGGCGTCGTAGATCGATAAGGGAAGGCAAGCGACCCTCCTGAAGGATGTTGTAGTCTAGGCCCTCTGTATTTGATTATTCTTTTTCCTGGTAGTTGTAATAATTCCATGATTTAATAATACTTTGCTTTTCGAGGTCTCTCCTTGTTCCCTTTTGCACGTCACTCTTTACTAAGTTGCCAGTTCGGGGTAGAATTTCGAGAATGAAACAATCGCGGGAGCACATCTGCTCCACGTGCCGTGGTTCGACAAGGATTGTTGTTTTACTCCTTGGAAGTACGAGCGGGGCTCCTCGGGTTCCCGTAAAGGCACCCAGGAGTTGTGTGGCTATGACCCTCGAGGTGTATTATAGGGAGCAAGTCAACCCATGATACCCCTAAAGGAATCGGTCGCCTTAGTTGCGTTGCTCGCGTGGGGCTCTGAGGTCTATCTCAAGACACCTCGTTTAGAGCAGTTGGCTAGGACCCTCGAGCCGTATTGCGAGGAGCAAGTCGACTCGTAATACTTCTAGAGGGTCGGTTGCCGGTCAACAGGGTATTCTTCACCCCTCGTTGCGTGTGTCGACAAGGGTTGTTGATTTTCCCCTCGGACGTACGCGTGGTGGCTCGGAGATTCAACGGGACATCTCTAGAGAGCATTTGGCTAAAACCCTCGAGCCGTATGATAAGGAGCAAGTCAACTTATGATACTCCTAAAGGGTTTTCTGCCGGTCAACAGGGCGTACCCTTAGCCCCTCGTTGCGTGTTTCGACGAGAGTTGTTGTTTTTCCCCTCGGAAGTACGCGTGGTGCTCAAAGGTTCAGCTGGACACCTCGTAGAGCGGGGTTTGATGTAACCCCTCGAAACGCTACCCAAACCGGTCAACTTTTCCTTAGAATCTTTTCACCAATGTTTCCTCCAACGGTTGTGACGGCTCGGGGAACTTCTTTAGGAGTCGCCTCGGATAATGGCCCTTCTTTGAAGGTTGTAATGGTTCGAGAAGTCTTTTCAGTTGGCGATTCACTGCCGCCGTTTCTTGGATCAACACGTCCCATCCGGCAGTTTTGTTTATCGTGCTACTCTAAATGTTACTTACTTTAGCACGCATAAATTTTCTTCGTCATCATTAGCGCCTCGAAAAGGCACATTAGCGGCAGACGCCACTGTATGGCTGCCACGCGTCCCCCATCTCGTCTCTTCATTGGCAGCCCGAGCGGTATCAATGTTTAAGGCGTTTTAGCCGTTCCCGCCTATACTGAAACGTTACTTCTAAGATTATAAATAAGCAAACTGACTTACCTTATTTCGTCACTTCATCTTCTGCATTCCAGCGATTCCTATCTTCTTGCTTCTTGCTTCCTATTCTCTTGCTATCTGCTATCTGCTAAGAATGTCTTCCTCCGCCTCCTATACTGAGAACATCCTAGGATCCGATGAATCCTTCTCTGAGGAGACACCGTTGGTGTTCCCCTCGCCACCTGCTTCTCCTCTGACTGCTCCACGGCCGAGCCCCCCTACTGCAAATCCTTCTGGGGCTGGTTCCTCCCGCATTCGCCGCAGTTCGCGGGCAGCGGCTTCCCAGTCTCGCCGGAGGACCACTCTTCAACTGGCGGCTGACGCCCGACGTCCCAGGGACTCCACCGAGCCGGTCCTGCTTGATGATCCCGTTGCAGAAAATATTGAGGCGGCCTTTGCCAACCGGGCTCCCTACAGCCGCCCCAGAGCCGGATTCCAACTGGTGACGGCTGAGGTTGAGCCTGCCCACATGATGGGTGCAGGGCTGGCCGGCCACGTCCCTTCTCTGGAGATGGCTGAGACCGTCCAGGCGCTGCTGGAGCAGCACGAGATTCACGGGGTGGAAGTGAGGATTCCGTCCCCTGAGGAACGAGCTTACAATCCTCCCGAGGGTTTTTTGACTGTTTACTCCGAGTAGGTCCGCAACGGGCTTCGCTGGTTTTTTCCTTCTTTTATGATTGCCATTTTTAATCTTCTGCAAATCTGCCCAAGTCAACTAGTCCCCCACTCCTACCGGTACCTGGTAGGTTTCATCCTTATGTGCTATTATCACAACATCCCCCGAGCTCCTGCCCTGCTGTTTGGGGCCTTTTCTCTTCGTCCAGTGAGACAGAGCTACCCCTTCTTCCAATTGGTGGCTCGTCAATCTGTGAACCCTTTTATCACCCGCGTCTCGACCGCTTTCCCCACTTACCGCAACTGGCGAAGCCACTAGTTTTTCCTCCGTAGGGAGAACAGGCCCTGGGCCGTGCCTACCCGATGGGGGGTGAGTTACGTGGATGCCGTCGATTCTGCCCCCAAGACCGCCTTCCTGGAGCAGCGAGGATTCTTTTCCGCTGTCTATGATTCGGTGTCGGTCCTCGAGCGTCCCCGAGCCCTGGTGATGGCGGGCCTTCAGTCCGGCGCTGACTATCTCGGTGTTGACGTTCCGATGGGACGCGGCACTCCCTTTGGTAGGTGTTCTCCTATTATATATTTCTCGCTTAATAACGCTCTGGTATTTTAACCTTTTCTTTGTAAATCCTCTTCTGGCAGGAGATGAGTTGGCCACGCATCTGGTGGATAATTCTAGTGCGGCGGGAGTCGTTCAGGGGATCTCCTCGAACGACGGCTCTCCTACTCCCGCGGGCCGAGCCACCTCGGGGCGTCATTCAGTGAGTCCGACCGCTGCTCCGGCCACATTTCCCTCCGAGGGGCATACGGCCTCTCCATCTTCTCGATCCGGTCCTGCGCTCGGAGGGGACCCTACACCGCGCAGTCGTCACTCCACACCCATTGTCTCCCACAGCTTTGCAGCTGATCAAGCAGGGGTCGGCCAATCGGGGAATGCTACTTCCTTCGATCCCCTTACCTCCGGGAATCCTATCGCTCCTACCCGATCTGAGGCTCCCTCGTCTCACACCCCCTTGGCTCCTACGGGGGAGGGGACGAGTCGGGGTCCCCGATCTCCTCACTCTGTCTTCATTCCCCAGGGTTTGCGGGATTGGGTGGATGGGTTTTTGGAGCCCGAGGAGCGAGGGACCCTTGGTCAAGCGGACGGTGCTCACCTGTTGGCTCATTTATCTCGCAGCGCTCTCGACGTATGTATCTTTTTCTTTCTTTCGTGGTTTTCCTGTAGTGCGTACTTTTGTTGACTCTCTCTTCTTCCTCAGGTGCTGTTCGTGGTTCGGGAGTTGGAGGGTCGGGAGATCGTGTCTTCTCATGACTCCCATCACCTAGCGTCGCTTGAATCAGCTTTGGCTGACTCGAGGTTGAGTGAGCGTCAGCTTGCGGAGCAGGTGAGGGATTTGAGGGACATGGTGGATGACTGGCAGGAGATGATGGACTCCCTGATGGAGGACCGGGCCAAGCTGGAGGGTCTTCAGGCGGATCTGGAGCAAGCCCGGGCCAGAATAGCCGAGGTGGAAACGGCCTTAGCGGGGGCGCACGTCGCGAAGGCAGAGCTTGCGATCCGAATGGGGGCGGATCTGGCCACTGCTCGTGCCGATTACGAGAGGAAGCTGGCCGAGGGGCTTTCGGCTGCCGCCCGCTCTTCTTCGGCAAGGAGGAGGGAGTCTGCGGGGCCTTCCGAGGATGACATCCAAACTTACATGGGTCGTGGCTACGATCTGTGTATGAGTGTGGTGTACAAGCTTCCGGGGGTTCCTCCGGGCATAGTGATTCCTTCCTTCAGCAGGGCTGCCCCCCCGAGGGCCAAGCCTCACCGCTCCCGAAGTCGCCCTCCAGTTCCTGCTTCTCCAGCGTCGGCTGCTCCTGCCCTTTCCCTGTCAACGGCGCCTCTCGACAGGTCGAGGAGGTCGCCCCCCGAGCGGGTGATAAGGGAGATGACCGATGAAGAGAGGAGGGCGGCCATCCGGGCCGGCAAGAGGCGTCGGGAGGATCAGTGAGGGGGGTAGTGAAGGCGAGGGGGCGTTTAGGCCGTAGGAATGTTGTTGTTTTTCCCTTTTCCCCCTTTTTTGTTTTGCTTACCCTTTGCCCCGCTCATGGCGGGTGGCGGGCGAAGCGGACCGTGTAATCCCGCCTCCTTTCAATAAAACTTCTTCTTGACTTTTCCTGTATTATTAGCTTATCTTGCGTGTGTGTAGTGTACATATATTATTTTTATTTTTTGGGGCTGAACCCGAGTAACTTCCGGGCTTCCTACGTATCCCTTGCTGTAAAATTGGGAATCAAGCCGCACGTAGTTCTCCAAATTACATGGACTTAAGTAGATAATTTGACAGGAAAATTTACAAGCTAACTTACTTACCTGGGTCTGGTCCGTTCTTCATCATCCGAAAAGAGGGGGGTGGTTCCCATCTATGTCCAGCTATTAAGGGTAGAACTTCCAAAGGTTCAGGGCGTGCCACGATCGCGGGTAGGTTCGGCCTTCCATATTCCGCAGTTGGTATGTTGCCGCTCCCAAGATGCGGGCTATCTGGTAGGGTCCTTCCCATGCAGGGTCCAGTTTTCCTACAACTTTCGATGCTCCTACCCTTCGCAAGACCAACTCGCCTACTTGGTACGTCCGTTCCCTCACCCGACGGTTGTAGTACTTGGCCATGCGAGCCATGTATTGCGTGCTTCGTAGTGCCGCACTTTGTCTTCGCTCCTCCAGGAGGTCCAGTTCCAAAGCCATACGCTCATTGTTGTTGCGTTCTTCGTACTCTTGCACTCTCCAGCTTGCGGTGGTTATTTCCGCGGGGATGACCGCCTCGTGCCCGTAAGCCAAGCTGAATAGGGTTTCTCCAGTCGAAGACCGAGCGGTGGTTCGGTATGCCCACAACAAGCCTGGGATTTCCTCGACCCACTTTCCCTGGTACGCCAGGAGCCGGGCTTTTAGCCCCTGAAGTAGGGTGCGGTTCGTGACCTCGACCTGGCCGTTTGACTGGGGGTAGCCTACAGAGGTGAAGCGGTGTTGGATCTTCCAGTGCTCGCACCATCTTGCCAGTTGGTCGCTGGTGAACTGCAAACCGTTATCACTGACTAGTACCCGAGGTATACCAAACCGGCACACAATGTTGCGCCACAGGAAATTAATCACGGCCGCAGAAGTGATCTGCGCCATCGGCTCTGCTTCGACCCATTTAGTGAAGTAATCCACGGCCACCAAAAGGTATTTCTTCTGCCCACGATCTTGTACCAGCGGTCCAACGATGTCTATACCCCATTTGTCGAAGGGGCAGAAGACAAGGTTGGGCTCCCATGCCGCCGCGGGAAGGTGCGTCATTGTGGCGTGCTTCTGGCATTGTTCACACTGCCGTGCGAATTCCTTAGCGTCCCTCTGCATCGTAGGCCAATAATAACCTTGCCTTAGTATCTTCTGGGCTAGGCTTCTCCCCCCGGAATGGTTTCCGCAACTTCCTCCGTGCACTTCCCTCATCACATTGATGGCTTCGTCTTCGGACAAACATCGTTGGTAGGGTTGTGAGAACCCTCTTTTGTACATCACTCCGTCTTTCATGAAAAAGCGGGTAGCTCTTTTTCCTAATCCCCCGTGGTGCTCGTACTTATCTGGGTTCACCAGATATTCCTTGATTTCCGTCATCCAACCTTTTCCACCCTCGTTTTCCAGATTCAGTACCTCCAACGCAACATGGCTTTTTTCCGACGACGTAATCGTAAGAAACGTTACCTGTCGGGTCTCGATAGAATGCATGCCAGCGGCCGTTCGAGATAGGGCATCGGCCTCCCCGTTTTCGGCTCTGGGGATCTGTTCGAGGGTGAACTCTTCGAATTTTCCCTGGGACTTGCGTACTGCGTTTAAGTACTCCTTCATCCTTTCATCTCTAGCTTCATATGTTCCCTTCACTTGCTGTACTACTAACTGTGAGTCGCTGTGGACATGAACCCGGGTCATTTTTCCTTCGCTCGCCAACCTCATTCCAACCAATAGGGCCTCGTATTCCGCCTCGTTGTTTGACACTGGGAAGTCTATCTTTACCGCGACGGATAGAGGTTCCTCGGATCCATCATCGGGTGTTGGCTTAAACACTACACCGGCTCCTCCTACGCCCCCGCTTGAGGAGCCATCGACATATACCTTCCAGATCCTCTTTGTACTGGCTTCTTCCAGGGCTTCGTAGGTCTCAACCATGAAGTCGGCTAGCACCTGGGCTTTTATGGACGGCCGAGGGGCGTACTGGATGTCATACTCCCCGAGTTCCACAGCCCACTTCACCAATCTTCCTGACACCTGAGGATGGCTGAGAATGGCCCGTAGCGGATGCTTCGTGAGTATGGTAACAGGATGAGCCAGGAAATATGCCCTGAGTTTCCGTGCTGTCATGACGAGGGCGAAAGCAAACTTCTCAATGGGTGAGTATCGGGTTTCGGCATCCTTCAGGGTCCGACTTGTGTAGTAGATCGGGAGGTGGTCCGTTCCTTCAGCTCTTACGAGCACTGCACTCACAACTTCTTTCCCAACAGCGAGGTACACGAAAAGTCTCTCTCCGGTCTGAGGCTTAACCAACAGGGGCGGCCGGAGCAAGTACCCTTTCAGATCGTCAAAAACCTTTTGGCACTCATCAGTCCACTGGAAATCTTTGACATTGCGGAGCACCTTAAAAAAGGGAAGTCCTTTTTCGGCGGCTTTCGAGATAAAGCGGTTGAGCGAAGCCATTCTTCCGGTGAGTCGTTGCACATCCCGAACTGTTGCTGGGGTAGGCATTTCCAAAATGGCTTTGGCCTTTTCGGGGTTTACCTCTATCCCTTTTTGGGTGACCAGAAAGCCGAGGAACTTGCCTCCTTGGATCCCGAAGGAACATTTGCGAGGGTTAACCTTGAGTCCGAACTTTTCCATGATCTGGAAGGCTTCTGTCAGGTCAGCGTTGTGTTGGCTAGCCTCTTGACTCTTCACAATGATGTCGTCCACATATACTTCCAGATTGTTTCCGATCATTGAAGCGAACATAGTGTTCATAAGCCGTTGATACGTGGCCCCTGCATTTTTCAGACCGAAAGGCATAACCAAATAACAGTACGTACCGAAGTCTGTGATGAAGCTAGTTTTTTCTTGGTCTTCCCCAGCCATCGGGATCTGATTGTATCCCTGATCTCCGTCCATGGTGGAGAGCAGTTCGCATCCCGCCGTGGAATCCACCAGCTGGTCGATGCTCGGTAAGGGAAAGCAATCCTTCGGGCAGGCGTTGTTTAGGTCAGTGAAGTCGATGCACATCCTCCATCGCCCTCCTGACTTTGGAACTAATACCACGTTGGCTAACCAATCGGGATATCGCACTTCCCGGATCTGGTTCAGCTCCGTCAGCCTTTGTAACTCCGACTTGATCACCTTGTTCCTTTCAGGTCCCATTTTACGCTTCCTTTGCTGCACTGGCTTGGCATCGGGCCGCACGTCCAGGCAGTGCTTGCACACATGGGGGCTGATGCGCCCCGGTGGTCCTCCTACCCATGCGAACACATGCTGGAACCGCCGCAGGGTTTTGAGTAACTGTAACTCGATGGCCGGGTTGATGTTCGTTCCCATTTTCAGCTTTTTCTCGGGCTCGTCCGGGATGATCTGGACCTCTCTGAGCTCTTCTGCCGGGTATAGCTTTCTGGCTTCGATCCTACGGGAATCTCCTTGGCCTCGGGGATCGCCATCCTCCTTCTCCTCTATCGCAGCTATCGTGTTTAGGCGGCATTCTCGGGCTCGAGCCTGATTTCCTCTAACTTCCCAAATCCCATTCATGGTGGGGAACTTTACTTTCAAATGCAGGACCGATGGTACCGCTTCGAACAGGCGAAGGGAGGGTCGCCCGCAGATCACGTTGTAGGTTTTGGCGAGTGCATTGATGACCCAAAACTTCACTTCCTCGGTTCTGCGCAAATGTCCTTCTCCCCAAGACATCAAAAGTGGGATCGAACCCAATGTGTCGCTCGGACTCCCGTCAAAGCCCACCAATGGGACTTTTTCCGGCATTATCTGCTCCAGCTGGAGCCCGAGTGCGAAGAACGTTGGCAGGAACATCACGTCCACCGAACTTCCGGTATCAATCAAAACTCGAGCTACTTCAGCTCCATGTATTGTGGCTTGAATTACTATGGGGTCGTCGTGGGGATGAACAATGTCCGCTAGATCTTCGGGACCAAAAGTAATTGGGGGGGTGCATACATGTTAGTGGAAAAGACGTGGTATTTCAGACTTACCCGCTGCGTCTCTTTTAAGAACTTCCTCTTCCTTTGGGTGGATGAGGACGCCAAAGGGCCCCCCTCAATCACATTAACGGTCCTGCCATTCGTGGGATTGCGTAGGTAGTTCGAAGGGGGAGGAGGTAAATGCTGGGGTGGAACTTGCTCTTCGTCTGCTGCTCCACCTTCGTACCTTCGTCTGCGAGCATGGGAATTTTCTCCTTCCAGCTCCCGACGCTCCGCGCTTCGCTGTTCTTCACGTTCCACTGCACGGGCGCGACTGGCTCCTCGTTCTTCTGCCGGCTTCCTTCCTCGGGGAAGATCTTTCCTTCTTTCGAGAAATTGGTGCAGGTACCCGTTCTTGATCAACAGCTCAATCTCGTTTCTCAAATGGTCGCACTGCTCCGTCTTATGCCCCCAACTCCGGTGGAATTGGCACCATTTCCCCGTGTGGCGTAAGTTCTCGGAGTTCTGTGATTGGGGCGGCCATCGAAGGTCGGGATGCCCCTCCATAACTTCTAGTACCTCAACGTTAGAAATCTTTAGAGGAGTTATCGGGATGGGATCTAAGTACCTCTTCACCACGTCATGCCGGTTGCGTGCGTCATCTCCCCGCCGATTCTTCGCTCGCTCCTCTTGCCCTCTTTGCCCGAGCTTTGCTAGCCGCGTGTCTTCGAGTAACATGTATCTTTCCGCCTTCTGCATGAGCTCTTCTAAGGTCCGAGCCGGATGCCTCACCAATGCTTCAGCGAATTCTACGGATCGAGTGCCCTGCGCCACAAATTCAGACCGTATGTGGGGGTCGACATGCCTCACGTCGATCACGGCATCCGCAAACCTCCGCATGTAGTCCCTTAGGCTCTCCCCCTTCTCCTGGACCATGGTCATCAAGTGCCCGGCCGTTTTCGGGTAGCGCCTATTGCACGCGAATTGCCGGACGAACAGCTCCTTGAGGTCCTGGAAGCTGTGGATGGACCCCCTGGGCAGCTGGGAGAACCATGCTTGCGCTCGCCCGGTTAAGGTGGATCGGAAAATTCGACATCGGGCGTGGTCAGGCGCGTTGAGGATATCCATCATGGCTAAAAACTGGTTGACGTGGTCGCGAGGGTCCTTTGCGTGCCGGTCACCCGTATACACCACCGGATTGGGCAAACAGACGGACGCCAGGATTTCCGGGTTTAAGATGTGTGGGGCGAACGGGCTGCCCCTCTCCTCTTCTTCCACTTCTCCGTTTCTATCCCTCTTCAAGGCTTGCACCTCCTTCTTTAAGTCAAATAGTATATCAAACAAATGCGGATTGCTACCAGACATACCTGGGTTTCTGGCGCGTTCGGCCTCTGCTCTGGCTCTCCGGTCTTCGTCTCGCCTCCGATAATACTCCCTGATTCGAGCCGTAGTTCCCGGGGGTGTAGTTCCTCTCCTTCCGGCTCTCGCTCCTTGTTGTTGCATTCGCCTGGCACCTCGTTTCGCGGCGGTTTCCAGCAAGCGATCCAGCTCGCTCATGGTCATACGCACTTCGGTGGTGGTTCCACCGTCAGACGTGGCGGCGCGATTCGGGGACTCGTATGCATGCTGGCTGGGAACTTCCGGTGATGAGGAGATGGACTCGTCGGACTCTTGGGATGCTATGGCCATAACCGCTTGGGAGAACAGACGTGATGAGGACTGAAAGCTAACTCTACTATCGACGGAATCTGAGCTTACCGAACCCGAGTGCATTACTTGAGCTACTCCAGAGACTTTTATGACGTTCCCACAGACGGCGCCACTGATGACGGCCCCTTTCCCGGCCACGCTCGTCACTGGAGCTGTTCGCACGTCGGTCTCGGCTCAAGATGCACCCGGACTCGGGTAAGCTCCCTGCTGCTGCGCAACTATCCACGACCCTTGGGGGTTCGGGCTCCGTTCGCACGATCTCCCCTCAAACTGCTCCCTTGGCTGAATCTTGAGCTCTTCCGACCCTCTCGGCTTGTGCTCACTGCTCTTCTCTCCCTAGGTGAGGCTATCTCTAGCTTGTGATTTTTAGAGGGAAGAATGTGTTGTGCTGACTTGAGTTGTGTGAATGCTTGTTGTATGATCGCTCTTGTTTTGCAACTGACCTGCCTCCCTATTTATAGGGCAAAGGGAGGTTAGAAGTGTAATTTTGCCCTGGGCACGTGTCACCGTGCATGCTCGTCCGAGGGTAATAGGGTACTTGAGTACCCTTGTAGAGTAGGGCACGTGGTACCCGCATGTTACCCTCGGTGCACGGCATGCTCCGGTTACACCTTATAACTTCCGAACCAACGCTCTTCATTGGGGGGGCGGGGCGGTCGAGCCCTGGGAGGAGGACAACGCATCCGGGTAAGTGGAGTGTGACGTCGATTCTGACGTCCGTCCCCCTGGGCACGTGTCCTCGTGCATGCTCGTCCGAGGGTAATAGGGTACTTGAGTACCCTTGTAGAGCAGGGCACGTGGTGCCCGCATGCTACCCTTGGTGCACGGCATGCTCCGGTCACACCTTATAACTTCCAAACCAACGCTCTTTATTGGGGAAGCGGGGCGGTCGAGCCCTGGGAGGGGGACAACGCATCCGGGTGACGTCGATTCTGACGTCCGACCCTCCCCGCTGGTTGGGGAAAAGGGACGGTCGCCACTGGCTGGCGAGTAGATGACGTACGCCTGCATGTGAGGGGTTTGACTCCCCTCGGGGAATACATACAGCATAGGATATGATATAATAAGTATTTAATAAAGGTGTGGGGGTTAAGGAGGTCGATATACCTGGAGGTCGATATACCTGGGGGTCGGGTATTTGGGGGTCGGGTATCGAGCGAGAAAAAAGGGGGGAGTGGGGCTCGATAAGGTCAGAAGATTAGGCCACGTGGACGGTTACGATCCCAAGAGGGAGAGTATGCGTCATCATATTGTGTATGAACTTGAGAATGTTCATCAGGAATTGGAGCAAGAGCAATAGGAACCTGTGGAACCACATTATGTACTCTAGTATTTTCCTGAAAACTAATAAAAGGATCAGTACAGAAATGAATAGTAGTGTGAGATGAAGTAGATTTAGAAACCTTATGCTCATGAAAGGGAAACTCTGTCTCATAGAAAACAACATTTCTTGAATTAAATATCTTAGATGTTTTAAGGTTGAGAAGAGTATAGCCCTTTGTGCCAAGAGGATATCCCAGAAATACACATTTCTGAGATCTAGGATCAAACTTGTGTCTGTTTGCTGTCAATGTAGTTGCATAGGCAAGACAACCAAACACTCTTAGAACATTGTAATCTGGTGATTTGTTGAAGAGTAACTCAAAAGGAGTTTTCTGATTGATTACAACAGAAGGTAAACGATTAATAATGAAAGCAGCAATAGAAACACAAAAAGTCCAATACTTTATAGGAATATTAGAATGGAATCTAAGTGAGCGAGCTATTTGTAACAAATGCTGATGCTTGAGCTCAACTAATCCATTTTGCTCAGGTGTCTCAATACAACTAGTTTGATGTAAAACACCATAAGTAGAATAAAAAGATTTCATTATAAACTCAGTGCCATTATCAGATCTCAAAGTCTTTATCTTAACAGAAAATTGATTGAAAACTAGATGATAGAACTTAGTAATATAACTTTCAACTTCAGATTTATGCTTAAGAAAATATACCCAAGTACATCGTGTAAAATCATCAACGATGGTTAAGAAAAAACGACAACCATCAATAGAGGGAACAACAAAGGGACCCCAAACATCACAGTGTATTATTTCAAAAGCAAAGGTAGTAACAGAAGAGCTAAGAGGAAAAGGCATCCTCTTTTGCTTAGCAAGATGACAAACCTCACAAGGATTACCAGGAATAGTACTAGGTACAGAAATATGAGGAATGCAAGATAAGTTTTGATAAGAAGAGTGGCCTAGCCTAGCATGCCAAATGAGTCTATCAGAAACAGTAGCATTACAACTTGAGATTCTCTTATTACAAGTCAAATGATCAGGTATCACATTTAAAAGATAAAGTCCATTGAGAACTCTAGCAGAACCAATCATCTTCTTCATGATTTGGTCCTGTAAAACACAATCAACAGAAGAAAAACATAGAGTAACATTAGAAAACTTAGTTAACTTGGGAACAGAAATCAAATTGAAACTAAACTGAGGAACATAGAGAACATCCTTTAATAATAAACCATTCTACAAAGAAATATCTTGAGTTAAAATAGCAGAAGTAGTGCTTGAAGTAGGTAAAGATATAGCTATATTCACTGAAGTAGCACTAGAAGAAAACCAAGTAGGATCACAAATCATGTGATCAGTAGCCCCTGAATCAAGAACCCAAAGATTCTTTTGCGTATGCAAAGATTGTTTAAAAGTGGATAAGGCTACAGAAAAAGCTTTACCAACAGTAGCAGTAGCTTCAAAAGGAACAGAAGCAGGAACTTGAGGAGGTGCAGAAGACACATGCTTATTCTTGAAAGCTAGGAATTCCTCAAACAATGCTTTATTGTTATCAATAGAATCTGCATCAGTAACATTGTTAGTTTCATCAGAAGAAACCATATTTGCAGAATAGTTCCTTTTACCAGTAGGACCATCCCACCCAGGGGGATATCCAATGATTTGAAAACACCTGTCCACTGTGTGTCCATTGAAACCACAGTGTGTACACTTGAGTTTCTTTTTGTCTTTATTCTTCTGAAATTTGTTCTGTTAATTCTGAACAAACTGGTAAGGAACAGAGGGTTTAGGATTTGAATCTTTAGAAGTTTTGGCTTTAGTAAACATTGCCAGAGACTCCATATGTTGAGGACCAGATTGAAGAGCTCTTTGACTCTCTTCTTGTAGAAGTAAAGAGTACACTTTGGACAAGGAAGGCAATGGAGAACTAAGGAGAATATGACTCCTTATAGCAGCAAAAGTCTCATTCAGTCCAATAAAAAAAATACATAACACAGTGTGATTGTTGAAGTTCAATCATATTCTTATTCATACCACAAGTGCAGTGACCACAACTGCAAGCAATCACAGGCCTATGACTCACAAACTCATCCCACAGAGACCTAAAAGCATTATAAAAAGCAGTAACACTCTGGCCTCCTTGAGTGATGGTAGCAAGAGACTTTTGGAGGTGAAACACTCTAGAACCATCAGCCCTACAGTATCTAGTCTTTAACTCTTGCCAAACATCAATAGCAGTGCGAAAGTATAACAAACTATGACGAATATCTTTAGAAACAGAGTTCAACAACCAAGATCTCACAAGATTATCAGCTCTAATTCATGCAGTCTTATAAACAGGATCACTATCACCTCGTATAGGCAAAGTACCATCAATGAAACTCAACTTATTCTTAATACTCAGAGACATCTCAATGCCCTGTGTCCAGTCAATGTAATTTTCACCATTTAAAATGTCACTAACTATAGAAGAACCAGTAAATTCATGTGTTCCAAGGAAATACACAGACATTGAATCCGCACTAGGATTCTTAGTAACACGAACAGGAACAGTAGAATCAGTAGTAGCCGGAGAAGTCATTTTATCAACAAATTCACCGATCAAATTCGCTAAAATTCACAGCGAGCGAAGATAATCACCAAATCAACCGATTAATCGGAGCAGAATATGAAATCAACAACAAATTACGATCAATCACAAAGATTGCACAAAATATCAAGTAAAACTTGATCAGAAATAACAAATAGCGATCAAATCAACGATCGAGAACAGCGGAAGCAGGACCGATCACACGGTGAATGATACCATATCAAGATTGTAAAATCGAAGATGAATTTGAAAATTGAAATTAACGATTGATCATTGAGAGAGAGAGAGAGTTTACAGATGAGAAATCTGCATAAGAATGAAAAGAAAAAGTGAAAGAAAAATACAAAAGCACCCAACTATTTATACTAAACTAAATGGTGCGCAAAATGCCTAAAATAGAAAGCCGTTGCTCAATGGCTATAACTAAATTATAAAAACTTTCCAATTAAGGAAATAATACATAAAACAGAAATTATAAAATATATAATTTAAGAACCTTTAATGGGTGAATGCTATTTTGTGAACTATCAGTTTCTTGTTGTCACATTTAGGAAAGAACCTTTAATGGGTGAATGCTATTTTGTGAACTATCAGTTTCTTGTTGTCACATTTAGGAAACCAACGTTGATAATTAGACAAAAATAATAATATGAATGACAAATGTACATGTCCACTCTTTTCTTGAAAAAATTAAAAATTGGCAAAAATTAATGAATTACATATGTAGTTGATCTTATTGACAAAAAACTTAAATTGATTCCTGATATTGTAATAATTTCTCTCAAATTTTATTCTGTTAAGTTTAAAGCATCTATGTCGTTATCAACTAATGACCCCATAATGACACCAAACCTCTTTTCTCTAAAACCAACAAAAATAATCTTTGCCTCCAATTAAATTCAACTTTAATATGTAATTGCAGGTAAAGCTACCGTCCCACTTTCCACAATTTATTATACACTCCAACCCTCCAAACAATTTACCAATTTGCCACCGGATAGACCAGGGAGAATGAAAAAACACAACAAAAAGATCCACCACGTCATCAATCCTTGTAATACCACCTTAAATCCGTCAGATCGGAACAATCTCATCCGTCCATTTCTTTCTTTGAACTTGGGCAGAAACTTTATTTCAATCGAACCCTTGTAATAATTTTGTCGAGAGGCTCCTTTACTCTTTTTCTCTTAGCACTCACTGTGTTGTGTAGCTGGGTCCCTCAACTACTCTTTTGTGGGGTTTTGCTTTGCTTCTCACTGCAACGTACGAAGCTTCAATGGCGACTGATGAGCTCAACAAACCTCCTTCACTTCCTCCATACCCACAGGTTATACATACATCAATTATGCCTTTTTCTTGCTTTTAATTTTAGATCTCTGATTTACAAATAATGATGAAAAAACCCCTGTAGTGCAGTTTCTGTTTTCCTTTGAAATTGCTTATTTTTTGAGATTTTTCCGGCTGATTTAGTCGAAAATTTGTCTTTTTGGATAAAGGGTTTTAAAAACCTGGTCAAGTCTGAAAATGGGTTTTTGGGGTTAATTAAAGTCAAAATCTTGCATAATTATGAATATTTGAGCTCTATACCATCAGACAAAAATGATATAATTAAAATTTGTTTTCCCAGATGATAATGGAAGCAGTAGATGCACTGAAACAACCAGAAGGTGCTAACAAGTCGTCGATCTCCAAGTACATGGAGTCCAAGTACGGCGAAATGCCCGCGGGCCACGCCAATTTGTTAGCGAATCACTTGAACAAGATGAAAGACAGTGGTGAGCTTCTGCTCATCAAGAACAACTACCTCAAACCGGGACCCGATGCGCCTCTTAAGCGCGGCCGCGGTCGCCCCCCAAAGCCGAAGCCCCCCGGTGCCATCCCTGCTTCACCCCGACCACGTGGACGCCCCAAGAAGGATCCCAATGCACCACCCGCTCAGAAGAAACCGAAGCCTACTCCCCCGAGCGTCTCCAAGACGGGAAGGCCAAGGGGTCGCCCGAGGAAGCCGGCTTTGCAGAATGGCGTCAAGGCGTGAAATTTAACTTTAGAGGTTTTTATGTGTGTGTTTCCTTTATGTTGTAGTTGAGTAGGTTTCATGTTGTAAATCTGGAAGGGATAAGTACACTTTGTACTTGTTTGATGCTAATTGTTGGAACATGAGAGGAGAGGGATTTAGTGTCGTGTTGTATGTATTGTTGTATTGCATGCATTTCATTTCATACCAACTGTTGCTCATTTAGTTTTCATGTGTAAGTTTACTTTAGCTCAAGAAAATGGTTAGTTGTCTCTTGCCAAACTTGTTTGTTTTCGAACATAAATTTTTAGTTCAATTTGTGTTAATTCTAAAAAATATATCTAATATTAATGTACGGATGAGTACGTACTGTGAATTTAATTGTGGTGAAAAGTACAGTACAGGTGATGTAAATCTATTTTTGGTACAAAGTATAGTGGAGATGATGATGCACCATCAGATACTTAAGATTTGAGATGGGTATTTTAAATGTTGAAGTAGGGGAATATCTGAATTCAACTCAAATTATGTTGATCAAAATGGAGGGTTATTCTATTTATAGGCGTGTCATCTGTATTGTTTTGGCACAAGAAGTAACCTTTAATATTGAACAAAAGTTTGAAGTTTTACATGAGCAAAGAAATTAACTTCGTTTAGGTGTTGTAGTTAAGGGGAAAGACAAACTTATTCGGTACTATTCTCCTTTGGCAAGAGAAATATTCCCTCCTTTGTTACAAACTGATCCTTCAATTCCTTTTTTTTTTGGTTTAGTAATATTTCAGATGATGATGCCTTTGTCTAAATGATTATTGAATGAGGGTTCCAATGGTCCTGGTCTTTAGTGATTCACTTATGGGTGAAGGGGCTAACGAATGGTCCCTGAGCTCCTCTTTGGATGCCAAAAATAGAGTCTCTGGATCTAACAAAATCAATTCTTCAACCACGCTTCTGCTCGCCATTTCTTCGATTAGCCAACGATTTCTCTCTTTGTGTGCGTGTGTGTGAGTGTGTGTTTGATTTCAAAATTTGAAATTTGGGAACAGAGTGAGATTCTTTTCGTAGCCGTTGGAGCTAGGGGTGGGCGCGGGTAGGGTAACCCGTCTCGTCTGGGATGCGGGTACCCTCATGTTCGGGAATGGAAAAAAATTTATTCCTGAACTCGATTTTGTCGAGTTCCCGCAATAGGGTGTCCGATTGGAGACGGGTATCCGACGTTGCGAGTTTAGGGTACCTTATTCTTTTTCTATTTAATTTTTTAAAAGAGTTTTTAGACTTTTAACATTTTTTTTTCTCAATTTTCAAACTCAAACTCTCATCCCTTTGCAAATAGTAAGCGGGAGACATTGAGTTCTTTTATTTTCAAATCCAAAAAGTGGGCAATGAGCTCACTACCCTATGTTTTTTTTTTTTTTTCAAAATTATTGTCATATTTTTCATTTATCATATCAATTGTCATCCCTTGCAAACCATTATAATAAGTACACATTTGAACATCTTTAATTAATTGGGATCAAAATATCCTCATATACATATCATATGTCAAACATTACAATAATTATGAGTAACTGCGTGAGTTGTGAATTGTTTAGACTAAAATTGAAAAGAAAAGAATTACTTCATGAACATAATAAGTTGGGGTATTGATTAAATAACAAAAATAAAAGTTTAACGAAATTAGGGTGGGTACCCTATCGAGTTCGAAAAATGAGAGATAACTACCAGAACTCGTTCCCGATCCCGCCCTATAACCCGCGGGTAGTGAAAGTTCGGGTACCCATACCCAATTTTTCCCGACCCTATCGGGAAATTCCCTATAGGATCGGGAGTGGGTACCTGCACCCGTTGCCCACCCCTAGTTGGAGCCTCGAAGGAAAATAATAAAAAAATAACAATCAGAAGTATAATGGGCTAAATCCTTAATGGGTTGGGCCGTCCTCCATGATTTTTCAATTAGTTTCTATTATGGTGGGCCATTTAGGTCCTCCATGATTTTTCAATTAGTTTCTATTATGGTGGGCCATTTAGAATTTAACGTGGGTTAGTGTGGTTTGTTACTTTATAACATGTATTGACACTATTCTCAGTTGGTAATGTTAAAATGTTTATGGTGGTGTTTGTTAATGCTTAGTAAAAGTGTGTACTGACTTGTATAGCTACAAAAGCAGTTTTTAAGTGTTTGAAACACTGACCTTTTTTTCTTAAAAAAAGTCAGATTAAGCACAAGCCGCAATAACAAGTTCCGGGGTGCTTCTCAAAATGGTTTTGTAAATATATTATTTTATAAAAAGAAAAGTCAATTCTAGTCTAAGAACATTTGCAAACACTACCAACTTTTGGTCAAAAACCACTTAAAGTGACTTTATAAAAAAAACAGTGAACAAACTCCTTCTATAAATTTTTGCAAACACCCTATAGGTCATGTTAATATGGATTATAACATAAAAGCGACATCACCATTAAAGTTACAATATCTTTGTACTAGCTACTCGCGGTAGACAAACTTGTTTCATATTTTGAAGAATTTGATTTAAATATATATAAATCATATATAGCACTATTTAAGAAAATAATGCAAACAGTCTTTCGAGCTGCAAAGCAGCCACTTTCCAAAGCTTGTCACTCGTAATTGTCTGAACAGACTGTGGGCCGGAGTAGGTCGAATGGTTCGGTCGTTTTTTAAGAACACAACACAGTGAGTTAAATATGGGTTCATTAATTAGCAAAGTACCATATTGAGAGAAAAGTTAAGAAATCTAAAAATTAATTAAACAATAAGTAAAAAGAAACTGAAAAGGAAAATTTAGTAAGACCGGCTTAAGCCATCACAAGATCGAATTAAGACACGAAACACTCAATTCCTGGGCTCGAATGCTGTGTCTGAAGCGTACCTCGTAAGCAGTTGGGTTGGGTATATAGTTCGGATTAGGGGTTGTTGTCACTTTTTCGCATTAGCCTCTAATTCAAGTTGGTCAGGGGGTATTTATAGGTGCGTAAAACTGCATAGGTGGCACTTCGTTGCCAGGTGTTATGTCCGACAAGGCATTTAAGGGATGGACAGGTGGCATGTCCGACAGGTCATTTAAGACCCCACGAGGCTGCCTCGTATGCTAGTTTAACCCTCGTATTCACGTGGCCCTATTTAATTTCGAGCTTTCTGCCTCATACAAAGCTCCTCTATAATTATTGTCCGAGATAACGATCTCATTAATGTGGGTCCAAGGGCTCAAACTCTCATTCGATACGAGCCTGATGACTCCCAAGGGCTCGAGCTCCTCTCCAATACAAGCATTGTGTCCCTTAAGGGCTCGAGCTCTTCTGTAGTACGAGCCTACTGCCTATTTTGTTTAGGGATCACATTTGTTTATATCTAATCCAAGTACTTAGTATAAATAACCACCTCGCACATTATTTACTTCATCATAAGTCCCCCAGTTTTGAGTGTAGTCCAGGACTACACTGGAAACTTAAGTTACGTGAGGTCGAATATTCACCTTATTACGAGCCTTCGGGGCCGAACACTCATCTCTTCACGAGCCTTCGATGTCCAGTGCAATGGGTCGTTATTGGGATGCGAGCCCGCCTGATTCAAAATTCAAATTTTAAATCAGCGTGAATTAAGGGGTGTGACGGTTCGACTGATGGGACGGTTGGAATGACTGACGTAACCGTTGAGCGGGAGGAAGTGGGATGCGTGGCGTTAGATAATTGGGCTACCAGGCGGTATGGGGATCGTGGGTGACGTCCGTGCCACGTGTCACACCCTGATTGGTTATTCGAGTGGCAAGAGGGGGGTGTAGGAATATAAATTCCCTGTTTCTTCTTCTTCTTTAGTACGCTTTTATTGTTCTGCCCTATTCTCTTCCCCTCTGCTTTCATTTTTTCCGGCGAAGTTTCTCTGCTCTCTTTTTCCGTCCAGTTCTCCGGCAAACTTTTCTGAAACTCCTCCACTCTCCCCTTTTTTCATTTAATTCTCCGGCGAATCTTATAGCAACTCCTCCCACCCTTCTCTTTTTCCGTTCACTCTACTCCAACTTTCATGGCTACCAGTAGCGAAGACAGCCAGAATATCAGTCGTAGCTCTGCCAGCCCACCGAGATCTGATTCGCCGCCACCGCGTGTGTCTAAAAAATGTACGGTGGTAAAACCACATGGCGGCGATAAAGGCAAAACGGCGGCGTCACCTTCTCACCCTACTGCTGATGAAAATCCTAAGAAAAGGAAGAAGCAGACTGAGCCAGAGGGTGAGAGGAAAAAGAAGAAGCAAACTGCCCTAGAAGGCGAGAAGAAGAATAAGAAGAAAGAAAAGATGGGGGTCGTAGATACGAGGGTTCCCTTGTCACCAACTGGGGTCGTACAAGCTCTAGTTGCTGAGAAAAAAGGAATCGAGACCATCCAGGGATCAGCCACCCAGGAACTAGTGGCTTCGACCCTCTAGGAATATAACTTCGACGAGTCAGCATTGAAGATCAAAATCCCTGATCCCGACCAACGAGCCAACTATCCGCCTAAGGGGTATGTAACAGTCTTCATTGCCCAAATCAAGTCGTGTCTGAGGTTGTTCTTCCCGCCCTTCTTCGCCGAGGTGCTGACACACTACAACCTGTGTCCCAATCAATTGCTACCCAACTCCTACCGCCTATTAGTAGGATTTTATTTATGTTCGTGTCACCGCCAGACGATTCCTTGCGGCTTTCAAGCTCTCGTTCAACCCCAAGCACTTGTTGATGTACTACTTCACCCCTCGAGCCAAGAAGTTCATCGTCGATCAGCCCACCTTGTGGGGCCTGTGGAAGGAGAAATTCTTTTATGTCCGTCCGAAGCACGGAAAAGCCGAGTCTTGGGGCATCATAACCTGATGGAAGACTGGCTCGGACACTCCATTCGACCCTAATAAGTCAGGCTCGAAAATCATATTTGAGTCGCTGAAGAAGGATGGGCTGTTCGAGGGTTTGTACAACACGATCGATTTCTCGAGCCCTACTGCCCTCGTGTTGGTGATGGGGAACCTGCAGCGTGGCACGACGTGAGTAAAATACCCCAAGACAAGTTACACTTGTGCCAAGAATTCTGTAAGTATTTTTTTTTAATCCTTATCTTCAAACCCCAATTACCATTCGTTATATTCTAACTGTTCGACTTATGTTTTTCAGGTGACTTGATGGTTGAAATAGCCGACAAGCCTTACTCGCTCCCCGGCATCCCTCCAGGTGAAGAAGTACGAGGGGAACCAAGCACCGACCTACCGGAGACTCCCAATGTGACACCTGCCTCGGACCCAAACATGGCCGAGGAGCCCCTTGCGTTGGCCACCATCAAACTGCCTCGTCCAAAAGCATCAACCACGATGCCTCCTGCCTTTGTCCTACCGACTCTCGTTCTCGACTTAGACGAGGATCCTATTCTGGTGGAGCCCATATCCACCCTAAAAGGCGTTCAGGATCACATTTTTGTTAGTGACGAGGACGAGGAGGGAGAAGAGGATGAAGAAGTTGAGGGAAACGATGAGGCAGAAAAAGAAGTCAAGAGAGAAGAAGGAGAAAAAGAAGGTGAAAAAGAAGAAGAACATGGTGAAGAGGAGGGTGAGAGAGCAAAGAAAAAGATAAGGGCAAGGGGAAGATGGTAGAGGAGGGTGAGGATGAAGAGGAAGGAGGAGAGTTAGCCGCCGGAGCAGAGCTTGTCGATCTGGAATCGAGCTCGGAGGAGGAGGAGGATACTTCCAGCTCGAGGCCCACCAAACCTCGTTCCGTCTTCTCGGTAGAAAGCACTCGTAAGGGTCAATGCGAGAGGATCCTACGCGAGTTAAGGGATGAGAAGGATGAGAAATATCTCCAATAACTTCCCTACTTCGAGTTGGACAACCTGTACTTCGTTAATCTGGCTCGGGTAAGTTTCCTTCAATTTTATATCTTAATTATCCTCTTTTATACGTGCTGACTATTAACTCTTATACATATTTTTTTTGTTCAGCACGTACGAGCTTTCTTGGACACCATCGCCTCGAGGAGGTATCTCGTCCAATCGTGCAAGGAGCTTCGTGCCAGCCGTGGTGCCATTCACATAGAACTTTGAGCTGCCCAAGGGAAGATCACCGAGCTCAAGGCTCGAGTCACCGAGTTGGAGCAAGGGGGCCCTCAGCTTCAAGAGCTTCAGTCCGAGGTCCAAGGGCTGACCACCGAGCGCAACGAAGCATACGATCACTTGGCTCGGACCACCACAGAGCTCGAAGATGCCAAGGGTCTTACAACGAAGCTAACCCAAGACTTGGTCTCTGAGACTTCCGCGCTCGAAGCTAGAAGCAAAGATGCAAAAGCACGAAGAAGATCTCCAGGGCTTACGTCGACAGCACGCGCTTCAAATCCTCGAAGCTCGAAGTGCATTGTGACTGATGCCAGCTCCCGAGTGGCCACTTCCCGCCGTGAATCCGTTGAAGAGTTCAAGAGGTCTGCAGAGTATAGAGAAGCTTTGGCAGATCAATTCCAGTTGGGAGACGAGGCTCGAATTAAGCGCCTAGTGGAGTTCAATGCCTTAGCTCCAAGTTTCAGTGTAGCTACGTTAGGCATGGCTCGTACTCCACCAGCTACTCCTTCCGGATCGGGCGCCGCTAGATCGCAGGCTCGACAAGACCCATGAGCTGCCCTGATTTACTTTACTATTTTTTTTGTGGTAGTTGTACCTCGTATTTTGTAACGAACTCATTTGTATTCCAAGTATTTTGCATCGTATTTCGACTTAGCGAAGATTTTGCTTATTTCAGTGTATTTCGACTTGTCAATGCCTTAAAACTAAAACAAACACTTTATGCAAAGCTTGGGTTCTGAGAGCCTCAAAGATCTGATTAAAAGTTTTTGCGTTCGAATCGGCTTAAAATAACATTTTGAGACTCTCACCACTTTGAGCAATAACAAAATTTCATACTTCGATCCCGACCCACCGAGGCTTGGTTCGCCGAACACTTAGGCGGTTAAGTAGATTTAATAATTACTTCATATTAATGAAGTCAAGGTTTATCGGAATTTATTCCGTACTTGACAAGGTTTAAAAGAGATTTTGAACAACGATGATAAAGTGCCTCGTGTCTGACTCATTATAGCCAATACTTAGCGAGGGTTTTGCACCAATGATGGCGGTGTACCTCGGGCTCGACTCATCAGAGCCAAAACTTAACGGGGGTTTGCGCCAACGATGGCGGTGTACCTCGGGCTCGACTCATCAGGGCCAAGACTTAACGAGGGTTTTGCGCCAATGATGGCGAAGACACCTCGTCAGAGGGCCTAATACAATTAATGAACAATCCTTGCATCTTATTAAGTTCAACACAAACCCTATTTACAACTATATTACACATAAGGCTCGATCACACTATTCACAAAATATACAAGGAATATTACAATCTACACTAGCGTATTCCGCCTCTTTTCCTGCCTCATGCCTTGATCACGGATAGAACTTACGAAGGTTGTAGGCATGTCATGATCGAGGGTAATCACGTCCCTCCATGTCCTGAATTTGATAAGAGGTCGGGCCTACAATGCCTCGTACCTTGAACGATGCTTCCCACTTAGCGTCTAGTTTGCCAAAAACCTTCGACGCCTCGAGCCTCCGCAACACCAAATCTCCCACCTGATACCTGCGCTCCCTAACCCTTTTATTATAATATCCTACCCTGCGCCTTGTAGCTCTCGGATCGTACTGTTGCTCTATCCCCCTTCTCCTCTAGCAAGTCTAACTCCACCGCAAGATTCCCCCCATTTCCACCCTCTTCGTACCTCTGCGTCCTCCAACTATGTTGCACTATTTCTGCCGGAATGACTGCCTCATGTCCAAAAGCCAGACTGAAAGGTGTCTCACCCGTAGCGCTTCTTGCCGTGGTCCTATATGCCCACAATACTCTCGAGATCTTCTCCACCCATTTGCTCTTATGTTGATCAAGCCTGGCCTCGAGCATCTGCAGCAGGGTTCTGTTTGCAACCTCTGCCTGCCCATTCGCTTGGGGGTGCCCAACTGCTGTGAACCGGTATTGTATCCCCCACTTTGTGCACCACTCTCCCAATTGCTCCCCTCAAAATTGCAAACCGTTATCACTGACCAACACCCTCGGTACCCCAAACATGCACAAAATATTCCGCCACAGAAAGTTAATAATAACCGCACACGTTATTTTAGCCAACGACTCGGCCTCCACCCACTTTCTAAAATGATCCACCGCAACTAACAAGAAATCCTTGTGGTTCTTGTCATTCACTAATGGGCCTACAATATCGATCCCTCACTTGTCGAACGGTAAAGGGATCTGGTTTGGTTCCCACGCCGCACCTGGGGTGTGGATCGTTCGGGCATGGCTCTGGCACTGGAAACATCTTCTTGCATACCCCTTAGAATCTTTCACCATCGTCGTCCAGAAGTACCCCTCCCTTAACACTTTTTGTGCTAAACTCCTTCCACCTGAATGGTTCCCGCAACTACCCTCGTGCATCTCCTTCATTATTTGATCTGCCTCTTTTTTGGCCAAACAACCAAGAAAGGCTGAGAAAACGACCTCTTATAGAGTTCCCCATCCTTCAAAAAATACCTCGCAGCTATTCGCGCCAAACTTACTGTCGTACCTCCGGGTTCGAACAGCTCTGGTGTACAAAGGTATCGCTTTATCTCGGTCATCCAATCTTTCCCCTCCTCCTCGACGGTCACCACCACCTTCTCCACCTCGACTTCCTTTTCTAAACGATCCGATACCAGGAATGTCACCTTCCTGGTACAGACCAAAGCCATGGCACCTGCCATCCTTGCTAACGTATTTGCTTCCCCGTTTTCCTCTCTCAGAATCTGAACGAGCTCGAATAACTGAAAATCCTCCATAACTTTCTCCACCATATTCAGGTATTCTTTCATCCTCGCCTTACGAGCTTCGTATGCCCCTAAAACCTGTTGTACCACCAATTGTGAATCGCTATGAACCCACAACCGCAAAAACTGACCCTCTCTAGCGAGCCTCATACCCACCAGAAGAGCCTCGTACTCAGCCTCGTTATTTGATACCTTAAACTGCAACTTGACCTCAAAACGCATATCTTCTCCTTCCTCATTTCTCATTACGACCCCAACCCCTCCACCTTCTGAAGACACCGGGCCATCCACAAGAACCTTCCACATGATCTCCTCCTTTCGAGCCTCCCCCGCACCATCATTCATCTCGGTAATAAAGTCAGCCAACACTTGTGCCTTTATCGCCGGCCTTGGTGTATGTAATATCATATTCACCCCCACCGCCAATTTCACCATGCGCCCCGAAACTTCAGGCTGGCTCAAGATAGAGTGCAAAGGATGCTTGGTTAGAATAAGATGCGCCAAGAAGTACGGTAGCAACTTTCTGACTGCTATAATCATGGCATAGGCTAGCTTTTCCCACAGACGGCGCCAAAATGATAAGGAAAATTTAGTAAGACCGCCTTAAGCCCTCACAAGATCGAATTATGGCATTGAATCAATTCCTGGGCTCGAAGGCTGTGTACGAAGCGTACCTCATAAGCAGCTGGGTTGGGTATATAGTTCAGATTAGGGGTCGCTGTCACTTTTTCGCATTAGCCTCTTATTCCAGCTGGCCAGGGGGTATTTATAGGTGCGTAAAGATGCATAGGTGGCACTTCGTTGCCAGGTGTTATGTCCGACAAGGCATTTAAGGGGTGGACAAGTGGCATGTCCGACATGTCATTTAAGACCCCACGAGGCTGCCTTGTATGCTAGTTTGACCCTCGTATTCACGTGGCCCTAGTTAATTTCGAGCTATCTGCCTCATACAAAGCTCCTCTATAATTATGGTTTGAGATAACGATCTCATTAATGTTTTGTTGTTAGTTTTCCTTCGTCCGCCTAGGCCTCGTTTTCCCTTTGATGATTGATTTCGAGCCTACTTTAATCATACGATCCGAGCTTCCATGCTCGTACCTTCGTGGTTTGTGGGTCCAAGGGCTCGAACTCTCATTCGATACGAGCCTGATGACTCCTAAGGGCTCGAGCTCTTCTGCAGTACGAGCCTACTGCCTCTTTTGTTTAGGGATGACATTTGTTTATATCTAATCCAAGTATTTAGTATAAATAACCACCTCGCACAGTATTAACTTCATCAGAAACATAATTGTTGTTGCTTTACATTTTGTTGTTTATATGTACATCAATTGTAATATCTTATTTAATGCCTTATTAGATGTTTGTCATTGGTTAGTGAAGAATGCTGAATATACCAAAAAGTTCTTGAGTAACTTTGTATTTCTAAGTTTGTTACAACCCTTTTCACATGGCTTGGTACTTGTTCTACGCTAAAAAAGAGCATGGTTTGTCTCTGATCTTGGATGAGGTAATATGCAAGTTGTTAGCTATTTTTTTTGACAGTGATTCTCATTTTTCTGGATATTTAGTTGTTGGGTTATTTAGACAGTGGGAGAGGGATATGATCAACAATCCTGATGGTTGGGAATATGTTTTAGGCATTATAACAAATTGCTTGTGTGCTACGTATCCTGTCTTGGCATCAATGTATTTGAGACCTTTATTAAAGAGAGCAAAGTATAAAATCAAATATGATGTTCCCTACTTGTGCTTTTGATCAGTATCGACTATGTGAATATGGATGATTTTGGTGCTGCTGATAGCGTCATTTCTATCATCTTAGATTTATGAATTCTCTTGAGAAGGGTAAAAAAGTTGTAGGCATCTACTTAGCACTTAAATCGAGCCTACCGGCCTTCAGACACCTCTGTATTTTTTTGATTTATTTTATTTCAAGAAGAATAGAGAAAATCATATAATGTTCTTTCATTAAGAAATCATTTGAGATATTCTTTAGTCACATTAACTAATGAAGGATTTCGAGTTGATGTACATATTTTTGGAACATTATGATTTTTTAGAAGAAAAAAACTTGATAATATTTCTTTAATTTAGACAAAAGTAAAAATCGAAGTACTAACAATTAGAAGCCCCCAAAAAATAGATGCATGCAATGAGTTCAACGAAATAGGACCAAACAACGCGGTGGTGCGCTACCCATGTAGCCAACGAGTGAGTTGTTGAATTGATTTGGTTGACAATCCCATACAGTTTACACCTATATTTTACAAATTAACAACTATATACCACTCCATTGTAGTGATCAACTTGATATAGCGACGACAATTGGGTCATTGGACTTCTCTACAAGGTCATTGAGATTTCATTAAGCTCTAACAGTTTCTTCTAACATATTTAGATTATAGTACATAATTTGAATAATTTTACCAAAAATGCCCTTAGGTTTCTTGAAGTCTCGTGGGCTAGTGTATTTTGTTACTTTATAACATGTATTGACACTATTTTGAGTTGGTAATGTTAACATATTTATGACGGTGTTTACAAATTCTCATTAAAAGTTCTTATTGGCTTTTATAGCTGCAAAAATAAATTTTAAGTGTGTTAAACGATGACTTTTGCTTCTGATTACCTTAAAAAAATCAGATTAAGCACAAGCCGTAGAAACAAGGTCTGGGGTGCTTCTCCAACTGCTTTTGAAAGTATGTTATGTTTAAAAAAGTTTATAAAATGAAAAGTCAATTCTTATTAATTATTCCAAACGCCTTATTAATGTTTTATGTGGCTTATAAAAAAATTGCAAACATTACCAAATTTTAGTCAAAAGCCACTTAAAGTGAATTTAAGTAAAAGTAGTGAACAAGCTCTTTTTATAATCTCTTGCAAACACCCTCTATGTCATGTTAATATGGGTTATAATAACATAAAGGCGGTATCACCATTAAAATTACAATATCTTTGTACTAGCCACTCTTGGTGCTCGAAACATATGACATACTTGTTTCATATTTTGAAGAAATTGATTTAAATATGTAAATGATATATAGTACTAAAAATTTTATTACCTTATTCATTGTATGAAAACTAGAGGTATATGTTTTTCTCTCAAAAAAATAATGCAAATAATCTTTTGAGTTGCAAAGCGACCGAATTTCTGCTTGTTTCCACCGCTTGTTACTCGTAATGGTTTGAACGGGCAGTGAACCAGAGTAGGTTGAATGGTTTAGTCTTTTTAATAACACAACACTGTGAGTTAAATATGAATTCATTAATTAGCAAAATACCATATGGAGAGAAAAGTTAAGAAATTTAAAAGTGAATTGAACGATAAGAAAAAAAATAAACACTATTATGATTGCTCTATATTTTGTTGCTTAGGTGTATATCATTTGTAATATCTTATTTAATATCTTATTAAATGACCGAGTTGTGTGTACGAGATGTTTGACGTTGGTTAGTGAAGAATTCTGAATATACTAAAAAGTTCTTGAGGAGCTTTGCATTTCTTAGTTTGTTGCACGTCATTCACATGGATTGGTACTTGTTGTTTGCTAAAAGGAGCATGGTTTGTCTCTATTCCAGGGTTGAGGTTATATGCAAGCTGTTAGTTATTGTTTCAATTGTGATTCTCGTCTTTTTTGGCTATTTAGGTGTCGGGTTATTTAGACAGTTGGAGAGGACTAGGATTAACATTCCTGAGGGTTGGGAACATGTTCTAGGCATTATGACAAATTTCTTGCATTACGTTTGTGCTACGTGTTTTGCCTTGGCGTCAATGTATTTGGGACCCTTATTAAAGAGAACAAAATAGAAAACCAAATATTTGGTTCTCTACTCGCTTTTGAGCTTTTGATGAGCATGTCAAGATGGAGTATAAATGATTTTGGTCCTGATGATAGCATCATTCCTATCATCTTAGGTTTTATATATTCTCTTGAGAAGAGTAAGAGAGATGTAGGCATCCATTTAGCACTTGCATCGAGTATACCAGTCTTGAGACACCTCTTTATTATTCTTGGTTCGTTCTATTTCAAGAAGAATAGAGAAAATCATATGATGTTCTTTCATTAAGAAATCAGTTGAGATATTCTTTAGTCACATCAACTAATGAGGGATTTCGAATTGATGCACATGTTTTTAGAACGTGATGGTTTTTTTTTTTTTTGCAAATTAACTTGACGGTATTTCTTCAACATAGACAAAAGGAACAATCAAGATAAACAATGGGAAATACCCCAAAAACAGATGCATGCAATGAGCTCAGATGGTAAGGGACTGGATAGGCCAGGTTAAATTGAGTTTATTTGTGAATCAATTACAATAAACAATCTCGAAATTGGGACCTTGTGGGTGGCCACGTGCGCAAATCCAACTAACATTTTGGAGTCGATGGACTGAAATTGAATTTTTTTCCAAGTCACGAGACAAAATTTATGTGGTGCAAAGTTAGAAGACCAATTGCCGATTGGAGCCAAGTTAGATAATGAAACTTGAAATTTTCTCTAATATGAATTATAATAACATAAAGGCAATATCACCATTAAAGTTACAATATCTTTGTACTAGCCACTTGCGGTATTGGCACCATATGACAAACTTGTTTTATATTTTGAAGAAATTGATTTAAATATGTAAATCGTATATAACACTAAATTTTGTTATGAACTTATTCATTGTATGAAAATCATAGGTATATGTTTTTTTTTCTCTTTAAAAACATAATCCAAACCGTTTTTCGAGCTATAAAGCAACCATTTGTGCTTGTTTCCACCACTTGTCACTCATAGTGCTCTAAACGAGCGGTGGGCTGGAGTAGGTTGAATTGTTCGACCGATATTTTAAGAATACAACATAATGAGTTAAATATGAGTTCGTTAAGTTGCAAAGTACGATATTGAGAGAAAAGTTAAGAAATCTAAAAGTTAATTGAACAATAAGAAAAAAGAAACACTATGTTACTGCTCTATATTTTGTTTTTTATATGTACATCATATGTAATATCTTATTTGATGCCTTATTCGAGGATCGAGTTGTGTGTACTAGATGTTTGATGTTGGTTATTGAAGAATGTTGAATATACTAAAAAGTTATTGAGGAGCTTTGCAGTTCTGAGTTTGTTACACGCCATTCACATGGCTTGGTACTTGTTGTTCACTAAAAATGAGTATGATTTGTCTTTGTTCTGGGTTGAGGTTTACGCAAGTTGTTAGCTATTGTTTCAATTGTGATTCTCGTCTTTTTTGGCTATTTAGTTGCCGGGTTATTTAGACAGTAGGAGAGGGCTATGATCAACAATCCTGATGGTAGGGGAACACGTTCTAGGCATTATGAAAAATTTCTTGCATTACGTAAGTGCTACGTGTTTTGGCTTGGCGTCTATGTATTTGGGACCCTTATTAAAGAAAACAAAATAGAAAACCACTCTACTCGCTTTTGTGCTTTTGATGAGCATGACAAGATGGCGTATAAATGATTTTGGTCCTGATGATAGCATCATTCCTATCATCTTAGGTTTTATATATTCTCTTGAGAAGAGTAAGAAAATCTTAGGTATACATTTAACACTTCCACCGAGCATATCGGTCGTCGCACATCTGTATTTCTTTTAGTTTATTCTATTTCAAGAAGTTATTCATTCTATTTCAAGAAGAATAGAGAAAATCATATGATGTCTTTCATTAAGAAATCATATGATGTCTTTCATATGATGCTCATATTTTGAAATGTTATGATTTTTTTTTTGCAAATTAACTTGATTGTATTTCTTGAATTTAGACAAAAAGAACAATCAAGGTTTAGCAATTGGAAAGCCCCCGAAAAACAGATGCATGGAATGAGTCCGGCGAAATAGGACCAACTTGGTAGTGCGCTACCCATGTAGCCAACAACTGAGTTGGCAATTTGATTTCATTGAAAATCCAATATAATTACATATATGGTTCACAAATTAAGAACTAAATACTACTTCACCCTTGAACGGACTATAGTGATCAACTTGATATAACGATGACAATTGGGTCATTGGACTTCTCTACAAGGTCAATGAGATATCAACAAGCTCTAAAAGTTTCTTTCTAACATATTTAGATGATGGTACATAATTTGAATAATTTTACCCAAAACTCCCTTAGGTTTCTTGAAGTTTCGTGGGTTAGTGTAGTTTGTTACTTTATAACATGTATTAGCAATATTTTGAGTTGGTAATTTTAACATGTTTGTGGTGGTGTTTACAAATGCTTATTATGGATTTTGAGTTGATAAATAAGTTGACATGAAATTGTTTGTGAGTATACAAAAGTTCATTTCATGAACTTGGTAGTGGAATTTCTTGTTGTATAAGAGTGTTTTCAATTTGTAAATGTTGTCAAGGAAATATGTTATGGTTATGCTATTTGAATTATCTCGTTGAATCTTATTAGCAGGCGCGGAGCCAGGATTTTGAGTTAGGGGGGGCGAAATCACGTGAGATTTTTTATTTATAAATATGGCTATTTTTATCACTAATTATTTTTAATTTATTTCAAAAATGATAAATTATTGTAAAACTATTAATACCTCAAGAAATGGATATATGATATAAAAAAGTCTTATAGAAGTAACGAAATGATAACTAATTTTTTTAGAAAAAAACACCAAAATAAAACTACATAAATATGCACAAAAAATGTCATAAAAATAGAGATATTGTATATGCTCCTAGAAGTATACTATTTTTTTTTTTTTTACTTAGACATAATTGAATCGCATAACATTGAACAATTTCTTTCTAAATGTGCATTCTTAACGCGTTACTTAAGAGAGAATATTTAATTTTAATATATAATTTTGTCTCACAAATCTTTTCATCAAGAATTACACTTTTCACTTCAAAGACGTCTAAGAAAAGGTTAAATTACCCTAAAAAAGATAGGTATACTCAAATGTTGTATTAGATGTTCACATTCCACCCTTTATTTTATTTACGACATGAAAAGAGCATGAAAGAATTAAGATAAAAATATAAAAAAGTATGTAACAAGTTAAGAATAAATTACAATAATAGTAAGAAATTGAGTTAAAAAAGAAGAACAAAAGAATCAACCAAGAATTATATTAAATTTTGAGATATTTAAAAATATGTTTAATTTAGAAAGATACATAAATCATGCACTAATTCACCCATTAGCACTCTTAATTACTTCATACTTGTTGTTGTTATCCAAAATCCAAATCCCCTAAAATCGCATAAATTCCATATCTCTCTCTTAGAAGTTAAGGATCTTATCTTAATCAAATCTTGTTATTGAAATCTTTTCCAAAAATCATATGAATTCAATTTCATACATGTAAAGTTTATGACAATACTAAATATAATATATTGTATAATTTAAACCAAAATAAGTTACCAAAAACAATAATGTTAACCAAAATATCTATAGGTATCAGGGGTGGGGTAAGAGCTTGGGGAGGGGGGGGGGGGGGCTAAAGGCCCCCTGGCTCCGCTCCTACTTATTAGTGATGGATAGAACGACACCTCTTTTCCATTTCTTAGACATCATTCAACTTCTTTGTTTTTTGGTTCTAACGAGGAATCCTGTTGTATTATGACAATGACGACTAGTGCGTACTTTTGAGGTGTCGTCTTATACAGCCTTATGGATCCCTATAGTTTGTCAATGTAGTCACTATTTATGTTTTTCTGGTATTAAAATTCACACATGGCTGATAGATATATTTTCTTCATCGTGACTCAAATAGAGATTATGTCATTGAAGCATAAGAGGAATCATTATGTCTTAGTATTTATTCTATAATTAGAATATGATTGATGAATTGATGGTAATCCTCTACACTATATATTTTCTGCTGGGGACAGGTGAGGATTGAATTTGTTATATTGAATGTTTAAACTTTTTTTTTGGTTGAACAATGTCTAAATATTTGACTCTTGTAAAAACTATGTCAATTGTTGCATCACTATTGTGTTACCCTTACAAAACCATCATCGATGGAGAATCAACAAAAGGGAATAGAGTTACAAGGAATACTAGTGGCTGTGGATCCTCAATCTAACCCTCAACCACCGACGCAAGTACACATACTACTTTGACTACAATATTTTTTTTTTTTTTTTGGCAAAAGTTATTAGCTTTCGCAAAGTGGATAGAACCGTAAGTAATATTATATTTTTCTTAGCATGCACCTTGAATATTTTTAGATTCTTCTTCAAATCTAAGGATATGTTTTTCTCTTTACAGCTTAACATTGATAATGGAGGGGCCACCTTAATCCTTTTTGTCGTATGACAGATTTTAGGTATACATGGATTACTTTCTTTCTAACATTTATGGTTTGGTAAAAAATGATTTTAGCTTGTATGCTTTTGTGTAGTGCTAAACACTATGCAACTAACATAATCTTATTGACCGTATTATAGATAAATATTGCTATATATAAAGTTCTGACACAATATTTACGAAAAAATTATGTACCTACATATTTTAAAGTGGGGGTAAGGGCATTGGGCAAAACATCAAAAAATGTAAATGTTGATTGTACAATAAGAACAACTTAAAATTTAATTGTATTTGTTTAAAATATCTAATTATTTCATTTCTAATTAGATTGTGGTACCGCGTTTAAGAGCAGGTTTTCGGTGGCTAGTCAAGCATGCAAAGTATTTCAAACATTTACTAAGGGTATCTTCACTCGTCTCTCTCACATGTTTCACGTATATGCTCTGGTTTTGCTCGTTATTACTATTAGACCCAATACTTTCCACCTTCTTTGGAAAATCTTTACGCTTCTTGTGCGGGACTTCTTTTGCTATTGCATTAATGTATGCCAGAGAACTTATTGAAGAAAACCCACTCGAACTTCACATCCTCTTTTCTCTAGTTGGCTTCATTATTTTCTTGACTTTGTCATTTCTGCGTAAAGATGACTTTGGCACTTTGGATGCCGTCATTACCGTGACTTTAGGCGCGATATTTCAATCTCGAGAAGTTTCATAACCAAGACCACTGTGATAAACATGTAAAGTACCACAAAGTCCAAAAAATCCATTTGTTGTTGGCTGCCGGCATTCCGGCCTCGAAATTTATGTTGGTTCCTCTTGGTAAAAGGATAGCTATAGGGTTGGTAAGCTCCTCGAAACTTCTATTGAGGGCTTTGTCACTCCTTTGTTTTGTGTACTTCAATCACTTGCTATGGTTCCTTCTCTTGACTAAGAATATACACTTTGATAAAGTGTATGATGCTACTTTTGCATGCAAGTGGTCAGCCACTCTATCTTCCATGCCACTACTGTAAGAAGTTTTTTTCGTTGTTTTTATGAGTCTCGAAATGTAGTTGAGATGACTCTGGCATTTTCGATGCCTTCACTATTGTCATCTTTGGTACAATATATTATTTGGAGATGTAAAATCGTGAGAACCGATTCCCATATATGTTATTGGTCGGATGCATTCCGACACTCAAACACATCATAATTCCTCTTAGTAAGAGGATGAAGGCGTGGATTGGTCTGCTTCCAGGAGTTCAAGCCACTTGTGATGGTTGGTTTAGTAAGATAAATTTTATTTATTATAATATTTTAAAAATCAATTTTTAAGACATGTTATATCCTCAAATAAAATGTTTTTAGGGCACGTGCAATAGGAAGAAGACCCTAGCTTACCTTTTACATCTCTTTCTACACGCCTACCCCTTCCCATCTCTCCACTTGTACTCTATTTAATTAAACTTTTCCTATAAATAAAATAAATAAATCATATGTATTACTAAATTGGTGCAAATTCAAGCTTTTGCTAAACACGTTGCTTTAGTCTCTTATAATCTCTTTACTTATTCATATGGCTTGTATTCTTTAATGTACAAAGCGAATTAGTATGATCGAACATGTATAAAACGAGTTTCTACACATTTCTTAGAAAATAAACATAACTCTAGAAATACAATTTATTATACTTTATTATAACAAACATATTTACAAAATCATCTCGAACTTGTATAACACTTTGGAGTTGTCCAACAATTTTAAGACTTTAATCTTTTGTTTCAAAGTATGTACTTTAATTCTTTTATACCATCATCAAAACGGCTTGTTTCCAAACCAACACCATGACTAGTGGCAGAATCAAGATTTCTTTTACTTTGCCTACTAATAATTAAGTAGCATTTAATAAAATAATACTTACAAGTAAAATATCAAATGTGTAAAGTAAAATGAGAAATATATAATATTTTATTTAAATTACAAGCAACATAACATTAAACAGAAAGAATGAAGTTATTATTGGAGAGTTTAAAGAATTCAAGGATTTCAATAGTGGTAAAAATCATGATTATAATCCCTCAAAGATTATTTTAAAAAATATAAATTTATGAAAGTATTAAATTGTTTAATCCTTGACTTCAAATTTATGAAAGTATTAAATTGTACATCTCAACGTTTCCATGGTTGTGGTTACAATCATTTATCAAGGTACGTTTTTGCCAAGAGAAATATAATATTATACACTCCATTGTGTCTTTCTTGAATCAGATAGGAATATGCAACATACCAAAAGGAAATCTTTATAGGATGCAAACACAATTTCGTTAACATGTAAATATAGATATTAATTAGAACACAGTCATGTGCTGCACCAAGTCGAGATTTTCTGTGCAACGTTATGGTTGTTATTTTTGGTTTTTGCATTGCTTTAATGTATGATGGTGGCTGGTTCGTCTCACTGGGGCATGTGCGAAATTAGCTAAGTCTGAAAAAAGTTATTTTTTCATGGACGAATTTCTCAAGTTAATATTACATGGAAAAATGCTCATTTCAATGATCTTTGTTTATTTAGAAAAGTAAGAAGGTGGTCAATCCTAGAGCTATGAAGTACATATTAATAAATAAAAAGGGTTTTTTGAAAAAGGGATGACAAAACTTTGCATAAATGTCCAAGAAAAAGAACCCATGATGAATAAACTATGCCAATAAATAAAAACATGTGTATGGAAATTAATAGGGAGGGATTTTACAACTAAATAACGAAGATATGTAGAACGAACTTCAAAACTAGAGTTGTACACTTGTACTTGGAAACTACTCTCCGAAAGATTTTTAATTTTTAATAAGCGCTAATTACTACTTCACAAAATCTCACTTGTTGAGAATCTTTATTTTATATTTATCTCTCTTCCAAGCGGGAAAAAGTTAAGTAATATGTCATATTCTTTGGAGATATTAAATTCCTATTTTGAAGCTTGGTTAAATTTCATCTTATTTTAGATAAAAACGAGTAAAAGTCATGGTTATTTTGAAGTTTGGTTTATTAAAATATAAACAAAAACTTATTCAAGATGTCAAGTACTTTAATGACTATGTTATCCAGGGCAGAGCCAGGAATTTGGTTCGGGGGCGGGATCACGTGTTCTTTTTTTATGTAAAAACAGATGTTATTATTATTATGAATTATTTTAAATTAATTTTAAAAATAATAAATCTTCTTAAAAAAAGAAAAAGTACATAAAGATGCAAATATAGTTTTTTTTATTTTATAAGTGACTCTAAAGTAACACAATTATAGCTAAAAAGTTTGTAAAAAAAATTAAATATATACAAAAAACATGCCATAAAAAATTAAAAATAGATATATCGTATACGTCTCAAGAGATTTCTTATTATTTATGCACACTTAAACTTTGTAATTATGTCTTACAGTTTAATAGAGTATAATATCACAAATAAATTAATATCAAAGTACAAAATAATATCTTTCTTGATATTGTGTATGATTAATGCAATATGTAAGAAAATAACTTTAGTCTCTAACTTTGTCTCAACAACTCTTTCATAAAAAAATAAATTATTGTAAAGGTATCTAAGAAGAAACTAAACACTAAATTTTATATTAGATAATCACCATTATTTTATATATTAAACGAAAAGAGTAAAGAAAATTGAGCAAATCTCAAAAACTAGTAAAATAAATTATTATAAATCTAAGAAATTGAATCAGCTAAAATAAAAAAACAAATCAAAAAGCCTGGAAAAAATTTATACTGAGCTTCTCAATGGTCAAAATTATATTTTGAAACATATATATACATAAAACATAGATATATACATATATATGGTATTACAAAATAATTTTTATATATACAAATATAATATAGATATATATACATTACTAGGGTGGCTGGAGCTGATGGGGGCGCCCCCCCCCCCCCCCCCCCCCCCCCCGTTATCTAATTAACCTTCTGCTTCTAAATATGAATTTGAGCATTTTGATTTACATTTACTTGTTACCTAATGAATTACGAAGAATGTTTTTGGCGTGATGTAGCCTCATCACAATTGACAAACTCTTACTCACTTCTTTCTTCGACACATAACTTCATTTATTTGGATAAATAAAAATGAAAGTAACCAAACGCATTCTTTTCACAAACGATTCTTTACATGTTTATTTTGACAATAGTAACAAAATATTTTGCTCATTATAATGGTACTACTTAAGACCTAGAATCTGGATGACTATCGTTTGTTTAATTAATTTCTACTTTATGTTAAAATATTTGCAATTGTATTTTTAAAAAGATAAAATAAGAAATACAATATTTAAAGTTGTGGTGGGCAATCCATGTCCACTATTAAATGGGCCCATCTCCTTGGCCCCATTTGCCTGCCCGAACCCAAATTGCACTTCAACAGACGAAATTAATAAACATTCATCATTTTATTTTTATTTTTTCAAAATTTGATTTTCTGCTATGTGAAAAAATAAAATGCAAGCAGTATACATAATACCCTCACAACTCCAGCAACAGTGTTGCTTCTCATAGAGTTGCACTATGAATTTTATTTGTAGGATCCATAAAACTATGGAATGACTTTGAATGCTTGAAATATTGTCCAATGGTGAGGCTTCTACTTGAGATCTAGTCTAAATAATGAGGTTTCGACGATACAAAAACATTTTATGAAGTTAGATAAACATGACAACATTGGTCAAAGTTTCTTCTCTTTTCCACGACAAATATCGAAATGTTTCCATTTTGGACTCTATGGAAAAGAAATACACAGTATTTTCTACGTCTATTGCAATAAGGATTTTTATGAATTTTCCGAAACATATCGAAAAGATCTCGAAACATTGCAAAAAATTTCTAATATTTGACACACCGAAACATGCAATGAAAATGAAACTTTGATCCATGCATGACAAATCTAATCTGTCATTTTCCAAGAAACATATTTTTTTTTTATGATCAAACTTAAGGGAGTCTAATTATAATATTTTCAAAATTTTATAAGTCGTTGGTATATTTATTCATTTACGCGATGATTTTCGTATCGGTTAAGATTTTTCTGAGTTGTAACTTGCATGTATAATGTCTTGAGCTTTGTAGTCTTATTCTTTTTGATAGGTTTTCAAGTCTTACAAACCTGTAATGTTATCCATCATTCTAAACAGTGGGGGCCTCATTGCTAAGCTAGACGGATAACTATTATGACAAATAGATTTCCAGCAAAATCTGCTATTAAGTTATGATGCGGGTTTTATTCAAAATTGGTGCCTGAAATTGGCACGATTTCAATATTGGTGCCTTATTGAGGCAGCCATGTCGCCGGAAAATTAGTGCCTTATCTATGATGCACCGACACTTCGAAAAAAAAAAATTATGCAGTATCTGACACCCCGACACGACACCGACACTCCTCCGACACGTGTCGGACACGCCACGTGGCGTGTCTTAATAAAAATAAAAGAAAAAGAAAAGGGACACCGTGTCGGACACGTTTTAAGGACGTGTCCGACACGCCTGGACACTTTTTGAGCTGATTTTATAATTTTTATTTATGGTTACAATTTAAATTTCTTAAAATATATAGATAAAGATATTAGAAGAATCAAACATTAAACTTTAAAAGTCAAATAATTAAGTAGAAAAAATGCATAAATGATACTTTTTCTCCCAATGAAATATCACGAATAAGCATAATGTATTTCTTTTTGCGCAAATAACAAGGACGGGCAAAAAAAATTCGTTCTTTCCTCGAGTTGTGGCACTAATATCCTATTTAAAGACTTTATTTGAGTATTGTATAACACTTTGTTTTGTGGTTTGATTTGTGTATAAGCCTTTGTACTTAATGCTTGGAACTTATGACATAAACTTTAATGACTATTTTATTTGAACTTGTAGTAGTTGGTTACTTGGTTTTGAGCGTAAATATGTTTAGTTTCATTCTATATTTGAACGTAATAATGTTATTTGTGTAGATTATTATGATGTCTTCTTTTCAATATAAAAAATACAGCCGTGTCGCGGCCGTGTCGTGTATTGTAATTTTAAAAACTTTGTGTCGTCGTGGCCGTATTGTGTCGTGTCCATGTCCACGTGTCCGTGTCCGTGCATCATAGTGCCTTATTGAGGCATTTTCATCAATGTTGGTGCCATGTCGCCGGAAAATTCGAAATGTTGCCGGAATTGCTTACGTGGACGTGACATGGCAATATATTTGGGAATTTTGACCATAGTCAAATACACGTGGGAAAATTTGCCACGTCAGTCGCCACGTGTTATGCCACGTAAGCAATTAAAAAGAAATCACAAGGAATAAAAAAATTGTATTTATAAATTTAAGGTATAAACATTTTTGTATTTTAAAATAAAAAAGAAAGACAAATAAAAAAAATATAAACTTCTTTAAATCTTATTATCAGATACTCAATAACACAATGAAAATCTACAGGTGAACTTCTGTACATTAATCAATTTGATGAACAAAGAAAACCCAAATTAGAACAGCACGGAACCAAATTGAATCATCCCAAGAACAGTAAACCTTGGAAAAAAATCCCACTACTATTAACGCTACGTTGAAATCCAAAACTTCAAAATATATAATTTTTTCTGACCTGTCCATGGCAGGAGCAGCTGGTGGTCGCTGAGGAAACAGGCAACATTACTGATTTATTTGCCAACCCCTAATTCAGTCCATAAAACTTCAAAAATATCAGTTTTTGAGCACGATAATCTGTAAAGTACACTTGAAACCATTGTTGCAGTTGACTAGGTCGCCGGAGGAAGGTGGTGGAGAGAGGAAATTAGGGTTTCTGATTTGGAATTTCATGTTTGAATTTGGGGAAATTGGGCGACTGTGATAAGAGCTTGGAATTTGATTATCATGATTTCATTATTTTAAGGTTAGTTTTTGGAGTGGAAGAAGGAGGTTGTGAAGGAGATGGATGGTATGGAGCAGAGGGTGAGGGTGAAGTTGGGTGGAGAGCTGTGGTGGTGGCTCATGGTGGAGTTCTTGGTGAAGGTGCGGGTGGGGTGGCCCGGACGATTTCACCCTTTTTTATTTATTTATTTATTTTGTTTTGTTTTTTAATTTACTTGTTTATGAAATAAAAAAAAAAAAATCTGTTAAAATTTTGTTTTTAAAATTTTTAATTACAATATTTGAAATGATTATTTTTTTTGGAATTTATATTTTTTTATATTTTTCTTTCTTTTTTATTTTAAAATACAAAAATGTTTATACAATAATTTTTTATTTTAATTGCTTACGTGGCATAACACGTGACAATATACGTGGCGAATTTTTTCCACGTGTCTTTGACTATGGTCAAAATTCTTAAATATATTGCCATGTCACGTCCACGTAAGCAATTTCGACCACATTTCAAATTTTCCGGCGACATAGCACCAAAATTGATGAAAATGCATCAATAAGGCACCAATTTTGATGGCTGCCTCAATAAGGCACCAATATTGGAATCGTGCCAATTTCAAGCACCAATTTTGAATAAAACCCTTATGATGCAGGTCATTTTCGCTCTTAAAGTTTGAAATTTTTCTCAACAAATGAATTATACTCGAATCCTCGAAAACCATCAAAGTTAGGCTTAACATTTGGGCTCAATTACTTTAGTTGGACTCCTTCATTATTTCTCACCTAAATCTAATTAAATCCAACAAGAATTAATTCCAACCTTATCTAGTAAATTTAAAATAATGAAATTCTTAATTCCATAATTTCGTTTTTGAATTTCATAAATTTTTATTTAATTGAAGGTATTAATTAACCAAATTATTCAGTAGATAATTAATTTGAATTAATTAATCTAAGAAATAAAATTTATTTCTATATACACAAAATGTTAAGTGCAAATATGAAATTAGTATAGGTACTCAAAACATAGGAGAAGCGAGTGACATATTATTTAGAGCTCCTGTTTTCACGCATTTATTTTATAACTTTTGTTCTATTAATCCGTACATTAACATCAGTATACTTCCATAAACATCTAATATTGCACTCTCTTCATCTCTTATAATTTGAGATTTCATTTGGTCGAATCACATTTCCAGCTACAAGCTCTTGATCCCTCTAAGATAGGATGCTAGATGATGTGAGATTTGGCAATGTCATAATGTCTAGGTCGAAAGATAATTTGAGACAAGAATGAACGTATGAAAGACAACAAATTATGACCAAGAGAGAATTTGAGACAAGAATGAATGTATGAAAGACAACAAATTACGACCAAAATCTCAATGACCATCGATTAACAAAAGTAAAATGAACTATCGGTTAACATTATTTATAAATTCTCTTTATTTGTCGTGCTTTACTCCTTTGTACAACTATTCTATAAGAATGTAAACATTCTCATGGTAACACATCAGTTGATCCAGAAGATATGCCCATCTAATTATGGGAATACACTAACTCACAACTTAATTCATTTATATACTACCTAACTGTATAAATGAATGTTGTTGACTATTGTATGATTCACTAAACTAATGTACATTTCTCTTACATATAGCAACTTATATGTTGAATGTTGAGTCTCGTGATTCAGTGATCAGAGACTTTCAAAATCTAGTTAAATAACAATACCATCCATATTATCACATGCGTAAATAATTATTTAATATTACAACTAGTTTCTGTACATAAATAAAACATCTCAAATGATAAAATGAAACTTTTTTTCTTGCAAATCATTTATTTCATTTAAATGTCACACGAGTGTAGAACTTATAGTCATCTCCACCTGGGATACAAATTCCAACACTATGATTATGCATCTCAAACCAAATCTTTATCCACTTAGCAACTCTACAAACTGTAGAAGTCCAAGATTTAACTCAACTCAACTATGTGACATGTTTAGAATCTAAATATACAATCATGAGTCTGTGCATTGAAAATTAGGTTGAATGATGAAGATTTGGTATTCGTTTTTGGGGCTTGAAAGTTTTGGCAAGCTGCAATATTTTAACATCTTCGAGTTTCGGGCTTTTTCTTAAAAACTTTAAGTTGGACGACCTCTGATTTTTTTTGTCTTAGATAGAAGAGCTAAAAAGGAAAAACTTTTGTAAAGAAAGTGTAAGGAGATCCAAAATAGAGAAGTGTGTGAAAAATATTCAAGTTATGCCTCGTTTATATAGGCAGGAATGAGAAACATTGAAGTAATAACAACTCCCTACCTTATTGTTATTTTAATTTACGTTGGCCATCCTAATTTAACGAAGTTTCCAGAACTTATCTCTTATTTCATTTTTTTTTTACTATAAACATAAGAAATATCTAGTATTATCCTTTAAATAAAGAAAACATAAAATTTACTTTTATTTGTTTTTCCAGTTTAAATGAAAATTTTGGACTAAATGAATAGGTTTATCATTATAAAGGAATGTTTGGATATTTTGAAATTATAAAGGACCATTTTGAATGTTTTAAGGACTCAAATAATCTAAAGAAAATACCTGAGGCCAAAAATACAATTTTAAAAACTTGAAGAACTATATTGTAAATTACTCAAATATCATCATATATGATTACGTATACTTTCTCAGCGGTCGTCCACATGACCTGTCCAACAATCATGTTCCCTTCACACACATGCACCTGCAAAGCAAAAACGAAAAACACCTCACCTCGTGTATTAGCGAGGTTACCTCAATAACCAACAAGCGAAGACATCCCCAACATGCCTCTGCCAAAACATGCACTACCTCGGGTTTTCACAAGGACGCATGCCACGATCCACTCACAGACGACTTTCCTTGATAAGTCACCTTGGATTGTTCCATCACCGCGCCTCTGCCTAATCCCTTATGATACTTGCGTTAGAGGGCAGCCGTCACGATCCACTCATGGGCGACCTTGCGTGCTAAGTTGCTTTAGATCGTTCTATCACGCAACTCTGCCCATCCCTTAGGAAGGTTGTGTCAGAGGATGCACGTTATGACCCACTCATGGGCGACTTGGCATGCTAAGTCACCTCGGATCATTCCATCACCGCGTCTCTGCCCAATCCCTTGGGACGCTTGTGTTAGATAAAGCACGTCTTAACCCACTCACGGACAACCGTGTGTGATAAGTCACCTTGGATCATCTAGTCACCGCACCCTTTACCCAACCTGTAAATCTGAAAAACTAGGCATTAACCAAACACTCAATCCTAGCATTCAGTTGCGCTTAAGGTAGTAACCAAAAGGTCGAATGTCTTAACCCCACTATTGAATCCCCTGTAAAAGAAAACGATCCATGACTTGGAAAAGTTATCGACTACTTGCTCTCACTCTTACATGCATAAACTTTAGGAAACTACGACACATATACTCATTAAACAAAAATATTACTCAAATAATTTGGCCTCGAAAGGCTCACAACAAGAATCACATCACAAATCGAATCAACTCTCCACGTTGCGGTCATCCTTCAGTGCAACACCACTTGGTTCAGCCTATCCTAGGTCAGAATTAGCGTCCGAACATGGATACAAACGACGATGCTTGTTAACCCATCTTTGGTCGGGGAATATCAGTCATCAATATATATATATATATACACATACATATATATATGTGTGTGTGTGTGTGTGTGTGTGTGTGAAGTTAAAATATTTAGGAGATTTACAAATATTATCCTAATAAGTGATTATTTCATTTCACTATTGCAGATGAGATCATTCTCGAAGTTCTTATTTGTTCTTCTCATTTAATTCTTGAAATATTTTTCATATTCAAAGAATCTCACCAATTTATTAAAGACTTGCTCCCATTTTGTTCTGTTTTTCAATTCCTAAAAATAAGACCGACATAGCAGCATGGATATTTTTTTTTCGAAAGTGGAATATCATAGATCAAAGGCAAAAAAGCCACATCAAGTGTTGGATCATCAAAAGAGATGACAAAAAAGCCACATCAAGTGTTGGATCATCAGAGGTTTAGTAATATTGATATAGACCCGGATACGCATATTCACACCCCACGGCACAGAAAGATCAACATCTTCAATTTCGCCAAGCTTACTACCAATTAATTTCGCCACTTTCGTTGTTTGTCTTGACAATGGTAGGCCGTAAATTCTAACGTAGAAACAACATGAATCAAGTTTGCCATGCAAAGGATTTGTATCACGTTCCACCGTGTTAAGAAGAAGAATGTATTTATCAAAGGTCCACGGGCAACCATGCAGTGCCCGATCTCGATCAACAACGTGGTAGAATTGAAACAAAATTTGTCCTCCCCAATCTGACTAATGTTCAAACCTTTCCTCGGATTAAGAATTGACTTAAAAACCGCACTAAACGCATTGAAATTATAAGATTTATGAGGAAGTAGTTTCCTCACTAAAGATAACTCGGACGACGCATGTGGTCTGCTCCAAACTGATCGAGAAAAGTCTACACCCCCTTTTTCCTCATCTGTTAATCGAAGTGCTTTACCCAACCTCTCGATCTCGATATCCATAACCCTAAATTAGAAATTTGAAGAATTTGCGAGATTAAACCACAGGCACACCGCGTCAAAATCTTCAACTCCCGCAAACCTGAAACGCAGACAAAGTAAACTCCCCAATGAAGAAACAAAGGCACGAAAACAAAGACTGAAACAGAAGGAAAGGCGCGAAAGAAAAGAAAAGAAACGTGGCAAAAGGAAAAAACAAACCCTAACAACAAATTAACTATAGAAATCGGATCGAGAAACTTTACAAACCAAACGTGAATTAGCCATTGAAAGTCGATAAGGCCTTACCAGAAGGCACTGTGAAACCCTCACAAAAGAGACGAAAAAACCCTCACAAAGGGAGAGACGACACAAAGTGTATTGTTAACGTAACATATCAGCATGGATGGAGCGAACAATTGTCAAGCCTTCATTCCGTAAATTTTGTTAAATCGTCAAAAAGAAATGTTAGATTATACATGTATACACCATCTTGAAATTATAAAATTTGTGTATTCTCAAGACTTCAGTTGTATTTAGAATAAAAATTATCTTTAGCATAATGCCCGTGATTTTGATCTTGGTCAATAAGGCCCCTTCTTGAGGTTGTATTTTGGTTGAATTATGTTAGTGGCTAACTGAACTATGTTAGTGGCGAACACAGGATCAACTCGAATCAAAGTGTGACTCTTGAGGTGCGACTTTCTCAGTATGGCTTCAGAGCCTAGAGTCTAAAATTTGAATGAACGCATAATCACCAAAAGAATCTTTTTTTGCTAAATTATTTTTATTGATAAGCAAGCAATGTATTACATCCAACGAAATATTGATCAATGATATTGATGTGGGGTATTTTCGTCTGGATACGTGTCCGCTCTCCAACACTCCACGTCAGACTGCTTTAGTTCCTGCTGGATGCTTAAGCAGCTTTTGAGTTCAGAACCTGCACTCAACACCACACGTAAACTAAGCCGGTGCCTCCTCCGGCGAAGGCACTCCGACGCTCAAGTCAGATAGGTCGGAATTTGAGGTATTGTCGTCAGAGACAATAGCTCGAAATTATAGCTCGAAATATGCCCAAATAGGTCGAATTTGAGCTCTATAGGTCGAATTAGCACACCTCGAAATGGTATTGAGAACCGTGATGAGAAAACCCGAATAGATCGAATTACTCGCAAATAGCTCGAAATACACTCTATATAGATCGAACAAGAGCTATTGCAATATAGCTCGAATTATTGCTCTATAGCTCGAATTCGATGTATATAGCTCGAAATTAGATGCTAGAAAATAAAAACGTACCTTAGAATGAGGCATGGGACCCCCTTAAGTAATAAGAGTCCTTATTCGTCTAAAAGTGCAATCCAAGTAGAACTATGACTCAAAATAGGTCGAATTAGAGCTATTTTGAAATAGCTCGAATTAGTCCTTCAAATAGGTCGAATTGGGCCTCAAATAGGTCGAATTGGGCCTCAAATAGGTCGAATTTGGGCCCATAAAGCTCGAACTGGACTCCCGGGCCTCAAATAGATCGGACTTTAGCCCATATAGCTCGAACTGGGCTTTTGGGCCTTCAAATAGATCTTGTTTGAGCCCATATAGCTCGGATTGGGCTTGTATAGCTCGAATCGGGCCTTTTCGGGCCCAAATTGATCTCGCTTGGGCTCAATTTGGGCCTACTTGGGCCGATTTCCAAGTTTTGCCTTGAATTGTAATTTTGCATTAAAAATAATGATGTTGACGTGGCATAATATGTCCAGAAATACATTCGTGTATTGTTTCGGATATTATGACGTGGCAGTACCGAAATATGGTACATCATGGAGTCCCCCAGTTTGTAAGAGTAATGTGTACAAACATTGGTCATACGAACTAAAAAGAAGTCACATAACCGAGAATCGTGCAACGAGATTGGCGTCGGCGTAAAAAACCAAGAATTTTACCAAAAATAGCAAAATTCAAAAATAGGTCGAATTTACTATTTTTGGTAACTCGAATTGGTATAGGTCGAATTTATCTTTGAAAAAGACAACTCGAATGCCAGAAATTTTTTTCCGTAAAATAGCTCGAATTTTACGTAAAATAGCTCGAATTTCATATTGGTCGAAATTGCCCTCCAAAAAGATACCTCGAAATTGCCGGAAAAATTTTCTGAAAATAGGTCGAATTTACATATAGGTCGAATTTAGGGGCATTTTGGTAATTCCCGCATCATTTCGCCTATAAATACCCCACTCCCAGCTTCATTTCCTCATTTCGCGCCTAAGCATTCCTCCAGAGCTCCCAAAAAATAGCTCGAATTTATAGCTCGAAATTACTATTTTTAGTAATTTCACTGAAATAGCTCGAAAATCCTCCAAATTTAGTAAGTTTAGCAGAATAGCTCGAAAATACTCCTGATAGCTCGAAAATAACCTCAAATAGATCGAAATTTATCGGAATAGCTCGAAAAACTCCCCTGCTAATTATATCCTTTGGTGAGTGATTTATAACTCGAAATTATAGCTCGAATTTCCTGAGGAAATTCGAGCTATAACACTTAGAATTTTTTTTCAGATTTTGAAAAATTTGAAAGTGCTAAAATTTAAATTTTTGCGCAGATTTGTTCACGACGGCGCGACTTCGACGTAACCGGTCTCCACGTCGTCCATCACCACCACGATCTCACCAACGGGCCTACTATAACGCACGCAATCCATCACGAGATTCGTCATATCGGAATCCTCGTGAATCAAATATAAGGCGTCCGTCATCCCCAATCCGTCCTCGGCAACCAGAACCTGCCCGAGTCCGATTACCGGGCGCTCCAAAACTCTTTGCACCTGCGCAGAGGTCCTACGAGCAAATTCACCCGAACGAAGAAGTTTCTGTAGATCTAGATCCTCGTGCCGGTAAACTTTCAACCTAAACTTCTTTATGACGCGAGTTATTGATCTTAAGTCTTCCGGTAGTAGTAGAGAAAGTAGTTATGAGTCGTCTACGTCGTCTAGGGCTAAGGATAATGCGTTGACTAGCGGCAATAGTGACGACTCCAGTGATGAGACCTCATCTAGCAATGAGAGAAATACCAATGATAAGGCATCCGATATGGAGGTAGACGTAGACATCCTAGGAGATGACGAGGATGAACCGGACCCTCTTCCCATTGTGCCTTATTTACCTCTTGCTGATAATGTGCCTATACCTGCCACAAACTCTCCTGAACAAATTGCTCCGCCCAACTTGATTAACTTTGATCAATTTCCGTCTTCTCTTCCTTACGATATAGCTTACTATCGTGATACTTACAACATCCCTGACACTTATGAAATTATCATTCCTGGACCAGATGATAGGATAAACAACCCGCCCGAAGGATGTCTCACTATATTTAGTAGCTATCTTCATTGTGGGTTATGTTTTCCCATTTTCCCTATAGTCTCAGAAATAATGTCTTCGCTCAATTCCTCTCCTTCACATTTTGCCCCCAACGCATACACACAGATGTATGCTTATGCGATGCTAACCCGCATCTTTGACCTCCCTTGCTCTGTAGCCGGTTTTTGGCAATTATTCATAGTGAAATTCCGCAACAGAGGTGTAGACGCCGGGTTCTACTATTTGAGCTCGCGAAAGAAGCAATGCTTCCTATCTGATCTGCAGACGAGCTTCGGGGCTCACTAGAAGAAAGAGTGGTTTTTTTTATCAAGGAATCCAAGCCTCAGGAATTCCGATTCAAGCGGCTTTGGACGGACGCCCGTCCATCGCCGAGACGCCCCGATCCTCCTATCTACACCCTGACGGTGGTAAAAAACTTGAAAGAGCATCAATTTGATGCTTTTGAGTTGACCACTACCCCAGTGTTGCGGGTCGGCGGTTATACTTATCATGCAGGCGTTGAGCCTTCTGTCTTTGGTATAACATTATGCATGTTTTTGTTCTTTTTACTTGTTGATTTTTAGTCTTCCTTCGTTGTCTTCTAACCTTTGCATTGTTTACGATTTTCAGAGCGAATCGTTATGGACAAGACGAAGAAGAGGATGGCTGCTATGAAGCGTGGCGCAAACGCTCCTCAGTCCTTAGTGCCCATTCCTGAGAAGACCAGTCGTCGTGGTGCGAAGACGGCTGGTACCAGTTCGAGAGGCGCCAGTGCTCCTACTCCTTCCACCGCTGCTGTCTCGACTCGAGGGTCGGGACGTGGTAGGGGTTCGGCTCCTGCCCCTGTTCCTGCTCCAGCTCCAGTGCCTGAGACGGTTCCTTCTCAGTCGACTACTGGGGCCGCTCCTGGATCACCACCTGGCGGTTCTGAGCCGATCCTTCCGGATCTTTCTCCTTCATCAGCACCTTCGACTGGAAGAGTGCATCTTCCCTCTATTGCTGAAGCGGCTCGTCGCTTCAATGAGGCCAACCCTGAGGCAGCAACTAGGAAGAGGTCTGCTGCTACTGCTGAGGAGATCCGACGGGGTAAGCGCGTCGCGCAGGACCGAGCCTATGATGGTGACGATCTCGACATTGATGTGGAGGAGATCGTGCAAGCTTCGGTCGAATCAGGGCAGTTTACACTGAAGGACACTACTGCCCTTCGACTAATCAAAGGATTCATGCCTGACTTCGACCGCCAGCTCTATTACCAAGCGATGGGCCATGAGAAGCTGGTCAGCCGCACTGCTTTGTCTATGTGTGAGGTATGTGCATTTATTAGCTTTCCTAGATCTCTGTTCTATACCTGTATTTGAATATCTCTGACTCTTTTCCTCTTTTGTAGTTCTTCGTCAATTTCCAGACCATGGCGGAGAATTTCAACATGGTGATGACGACCCAAGATCAGCAGAGGGCTCTGATGGATAGGCACCACTCTTCAGCCTTGCAAGCTCAACGACTGGAGAAACAAGCCAAGGAGGCGAAGGCTGAAGTGGAGAAGCATCTCGCCGCCGCTGTTGACAAACTAAAAGCAGTGCAGGCTGAGCTCGAAGCCTTGAAAGCAGCTAAAGCTGCCGTTGACAAAGAGCTCGCTGAGGAGAAACGACTATCCAGCCAGCTCACCACCGACTGCCAGCATGCCACTGCCCTTGTTGACGATCACGTTGACACTATCCGGACGATGAAGGATGCGGCTGCTGCTGCTGAGGCAGAACGTTTGAGGCTCGAGGCTGAGCTGGCTGATGCACAAGCTCGCCTCACGACTGCTGAAGAGGATGGCTACAACAGGGCCATGACTGAGGTATTCCTATTGTTCTTGACTTTATTACTTTTTCCTTGAGATTTTTGTGTACTTACTTTTCCTCTACTTGGTTCGTAGGAGCTCCCTGATGAAGACAAGGTGATGGTGGCCATCGAGTTCTTCCGCTCAGCCACATGGGAGCAGATTGCTATGGAGCGGGGCGGTTTTGATACGACCAAGGGCTACAACATGGCCCTTGATGACATCGTCGCCCGAGGTGCCCTTGCTCCTGGATTCAAGATGGAGGACTTCAATGTCCTCAACTGCCTGAATGAGGATGATACGGAGGTCGGCGAATCCTCTAGTGTTGCTGCTGCAGATCCTACTCTTGCCGATCCGCCTTCTGTTGAGCCTGCTGCGACTGCGGACGGTGATGAGACGAAGCATGATCCTTTCACCTCCTTCTATCCTCTTCGGCAGGTATGGCTCTCTGACTTCGCCGACGAGCAGCCATCCACGCCCACTGCCGCTGTTGCTGCTGGTGTTGCTCCAGATGAGCCCCTGGAAGAGGGTGAGATGGGTTTCGACCCTCAGGTCTTGGATCAGCCTGCTGATGGCGATCAGCCTATGCCTGATGCTACTGTTGCCGCTTCTGCTCCTCGTCAGATTTCCCCTATTGATGACACTGGGCCCCTGAACGAGTCTTTTGGTGATATCCAAGAGCAGAGCGAGGGTGCCGTGAAGGCTCTTGGGCTGGATCTGCTGCCTTGATCTCTTAGAGTGCCTTGAAAAGTCTTTTGAATGTCTTTACTTTGTCTCGTTACATCTTCACTCATATGTGTCTACTTTTTAAGTTTAAATTTGTTACTTGCTAAAACACTTAAGTTTTATGAACAAGCTTGTGTGAGAGTACGAGAACTTGTGCTCGACTCTACGAGGCTTGTGCTCGTTGTGCGAAGCTAATGTTCGCGCTGGCGAAGCTACTTTCGCGGGAATACGAGAACTTGTGCTCGATTCCACGAGGCTTGTGCTCGTTGTGCAAAGCTTTGTTTGCGCTTGCGAAGCTATGTTCGCGGGAGTACGAGGACTTGTGCTCGACTCCACGAGGCTTGTGCTCGTTGTCCAAAGCTAATGTTCGCGCTTGCAAAACTAAGTTCGCGGGAATACGAGAACTTGTGCTCGATTCCACGAGGCTTGTGCTCGTTGTGCAAAGCTGTGTTTGCGCTTGCGAAGCTATGTTCGTGGGAGTACGAGGACTTGTGCTCGACTCCACGAGGCTTGTGCTCGTTGTGCAAAGCTATGTTTGCGCTTGCAAAGCTATGTTCGCGGGAGTGCAAGGACTTGTGCTTGACTCCACGAGGCTTGTGCTCGTTATACGAAGCTAACGTTCGTTTTTGTTAAGTTTTTAAACTTTAAAGTTTGTAGAGAGTATGAGTTTATCTTCATGTTTCTTGATAGATTGTAATCTTGCGGATAAATAGTAGGCAATGGATAAACTTGAATAAAATAAGAGATTTTATTAGTTTTGGGACTGAGCTCGAGTAACTTCCGAGTTGCCTACGTATCCCGCCGTATATAGGTTGGCTAGGAATCAAGTCCCCGTAGTTCGCTGTTAACTATTACAATGAGAATCCACGTAGAGGGACTCGTAATTCGTAAAAGAATAAGCGAATGAAGTATTGAAACTACGGTCATATGGTGCCACAAGGCCATTAGAAAACTAGTGTTCTAACTATAAAACCTTCGTAAGTTCTTGACGTTCCAGGGGCGTGACAAAGTCCTTCCACTCAATTCTTGTAAGTAATAATATCCTTTTGAGCTTGCTTTCTCCACTCTGTAAGGTCCTTTCCAGTTTGGCTTCAGCTTTCCAACATGCTTGGTAGCTTCAACTTTTCTAAGTACCAAGTCCCCCACTTGAAAGTTTGTGAAACGAACTTTGTTGTCATATGCTTTCGCCATCATAGATTTGTACGCTTGAGTACGTTGGTATGCTGCTTCCCTGGTTGCTCCGATCAACTCCAAATCAATTTGTCTTGCCCTTAATGCTTGCTCCTCATCATATGTAACAATACGATAAGTTGGCATTCCAATCTCAGCGGGTATCACTGCTTCAGATCCATATGTCAATAAGTATGGAGTTTCTCCTGTAGAGGTACGAGGAGTTGTGCGATATGCCCATAATATCCCTGGTAACTCATCCGCCCATTTTCCTCCTTCTCCCTCCAGCATTTTCTCCAAACTCTTCACTAATGTGTTGTTAGTGGCCTCCACTTGCCCATTTGCTTCGGGATGCGTAACGGATGTAAAACGTTGCTCAATTTTCATGTCTTTGCACCAGTCTTGAATCTTAAAACCTTGGAACTGCCTTCCATTGTCGGAAATTAAGACCCTCGGTATTCCAAATCGACAAACGATGTTCTTCCAGATGAATTGTTTCACATTAGCCTCAGTAATGTTTACAAGTGCTTCAGCTTCAACCCACTTCGTATAGTACTCGACTGCCACCAATAACCATTTTCTACCTCCCGTAGCCTTAGGCATTGGTCCAACGATATCTATTCCCCATTGATCAAACGGACATCCATAACTCACCGTTGTCATAGGTTGTGCAGGTGTATGAATGATCTTCGCATGCAATTGACAGCTTCTACACTTCCTAGAGTAATCCATAGCATCTCGCATAATAGTTGGCCAGAAATATCCTTGTCGGAGTATTTCTGGGCCAAAGATCGTCCTCCTGGGTGATTTCCGCAACTTCCTTCATGAATTTCTCGTAAAACTTGTTTTGCATGTGAGGGAGATAGGCATCTCAAGAGTGGTCCCTCGAAAGACCGTTTATAGAGTTCGTCATTGAACATAGTAAATCTTGCGGATTTGTACTTGAGCCTTCTGATCGCTTGAGGATCATTAGGTAAGTTCCCGTTCTGAAGATAATCAACAATCTCATCCTTCCAACATGCCTCTATCTCTACTGGCAGAGCGTAGTCCATTGCTTGCGTTGGTTTTGACTCAACTTCCTTGCCGATAGAGGGCTGCTCTGAAGCCAATAGAGTTACTCGCCTTTCAACAAACACTTCGGCGGTACTTGCAAATCGTGACAAAGATTCAGCGCGTTCATCCTCTGATCGAGGGATCTACGAGATAGAGAAAGTATCGAAGTTTGATGTCGCCTCCTTCAATTTTTCGAGATACTTCACTATTGCTGCCTCTTTCGCCTCATATCTTCCTTCAAATTGATTAGCAATCAATTGTGAATCCGTTAATGCTACAAGGTTCGTTATACCCAACGATTTTGCCATTTGGATGCCAGCAAGCATAGCCTCATATTCCGCTTGATTGTTCGTTACTTGAAAATTTAGCCTTATTGCATAGTCGAATTCTCTACCATCCGCCGATTTTAGGTAAATTCCTGCACCTCCAGCGTCATTTGTGGACGATCCATCCACATGCAGAGTCCAAGTTCCCCTTGCAACTATAGATTTGTCACTTTTGACATCTTCCATTACCATTGCTACATCAAGCGCTTGCTCCGCCTCTGAGATAGTTTCAGCCACAAAGTCCGCTAATCTTTGTGCTTTGATTGCTGTTTTCGGCATGTACACCAAGCCATATTCTCCTAATTCGATCGCCCACTTCACCAATCTCCCTGATGTCTCCGGTTTTGCCATAACTTGTTTCAGTGGTTGATTAGTTAAGACAGTAACCGGATGTGATTGAAAGTATGGTCTTAACTTTCGTGCAGTTATTACAAGTGCGTATGCTAGCTTTTCGATCTCCAGGTAATTCACCTCTGCCCCATTCAACACTTTGCTAACATAGTAGATAGGCAAATGTTTCTTGTCTTCCTCGCGCACCAATACTGTGCTTAGTGAATTCTTCGTTATGGCCAAGTAAAGATATAGCATCTCATTATCCTTGGGCTTAGATAGTAATGGTGGTGTCGTAAGGTACACCTTCAATTGGCGAAAAGCCTCTTCACAATCATCAGTCCAGACGAACTTAGGTGTCTTGCGTAACTTCTTGAAGAAAGGTAAGCTCTTTTCTGCAGAATGCGATATGAATCGACTAAGTGCCGTGATCCTCCCCACCAATTGTTGCACCTCTCGGACGGACTTGGGGGATGGTAAATCCATTATAGCTTTGATTTTGTCAGGGTTAGCTTCGATTCCTCTCTCATTGACCATGTACCCCAGAAATTTTCCAGCCTTGACACCAAAATTGCACTTCTTAGGATTTAGCTTCATCCCGTATTGTTTCATGATACCAAAAGCCTCTTCCAAATGTTTCACGTGATCTTCTGCCTTTAGGCTTTTGATAAGCATGTCATCAATGTAAACCTCCATAGTCTTGCCGATTTGATGATAAAACATCTTGGCAACCAACCTCTGAAAGGTTGCTCCTGCATTCTTGAGACCAAACGGCATCACCTTGTAACAGTATATCCCTCTGTCAGTGATAAAGGTCGTTTTATGTTGATCCTTTACTGCCATTAGTATTTGGTGGAAACCGCTCTGCGCATCACAAAGACTTAGCAGCGCACACCCTGCTGTAGAGTCAACTACAAGATCAATCCTGGGCAAAGGGAAAGGATCTCGTGGGCAATGTTTGTTCAAGTCGGTGTAGTCCACGCACATCCTCCATACGGTCGGCTTCTTTGGAACAAGTACAACGTTGCTTAGCCATTCAGAGTATCGTACTTCAAATATATGGCCTGCAGCAAGCTTTGTTTGTACTTCCAACTCCGCAGCCTTGTTCTTTTCATCACTAAAGTGTCTCTTCTTCTGTCGGATGGGTTTAGCATTTGGGTTAACATTCAGGTGATGTACCGCAACTCGAGGATCTATCCCCTTCAAGTCCGAGTCCGTCCATGCGAATACATCAAAGTTTCTTCGCAAGCATTCCAACAATGCCTTCTCAATCTCCGGAGTCAACTCGCTTCCAATTTTAATGATCTTGTCAGGCTCTTCATTTGACAAAATCACCTCCTTAAACTCTCCTGAAGGTTTTAGACGATCCATCTCCATCTTCTTTTTATAGCGCAATGTCGTTTTGTCTTCTTTTTCTTCCTCCACCTTCTTCAAGGAGTCCTCAATACTGGGAGGAGTAGGATCCTCCTGCATCATCTCTTGGTCCACTTGCGTAGCAAGCACCATCTCCGTATCAACTTGTTTTTCTATTTCAGGCGTCTCCACTGGATGTATGTCAATCACCGCGACATTTGGATCCGTTTTTGCCTTGATAGGTTTAGTCGATGTAACATAACAACTCCAAGAATCACGATAGTTTGTAGTGAGTTCAGCAACTCCACCAGGCGTTGGAAATTTGACCTTCTGATGCACCGTAGAGATGATCATAGCAAATGCCGTTATTCCAGGCCTTCCAATCAGCACGTTGTATGCAAACGGCATGTCAATGATAAGATACTCCACATTCAGTGTTCTCCTCTTCGGATTCAGGCCAAAAGATGTTGGCAGCATGATCCTTCCAATGGGTTTTACTTCACTTCCACCAAATCCCACTAGTGGTGAGTTAACATCAGTGATCTCGTATTGTCCAAGCTTCATTTGTTGTAAAGCATCCATGAAGATGATGTTGGACGAACATCCATTATCAACCATTATTCTCTTTACCCCGTGATTTGCAATCACTACGGAAACCACCATAGGGCAATTCAAGTATTGTGCTTCCTTAGCTTGTGGAGACAAGCTGTCGAAATCGCTATCGTCGAATGTGATTCTTGTATCCAACTTGTCCACCACAAAGACAAGATCTATCTCAGGACGCTTCAGTCGTTCATTGTATATGTCTCGTGAGATGCGTTTTCTACTTTTGGCTGAGTCTGCGCCAGTAGGTCCGCCAGCAATCACATTGATTCCATTCTCGATATCATCATTCACATTTCCCCTTTTACGCTTTGGTTCATCCTTCTTCTCGTGTGGGGATCTATCTCGCTTGCGTCCAGATGACGCCTTCTCTTCACGTGACTCTCTATTCTCAAGGATGTACTCGATGAGTTTCCCCCCTTGAATGAGTCGTTTGATCTCGTTCTTTAGAGCCTTGCATTCGTTAGTAAAAGGCCCATTCTGCCTGTGGAACTTACAATATTTCTTCGATACCTTAGTCTCCTCCGTCTCTCGGAACGGTTTAGGGGTTCTCAGCAACCCGCTATCTTTCTCAATGGCGTAGATTTTGCCAATTTGTTTCCTCAGCGGAGTATAATTGTCAAATTTCTTAAAGGGTTGCCGGTTGCGATCACGATCTTTGCCCTTAACTCCTTCCTCCAATCTCTATCTTTATTCTCCTTGCCCCCATGAATCTTGGCGAGTCCATTAACCCTTGATTCATGGTTGTCTCCTCTACTTCAATGACCTTACTAGCGAGGTCCATCACTTGCTCAATGGAATCAGGTGTGTTCCATGTTATCACTTCTATCAGCTTCTTGCTCCGACAACGATGCTCCAATACAGAGATGACCAGGTCAACATTGGGAGCATTTACTCTACCAATCTCCAGATTCAAACGCTCGATATACCTCCCCAAAGGTTCATCAGGTCCTCTATAGATATTAAACAGCGTGCTTGGAGATTTCTTCTTTATCCGATAAGTAGCAAACTTCTTTACGAACATGGTCCTAAATTGTTCAGATGATTCAATTGAACCCGAGCGTAAATTTTTGAACCATTCCTTTGCTGGACCTCTCAGACTGAGCGAAATAAGTTTCGCCCTCATATTCTCTGCATACCCCAAGACCTGCAAATCTCCATCTAACTCATCATAATGTGCTACTGGATCAGTATTTCCATCATACTGGATCGGTATTTCCATCATACTTCTTCAGAACAAGAAGGTTAGTTCCTTCCTTCAGCGTCAAATTACTGATCGCCTCACAAAAGGGGTTTGGCCTCTCCCTTAGTGGAATATGTTCTGCAACAACAGGTTCCAATCTTGGTGCGACTCTCTCAGGCAAGTCCCTATCTCTTCTGGCAGTTCGACTTGCCGCAGGTCGATGATCAAAAACTCTCTGCCTAGAATTCACCTCTCCATCCCTCACTTCTCTATCTCGACCAGTTGCTCGACTGGGAGCTCTCTTAGCATTGGTCCTCACTGAACGAGGATTTCTCCTTTCAAGCGAGGGAGATGGATCCCTTGGCCTTGTCATCCTAGTTTGCGTATAATGCCTTGAGTCATCACGACGCTGGGTCGGATGAGTCCTTCCTTGCTGCGGTGCCGCAAGCTATGTCGCTGGTTGTTGTGCTATTGGAGCCTGAACATTCTGTAGAACAGAAGTGTTCGCCAATTGCTGCACAATCATTGGGACCATAGTCCTTTGGAATGCCGCCATGATTTGATCCAACTGAGTAGAATTCAATAGCTGTTGTTCCGTGGGAGGAACTTCAGGTTGATTCGATGTGTGAGTTGGAGGATCAAGGGGAGAGCTGGGCGCTGCCACTGATGTTCGCTCAGAAGCATCAGGTGCCCGATTATCATCCTCCCTCTGTGATCTAGTCCTTCCTGCCATTCCATTCTTCTCCGTTGCTCTCCGTTGAGCCATTGAGTGTCAGTGTTTGTTACTAAGTGCGTATAGAGGTTCCCACAGACGGTGCCACTGATGTGGGGTATTTTCGTCTGGATACGTGTCCGATCTCCAACACTCCACGTCAAACTGCTTTAGTTCCTGCTAGATGCTTAAGCAGCTTTTGAGTTCAGAACTTGCACTCAACACCACACGTAAACTAAGCCGGTGCCTCCTCCGGTGAAGGCACTCCGACGCTCAAGTCAGATAGGTCGGAATTTGAGGTATTGTCGTCAGAGACAATAGCTCGAAATTATAGCTCGAAATATGCCCAAATAGGTCGAATTTGAGCTCTATAGGTCGAATTCGCACACCTCGAAATGGTATTGAGAACCGTGATGAGAAAACCCGACTAGATCGAATTACTCTCAAATAGCTCGAAATACACTATATATAGATCGAACAAGAGCTATTGCAATATAGCTCGAATTATTGCTCTATAGCTCGAATTCGATGTATATAGCTCGAAATTAGATGCTAGAAAATAAAAACGTACCTTAGAATGAGGCATGGGACCCCCTTATATAGTAATAAGAGTCCTTATTCGTCTAAAAGTGCAATCCAAGTAGAACTATGACTCAAAATAGGTCGAATTAGAGTTATTTTGAAATAGCTCGAATTGGTCCTTCAAATAGGTCGAATTGGGCCTCAAATAGGTCAAATTGGGCCTCAAATAGGTCGAATTGGGCCTCAAATAGGTCGAATTTGGGCCCATATAGCTCGAACTGGACTCCTGAGCCTCAAATAGATCGGACTTTAGCCCATATAGCTCGAATTGGGCTTTTGGGCCTTCAAATAGATCTTGTTTGAGCCCATATAGCTCAGATTGGGCTTGTATAGCTCGAATCGGGCCTTTTCGGGCCCAAATTGATCTCGCTTGGGCTCAATTTGGGCCTACTTGGGCCGATTTCCAAGTTTTGCCTTGAATTGTAATTTTGCATTAAAAAATAATGATGTTGACGTGGCATATATGTCCCGAAATACGTTCGTGTATTGTATCGGATATTATGACGTGGCAGTACCGAAATATGGTACATCAGATATAAATAGAGATTTTTTTTAAGAAGAGTTATAAGTTCAATATCGTATCTATTCCATGTTTCTTATTACTGCCAATCGTACTTGCTTGCTTTTCAATCTTTTATACTACATGATCTAATTTGAGAACACATGCTTATATTTTTTTTTCCCAATGTTATACATATGATATGATTTCATTTAAATTGTTTATGAAGTAATTTTTTTGATCTTATGACTCCCTTTTGTTTAAGTTTAAGGTAAAGGGTCAGGTATGGTGGGTGGGAGCATCCGGTCGACAATCTTTTTTTTTTTGGCTTGACCAAAAAGTCTTAATGTCCTCTTCAATTGTTCCTATTAGTGGGGGTTCTTTCATTGTGATTCAGTTTCTTGGTTTGGCGAGATCTTTGCCATGAAACAGAGAGCTCCAAAGGATAGGGTAGGCTTGGTCGTACCCAAATAAATGAGATGAGGTTGAAGTTGACAGTTGGCAAGGAACTAGATCCCCCTCCACATTAAAAAAGGATAACAAAATTTTGAATTTAAATAAAGATTTAAGAAGGATTTTTCATGAACTTTGTTAAGGGATATACTTCTTAAAAGATTTAAGTATGCATCAAAATTGTAAAAGTTTATCAAATACCAAATATTTTTATTATTTATCTTTTTAAATAATTACTTGCTTACATGAAAGATGAATAAGATTCTATTTATGAGATTTGAGAATATATTTCTATTTTTAAATATAAGTTTTCTAATATTAAATATAGTTACTACTAAATTAATATGGATATTTTAATAATAATAAAGTATCGAATTTTGATTTTCAACCTTACTCTTTGTCATGATAATATTCGTGATTATATCTTTATGGCATATTTAAAGTTAAATTAAGCAATTATGATGTTTATCAAAAAAAAAAAAAAACAGGTGTTTCATATAACTTATTTGCAAAACCCCGTCTGGCACTCAATCTTGATAAACTTGGACAGACTCATTGTGGTTTTTTGCTTCTAAATCACGAGCAACCTTTATTCATACTTTTTCTTGCTTTTACATTTTATATCAATTATCTCGTTGCAAAATCCAATTTTCTTATTATTGGTAAATTTAATTTGTTTTATTAGATTGGTATCACATATTAATTTATAGTCATATTTATTTGTTGTGATGTGAGAACACATTTGCTTGTTCTTGAGCTGCACAAAGAGCAATGAATGTTCAGGCTATGTAGCTCAAAGAGTGTCAGATATTATTTGACTTACTCTCACCAAATATTAACTTTTTCCACCATTAGGATGACTGTGGGAAGTTGGACCTAAGGATTGGGATGATTTACTGATGGGCAGTAAGAATTTTCGGATAAAGTAATTTCGCCTTCATACCCGTCTTGTCTAAGTGTGCCTTGCAATCAAGAGTTGGTTGTATCAAGCTTGTTATACAGACATGTACTTGAGTATGTCTTATGTTCTGTTTGTGAGTTCGCTCCTCGCAAGAAGGTATAGGGAATTTGGAAGCCTTATGGTTGGATCTTTTATTAGTACTTGTACAAGTTCATTTAGTCATTCTTATGAATATTCTTGTATTATCTTTACAAGTAAATATTTTGTCATCCAAGCAGATTAAATCATTCTGGACTCTTATTTGTTTTCTCATATACATCTTGAAATATCTTTCATATTCAAAAAGCCTTGCTAAATCATTAACGACATACAACTCTTTTGTTTTATTTGTCTGGAAATGACTGACATAGCAACATAGAAAGAACGATTATCAAGCCTGCTTTTTGGAAACTTTGCAAAATCTTATAAGATGTTTTTTTTTTTTTTAAATCTTATAAGATGTTACTATATTATCTTTGAAATTATAAAATTTGTTTGTACTCTCAAGACTTCTTATTTATTTAAATAAGAATTATTTTATCATAATGCCTATGCTTTGATCTCGGTCAGCGAGGCTCCTTTCTATGAGTTGCATTTCAACTTGGGTTGGATTAAGAAGATGGCCAACACCAAACCACCTCAGACAGGAGTGAGACTTGTGGGCTGCGACCCTCACAGACGCTCTTCTGGCCATCTTCGAGGGATGGGTTAGGTTGGTTACCGATTTCTTATCTAATACTCAACTTGAAAATTTTAAAACTTATTTTCCCATATTTTAAAATTCAAATAAAAATATTTTTTGGGTTTTAATTTATTAAAGATAAAATAATTTTTTTTTTTTACAAAGTCTTAAGTTTCTTAGCAATTTTTTTAAATAAAAATTTGAAAAAGAAAGAACTAGATTTTTATTTTAAAAACTTTTAAATAAATCTTAAAATAAGTGAGGAATTTATAAAAGTAAAATAACATTTTACATCGAGTCAAAGCTCAAATTGAATTTGGTGCACTATACAAATAATATAATAACATATTAAGAACTTTTTACAGAAATTTTTTATTTTTGGTCCGACAATTTGGCATTTTCTCGAAAATAACACGATTACGCTTTTTCTCTCTCAATTTTAGTCGGACAAGTTGACAACTTGCTCAATTTTGGATCTCTGACTAAATTCCTACCAATTTTTTGCCGAAACTCAATTTCCTTTACCATAATGATAGCAACTTCTTTCTTGAGTTCTCTATTGTAGCAGAGCCTCCTTCAAAAGGAGAACTATAAGAAATCTTAAAGAGTAGTGTTGTTGCGAGACGGAAAAAGTGTAGCTTCCTACTTCTCTATATATTAAAAGACCAATAGTTGGTTTTTGCTACTTCCATTTTTTTGCTCAAATCTTCAACTTTGTTGTATGTGATTTTTCCGGCCTTATTAAATTTGTGTCATGTATGGATTACATAAGATTAAGATCAAATGAGTTGATACAGAAGAACTTTATTTTATATTTGGATCAATGAGAATTTTTTTTATCAAAAACAAAAGAAGCATAAGAGAGACTCTGCTAATTTACATAGGTTCAAGCAATTAGTTTTAAACATTATTGACCACATGTAAATTACATGTCATTCAGCAAAAAATTAAGTGAAGGCTGATTACTTCAATGCTTTAGTTGTTATCACTCAGAGACTATACAAGATTAAGATCAAATGAGGATTGCGAAGACCTTTAATCGAACTTTCTTTTTATCAGAAAAGGAAGTTTGTTTGCGAAATGAGTAGAAGGCGGACTCTAAAATTTCTCAACTATTTGGGGGGCTTGGATGGTGAGCAAAACAATCGATCAAGAAGTTGGTCAACTTTCGCATGAAAGAAGGTAAAAGAACGAGAGTTCGTGCTATTGTTTATCAAACTTTTCATTGCCCAGCTCAAACTGAACACGATGTAAACAAACGTATGATTGGCATCGTAGAGAATATAAAGCCCATATGCGAAGTGGAAAAAGTACGACTTATGATGTCCCGGGATTGTAACCAGGGATCAAATATATATATATATATATATATATATATATATATATATATATATATATATATATATATATATATATATATTTACTTTCTCTCTTATGAATTCTTATTTTTGTTGACAAAAATAAATAAATAATACGTAGAGTTTTTACCATTTAGAAATAAATTATAAAACTGAGGTACTTTTTGGCAAGTAACTGAATTGAATTCCTTATATATATATATATATATATGTATTCGCTTTTCTCTCATATGAAACCCTAACCTTCCCCCATCAATTCCCTGCACAATTTGCTTTATAATTGCGGCCAATCGAAGAGATTTTCGCCATCCGTTTGTTCGTGATCTGATCTAGGTATATAATTCTCTTCCCTCGTGATTATGTTTTTCGATTGATTTTTCCAATTGTGTTTTAAATTTTGTCTTTTGAATACATGTTCATTGTTGCGCTGATGGAATATCAAAGATTTTTTTTTTCGGCTTTCTGTTTTTTTTTTTTTATATTTTTTTTCTCTTAGATTTCAATCGTCGTTTGTTTTAGGCTCGAAACTAGTTCTTATTATTTGTTTTGTGCTTGCAGATTTTGTTTATTGGGCATATTTGTTGTTGAATGGCTTCTTTGGATGTATCTTTGGATGACATGATTAAGAACAGCAAGAAAAACAACCAAAGAGGAGGCCGAGTCTCCCGTGGTAGGCCCTCCGGTGGAAGAGGGTCATCCAGAGCCAGAGGTGGAAGACCTGTTGGCCCTCCTTGGAGTAATCCACTTGGAGTCAATGCTCGACCATCCGCAAACACAATTGCCAAGGCAAGCTCGAATTTCATAGACAAACCTGCTTTGCTCTAGTACGATACGCGGAAGTTCTCTAGTTTTTCTTTAATGTTTGAGAGTGACAACTCTTTGGTCTTTGGAGAAGCCCGCCGTTGCTCAGCCAGGAAAAAAGTTGTTATTTTCTATTGAGTTCTTAAAGTTCTCAGTGGTTCTTCTGGTTTTTCGGCAATTGACAATTGGTTAAAATGGAATATTTGATGGCCTCTTAAGGAGAACTCCACTTGGCATCTCTGAGGATCTTCTTTACCTTTTAAAACTTGAGTTTTCACCATTTTATAATCCATTTACATTGCGAGCTGAAATTCCCATATCGTATCTATTCGTAGTTTAGTAATAGAGGTCTCTCTTATTTGTCATAATCGATTGTTAGAAGGGGAGTTCATTATGGATCCTTCAACATTTGAGGAATTATTTGTGATGAAAACCATTGATATACTCTAGAAATACTCTGGGGGGCGAGATCTGAGTCATATTCAGTTTTTGGCATTTTGCAAAGGTGGTTTCCTTCTCTAAGGGAACTTCATGTAGGCTAGTTTACCTACATCAACTTTCAATTGTACTAGATTATCTTTTTTGCACATTGTGGTGTGACTTCGTCATGGAACTTTGCGGATGTCTGATTTATGTTGAAGCATGGTAAACTAATTTTTGTGGTCATCTGCTGACTCACTTCTCCAATCTCGATATGTATTTTGGTTGCTTGCACCAGTCCTTCCGCAGAACGAAGAATTTACCATGGCAGAATGGTCTGTTTGAGGATGGTCTCAAAGCAGCTGGGGTTCCAGTGGCGGAAACTGGCACAAAGCTATATATTTCCAACTTGGACTTGGGGGTTACCAATGAAGATATTAGGGTATTTATGTTGGCTCGTCCCTTTGACCTCTAATTCATCTTTGCATTGGGTTTGTTTTGGAATTTTGCTGAACGAGGCTTGCGACACAGGAACTTTTTTCTGAGATTGGAGAGATCATTCGGTATGCAACTCACTATGACAAAAGTGGGCGATCTAGTGTAAGTTTCTGGTCTAGATTGCTTTTATATTACTTTTCCCTAAAAATTTAATTGGATCACATTTTGGTTTCTTGTGGTTTATCTGTCTGGGTTTGAGTTTTATGTAAAATTTAGGCCTGTTAAATAGTTTTTTGCTTAGAAATTATATATTTGTCCTTTTGTATGCAATTGTAAGTTTATCGTCATTTTATTTCTTTTTATCGAATCTCTGGTGTTGTGCACATTCCTTTATGTCCTTACTGGTGGTTTGTTCCATTCCTTGGTGACTGGGTTCATGCTTGGTTCTTTTAGTTGTGTTTTCTTATGTGGATGTTGACATGAAAAGACATTATTTCATACTTTCATTGTTGCTGTTATAGCATTAAGTGCTACTTTTGGATCGGACTAATAACATCGTTTTACTTCTCCTGATTTTGTCTCTTTCACCTTATAGGTTCATATCCTACTTAAAGTATAGGTTTGAATTTTTTTTTGGGTCATACAATTTATGCAAACTTTGGATTATCATAGTTAAAATAAATCTGGAGAATGTTGCTTTGCCATAAAAGTGCTTATGGATGTTCCCCCCCTTTGTCAGCCATTTCATCATTCTGTACACCATGTTCTTTTCTGCACCTTATATTCTCCCATTTACTGTCTTGGAGATGTATAGTTTTTAGTTGGTTGTCGTTTGCCATGTGTTTTTGACTGACATTTAGTCTTTTGCGCAATTTTGGAATTTTTCTTTCTCTTCTAAAGTTTCCTATATTGTGATACAGGGTTCGGCTGAAGTGGTTTTTGCGAGAAGAAGTGATGCATTTCAAGCATTTAAGCGTTATAACAATGTCCAGTTGGATGGAAAGCCGATGAAGATAGAAATAATTGGTGCGAATGCTGAGATACCACTGTCAGCTCGTGTGAATATAGTTGGAGCAGCAAATAGACAAAAGAGGAATGTTGCCATGCCGTACGCGACTATCAATTTTTCCCCTTCTTTTTCTCTCTGATTGTCAATTATACTTCTTTTTTCTTCCTTTTGTGTATTCTTCTTTTTTCGGGTGTTGTTGCACTCTGGTAACTTTTTAATACAGTTTATTTCTAGCTAAAAGTTAGTTTTAAGTCTGTTTCTCAGGCTATCTAATGCATTCTTTCATTAAAATGGTCCGAATACAGTTTAAAATGAGCTCCTCTGGAAGGTTGTTTTTTAGGTCTTTCTCATGCTAGCTAATGTATGCGTCCATTGCAATTGTCTGAGTCTTCCCCGCGTCTATATAAAGTCACGGAAACAACCACATGAAAAGATTTTTACAAGTGAGATATGTGTATATATTAAAGGTGAAACCTGAACCATGAAGCTTAGAACTATTTCTTGACCAGGGTCGATGTTCAGGTTTTCGTTTCTCATTTAACTCTGAGAGTATGCTGTATGTTAAAACATGTGAACTTTTGCTGAAACGGCAGTTAAGTTTATTGTCTGAGTTTTCCCAGCGTCTATATAAAGTCACGGAAACAACCACATGAAAAGATTTTTACAAGTGAGATAGGTGTATATATTAAAGGTGAAACCTGAACCATGAAGCTTAGAACTGCTTCTTGACCAGGGTCGATGTTCAGGTTTTCTTTTCTCATTTAACTTTGAGAGTATGCTGTATGTTAAAACATGTGAACTTTTGCTGAAACGGCAGTTAAGTTTATCATGCTTAGATGATTGTATTTCCTTGGTGGTGTTGGAAGACTGTTATCTAGCATGTTTGCCCTCTACAATGTGGCTATTTCTTTGGTATCGTTTATCATGGTAGTCTTGATGGTTCATGTACAGATTTGATAATTCCTTTACTGAGTGTTACTGGCTTTGAGTTTTTCCATATATTGCTTCCTACATCTCACCACCTTATATGTTTAGAGTCTGGAAACAGTTGAGGGTTTTGTGACACTATTAAGAGGCTGTTTGATTGCCAGTTGGGACCAGGTCTGATATGATTAGGTGACAGACTAAAGAGCATATTTCATGCAATACTTTCGGGTTTGGTTACCCAGAAGGTTGGGCTTGTTAGAAAAGTTCAAACCAAAAACTTCATTTAGACGAGGCCTTTGTACAGTGTAGATGTTAATCCAGGGGGTGGGAGGTGGATGTAATCCTCCATGTAACTGCAGGACTTCTGGATTTTATCCAGACAACCCCAGCTACTCAATCCCTCAAACCAAATGTAATGGGCCTCTGCACTAGGCCATGTAACTTCCTGGACGATCACCCTAATATTTACAACCATATGTCTCCTTAGTTGTTAAGATGTTTTGATTTCTTCTAAGATTCTGCTTTTGGACTTGAGTGGATGACGAGCCTTCACATTTTTTAACAAGATCCTTATTTTTATTGCAGGTCTGGACCCGGTCGTTCTAGAGCTGTCTTTATGTCTGTCAATCGTGGAACTGGGTAAGATTTTGCTCTGTGCTATTCTTTTGGGGTATCCCTTGTGATTATGTGGACATGTTTTTCTCACTTGATGGTTAGTGAGATCGAATAGTCATAGTGCTGATTGTCTGGCGCTAAGAGTTTTTAAATGTTATGACGTATTTAGTTTCAGTCGTAGAATTAGGTTGTTACTTTTCAAGGAATTGAAAATGGAGGGGCAAAACTATGTGGATTCAGCTTCAAAGAGGTTTCTGTGGTTAGAAATGTGGTGTGTCATTGTATTGGAAGGTTAAGATCTTTTATGTTTACGTGGTACCAAATTACGAGTTGAAAAAATAGGGGCCAATCAACCTCCAGATGTTTTGGAGAGAAACAACTGACACTTTAATCCGCACTCTTCAGTGATTATTTTTGCGCCTGTACTTTTTTGTTAGTTGCATTGGATGGCTCTATCCCCACTCATTTTAATAGATTAAGAGGTCAAAACTGTTGGACTTAATGCATATTTTTGTTTTGAATATATTGTTTTCCTCATTTTATAGTTGGAAAAGTTGCTTTTGTTTATTAAAACGTTTAAAAACACATGGTTTATTCGTGTTATGGTCACAGACAAAGAGGTCGTGGTGTTGCAAACAATGGACGTGGACGTGGGGTTGGAGGTGGGCGTGGTCGCGGTCGTGGAGGTGAAGGCAGCCGAGGCCGTGGTGGAGCTCGCTGGAGAAAGAAAACTGTGGAGAAATCAGCTGATGAACTTGACAAGGAGTTGGAAAATTATCATTCCGAAGCCATGCAAAGTTGATTCTATCTATTTGAGTTTCAAGTGTACACGTGAAACTACTTCTGAGTTAGATTGTTGATGTACAAATTTCAGTGGTACTTTCTGTTCTGTTTTGAATGATGGAGTAGGTGATGTTGCTAGAGAACGGTACATTATTTTTTGGTGACCTACTAGTGATGGGTGGTTCTTCTCGCTTTAGAAAATGAATGGTTTTTGGTATTTATCTTTTTTATTGGAAAGATGAATGTTTCTGCCTTCACGCATGTTTTGCATTCTATGTGGTCGGTTTCATATGTATTCTGCTATTATTCATTTGTAATGGCCTCATTTTGTAAATTTACATGGTTTGCAGTCATTAGTTCATTACTTGATCAAGTTTGTTTTTTTTGTTTTTGACATTTTACGGCTGTGGGGATGGAATTGTGATTAATTTAGTATGTTAAATCTAAAAGTATTTATAGACTTATAGTGGTAGTTGCATGAGAAGCTGGGTGGGATATTACTTTTCTAAATAGTGGAAAACATTATTTTTGGCCACTGCTACGCATCTAATTTCTTAATTAGAAGACGAATCCTATGTCATGAATTTATGTCTATCTTCTAAGCTCTAAGCATAAAATTGGACCAAGTAACGTCATATGCGAGGATGCAATGACCCCTCTTGTATGAGCAAAAATGCCTTTGGTATTTTGTCGACTTCTCATGTGCAATGCCAATAATCCTGTTCGAGTCGAGGCAAAAAATTGATGCGACTTTTTGCCGACTGAGAAATCGTAATTTTGTTTCGTTTCGGATCCGATACGGACCGGAGCACTTTAAGAGATCAATGGGACATAGGTGGTAGATAGCGGAGAAATTAGTGTATCAAAAGGCTTGTAAAAGAAAACTGGGACATAGGTGGGAGATAATTTCCAAGTGAGTTGTAAAAGAACGGATACAGGCAGAGAGGACAGACAGTTTCGAACACAGCATGAGAATTTTACATCATGTGGATTTGAGATCTGCATATTTGATTTCAACTTTTAAGTTGCCTTTTCTTTGGGATATTATTATAAAATAATGTATACAGCTCACTCTTTGCTTAATACCTTCAGCCCCCAAGTTATTGCTACCTGGATAATATGCCATTAAGTTTCTTGCTTAAGGTAGAAAAGTATAAGACAACACAAAATCAATGAAACAAAAGATAATCAAATTTGAAGGACAATGTTCCACTCTCATTTACAACACTTGTATACAAATTTACAAGTCAGAACAAAAAAAGATTAATCACAAATCAATCTTGGTACACACTAGTGCCCATAAAATGAAGGGTAAGAAAATCACTCAACATCACAAATTTTCACACATAGCGGAGAAATTAGTGTATCAAAAGGCTTGCTCTGTAACAGTTGCGTCTCTTTTCAATAATAATTGTCCCGACTCCGTTCTTCTGAAGAGCTTCTCTACCACTTCATTCCAATTGGTCTTGGCATTTTTGCACGACGCTTTTCCCGCTTTTCCTTTTTCTAAAGAATTGTTGGTATCATCCTCACAAGTCTCTACACCTATGTCCCTTGACGTTCCCTCTTCAACACTGCGTGATGACGGTTCTTCTTCAGTGGACAACACGGCATGGGGTATATTCAGACTAACGGCTCTCTCCAACGCATCCTTGTGTTCCTTTTCTAATGTCTGCTGTCTGTTGAGTTTCTGTACTTTTGGTGGAGTTGTCATTGTATCTGTGCTGCGCTCTTTTAGAGTCTGTGTAGTACATGTTCTTGATTATCACCATTCAAAGAAGAAGATGAAATGAAAATATAGAATATCATCAAGCATTACAATGAAACATTAAATATGAGGGCAGATTATGGCACGGGCAAGCTAGATAAGTGTCTCAATTAAAGTTTCTACATTACCGTCTCCCAAATAAAGTAAATGCAGCGTCAATACTCAGATTTCAAAGACACTGGAATACAAGTAGAGGCAAGTATTAACAAGAAAAATTTTGAGAAATTTTTAGCTTTTAGTTGCCTGTGAAATACTGACGAAACTGGGATAAGAGATGTGTTATGGATATCTTTACTCACATATCTAGCCCTACTTAGCCGTTTAGTCTGGTTCTTTATTGCTTCTTTTTGATAATTGTGTAGGTTACTACTTCGAGACAGTAAGTTCGTAAGTATAACAATGATCTACATACTCTGACAATTTTCTAACATTTTCATCTAAACTGCCAAATCAAAACCTAAAGGTCCCTGTTCCTGAATTGTTCTGATTATGTCACGATTATGTGTTTGGTTAAATTACTGAACAGAAAATTTCTGTGAATCATGAACCATGAGAAAGAAGAGTTATACTGCAATTTCTTTAGAACAAAGGGGAAATACTAAATTAAAAATTAAGACGGGATGTTTGTATAGTAAACTGGAGATAAAAGAAACAAAGAGAAGGAAAAGGACGAGAGCTCTGAAACAAACTTTAACTTACTTGTAAAGCCTTTTCTGCCTCTCTTTCTATCCATATAATGGCATGATCCGAAGTAGCATTACATGATAAGACAATATGCTCAAATCTCCCATCAACAGGAATGGCAGTTCTAACCTCTGGAGGAAACCTTCCGCATCTGTGAGCACCAAGCAACTGACTCAATCTCGGAGAAATCTACATATTTTCTTAGTCATAAGTCAAAGCATATATGATATAGTTGAACCATGTCAAAACTTAATGTTTGTCAGCATTATATTTATGACATCAATCTCAATCCTCCTCTTACTCATAATTCAAAGGTGCTTCTGCTAATTAATTATGAGAGGCAAGTGCTGCGGATAGCCCAAACCAGATTTCCCACCATAAGACTTGCAACAGCAGCAATTGATATAATGAACCAAAACCATTAATATTTTCAAATATTCGCAAATCCAAACATATAACCAATACTCATGCCCGAGTGCTTTGCATTAGAATAATTTGAAGGATTTATATGGTTTTACATAAATTTGAGCTAATTACATTTTATGGAGTCCTAAGGAATGCGAAAAATGACCAACTAACTTAAAAGGACATTCTACAGTCTGTCTACTACTCTCAAAGTTAATGGTGGTTAAACAGAAGCCACATCCTTCTGTGGGTTCAATGAGACTCAGGCTTATCTAGTTTATGCTCTTGAGTCTTGACTCCAGTAGGACGAGTCAGAAAAGGATAAAATCTAGCACGATAATTTTTTGACTACATACTAATACTATATTATCAAGACGAGCATTTCAATATTTTACAAACCAGAGATTGAACTAAAATATATTTCTTCTCCTACAAACTAATAGCAAAAAGGAAGAAGTTTCTAGAATCCCATTTTAAACAGAAGTTTTTTTTACTAGTTCCATTTCCAGCATCAATGCAGAAGATTCATGCAGAACTATGTAATTTAACATGTTCAACACCCACTATCAAACTGAATCCCTAGTCTGAAACACAGTGTTTTGACGGAAAAAGGAGACCTCTGACCAAATAAACCTAAAGCGAAGAAGAGAAGGAATTGCTTGCTACAGTTTAAACCTACTGCATTATATAAGAAAAATTTAAAGGAATCGTTTTGGAGAAATGCTCAGTAGGAGCTGCAGATACATATTTCTTTTTCACTTAGCTTGGCAAAATTTTTTACCTACAAAACTTTCTTTCGACAATGTGATAAATCCGGCCAGGTGCATATAGTCTTCTCTGGTCTCTGAGCTTTCTGCCTTCAGGTATGAAAGTATCTCTCAAGCAAACAAGAAATAGCAAGCACGGCAAACTGTCCAAAGCATTAAGGCCTGGTTTAAATGATCATCAAAATTCACCCAATAAAAGCGACTCGAATGTTAGAGATACATAATTAGATTCTTGGGAAAATGCATAGTGTTTTCCGAAATCTGCACCGAATCCCCCTCCTATTATGTTACTTCTAGAAATCACACACTCCAAATCTAACTCACACTTTAGCGAAAACAAGGAACAGATGTCAAATGCTATGTCAATTGTCATTTCACAGCCCTATAAAAATGCATAAAACCCCCCTATGTTTCTTAAATTCCCCTCATCTAACTTTTTTTTTTTTTCAAATTAAACCCCCTCTTGTTATCAAAAACTCTACATCACAAAACCTCCTTTAACGAAAAACACCGAACGAAGTCAATGCACTCCGTTACAATAAAGAAATTGGGGGTTCGGCGCAGGGTCTTTGATAGAAAAATCATAACACACTAATTTATGCATTATCCTCCAAGATCCATGGTTAATAATAACACTAACCAGAAGATGGACTTGAATATGTCCTCCAACGGCGTGGGCGTTCTTGGCAAGAAATCATCCTTAACAAACAAGAAAGAAAACCATCATCAGCACAATAACTTCATCTCAAATCAAAACGATGAAAAAAAAAAAAGAGGTAAAAATGGATAGACACACACACACACACACCCACCTGCAACACAACCGATTGAATAACATCCGCATACTTAACCGCCAAATTAAGCGACATACACCTCGCGGGCGCCACCGCGTAACACCTGACCAAGCCCCTGGGAACACCGCCCAGCTTCTCCCCATGATTAGCCACAATCACGCTCAACAAAGCCGCAACACCCGACCCCAAAGAATGACCCGCGAACACCATCTTATAGCCCCTCCCATTCTCCTCCCACAGCCTCCGCAAGGTCTCAGACTCCGCGTTCAAAACCCATATCGCAGATTTCAACAAACCGTGATGAACATAACCCCCATCGAACATCTGCATACCCAGCCTGTTGTCCAAAAGCAGCTTGTAATCGCTCTCCTTCGCCAGATTGAGGCCCCTTATGGCGAGCACTATCTCCCGGCTGTCGTGGTCCAGGTAGATGATGTAAGGCGGCGCATGGCCGAGGGTCTGCTCGTATGTGACGCGGGTGATGATCCAGTCCGGGTTGAGGCGGAACCCGCCGTTGGGGGTGTATTTGGGGTGGTGGAGGTCGGGCTCGTAGACGGCCAGGATGATGCGGCAGATGCGGGGGATGGGTGAGAACTCGTCCGGGGTGGCGGCGGGCCACGTGGCGCTGTCGTCGGAGCCGATGTAGGTGCACCGCTTCCACGCCCACCGCATGCACCCAAGGACCAACATGCACTCCATCCCACACGCTACAGACATTTTCTCAAAAGATAGATTCTAAAACTAACTCAACAATTTTTCATAGTTTAATGGTTCAATTGCTCTGTTTGTTGAGTTGAGTTTTGTTTTCAGAAGTGGGGTTTTGTTCTTTTTGGTATTGCTTACAGTTTAAGTATACACGGTGAGGTGAGGTGGCGTGATAGGTCGGTTACTGGTATAAATACATGTTAAAGACGAGACTATGAAATTTCTTATAATTTAGGAGAAAGTTTTATCTGATCGTTGGAGGTTGTAATAGCGTGACCGGTCGGTAGTTAGTAGTGTAGATACACGGTAGAAATGAGATTTTAGAAAGTTATTTCTTATAATTTAAGAGACAATGTTGATTTGAATCGATTGTTACACCACGTCACCAATCTCATGGTTGAAGTTGGAAAATTTTTAAATGAATTTTACTCTTCTAAAGCACTTTTTGCTATACACTTTTCATGTTTTGGAAAATTATCATTTTTTAAGATTTCGAAAAGTAGTATAACTAAATCTATAGGATGTTCATGATGTAAATTATACATTCCTTCTAATAGTTGGAGTAAGGCGTGTGATAATTGTTGATAAGTTTTTTATTTCTTTATATACCATTTCCACAGCCGGAGATAAAGTTTACAGCACTTTTGATGTATTACTTCATGTATCTTATTTTCTTTATTGACATAAATTAAGAATATGTAACTTTCAATTGACTTATTACGAAAAAAAGAGTATGTGTGACAAGATACACAATAGATATATAATATTTTTGAGATTTTCAAGAATTTTGTTCAATGAGTACAGCTTGTAATTTGATGTTGTGGATATTTAAATTCAGCAAAATAATGAAGCCGAATCTTTATATCCTCCATTCTTAAAAAATCAGTATTTAATATTTGTAATTACTGAGGGGATAGAGACAACCAATTCCAAATAAGGTGATATTCTCGAAGAATTGGGTAATTAATATTAGGTTGGACACTTTTGGAAGAACGCGGAGAGAGACAGATTAATTGGTGTTGTTTCCAAAATTTCCCTATGTAAATATAGGAAAATTCTTAGCTCTAAATATGCACGCCAATGTGATTTATTACTTTTATTCACGTTTAAAGCAAGAAGTGCAACAAACCTTTGGCCGCCCAATTACGTTTTCATAATAAACATATCTAAGTATTCTCATATCACCCCAAAAAGAGTTCTAAAAGGAAGTCCTAAATCTACTGCGCAATAGCATGAGTAAATACATAGAAAGTAATTGAAGAAAGTAAATGTCTAGCCATACGTACACAATATTTAATAAGTTTTTAAGTTATAAATTTGTTTTGAAGTACTTAGAATTATAGCAACTATAAGTTAAGATTATGGTCTCAACTTTCAAGATAGGCAATTGTTTTTATAAATTCAGGATAACAAACAAAGAATGCAATTGGTTTTTTAGTTATTAGTTCTCAACTAATATGGGTGTCAAATGTCAATAGGCATGTCTTGTATTCTTTGAGAAAACTCTTGCGAGTTAAGACAGTAGACACCATTAGGATCTACAACTTTAGGCTTAGGTCTAGACCTAGATTATTAATGAACATGCCATTAATTATTGATGAGCACACACGTTGACTTAATTAGTTCTGTAATTAGTCATGACCATCCTACATTATGATCAATGATTAGATTCAGAACTAGCAAATCTTAAAGTAGGCCTAATAAAATAATTCAAATTCAAATTTACTATAACATAAGCAATCCAATTACTCTTCTTTTTCTTCATTGAAATGGGGATAATTATAAAAAACAACTCCTGAGATAAAGTAATTACATAAACCTCTCGTGAAGTTTGAAAAATTACAATGACCTTCCCTAAACTGACGACGTTTAAAATGTAGATAGAATTACGGAGATCATCACGAGATTATAATAAATTTTCAGTTTTTCTCTAATCAATTAAAAGTTTTAGGGGTTCTAAGCTAACTGTAAGGTTGTATTATATGTATATAGGGACATGGATATAATGTTAAATAGATTTTACACGATAGTATTCTAAAATATTTGACATAAAATTAATTATATTCATTTCTCACATATAATTAACTATATTAGCCAAACATATCTTATTCATTAGCCAAAACAATTAATTATATTCATTTCTCACATATAATTAATTGTATTAGCCAAAAATATCTTATTCATTAGCCAAACCTGTATATTGATTCAGGTAATATATAGTTCATGTATAGCCTTTTGTAACGAATGAAGTCCTTGTACACAAATATATAATTCATAAAGGATATTGATTCGTTCATGAATTTGCACTCAGTTCCCTTCGACAAAATTAGAATATAAGTATTGCTTCATCTAAGAAACAATATTAACGTAAGAAATTACAATTAGTCATTCAAAAGAGTTTAGATCAATTAACACCATGACACATCTAAAGAGTGGTCAATTAATACTAAATTTGAAATATAATAAGCCATTCAAAGAGTTAGATCAATTAACATTTAACACTATGAAACATCTAAAGAGTCAATGTTAAGTTTTTATCCTTGTTACATACGAAAAAGATTTTCGATATTTAACAAACGATTCTCAAGAACAGATCATAATCACATGAGTAATTGTTAAACTAGCCAAGAAAAAAGTTCAATTAATGGATCAGAAGCTTTTTCTCTTAAGCTTGTAAAGACTTGAAAAATGGAAACATAAAGCATTAAAACTCTTGGTCTTCACATGCTCCGGCTCTGCAATGATGTGAGCATGCAGATTCAAATGGCTCCACAAAATAACTTCTGGGATCGAATGGTTGTTGAAACATATTAATTAGGTTCATAATCTAGGAGGGGTCAATTAAGAAGTGTAACATATAGTATTTTAAGTAAGAAGAACTAATTAGAGAGATTGAAAAGTTGCTCAGAACAACAGTTCTAGCTCTTATATTCGTTGTTATTAAATTATGATGGATTTATTTAATAATTAATCCACCACCAATAACTAAAAATACAGATTATTAAGTGCAACGGTTGCACGATAAAGTGGTGCAATCAATTCGATTATTTGTGCAAGTGTATGGTTGGGATGAAGTGTCCGAAAGTTACATCCTATAATGTAAAAAGTATTTTCAATTTCAACATTTAGCGTCACCACGTTATTTTGCAAAAGGTGCGTGCGATTAATAACTTTTTCACTAGAAGGGAGAAAAAAGAGTGAAAAAGAAGAGGAATGAAGGAAAATTGATAAAGAAAAGAAACGGAGGAGAGAGATCTTTTCACCCAATTATCCAGATAATCGGGTCTGGATTGAATTCGTAATTAAAGAACCAGACGACTGGGTCTCAGTTTAATACATAATGCAAGAATTGGGACAAGCCGGGTCCACAGGCTCTACATGAGTTTTTTAGTGCACTTAAATTCGAGTAAAATAATAGACCATAAGATGCATAATGTTTAGTTGTTTCTGATTTAGTTTATTCATTGTTCTTTTTTTTTTCATTGAGATTTGGATAATAACAAATATAGATTCCTTGATTAGAAAAAAATGTAGAAATATTCTTCACTCATCACCTTTGTTTTTAAGTTTAATGGATGTCTTTGTAATTATTTGAAGTTTAGAGAAGAACTGTAACTCAGATCTTAGAAATATAGACGTACTAATTTATTCTTTCTTAAAAGTTTTAGTTAATAGTTGTCATATCATGTGAAGGAAACCAAAGAAAGGCGATAGATGCTTCTCCTAAAATTTGTTCCCATGAAGAATGATATAGAATGAAAAAGGTGAAGAATAAAGCAATGCGTGTGTATTTCTGGCACCTGGGCAGGTTATAGAATGTTCATGAAAGTATAAAAGAGTGCTTATAAGATATAAAGCAGATCTAGATCTGTCTCTTCTTTCTTTTCACTTACAATAAGTCATATATGTTCGACTTTTTTCCCCGATATGTACCTTGTGATTTTTCTTTTAATTCTGAGAACATTCAAGCAACGATTATCAGGGTGATTTAGGGGCAAAATTTCTGAATATTTTTTTTTTAAAAATATATAATATTATTGTTAGTTTTTAAAAAAACTTATCTCAATATCATAAATTATCTTAAAAATACAAGTAACTCAAAGAATTAGAGCTTTAATAAAAAATATTATAAAAATAACACAGTTATAGTTAAAATTTGCCGCACATGTCGTTCTTAGGCCACTCTCGTCCAATCCCGTTGGTTTTTCCAACAGAAACTAAGCACTTTCTTCTTTCTCATTCGAAAGGAAAAAGTATTAAAGTAAAACTCATAAATATGGAAAAAAAACACATCATATAAATAGATACTTTGGACGCTCCTAGAATTTTTATATCGTTTTATATCCAGTTAGACATATATAGTTTTGTAGTATTGATTAAGAGAGTTAGATTGGAACTAAATTAATCAAAGTCCTGAGTATTTCTTTCATAATGTATGTCATTGGTACAATACCTAAATAACCATCTTTAGTTTTAATCCATAATTTCGTGAAAACAAATTGTTGTACCCAAAAATACACATTTCATTGTGAAAATATTTATGAAAAAGGTCAAATTACGCCAAAGTTAATTATATACTCAAATGTTATATAATATCCATTATTATTTTATTCATTATATGAAAAATAAGATTTTTTTTTTGGAAGTAGCTACCAAGTTATCTAAAATTATTATAAAGTTAAGCAATTGAACAAATTAAAAGGAGACAAATTTGGATATAAATAAAATTACACTTTCAAAATATTTAGAATCATGTTTTATATATATATGTATCATATGAGTACTAAATGTAGTAAGGGGTGGGGCTGAAGTTGGGGGGGAAGGCCCCCTTGGCTCCGCCCCTGGGTGTTATTGCTATGTGTGAATTACAGATTTTGCATGAATATGGCTATTATTGAAATGAAAATGTGCTTACAACGATAAGTGGAAAGGTGCACCAACCCTTAATGTTTCCACCATCTAATTACAATGCCATTGTATCTTAAAAAATAAAATAAGGAAAACTAACATTCCTATTCAAAATGAAGTGTCGCTCGAACCATAAAGGCTTCCTCGTCGCGACTAATTTATGATAATCAGTCCATATGCCTAAGTGTTGCAAGAGATAGTCGTTATGCTTTGCTGGTAGTCGTTTTGCCCATCTTTTGATCATAAACAGCCCCTTATGCACAAAAATGTTGCCGTGATAAGTACCTGGAACGCACACTGTCCGTCATTTTTGTAACCCTATCTTCATTTGTTGCAATGATCCGTCCGTTACTCGCCCACTGCCGACACATATGCGCAATTTGCCCGCCCATGGTGCGCCCATAGTACGCACAAGTCACGCAAATGCATCGCCCACCATGTCCTGAAGATCGTACGAGGTATGCACATGGGGCGCCCACGTCCGCCCCTTCTGCACACCTTTCACGCCCGTGTCCGTCCATGCCGCACATTCCCCTCATTTTCCGCCCGTTGGTCGCCCACTGTTGCCACATGTGCGCAATCTGCCCGCCCATGGAGCGCATATGGTGCGCCCATGGCAAGCACAAGGAATGCACAGTCGTCGTCCACCCTTTACCGATGATCGCAAGAGGTAGGCCCATGGAGCCCCCACGTTCCGCCCGTTTCGCACACCTTGCACACCCTTGTCCGTCTATACCGCACGTTCCTCGCATCTCCCGCCCGTGCCTCGCCCAATGTTGCCACACGTGCGCAATTTGCTCGCCCATGGAGTGCATATGGTGCACCCATGGCACGCACAAGGCACACACACACGTCACCCACCGGGTGCCAAAGATCGCACGAGGTATGCCCATGGAACGCCCACTTTCAGCCCCATCTGCACACCTTGCGCGCCTTCGTCCGTCCATGTTGCACGTTCCCCGCGTCATCTGCTCGTCCCTCGCCCAATGTTGCCACATGTGCGCATTCTGCTCGCCCATGGCACGCACATGTGTCGCCCACCGTGTGCCGATGATCGCTTACAGCCCCATGTGCACACCTTGCGCACTGTTAACCGTCCATGCCGCACATTCCCCGCCCAGGCTGAGGAGAGAGAAGAATTGTGGATTCCTCATGCATTTGAGTATCCACAGCTATCACAACCCTTTTTTTTAAGTATACTGTAGGGGGAAAGTGGGCACTCGAGCAGGTTGCATGACGACGGGCCAAAAAGATTCTACCCACCCACTTTTCCCTCTCCCTTTAAGCACTAGAGAGAGAAAGTAGCGAAAATGCTCTCCCTTCTCTCTAGATTTTCTGACTCCCAACTCCTAAGCAAGCCTTGCCTTTCCTTCAATTAATCTTGCCAAGAGTCAGTCAGATTATCTTCTCCAGCGGCCTCACACCGCCGGCCAAACTTCGACCGGCCTCACGCCAAAATAAGCCTCAGATTTCTTTAGTATGTCTTTTACGTAATTGCCTTTTTATTTTCGTAGGCTAGAAACTTTGAAGTTTCTAGTGAAATTTCTTTGAAGTTACTCAAGATTCAACACTTTGAAGATTCCAGTCGTTTTTGGGTGCATTCAGTTTCTTCAACTTTCAGGCTTATTCGCTTGAATCTGCTGAAGTTTTCAGAAGGTTCAGATTAAGGTGATCTTTTAAGTGCAGCAAACTGAATATTCATACGAAATCTTCAAGTTCACAAAGATCGAATAAGTTTGTCACATCATTCAAAGTTTATTTGTTTGATTCAGAGCTGTTTTGATCTTGACTTAGGGAGCACTCTTAAATCTGTTATAGTTCTCATAATTGCAAGTTTCACCAAGTAATTTTCTGGGCAAGTTTTCTAGTATGTTCTGGGTGTTTTTTGAGTTTTCAGGCGGTCTTTGAATTTTCTGGCAAATATTCAACCACCTTTGCCGGAAGCAAACACCCTCAGATCCACATTCGGGCACTCAAATTGGCAAGTCAACGTTAGAGATCAGATATGAGATCCAACATCTTTAATTCGGTGGGATCGGAACTTTCAATGCTGCTAACCAAAGTTATTGCACAAGTGGGCTTGGCCCCATCAGCCAGCAGCCAACATTCAAGTCGGGATGGGGAGCTGCCAACCGCTCTTAATGCACAAGTGGGCTTCGCACCATCAGCCAACAGTCAACATTTAAGTCATGATGGAGCGCTGCATCAAGGAGTTAAGGATCACGTGGGTCAATCGGCTGGCCAAGGCCAACAACTTGATGAAGGCCATGCTGCCTTAAAGACAAGTCACGCGGAGCACTTAATTTCCCACCAAACAGCCCATCAAACGAGTTTGAATACGGAGGAAATAATTGAGGAGCAGTCGGAAAGGCTTAATTATCAACATGGGGCATCTTCTAGCAAACTTGTTCACACAAACAATAATTCACACAAGCAACAAACTGCTGCAGCTCCAGGTTTACTATCTGAGATCAATTTCTCGGCCATCACAACAATCAAGCTGCGAGCAAACTTGTTCACACAAACAATAATTCACACAAGCAACAAACTGCTGCAGCTCCAGGTTTACTATCTGAGATCAATTTCTCGGCCATCACAACAATCAAGCTGCGATCACAAGGTGTCACAGCCTTGAAGGACGAGGGGGAAGCAAAGCAGTCCTTGCCAGTGCAAAAACGCAACAATTCTGGTAGAGTTTCGTTTGCACAAATGGTAAAAGAGATCAAGGTGTCATCCACACACCACTTATCACCTAGAGTTCAAAAGAAATCTTTGTTTGATGGATTTCAAGAGAACTTACAAGTAGATGATGTGAACCAGCCGAAAGTTTTTCAAGGCAAACCGGCATCCATATATTCGGCGGAAATTCAGGAGGCCTTGGTGGAGCCTTACAAATTCACAATTGTTTGTAAGTTTTCCTACTTTACTCTTTCATTCGAGAAAGTTAAAATTGGTTTTAACAGCCTATCAATCAAAGGTGGGTACTCATTTGGTCCTCTCGGACCAAGACATGTTTACCTCAAACTTGACTTGGAGGAGGATTATTCAAGATTAATAGGTCGTGGTACTTGGTATTTGCATAATGTGCCGGTTAGGGTCTTTAAATGGACTCCGCAAGTTTCTATAGAGAAATAGGCCCCTTTTGCTCTGATATGGATCAATTAACCAGACTTGCCTATGAATCTTTACCAAAAGAACATGTTGTTTGCTATTGCACGCCGCATTGGTATGCTCTGCGAATTGATGAACAAACGGCCGAAATTGTCAAGCCAATAAGGGCTCGGATGCTGGTGGAAATCAACTTGTTGGACAAACGCATCGATGAGATCTTCATAGGCGTTAACAATGTGAGTGTCATTGATGGGTTTGATCAAAAGATCGAATATGAAGACATCCCAAAGTATTGCTTGAAGTGTAGGTGTATAGGTCACAACAAGTAGGAATGTGGGCCTCCTCAAAGGCAAAATACGCAGCAAAAGGGAACTCCGGCGGTGCAAGTTGAGCACCAAGTGGTGGATTCACTTAAGGGTCCAAACAATCAGAATGTGCAGTGACAAGGAAAGCCACGTCCGGATCAATAGTGGCATCAAGTTAGCAAAAAGGGCAAGGGACCCGTAACTATCTTGACCAAATCAAAAGGTACGTTGTTACAAAATGCAAATCAATTTATTATTCTTAACGATGTGCAAGTTGAACAATTTGAAGGGACAATAGATCATAACAATCAAATTGGAGGAGCTAGTGCTGACATCCAACAGGTGGAACAAGATCACATCATCTTGCGTGATCATGATACTAAAAAGGGTCACTCATCGGACTTGGAGTTGCCTAACAATAAAGGGGCCAAACGACGCGAGTTGAGGCAAGTAGTTGTTGGTGAGCAGCAAGTTATCCAGGCAACAACCAAATTAAGGCAAAGCAAAAGAAAATCATCCACTCAAAAGGCAAAATTGATTCGTTCCCAACCGGAGGAACAAAGTAATGAGCAGCCAGTGATTGAAATGCCAAACATACCGCCACAAAAACTTGCTCAAAAATACTCCACGGATGGCAGGAAAAAATGAAGGGAGCGCATTGTGGCTAAACTCCATAGGGAGGACCATGATCCGGCCGATTCGATTGGGGAACTTCCTGCATTATTCAGTGAACGTACGGAGCAACATTCCAAAAGTGGTAGTGCTGAATCATCGAAAGGGACTGCCACTGGAGAGCAAAGTGATGATGTTCCGCCAGTGTCTGTTTCCAAGAAGAAATCCAAAAAACTCAAATTCCACTAGAGGCGGGTTGATGAAGCTGGGGATAGAGTTATGCCTTCTGTGGAACAGGCGCAATCCGATGGTGAAATCAATACTCGGGCGACTCATGGCAGTGTTGAGGCGCACAATAGCCAACCGTTATCATGACATCCATGCTCGTTTGGAATGTTAGAGGAATGGGCAAGGAGAGTGCTTGTGAGAAGGTTTATGATCTCAAATAGCAACTCAACATCAAATTTTTGGTACTTATTGAGCCGTTGGTGGAACTTAGCGTCAAAAGGTACACTCGTCGATTTAATTTACCGCAAGCCTTTGATAACATCTCGGGCAAGATTTGGCTTTTAGCAGATTATGATGTTCATGTTGATATTCTTGAAAATGAACCACAATTCTTTCATTGCCGCATTAAGACCATAGAACAAGATAGGCCACTATATTGCACTTTTGTTTATGCTGCTAATGATCGTGTTGTTAGAAGGGACCTTTGGACGGGGCTGAAATGCATAAAGGTTACCTTGGATAGTAGTTGGTGATTTCAATATCATTATGCATTCATACGAAAAAGCAGGCGGAGCGCCTTTAAGATTAGGTGCAGTGGCAGAATTTATAGATTGTGCATTTGATTGCCTTCTGGAAGACGCTGGTTATGAGGGCACAAAATATACTTAGTCAAACGAGGAGGTCCGAGTGAGACTTGAACGGGCCCTTATAAACGTGGACTAGGCTAATTACTTTGCAAACATAAAGGTCTCACATCTTCCTCGACGACAATCGGACCATAATCCGTTGTACATTCAGTTTCATAGAACCGTTGCTTCCAAGCCTAGTTCGTTCCGCTTTCAGAACATGTGGATCAAGCACAAGGCATTCATGGACCTTGTTAAGTCAAATTGGGATGAACCAACGAGGCATACCGATATTAAAGTTCTGCGAGAAAAAATATTCCGGCTAAAGCAAAAACTCAGATGGTGGAACAAACATGTGTTTGGTGACTTATTTGCCAACATACGGGACAGAGCAGAAAGCCTTAGAAAGGCAGAAATTGCTTTCGATGAGAATCCGACGCCCACTAACAGCGAAGAAGTTAAATGATGCAACGCTGAACACACGTTGACTCTTCACATGGAGGAAGAGTTCTGGCGTCAGAAAGCACGAGTTAAGTGGTTGGTCGAAGGTGAGCGCAATACTAAATCTTTTCAGGCCATGGCCAGAAAGAAGAGGATTCGTTCCCGAATTTTTCAAATAAGGGATCAGGGTGAAGTCATAACAGATAAAAGGGCGATCCATGCATAGACCGAACGGTACTTCAAAAACCTATTGTCCGGCGGGGAAGGGATTCTGGCATCACACATTTTGAATTTCATCCCCGAACTCATTGCCGAACTAGATAATGACTTCTTGATGCAAATGCCATCCATGGATGAAATCAAGGCAGCAGTTTTTGGACTAGAGGCCAACAGTGTGGCTGGACCGGACGGGTTCAATGCCAGATTCTTTCAATCTTGTTGGGACATCGTCAAAAATGACGTTCAGAGTACAATTGCGGAATACTTCGGTGGACAGCAGTTGCCCATGGCCTATAAAGCAACTAATATTGTGTTATTGCCAAAAACAGATAACCCGGAAGAATGGAGGCAATATAGGCCGACCAGTCTTTGTAACACGTCATACAAGATTGTCTCCAGAATCTTGAATGATAGGCTGACCCGTTTTTACTGAAACTCATCTCTCCTTCGCAAAGTAGTTTTGTCAAAGGCCGATTGATTGGGGACAACAACCTTCTTGCTCAAGAGATGGTTTTCAATTTGAACTACAAGGGTAAGGGCCTCAATACCATTGTCAAATTGGATATGGAAAAAGCATATGACTGCATGGAATGGCCATTCATATATCAGATGTTGAGCAAATTTGGCTTCCATAGGCGTTGCATTGATCTTATAGCAGGATGTATTGAAAATTGTCACTTCTCGATCATCATCAATGGAACATCGGTGGGTTACTTCAAATCAACTCACGGACTCCGACAGGGAGATCATTTATCACCGTCGTTATTCATTCTGGCAGCAGAGTTCTTGTCGAGGGGACTTGATAGATTGTATATTGATTACCCATCGGCACAGTACAAGGTTAGTAGTGTTAAGGCTCCATCTCACTTGGTCTATGCAGATGACTGCATTATTTTCATGAATGGGCACGCGGACAATGCACGAAGGCTAAAAGATTTTCTGAACCTTTACTCGATGGTTTAGGTCAAAAGGTTAGTGAGCCGAAGAGTGGCTTCATCATGGCCAAATGTGCAACAAAGGAGCAGATTGATGAATTTCCATCCATCACCGGCTACTCACAAGATCAGTTGCCCATCACATATCTCGAGGCACCACTTTTCCAAGGTAAGAAAAAGACGGTACTTTTTGAACCTTGGCTTGACAAAATTAGAGGACTAATTGGCGGATGGGAGATGAAGTATCTTACGATCGGGGGACGTTTAACTCTTATTAAGAATGTGTTGTCATCCATACCAATTTACTTATGTCAAGTAATGAGGCCAACAAAGCTCATTATCAAGTTTATTGAGAAGAGGTTTGCACGTTTCTTTTGGGAGACAACCGAGTCGCACAAGAAAATCCATTGGACTACTTGGAGGGACATCTACCGACCTACCTCTGAAGGAGGGCTTGGAGTATGTTCAATTGAGGACAACATTCGGGCTTTCCACATGAAACTTTAGTGGAGGTTGCAAAGCCGTGATTCCTTATGGGCCAGATTTACATATGATAAGTATGCTCGGAACCGCATGCCAACAACCATCGAAGGATGAGAGTCATCAAACTGGAAACGTGTCGCAAGAGGCGGAGTTGCTGCCCAACGACACATTTTTTGGACGATTGGAAAGGAGATGTAAGCTTTTGGTATGATCATTGGTTTGGTGAACAAGCTTTGCACCTAACTCAGCATGGTCAACAACCAACATTACAAAGAGAGTCGGATTTTTACCGCAACGGCTCATGGGACCAGAACAAATTGTAAGAACATCTGCCGCAACATATGGTTGATATGATCATGCAAGTAACGTTAAATGTGCATGATAGGGACATATTCTCATGGAAGCAGACTTCAAATGGGAACTTCACAACAAGATCGGCTTGGGAGCTATCCCGCGAAATATAGCCGGTAAGATGCATTTACCCCGAGGTATGCGATGGGCAACTGATCGTGAGAGTAGCCGGTGATAGATGCAAATTCATCAATCTGCTCCCTTGTTGCACATTTGACCGTAATGAAGCCACTCTTCGATTCACTAACCTTTTGACCCAAAACCATCGAGTAAAGGTTCAGAAAATATTTTAGCCTTTGTGCATTCCCCGCATGCCCATTCATGAAAATAATGCAATCATCCGCATAGGCCAAGTGAGACGGAGCCTTAACACAGCTAACCTTGTAGTGGGCCGATGGATTATCACTATAAAATCTATCAAGTCCCCTCGACAAGAACTCTGCTTCCAGAATGAATAACTCTGGTGATAAAGGATCTTTCTGTCGGAGTCCGTGTGTTGATTTGAAGTAACCCACCGATGTGCCATTGATGATGACCGCGAAGTGACAATTCTCAATACATCCTGCTATTTGATCAATCCAACGCCTATGGAAGCCAAATTTGCTCAACATCGGATACATGAATGGCCATTCCATGCGGACAAATGCTTTTTTCATATTCAATTTGACAATGGTATTGAGCCCCTTACCCTTGCAAGAAGGATATTGTCCCCAATCAATCGGCATTCGACAAAATCACTTTGTGAAGGCGAGATGAGTTTCAATAACAACGTGGTCAGCCTATCATTCAAGATTTTGGAGACAATCTTGTATGATGTGTTGCAAAGACTGATCGGCCGGTATTGTCTCCATTCTTCCGATTGTTCTGTTTTTGCCAGTAAAACAATATTAGTTGCTTTGAAGACATATGCAACTGATGTCCACTGAAGTAATCCACAATTGTAGTCTGAGCGTCATTTTTGACAGTGTCCCAACAACATTGAAAAATTCTTGCATTGAACCCGTCCGGTCCAGCCACACTGTCAACTTCTAGTCCAAAAACTGTCGCCTTGATTTCATCAATGGATGTCATTTGCATCAAGAAGTCATTATCTTGTTCGGCAATGAGGTTGGGGATGAAATTTAGATTGTGTGATGCCAAAATTCCTTCACCGCAGGACAGTAGGTTTTTGAAGTACCGTTCGGCCGATGCATGGATTGCCCCTTCATTTGTTATGACTTCACCCTGATCCTGTATTTGAAAAATTTGGGATCGAATCCGCTTCTTTCTAGCCATGGCCTGAAAAGATTTAGTATTGCGTTCACCTTCGACCAACCACTTTACTCGGGCTTTCTGACGCCATAACTCTTCCTCCATGTGAAGAGTCAACGTGTGTTCAGCGTTGCATTGTTTTACTTCTTGGCGGTTAGTCGGCATCGGATTCTCATCGAATGCAATTTTTTCCTTTCGAAGTCTTTCGGCTCTGTCCTGTATATTGGCAAATAAATCACCAAAGACATGCTTGTTCCACCATCTCAGTTTTTGCTTAAGCCGGAATAATTTTTTTGGCAAAGCTTTAATACCGGTATGCCTTGTCGGTTCGTCCCAATTCGACTTAACAAGGTCCATGAATGCCTTGTGCTTGGTCACATGTTTTGAAAGCGAAACGAACTTGCCTTTGATGCAACGGTTCTATGAAACTGAATGTACAGCGGATTGTGGTCCGACTGTCGTCGCTCCACCTGCTTTTTCGTATGAATGCATAATGATATTGAAATCACCAACTATAATCCACAGTTCATCAAGAACCTTTATACCTTTCAGCCCCGTCCAAAGGTCCTTTCTACCAACACGATCATTAGCAGCATAAACAAAGTACAATATAGAGGCCTATCTTGTTCTATGGTGTTAATGCGGCAATGAAGGAATTGTGGTTCGTTTTCCAAAATTTTAACATGAACATCATAATCTGCTAAAAGCCAAATCTTGCCCGAGATATTATCAAAGGCTTATGGTAAATTAAATCGACGAGTGTACCTTTTGATGTTAAGGTCCACCAACGGCTCAATAAGTACCAAAATTTTGATGCCGAGTTGCTTTGATAGTTACGGGTCCCTTGCCCTTTTTGCTAACTTGCTGCCATTGTTGATCCGAACGTGGCTTGCCTTGTCGTTGCACATTCGGATTGTTCGGACCTTTAAGTCAGTCCACCACATGGTGCTCAACTTGCACTGCCTGAGTTACCTTTTGCTGCGTATTTGGCCTTTGAGGAGGCCCACATTCTTGCTTGTTGTGACCTATACATCTAGACTTCAAGCAATACTTTGGGATGCCTTCATACTCAATCTTTTGATCGAACCCATCAATGACACTCCCATTGTTAACTCCTATGAAGATCTCATCAATGCGTTTGTCTAACAAGTTGATTTCAACCAGCATCCATGCCCTTATTGGCTTGACAATTTATGTCGTTTGTTCATCAATACGCAACGGCATACCAATGCGGAGCGCAATGGCAAACAGTGTGCTTTTTTGGTAAAGATTCATCGGCAAGTCTGGTAAATTGTTCCATACCGGTGCAAAAGGAGCCTCTTTCTCTATAGAAAACTGAGGAATCCATTTAAAGACTCTAACCGGCACATTGTGCAGATACCAAGCCCCACGAACGATTAATCTTGAGTAATCCTCCTCTAAGTCAAGTTTGAGATAAACATGCCTTGGTCCGAGAGGACCAAATGAGTACCCACCTTTGATAGATAAGCTGCTAAAACCAAGTTTTACTTTCTCAAATGAAGGAGTAAAGTAGGGAAACTTACAAACAATTGTCTTGTAAGGCTCCACTAAGGCCTCTTGAATCTCCACCGAATACATGAATGCCGGTTTGCCTTGAAATACTTTTAGGTGCTTCACATCGTCCACTTCTAAGTTCTCTTGAAATCCATCGAACAAAAATTTCTTTTGAACTCTTGGTGATACACTATATGTGGATGCCACCTTGCTTTCTTTCACCATTTGTGCAAAAGAAACTCTGCCGGAATTGTTACGTTTTTGCACTGGTAAGGATTGCTTTGCTTCCTCCTTGTCCTTTAAGACTGTGACACCTTGTGATCGCGGCTTGATTGTGGTGATGGCCACAAAATTGAGCTCGGATAGCAAGTCCGGAGCTGCAGCAGTTTGTTGGTTGTTAGAGTTGTTGTTTGTGTGAACAAGCTTGCTTGAAGATGACCCATGCAGATTATTAAGCTGTTCCGACTGCTCATCAATAATTTCCTCCGCGTGACTTGCCTTAATCAAGTTGCTGGCAGGGAATTAAATGCTCCGCGTGACTTGCCTTTAAGACAGCACGGGCTTCATCAAGTTGCTGGCCTTGGTCAGCCGATTGCCCCACGTGATTCTCCTTAACTCCCTGATGGTGTTGATGTGGCGCCCCATCCCGACTTGAATTTTGGCTGCTGGCTGATGGGGCCAAGCCCACTTGTGCAATAACTGTGGTAGGCAACATTGAAAGTTGCGGCCCTACTGAATTAAAAATGTTGGATCTGAGATCTGATCCCTAACGTGGACTTGCCAATTTGAGTGCCCAAATGTGGATCTGAGGGTGTTTGCTTCCGGCAAAGTTGATTAAATTGTCGTCGGAAAACTTAAAAACCGCCTAAAAACTCAAAAAACACCCACAACGTGCCACAAAAGCTAGCCAAAAGATTGCTTGGCTTAACTTCGAAATATGAGAACTATAGCAGAATAAAGTGTGCTCCCTATCTCAAGATCAAAAACAGCAATGAAGCAAACAAAAAAACTCTGAATGGTGTGACTAACTTAACTGATCTTTAAGAACTTGAAGATTTGAGATGTATCTTCAGTTTGCTACACTTAAGAGAGCACCTTAAGCTGAACCTTCTGAAAACTGCAGCAAATCCAAGTAAAATTGGACAGATAGTTGAGGAAGCTGTTCTTGAGTCGAAAATGAAGGCACCAAAAGACAACTCTTCAAAGTTTGTGCACTTTTAGCTGAATCCTCCTGCAAACCGCAGCAATTCCAAGCAAAGTTGGCCGAAAGTTGAAGATGTTGTTCTTGAATCAAAAATTAAGGCCACCAAAAGCGACTGCAATCTTCAAAGTTGAGCAATAATCCGCCGTGTGTAACTGAATCAATTGCCTGTAATTTGCCAGATATTAAGAAAGTTCACCAGAAACGTCAAGGTTTCGAGCCCACGAAAATGAAAAGCCAACTACGAAGAAAACATACTAAGAAAATCTAAGGCTTATTTGGCGTGAGGCTGGTTGGAGTTTGGCCGGCGGCGTGAGGCCGCCGGAGAAGATAATCTGACTGACTCTTGACAAGATTAGATGAAGGATAGGCAGGACTTGCTTATGAGTTTGAAGTCAGAAAATCTAGAGAGAAGGGAGAGTATTTTCGCTACTTTCTCTCTCTAGCGCTCAAAAGGAAAGTGAATAGTAAATTACAGACTTTGCAACTAACCGGCAGCAAGATGGTTGGTCATGTAGTTTCTTTTTTTTTTTTTCGAAGATATAGATGGGCATTGCATTGCTTTGAACAAATAAAATCTTTAAGAGAGAGAAATTTACAGACTTTTTTCCTAATTCTCAATCCACAAGGTTCTTCCTCAACTAGACCCAATACTCGGAAGCCTCAAAGTTTGAGGTACTTGGGCCTAGGGCAAATTTAATGATTTCACCTAGACCTAAATCTTCTCTTTTATAGTTTTGTCACATAATTAAAAAAAATTACTAACATTAAATAATAAGATATAAAGTCACAAGTTTTAACAACAAGATGTATCATATACTTTTCAATTTTCGGAATCATGATTAGAGAAATTTGTTTGTTAAGTTATCAATCAACTCCGGCCCAGACGTATGATATTTTCTCAGGAAAACAATTGAGCACCCAAATTACCCAAATGAATCTACAACTAATTAATCATCCATGAAATTAAAATTTCACACAACGCGGTCCTGTGAAGATTTTGACATATTATGCAATTGTAAACTGCAGAAAAGTTAGTTTATGAGATTTATACTAATTTACCAAATAATAAGCTGGTAAGTAAGTAGAGAGCTTTATACAAGGTTCTTTCTGGACTTGGATGAAAATAATTCAAAGTGCCTCAAGGAAAAACACATGAATTTGGGCTTCTGTTAGCCGTCATGTGTTTTTCCTTGAGGCACTTTGAATTATTTTCATCCAAGTCCAGAAAGAACCTTTTATAAAGTACCCAGCTTATTATTTGGTAAACACATGACGGCATTTTTTTATATATATTAAATGCTCAAGATTCAAGAGAAAACACAACACAAATAATTGAACCCTTGAATCATTTCTGATTGATAACAAAATTAAGAGTTCTAAAGTTGGTCAAGTTTGAATAATGCAAACTCTCTCTAGCTAACTCCTTCTCTGTACATGAAACGTGCTACTCCAAAATCAAAAAGGACACATTTGAATTCTAACCCCCGCGACCAACAAAATGAATCAAATTCTCAATCACTTTTATATTCTTCAACAGATATTAATTCTCTCTACAATTTCTGCAGATAAGTTGCAAAACTCGAATTTGCGCGAGATTCTTTAACTATAGAAGAATGGCAGCCCATCCTAATAATACTCCTCCAACCATAATATATGCTGCCAAAGACGAACTACCATAAGGCGGAGAGGCGGAACTCCTCGAATCCATTGCCGGGATAGTGCTGTTCAGAATAGTACCGTTCCTTCCGTTGCTGCATCAATATAACCATAACATAATTTAGTACCTAGTTATGGATTCTTTTCTCAAGGGTGCAAGAATATAGATTTAAATATATATACATATATATATACCTTCCCAGGAACATGCATGAGCCATGACCTGAAGTAATAATATCAGAAGTGAGAAATGTTAGACTTGCTGCCAAAAAATAACCTTAAAAAGATTAATCATGAAAAACTCCAAAAGAGGTTTATGTCATTTACTTGGATTTGTAGTAGTAATTGCAGCAACCCCGTTGAAATCACAACTCCCTGCAGCCTTCCCCATCTGATGATAGTATGCATCGAATGCATATGTAGCATGTGCTGCAACGGTATCCGGTTCATAGCATGATTGCCCCTGCAACATTGCCGAGCAGTCCACCTTGCCCGGTCCACAAGCCCAGTCGAGAGCCGCCTGCAGCATTTTTTCATCGGCGCCTTCTTTTGCAGTGCAAAAAGTTTGGTTCGCCGTATTATTTGCAAACACTGATCCCGCCTCTGTCAAGTGCAGAATATAAACCGGGACACCATTCGCGTCAAACAAACCCCAATTCTTCTCCGACAGAGGCCCGGCTTTTGTGTCTTCATTGTAGAGCTCGTAAAGGTATGTGCTAACAGCAATATTAGGATGCTTGGGAGTTCCGGTTTTGTTCACGATATGTCTTATTAAATTGCTATTGTAAGTATTGGCATTTTCCAAAGTGGCGTCTGGTTCGTTTGAATCTCCTTTCGACGGCCATCCGGATTCCGTCACCAAAACAGGAACGTTTGTGACGTTAAGATCAGCCATCGCGAAATACGCCGCATCGACCATTGCATCAAAGACATTTGTGTAGTGAAGGAGCGTATTTGAATCCACGGCTTCTTTATTTGCAGGAAGGGGCTTGAAGAGTGCGTAATCTAACGGAATGACACCATTCGACTGCATGTAGTCAAAGTAAGGATATATGTTGAGCATGAAGTAAGAATTGGTCGACTGCAGAAACTTGAGCATAGGAACTAAAATGGGATTCCAGGAATGGTTGAAGAAGGCTTGAGAAGGTGGGAAAGAATCGAGAATTACAGAAGAAGCAAGAGGGGTCGAAACTTTGATTTGTCGGTCGAGATTGGACGCTAAAAGTGCGGAATGGATGTATCTAAGGGCATTGAGTAGGATGGGTGCAGCATTTGGTAGAGATGTTAGAACCTCAGAACCAACACAAATAGTTGTAATATTGGTTGCAGGATAATGAGCAACAATGTTTTGCGAAACCCAATTTGCAGCAGTCGAGTTTGATTGACCGATGCCTAAGAGTTGTTCATTGGGCACAGAAACGGTCACTCGGATACCCGTGTTGGCGAGTGCAAGAAGCATTCCACGATCTGCATCATAAAGCCGGACATGGCGGATTTGTTGGGATTTGAGGAGTGCAGCCACCTGAGTAGGGTGAGGCATGTCCGAGAGATCCGTTCCAATGTTCACTCCAATGAATGCATCTGCAAGAGATCAATCATATTCTCAATATAAAAGTTTATAAGCTTTACAAAGTACTTAGATTTAGTACTGCTAAGGATATACAAGACCTTTTGTGAGCACAGATTATTATTGAAAGCTACTGAGAATTGTAGTGTATCAATTTTTGTGAACATGAACTGCATGAAGAAGATGTATGGTCCGTACAACAATGATAGATTACTCATATTTCCATAATCAGGATTTCTTATATGGATAAGCAGAAAGTCTTTCATTAATTTTATAATTATAGAATTATGTATCATAGAAAAGAACCCTATTTACTATTATAATCTGAAGAGACAAGAGATAGGGAGACAGAGGACTTAAAAAGGTATCATAGTTGTGGAGGATCCCCTACGATGATTTAAAATTTGTTGCATGAATTAGGACATACATACACGTGATGGAGCAGAAACAAATGTGGGACATCAATGAGCTGGAAACACATATTTTATTTTAGGCTTTTATTTTTCACAACTGCACAGAAAAATCAAATCCACAGATAAAAAGACCACACATATGTGAATGGGAAATAGGACATTTTCATAAGCACTGCAAACTTGTTTGAATATAGTCCTGTGAAAATGTGGGATAGTAGGCCCAAGTAAATGCCAATAGTACTCATGTTCTTTCATCTTATTGCCCCAACCCAACCTATTTAATTCCTCAGCTTAGAGAAGTTGAAAAACATTAAACCTTGTCCCCATTTTTTCTACAGACCCATGTGCCAATTTAAGTGACACACCTCGTGCATTTTTCATTTCACATTAATACACAATTAATTACTAGAAGTAAAAAAAGAGAACAAGAAAAACAAAACAGATCAACTTTACCATCTTTGTAATAATGCCTACCTAATGTTTTCTATACTTTCCTTCAGTCCCAGCACTAGCTATGTAGCCCTAAGAACCGTCTTAATATTTTAGCTAAAAAATGTAATAACTATTTAATCTCGAACACAAGTTTAATTTTAAAATACACAACCAAGATCTTATGACCAACATAAAATAAACAATACCCCAGCTTCCAGTTCAGTTTGCTTAATATATTTCCCCCTCAGCTAAAATATGTTGAAACAAACATACATAAGAACAACAAGAAACTAACAAAATAAAACTGAGAAAAGCAAATAGAAGACGAACCCCTCATTCATTATAATAAACAACACATATTTCATCAGCAAAAAAAAACATTATTCATTTACCTTCATCTGCAGAAACTGCTGACACTGTTAAAACAAAAAGAAACAACACCAACATTGCCATGCCTTGAAGATTTTTGCAAAATGCACAACAAGAAAAAAGAAACTTCAAATGAACAAATAAATGGAATGGGTTTTTAGTTTTTGAAGTCAAAAAAGTAATGTGAGTGAGAGGGTGTTTTAAGAGAGAAAAATGGGGTTGAGAAGCATCAATCTCTAAAAGTTCTTGTCAGACAATCCAACGGCTAAAGAATCATATTATGTCTGTCCTATTCTCTGTTCTTTTTAATGCTTTTTTTCTTTGTTTTTAATTGGAAGTGACCTTTTTTACTGTGAGCACACAGTACAACGTGTAGATGTGTGTGTATTTTGGTGCCTTGAATGAAGGAAAACCACTTTGTTGAGTTGATAGCCGTTACAGACAGACAGAGTAGTTGTTTATTTTATTTTTTAGCTGTTTGTTTTGTTTTTGGATTAATGTGGTGTGCAGTTCTAGCAGGATTAGATTGGAGTTTTGTCTGCGACTGAAACGCATGTTAACGGCCAAATGTACCAACAAATGACACGATTGTTGAGGTTGTCGGAGAATACAGCTGGTTTCAACGGTCAAATCTATTTCTTATTTCTCTTCTATTTTCTAAGAACATACAAATATGAAAAGGGTCTGGTTTTTAATATATTCGATCGATAAAAAGTATATATAATATAACCCTTGCGGTTGGTATAATTACAAAATCCCTCCAAAGTATTGAAATTATGTTGATTTTCCCTAAAACCAATAACCGTTAACATGTCAAGAAGTTATGAATATATGAGTAATCGATATAACATGAAAGGTTAGATGTGTTTACCCATACTTGTTTTGTAGTTTGGTTAAATTAAGTCCAACAATGTCAATTGTGCTTCGTAACAATGATATTCCGAGTACTTGTTGCAAATTCAAATTTGGCAGAGCTACATAGTAGGCTTACTCAATAATGACTACTTAACATACGAAGGTCAGATACGAACTTTAATACCACGATTCAAATGTCGACGAACTTACCATGATCCTTCTGAGAAGATGATCGAACTCGTGATCTTTGATAAAATGTGTGATGAAAAAATAAGAAAAATCTTAACAAGAGGCCGACTTTGGTATAAATTATATTGTCTTTTGTATCTACCTATCACAAATTTCATTTCTTTTGTGATTTTTCACCAACAAAGCAAAGTTTGGCTTATTCTTAATTTGATCTTTGTATTTTCAACGCATGGTTTGGTTTGCTATATCTCAAGCTGAGCATTTTGACTGTTTTTCAAACTGACTCAAGTTCACTTTTGGTTTCAAGAAACTTTCTGCTCAAAATCTGTTGCAACAGTTTTTGATATTTCCATAGAGATAATTAGATCCTCTTTCTCAAGGTTGTCTCTTTTTTAATTGGTCGGACTTTGATCACCACAAGACAATTTTCTTAACTTTCTCCTCAAACTCGTCTTTCGTAAGCAATTTCTTCCATTTGTTTGCCAATTTCAGGTATGTTCTTAGCAGATGTTTTGAACTTGGTTCATTAAGGTCATTTGGGGTCGTCTTCAGAACCAATAAGGATGTCTGTTGCAATAAGACGATTTAATTTATAGCAACAACACCTTCATTTTGATTGCCAAATTGATGATGGTAGTGAAGGCCACATCCTTTATCACCGCTTATTCTTATTCACTATCGTTGGAATCATTGATGGGTAGTAATAATGCAACGAACAATTGAAAATGCACGAGTTAAGTAATAAAAAGAAAAAGTAAAGTTATGACCCGAATATTAATCCCATAAAGACTATCTAAAGCTGGCTATTGATGCAACCCGTTTAAATATACTTTAATGGATTTATTTCAATATGGAGGGGGTGGGTTGTTTTGATTTTTAACTAGGGATAATTGCAGCAAACCCCTCAATCTAGGGAGTCTGTTGCACTTTTTCCCCATAACTTATGAGAATGTGCGAAATGCCCCCCAACCTATTGATTTTTGTGCGATTTGCCCCCTGATGTCAAATCTGACGGACAAAAACATAGACATGCGTCTAAAATGAATGGTTGGTTAACGACTCCAGGTGCAAATCGCACAAAGATCAATAGGATTAGGGCATTTTGCACATTTTCATAGGTTAAGGGGCAAAGTGCTACAGACCCCATAGGCTGGGGGGTTTGCTGCAATTAACCCTTTTAACTATAACTAAAGAATATATTAAATATCTACTAAAGTAATTAATCAAAGAGTTATTTTGAGCATCAGTTTCATTGGAGATTGGATTATTACTCATAGACATGCATTTATCATCATTTTCTATTTATCTTTGGGTTCATTGGATAATTGTTTCGTGGAGGTAATTTCAAAATCGTTTTTTTAGTTCAGATGGTCACATTCTATACTTCGTGAATCTGGCCACCCATGGTAAAGACTAGACCTTCTATCTCGCGATGAATTTTAACTAAGCAATAACATTCAATCATTGTGAAATTACCTCTTTTACACAAAATAAATCCTGGAATAATTTGTCGGAAAGCACATGTAGAGTATGGTGTGATCCCTGGGCCGGCCTTCATACTTTCACGATTTATGAGTTTTTCAGCAAAGGACTATATGAACTACATGCATTGATAAGATACACTAATAACATTAAACTCAAGTAATGAAACATAAACAAGAAGTCCAAATTAAAATATAAAAAAAAAAGATAAAAGAACCAAATAATATTTCCTATTACTCCGTAAAACTATAGCAAAATTATCCACACATAATATAAACAAGATCGCAAGGTTCAGAGAAATACAAAACAACAAAATAACATAAAATTAAAGAGATAGAATCCCTCTGATTTAACGCAAGTAGTGGATCAAGTATTCTTCTCCTTAGATCTTATGATGAATGAGAAATTCGTTGTTCTTCATACCACAACTAAACTAAGAAGCTAATTAAAAATAAATTAGAAAAAAGTAAAAAATTAAGAATAATACAAACAAAGTATAATTACGCTACAATCCTAATAATATATCTCTTGTATTGTTATTTCTATTCTTTTCAATTGTAAGGCTTGTAGGGGTAAGTAGGAGCTTCCATTCGGCAAAAAAATAAGCTTGAAAGATTTGGTTTCTTGTCAGAATCAAATTCTGATGATTTATCAAATCTGGATTTTTTTTTTTTTTTTTGCGTCCTGACGTTACCCATGCCAGTCAATTCTTGTGAACTTTGGTCGGGCGTTGGTAGCATTGGGGTAGGCATGGTCAAGCTTTCGTGGCATTGAAAACGCATTGCTAGGATGGTGTTGACCATGTTGGAGGAGGCTTTGACTACGCCATGGTGCAATTAGGGCGTCCGTTGCGCCTGACTCGTTTGGCCTTTGCACGACTTTCATCGTTCTTACTATAACTTCCTCTCTGGATTTTGGAATTGTGATCCGCTTTTTGTGTTGGAAGCTTAACATAAATGTTACATGACACATGCCCACATATATTCAATACAATTGTTAGTAAATTCCTTGAGTTTTGCTCCTCTTTGCATATTTTTGCCAAACTCTATCCTACACATACAAAACACAAAAAAGTGATAAAGATTGTGTTTATCTGAATAAATCTAATTATCGAAAGTGCGCAAGTCCCAAGTATTAAAGAGAATTACTTGAAGTCCCATAGTATCGATTCCACGAAGAAAGGGACAAATTTTGCATAGATTAGCTTAGTTAATCTATTCTAAATATAAATCAAAGATAAATTGTTCTTTTCTTTTCTTGGAATTTTACTAATTAAATTAAGTTGTAGAAACCAATCTTACATCTCATAAGATATATAAATCATACACTATACAGGAAGATTGATAACCTGGTGCATGGTCTATGTTGCTTACCAGATGTATATTCATGAATATTGAATGATTCTTACTTAGTTAAGAATCACTAAAGGTTAGACGGTTTAGTCGTACTGAGAGGGCCGGTACAAGCACCAAGTATAGAATTTATTTTGGAACATGACAATCTGAACCAAAACTGAATTAGGATATTCCTCATTAAATACTGATCTAATGAATCTAATAAGGTACTCAAGAATAACATAGTGTTATAAATTAATATTCCAATAGAATTGCTCTTATCATCAATTTTATTATTGATTATTTGTCATGCATATAAATCAATTCATTCATGTGTTCAGGATACATATAAAACCGTTAAACACAAGATATATAAACATGAATTCCAGATCTAAATCGCCTAATTAAAAATTGAAGAATTCAATTGAACAAAGTCATTCCAACTACTCTTTAGACTCTAAATAATAGAGAGATAAGCTAGAGATGATGCGAACGACCTGATTTTAGGATACAAGCAAATAAAAATGCTTAATCTAAGAAAAAAAAGAAAAAAAAACTAGAACTAGAATAGCACTAAAATTTAAGAACAAAAGTAACGAAAAATTAAAGTGTATCAAATATCTAATATAAATTAAAGTTTGTTGAATAACAAGACTTTCGGGGCCTTTCTTTTGATGCGCTAGTAACTCCTCATTTGGTGCTCGTGGCTCTCTCTCCAGTGACTCGTGCCCAGTTGACACACAAAGAATTTTTCAACTTAGTAGAACCAACAGTGGAAGGAAGAGATAAATTCCTTGGATATTTAATTTTGGAGGAACTTTGTGAAGAAATTACGTTGTGGAGCCTTCATTAAGTTCGATTGCTTCATTATCTTCATATTTCTTCTTTTTTTGGAGCATCACCACCAAATGTTTAGGCCAATTTTATATTTCCTTCATAACATGTGGATAAACATAGAAATATGAAGATAATTAAAAATCTTTGCAAATTTAGAAAATTATTCTCTTTGAGATTTATCGGAAGATTAACCAAACATTTAGGGTATCAGAGGCTTCTACTATGTTTTCCTTCTCTTTGTTTGGTATTGGCTCTGAGTCCAATTCTTCCTCTACCTCTACCAATGGTGGCTTGATATCTTTATTGCTCATTGAGGTGATTGCATCCATTTGATCGTTTGGCCTTTCCATTTTTGAAAAAAAGAAGAAAAAGAAGATGTAATTCTCAATTCATATATCTCTCCACCAAATTAAATTATCTCTCAATTATCTAATGCAATATAATAAATGTAACTCCTTTGAGTAAAATATATCAAAAGAGAAACTATAATGAAATCTTCAATATGATAAAATTGTTTATTTTTTATTTATATGGCGTGAAAATCTGATATTCAAATTATAATTTTATAATTTCTTATGAAATATGTCTTAATAAATATTTATTGGGATGCGTCTCCGATTCATGTGATTTTAATTTGTTTCATGTAATTTATTTAATAAAATGAGAAGAAATTTTTTATTTTCATTTAATTAATAAGTGAATATTCTATCTATTAGTGACCATTTTAATTTTTACCTTTCACTTTAACACCGAACTAGTAATTTAATGATCTCCATGGTATATCACTTAATCTGCATATGCATCTATAGGTGTACCTTTACATCACTATGTCAATATGATTATTTTATCTTCCTTAGTTTTAGTATGAAATTATGAATGGTACGAGAATATTAGAAAAAATATAGTATATGATATATTTATTTACTATATTCGTTAGTTGGTGACTTTTTATCTCGGTTCGCCCAGTGGTTAAACATGTTCGAATTGTAAAACCTGTAACCAGTAAGGCTGCCGGTTTAATGACCAGTCCGGTAATGAGAACACTGCTAATTATAATAACATATTTTGTTATATTGTTATGTCAAAATAAGTATTTGGTTAGCTTTAGCTCCAGTTATTATTTCAGTTTTAATATTAAACCATCAGTTGTTGATTAAATAAAAAATTAATATTAGTAATTTTTAAAATTGAATAAAAACATTTTCCTTTTTATTTTGGCAGACATATTGAAAATTACTAAATAAATCTGATGCTATAAGTACAAGAAAATATTATAAAGAAATATCAACTCTAAAAGTCACATACAATAAATTAATATTTCTCGAGTTTAAGAGCATAATGCAACAATTCTCATAACAAAAGAAACAAACCTTTGACTAAACACAAGTATACTAAATTATAATATTAGTTATCAAAAGCACTTGAGCGATTTGCGTTTTCCATTGAAATCCAGTTTGTTGTGATCAGGTGTCGAATTTTAGAATCCTATCGTAAAAATAAATTAATGACCAATATAATTTAAGGGGATCTCTTGAGGTAATCAATAAAACTTATGTATTTAGACATTTGATAAATTTTTTGTGAGGACAATTTTGACAACTTAACAATATTACTTTGACAACAATATTATATGTTTCAGCAATATCGCTAAACTTTTAGTATTATTTATCAATCACATTCATAATATAAGTTAAACAAATTTCATCTAGTCATGCTATATACTAGATAAGTCAATATTTAATGATCCTTAAGCCAAGTCAATCGCATAAGATTCCATAATAAAATCCTTGATCCAGCTACCAAAGATAGCAAATAAATGGTCAGTAGAAAGATGAGATTACTCGCTGTTCAGATAGCAGTCCGGGAACAATGGCGTGTGGTGATCTTCACGGGAGATAGTCTTTGTACAATTAATGACATTACAGCTTATGAAGTTATGGAAGCGGATCATGCAAATTTAATTTATGATATTAGGCGGTTGGTCGAACACAATACTTATTTTGCATTTCAATGGCGGTGTCGAACGGAGAATGAGGCTGCTCATCAACTGGCGAGATCAGCAAATTTGGACTACGAATGGTTTGAGAGGGATGATCCGGGCTGAATCGGTGCTGTCTTTTGAGTCGATCGAGTTCGTTTTAGTTTGTCTGTTTTCATTTCTGTTGCAATTCCTTTGCTTTTGGTCTGTGAGGTTTCTGTGTTTAGTCTCAATTTTTGTCTGTTTGAACTGATCAGTTTCTGCTGCTTGGCCTGTTGGTGGTTTTTTGTTGATATGAAGTCACATTTCTTTCAAAAAAAAAAAAAAAAAAAAAAAAAGAAAAAAGAGAAAGATGAGATTTCAATAATTTGAATTTTCAAACCTAAGACAATAATAAAAACCAATAAAGTGGACTCTAAAAATATGGGAGTCCAGAACAAAGTCCCTAATTCCAGAGCAATTTGTGTATTGATTACTAATTTACCCTTTTTAAAACAACAAATTAATTCACTTCCTTATAACTCCTTAATATCTCCCACTCCAAAGATAGAAATCCTCTCATTATTAATGATACTAGGAAATACTCCTTACGTACAAAAAGAATTAAGATTCTTAAACTGTCCTAATTTTAGAAATTTAATTCTAATAATCTTCTCGAATTATTTTTCTTTACAACCCAACAGATTTATCAGTGGGCGTTTCACTGCAGGTAATTTTCAGGCCAAAACTTATTGAAGACAACTGAAATCTGAATTTTGTTACATTTTGGTAAATCTTGAAAAGAAATTATTTGTGTTATTAATAAAATTTAATGTGCGTGGGCAAGAGTAAAGTGTTGAAAAGAGTCTTGTGCAAAAATAATTAAGTAGTACTTGTTTGAATTTGGAAAGAGTGAAGTCTAAAACTTTCATTAGTATAGTTTTCAGAAAAAAAAAACTTTCATTAATATATCTTAATAGTTTATAAACTTCTTTTCTCTACTTTTCGAACGAATTTTTTCTTTAAAAAAAGAGACAAGTCAAATGATGAGCACGAAAGAGTCAACAGGTCTGGAAAAGCATATGTTGGATCTGTACAAGGAAATTGAAGAAGAAGTTAATTGGAGGAGTTACATTATTATTACAAATTATAGAAGTTGTTAGAATAGGAAAGACAATCTTTTCATGTTGTAAATAGGAAACAAAAGAATTTTGTTAAGCTTTTAAAGATTTCATTATTGTTGTCTAAAAAGGAAAATGTATTTGGACAACTAATGCGCAAAGAGTATATTACACAAAATTAAAAAAATTTCTCTGAATTTAAGAATTTTGTTTGTCTATATCATTGGCCTAAATAATGCCATAAACTCATACACATACAAAAGTATTGGTGTTGATACATAGACAAGTAATTAGTCAAAAACTATCATAATGTGCTTTTTACTGAGGAAAATGAAGAATTTGGTTGTAAAGGATTTCTGAATTGCAATGCATCTTTAATTGTTAAAGTTTGGTAGATACGAAATTATATCTCAAGTGATATTAATTATTTGTCCCCATCAAATATCATAAAAGTATTTGGATGAACATTTAATTATTTAAATATTCGTTTGAGTTCCATCTATAAATACTTAAATCCAGATGGTCACTTATCCATCTTGGGCCAGAACCCATCTCCTTATCTACTGGGCTAGCCATATAACTAGATTATGGACCGTAACTTTCCGACCGCAACAGTCTAACTAGGCCCAACGAAATTCGGACATTTTTTCATAAATTGCTTAATATCCAAAATAGGTCATGTTCACTTAAATCTAGTTTATGAAAATATTAATTTTTCCATAATGTTTTCCATTCTACATAATGTGCTTCGCCAAAACTGCTGCAAAGAAAACTTGAAATTTTAATAATCTTAGTTCCTAAAGCAAGTCAAATTCTATTCTGAAACACTTGACATTCTATAAGTTCTATAAACCGTGATTACAGGACTTTAAATATAAGCATTTAAAATGCCTTTTGATTGGTTCTTCCAAGAAAATCATCTTATAGTATTAATAAACTTGTGCATGATAATCATCAACACTTTTGTAAAACAAAATATTTTATTCCTTTATCAAATATATATATATAAAATATATATATATATATATATATATATATATATATATATATATATATATATATATATATATATATATATATATATATATATATATATATATATATATATATTACTGGAAAGCGAGACTTGTCTCAAGTTACCTAGAATATTAAGACTATCGAAACAAACCATACTGATAAAAAAACATTTCTCTATTGTAAAGAAGTTTTCGTGCTTTGGACATCTCATTTCAAAAGAGTTTACAGATATAGTGAAAATCGTGAAAACTCATCCGGATAAAACCAATAACTAAATGTTTCTTGAAGACTTAAATTTTGAAGAAATGAAAAGAATAGAGGATAAAAGCATCAAACCCCCTATCGTATGCCTTATATTGCACTTTGCCTTCTATTTTAAAAGTTTTAGCCATTTGTCCCTAATCTATTGAAAAACTAGCAGTTGCCGTTGAAGCCAAATTTAATGGCCAAAAATAAAAAAACTTGTCTATGTCTAACGATTGATCAAAGACTGAGGGGCGCATAGTGATTATTTTTCAATAAGTTAGGGGACAAGTCACTAAATTTCTTAGAATAAAGGCAAAGTGGTACAAAATGCATAAGATAGGGAGTTTGATGCTTTTATCCCAAAAATAAATTAGGGTAGCTTTTACATTTCTTGTAATATTGTAATTTATATTGCCAATGTTACCATTGTTTTTCGTTATCTCCAATATGTAGGTAGTGATTTCATATATATTTGATGAACTGAATGTGGTGTCTCGAATCAGCACGGCGTTGCGTCTGATGAAACCTTACTTGATGTGCCGATGTTTGTTGTGCACTCGGTGCTGGGACGTTCTTCTGCAAGGCAGTGTTAGTCAATTGTTGCACAATCTTCGGTACCATGGTCTGTTGAAGAGCTGTCATGATTTGATTAAGTTGAATAGGATTCAACAGTTGTTGTTCGGGGGGAGACACGACAGGTTGATCCGTGCAATGCGCGATGGATCCGGAGGGGCGTTGGGTGCTGCCACTGATGTGTGTTTGGATACATTAGCAACCCGGTTCTCGTCCTCCCTATGGGATCTTGTTCTTGCGGCCATTCCGTTCTTCTCTGGGCTCTGCGATGAGCCATTGAGTCAATGATGGTGTTTGTTTCTAAGTGCGTTTAGTGGTTCCCACAGACGGCGCCACTGATGTGAGGTATTTTCGTCTGGATACGTGTCCACTCTCCGACACTCCACGTCAGACTGCTTCAGTTCCTTCTGGATGCTCAAGCAGCTTTTGAGTTCGGAACCTGCACTCAACACCAAACGTGAACTAAGCCGGTGCCTTCTCCGGCGAAGGCACTCCGACGCTCAAGTCTGACGGGTCGGAATATGAGATCTTGTGAAGCAAAACAACAAGTCGAATAAGCTGGCTAAAATAGGTCGAATGAACAGAAAGCAATAAGTCGAATGAGAATGGCAAACAAGTCGAATGAACTGAGTCAAACAAGTCGAATGACACAGAACAAAATAACTCGAATGCAAGCCAAAATAGGTCGAACCCGAGCTATTAGTGAACAACTCGAATGAGTTTGATGAATAGGTCAAGGTCGACTTATATAACTCGAACTTAGAGTTAAGAATAATGCAAAACGTACCTTGGAATGAGGAATGAGATCCCTTTCTATAGGCATAAGAGTCCTTATGTGCACTCCAAGTAGAACTATGAGTTGAATAAGTCAAACTAGGACTCTTATGGAATAACTCGAATGACCTTTACTAAATAACTCTGATATGGGTAATATCAATTGAGTGAGGTAAATGGGGTAAAGTGACGTGTGTATACGAACTGAACAGTAACTATTTGGGTCGTACAAAACGATGGGTAAGAACGCACTACTCCCAAACTGAGCGTTCGTACGAAGCGTACCTCGATTGGAACTAGGCGAAGTATTGCAGAAATTCTCTCTCTAGAAAGTGTAGAACAGTGTTATGTTTTCCTTGGTGAAATGATCCGTACAGCCGTAGTATATATAGGCTGCCGAGCTTGACGCGTAGCGTCTTATGATTGGTCGTCGGACACGGCTCGTATTAATGCTACCCACGAGGGACGTCATTTAAGACTTACACACCACGTGGGTCGTATTCAATTTATGCCCATTGAAGAGCGTGATCATTGAAGATCGTAGCCATGGAAGTTAGTGATCATTGAAGATCGTGACCATGGAAGTTAGTGATCATTGAAGTTCCGTCAGACCTGTCAGACTCCTGGGTCGTAATTAATGCCTGATTGACCGCCGCCGTCAGCTCTGACACTTATCAATGCTCTGCCATTCACATGGTCGTTCGATCGTAGCATTTAAGCTATACGACCCTAAATTCCCGAAGATGATTTATTACGTTCGACCCGTGCCTGGTTCGAGGGGATCGTACATCGTAACTGATAGATCTTAGAGTCTAATACTTTACGTTTTAGCAGTAGTTGCGGTACCTAGTCTCGACAGATAAGTAAGACAGGTAAGTAAGACAGTAAAGTAAGACAGCAGATTTTAACGTGGTTCGGACTATGTCCTACATCCACGAGGCTTTCGCCTGAATCAAACTTCTTTCAACGGACAAAAGTTATTACACCAACTGGTTTTACTCTAACACCGAATCCCTCTAATGTTGATACCACCGGAACCTTTTTCGCGTCTACTCCGTTTGACCCGTAAGACCAAGACGCCCGTAATGATCTTCTTATGAGAATGCTTCCAAGCGAACTGCACGTACGTATAGATCCCTCTAACTGGCGCAATCCTTTCCCGTTGAACTCCCTTCAACTCTTGTCGGCTTCTCACGTTCTTGATGTAACTCAAGAGGGCGAAAACTAAGAAATCAAAATAAAAGAGAACACCTAAAGATGTATATTTTGTTACACGTGTGTTCTACATTGATTCCTAGGATTTCTACTATTTATAGGATAGCTCTCCTGAAAGATATCCTTGATTCTCGGCCAGTCTCCATATCCAGTCGAGACAGGATCTTTCCAAAGTATATCCGAATCTTTCCATGATAAGGCGATTCTTCCTTTTGCAACGTCTTTGTTTCCGATTGATAAGATCTTCATGATCTTCATATATTCTGCACATCAAAGACAAAGAAGAACTCCACAATGAATAGATTACTAAAGGATATAGGAAAGAGTTTGATAAAGATTAACTTTCCATAAGATAAGATACTATAAGATCAAGTTAAATCTTTCCAAACTCACCTAAATATTCACGCGTCTAATAACAGGATAAATACCATAAAACCGTGTGAATAAGTAAGTAAATAAATCAAAGTAAATAAAACCGAATTTTACTTTAAAATAATTTTGCAAACAAGGAAATAAAATCTAGTTGGACCTGGCAGTCCTGACTGTTCAACCGAGTTCGAAACCTGTCGGACTTTGCGGTCCTAACAATCTCCCCCAATTGACTTGTTTGGCAAAAACACTTTTAAATCCCAAGGAAAATGTAGACATGCTGAAATAAAACAAGTTAGTAAGAGATAGGCACATAAATCAACTAACGAGTCTCGACAGCAATAAAAATGTGTTGCAACAGCGGTGCAACACTCCGCAAAACAACTTAATAAAATAAGCAGTTAAATCATTGTTCTTAAGCGGAATAAAAACAAAAACAAAGTAAAATAAATCACAAGATAAACATCAGCAGCCAGTAGAAATCTCCCCCATTCTTCAAGACTCCCCCATTCTACATATTCTGTTTACTCCCCCATTTTGCCAGAACTAGTCAAGGCTTTGCCGCTAATTGGGCAAGTGACTCGTTCATGGACTGCAACAGTGTAATGACCTGGGCAAGTTGCGACTGAAGGGTGTCGAGACTGCCCTGGGGAACAGACGGTCCAGCTTCGTTATCCCTGGCAGTTGGGACAAAGCGCCGGATCGGAGAACCAAGTAGAGCTTGAACAAGGTGACTCGGGGCATGATAAGGCCTAGGGCGGCTCGTCATCTTGTCCTTAGAGACCCGGATATCCATTTGAGATATGAACAAGCGATAGACCAACGATGGATAGCCTAAGGTCATCTTTACCTTGTGGTCGAATGCTTCAAGTTGTAAACGCTCAAAGACCAGTTTCCCAAGATTAATGGGAGCATTCGAACCAATACGGAATAAGATAGAAGCAGTTAATGGACTTACGGTAGAAGTATGAGACATAGGGTACCAATTTCTTACCATAATTCCATAGATCAGACCATACCATGGAAGAAGGGAACCTCGCTGTAGATTTCCATTCTTTGGCCACTTCATGGGTTGACTGGTTATGGTTGACGCGACTGCATCCATATCTGCCTCCAGTTCCAACTCGGAGTCGCGACCGGTTTGTACGTCAGGAGAACCCAACTGCATGTTCAGAATTTGCGGACTGATCTTGAAGATGAACTTCCGGACAAATACTGAAAGTTCCTTGGCTGAGCCTGGAACGCCTAGTTGAGTATCCAGATTGGCGTAAAACTCATGCACAATCTGGGTTACAAACGGTTGTACCCTGCGAGTGGATTCAAGAAACCCTCTCCCTTCCAAAAACTCAATAACCCCCGTACCCTCATAAGAATCATCATGAAGTTGAACTTCACGAACAGGAATGCGATCAGTGAGACGAGTATACCTGAGTTTGGCTTGAGATGTGTAGAACCTGTCGGAAAATGCCTTTTTCACCCTGAAAGGCTCATCGGACGGTGGAACACGGGGAGGGACTGCAAAATCTCCTTCAGCTTCTTCTTCAGCCTGGTCGTGACTGCCTTCCTCAGAGGCCGACTGCTCGCCTGACTGGTTGTCCTTATCAGACAAGGACTGAGCTGAGCGTTTCTGCTGTTTGCGGACAGGGCTGGAATCTGAGTCTGAGACCTCGATTGGAGCAGAGTCCGAGGCAGCAGGAGCGGATCGGGGACGTTTGGATACAGGAACTTTCTTGCGTGTCCCGACTCGGCTCGCGACACCCTCTGCAACAGGTTTTGACTTTTGGCGAGCAGATGGAGTGCGCTTAGGAGGTTGAGCCTTCTGCTTCCCTTTAGCCGCGGCGGTGTGGCGGCGAGAGGATGCAGGAACAGGTGCAGGTGACGGCGACGCGTCGTCCGACATGGGAACAGAGTGCGAGTCGTCCAAAGGAGGAGAGAACTCGCGTGCCTGAGGAGCAGTGGCACGAGGTGGTGACTCTGTTGCCGGTGGTGGTGGTGTGGTGTCTTGCGGTGGTGCCGTGGAAGACGTCGGTGGAATAAAGTCCGCCAGAAATCGGATTTTGAGCGGCTTTGGCTGCAAGACTTGGGAAAACTCGTTGCCCGTTGTGGATGCACTGTCAGGGTCGACTGATGGGGTCGACTGAGATGATTCTCCTGATGACTTAGATTTCACCATGTTAAATATTTTCTTGATAAATGTAGGTGAGAAAGAAGACATAAACACAAATCAACACACCAAAAAATATGATCACACGAGAGAGAGAGATAGTAGGATGGCGTGAGATATGATACAAAGGAAAGATATATAAATAGATGTAATCAAATCAATGTCATATCTTTTATAATCATTATCCACAACTTCCCGTAAGAGATAGGACTCTTACCAAGACTCATCTAGGAAAGATTCCAACAAGATATGCACTCAATCTCTACGAAATTTAAAACGCGGCAAAGCATAGGCGGGAAACAAATTCGTGCCAAAATTAAACATATCGCGTTTTAAAGACAAAATAAAATAAAAAGCACCTGTTTAATAAAAATAAAACAAATTAAAGCACAAATTAAAAGAAACAAACAGAAAGTAACTCAGCAAATTACTCACATAACTTACCGAGGACCGATTCAACTGGTGTAAGTGGATGTCGAGACACCCTGTCATGACAGACTATAAGACTGAGTATAAAACAGGTCGAGGATGAAGCATACTCATGAACCAGATGAATACATTAAAATGTGTGTGTGTGAATTCTCATATGATAAACAGATGAAAGGGAAGAGAATTTGAAAGGGGCAAAAATCGTTTTGCAAGATATCTCTTTTCAAACAATACAATTGCACCTTGTACACACACTTTGAGCCTTTTGCATAGAGGTAGCTTTCGCACATAACTTTATATAGAATATGGTAGCTCTTTTCAATTTTGTGATGACCGTGAAATATGAATTGAATGCTTTCACACATATTCATTGAGTTTAGGCAGCTTTTTCCTCCATATATTTTTCTTTTGAAGCACTTTTTCTTTTGGCTCATGCTCTCTTTGTACTTTTCTTTTCACAACTCTTTTGATCACTCATACTTTTCTTTTCAGCTCAATACTTCTGTTTTTAAAGTGATGAGGTAGCAAAAGTGGACAAGGTCCATGTCAAAGAGATAATAAAAACAAAATAAAAAACAAAGCAAACAAAAATTGCCCGTTGCAAAATCCTTCGATTTCACTGATTTAACTGAGGGAATGATGTGCACTGTGTATCAATGCAGTTCTAAGTACGCTCCAGAACCGGCTGTCCAACAGGTCTGCAAGTAAGTCATGACAGTTAGTCCAACAAATAAAAAAACATCTCAGTTAAATCGGGCACGCGACCAGCGCTTAGTGGAGACAAATGCCGAGAGACTTTCTGAGGGTCTCAAAGCGTTGTGAATCTAGAGCTTTAGTAAAAATATCAGCAAATTGTCTTTCGGTCGCGACATGTATAAGGACAACAGATTTGTTTTCAACCAGCTCACGTATGTAGTGATGTCGAATATCAATATGCTTAGTACGAGAATGCTGGACAGGATTTTTAGCAATGTTAATAGCACTAGTATTGTCACAGAAAACAAGTAGTTCACTTTGTACAATACCGTAATCGTTGAGCATTTGTTGCATCCAAACTAGTTGGGCACACCAGCTTCCAGCTGCAATATATTCAGCTTCAGCAGTAGACAATGATGTGGAGTTTTGTTTTTTGCTATACCAAGAAACAAGGTTGTTTCCGACATAGAAACATCCTCCAGTTGTGCTTTTTCAGTCGTCTGCACATCCAGCCCAGTCGGCATCACTGTATCCTGCAAGACTCGAATTTGTATCAAATGAGTAGCTAAGTCCAAAATCTGCAGTTCCACTAACATAACGAATTATTCGTTTAACAGCACGAAGATGTGAGTCTTTGGGATTTGCTTGATAATGAGCACAGACACCAACGCTAAAACAAATATCAGGACGACTTGCAGTAAGGTACAGGAGACTCCCTATCATGCTTCGATCGAGACTAGGATCTATGGAGTTTCCTTCAGTATCGAGAGCAAGCTTATCATTAGTTCCCATAGGTGTTCTTAGGGGTTTTGCAGTTTCAAGCCCAAATTTCTTCACAAGATTCCGAGCATACTTTGATTGGGAAATGAATAACCCATCGGACCCTTGTTTTACCTACAAGCCAAGAAAGTATGTTAGTTCACCAACCATACTCATTTCAAACTCTTTCTTCATAAGATTGATGAAGTTCCCCAACTGGTCTTCTGAGGTGGATCCAAAAACTATGTCATCAACATAAACTTGAGCAATTAACATATGAGTTGAGACATGTTTAACAAATAAAGTTTTGTCCACTCCTCCCCTAGTATATCCATTCTCAATGAGATAAATTGTAAGTCTCTCATACCAAGCACGAGGTGCTTGTTTCAATCCATACAATGCCTTTTTAAGTTTAAACACATGTGAGGGATGATGAGGGTCCACGAAACCTTTTGGTTGTTCAACAAACACTTCTTCATTAAGATAACCATTTAGAAAGGCACTTTTGACATCCATTTGAAAAAGTTTGAATTGAAGAACACATGCAATAGCAAATAAGAGACGAATTGACTCAAGTCGAGCAACAGGAGCAAATGTTTCATCATAATCTATGCCCTCAACCTGAGTATACCCTTGAGCAACTAGTCTAGCTTTGTTTCTCACAATGTTACCGGATTCATCAGATTTGTTTTTAAATATCCATTTTGTTCCGATTACATTAATGTTGGATGGTCGGGGAACAAGTTCCCACACTTGGTTTCTAACAAACTGACCAAGTTCCTCTTGCATCGCTTCAATCCAAGCATCTTCCAGTAAAGCTTCTTTTACATTCTTTGGTTCAATTTGAGAAGTAAAACAAGCATGATGAAGCAACTGATCATACCTTTGTCGTACTAAACTACGAGTACGGATACCTTCAGATAAATCACCTATGATTGACTCTGTAGGATGATTCTTCCTGATTCTGGTGGATGGAACAGCTGAAACAGGTTCTGGAGGTTGATCAGATTCTTCTGTCCCTGGATATGACTCCAACTCTTGAAGTGTATCTGCATGATTTCCGGGTGTCGCATCTGAAGTCACGACTGGAGGAACAACTGGTTGGGCAACTGGGTCAGGACTGCACTCATCATCACTGCAGGAGCTATTCTTTTCTTGATTTTCAACGAATGATTGAATTTCACGCTCCTGTGAGGTGTCTGAGAAATCCCTGGAGTCATCAAATTCAACATTGGAGGTCTCAATAACAGTTTGAGTTCTTAGAATAAGCACTCTATAAGCACGACTGTTATTAGAATAGCCAAGAAAAATACCAAGGTCACTTTTGGATTGGAACTTATTCAAGTGTTCTCGATCTTTGAGTACAAAACAGGTGCAACCAAAGATATGGAAGAATTTGACATTTGGTTTCTTACCTTTCCACATCTCATATGAGGTTGAAGATGTACCTGGTCGAAGGTAAGTGCGGTTGATGATAAAACATGCTGTGTTTACCGCTTCTGCCCAGTGACGCATGGGTAATTTCTTTGAATTTAACATGACTCGAGCCATTTCAAGTAATGTTCTATTTTTCCTCTCAACCACTCCATTTTGTTGTGGAGTTTTAGGTGATGAAAACTCATGAGAGATACCATATTCTTCACAGAACTTAGAAAACAAAGAATTTTCAAATTCCTTACCATGATCACTTCTTATTCTTTTAATCTTTAGGTCTTTATCATTCATCATACTAATACTTAGTGCTTTAAAAACTTCAAATGTTTCAGATTTTTTTCTTAAGAATTTTACCCAAGTAAATCGTGAAAAATCATCAACACAATTAAATATGTACCTTTTACCACCTGTACTTTCTGTTTGGACTGGTCCAACAAGGTCCATATGAAGAAGTTCAAGAATGCGAGAGGTGATTGAATGATTACCTGTAGGGTGATTGCCTTTCTTTTGCTTACCACGAAGACATAGTTCGCATTTTTGTGATGGTTTCGAACTCAAATCTGGAAGACCTGTGATAGCTTTGGATCGGCTGAGTTTGATCAGCAGTTTGTAGTTTACATGTCCCATTCTTTGGTGCCAAAGTTCAGTATGATCTGAGGAACTGAATAAACATGTAAGCTGTTCTGATGGTAGTCGCGACTGCGTAAGAGTGTAACAATTTTCAGCAGTTCGTTTTCCAGTGAGAATACACTTGTCTTGACCATTCACAACCCGGCAATCTCCTTTTGTGAAGTGAACAAACAGATCTTGGTCACATAGCTGACTGATGCTGATCAAGTTTTGTTTTAGTCCAATAACATGATACACATTTCGGATCTTGGGAAACCCTTTGATATTAAGAGTTCCTCTTGCAACAATTTGACCCTTTTTCCCGTTTCCAAACTGGACTGTACCTCTTGGATCAGCAACATAGTTGGTCAAGATGTCCTTGTTTCCTGTCATGTGTCTCGAGCATGCACTGTCAAAATACCAACAATTAGGTGAGCCATGTTGAATGGAAGAGTAAGCATATGACATATTATGATAGTTTGGTCGTTTCACCCAAATTTGCTTTGAATTTTGAATACTTCCCTTTTTCACTGATTTCTTTTGAGTCTTCTTAGGTGTTGGGACTCGTTTTGGGGACATCCTTGGTGAATGACCATTGGATGATGATTCCCTAAGTTGATAGCAGTATGGACGAATGTGTCCTTCAACACCACAATGGTGACAGACAGGAATGAACCTGTCATAAGAAATACCAGAATGTGAGATATCAAAAAATGAGTTGTTTCTAGAATTCTTACTTGCATTTTTTCTTGGATGAAAAACATTATTCGCTAAAGAATGATTAAACTGAGACTCATTTGTTGCAAATCCAAGTCCTGCACGATCTCTCGTTGGCTTTTGATTTTCCAACACATGGTCCAATTTTTCTGTTCCAGAACTCAGAAGTTTCACATTTTTTCTGACTGCAGCAAGTTCTGCTTGAACATCTTGGTGCAGTCGCTCAAACAGATTGGCTGTCTCTTTGGCTCCTTCCACAGCAGTAATTAGAGCTTTGTTTTCTCTCTTGAGATCAGAATTTTGATTTTGTAATTCACGAACTTTCTGCTCAAGTGATGCATTTGAATGAGGTATGCTGTGACCCTTTGACTTGATTAACTCTTCTTGCTCGGCAATTCTGACAGTTCCAGCTTTCCATTTGTCGGCCAGGATAAGATAATTTTTGCCCAGAGCTTCTGGATCAATTCCTTCATCATCAGATTCTGAAAATTCATTATAGTCGTCCTTTCCTATCTTGACAGATGAGGAGTCCCGTCTGATGATAGAGGAGAATGCAACATGGGATTGAAGGTGCCTTTTCCTGCATTGAACATTTCTTCCTTTTCTTTTGACATTAAGATCATTAGCAGCGGAAGAATAAAATGAATTATCAGAGAATGAGGAAGACATGTTCATACCTTCAATGTTCATAAAATCTGTAAGATCTAAATAAAACCAGAATCTCACCAATGTAAGAGGTGATAGGCTCTTGATGCCAATTGATAGATCTTAGAGTCTAATACTTTACGTTTTAGCAGTAGTTGCGGTACCTAGTCTCGACAGATAAGTAAGACAGGTAAGTAAGACAACAGATTTTAACGTGGTTCGGACTATGTCCTACATCCACGAGGCTTTCGCCTGAATCAAACTTCTTTCAACGGACAAGAGTTATTACACCAACTGGTTTTACTCTAACACCGAATCCCTCTAATGTTGATACCACCGGAACCTTTTTCGCGTCTACTCCGTTTGACCCGTAAGACTAAGACTCCCATAATGATCTTCTTATGAGAATGCTTCCAAGCGAACTGCACGTACGTATAGATCCCTCTAACTGGTGCAATCCTTTCCCGTTGAACTCCCTTCAACTCTTGTCGGCTTCTCACGTTCTTGATGTAACTCAAGAGGGCGAAAACTAAGAAATCAAAATAAAAGAGAACACCTAAAGATGTATATTTTGTTACACGTGTGTTCTTCATTGATTCCTAGGATTTCTACTATTTATAGGATAGCTCTCCTGAAAGATATCCTTGATTCTCGGCCAGTCTCCATATCCAGTCGAGACAGGATCTTTCCAAAGTATATCCGAATCTTTCCATGATAAGGCGATTCTTCCTTTTGCAACGTCTTTGTTTCCGATTGATAAGATCTTCATGATCTTCATATATTCTGCACATCAAAGACAAAGAAGAACTCCACAAGGAATAGATTACTAAAGGATATAGGAAAGAGTTTGATAAAGGTTAACTTTCCATAAGATAAGATACTATAAGATCAAGTTAAATCTTTCCAAACTCACCTAAATATTCACTCGTCTAATAACAGGATAAATACCATAAAACCGTGTGAATAAGTAAGTAAATAAATCAAAGTAAATAAAACCGAATTTTCCTTTAAAATAATTTTGCAAACAAGGAAATAAAATCTAGTTGGACCTGGCAGTCCTGACTGTTCAACCGAGTTCGAAACCTGTCGGACTTTGCGGTCCTAACAGTAACTCTAGGTTTTACGGTCGTAAATTCTCGACCATTATCAATAGTCCCCCTAGTTTCGATGCCGACGAGTCGGGGTCGAAATTCTGTAGGTGATGCGTCGAATATCTATTTGAATCGTTGCCTGACTTTGATGACGTCATATGTTGCTTTTGCAACGGCTGTGCATCGTGCGAATGTCAACCGTTAGCGTTTTCAATACGCTAAGTCTTAATGACGTCGTGGAGCAGCTTTATCGAATCGTGAGCGTAAATGCCGGGCGCGTTGTGCAGGTCGGGTGCGCTTGGGCTCGAGATTACCAGGCGCGTATTCGACACGCCCTACGTGGCCTTTCCTGATTGGGGAGCTCGAGCGGCTCATCATAATTACTATGGTTACGTCTGATCGTGCGCGATTGGGCACGTTTCTCTCAAGGCGAGTGGGGGAGATCGTGCGCGACTGGGCGCGACTTTTTCGGGCGGGTATGAGACACGCGCCACGTGTCACTTTGCCATTGGGGCTTCCGAACGGCCCATCATTAAGTCGACGGTTTCGACGGCTCCCTAGGTTTCCGCGCTCACGACTCCCCATCATATAAATACCATACGACCCCCTTCTTCTTCTTCACATCACTTTCAAGCTTTCTACAACTTATTTTTTCTAAACAATTTCTGAGTTTTCCGGCGATTTCTGCTAAGTTCTTACTCGCAGCTCTCCCTCCTTTGCTTTGTTTCCGTCTCCTATTCTCACTTCCTCTTTCACCTTCCCTATTCAGAAATATTGCAATATGTCGTCCTCTGATAGCCAAAATCCTGATGTTCAGTCGTACGGCGGAGACGAGGTGGAGGAAAGTTCTCCTTCACCAAGGCCGGCGGTGAAGAGAAGTCGTCTCGTTAAGGACGGCGTTCTTGTGGGGAGGAGTTCCGCTCCCGTTGCAGATCCAGTTGCCGCCGCCCCGGTTCCCACGTCCGTGGTTCCCTCTGGTGGCTCTGCCGCCGTTCTTCTTCCAGCCGGGAGGAAACGCCGTGGCGGCGCTGACTCTTCCTCGACCGCCGTTGAGGACTCTGATCCTAGAGGCCTGCTTCGGACCATCAGCACTCTGCGCGAGTCTGCCATCGGTACTATTCTGATTAAGTATGGTATCGACCCTAAAACGGTCGAATACCGGGCTGCGGGACCGGACGACCGAGCGACTCGACCCCCTCCTAGGTTTTTGACCCTGTACGTGGTCCAGCTATTGTCTGGACTCCGCATGCTTTTCCATCCCTTCTTCGTGGAGGTTTTTAAGGCGGGCAACCTTTGCCCGAGCCAACTTTCCCCGAATGGCTATCGGGTCATGGTGGGCTTTCTGGTCTGCCATCTGCTCCTCGGGGTCGTGTGTACGGCGGAGCGATTCTATGCCTTATATCGGGTGCAGCTGAATGCCAAGGCTCCTCCCTTTTACTACTTCACGTCTCGCGACACGAAGATGGCTTTTCTGGTGGACAACGTGTCGTCGCACTGGGCCTGGAAGGAGAAGTTCTTCTTCATACGACCGAAGGATGCAGATATGTCGACCTGGGGAGTTACGACCGCCTGGCACACGGGTACTGAAGGTCCCTCCGATCCGCGGATCGAGGATGCGGATACGATCCGAACCAACCTCGTATTGGAAGGATTTTACAAAGGGTCGCTGAGCATGACGAAGATCGTCAGCGACACGCCGCTGTTCGTACTCGCTGGCCTTCAGAAATCTCCTATCCCGAGGAGTTACTCCCCAGCCGAGTTGGCCCATAGCCCCTTCTTTCGTAAGAATTGGCCTATGATTTCTATTTTTATACTCACATATCTAGAATTAACTTGACATTACTTATGCTATTTACTTCAGGTGCGGTCGTAGAGACGGTGTCCTTTACTCCATACACTTTGCCGCCGATTCCCAGAGGGGCAGAAGTCGAATACTTGGATGAAGAGCTGAAGAAGTGGGGATCTGAGCCGATCGTAACGAAACCAAAGGGGTCGAGGACGAAGCAAATTGCCCAAAAACCGTCCAAAATTCCTAAGGTCAAGCAGGAAGCTTACGATCGTACTCGGTCGGAGGCCGCCCAGTCAGAAGTGGTGGTTCTGAGCGATTCTGAATCACCTCCTGTCGATCCTCCCGTCGTAAGTTCGATTCCTTCTGCGGATTCGGCTTCTCCAAAATCAGTGGCACCAATTCCTCCTTCAAGCTTGGCGGAACCGATCCCTCCTCCGAACCCGAACGTTCCTGATCCTACGCCTGGTTCGGAGCCATCCGTCGGAGCAAATACTCCTCTTCTTCGGTCTGATTCATCGCTTCCGTCCGACTTGCGGAGCATGATCGGTCAGGTCGTTAGGGCTAGGAAGGTAGCAAGCGGCCCGACCATAGCCCCCATTTCACCTATTCAGAATGTCACGACCGATTCGACCGTTGTTACTACGAAGTCGGGGGATGGGACGATCGGGGATATCCCATAGATTCCTGAGTCGGTAATCGAGCCCGTGCATCCCACTGTCGTCGACCCTCCTGCATCGACCGATCCGCCCGCGCCCGCTGACGCTACATCGACCCCTCCCCCTGATCCTATTCCTACATCTATCCCGGATGTTTCGAGGTCGGAGCCTTCGACAGGGAACGATTACGATATGCCTACTTCGGACGTTGATGCAGATGGAGACGGGTCGACCGATCCTCAACCTGCGCCTGTCCAAGAGCCAGAGTCGCCTTCTGTAGCCACTGCCTCGGTTTTCCATGGATGCCCGCCGGGCCTTGCTGAAAGGGTAGTTGGGCAGATGGTGAACCAGGAAGACTATGACTACTTGTGTTCCGCACCCCGAGGGGATCTCTACGACTGGCGGTTCCAAGTCGCTGCTCAGGTAGCTATACATTTTGTCGAGTGTTGATTTCCCTGTTCTCTTATTTTTGTGTTCGTAAACTGGATCGTTGTTCCTTTTTCAGATTAGTCGACTGATTCATTAATCGGTGGAGTCGGATCGGGAGTTGAGAGCCAACAAAGAGTACCTCATCAGTCGCAAAGCGTACTATAAGGATCAGACCCGTGAGCTCCAAGCATCCCTCTCAAGGGCAAAGGCAGAAGCTGACGAGATGCGATCCGGATTTCAACTGATCGACACTTTGCAGTCGGAGCTGGAGGAGCTTAAGGCTGAACTGTTTCGACACCACGAGAAATTGCGCTCTTTGGAGGCTGAAAAGGAATCCTGGCAGAAGGAGAGGGAGGATCTTACGACCCACAAGGAATCCTGGAGGAAGGAGAAGGAAGATCTCACGACCCAATTGGCAGCTCTGACTGGTCGTCTGGCCGATGCCGAGGAGCGTGTTGCTGCCCTCGAGTGGGGGAAGCAAGACTCTGAAGCGACTGCAACTTCTGTTCTTGCTGTGAATCAAAAGCTCGGAAAGAGTTGCTTGCTCTGAAGGCGTCCCAGGAGGAAACCGGTCGGAAACGTTCTGCTGAGTTATCCGAAGCTCGACGTGAGGCGATCGAGGAGTTCAAGGGATCCTCCGAGTATCGAAATACGATCGCCCAATACGCTGCGGATATTTTTCAGCAAGGTTTCGACCTTTGTACTTCTTAGTTCCGACAGTCGGGCTTGCTTCCCGATGATCTAGACCTGGGCTTTTTAGATGTCAGCGCGATTCCTGATCCTGGTGCTTCGACCTCCGGCCCTCCTCCAGACACTTAGTTTTTTTTTTTGTCTTTCGCTTTACTTTTTTTTCTGCAAATGCCGTTGTAAATTTTTCTTTGAATGAATGAAACCTTGGCTTCATGTCTAACATCTTCTTTTCCGCTTCGTTTTTTTTTGTTTCTGCTTTGATCGTAGAATTTAATCTTTTAACGATCGGACATCTTTAAAATGAATTGAATCATATTCTAACTTTCAAGAATTTAATCTTCGAGTCGTATTAGAAATGAATTGAATCATCTTCTAACTTTCAAGAATTTAATCTTCGATGATCGAGTCGAATGAACTGAATCACCGTCGAACTTTGAAGATTTTAATCCTCGACGATCGAATTGTATTAGAAATGAATTGAATCACCTTCTAACCTTTAAGATTTTAACCTTCGAATTGAATTAGAAGCGAATCGAATCATATTCTAACTTTTAAGAATGTAATCTCATTTTTGCTTCGATCATAGATTTTAATCTTTAAACGATCGAACGAACCGGGCCTAGAGTCAAATCGAATCGATCTCTTTCCCTGAAGAATTTAATCTTCCTTTAGTCAGGCCTAGAGTCGAATCGAATCGATCTCTTACCTTGAAGAATTTAATCTTCCTTTAGTCAGGCCTAGAGTCGAGTCGAATCGATCTCTTACCTTGAAGAAATTAATCTTCCTTTAGTCAGGCCTAGAGTCGAATCGAATCGATCTCTTACTTCGAAGAATTTAATCTTCCTTTAGTCAGGCCTAGAGTCGAATCGAATCGATCTCGTACCTCGAAAAATTTTTTTAATTTTTTTTTTGTTCTCTATCCCTCTTCTCCCCCCAAAAAACGAAGTTCACTTTGAGTGAACTATGTTTCGACGGGTAGTACCGTTGCGACTTACTCCTTATACTTTAGCTTTTCATCGGATCTCAACGACCGCTTACATACATTCATTTGCAAAATTTAGCTAAGTATTGACAAAAAGCTAACAATTGAAGTTCAAGATGTGTACTTTATTCCATTGAAGAATATCCGAACGCTACATTTGCCTTGTTGTCAAGGATAAAATTTTCTTAGGTTGCTGGAATTCCAAGATCGTGGATAATCTCTTCCCTCCATATCTTGAAGAATGTAGGTCGAAGGGCCCAGGATCTGTGTAATCTTGTACGGTCCTTCCCACTTTGGATCGAGTTTGCCGATCACCTTCGACGCTTCGACCCTCTTCAAGACCAGGTCGCCTACCTGAAATCGTCTATCCTTGACTTTTCTGTTGTAATATCCAGCCATTTGAGCCTTGTACTTCTCGGATCGTAAGCTGGCCTTTGCTCGCCTTTCTTCAAGTAGGTCTAACTGGAGAGCTAAGTTCATGGAGTTGTTCTCCTCCTCGTATTCTCTGATCCTCCAACTCTCAGCTACAATCTCGTCGGGGGTCACTGCTTCGTGACCGTATGCCAGGCTGAAGGGTGTTTCTCCGGTCGCGCTTCTTGGTGTTGTTCGATACGCCCATAGCACGCCCGATACCTCTTCTACCCATTTGCTCTTGTATTGGCCCAGTCGAGCTTCGATGGATTTAACCAGAGTCCGATTAGTTACCTCGACTTGCCCGTTGGCTTGCGGATATCCGACCGAGGTGAAGCATTGTCTGATCCCCCATTTGAGACACCAGTCTTCAAGTTGTTGGCTTCGGAATTGCAAGCCATTATCGCTAACCAGAGTTCGTGGAATCCCGAATCGGCACACAATGTTTCGCCAAAGGAAGTTGATAACGGCTCCAACAGTTATATTGGCCATTGGTTCGGCTTCCACCCACTTCGTGAAATAATCCACCGCCACCAGTAGGAATCGCTTCTGACCTTTATCCTTGACCATTGGTCCTACAATATCAATCCCCCACCGATCGAACGGACAAGGGATACGATTCGGTTCCCAGGCTTTTGCGGGTTGCCGGATCGTTCGTGCAAACTGCTGACAGGGCAGACAGCGCTTGGCAAAGTTTTCCGCGTCCTTGGCCAATGTTGGCCAAAAGTATCCTTGCCTTAGGACTTTCTAGGCCAGACTGCTACCACCGGCGTGATTGCCGCAACTTCCTTCGTGTATTTCTTTCATCACTAGATCCAACTCGGTTTTCCCCAAGCATCGTAGGTAAGGTTGGGAGAAAGCCCGCTTGAATAACACCCCGTCTTTGAGGAAGAACCGTGCCGCTTTCTTTGCCAATGTTTTTTCCTCAGGCTTCGCAGTATACTGGTCTGGATCCGAAAGATATTTCGTTATTTCCGACCTCCAATCCTCTTCATCTTCTTCGATCGCGGCCATCACGGCTTCTTCCGATTTATCCGCCTTACCGATCGTGAAGAATGTGATTTTTCTCGTGCGGATCGGTGTCATCGATCCCGCCATTCGGGCAAGGGCATCGGCTTCACAGTTCTCCAACCTCGGGATCTGGGTTAGTTCGAACGCGTCGAATTCTTCCTTCAACTCCTGGACCCGCTGGAGGTAGTCCTTCATCCTTTCTTCTCTTGCCTCATAGGATCCGCTCACTTGTTGTACAACCAGCTGCGAATCGCTGTGGGCTCGAAGCCTAGTGACGTGGCCCTCCAGCGCACATCTCATTCCGACCAGCAAAGCTTCGTACTCCGCTTCATTGTTCGAAACTGGGAATTCCACTTTGACGGCAAAGTGCAGATTTTCGCCTTCGGGGTTCTTCAGGACAATTCCTAATCCCCCATTGCCGTTACTTACCGACCCATCCACAAATAGGTCCCACCATTGAAGTTCTTTCTTCTCTTCTTCCGATCCGTCGCTCATTTCAACGATGAAATCGGCCAGTACCTGTGCTTTTATCGCTGGTCGAGGTTTGTAAGTGAGGTCGAATTCTCCCAGTTCGACCGACCACTTCACCATTCTTCCAGATACTTTCGGTTGCTGCAGAATGGATCGGAGTGGATGCTTCGTAAGAACTACGATCGGGTGAGCCAAGAAGTATGGCTTGAGTTTTCTTGACGCTATGACCAAAGCATACGCCAACTTCTCGATCTGCGGGTATTGAAGCTCCGCATCTCTCAACGTCTTTCCGCTGTAGTACACCGGTTGATGATTTTTGCCATCGGCCCTTACTAAGACCGCGCTAACCGACTCCTTACCCGCGGCGAGGTAAATGTATAGTGTTTCGTCGGGGATTGGTTTTACGAGCAGCGGTGGGCTCAGCAAGTACTTCTTCATTTCTTCGAACGCTGTTTGGCATGCGTCTGTCCACTTGAATACTTTCACATTCCTCGACACTTTGAAGAATGACAGTTCTTTCTCTGAGGATCGTGAGATGAATCGATTCAAGGCGGCCAGTCGACCGTTCAATTGTTGAACTTCACCCGGCTTCGTCGGCGACTTCATATCTAATATGGCCTTTACCTTTTCCGGATTTACCTCGATCCCTTTCTGGGTCACCATGAAACCTAGGAATTTCCCGCCTTTGACCCCAAAGGTACACTTCTTCGGGTTGACCTTCATTCCAAACTTTTCCATGGTCTCCATGGCCCTTCTCAAGTCTCGTGGATGATCCTCCGCCTTCTGGCTTTTTACTATCAGATCATCCACGTAAACCTCCATCGTATCGCCGATCATCCCGACGAACATCGTATTGACCTACCTTTGATAGGTGGCCCCTGCATTCTTAAGATCGAATGGCATCACCATGTAGCAAAATACTCCTACATCGGTGATGAAACTGGTCTTCTCCATATCATCATGGGACATCAGGATCTGATTGTATCCTTGGTCCCCGTCCATCATCGACAGCAACTCGCAGCCCGCTGTCGAATCCACCATGAGGTCAATGCTCGGCAGTGGATAGAAGTCTTTAGGACATGCTTCGTTCAGGTCTATAAAATCGATGCACATCCTCCACTTTCCTTCCTTCTTCGGCACCAGGACCACGTTCGATAGCCAATCTGGGTACCGAACCTCCTTAATCCGCTTGAGGCGTAGCAACCTCTGCACTTCACTTTGGACGATGCGGCGCCTTTCTTCGCCCATCTTCCTCTTCTTTTGTTTTACGGGTCGAGCGTCGGGTCAAACATTCAATCGGTGGCAGCAAATGTTTGGATTTATCCGACCCGGTGCCTCCCCTTCCCACGCGAATCTGTTGACATGATCCCTGAGGACCACCATTACTCCTGATTCGACTTCAGAGCTCATTTCTGCTCCTATTTGTACCTTCTTCGATGGATCTCCCAGTTCCATCGTCTTCGTATCACCCGCGGCAGTTACTTTGTTCTCCGCGATTTTCAGCTTCTTGGCGAAGCCTGCCTCATCTTCCAGAGTTAATTCCGGTAACTCCGCTACACTCATACAGCATTCCCAGGCCCGAGCTTGACCGTTTATTTCTTCTCCAATCCTGCCGGGGTCGGGAACTTCACCTTCAGGTGAATCGTAGATGCGATCGCCTCGAACTGTCGCAATGCTGGTCTCCCGATGATGACATTATATATATTGCCCGGGATATTGACCACGTAAAATTTTACGATCTCGGTCCTTCTCCTGGGCGCTTCTCCCCACGACATCGGAAGTTCGATAGTGCCGATAGTGATATGTCTTTCTCCACCGAACCCTACTAGCCTGATGTTGGTATTCTGCAGGCTTTTCTTAAAGGTTGACAGGAACATGATGTCAGTTGATGCTCCTGTATCGACCAGGATCCTTTGAACTTGAACTCGCATGATTGTGGCCGACACGACAATAGGATCGTCATGGGGGGATACGATTCCTGCCAAGTCGTCGAGTCCGAATGAAATGGTCTGGGGGCGTTGTATGTGCACCGAGAACATTTCAACCAGCCTCTGTTCCATTGCTCGCGCTTGTCGGATGAACCTTTTTCGTTTGTTGGAAGACGATGACGCCATCGCACTTCCCTCGATCATTCCGATGGTATGTCCTCCGTATGTGTTCTCCATGAAGGGCCTACCGATTGGCTCGGGGTCGGGTACCACGGCAGTTGCTTCCGACGTCGTGCTCCTCGGTCGTGACCCTGACGCTTCCTCTGGGTTTTCTCTTCTTCTTTTTTCTCTGATCGTGGAGGTCGGGCTTGCGATGAATTCGCGAAGATATCCCATATTGATCAGACGTTCGATCTCGGATCGAAGCGTTGTGCAACTGTTGGTTTTGTGTCCCCACACCTTATGATACCGACAGTACTTATTCGAAGATTTGTACTTCTCCGGATTGGCTGGATTTGCTGGCCATGTGGTGATTCGACCCAACTCTCCTACCGACATCACAGGTAGTACATTCTGAGGACCGATCGTGAGGGGAGTGAATTTCAAGTTTCTATGCACTCTACCATCGTTGTCTTTCCGACCCGTCGGCCTTCCTTCTTGCCTATTATTCGGCCTGGACGATTCGCCTCTCTGCCCTTGTCGGGCCATTCTTTTGGCCTTCTTGGTCTCCTCCGTTACAATGAATGGAGTCGCTCGCTCCATCAGCTCGTTCATGCTCCTGACCCTGGTTCCGTACAAGGAGTCCGCAAAAGGACAATCTTTCAGCCCGTGGGTCAGCACGTCCACCAAGCCATCAGGATTAGGGTCGGCAACTTCGAGGACTGCATCGGAGAACCGCTGCATGTAATCCCGGAGTGTTTCCTGATCCTCTTGTGTCATGGAGTAGAGATACCCCATCGAGCGTGGGATTCTTCGATTGCAGGAAAAATGCGACACGAACTCCGACGTGAGTTGTGCGAAAGATGAGATGGAGGCGGGTTGCAGATTGAGGAACCAAGTGGCCGCTCGCCCTATCAGCGTGCTTCGGAAAACTCGACATAATGCCGCGTCGGAAGCGACGATGAAATCCATAGCGTTTAAAAACGCATCCACGTGATTTTTGTGGTCCCCAGACGATTTTTCTCCGGTGTATATGGGGAGTCCCCCCGGTCGTTGATCATGTGTGATTCTAAGATTTGCAATCGCGTCGACGAACGGGCTTCGTCGGATTATTGGGTCGTAATGTGACCCCGCAGATCTCTGCAACTCCTCGAGCTGTCTTTGCATCTGCACTATCGCCTGTTCGATCGGTTCGAGGAACCGCTCTCTCTCCGACCTTGGCTGGACCGTATCCTCATTCCTATTTTTCCCTTGGGCTGGTGTTGGTGTTTGCACATTGTTCACCACCGTAGGTTGAGGATTCTGGGTTGGCATATCCTGGTATCGAGAGCGAGTTCTCCCCCGAGATTCCTGCCAATTTCCATCTCGACCCTGTGGGCCCTGGTGGTTTGACGGGACCGGCTCCTCTGTCATACGGTCAGAAATTTCCCTGACCGAACGAAATGCGGGCGATCGTAGTTGAGATGACACCTGATCAGGGGAGGGATGTCCGTGCCCCCTTGATGTTTCTCTCATCACCCTACGAGCCCCATCTTAGGCTGCTTCCCTAAGCATGACTCTTAAGTCGTCTCGTGTAAAAAACACGAGATCGGCTGTATTTTGGCGTCTCGGTATGAAGGATTCGCTACTTTCCTCCGGTACGTTTCTGGGACCGACGCCATTTGCACTCGTTTCATGGTTGGAAGCCATTTCTCTTATCTTTTTTTTTTGAAAAGTTTTATAGATTTCTCGCAATACTCGCCTCTATCTCAGCTATCTCAAGGAACGTAAGTGTGTTCCCACAGACGGCGCCAAATTGATAAGGGTAATATCAATTGAGTGAGGTAAATGGGGTAAAGTGACGTGTGTATACGAACTGAACAGTAACTATTTGGGTCGTACAAAACGATGGGTAAGAACGCACTATTCCCAAACTGAGTGTTCGTACGAAGCGTACCTCGATTGGAACTAGGCGAAGTATTGCAGAAATCCTCTCTCTAGAAAGTGTAGAATAGTGTTATGTTTTCCTTGGTGAAATGATCTGTACAGCCGTAGTATATATAGGCTGCCGAGCTTGACGCGTAGCGTCTTATGATTGGTCGTCGGACACGGCTCGTATTAATGCTACCCACGAGGGACGTCATTTAAGACTTACACACCACGTGGGTCGTATTCAATTTATGCCCATTGAAGAGCGTGATCATTGAAGATCGTAGCAATGGAAGTTAGTGATCATTGAAGATCGTGACCATGGAAGTTAGTGATCATTGAAGTTCCGTCAGACCTGTCAGACTCCTGGGTCGTAATTAATGCCTGATTGACCGCCGCCGTCAGCTCTGACACTTATCAATGCTCTGCCATTCACGTGGTCGTTCGATCGTAGCATTTAAGCTATACGACCCTAAATTCCCGAAGATGATTTATTACGTTCGACCCGTGCCTGGTTCGAGGGGATCGTACATCGTAACTCTAGGTTTTACGGTCGTAAATTCTCGACAATTTATCAAACTCGAATAAGCTGTCTGAGAATAGCTCGAATGAACCAAAACAGCTCGAATTGGGCCTAGAACAACTCGATATGGGCTTGTGCAATCCAAATTGGGCCCTAAATAACTCGAAAATTGGGTCTGCATGGGCCTAATTTTGAGTTTTGCCTTAAATTGTAATTTTGAGTTTTGCGGTCAGATTATTCTGACCGCAAGTGGGGCGTCAAAAAAATCTGACGCCACGCATGAACGACCCAGATCATGCCCTGGGCACGATCTGGGTCGGCGTCAAATTTTTTTTGACGCCACGGTTTCCAGCCGTTGATCATCAACGGCTGACGGGCCAGATCATGCAATCTGGCCCGTTGATTCATGGCGTCAGATTTCTCTCTACATTTATACGCGTGGTGGGGAGAATTTTCTCTCCCCCATTTTCATCTTCCCCAAATTCCTCCCAAGCTCGGCCCTATTCAAAACCTAAAAAAAAAAAAACCCCCCAAATTCCTTTTGATTTCATCAATTGTTTGAGGTATGTTCTTGTATTACTTGTTAAGAACACTATTATGCAAAAAATTCGATTTTCTATGGTTGAATTGTATGTTTTTGATTTTTAAATTTTTTCTATTTATTCTTAATTAATTTTTATGCATTTTATATGTTGATATTGTTGATCTTGGAGAGTTTATAATTATTTGTTAGTAAGTGTAGTATTTATTGGATATTTGCTCGTTTTATTAATTTTTTGGGATATATATGCTTGTTTTATATTTTTTATTGAATATTTAGCACTTTATATTTGTTTATGCAATAGTGTTAATTAGAATTTTAAGCATGCATGTCTTAATTATTTTTTATTAGAGAATGTATAGTTAGGACCATTATGTGTACTCATTTTATAATTAGTAGTATTAGGAGAATTTTATTTTAATTAGGATAGTTTTAGTAAAAGTGATGGAATTTTGTTGAAAAAATTAGAAAAAGTTAAGAAATATTATGGATTTTAGGAAAAAATAAAACTTAGCATAAACTAGCAAAATTAAATCTGTAGTTAAATTATATGTCATGATTATATTAGTAATTAACACTTTTATGACAATTATTGTACGCCGACAGTTAAATTAAATATCATGATTATATTAGTAATTGACACTTTTATTAACACTAAATACTAAACGTGAGATAAGACGATAGTTGATCGACGTAGGCCCTTTGATGCTCAATTCAGTCGAGGAGTAACATAAAATGAAGTGAAACTCTATTGAAGTGACAATAGAGGTTGCTAGAAAAAAGGGACAACAATCACAAGAACAACAGATATTCAGGAAAAAAAAATAACTTACTTTAAATGCATTCTTATGCGCTATTCATAGTCATTTTGGTGCACCTACTGATGGGTTTGATCATGGTCTGACCCACTAGTGCTATAGTAAGCTAATTGCAACATCCTTGTATTGCCTAAGTTGAGCAGCTAACCAAATTGAGGAGTTTATACACTCTGGCTCTTTAGGTCTGGCATGGTTCGATCAGCCTTTGACATATGTCATATCCAAAATATGGTACATTATAAGCGCACAAATTCATAGTGGATTTAGTGGAGCTAAATTTAATGCGAACTCCAATAATGAATTGAAATTCTTGTTAATGTTGAGATAAGTCTAAAATTGTGTGAGCCCCATGGGCATTTTGATACCAACTGTTGCTTCTCCTAGTCTGAGTATTAATGTAAAATTTTGGACATATGCATTTCTTTATTAACTGGAATAAATATGTTTGAGCATTTTGCGAAGTCTAAGTTAATTTCTCCGTGCTTTTGCACCAAATTTTAGTGAACTGAGGCATGTTTCATGATACTTTATGGAGTGGAGAAGTGGTTATGCTTCATTTCAAGCGTTTTTCTCGATACATTTGGTATGTTCCCACAGGTAGCACCACTGATGCGGGGTATGTTTGTATATTGATTGAACATACCACTTCAGACTCATGCAAATCCTCTTAGAGTTTTCAATCAGCTTAAGTTCGAAAATTCATGGACTTAGGACGAGGATATCCATAAAGTCAACACACGAGGAGGCACATTACCATACAACCATACCACGTGCACATGTGTATGAAGAACAAAGATGAAGGGGCATGCATTTTGCACTTGGCAAGAACACTACACCACTAGGAGTCCCGCTCAGACCTACGTGTTCTTCAACTGCCAACCAATGTCACAACACAGCTGAACACTCTCTCATTAAAAAGCCACGCTCAACAACATTTAAGGCATATTGGCTTCAAGTCGAAAATTTTAGGGCAAAATGTGCACTGAAAAACGCAAAAAAAAAAAAAAAAAAAGACAATTTAGAAAGAATATGCCGAATCCGTGAGTTAGTTTGTGGAAACACATTTATCTCTGCATTTACTGCTAAAGCTTATACACACACACACACTTATCCGAGACACATCCCTAGGTATGTGGAGTCAAGCCCACAAACGAAGAGGCGTTTGGATCTCCGTATATATAAAAACCCTCATCCTAGTGTCAAGGTAAAAACATTCACATACCAACACACTTTTTTTCAGGTTGGGATTTGTGTTCCGAATATCAAAATGTTGGTGACACATGTTACTCAATGATTTGTCGGGGAAGGGGTGTTATATTGTCATTAATAACTTACTTGATATTAATTATGACAGAGTATTTATAGTATTTTTGATGGGTCTATTGATATGCTTAGTCTTGACCTGACAGATTAGTGTAGTAGTAAACTAATGGTGTCATCCTAAACAGTTGTCTAACTGAGGAACTATCAAAACTTTGGATCCCTAGGTGTTACGTGGTTCAATCAGGGGCGTATATACACCAGGCCTCGGGAGGGCTGCAGCCATCCCAAAGTTTTGGCTCCCCATTGTTAATAGGATATTAATTCTAATTATGAAAAATAAAAATAATTGATAAATTCCAACTTCTTAAATATATATTTGCAATGCATTGTGAAACTTTAATTTAGTTTATCGTCTTATTAGACCATTTTTAGTATATATTCTTTTTAATAACTATTAGTTGATAGGACATAAAAGTTTCATTTAATAATTTAAGCTACTTGGTTTTGTAATGTTAAATAATTTATATAGGCTCCTTAATTTCTTATGAATGATTAAGCGTTAAGGAAAAAAGTTATATTTATTCATTGAATTAACATTTTTCACTTTTGTATTTATAATATTCATATTTAAATTCCATTGTAATTTATTTTAGCCCTACCTAACCTGAATACCTGAATACGGCTCAATAAGCTGTTTTAAGAGTGTCATATGTAAAATACAACACAAATATACATATACATATATATATATATATATATATATATATACACATATGTTTTTTCGCCTCTTAAACCATATATTTTAATTTTTACATAATAAGAAAAAAACTGAATGCGAAAGAAAATAGCCAAACACAGTTCTAGTGTGGAAAACATAGGAGTGGGAATTTTTCGTTTTTCTGGGGGTATTATTTGGAGGTTTTCAGCATTTCTTTTTTCAGAAGTTATCTTGAAAATAAATTATTAATTTTGCGATGAAATGCGTAAACCTTATAAAAATTATACATGCTAATATACAAAAAAAAGTAAAAATAAATACACTCTTACAATAATATTTTGTCTCCCTAATAAACTTATTTTCCTGCCTCCTACTTGTTCAATTCGAAATCTACGTATTTAAATGTTAATCAGATTAGCTGCCCAAATTATATGCAGTTACTGCGAGAAGTATTAACCCCTCATTAGCACAATTAGCATGACATATGTTTGAGTGAAGCATGATGATTTTTGTACAACTCTAAACCAATAGAAGCTGTAGAATCAAGCAAAATCCTAAAGACCCTTTTCCCTTTTGTCATATAAAAGAGAAATGCCAAGTCCTATTACCCACCGAACCCCATTACATCTCCCAAAGCCCCAAGTATTGCATCAAATAAGTACTCAATCCTAACAAACACAAAAGAAAAGGCAAAAAGTGAGTCATATGTGTTAAAAAGTGGTTGAAACAAGTAAGCATATTCAAATATTGATCACGAAGTGCCCCAAAACAAAATGTCTCTCACCGCATTTCCTAATGGCCCCAAGTCCCCCATATGAACACACCTGTGCAAAAATCAAGAACATTGCAGAAACTTTTTCGATGGCATGATAAGATTATATATATATATATATATATATATATATATATATATATATATATAAAATAAGTGGTAATTGCAAAAACTACCCATTTGTCACTCCTAATTGGAAAATATAACCCCCATTTTATTTGTATTAGCAAAAACATCCCATGAAACTTAAAACTCTACCACTATATTTTAAGTTGATTGCGTGATAACTAACAAACTTTATGCATTAAAGTGTTATGTCAGAAATGTATCTTATCAAATAAATATTATAAGATTTCTTATAGTCTTTTAAGACCATTTGAGATTATTAACAATCAGTACTGTATGTTTTGTTTTTACAAATCTTGAAAGTAATGTTCTTTTCAAAAAAATTGATTATATATATAAAAAATTCAATTTTCACAATATTAACTTTTTATGCATCAAGTTTATACAATACAAATCAAAATTTGTTGGTAGTTCCAGTGCTCTAAGTAAGTGTATTTAGGGTCTTTTTGCTAATATGTTAATATCATGGGGGTTTTGCTATTAAAAATAACACGTGTAGTTTTTGCGATTACCACACATGTGTGTGTGTATTATTGTGCTTATGTTTGTGTTTTTTTTTTTTTTTTTTTTTTGATAGGTTGTTTGTCTTTGTGTTTGTGTAAGACATTATCACTGTAAATTCAATCATTTAAAGAAAATGATGGACACTATGGCCACAAATTGGCATGATGTTTAGTAGCCAGAACCGTGATGGTTTTTTACTTTTTTTTTGTTTCTGGTTTTTAATCTGTGAGGATTCTGTGTGGCATTTGACTAGGAATCAGATGTACATATGGGCTCAAATCTTGTTTAATACAGTCCTTATTGTGGTCCTACAAAAAAACTCATTTACATATAAACCGCGTATTTATAAATGTATGGTCATCGATCGATGAGAAATGATCATATAAGATGTGATCCAATTAGTCAATATTTGATATCTCAGATTTTACAAATAGAATCCACTGATGCAGTGCTTAAACTTTCCGGGGACGCGATAATTAAAGTTTAAGGCAGAAGGGTTTTTAAGATTATCTGGATGCAATTTTGAAAGGAGGCAAGAAAATGACAAGCAAATTCGAGAGTCTCGTACCATAAGTTCCACAAATTAATCAAGACCATATTCTTTCAGCTAAGCTAGAAAATGGATAAGATTAAAAGAGTAATATGTCAGAATAAAGTACATAATAAACACTTAATAAGTTGTTCCTTTTTAGGCATGTTTATTTCAAATTTTCGAAAGAACATTATCTGGAAATATTTTCATGTTGGTTGTCCAAATGCATTTAATAGTTTATGAAAATGGTGAAAACATTTTGAAACAAAGTACAAAACTAAAGTGTTTTAATTTTTTTATTGAAGAGGTGTGTGATATGATTAAGATGCACACGTTAGCAAAACATCATGCACTAATTTTTCCCTTCTTATTCATCCAAGACCTTTCGAGGTGCCAGTGAGTGAACATATTTCAATAAACAATTATCCGGATTTTACTAAGAAATTAAAGTACTTTTGACGTTGGCATGTCATCGTGTTGGTGATAACTTGAAATCAAGATAGCCAATCATTTTGTTGTGCATCGAATTCTATAATCTACTAATTGAACTTAAAGCAATTTCATATGTTGCACCCATACCGTCAATGATTCATCACTATGTCTATGTTTTCTAAGAGATCCTAATTATAGTTAATTCTAATTTGATTTAGTTAAAAAGCAACTGCATATTGATAGATAAATATATACTAAATCATAACGAGTTCTGTTATAGAAGAAACGGTAACTTCCATAAAATCCATCCCAAATTACCATCTTATAAGCATAGTTCGTATAATTTGTCAAACATCTAATTAACTCCATTGTATACCTTTGACAGAATTAAAATTAAGTACGTACTATCACTATTCATCTATTCACTTCTTCCGTAATTCGACTTTTATACAGTCTGTTCGTACACCTTCTCCTAACATAAAGCGCAAAAAATTAATCATCTAAAAAGCTGCACAATGGAAATTTTAAAATTTTTATTCCAATTGCATAACCTAAACAGAAATGTATTTCAAATTGTAATTGTAATTCTAGGGGACATCATATTCATGATACGGCCGAAGTTGCATAATATCTCATACATATTTGGAGGACTGGAAGGAGGAGGGCCCCGTAATCCACTTAAAGAAACCAATAGGATTTACACGCATGCGGGCAACTGGCCCTACAATTTGCAACCGCCCCAATTCTTATGGGTACCCTTTATCCAAATTTCTTTATCTACAAAAATTACAAAATATAAAAAGAGACCCCAAAAGGAATCAAAAGTATGAAAATTTGTGGCTGAAAAAATATCTTGCTTATTTTACATAGAAGAATAAATTGCCAACCTCTGTTATATTATATAGCTTATAAGTAGTTTATTTACCAACCCCCACTGTGCACCTTATCCCACAGAGCATGATCATTATCATACATATATTAAATATTTATGTCATCATTCCACAACAATTTTCTTTTTCAGTTTGTCTGTTTTATTTTATCATTAACTTTTATACAACAATCATTTAACCAGGGATATCCTCCTTTCTCCATGCGAATATTTTTTTCTACCTTTCTATCCTCAAAATCAATAATACAGGATGAAAATATTATATCTTCTCTGATTGTTGCTCTTTATATCATCATAACTTGATCATTTTCGCTTTTTTAGTTCTTTCAGTCAACACCTATTTTAATTTGATTTGAACTCTACCACCCTTAGTCTATGCCTACGAATTTTCACTTTACGTTTTTAGTAGTTGTCATAACTAATAGAATAATGGCACTTGAATTTTGCGATATAGGTCAAAAACATAGTGCATGGATATAAGAACATTTTAATGTCCTTCGGGACTGATGTAGTACTTCGAATTGGTATTCTATACACCTAAGAAAAATGAATTATCCTAATCCACTTATATCAAAATAAATATGTTTAAGTGACTGAAAGAAAAAATAGAGAAAGAGAAAGTACTTTGTTGAAAGTAAGGTTGTGAAAAGAAGGAAAAAAAAGAACCAAACTAAATACATTAAGGAAATTCATTTTGACAAGGACTCCTCTCTTTGAGATCACGGTTATCTTCAAGTCCATTTTGATTCCAATCTTATGCTAGATATGAAAACATGAACCTAATGTCTTTTATTATAGTTATTACAAAGTATTACGTCCCATGATTACATTTCGAATTAAGCTTTGAGTTAGTGTAAATTAACGACATATAGTAGTTATTATTTTCAAGATATCTGTTCAAGTACAAGGTGTTACTTTTATGGAGTGAAATGATTAATGCTAACCACAAACACTTGGTATTTATTACTTTTAAAAAATTTAGAAGATATACGATTAATAAATGCTATCTCCAGCCCTCTCAGGTATAAACTAACAACTTAACTGTGAAGAGATTAGTTCATAACTTAACTGATTAGTTGCTCATTGACTCGGTGTGATCAACTATAAAATTCAGTTAGTGAAGGTTAGCCGGTTTAGCAAGTGTCAGTTTAAAAATTAGTTACACTTTTTAAGTCTAATTTTTGTAGTCTATTTAAGGCGGGTTTGCAGATCAGTTTTTAATTGAATCTTCCTAATTTCTTCTAAGATTTTCTCTCATACACTTGTTCTATAGTATATCACTCCGTTGATGTAAGTTTGAATTGATTTGATCTAAACGCGTACCACGTTAGAATCGCTGTGTGTTTATGCGTGTTATTCCTGCAAATTTTTTGAATTTTGTTTGTGCCTCAAATTCTTTTATCTGATTGTGTTGTTCTTGATTCGATTAAGTTCGCATTTTTTTTTTATGTAAAAAGATGGAGCTCGGGAGAGGATAGCAACGGACATCCCAACTAGGTTGGCACCCCCGCAACGCTAAACCACCCGTGCTCAAATATTATTAAAAAACCAAACGAAACAAAAATACAAGAGATCAACAGAATCTGAAATTGTCCATGTTACAAGAATCATCATTAACAAATGCATAAATAAAAGGCGGACACGAAGACCACCAATGCTTTCCCGGATGTTTAACCCCGTAGTTGGCCAAAGCATCGGCTGCTCGATTACCTTCCCGGAAAATATGTGAAACCTCAAAATGAATAGTGCGAATAAACTGGAGACAAGCTGTCCATTTGCTTCTCAAAAGCCATGGCACTTTTTCGTTATATGTTTTCAAAAGATGAACAACATACGTCGAATCACTTTCAATCCAAAGGTGTGTCCAATTAAGTTCCTGTGCTTTATTAATTGCAAGGATAACAGCCCAAACTTCAGCTTCGAATGCAAACACCGAGTCCAGACTTGCAGCAAACGAACCAAGCGGAGATCCCCTGGAATTTCGAAAAATTCCACCTGCACCCCCCCTCCCGGAGCCCCAAGCGCGCAACCATCTGTGTTGCACTTAATCCATTCATCAATAGGAGGGTGCCATCGAACCGAGATGATTTTAGGCGCTTTCCTTGGTAAGATAGGCATGTCAAATTTCTTCAAAATTTGTAAGTCATCAACCGTATGTGCTGAACCAATGCGAAAAAATTCAACCTCCTTTATACTCCGCCAGATTAGTTGCAAAAGAGCATGTATATCTGGTGTATAATCGTCAAAAATACATTTATTTCGAGTGATCCAAATACCCCAGATGCACGACACCACAACAGCAGTCCAAAGTGCTTTGATTTGGGGTGCTAAATCTTGCACGAGCAGCAGCCGTTAGAAGTGTATCAAGAGACGAAGATGTGTCGATTTGGTGTCCAAAAACTCCTGAAATTGCTGCCCAAGCAGCTTGAGCGAATGGACATGGCAGAAACAAGTGAGTAACCGACTCCACGCTTGCCGAACAAAATCTGCAGATTGATGTGAGATGGAAACCTCTGCGCGTTAAAGCATCTTGAGTGGGAACATAACCAAGTGCCGCTCTCCAACAAACCATTGATCTCGAGGGTGGGATAAATTGTTTCCAGATGAAATGATACCATGACCTCGAATGTGCATTTATTCCACGAATTTTTTGTATAAGCACTACTTATTTGAAAATCGCCATTCGTGCTAAGTCACCAAATACATACATCCGAACTCTCTTCTATAAACTGATGTTCCTGAATATACCTTTGAAGAGACTGAGGCAGCAACGGCAAAAGGTTCCAGTGATTATTCTAGAAAAAATCGTTCACGCTACCCCGAAGGCCCCTCCTATCAGATTCGGCAATCCCCATCTGCTCCGCGACGCACGGGAAAACTCAATTATCAGTCCAAAAATTGCAGTTTGATGTCGAGCAAATGAGCCAGCGAATATGCTTCGATGTTACGTCCCAACCACGACGCAAAGAGCACCAGATCGAAGAAGCAATATACGTTCCTCGAATAGTAGAGAAATTTTTGAAAATCCAACCCTTAAGCAAACTTAAAGGATATGAATCAGTGCCAGTGGTAACAAATTTCCAGCATAATTTTGCCAATAAAGCCGTGTTTAAGCTCTCAAGATCTTTAACCCCGAGCCCCCCCTCGTTCACCGGAGCACAGCATATTTCTCATGGAACGGTAATAGTTTTTCGCACATCAATTGATCTCGACCATATAAAGTTCCGAATTGCTCTTTTCATACGAGACAAAAGTTCTTTCGGCCAAGCATAGATACTAAAAGAGTGAATGAACGAACCTTGAATAACCGAGTTCACGAGAGTGACTCTCCCTGCCATCGAGAGTGTGGAACCTTTCCATCGGGCGAATTTGCTCAAAATTTTGTCCACAATTGGTTGCAAAAATCTTCTTCTCGGGCTACCCTTAAACAAAGGGACTCCAAGATAATGGAAAGAACTATGGAGTTGCTTAAGATTCAAACTATTCAGAATAGTGTGTCGGCGATGATCAGTAATATATTTGCTAAAACACACACCGGATTTGGCCCAATTGACATGCTGCCCCGAAAGCTCCGCATAAATCTCAAAGATTTTTTGAACCATAGTGACGTTTCTCTTAGTTGCCGCAACAAAGAGTAAGACGTCATCTGCGTATAAGAGGTGCGACGTGAATCTCACCTGTGACGTGTAATTCATAGGTTTTAGCTTCCTCTCCTCGACAAACTTTGTGATTAGGCGACTTAAAAAATCTTCCGCAATGACAAAGAGTAGGGGAGAGAGTGGGTCCCCTTGACGAACTCCTCGCTTACACCCAAAATACCCAACTGGTTCCCCATTGTGTAAAATGGAAATTTGGGAAGTCGAGAAAATTTCTAAGATCCACTCCCTGAATTTCACCGAAAATCCAAAAGCTTCCAAAACCTCCAGAATAAAATTCCAATCCATTGTGTCAAAGGCTTTGCGAATGTCAATCTTAAGAGCCATATTCCCGCCAAAAGTCCGCTTGTCTAAACAGTTAACTCCCTCCGAAGCCGCCGCAGTACAGTGTCAAATATCACGACCTTTCACAAACCCGAACTGATTAGGGGAGATAATTTTAGAGGCGATATCAGACAATCTGTTTGCCAATATTTTTGTGATAACTTTGAAGCAAAAGTTTCTCAACACTATAGGCCGAAAATCCTCAATATGCACTGCATCTTTTGTTTTTGGGATTAGAACCATGAAGCTCGAGTTTAATCCCGGTGAGAGCTTACCGTAACGGAAAAAATGCTGAACACAACGGCATAAATCCTCGCCCACAATATCCCAAAAGGCCTAGAAAAATTTCCCGGTGAATCCGTCCGGCCCCGGGGCGCTACCACCATCCATGGAAAACACTGTGTTGTGAATTTCCTCAATAGAAGGAAGCATTGTGAGGACTGTATTATCAAAGTCATCCACCATACAAGGAACCACAGATTTGATAAGCCGCTCATTTGGAACAATATCATTGGATTCACTGAAAATATTCGAATAATAGTTCGAAATATGATTTTTTATTTCCTCACTGTCCGTTGAGAGCAAACCATTAATCATAAGGCACTGAATTCCCGATCTTGATTTTTTTTATACTTGCGGCACGATGAAAAAAGGCTGAATTCCTATCCCCTGCACTAAGCCATTTATTTCGACTTTTCTCTCTAAGGAAAATTTCCTGTTGCGTTAAAGCCAATTCTAAATTAGCATGGGCCTGAACCTCCATAGCAATTTTATCATCTGAGGCTCCATTAATAGAGATATCATGCTGAATACTGCCGAGGGATTCTTCAGTCTTTGCAATGTTACTATCAAGCCAACCAAATGTATTTTTGCTCCAATGCCTGAGCGCCCCGCATAGAATCTTAAGTTGCAACTGAAAAGCTCTCAAATGGCAAGAATCTGGAGCTCTAATCCAATTACTTGCAACACATGTGCGAAGATCGGGATGGGTAAGCCACATAGATTGAAATCTGAATCTTGCAACCGTCATAGACTGAGCTTGTCTACAGCAAATTAGTAACGGATTGTGGTCGGATTTATGTCTTGGCACAGCGGCACAAGTGATCGTATTCCATTGATTTAAGAAATCATTATTGATAAGAGCTCTGTCTAACCAACATTCAACTCTTCGATGTCTAGAACGACCATTAGACCATGTGAAATTGGCACCTAACAGTGGCTCATCAAGCAACCCACAATTCTCCGAGAACAATCTGAAATCTCAACACGGATTTAGTGGCGGGGGACGACCACTTTTTTCATGAGCTCCCTTAATCGCATTAAAATCTCCCACCACAAACCACGGCAAAAAAGAAAAGTGTTGAAGCTGACCAAGCTCAAGAAATAAACCCTGTCTTGCAATACCATAAGTCTTTGCATAAACACATGAAACAGCATGATCAACACCGTTAATCTTCAAACAGAAACTAATGTGCTGCTCAGAACAAATAATATTATACCGAGTATCAAAAGTGTTTTTCCGCAAAACCCATAAATTTTGAACATTAGAGATGTTTATACCAACTAAAGAGAGGCCTAACAAGTTCCAAAACCGAGAATGTATAGAGTCAAAGGATGTTTTAGGTTCCGCTAAGCAAATTAAATCCGGAGAGTAACGAATACAATAATTAAAGAAAACTCTCTGCGTACCAGGATTTGCAAAACCCCGACAATTCCAGTAGAGGATAATCATTGAGTAAATCGGTCAGGCTTACGAATTATCCGTTTATCACGGACAATTTTTTCATCCTTTTGAGTCTTCTTTCCCGAAACCTTTGTCCATTCTCCCTCTTCATTTTCTATTTGATCGGCCCATGAACCTTTATCATGAGTGGGGGATAGAATATGATCAGAGTCCCCGCAACCAGGCGTACTCGTGTGGATGTCTGATTCCACAAGCGGCACCATTGCCGTATTCAAATTTGCTAGTTCCACAAGCGTCTCGGACTCCGGAAGAGGCTGCTCATGCGTTATAGAAACTTCCCGGGTGACGTTATTTTCTTCCTCCAAACTAGTTTGGCGCTCATCAGTAATGGTTACATCCCCGTGAACTCTTGCTAGTACCCTCGGCACCGGGATATCAGATTCGGTGACCTTACGTTGCCATATTTTTCTATTTCTGGACCTACCCCGTGATCTGTCTCGATTGTTATCTTTACCAGCAGCTTGTTTCGCGGTTGTTGCATTCTCGTCTGAACGCATATTTCTCCTACAATTCGCTGAAGTATGTCCTATCGCCTGACATGTTGTGCAAAGATCTGGGAGACCTTCATACTCCAGAAACACCCACACCTTCGAGTCATCCGTGTCCACACGAAGTGTTTGCTGGATGGGTTTCAACAGATTAATATCCACAAGAACCCTCGCAAAATGCCCGAATTCCCCATCAAGGGTTGCTTTATCAATTTTTAACAGTATACCGATTCCCCGAGAAATGTCCGATAAAATCTGTGTATCCCAAAACTCCCATGGCAGGTTAAAGATTCTGACCCAGACTTGTGTTGAAGTGGATTTTTGTGCCGTTGGATCAAACCCAGGTGTCCACGGCATTAAACGGAGAATACCTGGACTAAGATTAATCGAACCACGGCTCCAAATTGCCTGTAGATCAGTGTCCAACTGTAAGACGATGTGGAAAAATCCCTTTCCGAGTGAAATTAATTTCCAATTCATATGCAGGCCCCAGATCGTGTTCAGCTTTGTTTTCAACTCTTGTTGGCGCCAAGGTTTGTCACCCTTCAAGAGCGTAACCCTACCGATGAGCGAGAATTTGCACGCCTGAACTCTCTGATTATACGCTTGTTGGGAGACTTTGACGGCGAAGTAACCACCAATATCTGAGACGTGACCACTTGAAGTGATTGACTTTGATGGAACAACAGTCGTGATAGCAGCATATGATTTCTGGATTGAAGGTCGCTCAACACGAATTTGTTCGAGAGGATTGTATAACGGAGATTGAGGTGTGAGATTCATTTTTACCACAGGAGCAAATGTTTCTTTATAATCTAAGCCATAAGTTTGTGTATAACCTTTGGCTACAAGTCGTGCTTTATATCTTTCAACTGAGCCATCACTATTATATTTGGTTTTAAAAATCCATTTACAACCTACATGTTGTTTATCATGAGGTAAAAGAACAATATCCCATGTGTGATTTTTCTTTAAGGACATTAGCTCTTCTTTCATTGCATTTTTCCATATATCTTTAGTTTTTGCTTCTCCATAACTAGTAGGATCCTGTGAGTAACTAATTTTTGAGGGATAAGAGATATATTTAGGTGACAACTTTTCAAAATTAACGTAACTTCTGATAGGATATTTGATATTTGTATTACTTTCCTTTACGTGATAAGTGTGATAATCTTTAAGTGTGATTGATGGTTTAGAAGCACGCGTAGAGCGTCTTAAATTATTAGGACATAGTTGAGAATCCCCTACATTAATGCTTTCTGTAATGGTATCATTAGGTACTACTTGAGGATGATTCTGGATTTCTCTAGTATTAATGTGTGATTTTTACAAAAAGAAAGTCATGAGCTAAATCAGAACTAGAATCATAATGTGTATGCTCCCTCTGAATATTATCTTTATTATAATAAGATGCATTCTCATTAAACTGAACATTTCGAGATATATACATTTTTTCATGTGTAGGATCGTAGCATTTATAACCTTTCTTCGTGACAGAATATCCAACAAAAATGCACTTAATAGCTCGACTACTCAGTTTATCTCTATGGTTTTCAGAAATATGAACAAAACAATTCACAACCAAACACCTTTAGGTAGTGTAAAGGAGGTTTCTGACCATGTAATGCTTCATAAGGACTCCAAAAATTTAGAACTCGAGAAGGTAAACGATTTATAAGGAAACAAGCAGCAAGTATAGTTTCTGACCAGAACATCTTAGGGACATTCATTTGAAAATTTAAAGCACGAGTAACTTCAAGTAAATGCCTATTTTTCCTTTCAGCAACTCCATTTTGTTCAGGAGTATCTACACATGATGTTTGGTGAACGATTTCATTGCTAAGAAAATAAGAATCTAATGTTTTGTATTCTGTTCCATTGTCTGTTCTAACTATCTTAATATTTGCATCATATTGATTTTTAACCATGGCATGAAATTCTTTAAACGCAGCAGGAACATCACTTTTAAACTTTAATAGATATATCCAAGTATAACGTGATCTATCATCAATAAAGGAAACAAAGTATTTAAATCCAGTAAATGAAACTATAGGGCATGTCCATAAATCAGAGTGAACAATCTCAAAGTTGATATTGCAAATACTATCAGACATCTTAAAAGGTAGCTTTGTTTGTTTTGCGTACCGACAGATTTCGCAAGTGCTAAATGAAGAGTCAATCTTCAAGATCGAATGTTTCAATACTCTATCAGAGGGGTGTCCTAAGCGATAGTGCCACAACTCATCATTAGGCTGACTCGATTTACTTGCAAGGTAGGACTCAGTGGCTTGATCTAATATGTATAATCCTTGAGATTGACGACCTTCACCAATCTTCCTCCCCGTAACTTGATCCTGAAAAACAACATTTTCAGCAGAAAATATGGCCAAACAATTATGGGTTTTGGTTATTTGACTAACCGATAGTAGGTTAGATGGGAATGAGAATATGAAAAGAGCATTAGATGAATTCGGTTAAATATCTAGATTAACAATATTAAAACTCAAAGCTTTATTCCATGACACATGCAGCTAATCTGATACGAGTTAAGGCAATATCTTATAGCAATATATATAGAGTGAAGTTGTCTAATTATGATGGTTCTACTATAAGATCTTGTAATCCGAGCGCCACTAGCTAGAAGGCATAACTATAGAGGTCAACAATTTCACATGTTTGTTAAGCTGCAGTAGAAACAATATTTTGTCGGCATCGGTCGTTTAGGTTTTCTGCTTGTCACTTTTGACCAATGATTTTAGATATATTCAGTTCTAAATAAAAAAAAATAGAAAAAAATTTATTTTATTTTCGTCTTTGTATATCTAATAGATTGTAAATATCAATCTTATAACTTTTGAAACGAAAATCATCGTACACATCAACTTCTTAGTTAAAGGAATTCCGTCCCATTTAGTTCAAACGTCACAATGTTTCTCTATAATTTAGACACATATACCTCGACCATTCAAGACTGTGAAAAGAATTATCGCATCACTCATACCAATAGCTCGAATAAATAATATTAAACATATTTTGAAATGCACCATATTTACCATATATAGTTTCATAAAGTAAAAGTCCCACTGGCGATCCAAAAAAAAAGAGAAAAAAGTGAAGAGTCCCACTATTACTCAATGTCAACATCATCAATATCCATCTAACTTCAATTTTAAGTTATAGAATCTCTATTGTCCACAAAATTGGTTGGGATTTCACACGGGTTCAAACAAGAATTATGATATATTGCAGAGATATGATTGGTCCCCAAGTCCTCTTGACATATTCTACTCTTTCGACTCTTTTGCCTACAAAAAACGCGTTAGTTTCTACCAAAGCCATTTGTCTTCGCATGGAGTTTCTTATATTTACATCGTGCGGGTATTAGTGGATTACATAGTTGATTGATTTTTCCACTTTGAATTTTGCATGTAGCGTCACTACCATATATGATGTTGATGCGGAATGAACTAGGAAAAGTAGCAAAGAGACGGATAATTTTAAGAGCTCGTAGATCTCATATACCATATACAGTATAATTTTATCTTTAAATAGTTTCTGTATGTATTGCTGGTATACTGAAAATACTATATATAGTGTCAGGACCCAGGGATAGTCTTCCGTACCTCATGATGAACCACCTCCTGCCATCACATGCATGTGGGCCCCACATACATTTGAGGGCAAAAGGTGGTGCATCATGAGGCACCTGAGCATGCTCCCAGGACCCAGGAGTGCCAAGTTCTATAATAATTAGTATGCAGGCTATCATACTAGTTATTTTTTAGGGTAAAAACACAAGAAACCCCTAACTTATAGGGTGATGGACAATGTATACCTTGAATTACAAAAAAGAGCAAATAACCCTCCAATCTACTAAAAAATGTGGAAAATGCCCGCTGAGTCGGTGATCCACCGTTTATTTTGGACACATATCTATAACTTTGTCCGTTGGATTTGATCTCAGGAAGCATTTAGCACTTTTTTCAATAAATTGAGGGGTTATTTGCTCTATTTTATAGTTTGGAGGGCATATTGTGAAACACCTCATAGATTGGAGGTTTAAAGTGTGTCCTACTTTTTAATCTTGCAAATCGTTAAGGAATACTATGAGATATAAAGATCTACAAGAATACATATGCTTAATTAAGCATAAGGAAAAATATGTCTCAGTCTCTACACACTAAAAAGTGTCTACGGCATGCTAATTATATTGAAACCCGTTAATTTTTAAGATATTTTACAAAGGGTCATCATTAAGTTGTGTACACAACTTAACTAACTTTGATCGATTTGCTTATGATAAAATGTATCAAATCCCTTATACCCTGTTTCACAACTTATAAATAATACTCTAACCTATTATAAAATGAGCGAGCACCCGACTAGTCACATTTCATTTAATTTTAACAGAATCTTTAAGAATTTTCCTTTTGGTGGCTACAACTGTAAGGGTAAATGATGTCGTCAGGTAGCTTATTGAATTTTTCAATCAAGGCGAAAGAGGAAAAATAAAATAAGGTTCTTGTTCTATTAATAATTTCTTCAAATTTGTAATTAAATACTAAAAGTATTTTTTACACAATTAGTTTGAAAAAGGGTTGAAAAATGAGGGGACAAAACGATGATATATGGTTACAGAAGATTCATCTAAGCACAAATCTGAACAAAAAAATTGAAATATCAGATCTGAAAAAATGTTTTGAAAAATATGAATACTAATCTGATTCAATAAATCCCACAAAAAAATTAGCAAATAAGGGGGCACTCATTCTTGAAGTGAATGAAGAAAATGAGAAGTTTGTTGTCAAATTCGACGAGGAACGACAATGGCGGCCAAGCTTTGCAAAAAACGTTTTCAAAATGTGGGAGTAGCCTGCAGACCATGATCATTGATCAAAGTTTCGTTTTATATGTTTACAAATGAGTTTACAAATGCATGTGAAGTTTCCAATAAGAAGGAATACCATGTTATAAAAGCTTCATTTATATGTGTCTGTGTGCTAAATATTAGAAGTTTTTTGTAATGTATCGAGATCTTTTCGATATGTTTCTAAAAATTTGTAAAAAAATGCTATAAATGTAGAAAATACTTGTATGTATTATTTCCATAGAGTATAAAACGAAAACATTTCGAAGATTTCAAAGAAAAGAAAAAGAAACTGTAATCCATACTCATTGAAATAGAAAGACTAAAACATGTATTTCTGTGAAAAAATGTTGGCATGTGTCGATGTACGTGTATCTCATTTATTCAGTTACTCGTCAAATAATGAATGATGATACTTTTTTGTTGAAGTATATGGGGTTCCGATGACCTCTGTTATAAGAAAGCAATATGGATTAACAGTTTTTGTATGTTTTTCTACAATCTTAATTAATGGTGGGGCTAGAAGTTTAGTGGTGGTGTATACATCGTTTGGACTTTGGATTTCTTCTTTTTTTTTTTTTGAACAATTGGAATAAAAAGCTTATGGCATGCTTACGCGAGGAGTATCTCATCTGACTCGTTCTTTTGCATATATCTGATTGATGATTTATCTCATGTCTGTATCATAAATACAAGGTTGGTGGCAACGTGCTCGTAACATGGACAAAAGTTGATAATAGTAGTAATGGATTACGTACTTAAACTATTATCAATTCAAAAAATTAAGCTAGTTGATGAAGGGTTTTAATTTGGTTTAATAAAAAATTCCAAATTTATTAGTTTAGCATAATAATTGATAAGTGATATGATCGATAATTCATTTTTACATGTATCAACAAATGAGAAATCTTTGACATTACTTTGTAAAAAGTTTAGACAAATCTTTTTGTGAAGTTGAAATTATTAATAAACAGTACTCCGTCAAACTGAAAAAACCTAATCATAATCAAGAAAACATTAAAATTTAAAATATTATAAACTTTTGTTTGTGTAAAGAGATACAAACTATATGGTGTTTTGTACAATTTTTTTAAACATAAAGGGGTGATTTTGTAATTAGTTCATACCTCAGGGGTGTTTTTGTTATTTTCTTAATTATAATTGAAAAAGTAGGCTTGGAGTTTCCTAGCCTGTGAAGAAATCAGGCTAGGAATCTCATTTTTTTAGAATAGTAGTGATAAAGCAATAGATGTCCATCCTCTCCCTTGTTTTAGGATTTTAATTGGTACTACAATTTGATGTCGTATCATACCAATCATAAAAAGAGACTGGTTATATAACCAAAAAAAAAAAAGAGTGGTTATGAGCTTGAATATCACTCGCACCTATTTATCAAAAGATATTCTGCATTAGACTTAAATAAAAAGATTAAATATAAATGATGTGAGGTATTTTTGTCTCGATAAGTATCCACTCTTCAATACTTCACGTCAGACTACTTTAGTCCTGCTGGATCCTTAAGCATCTTTTGAGTTCGGAACCTGCACTCAACACCATACATAAACTAAGCCGGTGGCTTCCCGGCGAAGGCACTCCGACGCTCAAGTCAGATGGGTCGGAATGAGATCTTGTCGTGAGAAACAATAGCTCGAACAAATAGACCGAAATATGCTGAATAGATCGAAAACAAACACCTCAAAGTGGCACTTAAGTCGAAATGAAGGTCTTCAAATAGATCGAAATAACCCTCAAATAACTCGAAATGCACTCAATATAGGTCGAACGAGAGCTATTTCAAACTGCTCGAAATGATTGCTCTATAGCTCGAATTCGACTAATATTGCTCGAAATGAATGCTTGAAACTATAAAAACGTACCTGAAAATGAAGCATGGGACCCCATTATATAGTATTAAGAGTCCTTATTCAGCTAGAATTGCACTCCGAGTAGAACTATGATTCTAAATAGCTCGAAATAGAACTATTTTGGAATAGCTCGAACTGGGCTTCCAAATAGGTCGAACTGGGCCTCAAGATAGATCGAATTGGGCCCCAGATAGCTCGAATTGGGCTTGAAATAGCTCGAAATGGGCATGTTTGGGTCCAAACTGGGCCTGCATGGGCTTGATATTGGCCTACTTGAGCCTATTTTCGAGTTTTGCCTTGAATTGTAATTTTGCATTAAAAATAATGGTACTGACGTGGCATAATATTCCCGAAATACGTTTGTGGTACTGTATCGGATATTATGACGTGTCGGTACCGAAATATGGTACATCAATAAACTAAAAGAAAACAGAGCTTTCGAAAACTGATTTTTGGAGATCGAATATAATTTAGTAGCAAAAACATACTTTTGGAGACTGCAAAGTAGCAAAACCAATTTAGAGACTAGGTATTTGGAGACAACTACAAATTTGGTAGCGAAAACTGAACATTAGAGACCGAAAAATGGTCTCCAATGAATTAGTTTGTAAAAATTTAAAATTGATTAATTTAAAACTAGCAGCCACTTCGAGTTTAGTATTTAAGACTGCTAGTTGGTCACCAATCAGAATACATTGGAGACTAGACTTTTGTCTCGAATACTGATATGTATTGGGGACTACAATGTGATCTCCAATGCTGGCGATGCGGGATTTTTCGAAAATTTAAAAGTATTGGAGACCCGCGGTCTCCAAAAATGGTAAAGCAAAAATTTTCAAATTTCAAAAACATTTCGAGACTGCACTTCGGTCCATAATTCTAAATAACATTTTTAAAATATATCCTACTCATTTAACTTCTAACCATTCTCTACCACCATTTCTCTACTTCTTCTTTACTGATCCTCCTCTCTTCTCCTCCTCCTCCTCAACCCTCCTCCTCCTATTGTTTCTTCTTCACCTTCTTCTTCTTCTCTTGCTATAATTATTCCATTTATGTTTTTTCATATAATCGTATAATTATGAAAATTAATTCATTGTCAAATACTTTTTTTTTGTTATTTTGTTAATGTTTTTTCTTTTTTCATATCAGTTAACATTTTCAAAGTTTTCTAATTTTTGTTTTATTTCCAATATCTAAATAAACAAATTAAGCTTTAAAAAATTATTTGCTTTGTTATGTACTATTTTTTCATAAACAACATATTCAGGTCTAAATAACAATATAGAAAAATCTGATAATTATTTTTTGTTGTTGTTTTATAATTTAATTTATTTCAGTGATTTTTTGAGACTGCTTCGGGTCTCTAACATGTAATTTGCTTTGATACTGGCCTTGCAGTTTCTAAAGCTTTTAAGACCATCTGGTCTCGAAAAGTGTTAAGTTTTAGAGACCGTCTCATTATAGACAGCTTTAGGTATTAGATATTTGAGACATATATTTTTGACCAAAGTGGTCTCCAAAACCTCTTTGCTCTCAAACTTAAGAGATCGGCATTTGAAGACCGTTTGACGGTGCCTAATACGTTTTAGAGACAGATATTACTCTATTAGAGATTGAAAATGCCAGTCTAACATACCTTATTTTCTTGTAGTGCGTGTTGAAAAATATGTGTAACTGTCTATCTTCTCTACAGATTCAAGTTTTTCTAGTAGAGATCAATTCCGTGCAGGGGAAAGCTAATATGCAATGGTCTACTCACTCTTATTCCTGTTTGTGGATCATATATTTGCAAAGTAATTTTCGTCGAGTAGTCGTATATCGTTGAGTATATTTTTTAAGCAAATCCTGTGAACATGTATGATAATACAACTAATCTCATTCAAAAAAAAAAAAAAAAAGTAGTAAATTTGTCGTCTGTTTATTTCTGGTGCTAAAGCTCTTTTATGTAACCAAACTGCAGCGGACTCGTGCCAACTTGAGCTTAATTTGGTGTAATGATCCAAATATATGCACCATATGAGCTTATATCAAGTTACCACGTCCACGATACGTAGAGATAGTAACGAATAATATGTCATATATTTGGTCACCGTTTTGCATGCTAAGACATACCACAAAACTAATTAGGTTGAGGCTGACATACTTAGTCCAAATGATAAAGAGGTCTGCTTCTACTTTTGTCCGGAAATTAATGATAATTATTTAATGGCAAAATACCGCTCTTTGCCCCATAGGATTTATATACCAGTCATCACATTCAGATCTAGTTTTGAAAATTGTTATCATATTTAGTCTCATAAAAATACTAAAAATTAAAAGTACTCCTAATTTCTAAACTTATCAAAACATTTGGTCTCAACTTTAATTTATGTTTAGAGTGAGTGACACTTTGCACCCTAAAATTATGTTTTTAATTACACTTTACACACTGAAATTGTTAAATTCAAACTATTTTTCATCTCTTATGAAAATTCAAAGGGATACTTTTAAAAATTCAAATTCTAGAAAACTTACAATACATTCTTAAAGTTCACATTAATACTCTTTTTTATTATTATCTATCAAAAAAGAAAAAAAAATACTCGTTATTTTAAAAAACTGAACTAAAAAGTTTTGTGAAATAATTCATAAAAGGTGAGATTTTTATAACAAGATAAAACTATTCTAGACTTTCTTCTTATAATTTTTTTCATTTTTAAGAAAAAATAACGATATTATTCCCCAACGCACTTGAGTACCCTATGCCTTTTCCCCATCTGCAACAGGGCAACCGGCAAGCCACTCCAATCCCCTTGTACCTTCTTCCCGACACAGCCATAAAATATTCGAAAATTATATAAAAGAATCACGAGGAAATAACATAAATACGCTAGTTGGTAACTCACAATTAGAAAGGGATATATAATAGACTAATAGGGGTTTTAAGTTAAAAGATGATAGTATAGTGAATACAATGCTTGCGTGGAGTGTCTGAACTAGGAAAAATAACTTTAAATTATAATATAGTTTATTAGGTTAAGAGAATACTGAAATCATATAAGTATTAAATAAGTTGATAGCTCAGGCAAACTTGTTATTTGACTAAATTAGAAACACATATCAAATAAGTTGATAGCTCACTTTTCAAAAGTCAAACTCATTGTTTGACTTATGAGTTACGTGTTACAAAAATTGATGTCGTATAAACACTTTAAATATTATTCCATTGCATATTTGATTTTTCATTATACGTCTTGCAATTTTATATTGCAGTACTTTGATACTTCGGTATCTTTTTTATGTTGCACGATCATTCTTTAATGAATTGATCAATGAATTAGCTTTAGTGACGCATTATAGATTATTTTTGATGTATTGTAAGCTTCTTTCTATAACGTATATAACTATAGCTTTATATTAAGGCACAGGGTAGGTATTAATATTAGAATTAATAGATCGTCTTCATTTTCTCGAGAAAATTCATGTTCGCTACATAATTAATATCGTATCTTTGTTTGCTCTTCGAATGAACTAGGCAAACATATGTTCACCTCTGTACTGGAAAAAAGTATCTGTTTAGAAATTCTAATATATATGTTTAGGAAATTTAATAGCAGGTTGACTGACTAAATTCAAATGAAGGTTTGTAAATACCTTCATGAATGCCTTCAAATCCTGTCTTCCATGTTTCCCTTCTTATTCCTTACTCTATTATGTGTGTATGTGTTTTCTCTTAGTACTTTTAGACTATATCAAATAGAAGTTGTAAGAGATAACTACAGGTTTGTCCCTCGAGGTTTAGTGCAATTATAAACACTATTCATATAAGGTTTGGAAAATCATAATTACACTATCTAAAATCTACACAACCCTTATGAATAAGTCCAATTATTGAAATATGGAGGGAATATTTGCCTATGTCAACATCAAACTATGACGAACTCCACATTTTATCATTAGTAGAGTTTGATTTTGACTTTGAATAAAACATTGGTCGAAATTACACTCTTATAAAAAAGTAGTGGACATATATTAAGGGGGTGCATGTTTAATTTTACGAAAATCCAGAACACAGCATTTTTTAAAAATCAGAATTAAAAATAAAGGTTTTTTAGGATAACTTGCATAGAATTACGAAATAGCTTTTAATTCTCACATATGATTAAAATTAATATTTATTAATTAAATGTGAGAAATTAACTCAAATTTTGATGCTAAGAATTAAAATTTAAACTTTGTTTTTTTTTTTCTTATGAGTTATATTTTAATTTTAAAGTTAGAAAGTAAAAGGATATTTTTTTAACCTTCTTTTTTACATAAATATATTATTAAAAATTCAAATTACAAAACCTTTTTTTTTATTTGTGAAAAACCTTTTTAAATTTAGTTTCTTCTAAACTTACTCTTAAAACTAACCAAAAAAAGAAAATGGAAATCACTGTCTTCCTCCCTAACCACTTCATTTAGGTACGAAAATCCCATACCTAAATGTTAGCCAAAAAAAAAAACAAAAAAACATATTAGTTGCCATATAAGGTACCAAATTTCCATAAGTACATAAATAGATCTCAAACAATATTATATAGCCTAATATTTAAGTACAGACCTTTTTTAGACCTCAAAAGGTTAGGATAAGTTTCTTTCTGATCTATTAGGTTTGTATTTTTCATACCTAAAAATTAATGAACGGTCTTTAGGTAGTAGAATCTGTCCCTTTTGTTCACTACACAAAAAATTCGTCTTTAAATTGCTTCCCTTCAATATAACACCTGATCTTTTCTTCTTCTTCTTTTTTTTTTTTTAATCTTCTTCCTTTAGTTTTTCTACATTTTATCATCCACTTTACTAAACCATTTTGCAGCGATCCATTTCAAAAGAACAAATTCTTAAGCAAGTCACACACTCTAAGCAAATACATGAATAGAAGAGGTATGTATTGTTCTGACCTAGTATTAGAGTCTTTCATGTTTTATTGCATGTTTTTAGCATGTAATATTAATTTATTGAAAAGTTTTCCGTAAATTCAATATGAATCGAAGAGGTACCCGAAAACAAAGTTCATTATTCAGGTGTATCTGATTTGTATTTTTGAGTATATTATGTTCTAATAGTAGTATTATTCTACTAGATATAAAACATCTTATAAAGTTGTATGTATGGTAAATTAGGTGAAAGTGGCTACTAGAATGAACATTTGGTGCATGTGTCCAAACATTTATAGAGTTTGCATTTTCTCAATCTTATTAAATAGTGCAAAGGTTTAGTCTCCTGGCAAAAAATGTGATAATATTAAGTATCTGAAACAAGGTGAAATCTACTTGCATCTTTGTGAGCAAGAGTTGGTTCTCCAATGTATAGATGTCCATGGTGAGACACGTAACAACCACATGTCATCAACTATGCATGTATGACAATCATCTGGTTTTAGAATTTAGTTGATAGGTATAGAAATATGGTTGATAATACATTTGGTAGTTAGTTTGACCGGTATCATTAGTAACTTCGAAGATGAGAAGTCGAATAGTATGGCACAATTTTTTTGAACTGGGTTATGGGCATCAGATGTACCAATACACAATGTGGTAGAGACCACAATTTTTCGTAGTAATTACTGCAATTTTTCACAAAAAAATATACAACATAATATTAGTGGGTCCTCTTGCACTATATTTATAGAGTAGGCACACAATCTGTTGAGTCGTGAAGATCGATAAAGATTTTGTAGCTTGTACAATATGAAGAGAATTATAAAAATGTGTAGGGCATGGGTACAAGACATTTGAAATGTGTGTCAACAGTTGTTTCATGTATTACGCAGATAGAAAATGACCTACTAAATATATGTGCCATCAAGTACAAATATAAGAAGGAATTAGACACGAACTACAACTAGGAAAGTTACACTCCACCATTTATATAAAGGGGCCTCCGGCCATAATGCAGAGAGAGAGAGAGAGAGAGAGAGAGAGAGAGAGAGAGAGAGAGAGAGAGAGAGAGAGAGAGAGAGATTGTTCCACCACAATAATGCACAAGTTCTTCTAGAGAAAAAATACTTTTAGAAATTTATAGAGCATCCAGTCGAAGATTGAAACTCACAAAGAGCATGAGGGTTTAACCAATAATTATGTGACCTCTTTCCTTTCTTTTCTCATTGTTCTTTCATTTATCAAATCATTGTATTTGATTTCAACATCAGCATATATTGCTAAACCCACCATGTATCTAGAGTAAGTAACTAAAAACAATACTACGTTTTATTCTTCCTTTTTTATTTATTTTATATGACTTAAGTATGTATGTATGTGAAATATGTTTCATTAATTGTGTTTCTCTGTTTGTAAGTTATAGAAAGACCTCTGTGTTGCATGACATATGTAGTTCACATGTTTTAATGTACTAATACGAGTGTAATTAATATATACTTTTTGCATGTCTTATATGCATGCTTTTGTGCATCCTATCTTGTCTTTTAGGTTTTAATTTTATATTTTATAAGTTTTGAGTCCAAGAATGCAGTAGATAATGAATAAAGCATGGAAAACGATGTAAAATAAGATCAAAGGAGCCAACTAGAAGTTTAACAGAGTGAAATAGACGAATGAAGAGAAACTGCGCATGCAACATTGCCAATGCTACCTAGGGAAGAGTGTTGACAAAATAATTGAATGAATGAAAATGACATTCTAATCCATTTAAGTACTATTGTGAATTAACAGAGTTCAGTTACTTGGTAAAACAGGAAAGTCGTTACTCAAGGCTAATAACTAATATGGAGTGTCTATGTAAAGTGATCATAATTATAATTTAAGGTCCCCTCCCTCGGACAAAAGGGGCAAGGATGTCTTCTATGCACATTTTAGACATCATGGTGTTGAACGGGTAGTGATAATGGTTTGGTTAGAATATCAACAACTTGGTGTTCGTTTCATATATGGACAACCTTGATCCTTCTTTCATTGATCTTTTCTCAAACGAAAAGGCAATTGATCTGGATATGTTTTTTGAGCTCGTGGTATACCGGGTTGATTGCAATGTAGTGAGTAATTTTATTGTCAATGAATAATAAAGATGTTCTTGTTTGTGCAATGTAAAGATCATTGAGAAGTTAATTGAGCCATATGAGTTCACAAGTATTGGTAGCTAGTGCGCGGTATTTAACTTCGGTGAAGGATTGACTCACAGTTGATTGCTTCTTTGGCTTCCATGATACAAGAAAGTCACCTAGATATATTGCATAGCCTGTGATACCTTATCTTGTGTCCAGTCGCTGTCACAAAATTCTTTATGGTGAGATTCTGAGTGTGAAGGAAAAAATAAACCCTTACTTGGACTTTTTTTGATGTACAGAAGGACCTTGTGGGCTGCTCCAAGGTGAGAAAAATAGGTACAGAGTTAGACATTGTATGGTAAGATTAGGTCAGGTCTAGTAATAGTTAAGTATTGCAATCTCCCTACTAATTTTCTATAAAACGTTGGATCATCAAAATAAGGGGGATCATCGGGATTATTTTAAAATTGGTGCCTCAAATTGGCACAATTTCAATATTGGTGCCTTAATGAGGCAGCCATCAAAATTGGTGCCTTATTGAGGCATTTTCATTAATTTTGGTGCCATGTCGCCGTAAAATTCAAAATGTGGCCGGAATTGATTACATGGACGTGACATGGCAATAAAATTGGAAATTTTGACCCTAGTCAACCCACCACATAAGCAATACTCCACATATACCGCCACATGTACAATTTAAAAAAAAAACTTAGATCCACAAATTTATATAAGGAATTGCATTTATAAATTTGAATTATAAACATTTTTTATTTTAAAATCTGATTTAATGATAAATAAAAATTAAAATAACAAAAATACAAGAAATAAAAAAAAAAAAATCTTCATCTCTTTCCCTCTTTGCCTTCCCAAAATCCAAATCTACAACAACAACAGCATCAACATCATCAACATCATCAGAGCAGTAATAAGCAGCTCGGTTGCAGAGAAATCACCGATTTCACCATCTCTAAGTTCAAATTGGTGATCACTATGTTGAATCGGACCGGTCACGCTCGATTCCGCCGCGGTCCGGTGAATCCTCAGCCTCAGCATCAGTCTCCGGCGTCGACTCTGGTTCATTTCGTGAATCCGATCTCCGTCGCTACTCAGCCACAAAATCAGGTATCTACTGGCTTTCAGCGTAAGGCTCTGAACCTGTTCTCTGTTTCGCCGCCGCCGAAGCAATCTCCGGCATTGACGTTTGACTTTTCCAAAGTTAAAGCAAAGGATGTGAGTGAAGTGATGAGAAAGGATGTGTTGAGTTTATCGGCGGCAGTTTCTACATCGGGAAACTCGTCTTCGACGTTTTTGTCGTAGGTTACCGGCGAAGGAAGCGTTTCGAACGAAAAAGTTGCATCGTCGTCGATGTTTCTGGCGCCTACTGCTCCGGCTATTTCTGCGAGAAAACCGGTGCTCGCCGGCAAGAGGTTGTAGATTTGGGTTTTGGGAAGGTGAAGAGGTGAAGGAGATGAAGGTTTTTTTTATATTTTTTTTTTATTTATCATTAAATCAAATTTTATAATAAAAAATGTTTATAACTCAAATTTATAAATATAATTCTTTATATAAATTTGGGGATTTAAGTTCTTTTTTTAAATGCACACGTGGCGGTATATGTGGAGTATTTCTTATGTGGTGGGTTGACTGGGGTCAAAATCTCCAATTTTATTGTCATGTCACGTCCACGTAATCAATTCTGGCCACATTTCGAATTTTCTCGTGACGTTGCAACAAAATTGATGAAAATGCCTCAATAAGGCACCAATTTTGACGGCTGCCTCATTAAGGCACCAATATTGAAATCGTGCCAATTTGATGCACCAATTTTGAAATACCCCGGGGATCATCAGCTTATAATATTATAGGATAGTTATCCAAAGGGGTGTGTTGCTAGGTTTGCAACCTAGATATTCTGATTCCTTTAAAATATTCAATACGCATTTTCCTTGCCAAAGAGAGATTAATTTCTTGCTTCTTGCTATTTCTATGCCAATGATGTATTTAAGGATTTCTAGATCCTTTATTGTGAACTGCGCGTCTAAATGAAGTTTAAATTTTCTGATTTCACTCACGTCATTGCATGCAAGTATTATATCATCAGCATAAATAGAAAGTGCAGTAATGGAGTTGGTAGACTTTTTGATAAAAAGAAAAGAATCGAAATTGGATTGATGATAACCAAAAGCAAATAAACAAGTTGTAAGTTTTGGATACCACTGTCTTGATGCATGCTTTAGATCATAAAGACTGTTTTTTAACAAACAAATCCGATGGTCACTAGGTTGAGTATAATCGGAGGGGGAGTCATGTATGTATATGTGCTCGTCCAAATCCCTTGTAGGAAGGCGTTGTTGACATCAAGTTGATGCAAAACACAATTAATTGATGTTGCAAGATAACGTAAACTCTCGTGTAAAAATTCCACTCCATGTTATATCTGCACCTTAAATTTAATATAGTACTTAAAATGATAAACAATTTAATTTGTTGCATAAAATTTGGACTAACATATTTGTCATTTATATACTCGAAAAAAAAAAAAGATAAGTTGTCTGCGGCTTGACCTCATGTAGGTAAGTTATTTGTTAGTATTGTTATCGACTATTGCTCATGTGTATTCCTTTCCTTTTAATCTTTAGCTAAACCCTTGACAGGTTTTGCTTTGCAAATACGAATGTGGGTCCTTTCGTAGAGTATATATAAATTAATAATGTTGCAGTATAATTAAGTATAATGACAATGATTTCGTGAGTGTCAGCTGCCTCCTTTGTTTTTGTATATTATCATTGGTTTAATTAATTAGTAAGAGAACTCTTGATTAAGCATATTTATATTCACCTTTTCACTTTTAATAATATAAGGATCTTATGACAAGTTTCGCAGCCCCAGTATCAACCTATCTGAGATCTAACTATGCAAAATATGGTTTATAAATGAATCTTATGCACCGCACTATAATTATATTATGTGTGACATCGTTGTAGAATTATATTATTAATTTATTATACAAAGAAAGAAAACTTCAACTTCAACTCTTCTTACAAAAACTTTATTAATATATACATATATCTTTAAAAGAGAACCTAAAAAGAAAAAAGAACACCAATTAATAGAATTATATTCAAAAACTTATATCTGGAAAAAAGAAATGATTTAAGTGATATGTTTTACGCTTGAAATATAAGAAAGTGGAAAGGGTGTTGAGGTGGCGCTTTCCCGAGGTTGACCCAAACACGCGCGGGATGACTCAACCCACATTTATGACCAAAACGTGTGGGTCTGAAAATTTTTCATTTGCAAAACAAATAATAATAATAAAAAAAAAAACAACCCTTAAAACTTTTTTAAGGGAAGGCTTAAAATTCGTTCTTCTTTTATTAAATTTTGAATATTTGTTATTTCGGTCTGAGAGTGGGACCGAGGTGTTTGTGTATAAATAAGCAGTCTGGGAGCAGGTACGTCTAGCACTCTAGCTAGTCTCGCCAGCTGCTTATATCGCAATTTGAAATTTACATGTCTGATCATCTCTTTGTATTAAATAATTAATTTTAAAGTGTTGAAAGTGAAGATGGGAAGACAACCATGTTGTGAGAAAGTGGGATTAAAGAAAGGACCATGGACTGCTGATGAAGATAACAAACTCATTCATTTCATCCTAACTAATGGCCAATGCTGTTGGAGGGCTCTTCCTAAACTTGCAGGTACGTTCACTTCTATGTCCCATTCAATATTTTCCTATTTGTTATTATTAAGATTGTTGATCATGTGTGAGAATATTTATGTTGCAGGGTTGTTGAGGTGTGGTAAGAGCTGCAGATTGAGATGGACAAATTATCTTCGGCCAGACTTGAAAAGGGGACTTCTTTCTGAACACGAAGAAAACATGGTTATCGATCTTCATGCCCAATTTGGAAACAGGTCTTTATTTGAATGAATATATATTATTATTATTATTATTAAGAATCATTTTATTTCAGCATAGCATAGTATTAACTGAGAACAAGTGTGGCAGACAAAGCCATCACAACAAATTTAAATTAAAAAAGGGAAAAAAGATTCCTTGGTATGTAACATGAATTAGCCCTGTTTTTGACTCTTGAGAAATTACAAGTGTGATAAATTTCATCGCAGATGGTCCAAGATTGCTTCTCATCTCCCTGGTAGAACAGATAACGAGATCAAGAATCATTGGAACACCCACATCAAAAAGAAGTTAAAGAAAATGGGAATCGACCCTCTCACCCACAAGCCTCTGCCACCAACCGATCAGGATCATAACAAAATGGAGGACGAAACAGTAACTGCCGAGCCAATCATGGATGAACAACTACTAACTAACAAACCTGTCGAGCCAATGGAATTGATCAACAATGATTTCTGCATTGACGAGATTCCGGTGATAGAACCCCATGAAATCTTGCTATCCTACCATGAAAATTCACCAACTCCTTCGTCTTCGTCTTCATCTTCTTCTTCTTACAAATCCTGTAACGGCCTGTCGTCGTCAAACGTGCTCGAGGAACTGCAGTTTTCGTCGACTTTCGATGATTATTGCAATGAGATCATGAATTGCAACATTTGGGATGAGGATTTCACCAGCAGTTTGGATATGTTCACTAACTACGGTAGCGCCCTGAATACGGAAAGCGTCACATTCATTGATACACTGCCCGATATTGGTTTCTCATGAAGACTCTTGTAATTCAATTATGTACATGAGTTGATTAAAAGATGACTTAATTTTCCATAAATATTTTTATACAAATAAAGGTTAATGGTCCAAATTGTTTGTTTCCCCCTTCAATTTATAGGTTCTTTAGTAGAATCAATGATTCCAATGGACAAAATATTGAATGCAACAGTATCTTGATGAAAACTAATGGAACAGTCTCTGCAAGTTGGAATCTCATCGAAGGTTAAAATTAGACGTTTTACTAGCTAGTACTAAAATTTAGAAAATTTCTATTTGGGATCCATTCAACTACGCAATGTCTAATCTGTAAATAATATGGGAATTGTTCGGTTTAATCTTCTAGTCGCGAAAACAGTGTTAACCTCATTGTAAATTATGCGACTTGTCAGTCCTTATGAACTAAATAACTATTAGGAAATAGGACATCTCTTAGGATATTTTCCTTTGTAAATATATGCACTTGGTATATGATAAGGATCCTTCCGTAGCCAATTTATTCTTATACGTGTAAATATGTTTTTTATCTCTCAATATTGTAATTCTAAAGAAGCAATAAACATCTTCAGAGTCCATCATAATGGTATCACGGTCCACCTAAAAGATCAAATGATTTTTATCTTTTTTCAATCCACTCGTTAGAGTCCATATATCATATGGTATCACAGTCCACCTAAAAAATCACACGATTTTTATCCTTTTTCGGACCACCATGCCGTCTGTGAAATCTTCTGCCGCAACTCATCAACAAGCTCCGCCTTCACCTTGGCTAGCTGTGGCACCTTCTACCATCATTCCGTATCATCACCTTACTCTACCCCTCACATCCTCTAATTTACTTTTGATGGCGCCTTCACGTTGTTACTCAATTAAACTACCGTAACTTACTTGGCTATCCTCAAGGCGACGTCGAAAGCCTCAATCCCTCCAATAAGGATGCTTACTCGTTATGGTTTCAACACGATCAACTACTCCTCGCCACCTTCGTAGGCCCCATGTCTTCGGAACTAATCGTGATGATTCACTCGGTTAAGGCTTGGGTTCTATTTAATGGCTGCATTTCTTAGGCCCAACTTATGGCACTCGCATATCGCTCAACTCCACTACACTCGGCTCCAGATCAGTGATTGTATACCTCATCGATATCAGGGCTAAAGTCGATGCAAATAGCCATGATTTAACCGCCCTTTTCATGTCAACTGCATTACTTTATACATCTTGAATGGTTTCAGCAGCCAATACCACGACATTGCCTCCTCCATTAGGTTGGATGAGAAGCCCATGTCATTTTGTCGAATTGCATTGCGCCCTCGTCACGCACGAAGCCTATTTCCAGCGTCTTGATGTTGATTCTTCATCTCTTATTGTCATGGCCGATACCGATACACCTGAACCAAAATTCTGGTGCAAATCATGGCTCTAAATATCGCCCTTACTCCACCCGTGGTCGCGGTGGTAACTCATCTTGCAATAACAATCAGGGGCGCGGTTGACTAAACAATTCTGCCCCTAGTCAATATCAACTTGGCCCCGTAATATATGTCAAATATGTGGATCCAAGGTCATACAGCTCCTCATTGCTACCGCCTTACCTCTCAAATTATGCCATCCACCAACACCGCGACCACTCCCCCTTCTGCTCACTCTCGGCCCAATCAGAGTAATGGCTTGTGGATTCTGGTGCATCTCATAGCCTCTCTGTTGATCTCAGTTACCTCATTTCCATTCCAAATATTATAGAATTTACGAGGTTCAGCCAACCGTTGGTCACGGTCTTTAATTTGATCACTCATACTACTGCATCTCACTATTAGTGAATTTACCATAATTTTCATTTAAATAATGTCCTTTGTGTTCCTGCTGCACATGACAATTATTATTTGGTCATCAATTCTTCAAGGACAGTGGTGTTTCTATGAAAATTTCCCTCATCATTTTATTGTTAATGATCAAGCTATGGAAATAAAAGATTGCATTCAATTCACGAAAGTTTAAGTAAATTGTACTTGACTTCTTTCAATAACTCTTTAATTTTTGAATAATTCCTAAATTGATGGTAATTAATCATCTAGCTTATGACCAAAATAATATCAGACCTAAATATTCATGTCCTATATAAGTTTTTAGACATTGATTTCATCCGCTAATTGATTGTTCCGAAATACTCAAATAGACGCCATTCTTTAAGTGTAAAATTAATTAAGAAAGAAATGAAGTGAACTAGACATTTTGGACCTTTGATTCACGGATGTAAATTCGATGGCACCACGTAGTTCCTGTATTATTCTTGTGCTACTCTCTCTTTTATCATCTATAGCTCTCATAACTAACAAGATAATAGCTACTTTTTTTTTATTAATTAATTTTTTTTTTTTGTAAGCAACATGATATAATAATTAACGCAAAGAGATAATTTTAGTACAGGAAACGGAGAGTGGGTGGAGCAAGAAGTAACATAATACATATCAGAGTACAAAAACGGGAGTAGCCACTGAGGACAGGTGTGCCAAATATAAACAAAAGTAGAGCTGGTATCATCAAAAGTCGTCAGTTGTTCAGGGGACCGTGCTTGCCATTCGGCACCCAGCTTCGCCAAAAAGTCAGCCACCGCGTTTAACTCCTTGTAACAAAAGCTCCCAGTGATAGAGACAAAGCTAGCCAGTAGTGTTCATATCTACGTAATCAGTCACACCAGGTGGGCGGAGGGTCCTGGGTCCTGCTCAAACAGTGAAAAAAGAAGTAAGAAATCGGTTCTAATAAGAAGATGCGTGATATGCATGTGACTTGCTAGGCGTAATCCTTCCCTAAGGGCTCTAAATTCCGCGTGGTTATTAGCTGTGTGGTGCAGCGTTCCCGAGTAAGCCGTAACAAATTCGCCTTCCTCATTGCGAAATACCCCCCCTATCCCTGCTGGCCATAGGTTTCGTAGTGTAGATCCGTCAATGTTGAGAACAATGTGTCCAACTGGTGGTGGTGTCCAGAACAAGGTGTGTTCGTATATGGTTCTTGGGGTTCCTGACACTCTTGGAAATAAAGTGGCATTGTTTTTCGAGTACTGGTGGTAAAGTTGTTCTACCGAGGCAATTGTCAGGGGCTTATTTTGGAAAACAAACTGATTTCGTGTTTGCCAGATTGTCAAGATGAATGTTAGGCAATTACTTCTTTTGTTCTTAGAAAGAGTTTTGATGTAAACCAGGAGGTTGACCAGGGATACATCCTCCAAGAATAGGCACAAGGGTTGTGGGAAGGGTTTTAGGGTGTTGTATTTGGTGAACATATGGTCTTGTGTTTCAGGCTGCATTTGGCACAGTGGGCATTGTGGACTTTGGAGGACATGTTTGGCATGTAGATTGGCATTTGTGGGAAGATAATTGCTTCTTCTTTGATCTAGCTTTTAGACAATTGTCATCAAAACTAAGAAGATCTATGACACTTTTTCGATCTAGCGCGTGTTGATAATTTGTTGCCTAATTGTATTCACGAGATGTATACTCCAAGAATTATTAACCTATGTTTTATGCATGCATAGAATATTATTATTAGTTTTATGTATTTAAATTGATGACTTCAACCTCTTGAGAACCTTCTCAATGAACTTTCCATACCTCATTAATTAAGAGAATATACACCTCAAATTTCTATGGAGGTCCAAATATAATGTTTTTAAAATATAAATGGATTGGCACTAAGGCTGTTCACAGGGGCGGACCCAAAAATTTATAGTTTATCCTATACTACTAAAGAATTAAGTATTGTATAAAAAATATATAAAAAGAATTAAATAAAATATTGATACGGATTGGATAGAGACATTGGACCCGTTAGATATATAGATCTAAGAACCCACTATATAAAATAAGCAGCGGTCTCCCTAGAACGTGAATCCGGTTTGATCTTACTTAGAGCTTAATAAAACCTCGACCCGCTGGCTATAGAATCAGCCAAGAACCTCGCTATAGTTGAACGCCACAAAATCGTGCTCAAGGATCTTGATAAGTTCTTGAATATTTGAATACCTCACAAGAGAGTCAAATATACAAAGAAACAATAATTTTCGGATTTTACTCAAGGCTGAAAATTACAACACATATAAGACCCTTTTATAGGCTACAAAATAACTCTAGAACCTTCCCACATTAATATCCATCACATAGGAGCTTGTACCAGCCTTTGACTACCATTAAAGACTCTTGAAACTCTAACAAAGACTTTTGACTAACATAGACATAGAAAATGTTTATTTGACTAATAACTTAACAAAATAACTAGATAATTGTCTTGTCTTGCAAAAGCCACGAATTGATGGCCCATGGACTTAACAAGGTGACTTCCAATTTAGTTTAGCACCAGCCCATCACTTGCATTAAGCCTCAACCCAATGAGATTCACTCTGGGGCCTTCTAAGTGTTTCTCTTGCACATTTCCTTGTATTTCAGCAACAAAATTCGACATAGCCTCTCTTATTTGCTTTGCTCGAGCTCTAGTTATAGGACCTTCATGAATTGTGAGCGGATCACTCTTCCCTTGATTTGGCAACTTGGCGTTGTTTCCATCATTCCCTCCCTCTTCAAAAGGATTCGTCCTCGAATCTGAATCTGCATCAAAAGGAGAAAGATCAGCTACGTTAAATGTGACACTTACGTTATACTCACATGGAAGGTCAAGTTTGTAAGCATTGTCATTAATTCTTGCAATCACTTGAAATGGACCATCTCCTCTTGGTTGCAACTTGGACTTGCGTTTTGTTGGAAACCTCTCTTTTCTCAAGTGCAGCCATATCCAATCACCACGCTCAAAGATGACTTGTTTGCGTCCCTTGTTAGCTTGCTTGAGGTACTCCTCGATTTTCTTCTCAATGTTGAGTTTCACTTTTTCATGCAGCTTTTTGATAATCTCCGCTTTTTCTTTTCCGTCAAGATTCGCACGCTCTTCAACGGGTATCGGAACAAGATCAAACGGACTTAACGGATTAAAACCATAAAAAACTTCAAAAGGTGAATGATTAGTAGTCGAATGAACAGTCCTATTATGAGCAAATTCAGCAAAAACAATCTTCCCAATTTTTCAAGTTCTTTTGAATCAAAACTCTAAGCAACTGAGACAAAGTTCTATTAACAACTTCAGTTTGTCCATCTGTTTATGGGTGACAAGTAGTAGAAAATAGGAGTTTAGTTCCCAATTTGCTCCACAAAACACGCCAAAAATGACTCAAAAACTTTGCATCTCTATCACTCACAATGGTTCGTGGTACCCCATGCAAACGAACAATTTCCTTAAAAAAAGTTAAGCAATATGAGTAGCATCATCAGTTTTATGACAAGGAATAAAGTGTGTCATTTTTGAAAACCTATCCACCACCACAAACACAGAATCCTTACCTTTCTTTGTTATTGGCAGACCTTAAACAAAGTCCATGGATATGTCTACCCAAGGTTCACTTGGTATAGGTAATGGTGTGTATAATCCATGTGATGCACTTTTGATTTAGCTTGCTAACAAGTTATGCACCATTCACAAATTCTTTCAACATCAACACGCATTTTAGGCCAAAAGAAAGTTTCTCTTAAAGTACTCAAGGTTTTATGTATCCCAAAATGCCCCATAAGTCCTCCCCCATGTGCTTCCCTAACAAGCAGTTCACGCATAGAACATTTAGGAATGCACAGTTTATTTTCACGAAACAAAAATCCTTCATGCCGATAAAACTTCTCAAATGCAGCATGCTCACAAACCAAATAAATTGAACAGAAATCAGAATCACTAGCATACATTTCTTTTGTTGATTCAAAACCTAGAAGTTTAGAACTCAAAGCAGTCAAAATTGTATGCCTCCTAGATAATTCATCAGCAACAATGTTGTTTTTCCCTTTTTTGTACTTGATCACATATGGAAAAGATTCAGTAAATTCCACCCACTTAGCATGCCTTTTACTAAGTTTACCTTGTCCCTTGAGGTATTTGAGAGATTCATGATCCGTATGAATAACAAACTCCTTAAACCACAAGTAGTGCTGCCATGTCACCAATGCTCTTACCAAAGCATATAACTCCATGTCGTACGTCAGATAGTTCACTTGAGCTCCCTTCAACTTCTCGCTAAAGTACGCAATCATCTTTCTGTCCTGCATCAAAACAACCCCTACACCTACTCCAGATGCATCACATTCAAGTTCAAAGCTTTTATAAAAGTTAGGCAATGCAAGAATCGGTGCAGTAGTGAGTTTTTCTTTCAAAAGATTAAATGCATGCTCTTGTTCTTCTCCCCAATGAAATTCAACTTCTTTTTTCACAATTTCATTTAATGGTGCAGCAATGGTGCTAAAATCTCTAACAAACCTACGGTAGAAACTTGCAAGACCATGAAAACTCCTTACTTCAGAAATAACTTTAGGAGTTGGCCAATCTAGAATAGCATTAACCTTGTCCCTTTCCATTTCAATCCCATCAGCACTTACAACAAAACCAAGAAAAACCACTTTATCCATACAAAAAGAACATCTTTTAAAATTTCCATACAATGACTCTTTTCTCAATGTATCCAACACAAAACTCATATGCCCAATATGTTCTTCCAAACTTTTACTATAGATAAGAATGTCATCAAAGTAAACAACAACAAATTCTCCAATGAAATCACGCAAAACATGGTTCATTAATCTCATGAAAGTGCTTGGTGCATTAGTCAAGCCAAATGGCATTACCTACCACGCATACAAACCATATATTGTTTTGAAAGCAGTTTTCCATTCATCACCCTCTTTTATTCTTATTTGGTGATATCCACTTTTTAGGTCAATCTTAGAGAATAAAACAGCCCCATATAATTCATCAAGCATATCATCTAACATAGGAATAGGATAGCGATACTTCACCCTGATTTTATTGATGGCGCGACAATCAGTGCACATCCTCCATGTTCCATCCTTCTTTGGTACAATAATCACCACTACTGCGCACGGGCTCACGCTTTCTCGAACCTTGTCTTTACTCAGCAACTCCTCCACTTGTCTTTGAATATCCTTTGTTTCCTTCGGATTGGCTCTATAAGATGGTCGGTTTGGAAGGGTTGCTCCTGGAACAAAGTTAATTTGATGCTCGATGCCTCTTAACGGTGGTAAACCATTCGGTTCCTCTTCGGAAAAAACATCTTCATATTCCTGCAGAAGAGACATAAAAGAACTAGCAAAGAAGATGTTAGTTCATTAGTACTGAAATAAGACTCCCTGTGCACCAATACCATCACACCATTTTTTTCAACAATCGCTCTTTCTAGGTCACTCCTTCTCTCAAAGAAATTTGATCTCTTTCTGTCCTCACTTTTCTTCAATTTCTTTTCTCCCTCGAAAACACTCAAATCAGCCCTCTTGTTTTTTTCTCCACTCTTTTTTTCTCTCAAAGTGTTTCTCTCAATCTCACTATTTTTAATCGCAACCTCTCTAGTTTCCCTCGCTTGGGACATTTTGATTTGATCTTCAAAAACTTGTTGTAGAGTTAAAGATACAAGCATGATGGTCTTATTTTGATGCTTCAATGTGAATTTGTTAAGATACCCATCATGTACAACTCACCTATCAAACTGCCACGGCCTTCCCAAAAGAATGTGACTTGCATGCATTGGTACCACATCACATAAGATCTCATCCTCGTATTTTCCAATAGAAAATGACACCAAAACCTGCTTAGTAACACAAATTTCGCCACATTCACTAAGCCAATGAAGCTTATATGGATTAGGATGTTTTGAGGTAGGCAAACTTAGTTTCTCCACCATTTCCATACTAGCCACGTTAGTACAGCTTCCACCATCAATAATTAACAAACATAACTTGCCACGAACGAGACATCATGTATGGAAGATATTTTCTCTTTGTTGTTCCACTTCTCCCGACTTTATTTGCATGTTTAAAGCTCTTCTTACCACCAAAAAGTTCTCCCTTTTCAGCGGTGACTTGTTCGATTGCTCCTCATTCTCTTCTTCACTCTCTCCTTCTGACTCAATCTCTGCATTATCATTAAGGATCATCACTTTCTTGTTTGGACATTCAGATGCGATATGCCCATGTCCCTGACAACGAAAACATAATATCACGACTACGATTAGGTGTAGCGATAACACCTTTTCCCTTATCAGCCTCTCCAAACTTGGCTTTCGATGTCTCATGTTGTGATTTTGATGTACTCCCAAACATCGACTTAGACACCCCTTCTTTAATCCTTCTTGAAGATTGAAAGTTTTGTGGATAACTTCTTTGCATAGAGCTCCCCCTCTTAAGTTGTCTCTCCACATTCATGGTTGTATGGACCATGTCTTCAAGTTCCACATAGTCTTGAAGCTCCACAATGTTAGCAATCTCTCTTTTCAGCCCATTTAAGAAACGAGCCATAGTGGCCTCCCGATCCTCTTCAACATTTTCCCTAATCATAGAAATTTCCATCTCTTTATAATATTCATCTACAGTTTTATTACCTGGAGTCATAGATTGGAGCTTTTGGTACAACTCGCGAAAGTAATGATTTGGTACAAATCTCTTTCGCATGACTGCTTTCTTTCAGCCCAAGTGGTAACTGGTCTCTCTCCATATCGCCGCTGATTTGTAATGAATTGAACCCACCAAACTATAGCATAGTCGGTGAACTCAATTGCCGCAAGCCTTACTTTCTTTTCCACGGAGTAGTTGTGACAATCAAAAATCAGAGCTACCTTCTTTTCCCACTCCAAATATGCTTCTGGATCGCTTCTTCCATGAAAAGTTAGGATATTTATTTTAATGCTCCCCAATTCTCGATCCACCCCGTCATTTTGCCTTCTTCTTCCTCCTAGCCCATAGTTGTAATGAGCAGCCCCCATATCATCATCTTCTTCCTTCGATTGCAACTCATTATATCTTATTTGGTTTGCATTAGGGTTTCCACGATCTCTTGGCGTAGGTTGCTCCAATCTCTCCAAGCGATCGGTGATGCCTTCGAGAACTGTAGTCATCCTTGGAATTGTTGCATAGCTTGAAGTGTGAAAGCCTCTTGTTGATTATTAGGTGCGTTTGACGTAGTATATAATTTCCTCACAAGTCACTCGGGTATCACTCAAAAGTGTCCTCACAATCCACTCGTGTATCACTCTTTGGCTTTTACCTCCCCTCTAATATTCTCACCATTCAATGCCTTTTTACCTCTCAATATTCAAGAACAACTCAAGTTGATCAATTTCAAGCAATGTTCAACAATCCCTCGGTCCTATTATGAAGAAAAAAGGATTCTTGAAGCTACTTTTGAAGTGAATGACCTTTGCCAATGCTTTCGATACTCTTTTTGATCTCCCCTTTTTCACTTTTTTTTTTAGGTGCTTCTTTTTTTTTTCTGTTTTTTTCTATTTGCACCTTTTCTGTTTTTTGTTCTTTCCTTTTTTTTTTACGCACTTTTGTTTTAGTGCATTTTTTTTTTTTTTTGATAGGGATAAAGATACAAACAAAATAATAAAATCAGATCAATACCAAATTGCTCTGATACCAAAACTGATGTGGATTGGATAGAGTCATTGGGCCCGTTAGATATATTGATCTAAGATCCCAATGTATAAAATAAGCAGCGGCCTCCCCAGAACGTGAATCCGGTTTGATCTTACTTAGAACTTAATAAAACCTCGACCCGTTGGCTATAGAATCAGCCAAGAACCTTGGTATAGTTGAACGCCACAAGATCGTGCTCAAGAATCTTGATAAATTCTTGAATATTTGAATACCTCACAAGAGAGTCAAATATAAAAAGAAACAATAATTTTCGGATTTTATTCAAGGCTGAAAATTACAACACATATAAGACCCTTTTATAGGCTACAAAATAACTCTAGAACCTTCCCACATTAATATCCATCACATAGGAGCTTGTACCAGCCTTTGACTACCATTAAAGACTCTTGAAACTCTAACAAAGACTTTTGACTAACATAGACATAGAAAAGGTTTATTTGACTAATAACTTAACAAAATAACTAGATAATCGTCTTGACTTGCAAAAACCACGAAATTGATGGCCCATGGACTTAAAAAGGTGACTTCCAATTTAGTTTAGCTCCAGCCCATCACTTGCATTAAGCCTCGACCCAATGACATTCACTATTGGGCCTTCTAAGTGTTTCTCTTGCACATTTTCTTGTATTTCAGCAACAAGATTCGCCTCTCTTATTTGCTTTGCTCGAGCTCTAGTTTTAGGACCTTCATGAATTGTGAGCGGATAACTCTTCCCTAGATTTGGCAACTTGGCATTGTTTCCATCAAATATATTAAGTAGAATGAAAAATATCCACGTTCGATACAAAATACTAAAGAGCTACACACCATTAAACATAAGAAATGAAAAAAATGTCTAAGTTTTTTTCATAATCCATAAACAACATTGGGTCTAATTCCCCACTCCTTTTCAAAGTTCATTCTTCAAAATTTTTAGAGATTCCTTAAAGTTCTCACTTTTTAATTTCATATTCTAATCTTGACAAAATAGAAATTTAGAAAGTACAAACAAAAAAGATTTTGATGTCTACTTTGATAAAATATTCAATATGGTAAATTCAAAAACAAATACAAGTTTAAACAATAAATGCCAACCTAAAATATACATATTTTGAATACAGTCATTAGATATTCTTCTATTCTCCTTTGATCTTTCTCAGTGCACGTTGTTGTTCTAGTGTTCTAAATGGTGCAGTTCCTTTTCCTTTTTATTCAGATGGATTTTGTATTTATATAATGGATATTGTGGGCTAAAACTAAGTTAGTTAGATCATGAGATGAATTATTTCTGTAGCCCATTTGTTTTATGTATATTTGTGTGGGCTAAAACTAATTTAGTTAGATCATGAGATGAATAATTTTTATGGCCCATTTGTTTTATGTATATATGTGTGGGCTAAAATATATATATACATAATTGCACATCAAAAATCTACCCTAGGCTACAACCCAACCCAGTCTTGGGCTTGGGTCCGCCCCTGGCTGTTCATGACAAGTCTGAACCGCCCGACCCGCCAAAATCGGATCCCCCGAACCCGCAACCCGCATGGTTTAGTTTTTAACTTAACCCGCTCGGGTTGACAAATTGGTAACCCACAAATTTTGGGTATGGTCACATTTTTAATGACAACCCGCCCAAACCCGCCTGCATACACTCTTAGTTTGTATATTTGTAGAGAAGTCGTATAGTTGTATTGCTATAATATAATTTTCTTTTTGCTAATTTATGTTGTTTAATAGTTGTGTTTTGGGTTGTGAATAAATTTAAATTGTTTTTTTATAATATTTTTTGTTAATTTACGTTTTTTGATTGTTGTATTTTGGGTTGTGAAAATTTAAATCATTTTTTTATAATGTACGTGGATAAAATGGTCGTTTACACCCTTATATTGTTATTTTAATTAAGTTATGTTGTGGTTTAAATATTTTTATTAAATTATGATATTATTTTTTGTTGATTTTTAGAACTCAAATTAGATTAGTTTTTGCTTTTATACCAAAATATTACTATATTTTTCTCACAATTTAAACCCGCCACCCGCCACCCCGCTCAACCCACCCAATCCGCAACCCGCATAGTTTAGTTTTTAGCTTAACCCGCTTGGGTTGACAAATTGGTTACCCGCAAATTTTGGGTATGGTCACATTTTTAACGACAACTCGCACAAACCCGCTCGCGAAAACCAATAATTGGCACTATCCTCTAGATATTTTATTAAATAATTACTATTCTATTTATATATTTTGTTGGAGTATACTAATAAAAATAATTATTTTGAGAATATTTACAAGACTTCATTGTATTGGTAGTGTTAATATGTTGTGGTTAAAAATATTGATATTATTGAGATTAAAGGGTTGAGACCCATAACTTACACATTTACTACCCACTTATTTGTGGATTAACATTCCCCAATTATTATGATATTTATATAGTATAATGATATACATATTTATATTACATATTAAGTCTCTAATTATTTGAGGAGTTACAAGACTAATGTTTTTTCACACTATAAATAGTGATCTTGCAAATCATTTTCAACAATGAAAAAATATAGAAGAATATAGCTCTCCCTTCAACAAGTGTTCTTTCTTCTATTATATGTATAAACATTATATGAGTGTGTATATGAGAAAAAACCTATGGGCAACGAAGAGCATTACGCTACAATTCGATTTCCTCAAATAGTGCAGACATAGAGCGAAGCTCACAACAAGGAAAGTTGGGTTGTTGTATCCCCGAGGCGGACGTGTCTGTATCGGATAAAAAAATTTGTAGGGACGCAAAATCGTCTTTAAGAGAGCAAGACATGGCCCACGCCTCATCTCAACGACTATACTATACCATTGTCGGTAATTAACTAAGTATCGGCATCGAGGTAACCTTTATCATATTTATCTGATTGGAGAATTGAGGTAATATCTATTTTATGTTAATGTGAAGTAAAATCATTTTGTTTCTCTATTTTATTGTTGTGATTTTTGAACAGGGGAACAACATACTTTGTGATAAAAAAAAAAGGAGGAAAAGCAAAAAATGCCCAATAAGTTTGGCAATTTGGCACTTTTGCCCAATATCTTTTCGGGCCGAACTTTTGCCCTGTAGGTATCGACAATCGCCGCAGAATATGCCCAATCGGGCTCCGCATGGGCTTTTTACATACGTGGCATGCCAACGGACAAAACATCATCCCACGTGGAAAAACACAATTCCACGTGTAATTTTTATTATATAGCGAAAATTACCCTTGTTTTATCTCTAATTGGCAAAAGCCCCCATGTGTTAGAAGGTTTTGCGAAAAAAAACCCCTACAACCTTATCACATGTCTCGCAAAATATTGCACAAACTACTCCTAAATTATTCATAAAGTACCCAAAGCCCCCCTCATGTTTAAAAAAGTACACAAAATTCTCTTATATTATGTTTGATATACAACTTACCCATTTCTTTTTTTTTTTTTAGAACATACACTTAAATAACAAATGACATTGACTAAATTGTTTTTTTGGATAACTTATCTTTAGTTTAAAAATTATATTTCTAATCTAAAAAAAAGGTAATTTTAAAAAAATTACATTTTATAATATTTATTTATTCTTCAAATTAATGTAATTCTTATTTAGGTTTGTTTTTTTTCATTTGTTAAATAGTAAAAGTAAAATAAAAAAGAAACAAAACTGAAAATAAAAAATAAAAAATTGGGGAATCGTCTTCCCCGATTCCCCAATTGTAAAATCTCCTCCACCTCCAAATCCAAACCCATCTAGACCCCCACCACCTCCGCCCTCCTACCGTCAGCCACCCCCACCCCAAGTCTCAACCTCCTCTTCTTCATACCTCGCCTCAAATCGCCCCACCACAATTAAAAACCCTAATTCTCAAATCCCCCGTAGGAGAGGTGTGGCAGAGGTTGAGACGGCGGGGGTAGGAGTGGCTCACGAGAGGAGGGGGGAGGTGGTGGGTTTGGATTTGGAGGTGGAGGAATTGAGAATCGGGGAAGACGATTCCAAATTTTTTTTCCTTTTTTTTTCTTTTTTCTTTTTTCTTTTTTTTCTTTTTGTATTTATAATTAATATTGGATATATGAAAAAAAAAACTCAATAAAAATTTTATTATTTGATGTATAAATAAAATATCATAGTATGTATTTTTTTTTAAAAAAATTGTCTTGTTTTTAGACTAGAAATATAATTTTTAAAATAAAAAGTAGGCTATATAAGTAAATGTTATGTTAATGTCACATCTATTTTTTAATACCAAAAGAGGGGTAACTGTATACCAAACATAATATGAGAATATCTTGTCTAGTTTCAAATTTAACACAAACAAATTTTTAAAATTAACATTTATAGTTTCCTTAAGTGAAAGGTGAAAATGACTTTGGGGCAAGTGTGCTAATTAAACAATTACACAGGGGTTTTTAATCCAATCAAGATTACAAAAGGGGTTTTCTGCCAATTAGTGATTACACATGGGTAGTTTTTGTATTTAACTCGGGGTTGTTCGCGTTGACTTCTATAACACAGGGGGTTTTGTCAATTAAAATAATATAGGGGTTTTTAGTCAATTGGAGATAAAACAGGGGTAAGTTTTGCTATATAATAAAAACTACACGTGTCATTGTGTTTTTCCACGTGGGATGATGTTTTGTCCGTTGGCATGCCACGTAGACAAAAAGCCCATGCAGAGCCAGATTGGGCATATTCTACGGCGATTGTCGATACCTACAGGGCAAAAGTTCGGCCCGAAAAGATATTGGACAAAAGTGCCAAATCGCCAAACTTATTAGGCATTTTTTGCATTTCCTCCTAAAAAAAATTATCCATGTAATCCTTTGAATACCTCGCAGGTTTTATACAAACAATTCGTATCTCACAAACTGTTTTTATATTTAAGTAATCAGCAATCTTATGTTGTTTTGGCTGTTAGGATGAATAGACCACATGTGTGATAAGAAAAAAACATAGTTACGAAATACAAAATATTACGAGGTAAAACCAAAGATCAATATAAATCTTGTCAAGACTGATACATTAGCTTTGTGTGAAACTAGATAATGACATGTGTGAAATAAGTAAAAATTGATAGATAATAAATAATTCCATCAAATCTCCATATTCAAGAGAAGGAAATATTTATTCACAGAGAAGGAAATATTACTTCATACAATATCACTATTCAAGAGGTGGAAAGTTATATATCCATCAAATCTCAAGAGAATGAAATAACACTCCATCAAATCTCAATTCCCAATAGATGAAAATAATATTTTCTCAAATTATGTCTTTCATTTTCAAAAATTCAAAAGTCAATTACAAGTTTACAACCTTCCATCTTATCATGATGTCTTCTCCAAGAAGAAAATACAATTAATATTCAAGAATTCTTGTAGTAAAGATGTTCTTCAAATTCCCTCTCTCAAGTTCATCAATGTTCAAGATCACGAAAAGATTCCAGTTGTTCGTCGTGAAGATCGAAAAAATTTCCCTCATTTATTCGACATCAAGCTCCAAGGCCGTTGAAAAACTGCGTATGAAGATCGAGCTTAAAAATATTCAAAGAATTGAAGACAAAGTTTATACGCTTATTAAACAACATTCAACACATTCATATCGTGATTGGGGATCAAGCTCTCGCGCTCTCGAATTAACGCTTTTCAAGCTCCAGGATATTATGGTGAGGATCAAAGTGAAGACTCCGCTTCTAGATTCTCAAATCCAGCAGACCTTCCTCTTTTGGAATCGAATCAGAGGATCAAATAGAGATTGGACCTAAAATTATCATTAAATTCATTTAAATTAATTTTGCAATCTTTTTCTGGGCTTTTAATTTCAGACATAAGAAAATTTGTTTTTACAACTACACTTTTGAGATGTGATCAATATATATTTAAAGAGTTTTTAAAAGTTAATAAATTAAGAGCGAAATATGTATTAAATCGCTAACAATTTTAGTTGATTTTCTTTCGGAGATGATTTCTTTTTTTGGGCTCATAGAAAGAGACCTAATGTGTTATGCACTATGATGCATGAAGATGGACACGACATGGATTTTTCAAAATTATAAGACACGGCGAGGACACGTCTATATTTTTTTTATATGAAAAATATATAATATTTTCAAAATTTGCACAATAACATTTTTAAGTCCATTTAAAAATTCAAAACATACATATTTAAATCAAAAAAAATTACCAACTAATATTAAGTCCAAATAAGGTTTTCATTAAAATTCAAATCTTAACTCCAGTACTAAACACAAACATATGTAAAAGTACAATTCCATCAAAGTGTTACATAATAGTCAAGTAAGTACTTTCCAGTTCATCAAGTGAGATTTGCATTCTCTGAAATGCCAACATCATCTAGTGGCTCAAGTGTATCCCCTGCAACATCCCACATCAACACCTAACATATATTGTTGACATTATGAGAGTATCTCAAAACGTGTCAAAAATGTGTTGAACACGCCCTTCAAAACGTGTTCGACAAGTGTCCCTTTTATTTTCTTTTTGTTTTAACTAAGACATGTCATGGGGCATGCCCAATACGTATAGAAGTTGTGTCATTGTTGTGTGATTTTTCATTGTGTCGAAGCATCATAGGTTATGTGTAATAGGACAAACGTTCTAATTTACAAAAAATATAAACCTCAACCTATTTAAGGTTATTGGCAAAAAACTAAAAAAAAAAAAAAATACCATGAAATTAAATAGGCAAAAAAGATTTATTTTTATTTTATTTTAAAAAGGATATGATATACCCACCTTACTTTTTTTTTTGGTTTGATTTTTGGAAATAGCCTTTTTAGGTACCAAAATTTTTGATTTTCCACACTAAATCCATTTGGGGCGAATTTTAACAATTTAGTTTTGCGAAATCCATCCATAAATTCCCATTGTAGTGACGGATAAGGATATTTTTGCCTGTATTTTCAAGATACTTTTTCACACTTACAAAAGTATATGGAATTTCTTTGCCTTTTCTTTTGCGCAAACAGCATTCCTCTCTTAAGTATAAAATAAAGATTCTTTTGCCAAGAATTCACCTTTTTAGAAAAAATAAAACTAAAAACTTATTGAAACGTAACGTCAAAGAATTTTAAAGTGACTCGACTAAATATCGAGAAGTGTTATATATCATGGTTGTGCTAATTATTTTAATTTGATCAGACCTTTGTGGTTTTGAGCAATTGTCTTGCAGTATAGGTTTAGTAACTATGACCTTATTGTAAATTCAACTATGTTACAATTAATTATCAGTTTATCACCATGTAAATTATGTACATGTTTCTGTGACATGGATTGACCAACACAAGAAAGAACACGATGACCTAAACTAAAGTTTCTTTCTTAGGTTTTATGATGAAATATAATTGATAAACATGTTTTTTATGCGAATATTATATTTTAATTAGTAAGCGTACAAACACGCAGTGAATTCAAGTTGAAGGTTTGCAAATTTTTCTGATCCTGTTTAGGATAACGCGGAAGTAGTTCCTGGAAATTCTTGAAATGAGGCATTGAATCGCCACGAATGATATTATATGAAGTTACCTTATACTATTAGAAGAATTTCGTCAAGATGTCGTTTAATCAACTTTGTACGCTAGACCTACTTTTATCAAAATTGTGCGTATGAATTTAATTAAGCTCACTTTTCAGGAATTTCTTTTGCTCTTTTAGTAAGGTAGTGAAAACTCACGAGTCAACCAGTATTAAAAATAGATTGGGAATGGCACGAGTCCTTGTGGAAACTACGTTGCCTAAGTGATTAACAAAATTGTTAAAATAAAAGTTAATGGGCAGATAGTAAAAATCCTTGAAGTGCTTATGGATGATAGGATGTGTTGAACAGATAACACGAACCAATTTGAAGTTAAAGCGAGAAGGACTAACGACCGAAAAATTTAGTTACATCAGAATCAAAACATTTCGACGAGAGTTGATTGAAAAAGACAGGAGGAAGTGCACGAAACACGGCTTGAGGAAGTCAAGAATAATCTCAAGATGAAGAGAAGGCTAAAAGTTGGGCATGTTTGTCGGAGAAGGAACGAGAGCAGAAGATAATAATGATATTTTTCCATTCTTGATTCTTTCACTCTCCATTGTGATTTATAACCTATTATAAGGACATGGACATAGAAATTATAATAATTAGTGATATAAAATTAATAATTATAACAACTTACAAAATTTCCTATTAATCTCCTTTAAATATGTAGGCAACAACTTTAACACCACCTCATAGAAAATATAATAATATATACGAATCATAATCTAGTTTTCTATTTGTAGGTGAATCTAGAACCCTTTAAAGCTTGGCTTTACTATAAATTTATGCAGGTGTATAATCGTTTAATCCTTCAGTTAAAGTTCTCAATTTGCTAAAATGTTCTAACTCAACCCATCAACTAAGAGTATAAAATGTTTTTTTTTTTAATCTTTTTTGCCTAGACTCCATCAAACATTTAAACTGTCAAACAAAATAATATCTTAAAAACATCTTATGAGCATAAAAAAGTTATATTTGTCTCACTTTTAAGCCCTCACAATCAATTTTGATTAAAATAAAATAAAACCTAATTTTAATGCATATTCAATAAACTGTCAAAAGATAACTAGGATTTGAGCATATGATAGTAATTACTTATCTATTTGATGGACATTAACATTAAATTAATAATGAAACTTGATTAACTTACAACTAATGAGATATCGAAATTGAGTGTTAGAGATTTTGATGTAGAAGAAGGATGAAATTGCTGAAACGTGGGCGGATATTTGCTATGTGCGAAGTCTGATTATTTTCTTTCTTTTCTTTCTTCTTAAGCATCAAACATTTTGACCGCTTGTTAGATGAAATATTTTAGTGGGTTTAGTTCTTTTCTGTATAAAAAAATGGTTAAGATGTGAGTGTACGTATTGGCCAAAGTATAATTATTCAGTTGGGTAAATGAATGGGGCTTCTGTATTATCTCTACATTATTTTGGAAGTGGGTTGCATATTCATACATTTATATTTCTATCAGATTTGGGCTAAAATTTGACCTCAGGTTGGAGCCACCCTAGCCCCTAGGGTAGGTCCGCCCCGGTTTAGAAATGCATGGAACTCGACCTGAATTTTTGATGTCACGTTTAAGATGTCAACCTTAGCTTGAGAGACAAGAAGCATAATATCGACGAGGGAAAAACTCCGAGCAAGAAGAATCGCTCTTCCAAACAACATCTTAGAATGCATGCAGCGCAATGTCGAGTTGGAGATAATTGACCATCATTTTTGTAAGTCTAAGGTTTTATATATCATCTAGATGAACATGATAACTCGTTTAAACTTCAATTGGTGATTTAGGATTGTCTACAAGAGATATTTCTTCACAACCGTAAGTTGTTCCGGCATGATAAGGGTACGATCGAGTGGATGTATATTTGGTTCTTCACTATTTTGGCAACTCAGTCATTGAGAAATAAAGGGCTTTATGGAGGACAAATTTTTATTGATGACATTGTTTACTCTTTTAAGCCGAAGGTGTGTGTACTTGGATTAAATCTCAGAAGAAGGAATTTTTTAATACTCCTTTACAGGTTGGGTCAACTTTTTTGTTAATTGTGTGTAGACATGCTCACTGGGCCGGGTTGGCCCGGCCCAGCTCGGACCGACTCGGAAAAAATTTGGACCAGGCCTGGATTTGGTAGCCCGGGCCCGGCCCACTTTAGTCGAGCGGGCCAAATCTGGGCCTGGGCCGGTCCTAGGCGGGCCAATTTTTTTTTATTTTATGGCCCAGCTTTTAAGTCTGGGCCAAATCAGATTAGCCCAAGCAAAAATTTAAAAAATCTTTTTTTTTTTTTTTTTTTTTTAATATTTGGAGCCATTGGGAAGCAGCCAATGGCTGCCTCCGAACGGTTCAAATAATGACCGTTGGGCGCCCAATGGCTGCCTCCGAACGGTTCAAATAATGACCGCTGGGCGCCCAACGGCTGCCTGTCGTTCCCCTTTTTCTTTTTTTCTTTTTTTTTTGTTTTTTGTTTTTTTAACCCCCTACCCCTTTTTTCATAACTATAAATACCCCGCCCCCCCCCCCCCCCCTTCCCCCCCTCTCCCCCACTCTTTTCATTTTTTCACTACCTCTCTTCAACTTATTCTAAAATCTCTTCAAATTTACTCCTATCTACTCATTTTAATCCCTCTATTTTAGCAATTAATCTCTTTAATTTTTCAAATATTACTTTCTTATATTTTACCAATTGTTCTAAACTCCGAAAAAAAATCCAAAAATGCCAAGGCGTGGTAGTAATGTTTCTTCAGATGAAGAAAGTGATCAAACTGGATACAGAACACCAAATGTTCCACAAGATTGTGCACCATTTGTTCATCAAGGTCCAAGTAGTTCATCTCAAGGAATGCACGATGTTCCAATCCGAAGGGGCAACGCTGTGGACTTAAATCAAGCTTGGGTGAACCAACAATTTGTAGAACCATGGTCCAACACGGAGCTACGGGAGAAAATGCGTAACGTACCAAATGCAAACACAGAGCAGTTTGTGGAATTTAATCGTCGTCTGAATTTTGATACTCCACAATCTCAAGGAGGAGACGCAAATTTGGATGATTCTCAACCACCTTATGATGCAGAGGAGGAAAACGATGAGGCACCTAATTCTCCACAACCTCCCTCTACTCGTTCAAAGAAATTGAAATCCAAAGTGTGGGAACATTTCGCGAAGGATATCGACAACGAGATGGCTACTTGCCAAATTTGTAAGGCTGTATTCAAATTTACTAAAAATAGTGGTACAGGTACGTTGTCTAGACATTTGCAACGGACGGATCATCAAGATCGGATGAGCACAGGCGAGACCTCTTGAGCCGGTGCAATAGAGAGTAAGGCTCCCTTCAGGTATGACGATCAAATTGCTCGTATTGCAACTGCAGAGTTTATTGTTCAAAATGAGTTGCCTTTCACGTTTGCGGAAAACAAAATAGTAGAAAAATGGGTACACAAAGCCTTTTGTCCCGATGCTAAATTCGTTAGTAGACATACATGCTATAGGGATGGTTATAAGCAATTTATAAAATATAATGCTGAACTAAAACTAATGTTAATGAACTTGGATGCGAGAATTTCTTTCACATCAGACTTGTGGCGATCCGTAGGTAGTTCAAGTTATATGTGTATAACTGCACATTGGATAGATCCTGAGTGGATGATGCGTACAAGAACAATCGAGTTTGTAGACTTAGACTATCCCCATACGGGTCCAGTACTTTGTAGAGCCTGGACGGATACTTTCGAGGATTACAACATAGAAAGTAAAATAATGAGCCTTAGTTTAGATAATGCTAGCAACAATATTAGTGCTATAGGATCTTTGAAACAACTTCTTAATCCAATGCTTAACGGTAGCGTATTTCATGTTAAGTGCATTTGTCATATTTTACATTTATGTGTGAAAAACGGTTTAAAAATGGTGGCCCAACCTATACAAACTCTTAGAAACTGTCTAATTTATATTAAAATTAGTCCAGCTAGACTTCATTATTATGAAAAAATGTGCCAGCAAATGAAAGCACCATTTAGAGTTCCTTATCTAGATGTTCCAACGAGGTGGAACTCAACATATAAAATGATACTTCGTGCATTGCCTATGGAAACTACTATAACTGTTTTCTGTGAAAATCACATACACGTTGGTGCTCCTCAATGTGATTCCGAAGATTGGAGAATTTGTGGAGTGATTGTACATTTTTTAGCAAAGTTTGACGAAGTTACGAAAGCAATGTCAAAGATTTACAAACCTACTTCAAATGAGATGTTGATGCATTTAGTAAATGTTGTGCAATTATTTGAAGAAACAAGGCAGGAATTGGAATATCATGTAGGGGACAATCCAACGATGTCGGATACAGAAACTCAAGAAGAGGTAGGTGAATCAGAGGTTTCAATGATAGTTCGGGAAATGGAGGTCAAATGGTTGAAATATTATAGCAAAGTGCTCGAAGTTGCCATCTTATCTGCATGTTTAGATCCTCGGATATGACTAAATTCTTGCATTGATCTACTAAAAATGTACTATGATGCTTTGAGTATAGTTTTTGATGAAGATGACGAAAGGGCTCGAATAATGGCGACATTTAAACAACTCCACCAATTGTACTATCGCGGCCCATCAACTCCTCAACGCCAACGTGCTGCTCGAGAAAATGAATCATCAACTAGCAAGGTGAAAAGTCTAATTAAAAGGACGTTTGGTAGCAAGAGGACTCGGGCATCAACAGAGAATGGGTTCGAAGAGTTTAACTATTATCTAAACAGGGTACCAGAAGAGGAAGTCGAAGGTGTGAAATTCGATATACTGCAATGGTGGAAGCATAACGAAGGCGCGTACCTGGTTATTGCTCGTATAACTCGTGATTTGTTAACGGTTCAAATGTCTACAGTTGCATCCGAATCGTGTTTTAGTCACGGAAAGAACTTGATCACGGACCACAAAACTCGATTAACACCAAAATCGATTAAATTTTGTATGATGTAAAAGAATGGTTTGGACCAGGCATGGCGTGAAGCAAATCTCAAAAAGGTGCCAAGTCTTTACAACATCAAGGATTCAGAAGTTCACATCGATCTCACCGAACTAACACTCTGATTCTTTTTATTTTAACGTTAACTTTTTATGAATTTTTTAAAATTACACCTTTTTTTACTAAGTTATCCTTTTATGTTTTTTCTTTTTCACTAGATAGTAGAATCATTCAACCATTTGTACTACCTTAATTCGTATGTTTTTCTCATTAGGTTTTTTTTTCCTAACTTACCCTTTTATGTTTTATTTCATCGAATATCATTTCACCTTCTTTTGTGGTTTACTATTTATGATTTTCTTTGAAGGCATAGTAATAAACAAATTAATTTCATCATTGTGCCATTATTTTCATAGTTGTGTCATTCAATAATAGTAATGCAAAAAGGCAAAAAAAAAAAACAAAAAAAAAGGGCTTCGAACGGGCCTGGGTCGGGCTGGGCCCAGGTTGGTGGGAAAATTGACCCAGCCCGGACCGGCCCAGCTCACTCTGGTCCGGGCCAAATCGGGCCTGGGCCGGGCTGTGAACATGTCTGATTGTGTGTAGTTTCTATGTTTTCTCTTTCTTTTCAGTTATGGACCCTCTCATCTTCCTTTTTAGGAGTCTCGCTTATACTCTTTTTTTTCCTTCAACTAGTTCAGTGCACGTGCTTCACACGTCTTAACTATTGTTACGTAATTTATTAACATTAATAAGTAGTAATAGATTTTGTATGTAAACTATACAATTCAATACATTAAGTTAGTTGATGAAGAATTTTTTTTTTTCGTTTGATCAAAAACCTTCATATTAATTGTTTTATCATAATAACTACTAAGTGATATAATCGATAATGCATTTTTACATGTATCAAAAAATGAGAAGATTTGCATCTTAAATAATACTCGTAAAAGTTTTACACAATTTTTTTTGCTAAGTTGAAGTTATTAATAAACCGTACTCTGTCAAAGACTTGATAAAAAAAAAAAGGAAAGTTTAAAATTTAATATATTATAGCATAGGGTTTGTATAAAAAAAATACAAACTATAGGGTATTTTTGCAGTTTTTCAAACAAAAGACGGCAATCCTGTAATTACTTTATACCTCAAGGGTGTTTTTGTTATTCTATTTATTATAATTGAAAAAATATAGGCTTGGAGTTTCCTAACCTGTGGAAGAAACAGGCTAGGAAACTCACTTTTTTAGAATAGTATTTATAAAATCTCTTTCTCGCGTGATTATATAATCTATACTTAACAAGATTTTTTTGAGAGATAATTATTTGGGGCACCATATTCCTTATTACTTGAACGACTCATGCCAAAGTCAACATCACATTTTCCATATTTCATAAAAAAAAAAAAACATCACATTTTCGGTTTTCCTATTTGTTCTGATTTGATTAAAGAATGATATATGTGATTCTCATTAACATATGAGTAGCAAGTTACGTTGGTTCTGATAAAAAAAAAGCAAGTTACGTTGGTACTATAATTGAAGGTTAGCAATGTGTCCATACAAAAACTATCTTCGATAAGTTCCAATGTACTAAGAAAATAATAAAGTGTTGAAAGTAGTTTATAAGACTATTATAAATAGAACTTAGACTATGTACTCCAATCAATCAAGAAATAAGAGAATAACAAAGTGAAAAGGAAAAGTATCCCTAAATTTTGAGGAATACTCTTCTTCTTGTTGGAGAAAATTGGATTAAATCCAATTATATTGGAATTGAGTCCAATCTTCAAAGTCTTTGGGCCTCTATTGAGAAAGCTCAAATAATCGTTTTCAGGTTTCTGTAATTTATTCTTTTTCTTTTTTTTTTTGGTTTATGCTATTGTGTTCATATGCTTATTGGTGGCTAAAGTATTGAAAATCTGTTTATGCTTTTTATAGCATTGATTTAAGCACATGTTGATTTAACATCATCTTCCAACACTTCTAGAATCAAACTAATCACTTGCATACTTTTCATCTGCAACAGGAGTTAAAGATGTTTAGTTTCATAAGATTCTTTTTTTTTTTTTTTTTTTTTTTAAATGCGTGCTCTTTCTCGGTGGAGCATGACCTAAACGTGTGCACATTGAAATCATTTTTCTCCTGTGACTTGGTTCTGTCGACGCGGCTGAAAAGACAGCGTACCAATCTCTCAACGTGATTTGCACGATCTTTTAGAATTACCTTAACAAGTGGGATTCATTCGCTGGGTCCTCGGAAATAAATTTGACAAGAGCAAACACTATTATATATAGTTGATCTACTCTAAGGCGATGAATAGTCTTTAATTATTTACAATCTTTCTTCACAATCTTAAACAATTCCCATATATTTTGTGTTTCACACATTCAATCACGGAGTCGGTAAACATAGACATCTTCATTGATTAATGAGTACTTATTAATTTGTACACTCAATTATCTCCCATATGTACTCGTAATAGAACGATATGGACCGTAGAAAACGAAATGAGTAGGCCGTTTAAAGTTCACTTTTGGTTGATTTAATGCAAACCAGATTAGGGGATGTTCTTACCTTCCCTCAATGGTAGAAAATTAGATATGCATAGGAAATTAAAATTTGGCGGTTCTGATGGATATCAAAATTAGGCTGAAGCATATGCACGTAATATATATGCTACAATATTCTGGCAATATATGTGGTCGAGGGATAAAGACTATTTCAAAATTTATTTTTTCTATCATTCATAGGTAAGTTGACAAATACATTGAGTTACAGGTGCAAAACGTGGAAAAATGACTTATTGCGTAATAAATACAAACGGTTGGACATCATGTTTCTTCTTCGTCCGTTGTATTTTATTGAAAGGTTAGTGCAATCATGCCAAACTTTCGAAGGTGTGAGCTCGTGAAAAACCTTATTATTCCTTTTATAGTTTTATATATAGTAAAAATTAAAACAAATCAATATATATACCCCTTTCTGAGGCAAAATTGTGATAAATAAGAATGATATTCGTTCAAAGGACCACTATGTAGAAGTTGCTTTTCATTCTCCAATTAACTAATTAAGTCTTCTTCCAACTTCTGGCCAAACCTGCGAAAGAGTTTCAATATAATAATTAGTTATACAAGAATATATAGATAGATACTCGAAACCATTGACCTCTTAAAAATATATTTAGCAGATCTAATTGTTTCCTCGTTTATTTTGTTAAATACAAGATAGGGATAATTATATCATGCACTAATTTCATAATATATCTGTGTAAATGAACACATTACTCCGCGGAACAAAAAGAAATAAAAGAGTCACAATCATCGTATGATTTTAAAAAATTGCTCAGTCGACCTATCGGATATTTCGTATTTCTATGGTATAGAATGACCAAAATGCCCGTGGTTATATAGTATTTTCTCAAATTTTGATAATTTATAGTGAAAACAAATAGAAGGTTATTAAGAGACATATTAGAAATGTCGGTTTCTCACTCAATATTAATTTTCCTCACTCACTATCGATTTTCGTCAAGTGAATTACATTCCGTATAAAATATAAAGAAGAGTATTTGTCATGTTTTTAACAATGAGCGAGTAATTTGCTAATTCACAAAAACACGCGTATTGAAAAAATATCCGAATTAAGCACATTTCCCTTCTTGAGGTTTTATTAATTACAAACTTCCTAAATTTCACAAAAGCACTACGTTAGATTCTCTATCATGTTTTTCAAAATTTAGTTGGTGAATTCCTGAATTTTGAAAAATCTCTGCAAATAGATTTCCTATCATGTTCTTCAAATTTTGGACGATATCTTTGTAATTTTCGACTATAATTTCGTGATTTATAAACCGAACCAAACTTATTTAGAGGGGGTGAAGTTTTTGCTACATAAAAGTATCCTTTCGGGAATATAGTGATTTATAAGCTGATAGCCATGGGAACTTATTAGCATAGAAAAAGAAACAATAAAAGTTACCTTTTGTACTTCATCAGCTAAATGAGATTTGCTTTTTCTTCTTAATGCCAGAATTGGTGGCACTCAGCGGTCTTCCCATAAGAAGTGGTTCCCTTTTTGGCTCCAGTCTGTAAATTAAATTGGTGTAACGACTCATGGCTCCAGTCTACAATATTGCTTGAAAATAGAATAAAGTTCATGAACCTATATTAGCGACCTGGTGAAGCTTTAATTTTTTTTCCTCCTAAACTCGGCATTTAGAATATCTTGATTATTTGTGTGGATTGATTCATTAGCACCCTGAGATTCCAATAGATCCTAAGATTTGGTGAAATTTCATAGACGTTTTATAAGTTTTTACACATGTGTTTTTTTTTTTTCATTCACTTTACAGGACAAATTGCACATTTTTACAAACATTAAGAGGCAAATCGTTCTTTTTTAAACGGGTCATCACAATTGACCTTAATTTCAGTGTGTAATTGCATTGTAACGTAAATACCAGAGATCCCTTATCTGAAAAGTACTTAATCGATTTGTGGTAATTTAATGTGAAAAATAAAAACATGTTTTATGAATACAAAGGATAAAATTCTCATTCTTAGTTTAAATTCGTTAAATACTCACGGTTTTACCAAGTGGATTGTACTTTCATACCAAATGAGTCCTATGCAACGCATGAAATATACAGAAGTAACCCAACAAAAATTTAAATATACGGGAGTAATTTGTTTTTTTTTTTTTCTTTTTTGAGAGGCGCAAATTGTCAATTTAGTAGGACACACCACTAAATTGTGATTATGCTAGGTATAAACTTACTAGTGCGGAAATTGGTAAATTAAGGTGGTTACCTGTGTGACCGCTGCTTCAGGAATCTGGCCAAGGTTGCCCTCCTAGCCATAGCTATCGTTGGACTATAACCTGCCACAAAATATAATTGTTAAGTTAAGATATCCAATTAAAATTAACAAAAAAAACAGAGAATGATTAATTGCTCAATTATAAATTTATAAACATTTATTTGTACCTCCTCTTGCGCATCTTCGGGCGTCAGGGAAAGTAATATTAGAAGCCTTGCTGGCCATAAGTATCTCGTTATCGGCCTGAACATTCAAAAAAAATTCCAGTTAAGTGTTTGTAATAAAAAAAAAATAATAATAATAAGGTAGTGTTAGCTAGTGTGTATGTGTGTACGTGTATTGAAAAGGAATTGACAGGAAACAAAAAGAAATGTGGAAATGACCTCTTTTAAAGTTTCATTAGAACCATTTGCCGAGGTGGGGTAGAAAAAAGTCGCAGATGTTGCTGTAATTTCTGCAGCGTTCCTGTTAACAGAAATTTGATTCCATCACTTTCTTTTTTCTTTTTTCCTTTGCTTATTTCAGGTAAAAACTTGTTGTCTAATAAGATAATATAAAAAAGTACCTTTTTGTTAAAACACCCCTTGAAACAGTAGAAAAAATCTATAATATATATATATATACACACACACACATAACTCTAGAAAAGAAGTAGCAATTACATCACATGTATATTTATACGCAATTCACTCTCGACGAGTTGGCTTGTGACCCTTCTTTTTCTTGGAAAATATATAGACTATTAAAACTAAAGGTTTTTACTCCTCTAAACTTTCATATGTGGCTAAATATTATCTTTTATATGAGATCTACTGCACACATAAGTACTTAATATAGAGACTGCTTTTAAAAAGAAAGACTAAGAGAAAACTATGCCTTATATTTTGAATAAAATTAAAATAACAGAAAATTAGTCCATGTATATATTACGTACAATAGGCGCATCACTCTCATGTAAATAGAAAGTAAAGTAGCAAATGACTCTTTATGAGCAAACTGGATAACGCTTTATAATACATGAAAAACTAGGAACGAGGTAGTTTTTGCTACTTTTTTATAATAAGTTAAAACATGATAGTTATATGGTATTCTTTTCTACAATAAAGTAGTACGGTTTATAAGAATAACAAATTAAATAATTACTTTGCTATTTATCTCCACTATATAAAATTGGAAAAGATCCAAACACCTTAAGTTCATCATGAGCTTCTCGTTTAGGGCATACCGTAGACCGACGGCGGTTGAAGAGTGGTACAAAAAGTCCCTTGAAACTAAAGCTGGAGAATTCCCCAGATGGTGACAAAATGTGTTACCCAGGGACAAGGATATCCCATCTCCTGCGAAAGAAGTACATTAAATTGTATACAGTTTCAATAAAAAATTTGTAAGCCATAGTAAGTTTGGACTAATTACAAAAACTTCTCTAGTAATTACAAAAAGGAGAAAAAAAAATACCCTTCACATTAAAAAGAAATTTAGCTCCGGATATGTCTCTATTTATAAGAGAAGTTTTTACAATTCGACCAAACTTAACATTAGAGGCACACACTGTTTATGTAACTTAGCAAAGAATGCTCTTACTGGAAATTAATTCAAGAAGTCGCTTCATGACAATAAAAACAACAACAACTAAGACGTTAATAATGTTCAATAAACCAAGATGATAATATATATATATATATTCTAAGAAAGAAATTTAATGAATACCTGAGTCAGTGAATTCATTCATGGAGTTGTCTTTCTCCAATTTATCTTGGATTGGGTACTTCTTTGAATTTAAACCCAGAAAATCTATCTCCATTTCGGTAAAAACACGAAAATACTCTACTAAAGCTTATTTCTTATTTTAGGTGGGATGGAAAAACGAGGAATGAGAAATGCAGCAGCCTGAAAATGCAAAACCCATATTTATAATGCCCAAAAAAGAAATGCAAAGAAAATGGATATTTGTGGAATTTCGTGTGGTGGGCTGCATAATAAGATTCACAACCAATGAATGGTTGTCTTTTACCAAGTGAAAAACACGTGCTTACATTAATTGATGAGAAAACTATGATTGAAGGCATCGGATCGGATATGGATTGAGGTGGTCCTTTTTTTTTTTTTTTTTTTTTTTTGCTATTTTGGTTCTTATTCTTTGGCCCAAGCCATAAAGTCAAGTTATTTTATTTATTTTTGTTTGTAACTCGATGTCAACATGGTTTCTTATAATATTAATAATAATTCGATTCAATGGTTTTGTAATGTATTCTAGAAATAACTTCCCCGTATGCGCAAATAATTTTTGGTTAGAACCATAGGTTTGGGTACGGTAATTCTTTTTTAACTATCCTTTCACAAATTGTGTAATGTAAGAAAATAAATTGACACAAAAGGTAAGTAATTAATATCCGTAGGACATGTTAGACCCACGGTGCTAATTTCATATGCTGAAATGGGATTGGGGTTTCGCATACTCATCCACAATGATCCGAGTTAGATAATCAATCATCTTTTCGGTAAATAATATGTACCAATTGATTTGGTGATCAACGACTTGTTCGATACCATAATTGGTAACTCTTAAGCCTCCTACTCTCTAGCTAAATAACTCGTTGGCAAAAATAAATCAATTCATGAAACAATAAAAATTAGAGAAAAAAATATAGAGCACAAATGATCAGCTTCCAGCCTTCAACATATTCCACACAATAAGCCATTTGGTTGTCGAATCTAGAATTTTTCTTTTTTATGAAATCCGGACTGTTTTGGAGCATTAAAAGTTCATGAGAAGTCATTAGATCATTCCGGCAATTGATCGACCACTCGTAATGTTTAATAAAAGTTAAGACCAATATCCTAAAGAAGAAAGTTAAGCTTTAATTCAATAATTTAGCTTTTCACTTCTTTTGTTATAGGCTTAGCCGCCCCAGTTATCCAGTGACCCATTTAAATATCTATAAGACCTTGTGATGGCACTTATGTTTTGATGTTGGGTTAGGTCCATTAAACTAAAAAGGCCCAATCGTGGATTTAATTCAATTATACTAGCAGTCATACTTAATATGACCAGCCCATATCTACAAGGAATTAGAGTCCGCCCAAATCTAAAGTAGGCAGCGAAATACAACTTCTTCTTTATTTTTAATTTTGTTTTTCTCCAAGAGATTTTATTAAACAAGCTTCTACAAGAGTTTGCGAGGAGTAGGGGAGCAGGAAAGTCGAGTATATGTACAATGAAAGTCAAGACTGACAACAGGCACCGGCCAATCCGAAGTTCGAACTAGAAGTCTAATATGTACTAAAGGCTCGTTTGCTTCCCCTCCTCAATTATGACCCCCATTCAAGTGGTCCATATAATAATATAGCCTCCGTAAGTAAAATTGTGTTTGGATACATGTTTGAATTTGAGGATCTTTGGTCTAACAAAATACAAATACCAGTTATACCCTCACCAGTTGAAAGAAACTACATAAATCTGGAGAAATATGCATAAGTATGAATTCAATATATTCTGCTCCGAAAATAATATTAAGCACAGATATTGCAACAATGCACCGTCATTAGTTTTCCCGGAAGTCTTTCCACCATTACAGATGAAAATGGTCAATATAATACCTTTCAACTTAAAAACCCATTTCCCATCTCTTCTCACAATGTGCTCTGTTCTCTACAATTTTGTAAAAGGATTTCCCAAATTCTATTAACTTTTCATCCAAAATGAAAACTTGTCAATCTGGCAAAAGGAATTCCCTAGTGATCTTAATTTTTCTTGAGATATAAGAAATTTCCCACTGTTCGCTTGGCATAAAAATTATTGAAAGAACACAACCATTTTTGAAATTATTGCAATAGTTGAATTGCGGTAAAAAGTAATCTGCTGAAAAGATGTACAAAAGGAAAAAATCGGACACGGGAGAAGTTGATTAAATGGAAGTAGTGAAAAAAAGTTGAGGGTGAAAATAACATTTGACTTATAATCTAGACTCCAATTAAGAGTGGCAAGGGGTGGAGCTCCAATTCATAATCAGGTGTAAATGGGGTGTGGCCCACAAAAGTATTGTGAAAAGGGGTATCCAAATGCAAAATTATCCCCAATTGTCGACTTAATCTTGAACTGTAGAGGCATCCAAACGTGCCCTAAGTGTATCCGACTAGACTCCGGCATAAAAAATGTCTTGATCAAATCCCACGCGGGAAGTTCGTCCGCAACTCTTTCGTCTCCTGCTAGTCAAAAGTCACTCAAACCTCTTCGAGCCTAGTCAAGCTCATCCAAACACCGCGCCATAAGGTCCTCAGTGGTGTGGAAATGGCCCACCTCATCATCAAACTATATAACAAAAATTGAGAGTTGGTAGAATATTCGTAATACGTAAATATGAAGCAAATATAACTCTACACCCTAAAATCTGGGAAGAACTACCTGTTGTCCATTTTCCTTGTCTTTCTTGTACATCCTTTCCTGATCCATTATTAAAATATTACGTGTATCTCCTGGCAAAATTATAAAACATTTTATAAAAAAAAATCTTCACATGTACACTCCCCCCCCCCCCCCCCCCCCCCAAGTCTTGGCTCCCCTGCATCTTCGTATTGTATTGTGTTTGTATCCCTTATCTGTATTTGTGCACGTCATAGCAAATACCTACCAGTGTTATTTTTATTCTCAAATACTCCCTCGTGGAATTATAAATCAGCTAGTAGCACCCTTTGGTTATGTTTTGAGTTAACTGTATAAATAACTTAAGATATTTATGTCTTAAAATTATATATCAAATATGGCTTTCCAAACTAAAAATTATTGATTTCTTAATAATCGGTGGATACTTTTTTTAACTCTTTTAAACGTTTTAGGAGAATAATTAGCATTTATTTTTGTTTTTACTATCTAATATTTGTTCTTCCAAAAGTAGATAATCATTAATAAAAGGGTCAATTGTGATCACCCCCTATCGTTTGGGATGTTTTGCGAAGTGCCCCCTAACGTTTCAAAAAGAGCACTTTGCCCCCTAACGTTTGTAAAGTTGCCCCCTGAGTCCTTGATTTACCGTTAGTTTTTGCCACGTGGCTATCTTTTCATCCATTAGATTTGACTCGGGGGCAACTTTTCAAATGTTAGGGGGCAAAGTGCTCTTTTTGAACGTTAGGGGCACTTCGCAAAACACCCCAAACGTTAAGGGGCAAAACGCAATTGATCCTTAATAAAACAACTTTAACCTTTTTAGCATCAAGTAAGTATAATTAATATTGAGTTTTATTTCAGTTTCTTACGAGCAGCATGTCAATTTACATGATTGCATTGGGGATGTATAAAAACTTATAAATTTGACCGTGGAATATCTGCTAATACACATTACAGAAAAGGTTATTTGTCTATCAAAAATATCCCGATAATTATAACTACAACTCTTGAGGTTCGGTGATAGAGATCGGGAAGTCGTGGGAAGAGAGATTAGAGAAATAGAGAGAAGAAATAGATTCCAGAGGGATTAAAGAAAGAATTAGAAGAATAAGATAGAGAAGAGACAGAATTTAGAAGAGAGAATTGCAATCAGCAATATAATAATCAATTCATCATAACGTGTCTTTCAAAAGAACCTAACCTCTATTTATAGGTAAAGAAAATAAAACTTAACAAAACTAAAACTCTAAACAAGATAACTATGAAATAAATAAATAATAAATAAATAAATAAGACTCCTAATCTAAATAAACACTAATTCTTGATTTCCATCATTCTCCCTGGCTTGAAAAAACTCGCCCCCGGAGAGTTTGCAAAATGATACTCGTCAAGAAGTGCTGAATATCCAATGAATGCAACAACGAACATCACAACCCAAATTAGGACGACCCTTCCATCGTATGAGATATAGAAAACGACTATCTCTGGTGTTGTTCACAATATAAACCTCTTTCCATACCGATGCTTGTGTAGCCTTCAGCTTCAACTCTGTAACTGAAATAATTGCATAATCTCCTTAAGCACTAGCAGAAAAGTGAGAATGTCCAATAATAATTTGATAAGAAGTTAAATCTTTAATATTGAAATAAGGACTCTCAAATAAATTTGGAGGCAAGTTCGACAAGCTATCCTTAGACTTAAATAAAGGTGCTTTCAATACTAAACAAGACTCAACTTTTTTTCTTACAAGCAGTACTATAAGATAACAACTTCTCATGGGTACTATCAGAATCCGGGACATCAGGCTCAATATTTTCAGAAATATCACAACTATCATCCAGAGATAAGTGTTCAGATTGGTCATGCTTGGGTATGGAATTATTCTCAAGATTTCCTAATGCACTTTCTTGTGATGTGAGTTCTCTACGAATTTATTCTAATATTAAAGTTTTATATTTATCAAATATTTGCTCTAACCGAGATAAAGACATATCGATGCAAGACTTGCCAACAAATAATTAAAAGTCCGAAATTCAATAAAAGAAGATTAACTTTACCAAAATTTGATGGTGACGAGTCTGACGATGGCTCGAAGTTTGCAAATTATGGTTTGATGGTGGTGCTGGTGCAGATCTAGAATTGCTGCTAGAGTTTTTATTTTTTTTCCTTCCAGGATTTTTTTTTTCTTCAATTTTTGGATTTTTTTTTTAAAAAAGACAGAATAATGCAGCGGAAAAATAAAGGATAGGTATGGCTGTGGTGCCAAATTGATAGAGATCGGGTACTCGTGAGAAGAGAGATTAGAGAAATAGAGAGAAGAAATAGATTTTAGAGGGATTAGAGAAAGAAGTAGAAGAATAAGATAGAGAAGAGACATAATTTAGAAGAGATAATTGCAATCAGTAATATAATAATCAATTCATTATAACGTGTCTTTCAAAAGAACCTAAACCTCTATTTATAGGTAAAGAAAATAAAACCTAACAAAACTAAAATTCTAAACAAGATAACTATGAAATAAATAAATAATAAATAAATAAGACTCCCAATCTAAATAAACTCTAATTCTTGATTTCCATCATTCGGTGAATTACAAAAACCTACAATGAAGTTTGCAAAATTACAACGACATTTCTCAAAACTAACAAACGCTCAAACTTACTTATGAAATGGATAATCGGACAAGTATGACGTTATGGTTATAAATGATAAAGAAGAGAAGAATAATACACTTTACTGGGAAGAAGAAAATGTTGAAGCAAGCACAGCTAACTTTGAGGGGGAAGATACAGCTGATGAGGAAGAAGCAACTAACCAAGAAGAAGTTGGACATTCTTCTCAACAAAATGAAGGAAATGTGCCACAACTTCAAGAAAGTGTTTAGAAAGGAGAGTAATTAAACCACCTGCCTGGATGAATGATTATGTTCGTGGAGACAACCTATCAGAGGAAGACGAGGTACAAAATTTGGTTTTGTTTATGTCTCAAGATGATCCGATTTGTTATGAAGATGCAGTCAAAAAAGAAAAATGGAGAAAAGCTATGATTGCGGAGCTCGCAACAATTGAAAAGAATGAGACATGGAGTTAGTAGACTTACCTAATGAAGCAAAAACCTTTGGAGTTAAATGGGTGTTCAAAACCAAGTTGAATGAAGATGGAAAAGCTGATAAATGCAAAGCAAGGCTCGTGGCAAAAGGTTATGCTCAAAAATACGGGGTAGACTGTTATGAAGTATTTGCACCAGTGGCACGTTGGGACACAATTAGAATGATCTTGGCTTTGGCCGCGTAAAATAAGGGGCTGGTGTTTCAATTAGATGTAAAGAGCGCATTTTTACATGGAAAGCGGGAGGAAAATGTCTTTGTTTATCAACCAGAAGGTTTCTAAAAAGGGGAAGTGGGCATAAAGTTTACAAGCTAAAAAGGGCATTATATGGATTGAAACAAGCTCCTAGAGCTTGGCACGGTCGGATTGAGGAGTACTTTGTTCATGAGGGCTTTGAGAAATCAGGATATGAACATACTTTATTTACCAAGACAAATGAAAATGGGGGAATTCTGATTGTAAGCTTGTATGTTGATGATCTCATTTTTACTGGGAATGACATGAAGTTGTGCAATAGCTTCAAGAAATCGATGCAAGAAAGTTGAAATGATTGATCTAGGGGTGATGAAGTTTTTCTTAGGGGTCGAAGTTCAGAAGAATGATGGTGGAATCCATCTAAGTCAAAGAAAATACATACAAGAAGTTCTGGAGAGGTTTGGTATGAGTAGTTGTAATGTTGTTCATAGTCCAATGGTCTAGGAACTAAGTTTTCAAAGGAAGAAGGAGGAGTTGAAGTCAATTCTACCGCCTATAAATAACTGATAGGTAGTCTTATGTATTTAACTGTTACTAGACCTGATGCGATGTATAATGTGTGTTTATTAAGCAGATTCATGTCTAAACCAAGAGAAGATCATATGTTGGTTGCCAAAAGAGTTCTAAGGTACTTAAAAGAAACAATGGAGCATGAAGTCTTCTATCAAGGGGGAGCTAAAGAGGGCTTAAAGGCCTATGCTGATAGTGACTATGCAGAGGATTTAGATGGAGCAAGAAGTACTGATGAAGAACAAGTACTAAAAGTGGCATTTGACGAGAGAAGTGGTGGACGCGGACGAGGACGAGGCAGAGGAATCATGAGAGGCAGTAGCTCAATGAGAGGAAGAGGCAGACAATCTTATGATAAGACCACTGTTGAATACTTCAAATGTCATAAACTTGGACATTATAAATTTGAATGTTCAGATTGGGAGAATAATGCAAATTGTGCCGAGTTTGATGAGAGTGAGGATTTACTCGTGATGGCACATGTGAAGATAAATGAAGAAGAAAAAGAAGGGGTGTGGTTTCTAGATTCTGGCTGCTCGAATCACATGACAGGAAATAGACAATGGTTTGTAGATCTTGATGAACAATTTCAGCACTCAGTCAAGCTAGGAAACAACACAAGAATACCAGTTACAGGGAAGGGAAACATTTAAATTGAAGTAGGAGGAATAACTCGGGTGGTAAGTGATGTCTATTATATACCCGAACTGATAAATAACTTGTTTAGTGTAGGTCAGGTGCAAGAAAAAGGGCTGGCAATAGTTATTCAAAAAGGTGCATGCAAAATCTTTTCATCCGAGTAGATGTCTTATTGCTAATACTTCAATGACCGCAAATAGAATGTTTATATTCCTATGATTGATGAGGTGACAGAGTTATGGCGTCGAAGATATGGCCACCTGAGCTATGACAACTTAAATAAATTGCAGAACAAGCAAATGGTGAATGAGATGCGTAAACTGAAAATGATCAATAAGATGTGTGGCGTGTGCTACAAAGGAAAGCAACCCAGAAACAACATGCCAAAACAAGCAAACTGGAGAGCCTCTCAAAAGCTTCAACTGGTACATGTTGACCTTTGCGGACCTGTTTCCCCAATTTCTAACAGTGGAAAAAGGTACATATTTACACTTATTGATGATTACAGTAGGAAAACTTGGGCTTATTTCTTAATTGAAAAGAATGAAGCATTTGTATTCTTTAAAAAATTTGTAAGCTTCGTTGAGAAAGAAATTGGTAGTAGGGAGCTAAAGAGGGCTTAAAGGCCTATTCTGATAGTGACTATGCAGGGGATTTAGATGGAGCAAGAAGTACATCTGGATATGTGAGGACCGTGCCCCACGAGTCACAATCCAATCCGAGTTGGTCCGGTGTTGGCCACCTAACAAACCCAACTCAGACAGAACTATATCTCATAGGAAGGGGTCTCACTGACCAGGATCAAAACCATAGCATTATAATAAAATAATTTTACTTTAAATACAACGGAAGTCTTTGGAATACAAATACGTTTTACAATTTTAAAATGATGTAAATACAAAATCAAACACTTAACAATTTTTGCAAAGTTTCCAAAAGCGGACTTGTCGATCATTCGTTCCATCCGTGCTGCTATACCAATCTTACTCTGAGAAAGGGACATATAGAACAAAAGAGGGGTAAGTCTTTAATGACTTAGTGAATCAAACAGTAAATCAGAACAAAACGAACAAGGATGACCAGAATAATTACATCTGAATCATTGAACTGAAATTATCGGTTTAACGATAATACTGGAATATTCAGAATAGCGAGAAAATGAACTTGTGCAATTACATATAACAGATCCAACCTTAACTCCCAAAATTCAACCGTATGCCTCCCTCCGAGGAGCTACCTCGCAACAGAACAGAAGACATGCTTGAGTACATGTCAATCTAACACGCGGGTCACAACCAACTCCTGGCTGCAAGCGGCGCTTAGACAGAATGGGTATTAAGTTGAAATACTTAAACTGACAGCCCTTTGCTGCCCAGCAGTAAATCTTCTCAATCCCTTTGCCCAACTTCCCAAAGGCGTCCTGATGTACCATATTTCGGTATCGCCACGTCATAATATTCGATATCATATCACGAGCGTATTTCGGAATATTATGCCATGACAACACCATTATGTTCTAATGCAAAATTACAATTTAAGGTAAAACTCAAAATTAGGCCCATGCAGGCCCAATTTAGAATTATTCAGGGCTCAAATTTACTTATAATTCTACTTGGACTGGACTTCTAGCTAAGGAAGGACTCTAAGCAGTATATAAAGGGGCAAGAGAACTTATAATCCTACTTGGAGTGGAGTTCTATCTAAGGAAGGACTCTAAGTAGTATATAAAGGAGTCACATTCATTATTCTAAAAGGAAGTTTTGGGAGTCAATCCCGAGCTGGATTTCGACTAGTGAATTCGAGCTATCAATTCAAGTCCGAATTCGATGAATCTTGAATGCCTGGAAAGCTTATCAAGTCTAGTTTCTAGATCAAAAAGCGGATTGAGATTCGGAGGTCTAGAGAAGGAGATATAGCAAAAATGGTGAGGCTGCACAAAGCTGGAGAATAAGTCGAAAGTCAAGAGCCTGGAGCTGTATTTCGACAAGTGGTTTCGACCTATGAATTCTACTCCGAATTCAACGAGTCATATATGCATGGAAAGCCTCTGAAGTCTAGTTTCCAAATCAAAAGGCGGATCTACATTCCGATGTCTACACAAGGAGATATAACAAAAACCGTGAGACTGCGCAAAGCTGAAGAATAGGTCGGAATTCGACCTATTTGGTCCAATTCGACCTATTTGGCCCTCATTCGAGCTATTTGGCCCAGTTCGAGCTATTTCAAAGTCATTCGAGCTATTGGACCCAATTCGAGCTGTTTCAAGGCCATTCGAGCTATTTTCTTGCACGTCATTCGAGTTATTTAGCAAAGGTCATTCGAGCTATTCTATAAGAGTCCTAGTATGACTTATTCAACTCATAATCCTACTTGGAGTGCACTTCTAGGTGAATAAGGACTCTAATGCCCATTTAAAGGGATCCCATTCCTCATTCTAAGGTACGTTTTACATTATTCCAAGCTCTAAGTTCGAGTTATATAAGTCGACCTCGACCTATTCCTCAAGCTCATTCGAGTTGTTCGACAATAGCTCGAGTTCGACCTATTTCGGCTTGTATTCGAGTTGTTTTGTCCTGTTTCATTCGACTTGTTTGATTCAGTTCATTCGACTTGTTTGGCCTTCTCATTCGACTTATTGCTTTCTGCTCATTCGAGTTATTTCTTACTGCATATTCGACCTATTCTAGCCAGTTTATTCGACTTGTTGCCTTGTTCAACAAGATCTCATATTCCGACCCGTCTGACTTGAGCGTCGGAGTGCCTTCGCCGGAGAAGGCACCGGCTTAGTTCACGTTTGGTGTTGAGTGCAGGTTCCGAACTCAAAAGCTGCTAGAGCATCCAGCAGGAACTGAAGCAGTCTGACGTGGAGTGTTGGAGAGTGGACACGTATCCAGACGAAAATACCCCACATCACGTCCCAATGGGTGAAACAGAATTATCAGATGAGCTAGTAAGCCGGATAATATCCGTTGCTCGTTCTTGAGCTACATAGGCCGAACATAGTTCGTTGCTCGTTGCACAATTCAAGAATCGATAGGGTGATCATGATACCAGGATAATTATGATTATGAAGAAAATTTCCGATTATGAATTAAATGAGATTTGATTTAACAATAGGCAAGAAAACTGATTATGTAAAGAATTAGCAATTATCAATATAAAAGCATTAAAATGGTGATAGAATATTGCTCGTGATTCGAAACTAAGAATCACAATTGTTATGTCCAAGTTTCTCAGGGCCGGATGCCAAACAGGGTTTTGAATAAATCAGAAATGAAACCCACCTTTTAGTGTACGAGAAATTCTTGATTAACGTCGATAATTGCAGAACCTTAAATAAATCAAAAAGATATATCAATTGTTTGCTCATAAATTTACAACCATAAACATATATTTTCAATATTTATCATATTTAAAGAAGTTCAATTAAATATCTAATTGTTGTTAATTTTGGATAAATTCAACATTTACCTATTTTAACTTTAATAATGACGTGAAAATATAAATCAGGAGATTTACCATTTCAAAGTAACAGGTTGAAGACTAAATATTAAAGTCTCCATTTCTAATTTATTAACAATATATTTGATATTAATATATACTTATGTATAATTGCATATTTAAACCTTTTTAAAACAACATTTCTTAACAAAATTCTAGTAAATTACTTATTACATAATAATATTAAATCAAAAGTTCTACCATGATGTTAACACTGAACAAATACTTTAGTAAGCCCTTGAGTAAAATCATATCATATATATAACTTTGGTAAAATCTATTTTTCTTATAAGTATTGGTATTAAATAACATAATATTGCATATATCACTAATAACAATTAAAATAAATTTTAAACATGTAGATCTAATTAAAATTCATGTTTACAGAATAATTATGATGCTAACAAACTATATTAGATGGTTATATCACAAGATAAACACAATACTTCACTTAAAGTTAAAGAAATTGAAAGATCAACCGTAAAATAAACTATATGTCATCTTAATGTTGCGAAATCCGTGAAAAATATTAAACACGATTCTAAATTATGATAAACTGATCTAACATCATTATTAGTATGTTATGAGTCCATATTAATGATCAATTTCATGATTTAGATAGTTTTTGCAACATAAATTAGTTAAACAAAAGGTTAAAGCAAATCTGAGGTTAAAATTGTAGCAGTCTCGGATTCACCTTTAATCGGACTTTCAAACGACATGATAATCTGAAATTGGTTGAGGGGTTCAATCTTCAACTTCATGGAGAGTATGTAGTTTCAAAATCAGTTCAATAGGACAAGGTTTGGTATTTTAAATAAATCATGAAAGCTAGGAGCTGTTTTCGGATTTTCTGGACAATGGTACGTATTTCTCATTTTTAGACCCCTCAAACGACTTTGGTTGAAGAAGGTTTCTGAACATAAAAGTTAGCTTACACAATAACCAGTATGTGGTAAAAATTTCAGAGGAAGACTCAAAGTTTTGATATGGTTTTCGGACTTCTAAAGTTTCTGTACCAAAACTGGCAGTTTTGACCAAACTCGGTCTTGAGGATTTTTAAGGACTATAAAGAAGGATTAAAGGACTGAAACAATTGTTCTAAGAATCTAAACATCCAGAGGAAGAACTTTTCAGAAGAAAAGAAGAGAAGATTCGGATAAGAGAGGTGTGTGAAAATTGTTGAAGAGAGCCTCCCTTTTATAGGTGAAAATTGGGAGACAAGGATTAATTACCATACCCTACTCATTTTTATTTTAATCCAAGCTAGGCCACCCTAAGTATGAAGATGTTTCCAGGCCTTATCTGATAGGATTTTATAAGAATAAAATTTTAGAAATATCTAGCATAAAATATTTTGAAACTACAAGGGACCACTTTGAAAGTTTTGATAACTCATTTGGTCTTAAATAAAATATTTGTGGTCAATCATAAATTTTCAAAAGGTGATGGACTAAATTGTAACCTTTTCAAATCTTTTCGGGTAAAAATCATATTTTCAAAAAGTTCAAGGACTAAAATGAAAATTCGAAAATACTTTTATTTTCTTCCAAATTTCAGGGGCGTTACAGGATATGTGTTCTTGATGAGTGAGGGAGCAGGTTCATGGAGTTCAAAGAAACAGCCGGTAGTGACACTTTCAACAACGGAGGCTAAGTATATTGCAGCTGGAGCTTGTTAGTCTTGGAATGAGCAGAATACTTGGAAGTCTTGGAATGACATCATGTGATTGTGTTAGCATTTTCTGTGATAACAACTCATCTATAAAGCTTTCGAAAAATCCAGTGCTTCATGGCAAACCTAAACACATTCATGTTAGATCTCATTTCTTGAGAGATCTTGTGAAAGATGGAAATATTGCATTAGTGCATTGTGGTACAAAGGAACAAGCTGCTGATATTATGACTAAACCATTGAAGCTTGAGACTTTTGTCAAGTTGCAAAGTGTGATCGGAGTTCGGGAAAGAGATGAAGTAAACTGATCAATTCTTCCAGCTGTTGCAAAGCATGATCAGTTTAGGGGAGGATTTGTTGGTTGAAGATTTTTCTTTTTACTTAGTCAAATAAGTTCCTTAGTATTAGGACTTAGCCGATAGTCTTTTTGATTCTTTTATTATTGACTAGTTCAGAGTCTGTTCCTTATTTTTCTCTTTTTAGTTGTAAAAGCTCTCTATTTAAGTGAGCTACCTTTCTGCATTCAATAAGAGATCAGTTCATCCGTTTACTTAATATATTAGCTTTGTTTACAAACAATAAAGACTGTTAAAAGTCATTTTAAAGTTTTGTCTATGCACTAATTTAATTAATTTAAACTTTTCTAAATTTTATGCAATAATAAAAATTAAATCCAGGAACAATATTTTTTAAATTAACTAATAAATAAGAAAGTAAGGAATGCAAAAAATCTTCAAAAAAAATTTAATTTTCTTATTTACTTAACAAAAATACAAACATTATTTAAAATTGAAGAGATATTTTAGTTTTCAAAAATCGAAACTATAACATCAAACAATATTTAATTTGAATCAAATTATAAATAACATAATTAAATAATGTGCGAATTGAATATAAAATTATTTTGATATAGTTTTTGATTTTTTTTTTCTAAAAATTTAACTATATCTAGAGATCTGAAGTTTAACTTTATATAACATAATACATCTACACCCCTTGAAATTTTAATTGGCCAGAGACCAAAGTGAACTTCATAATAATAACACAGTGACATCAACAAATTTAATTTACAATTTTAAGGGTTGTTAGTTTTAATGAGAGATCGCTTTAACTTTTTTGAACCTCAAGAAAAGTTTTGTAGTTATACCAAACCCAAGGGATGCAACCAAACCCAAGGGATGCAGTTGTAGTTATCACTTAAAATAACATTAGGGTGATTTTTGAAATTTACTAAGAACTAAAATTGGATCCATACTCGACATTCAGCACAAATTGACCGAATGATCGAAGCCCATTTATTTAAAATAAAGTAAAAGTTGAATTTTTCACTTTATACGACACTCTCGACTAGTTGGGTCCATACAAATTAGCGGATAAATTAAGGTCTTGGCAGCTCTTATTGTGTTTAAAATGTCACGAGATACCTTTGTTATCAAGAGGTTAATGTCGCAGCTGACCTACTCCAAACTCAAAGCTAGCATGACCTTTGAGCTTCAAAGGATGATAGATTTTGGGCGATCAAAGTCCTAACCATTTTTCCTTACCTGAGACGCTTGCCCTGACTCACGTACGTCTATTTTGCATTACGACTTCAATGTACCGACATTCCGACTTCCTCTACCATGTACTCTTGGTCATCGTCTTCATTAAATAAATAAAATCTTTTTCTTACAAAAATATTATCAAACTCTATAAGCTCAAGATTCGAATTGGCATCGCAGCTTTGAACTCAAGCTTCTAGCTCATCTCATGTTCAACCAGTCACAAGCCGCCATATTTAGGGAATTCCACCTTTTGCTACTCATGCTAAGGATACTATGGATATTGATGACACTTTGCATGTTGCACTAGCTGAAATTATAAAGAGGAGGCAAGGCGAAAAGGGTAGTGCATTTCTCAAGTCCTAATGTAACAGCCCAACTTTTCAAGTCTAATTAGAGACGACCATTTAAAACAAAGGCACTAATTGACTATCGAAACTTCCTTACAACACCAAAACCAAATCTACCTCGATAAAAATCTTACAATGATCTATCTAACTCAAAACCAATAAAATCATACATTAAACACAACTAAGATAAAATCATTTTTCCATACAATAACTTGGCACGATTTTCATTTTCATACCTTAATTTGGCACTCATCAATTTGCATACCATAAGTTGAACACTTTCTTCACATTGGGTACTTCGATGCTGAAAATGTAAATGCGATTGACGTGGAATATGCTGAGATGTAAGGTTGGAGTCGGTCTAAATTGGTCTAAATCTCCAAATTTTTGATTCACCGGATGTCACCTTGTACCTTTTTGGCGCCGAAGCACCCTATGTGAAGAAAGTGCCCAACTTAAGGTATGCAAATTGATGAGTGTCAAATTAAGGTATGAAAATCAAAATCATGCCAAGTTATGGTATGAAAAATGAATTTTCCCAAACACAGCTCAATATCACCAGCACACTCTCACCAACAATGCCCCAAAGTCTTGTCTGCAAAGGTACCTAAGTCTGGAAGGAATGAACAAAAAGAAAATACTTTCTTGTGAGATATATGAGTGAGTTCTCATGACGTGTTGTGAAGTACAATATTTTCTTTAAAACAAAATATTTTTAAAAGCAAGCCACATTAGCATACCATTTCACACAAATGTCCGACATATACCACTAGACTTTAGAAATCATTCATTTTCACATACCATGATATAGCAAATTCAATTTCAATTCCGATGTCATCCCTCCTTATTGCCTCGAACAGATTTCTCTTATCGCCACGTCTAGGGCTGTTCACGGTCCGGGTTTTTGGACCAACGGTCCGGTTTTTTAAAAACCAGTAAACCCGTTAAGCCTAAAAATCCAAACCGTTAACTGGACCGTTTGAAACGGTCCGGTTAACGGGTTTTGGCCAAACCTGTTAACAATTTTTCCTATTTTAAAATAAAAATAAAATTATCGAATAAAATCTCAAAAAACAAAATTATACACAATCAAATAATATTCATGCACAACTCAAAGCATAATCATCAACAAAGATGAGGAATAAGTTTCATTACTTTTCCAAATCACAATATTCAAAGCAATATAAATACATAATTCCATAACATTCATACACAACTTAAAGTATATTCATCAACAAACAAAGAGAATAGTTTCATTACATCTCCAAATCACAATATTTAAAGCAATATAAATGCATAAATCCATAATATTCATACACAACTCAAAGCATAATCATCAACAATAAAAGAAATAGTTTCATTACATCTCCAACTCAAAATATTCAACACAATATAAATGCATGATTCCATAATATTCATATACAACTAAAAGGATAATCATCAACAACAAAAAGAATAATTTCATTACATCTCCAAATCACCTTAAAGCACCCACGTTTTTTACAAATACAAGTTATAAAAAAAAATTATAACGGTTAACAGTTTAACCGTTAACCCAACGGTTTGGGTTTTTCTAAACCCAGTAAACCCGTTAGGCCTTTTTTTGCGAACCGTTAACCGGACCATTTGGAAACGGTCCGGTTTGGGTAAACCGTTAAGCACGGTCCGGTCCGGTTACCCGTTTCAGACCGGACCATGAACAGCCCTAGCCACGTCCAAGGATCTACCTTGTATACAATAGATGCATGCCATGGTACATGCGACAAGTGATCCCACAAAGACACAACGAACCTTCTATTGTGTCCAAGAGGAAGGGGCAAGGAGAACACGAAGCCCAAACGGCAAGCCTCTGCTGCCCGGTGGCATTCCCTGCCTACCCAAACCAAGGATCCCATTAACCAATCAACCAATTTCTTATTCTCAATTACCACAATAAGTCAACAACCAATTCCGAGAAAGAACTGAATAATAGTCATCATAATTGACATAATTACTTTTCAAATACTTTCTCGTCCTTTGATAGAATAGTTGTATAAGCTAAATGTATACATAGTACGGGTACATAGATATACATGCATCTTTCCAGTTTAAAATAATAGTGTAACGCCCCTGAAATTTGGAAGAAAATAAAAGTATTTTCGAATTTTCATTTTAGTCCTTGAACTTTTTGAAAATATGATTTTGACCACAAAAGTTTTGAAAAAGTTACAATTTAGTCCTACTCCTTTTTGAAAAAAATTATGATTGACCACAAATATTTTCTTTAAGACCAAATGAGTCATAAAACTTTCAAAGTGGTCCCTTTTAGTTTCAAAATATCCAAGCATTCATTTACAATGGTAAATCTTCACATATTTACATTTACATTTGTAAAAAGGTAATTTTGCTTTGTCTTTTATGCTAGATATTTCTAATATTTTATTCTTATAAAATCCTATCAGATAAGGCCTGGAAACATCTTCATAATTAGGGTGGCCTAGCTTGGATTAAAATAAAAATGAGTAGGGTATGGTAATTAATCCTTGTCTCCCAATTTTCACCTATAAAAGGGAGGCTCTCTTCAACAATTTTCCCACACCTCTCTTCTCCAAATCTTCTCTTCTCCAAAGTTCTTCCTATTGATGTTTAGTTTCTTAGAAATTTTTTTTCAGTCCTTTAAGCCTTCTTTATAGTCCTTGAAAATCCTCAAAATCGAGTTTGGTCAAAACTGCCAGTTTTGGTACAGAAACTCTAGAAGTCCGAAAACCATATCAAAACTTCGAGTCTTTCTCTGAAATTTATACCACATACTGGTTATTGTGTAAGCTAACTTTTATGTTCAGAAACCTTCTTCAACCAAAGTCGTTTGAGGGGTCTAAAAATTAGAAATACGTACCACTGTCCAGAAAATCCGAAAACAGCTCCCATCTTTCATGATTTATTTAAAATACCAAACCTTGTCCTATTGATCTGATTTTGAAACTACATACTCTCCATGATGTTGAAGATTGAACCCCTCAACCAATTTCAGATTACCATGTCGTTTGAAAGTCCGATTAAAGGTGAATCCGAGACTGCTACAGTTTTAACCTCAGATTTGTATTAACCTTTTGTTTAACTAAATCATGTTGCTAAAGCTATCTAAACCATGAAGTTGATCATTAATACGGACTCATTACACACTAATAATGATATTGGATCAGTTGATCTTAATTTAGAATGGTGTTTAATATTTTTCATGGATTTTGCAACATTTAGAATGACATGTAGTTTATTTTACGGTTGATCTTTCACTTTCTTTAACTTTAAGTAAAGTATTGTATTTATCTTATGATCTAACCATCTAATCTAGTTTATTAGAATAATAAGTATTCTGGAAATGTTAATTTTAATTAGATCTACATGTTTACAATTTATTTTAATTGTTAATATTGATATATGCAATATTATGTTATTTAATACTAATAATTATAAGAAAAATAGTTTTTACCAAAGTTATATATGTGATGTAATTTTATTCAAGGGCTTACTGAGATATTTGTTCAATGTTAAGATCATGGTAAAACATTTGATTTGAGATCATTATGTAATAAGTAATTTACAAGAATTTTGTTAAGAATAATTGTTTTAAAAAGGGTTAAATATGCATTGAAAATATATATGTTTGTTAATATGAAAAATGTTATTAATAAATTAGAAATTGAGACTCTAATAATAATTTTGTAAATTGATTTAGTCTTCAACTTGTTACTTTGAAATGGTAAATCTCATTATTTATAATTTTAAGTCATGGTTAAAATTAAAATAGGTAAATGTTGGATTTATCCAAAATTAACAAGAATTAGATATTTAATTGAACTTCTTTAAATATGATAAATATTGAAAGTATATATTATTGTTGTAAATTTATGAGCAAACAATTGATTATATCTTTTGATTTATGTAAGGATTCTGCAATTATCGACCTTAATCAAGAATTTACCGTACGGTAAAAGGTGAGGTTTGATTCCTGATTTGTTCAAAACCCCGTTTGGCATCCGGCCCTGAGAAACTTGGATATAACAATTGTGATTCTTTGTTTCGAATCACGAGCAACATTCTATCACCATTTTAATGCTTTTATTTAAAATTGTTAATTCTTTACATAATCAGTTTTCTTGCCTATTGTTAAATCAAATCTCATTTAAATCATAATGGGGAATTTCTTCATAATCATAATTAACCTGATATCATGACCACCCAATCAATTCTTGAATTGTGCAACGAGCAACGAACTATGTTCGGCCTATGTAGCTCAAAAACGAGCAACGGATATTGTCCGGATTACTAGCTCATCTGATAATTCTGTTTCACCCATTGGGACGCCTTTGGGAAGTTGGGCCCAGGGATTGAAAGGATTTACTGCTGGGCAGCAAAGGGCTGTCGGTTTAAGTAATTCTGATTAATACCCATTCTGTCTAAGCGCCGCTTGCAGTTAGGAGTTGGCTGTGACCCGCGTGTTAGACTGGCATGTACTCGAGCATGTCTTCTGTTCTGTTGCGAGGTAGCTCCTCGTAGGGAGGTATACGGTTGAATTTCGGAGCTAAGGTTGGATCTGTTATATGTAATTGCACAAGTTCATTTTCTCGTTCTTCTGAATACTCCAGTATTATCGTTAAAACCGATAATTTCAGTTCAGTGATGCAGATGTAACTATTCTGGTCATTCTTGTTCGTTTTGTTCTGATCACTGTTTGATTATTGCCATGTTCTAAGAATCTCACTAAGTCATTTAAGACTTACTCCTCTTTTGTTCTATATGTCCCTTTCTCAGAGTAAGATTGGTATAGCAGCACGGATGGAACGAATGATCGACAAGTCCGCTTTTGGAAACTTTGCAAAAAACTGTTAAGTGTTTGATTTTGTATTTACATCATTTTAAATTGTAAAATCTATTTGTATTCCAAAGACTTCCGCTGTATTTAAAGTAAAGATATTTTATAGTGCTATGGTTTTGATCCTGGTCAGTGAGACCCCTTCCTATGAGTCACAGTTCGGTCTGAGTTGAGTTTGTTAGGTGACCAACACCGGACCAACTCGGATCGGATTGTGACTCGTGGGGCGCGGTCCTCACAAATAGAGTTTCAGAGCTTTGGGCTTAAAATTAAAATAAATATTTACAAAAGAAAAGATTTTACTAAATCACTTTATTGATAAACAAACAATTTATTAAATAAAAGGATTTGGATTGACGATTTATTACTAAAATTAAAAGAACAACTTGAGTGTCGTATCAACTTCATCTTTTCCACTGCTGCTAGCACCGCCTTCTTGCTTTGATGATGTCAGATCTGAAAAAGGTACACATTTTTCCATTCTGTCTATTAACTCTTTAGCACTTTTATCTGCAACTATAAGTGCATGAGCCATCGGCTGGATAAACCCCTGACTATAACAATCTTGTAAGAACATTTGTAGCTTATCATAAAAATTGTTTACGTTTAACAATCCTACGGGTTTCTGATGTATGTTTAACTGAGCCCATGAACTTACGGAAAATATTCCTTCAAGTGTTTTTAAACCTCCAGGTAGTGCTATGAAAGCATCGGCATTGTAAACCATAGCAGCCATTTGCTCATGCATGCTAGGTACCTTAATTTCATCACCTAAAGTTGGACCCCTGGGATTCACGTCAATTAAATTCTTTGGTATGATCCCTAAGACCTTACCTTGAGCCATAAGTGCAGTCCTCACCACACACTCCATTAACCCTGAAGTCTCCCCATACACCAACTTGATTTTCTTGGTAGCTAGCAATCTTCCAAGACTGCACGCTTCCCTTACAAACTCTGGATCTTTTCCAAAACTTGAGCCGCCAAAGACACAAATGGTCTGGAATTTTCTGGTTGATGATTTCTCCATCTCGATTTCTTTTCTTCCTCTTAATATTGTATGTGTATTTGTGCTTGTGTTTTGTTGTGACCTTGCTGGTATGCAAATGCTATTTATAAGAAAATTTAAGTAAGCGTGTCGAGAAAGCTAGCGTACCGAGAAAGCTTTAGAAATATGATTTTCTTTTAAATTAAATTTTTTTTTAAATGGCTTCTTGAGCAATCTATCTTTCGTGTTTCAGTTCTATCTAGTGCAGATATTTTGCGTCTAGACGTTATTTCTTAACTAAGGGAAAACGATTCACATCATTTTTATGTGATCGCGTATTCACATCTTAAACTGTGATAAAAAAAAAATTATGTCTACATTCATAAATTCCTTTTGAAAATATTGTACATAGTATTCCAAAATAATTGCATCAAGTTTAGAAATGAAAAAGTGGAAATCTTCGCTTATATGATTATTCTTTATATTTTATTTTCAAAAGGATCTTCAAATGAAAAAAATATATAATCTTAATCGCATATTTTCCATCTCGGTTTATATTTTTGATTATTTATGTCATTGATTCAATTATTGAATTTAAAATCTTTGTAGCCAATCAATGGTGCAAAGGCCTTAGTAGAAATTTTTTTCCCGTCTCTCGATTATTTCAAAGATTTGCATACAAATAGTTTTCTTTACCTAATTATGTCATATTATTATTTGGAACAAGAAATTGCATTTTTATAAGATAAATGCTTTCATACATGAATAAATAATTTTCTCATTAAAATTGCATTTTTTTCGGTTCACCATACCGTTCAAAAAAAAAAAATTAAAATTTAATTTTTTTCCCACTAGCAACGGCTATAAACGGCTATATTGGCCAAACACTCTTCTATAAATTGAAAATTTTACCCCACAAAACTCACACTCATCTTTTCTTATCCCTCCCTACCGAAAATAATGAGATCTTCTCTTGTTTTCCTATTAATTGTTGTAATTTTAGTTATTTGTCATTTTATTTTTTTTGATAAATGATGAAGAAACACCAAACGAAGTTGCTTTTGTATTTACGGGATTAGTAACACCCATTCTAGTTTTCGCTCTCGTATTGGATTTGGCAATTCTTTAGATAAAGTTGTAATATTGCATTTTAAATAGCAATGGTCTTATTTTAAATTACGTTTGTATTTTGTGTTATTTCCGTGTTTGAAAATTGAAATGTTCGACTCCAACAAGCTCAACATCTATTGAAATTTTATGTTTTGTACTCATGATGTTAATCACGTTTTGATTTGCATATATTTTCTTCAAACCGTTAAAAGAATTAATTTTCTTCTTCCAACGAAAGGGCTTTACGATCTTACTTAAGTATTGATCTTGAGGGATGAAATTTAATTTGAGGAAATAGTTGGAAATATTTCTCTTATGGGTACGTGAGTTTTGTTTGGGCTTAAAAGATCGATTTTAGGTGGATTACAAAGAGATAGTCATATTGGATCATGTTGGGCTATTTAACCCCATATAAAGGTTATTCGGTTTAAGAAATTGATTTTGGGCTTGAATTTGAGAAGAGACATTTCAAATATATTTGGGCTTTAGAAACAAATATGATGATTGGAATTTTGGGAAAAGAAATTTGATAAAAGACTTTGGACTTTAGAATAATGCTTTGATATTTGGGTTAACCGATTCCTTAGCGTGTTGATATATTTGGGATTTAGTATTTAAGCAAATTATGGATATTCATATTATTGGAATGAATGAAAAAAAAAAAAAGGATGACAACGATGATTGAAGAATATTTTACGAGTTTCGAGAAAATAGTTTTACGAAACTGCAGAAGAAATTGTGATTTACTTGGGGTTCTTAGATTTGAAGCATTTGAAATGAAAATTGATAATCTTGGGATGAGATGAAAATTGATTATTTTGTGATCAAAATAGTAGTAAGTTTGAAAAGGTGAAGGTGATATTTTTGGGTTTCATTAGATACTAAGATATTATTGACCAATGATTTGAGAGTTGAAAATCAAAAGGTTTCAATTACGAATATGCTTTAGGTGGATCACGAGTTTGAGGATATTACATTGGAGTCCGGATACGGAAGGTGGAAGCATTTCTTATTTTCCTTCGAAATAATTCAGGTATGAATCCGGGGACCAGATTCTTTTAAGGAGGGAGGATTGTAACGCCCCTGAAATTTGGAAGAAAATAAAAGTATTTTCGAATTTTCATTTTAGTCCTTGAACTTTTTGAAAATATGATTTTGACCACAAAAGTTTTGAAAAAGTTACAATTTAGTCCTACTCCTTTTTGAAAAAAATTATGATTGACCACAAATATTTTCTTTAAGACCAAATGAGTCATAAAACTTTCAAAGTGGTCCCTTGTAGTTTCAAAATATCCAAGCATTCATTTACAATGGTAAATCTTCACATATTTACATTACATTTGTAAAAAGGTAATTTTGCTTTGTCTTTTATGCTAGATATTTCTAATATTTTATTCTTATAAAATCCTATCAGATAAGGCCTGGAAACATCTTCATAATTAGGGTGGCCTAGCTTGGATTAAAATAAAAATGAGTAGGGTATGGTAATTAATCCTTGTCTCCCAATTTTCACCTATAAAAGGGAGGCTCTCTTCAACAATTTTCCCACACCTCTCTTCTCCGAATCTTCTCTTCTTTTCTTCTGCAAAGTTCTTCCTCTTGATGTTTAGCTTCTTAGAAAAATTGTTTGAGTCATTTAAGCCTTCTTTATAGTCCTTGAAAATCCTCAAAATCGAGTTTGGTCAAAACTGCCAGTTTTGGTACAGAAACTCTAGAAGTCCGAAAACCATATCAAAACTTCGAGTCTTTCTCTGAAATTTATACCACATACTGGTTATTGTGTAAGCTAACTTTTATGTTCAGAAACCTTCTTCAACCAAAGTCGTTTGAGGGGTCTAAAAATTAGAAATACGTACCACTGTCCAGAAAATCCGAAAACAGCTCCCATCTTTCATGATTTATTTAAAATACCAAACCTTGTCCTATTGATCTGATTTTGAAACTACATACTCTCCATGATGTTGAAGATTGAACCCCTCAACCAATTTCAGATTACCATGTCGTTTGAAAGTCCGATTAAAGGTGAATCCGAGACTGCTACAGTTTTAACCTCAGATTTGTATTAACCTTTTGTTTAACTAAATCATGTTGCTAAAGCTATCTAAACCATGAAGTTGATCATTAATACGGACTCATTACACACTAATAATGATATTGGATCAGTTGATCTTAATTTAGAATGGTGTTTAATATTTTTCATGGATTTTGCAACATTTAGAATGACATGTAGTTTATTTTACGGTTGATCTTTCACTTTCTTTAACTTTAAGTAAAGTATTGTATTTATCTTATGATCTAACCATCTAATCTAGTTTATTAGAATAATAAGTATTCTGGAAATGTTAATTTTAATTAGATCTACATGTTTACAATTTATTTTAATTGTTAATATTGATATATGCAATATTATGTTATTTAATACTAATAATTATAAGAAAAATAGTTTTTACCAAAGTTATATATGTGATGTAATTTTATTCAAGGGCTTACTGAGATATTTGTTCAATGTTAAGATCATGGTAAAACTTTTGATTTGAGATTATTATGTAATAAGTAATTTACAAGAATTTTGTTAAGAATAATTGTTTTAAAAAGGGTTAAATATGCATTGAAAATATATATGTTTGTTAATATGAAAAATGTTATTAATAAATTAGAAATTGAGACTCTAATAATAATTTTGTAAATTGATTTAGTCTTCAACTTGTTACTTTGAAATGGTAAATCTCATTATTTATAATTTTAAGTCATGGTTAAAATTAAAATAGGTAAATGTTGGATTTATCCAAAATTAACAAGAATTAGATATTTAATTGAACTTCTTTAAATATGATAAATATTGAAAGTATATATTATTGTTGTAAATTTATGAGCAAACAATTGATTATATCTTTTGATTTATGTAAGGATTCTGCAATTATCGACGTTAATCAAGAATTTACCGTACGGTAAAAGGTGAGGTTTGATTCCTGATTTGTTCAAAACCCCGTTTGGCATCCGGCCCTGAGAAACTTGGATATAACAATTGTGATTCTTTGTTTCGAATCACGAGCAACATTCTATCACCATTTTAATGCTTTTATTTAAAATTGTTAATTCTTTACATAATCAGTTTTCTTGCCTATTGTTAAATCAAATCTCATTTAAATCATAATGGGGAATTTCTTCATAATCATAATTAACCTGATATCATGACCACCCAATCAATTCTTGAATTGTGCAACGAGCAACGAACTATGTTCGGCCTATGTAGCTCAAAAACGAGCAACGGATATTGTCCGGATTACTAGCTCATCTGATAATTCTGTTTCACCCATTGGGACGCCTTTGGGAAGTTGGGCCCAGGGATTGAAAGGATTTACTGCTGGGCAGCAAAGGGCTGTCGGTTTAAGTAATTCTGATTAATACCCATTCTGTCTAAGCGCCGCTTGCAGTTAGGAGTTGGCTGTGACCCGCGTGTTAGACTGGCATGTACTCGAGCATGTCTTCTGTTCTGTTGCGAGGTAGCTCCTCGTAGGGAGGTATACGGTTGAATTTCGGAGCTAAGGTTGGATCTGTTATATGTAATTGCACAAGTTCATTTTCTCGTTCTTCTGAATACTCCAGTATTATCGTTAAAACCGATAATTTCAGTTCAGTGATGCAGATGTAACTATTCTGGTCATTCTTGTTCGTTTTGTTCTGATCACTGTTTGATTATTGCCATGTTCTAAGAATCTCACTAAGTCATTTAAGACTTACTCCTCTTTTGTTCTATATGTCCCTTTCTCAGAGTAAGATTGGTATAGCAGCACGGATGGAACGAATGATCGACAAGTCCGCTTTTGGAAACTTTGCAAAAAACTGTTAAGTGTTTGATTTTGTATTTACATCATTTTAAATTGTAAAATCTATTTGTATTCCAAAGACTTCCGCTGTATTTAAAGTAAAGATATTTTATAGTGCTATGGTTTTGATCCTGGTCAGTGAGACCCCTTCCTATGAGCCACAGTTCGGTCTGAGTTGAGTTTGTTAGGTGACCAACACCGGACCAACTCGGATCGGATTGTGACTCGTGGGGCGCGGTCCTCACAAATAGAGTTTTATATTAAATCACTCATCTGAAATTTAGGAGTTGCGACTTCATCGAAAGTTTGACATAATACCAAGCACGATAATGTACTGATTAGTTTATCTTATCCACCATTAAATATGTCTAACACACACCTTAAGCCTCTAAAAAGTGTTCATAGTTACCCCACTAGATGCTATCAACAATTAAATAATTGAAATTTACAAAAGCACAAACGTATAAAGAATATACAGTTCTATAACTTTACTTTACCGATAGCTAGCTAATACTTAGTTACGGTTCGAAAGTTTGCTGCATTTCTCAAAAGAATGATCATATGCCTTAATAAAATCCGAAACGTACGTGAATGAGTATTTTCTTAAAAGAATCAAATCAGATAGTGTAACTATGTCCTGGCTTAACTTTCTATTTTTAACGCAATAATGGAATCAATATCTTTCCTCTCTCTAGGAAGCTCTTTCTCTCTGTAGAATTTTCTCTCTTTGCGTGCCTTTACTTTCTTGCTTTTCCTTCCTTAGTTTCTTGTTCTTCCCCTTCCTCTCTTTTTTCCTTTTGCTCGTTATCCCTCTCTCTTGATTTGCTTCATCATGGAAGTACCAATTAGAGACTCCTTAGTTTCAATCATAGCGAAAGTGATAATTTCTGATAAGAAAAAAATCAACTTCACTGCTCTTAAAAACACTTTGAGCTCAGCTTGGGGCCTAAACTACAGCCTAGTGATCAAGAATGTGGGAACTAATACCATAGCTCTTGTTATCAAAGAAGAAAAGGAATCGGATAGAATCATAGAAAGAGGCCCTTGGAAGTTCAGGGGCACTTGGTTCTCATAAACAAATGGACAGAAGATCAATCTTTCACAAGTTTGCAGCTAAATAAGACATAATTTTGGATACACGCCTTTAATATCCCTGTATGCTTCATTACAGAGGAAATGTTTAAGTCCATTGGCAACCGCGGTGGGTTCTTTCCTGTGGGCTGATATTGGTAACCATAACAAATGGAGAAAATCTACAAGAATCTGTGTTGAGATAGATGTATCCAAAATGTTGGTGGATCAAGTGATCATTAACAGACCAAGCAAAGAGCCTCTGAGTGTTGATATCAAATATGAGAGGCTCGGGGAATTTTGCTACTGCTGTGGCTTAATCAGGCATAAAATTGAAGACTATGGCCCAGAGGAAGGACTCTCCATCCCAACTCCTGAATGCTATTGGAAGCTTTTGGCCCGTGGCTGAAAATTGAATCAAATATGTCAAACCCCAAGAATCAAGCGGGGAACTCTGTTCGTATTAATCTATGCAATGATTTGATTAAATCTCCTATGAATTACTTGGTGTCAAGTGGAATTATTGAAGAAAAAGGATCCGGCGAGATCAGTCGTAGCACCACCGTGGGTGAAGGGGCAAAACCGATTACTGAAGATGACCTGGATGATGTGGCAGATATTCCTAGTAAACCAGGGTTAGGAATTAATCAGAGTGAGGTTATTCACAGGTTACCGTTGGACGTGACAGATTGGACATTAGTACGGGCCCCAAACAGTCGTGCTATCTCATTCTGCTCTAACGGCTAGCCCGACTAATTTTAAACTGGGCCTGCAAAAGTCTGGTGATTTGGGTGATATTCTACAGGCCCAAGAAATAACGCAAATAACTAAACGGGAGCCCAGACGCTTTCCTGGCCCAAGCGGGCCTTACTCCTCATTTCTGTTTATCCAAAAACTTAATAACCTGGAAGCCAAAAGAAAAGCTAAAGCAGTTGGCCCATCTGAAAACAAAAAGCCCAAAACAATCACAGAGGAAGAAAATCTAATGCTTTCAGAGAACTTACATGCGATGCAGATCAAACCAGGGAGCTCCAGATTTACCTAGATCAGCGACCATGATGAAGATAAAGAGAAAACGGACTCAAATTTCCCTTCAGACAGTGTAGTGGTTGAAGAGTTGGTTGAAGCCACCACCACGAGGGTGATTAGAAGATATAAAAAGTCTGGCCAGAGTAGTCAGAGCTCAACTTCAGTGAGGATTGAAAAAATAACATGAAAACTCCCAAAGTCCGAATTCCGCAGCCCCAAGGGGGAGGATCAATGAGTGCACACAAGTTTATAGTGTGGAACTTCGTGGCTTGGCCAAGCCATCGACAATCAGGGCGCTGAAATCCCTGATCTCAAAACATAGGCCGATCTTGCTGTTTATCAGCGAAACAAAAACTAAAAACTATCTAAAGCTTTCTAATTTACTTTCTTCTACTTATTTGTCTAATTTTCATTTTGTCGACCCCTCTGGATTGTAGGGGGCCTTTGCTTAGCATGGTCTAACCATATTGATGTTAACATTGAGCATTCTAATAGGTGATTTATCCATGCTAAAATTTCTTCTCCTATGGTGACTAATGAGTGGTTTTTTACAGGTATTTATAGCCCCTGTAAAACGAAGAACAAGACCATTTTTTGGCAGCTGTTGAATGGCATCAAACCTAAAAATGATGATCCTTGGCTGCTCTTAGGTGACTTCAATGAAGTTCTTAATCAGGGAGAAAAACAAGGAGGAAACTCTTTTGCTTCTTCATCTCAGCACAGATTTGAAGCTGATATCAATAGTCTTGATCTTATTGATCTTGGTTTCAATGGCAATATTTTTACCTGGAATAACAAGAGGGAAGGATTAGCCAATATTAGAATAAGACTGGACAGAGGGTTAGCCAATCCCTATTGGTATTCTAAGTTCCCTAAAGAACAAATTTTGCACCTCCCTGCTATATCCTCAGATCACAAACCCCTGCCTCTTACTCTGGATGGTGAGATCAAAGGAAAGAGAAGGCCTTTCAGATTTGAAAACATGTGGACTGTTAGGAGTGAATGTGCTGCTGTTGTGAACATAATTGGCTCATAAATGGTTGTTCTCAATCTATGCAAAATCTTATTTTGAGAGAAATACTACTAGTAGTGATCTCACTGATTGGAATAAGAAGATTGTTGGCAAACTGCAACACAAAATTGACTCTATCAAGAGCAGTATGGCTTACTTGCAAGACCAACCTCAAAATCAGCAAAGAAGTGATGAAGAGAAGAATCTGAATTTGGAGCTGGATTTCATTCTCAAACAAGAAGAAACTCTCTGGAAACAAAAAGCTAAAGAACATTGGGTCAAAGAAGGTGATGCAAATACCAAATTCTTCCACCTGTCTACCATCATTAAAGCCAAGGTGAACCGTATTCAATTCATTAAGAATAATGATGGTTTAAAATTGGTGGATTGGCATGATATTGGTCAATGTTTTGTGGACCACTTCTCTTCTGTTTTTAAATCTAAGCATGCTAATAACAGCTTCCCTTTCCCTGATGATCTGCTGGATTTATTTCCTTGTGTTATTAATGATACTGATAATGTTAGAATCTGCACCTTGCCTTCTCCTAAGGAGATTAAAAAAACTATCTTTAGTTTTAACTCTAACAAGAGCCCTGGTCCAGATGGATATTCAGCTCATTTCTTTAAAACTCATTGGAGCTATGTGTGTAAAGATTTCATTAAAGTTGTGCATGGTTTCTTCCTGAATCAGGATATCCCTTCTAATTTTAATCACACTTTCATAGCTCTCATCCCCAAAGTGAACAGACCTTGTCTTGTTGACAACTTTCGACCTATTAGCTTATGTAATGTCATCTACAAGGTTGTTTCTAAGTTGCTTGCTGATAGACTTAGACCTGTCTGGATAAGATAATCTCCCCTTTCCAATTTGCTTTTTCCCAAGGGAGATTTATTCATGACAATAACATTATAAACCATGAAATGATGCATTATCTCAATTCAAAAAAAGGCTCTGAATCTTTCATGGCTGTTAAAGTGGACCTATCCAAGGCTTATGACAGGATGGTGGAACCTACTGATTGCAATTCTTAAGAATATTGGTTTCTGTGATTCTTTTTGCAATTGGATTTTCAGATGCCTTGAGTCTACTAGCTTCTCTATGCTTGTTGATGGAGCACCTTTTGACTATTTTAAACCTTCTAGGGGTATCAGGCAAGGAGATCCTGTTTCTCCTTACTTGTTCATTATTTATGCTGAGCTCCTGACAAGACTTCTGTTCAAAGAAGAGAGGGATAAGAAGCTGAGTGGCATCAGAATTACTCGTGGTAAGCCTATCTCTCGTCTGTTTTATGCAGATGATCTTACCATATTTTGCAGGAATAGTAAAGAAGATATTGAAGCCATCAAGAGAAGCTTGGATACTTTTGAAATGTGGGGCAGTCAACAAATTAACAAAGAGAAATCTTTTGTTCATTTCAGTGCAAACACTGTCAAGCTCCAAGGCTTCCACCCTGGTTGATCTTGGCATCCAAGAATGCAACCATAGCTCTCAACATCTTGGTATCCATTTTTGTAAACCTCGGAGGAAAAAAATTGCTTTTGATAAAATTATGACTAATCTCACTTCTAGACTTTCAGGTTGGAAAAGCAAAGTTCTCCCTCAGGCTGGTAGATCTGTTCTTATGGAATCTGTGATCCAAGCAATGCCTTCCTATCAAATGTCTAATTTCCTTATTCTTGCAGCTATTACCAAGAAGATGGATAGTTTAATGTTGAGATTTTTGTGGGGAGAGAACCAAAATCATAACATTTTGCCTCGGATGCCATTTGTCTCCCTAAAGAGGATGGCGATATTGGTTTTAGAAGAATGAAAGAGCACAACAGAGCTCTTGTTTCCAAATTAACTTGGAAAGTGGCTGTCAAAGATCATAACATCTGGATTGAAGTCTTTAAAGATAAATATGTTAAAGGAAAAGATTTCCTTACCATGAAATGCCCTTTTGCTGGTGCCTCCTGAATTGCTAGAGACATTTTCAAGTGTAGAGAGGTGATCAATAAAGGTGCTAGATTCAAAATCTTTGTTGATTCAAATGTTAATACCTAGAAGGATCCTTGGTTACCAAGTTTCAAGGATTGCAGACCTGTGCATCTAGATCCTCATGCTGATATAGAATTGATATGCCCTAAAGTGAGAGACTTGATCAATGATCATGATGCTTCTTGGAACAGACCTTTGCTTGAATTCCTATTCCCTCAAGAAACAGTGCAGGAAATTGTCAAAATTCCTATAGGTGCTTCCAGGGAACAAATGGAACTCTTCTGGTTCCCTTCACAATCTAGGAACTTTTCTGTGAAGAGTGCCTACCTTACTATTATTCAGGCTCGAAGACCTGAGAATCCTGCTTAAGTGTGGAAAGCTATCTGGAAGGCAAAGATCCACAATAGACACAAGCTGATTTGGTGGAAGTTTGTGGCCAATGCCTTGCCAACTCGGACCAAGCTCAATTCCATTTTTAGCATTGCTGGTGTTTCTTGTCCTTTTTGTTACCTGGAGCCTGAAACGGCTGAACATCTCTTTATTAGATGCCACATTGCAGAGATCATTTGGTTTTCATCTAAATGGTCTCTTAAAATGTGTCTCCTTCAAGATTTTTCAATGGCTGATTTCTTCCTGTTTTTGACAGGTGATAGCTGGAAGTGCCTTGCTACTAAAGAGGATCAGCCGGAGATCATTTCTTTTGCAGCATGTACCATTGCTAATATCTGTAGATCAAGAAATGAGATCATTCATGATACATCTTCTAAGGAGATCAAAGTTCATATCAGAGAGATTAATGAGCAGACTACTAATCATTTCAAGGGACAAAAGGAGATTTTTTCTAAGACCAAGATGTCACATCAAGCTCAATGGATTGCACCTGGCAGAGACTAGATCAAAATTAACTCAGATGCATATCTTATTGATGGTAAAGCTTATGCTGCTGCTATCTGGCGCAATTCAAACGGATCCATTTTGTTCGCTCACACTCATGTGACTCACTATATTGATGCTGAAGCTGCTGAAGCATTTGCTCTCATCCAAAGTGTTCTGCTGGCCAACCAATTCCGCTTCAAAAGGATCATTTTTGAACCAGATTGTCTTAATGTGATCTCTTGCATCAATCGTTCAACTGCAGAATCATATTGGAGATCACAACAGATTGTTTTGAAGATTCGTGAACCGTGTGGGGTAGTTGGCCCAAACGTTTCGCTATATTAATCGTATTTGTAACTGTGTTGCCCATAATTTGGTAGCTTGGGCTAAGAATAGGGCGTTCATTGGTTTTGTCCCTATAGATTGTATTCCTATCTCGTGTTTTTGTGATGGGGGCCATCCTATTGTTGCCCCCTGTTTTGATTATATGGAATGAATTGGTCTTTTAACAAAAAAAGATAAGTGTAACTATTTATAATCAAACTTAGAACTAATATAAGGGACTTATTATCACAAATCCCAAAGTCTTTAAAAAACTATATAGAATATCCAAAAGAAATCTTTTAAGTCTGAATATATATATATATATATATAATATATATATATATATATATATATATATATATATATATATATATATATATATATATATATATATATACATACATACATACATACGCATAAAACTAAGCATACTACCCAAATTCTTTTTATTTTTTATTTTTAATACCAAATTTATGTTAGGCACGGGACCTCATGTATGAAAGCATCTGACGTAATCCTTTTTCCAGTTGTATCTACCATTAGAGGTGTAAATTGGGTCGGGCTGGGCCAGCTCAGCACAAACCCGAGCAGGCCCAGAACAATTTTGGGTTGTGCTGGGCCTGGGCCTCAAATTTTGGGCTGGGTCTCGGCTAGCCCAAAAATCTTGGATTAAAAGCCCAGCCCTAACCCAGGCCCATAAATCAGGGGCTGGTCCTGGGCTTGGGTCGGGCCTGTTCAGGATGGGCTGGGCTTAGCCCATGTTTTTTATTTTTTGTGCAACTATGAGAAAAGGCTTCATTTGAATCGGAAAAAAAAAAAAAAAAAAAAAAAAAAACTTCATTACTAGGAAACTTTTACATTGAAGAATAAATATATTAACTAGACATAAGCAAATTAAAGTTCTCCAAACTAATTTGGTTTTCATCTAATTGAGTTGTGACGAATGTCTGTAGCTCATCTTCATCGCAATAATCAGTTACTATTTCTGGATGCTTTAGTTCCTTCTCTAGATATTCTTGATCTAGAGCCTCCTTCCACTTGATGCAGAACTTGATAGATTTTGCGCTCAATCGACTCCTCTTCGACGTCAATACACGTTCACCTGCACTAAAAGTTTTTTCCGATGCTACTGTTGACATCTGAGAAGTTAGTAAATCTCGAGCAATACGAGCAATCACTGGGTAGGTTTGCTCGTGTAGCTTCCACCATTGTAATAGATCAAAATTATCATCAAAATCTTGACTATCTCTAGTTAAAAAATAAGTGATTTCATCTGCACCTCCAACGATTTGTCTAGGCCTTTTTCTAGGCAAAAGATTGTTTTAGAGTTATTACTTGAAGTGGGTTGTGTTTGAGTTTGATCAGTTTGAGTAGATGAGCCCTCGTTATATATTTCATATAATTGTTCAAATAATCGAATAATTTTAGTTTTTTCAATATCCTCATTAAAAGGTTCATTTAAGTAACCATAGTATTGAGTCAAAAGACTTAAGCATCCCCCTAACCTACAACGAGGATCTAAACATGTAGATAAAATGCTAAATAGTGGAACATTTTCATAATATTTTTTCCATTTTTTCTCCATTTCTTTAATAACAGTGCCTAATATTAAATGCTTCCTATATTCATCAAATAATTTAACAGTTTTAACTAAATAACATAACATGATGTTTGATGTAGGATGATACGTACTTGACATAGCATTAGTCATATCTTGAAATATTTCTAAAAATGGTGCAATTCTTTTTTCGATTTCCCAATCCGATATTTGAATAAAATCTTCACCACTGCTAGTTTTCATGTTTTGATTGCAATAGTGTGTGATAGGTATTTCGTATGGAAGGGCTTCTAGTATCATCTATAACAAGAATTCCATCTATGTGGCACGTCAAGATAAGGTCTAACAAAATTAAATCTCATTCGAGCAAAAGTTTGGCTACATGCTTGTTGTCTAGGGCCGGAAGACACAATATAAGATAAGCATGATCTGATTTTATCAATGTTTCTATGCAAAATACTTAAACCATCTTGAATACATAAGTGAAGAATTTGACAAATGCACCTAATATGAAATAGTTGTCCATGTAGCATTGGTTTAATAACCATTTTCATAAAATCTATAGCTTTTGTGTTATTACTTGCATTATCAAATGATATACTTAAAATTTTTTCTTTAATTCCCCAAGTGTCCAAACAGCCTAAAATAGCTTCAGATATGAGGTCTCCTGTGTGTGGAAATAATAATTTTTTAAATTCTATAATTCTTTTATGAAGAATCCAACGTTCGTCAATCCAATGTGCAGTGATACAGAGATAGTATAAACCACCCATACCTTGCCACATATCCGATGTTAAAGATATTTTACCATTTAACTTTTAAAAAAACATCTTTCAAAGTGGTTTTAGATTGTTCATATTGTTTGTAACCATCTGAATAACATGTCAGTCGTGAAACTTTCTTAAATAAAGGTTGTAGTGCTTTTTTAATAAAACGTTCTAATAGGGGGTTTTCAGCAAATCTAAATGGTAATTCATTTTGCACAATAAATTTTGCTAATTCTAACCTCATATTTAGTTGGTTGTACCTCCAATTTGAAAGACTTCCATCAGGTTCACGATGTAAAGTTTGTTGTGAAGGTCCACCTCCTTGCTCGTCTCAATTTGGATGATCTCTCTTTAAATGCCTCATCATAGTTCCGCTACCGCTATTATCTTTGTGTGCATATTTTTTCTTGCAAAGAGTACAAGTAACCTTTTGGATTTCACGATTATATGTAAACCACTTCCATACCTCAGCGTTTTTAGGTTTATTGTTGGTACTTGAATTAGGGGTTTCCAAATCTTCATTCTCCTCCATTGGTGTATGATCTTCTCAAGTCCTGGCGATGGAAACTCCGAAAATCCAACACCCGCGCGCAAATTTGCCTCAAACTGTTGTGTATCTATGATTGGAGTCTCCGGAGATTGCGTTTCGTCGTCATCATCGTCATCTCCAATCATGTGTCGTGGTCGTTTACGTTGAAGTTGCGGAGAATTTTCTTCAACATGGAAATTTGATGAAATTGGACGTTGTCGAGAAGAAGATGTGAAGAGCATAGGTGTTTGGCGTGAAGGTTCCATCTCACTAATAGACTAGAATAGAATATTAAATATAATTTGTAACACTAATACCAACCAATGACAAAATTATAAATTATTAAAGAAATATGACGCAAATATTTAAAAGGGAAATGAGACAACTAAAATGATTAGAGAATGAGGTGAGAAGATGATTAGAAGTGAGGAAATGAGGGAGTGAAGTAGTGTATTTATAGATGGAGAAAACTAAAAAAATACAAAAAAATAAAAATAAAAAGGACTTGAACGTTGCAATGCAACGGATGAAATTAAATACATTCAACCGTTGCAATTTGCAAATGCAACGTTCAATTCTTTAATTGCATCAGCACAAATGCAAATGCTACTGCTACTGCTACAGTAGCATGCAAGATGCAACGGCTACTGTAGTTGTGTAGTATTTGCAAATGTATTATGGTTTATCATATTTGCATTAATTCTGGCACATATTTTTGACCACCGAATGCAAGTTCTAGTTTTAAAAAAAGTGATGAATGTGAGTTATGATCTTATTAAATTTCAAATTAATATATTACATTCTACTAGCAAGTTGAATCAGTTCACATACAATTACAGCAAGCAGCATCTCATTTATTATTTCATGAATTGCTACACACATTTTTCAATTTTGGGAATTGACAATAATCAACGGTTAGACTGCCCACATTTAAGACACTTTTACATTTAAATCATCAATTAAGTAAAAATTGGTTTGGGCCTCTGTGTTGGGCCAGGCCGGGCTTGAGCTGGGCCTGGTCTGGGCCTGGGCTCGGGCTAATATGGGCCTGGGTCGGGCTCAGAAAAATTAGCCCGTTAGGACCACTATGCTGGGCCGACCCAGCCCATGTCTAAAATTGACCCAACCCAATTTACACCTCTATCTACCATCACCCACACTGATCCAACCTAATGGCCGCGTGATATTAAAACTCCTACTATGAAATATCATGCATGCATTCACAAGGTTAAGGAAAAGAAATTTAAGATACAACTTGCATTACCTCTGACGGGTTTGCGGCGCAAAGAGGAAAGAGAAAGGAAAGACTGGCACATTCTTACGTTTGACGATTCTAAATCCCTAATCTGGTTTTAACAAAGATAAAATATATTTAACAGGTGAGACTAACTTTAAAGATTTTGGGCTACTTTAAGGCCCTATAATTCAACCCGTGGTTTTAAGAAAATATTGAAATAAATAATAGTTTGTGAGACTCACTACTATAAAATGTTTAAAAGATTAATTTTTATGACATTCTTATTGACCCAGATTTAAAATCCACTGTTACTAATCTTAGACATTCCGCATAAGATAAGATAAATTAATAATCAAATCTATGGGTATTACACCTAATTAGATGGTCTAACTCTAAGGTCGAAGCCGCATCATGGGATGTGTAGGAAAGCAAATTTTGCGTCTAATCAATTAGAAATAAATCGAATTTTTACTCTGTTAAAGTTGAATTTTTACTAAATTAAATTTCAAAAGAGAAATATTAATTAGTTAATTTTCTAAAATAGGCTAATTAAATATTCTCAAGTTTCAAAGTGAAGTCTCAAGCCAATTAAATCAAGTTCATGTACGTGGCCAATCAAATCAAGACATGTAGGAAGGATGATGTGTTTTGACCAATCAAGATGCTTCTTGATAAATACAAATTAAATACTATATTTTTGAAGAGAAGAAGCTCTAAATATTCTCCTCAAGCTCGTCATCTTCAAGGTGATCTTCATGAAGATTAAAGAAAAGGTCATTTTCATTTCACAACAAGCTTCAAAGTCGTCGAAAAACTGTTCCTAAAAATCTTGACTATCCTGAAGAAGATCGAGCTTCAATAAATTCAACATATTAAAAGAACTGAAGACGAAGATCACATTGTTCCTCGCGTTCTTCAAATCAAGTCCAATTTAATTCAAGATCAAGCCAAGACTCCATTAGATTAATATTAAATAAATGAGAATTCTCCCTTTGAATTGAGGTCAAGCTGTGAAACCGTTGAGTTAATATTTCTTGAAGATCGAGATTCCTCTAAAAAATATTGAGATTCAACGAATTTAAGAACAAGACAAAGATCAAGTTGCTCATCTCAAATATCAAGTCGAGTTGATTGTTGATTCAAGATTAAGCTAAAATGCTCTTGAATTGACATTTAAATTAGAGTCATCTGGAAGACATCAAAATCAATTTCACCTTGAAGCCTACCAAACTCAAGTTCATATATTATAGAAAAGAATAAGAGGAATATTAGAGATTGTGATTCCATATTTATTCAAACTTATGTAAAGTTTATTTTTCTTATTTTTTTTTGTTTTTTTTATTTTAAGGACACGAAATTCAAAAAGAGGAATATAATCTCTTTTAGACTGCTAAAGTGCAAACCCTATGACCAACAACTTTAATTCCGTTTCTTCAACTTTTTTTCCTAATGGGCTACCGGAACTCACTCAGTCCAGGGACTAGGATCGAGGACAATGCCCATCTTTGTCGGCGGCAAGTGATAAGGCCCCCTCTCAAGTCCAACGACCATTAAGCCTGGGCCATGATTATTGTCTTTAATTTAACGATCTAACCGTAGTATTATTTCAAATAATATAATTTCAACTTTAATTTTTCTTAGGATAATTATCCTTTATAAATAATTGGTAGTTCAACAATTGGTTGATTTTTGTCTAGCGCCTTATATATGCTTGGTCTGGGGCTGCTATAGCCGTCTCTACTCTTTTGGTTGAAGATATTACTAATATATGGACATACATGATAAATTAAGAAAAAAAAGGTTAATTAAAATCTTTGCGCTTATAATAAACTCGATTTTGAGAGTTATTCGATAATCAAATCTAGACGTGAAAAATCTCTGTCTTTGTTGGGTGTTGATACGGTCGCCTCGACTCAGGGATCGGTCCATTCTTTTTCGTACACCACCAAGACCATAAAAGTTTGCCCTTAAGTCCCACATCCACTAAGGATTCAACACACAAAATGTATTAGGGAACAAGATGAGAGGAAAAATGCACAAAGCTAAGAAAATCTCCTTCAACTCTGAGTTCTTGGACTCTCTCTTCTTCTCTATCTCTCTTTCTCTTTTCCATCTCAAAAATGGTTGCCCTTCACACTATCTTTCTCACTCATGTAGAGCAGTCCTTACAGGAAATAGGTTAGATTAGTGGATTTGTGGGTTGTGGGCTAATGGGCAATAGGAATGAGCTAAAGGCAAGTAAAAGACTTCGGCTCAAAACAAATGCCCAACCATCTCCACCTCTTTATCATTCAAATTGCCCAACAAAAAGACTTGGGCTTATTAGAGGTGTCCTCAACTTGGTTGTTAACATATAAATCATTCAAATTATCATGCAATTCAAGAGTATACTCAAATTAAGTAGGCTTCACAGAGTGATCAATAACAGGCCATTGCCCCACCTTAAAAGGAGCACTATCAGATTTAGAAACAAAAACAGGTAAATAAACAGACAAGCAAAGGAATTCATTTTCATTGAGTATCACATCTCAACTTATCACCACTTTAAAGCCAGGTTCATTTCGATTCCACAATCTATAACCCTTAATCCCATTAGGATACCCCAAGAAACTGCATTTCTTAGATCTACGTTCAAGTTTATAACCACTTTGATGCACGTAAGCACTAGAACCAAATACTCTCAAATTAGACAAATCAAGTGGTTTTTCCGTGAAAACTATTTTGGGGTAATTCCCTCGTAAAGGGACAGAAGAGGACCTATTGATAAGATAGGTAGTAGCACAAAGAGCTTCACCCCAAAATTTCTTAGAGACCCCAGATGAGGCTAACATACTCCTTACTCTCTCTAAGAGCGTTTTGTTCATTCTTTCAGTAACCCCATTCTGTTGCGGCGTTTAGGGAACAGTCCTATGACGCTTAATACCAAAGAAATCACACAAATGATCAAGTTTCTTGTTACAAAATTCAAGACCATTATCAGTTCCAACAATTTTATTTTTCTTACCTGTTTGATTTTCCACCAAAGTTTTCCAATTTTTAAACTCATCAAAAACATCAGATTTATTTTTCAATAACCGAAGTCAAACTTTTCTAGAAAAATCATCCATGAAGAATAAAAAATAAAATTTACCAACAGGAGTAGAAACACTAGCAGGACTCCAAACACAAACATGAATATATTCATGCACATCATAACACTTAGACTGATTAGGGCAAGAGGAAATGTGGAAAGAAACATTGTGTTGTTTACCTAACACACATGATTCATAGAAAGGCATAGAGGACACACAATCATTACCAAAATGACCACATTTACGCAAAATGTCAAGGCCTTTATTACTCATATGACCTAACCTGTTATGCCATAAAATAGACTTATCATGTTTCACAACGTTCACATAGTCAACAACAGGTTCAGCATGACAGACATATAAGTTATTTATCTTTTCAGCTTTAAACAAAACAATGGAATTTTTCAAGATTTTCATAACCCCTTTTCCCCACTTTTGCTCCAAACCATCATCCTCAAGAGCAGCAATATATAGAAAATTATGATAAAGATCAGGAACATGTCTCACATATTTCAATCTAAGCACAGAGCTACATAAAAATTTAAGACAAATATCACAAATTCATAACACATTACATTTTTTATCATTTACTAATAACACATAGCCATGCTCAAACTCTTTATAACTAGAAAATATATTTCTAAATGGAGATGTATGGTAGGTACAACATGAGTCAAGTAACTACTTATTTCCAGGCAAAGAACTAGACAGATAATTTATATGATCACTGATCACAAAGACATCACCTATATGAGCCTTATCAATTGCTACATTAGCATGCTCATTCTTGTTTGGGTGAGAACAATCTTTGACAAAATGGCCGGGATCACCAGAATTATAACTAGGGGTGTACAAGTGCGGGTTCAGCGGGTTACGCTAAAAAAACGACCATACCTACCGTTAGCGGGTTGCCAATTTTTCAACCCGTGCGGGTTAAGTTAACAATGAAACCATGCCGTTGCGAGTTAGACAGGTCGAGCGACTTGCGGGCGGGTTTGAGATTTAATTAGTGAAGAAAAATGCTACAATTTTTCAGCATAAAACAACAAAGAAAGATGTCCAGAAACTGCAAAAAATACAAAATAAGCTATTCAACTATAACATCAACTAAACATGCTCAAAAACAACAATAATTTGCACAAAGTATTCAACAACATGTTCAATACTAAAAGTTGTTCAAACATTCAAGAACACAAACAATAAGTTAATTACATAACACCGAACTCTCATAAAACGCAACAAAACAACATAAATAAGCTCTATTCCATAAGTTTGATAAACAATATTCTAAAGTCTAAACCGAAGACAAACAATCATATCCTCGAATACATTAATATCAAATCAACTAAGTTTCAAAACATAGATAAATTCCGATACAAAGCATCATCATATCATCAAACCTGCGATTAAAAGTTTTAAATGATTTTGAAAAGTTAGTAAACACTATTAAAAAAAAATTGATAAGTAAATCACTTACCAGACATGGATAAAGTTCTAGCAACAATTCATGCTTTGGAACTTGAGGCGCCCGAACTCCCCAACTCTAGAATCAAGATTACAAACACAAAGTTTAGATTTTAGAGAATTTTTAAGTAATACCATACAATATTAAATATTAAGAAATGAATATAAATTTAGTACCTGTTACAACTCCCTCAAACTCCTCAATTTCATTATGAGACAAATGTCATAGACTGTTGAATGTCAAGCATTTTTGGAATTGACCTTAACCAACTTTGGCCACATACAAGTGCCTCCACTAACTCCGGATTAAGAGAGCTTCGAAATGGATCAAGAATGCGGCTACTTGTACTAAATGCGGATTGGGATGCTACATCAGAAATCAGAATAGCCAAAACAGCTCTTGCTACTTGAGAGAGAATAGGATATTTACTCGAATTAACTTGCCACCACATCAATAAGTCAAAAGAATTTCGTAGACATCTCACAACCCTCATCCAAATATTTAGCAATTTCTGATTTTCTCTTGGTATTTTCATTCTCCTGTATTCTTTAGCAAATTGTGAAGCCAAATCATCATCCATATCCACGTCAACTGGAGCTTGGTTTATGGTCGAATCTAAAGTACTGAGATGTTCATAATACTCAAACAAGTTTTCTAATAACTTCATTGATGCTTTCACTACATTTTCAGAGAACTCATTCTTTGCTCCATAAACTTTAGAAAAACCATATGTCACAAACTCCAGTTTGTAACGTGGATCCAAGATTTTGGTAACAAATAGTAAGAGATTGAGTTTATCAAAATTCTCCCAATACTTTTCAAGCCTTTTCTTCATATTAGTTGCCATGATCTTCACATTGGTATCATTCTCTTTACCCAACTTATTTAGACCTTTCATAACTTTCACAAGTTCAAAAAAAATGTACTAGAGGTCACATGCAAAGTACCGATGAATTTTTTGGTAACGTCATAAATGAGTTTAAAAAACTTAAAGAAAGACCTAGCAATGATCCAATCCTCTTCACGAGGAGCACCTATATTCTTTGGTGCCTTCCTCTTTCCATCCTCACTTTCTTCCTCCTCATTTTCCACGTCTTCTTCCCCTTCTTCAGAATCTTTAGCCACCGCCCAAGAGAAAAACACATCTTATAGTTTACATAATCTTCCCTAAGCCGCTCAAATGCTTTTTTCAAACTTAATGGCCGCCTCTAACATTAAATAGGTGGAATTCCACTTAGTATCAACATCAAGACAAACAAGACTTTTACTTTCAATCTTTTGTATAGCTGCACAATTCTTAAATGATTCAAGCCTGTTAGGGGAAGACCTCACATATTTCACGGCATTCCAACTCTTGATGATTGATTTATTTTGATTTTTCAAACCATCATTGACAATGAGATCTAAAATATGAGCACAACACCTCAAATGCAAATACTTATGTTCTAACACGATTGTTTCGCAATATTTCATATTTTTCCTTATATAACTTATTGCATTATCATTAGCTCTAGCATTATAAACGGTGATTGTCAATAACTTGTCAATCCCCCATTCTAGCATACACTTTTCAATCTTTTTATGTCCTCCCTTTGTGATCATATATGATACAAAACCTTAGAATTTGTTTTTGCAACTTCCAATTACTATCAAGCAAGTGTGCTGTGAGACACATGTATTTTTATTCTGAATGGAAGTCCATGTATCTGTAGTAAGACAAACACGTTCTCACTTAATGAGATTCTCAAGCTTTCTCTCCTCTTCTATAAAAACCTTTATAACATCTCTAGCAACAGTGACACGACTAGGGAGTTTAAAACTAGGCTGCAAAGATTTCACAAATTCATTAAATCCATCCCCCTCAACACATTTGAATGCATATTCATCAAGAATAATCATCTTAGCTAGCTTTTTTCTAGATAATTCATAAGAATAAGAGCTAGCATGAAAACTAACACCACCACCTTCTTTTTTAATACAAAAAACAAGACTTTTATGCATTTAATCAACAACTTTCTTATACACCTTGCACTTAGTAAGCAATTAATTTATCAAATTAGTTCGCTTTACAATAATTGCAGAATGCCCTATGGTCTTCGCCAGCCATATATTTTGTGAAGTGATCCCACACCCAAGAGCCTTTGCTGCCTTCATTTTCAGCAGCTTCTCCCTACACATTAGACGGTGGTACTACTTTAGATTTGACTACCTTTTTTATTTTTCTAGTCGGTGGAGTCTATTTAAGAGTCTACGGACGTGGAGGTTCGGGAGCAATTGTAGGGGCAACAGTTGTCGAGGTAAGTTGAGTAGATGCTTGCCCTTCAGATTGGGTTGTGTTAGTGGTAGGGTTTGTTGAGATGTTGCTTCATTTGCATGATCCATAATTGACATCACTTGCTCGAAAGAATCACTTTCGCTTGGCATCTATAAATATATCATAGAAAACATAAATTAGTAGAATTTCATGACTAACCAAAAATCAAATTCCATAACATAAAAAAAAACAAGTGATGAAATATATCGACCAAGATAAAAAAGTTTCTAATATTATTATGAAAATATCTCTTCAGTTTGTGTTAAACATTTTTTTTTTAAACAAATTCTTTGACTTGAACTTATTTCATGGCATTTGGACTAGCACGTAAAATCTTCTATTCCATCTCCAGTTGAAAGGGGTCATTTTCTTCCTCTTCCTACCAACTGAATCCAACTGAACAACTTAAGTTTCACCCAAACTTAAGCTTCACCCCACTCAACTCCCTCACCGAACTATCCATAATTTTACAAACACATAGAGCATCAATCAACGCCTCCTCCATACAAGACAACACATTTATGCAACCATATACAATTGAAAAAATTGTCATTCATATGCCATTACACAAAGACACACATAAAGAGCACGAATACACGCGTCCTTCCTCCATGATCAACATTGTTGTTCAACCATTTATAAGTGAACGACACCTTCACTTATATACCCAAGCAGAAATATATATACACAGACAAATTTTCCTCTGTGCAGTAATACAAACAATTTTTCTAAAACTCAGAATTAAAATCGACGGCTTTTTATCCAAATCGGAGCTTTCATTAAAAACAAATTGCAACAAAGAGCAGTAAAGGATCAAAAAATAAAAAATTACATCAAAAATTTGAGAAACACACACCTTATGAAGTCCCCGCCGCTGAGGGAGGTGGTCCACCGCCACTGAGGGTTGGAGAGAGGTGCGAGATGGATTGGAGAGGGGTGCGAGATGGATTGAGATGGATTGGAGAGGGAGGTTGGGTACAACCCTAATTGTGTGCTTACAGACTACAGTGTGTGTGTGAGAGATGGATTGGGTAGGGTTTCAAGTGGGCGGGCGGGTCAACTTGCCACCCGCCCGTTAGCGGGTCAACTTGCCACCCGCCCATTTTAGGCGGGTCAGCACTATTTTAAACTACTTATTTTAAAAAAGAAAAAATCTATCGGGTTCAGGTTCGGCGGGCGGGTTGTGTACAACCCTAATTATAGCAATTCTGTTTTTAAGACTTTTGCTTCTTCTTCCCTTAACCATAAGTTTTTTTTACTACTGTTATCATGTTTTTGGTGTTGAGATCTATTATGATATCTACCTGTTATATACATAACTTCACCAGAATCTTTATACTGACTATTACTACCTCTATCATGCTTTAAATCAAGTTCTTTACTTCTCAAACCATTCACAACAATGTCAAGTGTAATGTCATCTTTACCATACTTAATAGCAGATTTAACATCATTATGCGCTTCAGGAATGGCATTCAATAAAACAATAGGAGTATAATTATCAATGTGTTTATCACACGATTGTTTAATATTTTGCAAAAGCTTGTTAAACACGTCCAGATTCTCATCAATATCTTGCTCAAAATCAATTTGAAACGAAAGATTTTTCAAGTAAGAACAACTTGTCAGGCAAAGAAGTTCGGTATATAACTTATCCGGTTTTTCCCGAACTTCTTTGTCATAGTCTAAAATACCTACTTTTCTAATCACACGGTCAGATAAGTTCAAGTAAGTCGTGGAGCATTCTGTTTCATTCATTTCAGCTATTTCATCCTTATCATCAGTTTCTAAGTAATTTTCACTTATAGCTCTTAAAGCTTTTTGTTGGACTAAGACACACTTAATCTTTTGCTTCCAAATATAAAAGTATTTTCCATAAAAAGGAAGCATACAATATTGATTTCCCGAAGAAGACATAACAACAAATACACAGAAAATAACACACAAGAAACTAACTAAGGCACACAACCGGAATCACACGGGTACACAAAATAAACTGAAATTACACAAATTCGGAGTCACACTGCTATCACAATATTGTCGAAAATTAAACCGGAATCACACCGGTACCAAGAGGGAGTTTATTGCCATTTTATCCGAGCAGAATTCCACAAAAGGAATCCCGACTTACCCAAACGCAGCCGGAGTGCGTGTACCGAGAGATAGAAATTTTCCGGCAGCGGCGACAGCAGCTCTGATACCACTGTTGGGTGTTGATACGGTCGTTTCAGCTTAGGGATCGGTCCGCTCCTTTTCGTACACCACCAAGACCACAAAGGTTTGCCCTAAAGTCCCATACCCACTAAGGATTCAACACACAAAGTATATAGGGAACAAGATGAGAGGAAGAATGAACAAAGCTAAGAAAATCTCCCCCAACACTAAGTTCTTGAACTCTCTCCTCTTCTCTATCTCTTTCTCTTTTCCCTCTAAAAAATGGCTGCTCCCCACACTCTCTTTCTCACTCACCTAGAGCAGCCCTTAGAGGTAGGACTGTTCACGGTCCGGTTTTTCAGACCGTTGGTCCGATTTTTGTAAAACTAGTAAAATCGTTAAGCCTAAAAACCCAAACCGTTAACCGGACCATTTCAAAAGGTCTGATTAACAGTTTAACTGTTAGTTAACGGTCCGGTTAACGGGTTTTGGCCAAAACCCGTAAACTTTTTTCCTATTTAAAAAAAAAAGTAAAATTATCCAATAAATCTAAAAAAAAATTGTACACACCATCAAATATTCCATAATATTCATACACAACTCAAAGCATAATTATCAACAAATAAAAGGAATAGTTTCATTACTTCTCCAAATCACAATATTTAAAGCAATATAAATGCATAATTCCATAATATTCATACACAACTCAAAGTATAATCATCAACAAACAAAGGGAATAGTTTCATTACATCTCCAAATCACAATATTTAAAGCAATATAAATGCATAATTCCATAATATTCATACACAACTCAAAGCATAATCATCAATAAACAAAAGGAATAGTTTCATTACATCTCCAAATCACAATATTCAAAGCAATATAAATGCATAATTTCCTTGTTCAAAGATAAAAATTCATATTTGAATGTTTAAATTAAAACTCAAATCACCCTTCTGTGTTCAAAGATAAAGATTCATATTCAAATGTTTAAACTCAAACTCATATTTAAAATACATTCACGCTTTCACTAGTTTAAAAAAAAAAAAAACGGTTAACGGTTTAACCGCTAATCTGGGTTTTTTAAAACCCAGTAAGACATTAGGCTGTTTTTTGCAAACCGTTAACCGGACCGTTTGGAAACGGTCCAGTTATAGGGAACCATTAAAAAATTGTCCGGTCCGGTTACCCGTTTCGGACCGGACCGTGAACAACCCTACTTAGAGGAGAATTGGGGGCTGATTTGGTATAGGTTAAATTAGTTGGTTTGTGGGTTGTGGGCTAATGGGCAATAGGAATGGACTAAAGGCATGTAAAAGACTTGGGCTCAAAACAAATGCCCAACGGTCTTATCTTTAAAACCGGATTTAAGAGATCTTCCAATATCTTTATCTTGACATTGTGAAGTATTATTGAACTATAATATTGTAGCTATGGAAAAATGTAATCAATAATTTATATAAAATTACATATCAAAATCCTTTAATGTGTTATTAAGTGATCAATAAAGCTTAATATATTCTCTTTACATCAATATTTGCTTTTATTTATCTTATTTGACCACTTTATATAATTTTTCTGTATTACATGTTTTATCAAGGAATATTTATTCAAGTAGAGCTATAAAGTTCTTAATTATTTGTTTGCTGCTATTTCATTAAATTGTAGGTGATTTACTTAGATTTACACACACAGACATATATATATATATATATATATATATATATATATATATATATATATATATATATATATATATATGTGTGTGTGTGTGTGTGTGTGTGTGTGTGTGTTCCGTAGATATGTTAAAATAACTTTATATTGTTTATTAAATGTTTGCTTAAAATATAATATTATCATATTTATTATCAATTTTGATGTTAAATCATTTTCATAGTGTATTATTATATATTGACCTTAATTTTGTTTATTAAAATATTATTTGCAAACCTAGCCCCGTGCATATCGAATTCCTAGATACGTACACTGCTGCTTTTATCAGTTCACCGTCTGCATTTTAAATAGTAGTAACTGAAATGAAAAGCAAAAGAGAAATAATATTTTCCTTCAATATCTTTTTTTTAATTGCTGGAGTATACTATTGATGTAGGACAAGAACCCCTGATTTTGGGTATTTCCACATAAGAAAAAGGCCCGCACGAAAATCGCAATATCGTTTGATCCAGTGCTCTGTTTTAGGCCCATAAGATACCAAATTAAATTCGAGTTTTCTACAACTCTAAGCGATATTAAGGCCCAAAATCGGACGTTGAAGGCAGTAGATCAACTTTACAGTTTTATGTCGTTTTTTTCTAGGAATTTTCTTGAATTTCCTATTTTGTTTAGGACTCTTTTTATTTATTTCCTTATTTTAAATTAGAGTTTATTAAAGACTATAAAGAGTTTGTTTATTGTTATTTTTCAGTGTCTTTTTTATCATTATTACTATAAAAAGGGATTTTATTTCAATTTCTGGTGGATTCCAGTTTATTCCCGGTGGATTCCGATGTTTTTTTGTCGATTACTGTTAGGGCGAACAACAGTCCCATATAGAAAATATGGAGGAGACACATCAGAGTTAATCCAAGGAGTCATGACGTTAGCTCGGGGGTTGAAGAAGGAACTATGTATGTGACCATGAGCGAGTGGGAGCTTGGTGATATATTGTCTAGGGTCGTGATCTTAGATGGGTTAAAACTTTACAGAGTTTCAACTGGCCTCGGGACTTGAAGAGTTCGAGGATTGGCGTTGTCAGTGTTCATGGATTTTGCTATTGAGAAGGTTGAAGATGATTACATATGGATTCAGTCTCCAAGTGGGAGATTGTTAGGATTGTGGAGTCTGAATTGCCTAGGAATTGTAGGAGACCCAGTCAATTTGGGAAATAGAGATCTAGTTAGTCTAGAAAACAGAGACCCAGTTAGTCTAGGAAACAGATACCTAGTTGGTTTGGGAAGTAGAAACCTAAATTACCTAGGAGTTGCAGAGTTCATGTAAAACTATAATTAGGAAAGTGTTCATATTATAAATAGTCAACAATATGTAATTGTATTCTTGCGTTTGTCATAACACTCATCAGAAAATCCTGGCTTGGCAGCGCCCCCAAAGGTAGTCTTTTGACGAACTGGGTGAACAAATATGTTGTGTCATTTATCGCTTTTCGTGTGCATGTTTCTTAACATTCGGATTGCTGCACAACAATTACACGTTGGTGTGTCGATTGCACGCTTCCGTTCTGCTTCAAGTAGTATCTAGAGCGAGGATTTGCCTTGTTCAGATGGCTAGGAAAGGCACGAATGATGGAGTCTCCAATGACGTTGGTCAAAGGAGTTTGGACGCCGAAGATCTGAGACTGGAGTTTCAAGCAGATTTAATGCGGATCACAGAAAGGTTTGAGGCGAGGTTTGATAGGTATGAGGCGAGGTTTGAGCAGTTACAGAACACCCTGCAAAACTTGACCTTAAACCAAAATCCTAACGTGGATCAAAATATCGTTAGGAACAACAACCAAATCGCCAACCAATTTTATGGCGATATCCCATCGTTATATGGAAAATTGCAAACTAAAGATTTTCTGGATTGGATTTGCGATGTTGAACAATTTTTTGAATTTACCGAATATCCTGAAGATCGAAAAGTAAAATTGGTAGTTCATAAACTAAGAGGTTTTGCTGCTGTTTGGTGGGAGAAAAAGCAAAACCGATAGGAGACGCAGAGGCAAAACACCAATACAATCTTGGAGGAGAATGACGCAGAAGATGATGAATCGGTTTTCACCTCACGATTATGAGCAATATACTTTCCAGAGCTACCAAGACTGTTTCCAAGACAATCAATTTGGAGGTAATTCCAACATCGAGGCTGAGACCCCACGAACAATTATTAACTTGGTGGAGGAGGAGAATGAGGATAGCTATGAACAAGGTAAGAATTCCGAAAAAACACCAGTTGAAAGTTTGGAAGGTAATGAAGATGAGAAATTCAACGAAACTTCTGATGATAATGCTGATGGTAATTTGGATAAAATTTTAAGTGACAAAGTAGATGATAATTCAGATGAAATTTCATATGATATATTATATGATATTGTTAATTAAAAGTCTAAGGAATTAGACAATGAAGCACCGAATCATCAATTAGTATCGTTGGCGACTTTTGAAAGTGAGTTAGAGACAAGCATTATGGTGGTCAAAGAAGTCTCCGACGTTCAAGTTGATGATGTTGAAGCAAAATTTGAGATAAAGAATGAGAAGCACAAGAAAATGAAGAGAATGACGAGACAAGAAAAGTGGTTCAAAAGAAGAGACCAAGTGATAACTTTTCTGAGGAACGAGAGTTCGTATCCAAATATAAACTCGAGGTCGAGTTTTTTTGAAGTGGGAGGGACTGATGTAGGACAAGAACCCCCTGATTTTGAGTATTTTCGCAGAAGAAAAAGGCCTGCACGAAAATCGCCATATTTTTTGATCCAGTGCTTTGTTTTAGGTCCATAAGATATCAAATTAAACGTCTTCGCGTTTTCTACAACTCTACGCGAGATTAAGGCCCAAAATCGAACGTCGAAGGCAGAAGATCAGCTTTACAGTTTTATGTCGTTTTTGTCTCGGAATTTTCCTGAATTTCCTATTTTGTGTAGGACTCTTTTTATTTATTTCCTTATTTTAAATTTGGGTTTCTTAGAGACTATAAATAGTTTGTTTATTGTTATTTTTCAGTATCTTTTTTATCATTATTAATAAAACACGGTTTTTATTCTAATTTTTGGTGGATTCCAGTTTATTCCCGGTGGATTTTGGTGTTTTTTCGTCGATTACACGTTGGTGTGTCGATTGCACGCTTCCGTTCTGCGTCAACTATCACTCTAGACATAGTTATTTTCCTGGTACAGTTCCTATTACACTCCCACCTATTTTCGATTGAGATTTTAATTTTGATTCGATCGTTAAGTGAATCAATGAATAAACTTCATTTTAGTTTCATTCTATCACTTCCAGGAGAATTGTAATAACATAAGGTTTAACATTCGACTATCTGAATATTTGTGCATAAGCAAGAATCCGAATCGCACGATGTTAATGATCTCTATTATGTTGTACCGGCACTCACCATACGCCAATAAGACATTACTCCTAACTCCAATTTGAAAGCTAGATTTAGAGTAAAGTTTGGTAACTAACAAAAACTAATTACAAGCAAGGATATAAATTGACCGTAACCATATATGTATCATTTCAGCCCTTAAAGTACAGACAAGACACTTAAACAACCCTCACCACTTACTGATGGACTTGAATGGCTAGCTAATAAGTTAACAATTACGATTTCTTGAATTATAAGATTCAATTTCTAGTTAATTATGACAAATTTCTATCATATATATATATATATATATATATATATATATATATATATATATATATATATATATGTTGGAGATTATATACATAAATATATAAATGTCAATCCTCTCAATCAGCTTAAGCTTTTAGTGAGAACGGCATTCAATATGGTATCAGAGCTCAGGAAAAGATGAGGTCCTGGGTTCGAATCCCACCGCCACCCACTTAACAAAAAATAGCACGTGTCAGGCGTAACAAAAACTTTAGGTGCTGGCTTTGAAATACTACACTCTGTATTAATAAATTTTATAGGAGAAGTCAGTCAAAGTTTACAAGTGTTAAAGTTTTGGAAACATCGTAGCCAAGAAAGTGGCCGTAGGATTGTGGGAAGAGCAGCTATAATGTGATTTTATATTGGACTAATAATATAACTCTAAGAACCTCGGTTATATTATAGAAATTTTAATATGATTTTGAATATTGAGTTATTTTATGGAATAATACTTGTATATATTGAACTCGTAATGGTACCTCGCAATTCAAAAGTCTCTCTTCTCTACGTCCAGATCCCGAAAAATCCGTCAATAAATGACGAACTCCATGATAAATATAGTAGGACGTGACTAAAACAATAATCTCAATGGAGATTAGGATGAGCTTTTACATTTGTAGACATTCTCATAGGTGAAGCAAATCAAACCGATTTTCAGACAAATTACAACTCCATGGACATTCAAGAACATTTATATATAGATATCTGCAATGTTTTTCAATTTTCTTGGGATATTTTAGTAATATTTGATAGTTCAAACGAGTTTCTGAATTATGTTCAACATTTGTTAATTCTTTAATTGTTCAAACCAGTATGAGGGATACTTATACTAATTCAAGACTGCAAATATTATTATTCTTTTTATATTTTCCGCAAAGAACTCACTTCTAAGGCAAAACTAGAAGCGAGTATGATGAAAAGAGGCAAAGTAAAATAAGACCCGTGAAATGTCCCATCACTGTCGAGTCCTAAAATATTCCTATGTCAAATTTGCATATATTTTTTGAGCTATCGTCTGCATTATGATTAGGTTTATGCTTGATTAGTTCTCATACGTATCAATTAACTACCATTTTAAGTGATTTATATGTAAAATACAGACCACTGTGAAATAGAAAATTTGGACTAAATTCCCTTGTAAACGCAGAGCATAAATTAAGATAATGAAATGCTCTAATAAAATATCAATCCAGGGACCAGTCGTTCATAACTGATCACACTTTTTGCCATCAAGTAATGGTCAGAAGACTCATATAAAACTCCTCAATCGTATGCCCAAAGGACAAAATGAAAATGTTAAAATAAAGTACAATCAGAATAATTTTTTTCACGAGTCTCAGAATCACCAGCATCATTGAAGAGAAATGGACTCGTTTTTTTTTTTTTTTTTTTTGATAAAAGCACACATATATTATAAGATCATCGTAAGCAAACAGTCAAAGTACACGGGAACGGGGAGTGGGTGGTGCGCGAGGCAACTAGGTTTATATCATAATACAAAAGTGGTAACAGCCACGCAGGGCATGAATCCCAAACATGAAAAAGCGAGTAACTGTGTCCGCCTGCCAAAACATGCTGTCCCTGTTGCTGAGCTTGCCACGAAGCCCCAAGCTTTGCCAAAACATCTGCCACCGCGTTCAACTCCCTATAGCAGAAACTCCCCGTAACAGAAGTGAAACTAGCGAGCAGAGTCCAGATCTCCTGGACCAGTCCAACCAGATGGCCGGGAGGGGCCCGGGTCCTGTTCAAACAATGGAGGAGAAGTAAGGAATCAGTTTTAACAATCAGGTGAGTGAAATGCATGGTAAATGCTAAACGAAGGCCATCTCTAAAAGCTCGGAATTCTGCATGGTTATTAGACGTACACCCTAAGGACCCACTGTAAGCAGCAACAAACGCTCCGTTATCTTTTCTGAAGATTCCCCTTAATCCTGCCGGTCCTGGGTTCCCAAACGCCGAACCATCGATATTCAATTGGATAAATCCTACTGGTGGCGGAGTCCAGTAAAGTGTATGGACGAAATGGTTCCTGGTTGGTGGAGTCGCGTGTGAAAAGAGGATCCCATTATACTCCGTCTGCCTTTGAAAACTCATTTCTATAGACACTAGATTGATGGGTTGCGACTGGAAGACAAGCCTGTTTCTTGCTTGCCAAATTGCCCACATAAGGGTGAGACACCTCGCTCTGCTGTCGGGTTGGGTGTTTGATATGAACACCAGCGGGTTGGTTAGAGTTACCGTGTTTAGTTGTGGGTACAGTCTATGGCGGAGAGCTGCTAGGGATCGGCATTTTGCAAAGATATGTTCTTGAGATTCTGGTTCCTCATGGCAAATTGGACAGTCTGGCTGTTGGATGATTCCTTTGGAATGAAGCTGTTCATTCGTGGGGAGAGCATTATGACACAAGAGCCAGGAGAAGAAGCGGATTCTTGGTAGTGTACGGGTGTCAGCGATGGTTTGCCATGGCAAGTGTGGACCGATAACGGGAGTGATGTTGGATATGATATACTCATAGGCAGTCTTAACTGTGAAGCGTCCTGATACATTCCATGCCCAGGCTATGTAGTCTGCCTCATTAGGATTGCCAATATCGGTACCAAGAATTCTTTGAACAATATCATGTGGCAGAAGGTGTTGTATGGGATGTAACTGCCAAGATCGAGTAAATATGACTTATTATATCATTAAAAATTAGAAATAACTGCATCTACGACCTGAAACTTAAAAAACACTCAAAAATAGGGTCTACTTGTGATTTTTTTCAGACTTCAGGTGTGCAAATAATTAGTCTACTAAGTAACGTCTCTTGGCATTTAAGAGGTGTTTAAACAGTAATCAATTTTTTTACAATGAAGTCAAATTGTTGCAAATATAATTACTCAAAGAATGAAATTAATGGTGTAAATTAATTTCATCAGCTTAATGTAATATTGTCCCGTGAGAGGTGAATAAAACGTATATTTAATTATCCAAGAAGCAAACAGAATAACATCACATGGCACTGCTGTTAGTTGGTACCACATAGAATCATTAGAGACAGAGAAATCAAAAAACAAATCTAATATTTTAAGCACACCAGCTCAACAAGAATAAAAGGACAATTATTTTACAGTTCAGACAATTAAGAATAAGATAAAAAAATTCCCCCAAAAGAAGTTAAAAAAGAAAATATACCAAACTACAAGAGAAACTTCTATCCATCAAGAGAATGCAGAAAAAGGGATGAAGATAAGAAGAATTGACAAAAAATGTGAAGAAAAGAACACAACTGATCCTCAATCAATGAACTTCAAGAATGAAAAACAAATAGCAGCATTTTTAGCTGAATGAACTCGAATCGACATTGATAATATCACCACCACTTTGATCATGTGAACTCGATCGACAAAGTTCTTCAATCCGGCTAACCACCTCATTCATGGAAGGGCGCCTATCAGGATACTGGGCGGTGCAGTCCACAGCTAACTGCAAGAGCTGAACCATATCCTCCTCAACGTTTTGATATCGGAGGAGTTCAAGATCGAACACTTCTGATGTCCATTCTTCTCGGACCACAGACTGAACCCATCTCGGGAGATCAACCCCCTCCTCGTTCATTAATGAATGAGTTGGAGCCTTTCCAGTTAGCAGTTCCAATAGGAAGACCCCAAAACTATACACATCTGCCTTTTGAGAAATCTTCCGAGGATCTGTGACTTCCGGGGCCCGATAGCCAGCGACGCGGTTGGGAGTGGCGGCAGGGCCAGCTAGTTGAGCTAGGCCGAAGTCAGAAACACGAGCCTCGTATGATTCAGTGAGGAGAATATTTGATGACTTAATGCTGCCGTGAGAAACAGTCGGGCCTTGTGAGTGAAGGTACGAAACTCCTCGGGCGGCTCCAAGGGCAATGGCGGCCCTCGTTTCCCAGTTCAAGGGTGTCCTCCCTCCTCCCTTGTTTCCTGCGACACCGAATTACAATCATTCAATATAAGGGTATTATAAAAGCTTAATCTTTAGTAGAAAAATCAGGAAAAGGTAGGGAAAATTCTTACAGAAGCTAGATCTGCAGTTGTGGTTACCAAGTGTCATATTTTAATATTTCAATCTTTTTGAATAATGGAACCGAACTATAGTCAGTCATAAGGTGTATAGACTAGTTCTATGTGAATGCTAAAACGTGTTTAACTAATACTAGTTGCATTGCAATGTGAATTGACTGACAAGAATATTTTATAGTTGCCAAATTTAGATCTAGAGTACAGTTTGTTTAGGACTGAGAAGACTTGAAGAACACATTTGAATTTTTGATAACAGAACAAGGGTAGGTCTTACTTTGGCAAGAGATAAGAAAATGCACCAAACAAAATAATACAACAAAATTTGATAATTGGAGAGAATGAAAGACAAATGAATACAGTCTGTCCAGTAGATCAGATGAAAGGAAACAGCCAAACATGAAGAAATTATGCCGTTGTAGTAAATCTCATCCACCCGACCGTTTCAAACTGTAGTTGACTAATGCCTACTTCAGCATGTTCATTACAATTAACAACATTAAGAGTGTCATTCAAGACTTCATTTTTAATTGCAAGAAAAAATCTCAATAACAAAAAGTTCAACTCGTTCATCCCTCATCCTCCCACAAGAAAAGGTCAGATCCATCAAAAGTTGTAAGCTAAAAGAGAACACAATGTGTGATAATAGAATCATTATTCAACAAGTGATCATCAAATTGATACCATAAGGAAGCAGTAAAACGTTAACTATAGCAAACAATCCAACATTGAGACAAAATGATAGTAGTACTATAATTAAGTGGAAGCAATGAAGAAAGAAAAGATTTGTAGTACTGACCATGTAACAAAGCAGACAAGCTTCCCATTGGCAAGTAATCATAGACAAGAAGCTTCTCTTCCCTGTTAAAGTAATAAGCCCTCAAAGACACCAAATTCTCATGATCCATTCTCCCAATTTCCTCCATCTTCTCCCTAAACTCTTTCTCCCCCAAACTAACATCCCTCAGACGCTTCACGGCCACCGCCACCCCACTCTCCAACACCGCCTTGTAAGCCGTTCCGAACGTGCCCTTCCCCAAAACCTCCGCGGACGCTTTCAACAGATCCTCCAAATCAAAACTCCAAGCCGTCTTTCCGAAGAACACCAACGCCTTCTTAGCAGGAGCATTGGCTTCTCCCTTCTCCTTCGAAGGTCGACCCATTGCAGCCGCGAAACTACTGCTACTACTCTCGTCTTTACCTCCACCGTCCTCCGCTGCCACCGCAGAAATCTCGACTTCCCTATCCTTACTCGTAGCAGCTGCCACTTCCTTCGATTTATCCTCCTTCTTTCGACACAAACAGAATAGAAGCAATAAGATCAAGAAAACCCCGAATACGGCTCCGATTACGATCCCAGCAATAGCTCCACCAGACAGTTTCTTCTTCTTGTGTGAATTACCATTACCAGAACAAGACTCAAGTGGATCGCCACATAGCGAGTTACCAGCAAAAGAACTCCTGGGATTTCTCGATAGCCTCGAGGGAATCTCTCCGGTCAGATTATTGTTCGAGACATTGAACTGAACCAAACTTGGTATGTTGAGATCAGGAATGGATCCGGAGAAGTGATTGCTCTGCAAGTACAGCGTACCCAATCTTGTCAAATTGTTGAAAGAAGTCGAAATGGGACCCGAAAAGTTGTTCTCCGCGAGATTGACTCGAACCAGAGAGGTCAATGCGAAGATAGAATCCGGGATCTCGCCGGAGAACGAATTGTGCTGCAAGTAAATGTTGCGAAGCGACGCGAGGGACGCGAAGAGGTCCGCCGGTAAAGGGCCGGAGAGGGAGTTGTAACGGAGACTGAGGGTGTTTAAATTGGTCAGATTGGAGATAGTGTTGGCCGGAATCTGGCCGGAGAGACCCATTCCGGGGAAATGGAGCTCGACGATGGTGGAATTGTCGCCGGAGCAAACGACGCCGGACCATTGGCAGGGGGTGGGGTTAGTGAGGTTCCAGAGGAGGACACGACCACCTACGCCGGAACGAAAGGATAAGAGTGCGGCGCGGTCGGAGGCGATGTCGGAAAAGGACAAGGGGAATATGAAGAACAGCAAAAGGAGATTGAGATTCATGTCTGAAAATGTGTTGAGAGATTAGTTTTGGGTGTGTGAGGAGGATCGATGTTAGAGAGTGGTTGACATGTTATGTTATGTTATGTTTGCAGTGTGAATTTGTTGTGTTTGGGTGAGTCTTTATTTTAAGTCTTAACTCATGGGAAAAAACTCAATTGTGAACAGAGTGTCGGAAAGAGAAGAGAGACAGTTTCTTCTTTTTATTTCTGATATATGATAATACGGCCCATGTTACCTTTATTTTCTTTAGTGGCCGGTTACAACTGTGTTTGCTGTGTCATTTATTCCTTAATAACATCCGTTTGGTTTTTTCTAAATAAAATAGAATTTAATAAGTGACCGTTAAGGTTTTTATACTATATGAAAATAGAAGTTTTCCTATTATTCAAGATAGGAAATAAAGGAATAATTGTTCCTGCACTCTATTGTTAGTGTTAACTTGAGGAATATTTTCAACATTTTTGGTATCAAATAGTATTTTGCTTTGGTACTGTTATTTTTTCAATTTCTTCTTTTAAATAATTACTTGTTAAACTTGCACAAAAAATATTACAGTTTATAAATAAATAAATAAAAAACTCTTCAGACCTTCTCTATAGACTTAGTTTGGCTTTGGACAACATTCACAACAAAAAATTAGGCTGAAAAATTCATGGACTTACAATCTCTGCGACTTAATTGGTCCACTGAATTCGGCAAAATTCCATTAGTTTAATTGATTCAATGAATTAAAATTGAGTGTTTTAGTCGTGTACATACATTTGTTCGGGTGGGAGTGGGACATACCTCATTTATTAAAACCTTTTCGAATATCATAATTTTCTTTCTTTGCCGGTGGAAGGAAAAAATTGACTTAGCTACTAAAATATTAGTTGGATGTTAACTAAAATGAGAGAGAGAGAGAGAGAGAGAGAGAGAGAGAGAGAGAGAGAGAGAGAGAGAGAGTAAATAAGTAACATGAATAAACAAATTCCATTTGGGTTATTAAGTTATATGCAGGTTTACTAAGAAACAGATGAGCAAGAGATTTTGTTGACTTAATGACAGTGCATACTCCAGGAGCTGGATTTTTTCGATTCTTTAAACCGATTTCTCTGTCACGAAGTATAAATTATTGTATGTACTAAATAAAATGTTACTTTTTTAAGCCACAACATTGATTGAGATTCATGTGGCATTAATTGGCACTAGAGTGGGCCGTTATTGAATATCTCGCTCCGTCTCTCCCCCACCCATACTCATCTACTAATCTTTTTTTTTTTTTTTTTCTCTATGTGCCATTAATTTTCTGTACACAACTCACAAAAGAATCAAAATCTTATGAATGCAAATATTTTGTCATTTGTTTTGGTAAAAATGATTGTCAATACCAAACACAATTTTCCTCAGGAAATTATGACATTATAAGCATAGACATTTGACCCACTTCCAAAAATAAAGAGATATATATATATATAAGCAAAATAATCTCGGGACACCTTAATACAATATTTGCACACTAGGCATGCTTTTTATAATATTCTTAAACTTTGTACAAAACATATCAATCCCAGAATTAGATGGTATAGGTCCATATCATTTCGTTGAAGATTCATTATAGGTTCATTCTGACATTTTTTTCATGCAATTTTAGTAACAAATAAAATTGAGTGGCAAAATTCTGTCTTGGGGAATGGGGCGGGTGGGTTTTGGCATAGATTTGTCAAGGGAAGGGTTGGACCTGAACCTGGTCCGAACCCGATTGAAAATCGCGATTGCGTTCGGAACCCAATCACAAGACCCAGACTCGCACAAGCGAGTCAAGTCTAACCTGGCCCGATAATTCTTTTTGCTTTCTTTGTTCTTCTCCTTCACTTATAAAGAACAACTTATGTCAAATCGTCTGAATATAACTGAAATATTAATTTAAACGTTTAAGTGAGAAAGCTTCATTTCCAAATGTAATATTACAAAAATTCTCAAGAAGTAGTGTATTTTTTTTTGCAACCGTCATGTTATAAAATCATCCAGCTATATAAAGTAAAATTGAGCGGCAAAATCCTGTTTTTTTTTTTATTTGGGTGGGTGAGGGGGTTGGGCGTAGATTTGTCAAGGGATGAGTTGGACCCGGACCTGACCCGAACCCGATTGAAAATCGCGATTGGATCCGAGTTTGGAACCGGACCCGATCACAAGACCCGGACCCGGATGGACCCGCACAAGAGAGTCAGGTCTAACCTGGCCCGATAATTATTTTTTTAGCTTATTTAGTTTTTCTCCTTCTCTTATGAAAGAGCAACTTTTGTCAAATCATTTGAAGATAACTAAAACATTAATTTACACGTTTAAGTGTCAAAGCTTCATTTTCAAATTTGATAACACAAAATCTTTCAATTAGTGTATTTTGCAACCGTAGTGTAATAAAATCATCCAGTTATTGTATTTACGAGGTCACAAAAGTTTATTGTTTGAATTGATTTTGATTAGTTGTTTAAAACTTGACATAATAGTGTAAAACCTTTAGTATTGAAAAATTCAAGTATGGTAATCTACTATCATAAAAGAAAATGATTGTTACTCACATCTCACTTTGAAAAAAAAATCGAGAGTTCGAGATGTGTATTAATCCGAATTTGACATTTTTCAATTAAAATATCTCTTAGAGAAACTCTACTATATGTCCTCACAATCATATTTACTAAGTGCATCAAGTTCAAAAAAAAAAATCTTTGGGTTTGAGTCTGGGCCAACACTTTAAAAAGTTGTCGAGTTTGGCTTTGAGTTGGGACCTAGACCCGCTCATGGTTTTGCAATCCGGGTTCGAGTCCAATGCTACCCTTAGTAGGTTTAGTGGGGGCGGTGACATATACATACTTATGTATGTGTACTAACAACATCAACAAAACTAGTCGATTCTATGTGTGTTGCTATCTTTGCAGATAGTGTAAAAGGCGGACTGTTCTACATTCAGCCACACCACAGTGACTCCCGAAACCATCTTCTTCTAGTTGCGGGATGAAATCCGAATATTCTCTAAATGCCATTGCGAGGGGGCCTGCCTCCTTTTCCCCTTGGATTTGAAAAGAGAAATTGCAGACAGTTGAAGCAAAATTGGACATGTAGTATTATGTGTTTTTTAGCAAACACCAGTTCTTTTTTTTATTTTGGTAAATAACTGAGAACAAAGCACTTAGGCTACATCAAGATCTAACATCGCCACAAGTGAAGGGGGAGGAACTGTTAACAAACTAATATCCCCATCCACGGCACATGGAAGCTTAGTAATTGCATCAGCCAAATTGTTTCTTTGTCGTTCGATCCATCAAAACTTGATACTCCATGGATTATGCATAAGCCTTCTGCACTCTTCGATTTTCTCTAGGAGTGGATGTTCTTCAATCGATCCTCCCTTAATAATCTCATAAGCTTCGCTAGAATCTGTTTCGACTTCAATCTTTTTAACTCGCCTTTCCCAAGACAAGAACAAACCAACACGAATAGCTTCCATTTCAGCTTCAAGAACCGTCGGTTGATCAATTTTCCTCATAAATCCCCACAACCAAACGCCTGTCTCGTCCCCAAGAACGCCCCCAGCTGCTCCCTAATTCTGTCACTCAAGAACTCTTCCATCTACATTAAGTTTCACCCAACCAACCATTGGTTTTTGCCATGAAACCTTCTGCTTTTGCTTCCTCACTTTATGTAGAGATATGAGATCACTTGCAAACATTTTAATGTGGGAGATAATAGCACACGTATTCTCTTCCTTGCCTTGAAATACATGATTGTTTCTAGCTTTCCAAAGAAACCAAATGCTCGAGATGAAAATAATATTCCACGGAATCGCTTGTAATATATGGCAACTTTGATCTTCCCTCAACAGATTTTTTCAGCCAAATATCTTCTCGCATTTGAAAGAAATCCGACCAAAGTGACCTGTGCAATAAACTCCAAATTTTCTTGGCATTCTTACAATCTCTAAATATGTGCACCACAGATTCTTCATTGCTCGGACACACATCACAGCTAGAATCATCCGTCATCTTGCGGATTTTCCTAAGTTTGTTCGTCGCCAACCTATCTGGATTGCAAGCCAAACAAAGAATTTTAACTTATGATTACAAGGAAGCTTCTAAACCCAGTCGATTCTAGTGCCAATCATTGGCGCCATAGTATATGTGCGATGCAAAGCTTTGTACGCACTTTGGCACGAAAACATTCCATTCGCCGTTTCACTCCAAATTCTACAGTCAGCTGAATCTCGCAATGTCACATGAAATGCGAGAATTTTTTCTGCCCAACAGGTCGGAATTGGTGTCGCAATTCTAGATAAATCCCAGCACCCCTCATCATCAATTAAATCACATAACGTGAGCCCATATTCTGACTGGATAATGTCCGGAACAACCTCCCACAGTCGCGTGTCCCCAAGCCAGTTATCGAACCAAAATAATATATCTTTTCCATCGCCAATTTTCCACCTAATAAACGGTGAAATCAATGCCATACATCGAACAATCCCCTTTCACGTGAAACTATCATTCGGCTTTGCTATGTATTCACTCATTCGAACACTTTTAAGGTATTTTGCCTGTATCAAATCACTCCAAATGCACTTTTGATTCGTCAAGATTTTCCAGCAAAGTTTTGAGAGAAGCGCTTCATTATTTATTCGCGCCGTTCTCAATCCTAGCCCGTTCTCCTTTTTAATGCGTGTCACCTTTCTCCAGCCCACTAAATGCACTTTACGAATCTCTGGACTACTCGACCATAGGAAATCACGATTAATCTTATCAAGACGGTTACAGACACTTTCCGAAAGCCAAGTTGACTGCATAAGATGTATCGGAATCGCCGTTGAAACCGATTGGATTAGAGTCGTTCTCCCTGCCAAGGAAAGTGTATTACTTTTCCAACTAGTGAATCTTGACAAGAGTTTGTCAAAAGTATCATTAAAGTGCTCCTCCTTAACTCGACCATGAATGAGTCTAACTCCCAATATTTCCCAAGATTAGTCGTTTGATTAAACCCAAGTAACACACAAATTCTTCGCTTCATAGCCGCACCTCTTCTATTAGAAAAATAGATTCTGGACTTTTCAGCATTCAATTTCAGTCCATAAGAATTACACAAACTATCAAGAATCCTTTTCATGCATCTAGCGGATTTAAGTGTTTCTTTACCCATGAGAATCAAATCATCCGCGAAAAAAAGATGCGACATCCTTGGTCCTCCCCTACACGGTATTATCGGCTCCCATGTACCTCTATCAATCTCCTCCTGAATCATATACGAAAGCCTCTCGACACACATAACAAACAAGTACGGAGATAAAGGATCACCTTGACGGAGTCCGCAACCATGTTTTGAATTCCTCAAGCGCCTCGCCATTCCATAAAATCTTAGTTGACGCATTCCGAACACAGAACATAATTAACTTGATCACATTCAGAGGTAAATTGAACGCTTCAAGAGTTTCTTCGAGGAGTTTCCAACTAATTTTATCGTAGGCCTTCTCGAGATCAAGTTTCAGAATCATGCATCCCACTTTATTTTTACTTTTAGATCTCAACGAGTGAAGAATCTCTTGCATCACAAATATTATCTTGTATGCTACTGCCCTTGATGAAACTAGATTGTGTTGGCGCAGTAATTTTAGGTATCACATCTCGGAGTCGCAAAGTAATGCATTTAGTAATTAACTTATACACTACATTACATAGAGATATTGGCCTAAATTGAGAAATTCGCTTGGGACTAATCACCTTCGGTATCAAACATAAGTGTGCAGCACATACCTTAGGATCAAAGCAACCGTCTCTAATGGCTTCTTGCACAAAGATGAAAAGCGATTCATTTGTCCAATCCCAGAATTTTTGATAGAATATCGCTTGTATACCGTCCAGCCCCGGAGCTTTATTTGGGTGTGTTCGCCAAGGTGCAGCTTTCAACTCCTCCACGGTAACTTCTCTTCCCACATTGCACACATCCTCTGCCTCCAAAGTTTGCTGAAAACGTGAAATAGGCAGAAAAGCCGTATGTTGCTCGGCACCCATAAATAATCCTTGGAAAAATGGCGCGCATGATCCCGTAAAATATTCTGATCCTCCACCCAAACGTCCTCAATTTTCAGCAGCAAAATACGATTTTTCCTTTGTCGAGTAATGGTGGATTGATGGAAAAATTTGGTATTCCTATCACCTGCCTCAAGCCATTTAATTCGAGACTTTTGATGCCAAAAAACTTCTTCCTTCCTAATGATCGAATTATACTCCGCAAGAAGCTGTCTCTCCAAAATTTCAAGAAAAACACTCGGTCTACAAGCAAGTGAACGCTGAGCTCCCTCAAGTCTTTTAAGGATATTTCTTTTTTGGCGAAAAATGTTACCAAAACAATGCCTATTCCAAGGAATCATAATTTCCGGAATCTGTTCAATCGCCTTAAGAAGATCCTTCTTCTCCTCCCAAATACTTTTAAGAATATTTTTGCAATCCGAATGTTTCAACCACATAGCCTCAAATCAAAACGGCCTTAGAACTAACGGTGAATTCCAACCTTCCGTGTTAGTGAGAATGGAATGATGATCCCCATGACTGCGCGGTAAATGAAATATCGCGTTATCAGGAAACCACTCCACCCATTTAGTGTTCGCCAAAGCTCTATCAATCCTCACATTAATTCTCGCCTGACCGTCCCTTTTATTCGTCCAAGTAAACTTTGGTCCGTGAAAACCAAGATCTTGTAAGCGCCATGTTCGAATCCAATTTTGGAAAGCTAGACACCTATTCTGTACATTCCCTCGACCTCCCCGTTCCTCATGAGCAAAATCAATTTCATTGAAATCCCCTTGAACTAACCACGAAAGTTCTAGAGAATTTGCCATCGTCTCTAATTTATTAAATTTGCGCACTTTATCCTCTTTATATGGTTTTGCATATATCCCCGAAAGCATCCACTTATCTTGACGTTTCGGACCAACTAACGCATGGATACCTTGGTCATCAATTCTTTTAATGTCAACATCAATATTATCAGCATCCCATAGCAACCACACTCCTCCATCCATACCCATCGTCGAAGCAATACAGTAATTTGAAAATCCGAGTCTTGGTGCGATCTCATAAGCACTTTCTGGTGATACTCGAGTCTCAAGGAGGAAAACTATATCCGGCTTATGACAACGAACAAGTTCCCTGAAATTCGTTCGAAAATCATCATCTCCCGCCCCTTGGCAATTCCATGAAACAACTTTCATTGATGAATTAAAAAGTTGGGTTGGGTGAATCGGATTATCAACAACCCGGTCCATCCATGACAACATCAGTTGTCGCAATGCTTCTAGGATCAGAAACTCCTGCCTCCGGTTTTTCCAATTGCTCATTGACATCCTCTGCCAGCATATCGGAAGATTCTCCACCCTTTCTATCGTCTGGGTCGTTATTTCTAGCTCCCAGATCAGTGGGGATATTGCTATCACGTTGACGTCCCTCGGCTCTATTTGTAATATCTTTAAGGGTCCGTCGAACTTGTAATGATTTGTTTGGAACTCCCAAAACTGCTCCGAAAATTGAACAATGAGGGCTCCGTTCTCCATTACCACCATAAGATTTTCCTCCGGTTCCATAGCTTCGCTCTAAGCTAGATTCAACAAGGTTTATCAATTGCGAAGTTGTGGTTATAGGTTCAGAATTTTCCTCCACGGCTAAAACCGAAAACGAATTATTGGTAGCAGCGGCCGATTTGGCTTTAGTAGATTTTAAACCTTGCGCACCCCCTTTTTTGGACTTCAAGTCAGATTTTCTCAAGTTAGAAATAGATGCTGGCAGAATCCTTTTGCCAGAAGAACTCTCTGAAGTATCAACACTCTTTCCCGGGTGAAAAACTCGTCCTACAGACGTTGGGATAGGAATATTATTTTTAGGTTGAGACTTAGAAGGATTTGAGTTTCCTTTTGTCTCAAATTGCTTTCCTTTTCCATTAGGTAAACTCTTTTCTACCTTCTTATTCATCGAAACATTCCTTCTAGGAGGTACCTCCATCCATTCCCCGAACTCTTGGTTTTGTACTTTCTCCACTAGCCATTGCACCGGTGCCTTCACCTTTTGTTCCACACTTTCATTCGTGTCTGTCATACCATCAGCTGCTGGAGAATTCTCTCCAGTCGAAACTGAACTTGCACATAAATTAGCCGAATGTTCGACTCGTCCACACGTGTAACAAAGAGACGGAAGATTTTCATACATGACTTGATACACATGCCCCCTAATTATAATTCCCCGTTCAAGCGGTTTACTAGTGGAAACTTGAACACAAAAACGTGCAAATTTACCTCTTGAAGCCGTAAATGTGTTGCCATCGATTTTAATGGGATCCCCTATGCACCTCGCAATCGTCTGAATAACAGACTCCCGAAACAGTTCCACAGGAAGATTTAAAATGCGTACCCAAGTGATAGCATGCTCAATTCTATCATTGTCCGCTCGAAAATCCGGAGTCCATTTACGAATGGACAAAAAATTTCTGGCAATCTGCCATGGTCCTTGCGTTAAAATTAATTCTCGTTGAACTGTATTGAGTCCCTTCAAACAATACGCCCCAAATCCTAAATCGACGAACTCGCAACTTTCTGTCAATTTCCAAAGAGCGCTTAATTTGTTGACAAAGTTAGGGTAGAACCACGTTTTGCCGAGAGTCTTGATGAGCACCGTATCTTTCCATTGATTGCACATGATCCCTTCAAGCTCGTTCGAGAATTCAATGGATTGGAATTGTACACTCGCTGATGGTGGACGAACCCTAATTTCACCACTTTCATTCGACGTCATAATTTCGCTAACCTTAATATCCTTGGGCTTAACCTTATTTGTGTATGATAATTTTCCTCCCTCCTACTTGGTAAAGGAGTGCGAATATGATCCAGATTATGATTCGCGTTGAACTCGTAAGTAATTCGAGAACGTTTTTGAGCACCAATATCAGTAGATGACTCAAACCCTAGCTTCAAAGAACCGTCTGAATCTCTTGCATGTTTATTAGATGTCTCTGAACTGGAAATTGATGGGCGCTGAGAGATCGAAATCTCCGGTGCCCGATGTAATAGATCGCCTGAATTTACAATTAATCGCCAGAAGAGAAAAAAAAAAGGAATTGTGTTATGTTATATATATTTTAACATTCATATAATACCATTTTGGATCTATATTTTTATGCTAAACCTCAAATAGTTGACAAACAATTAGTAATGCACGGACCACACAATCATAAGGAATTTTATGCATTCATTTCCTTGTGAAAGAATACTCAGTAACATAGATTATATGTAAACAGTCGTTGGGTTTAAATTGATGAAAATACTAATAACTAAAAACAATTATCTATACACATTATATACGAAATGAATATCAAGAATACAAAATAAACGAGTCAAAGTATTCTTGGAAGATGCTAAAAGACATTGGTCAATACAATTTTATAAGAAATATACATAAAATAAAATTATAAGAAATCATCCATGTATCTTACTTTACACATTATTTTAGTTGTATAAAGATATTGCGTCAGTCCTTTCACATATTAACAAACTAGTTGATCGTTATAAAATATAAAACTATATAAATAATAAAAAAAAACTAATTAATATCATTGATTTAAACTTAAAGAGAAGAGGAAATTTTCAAATATAGTATAACTGTTTAAAGTAACTTCTAGTTTGATCAGGGAAACCACAGAAAATGAATCTGCTAATGAAGGTTACAGATTCGGACAAGAAGAAGAAACTTATAATATCGTAGCCGCTCATGGTTATTTTGGCCGATTGATTTTTCAATATGCTAGTTTCAACAATTCTCGTTCGTTACACTTCTTCCTAGCTGCTTGGCCTGTAGTGGGTATCTGGTTCACTGCTTTAGGTATCAGCACTATGGCTTTCAACCTAAATGGTTTCAATTTCAACCAATCTGTAGTTGATAGTCAAGGCCGTGTAATTAATACTTGGGCTGATATCATCAACCGTGCTAACCTTGGTATGGAAGTTATGCATGAACGTAATGCTCATAACTTCCCTCTAGATCTAGCTGCTATCGAAGCTCCAACAAACTTCTAATCTAACTATCAAATATTTCAAAATATTTATTCGTAATTTTGAAACTACTTTTGCAGGAGAGTTAGGGATGAGAAAGATTATAAAGAAGTAAAAAAATATTGATAATACTTTTATATTTAAATTTTTTAGAGCATAATTTCAATAACATTTACGCTCCATGTCCTACATCAGGGGTGATGACGCCTCTGATCCTCCGTGCCTGACACCGAGGCCTGTTCGAACTCCCGACCTAGGATGATCCTAGATCCGGTAAGCTCGGGGGGGGGGGGAGCGTTGAGAGCTCGTTGAAGGAATTCCAACAGTTCTTCAGCGGTCCGTGGGAATCCGCACCTTGTTCACTACTTCTACTCCGATCCTCGGCTGCCAGCGGGGCTCGTATTCTTCCGATCGTGCTTCGTGCTCACTCGCTCTCTCTAAAGCTCACTTGCTTATCTTACTCTAGCTCTACTTCACCTGTGTGCTTGTGCTTGTCTTTATGACCAGCCTGCTTCCCTATTTATAGGGCGAGGAGAGGGTATAGATGTAATTGCCGGGGGGCACGTGTTGGCATGCATGTTGATTTCGAGGGTACTAGGGTGCTTGAGTGGTCTTTAGAGTAGGGCACGCGGTGCCTGAGGGGTCGTGTCGAATAGGAGACGTGGTGCCTGAGTAGTCTTGTAGAGTAGGGCACGTGGTGCCTGCATGTTACCCTCGGTGCACGCCGTGCTCCATTTACATCCTATAACTCCTCGAATCCTCGTTCTACATTGGGGAAGAGGGGCGGTTAAGGCCTGAGAAGGCGACAATGCACTCGGATAGTGGAAAATGACGTAGGAGTTGATGGTAGCTGCTTGCTCTGGTTGGTCGGATAGCTCGGTGATATTTGCTTGACGGCCAAGGAAGACTTTTCCTGCATGTGTAGAATACGATTCCCCCTTGTTGGATAAACGAGGGGTAGCCAGAGATAAATATTTATATCGTAAGACTTACCAGGTGGCGGGGAGTTATAGGGGGTCGTGAGATGGGCTACGATTAGAGGATCACGCCACGTGGACGGGTACGATCCCTTCAGAGAGAGTATGCATCATCATAAGTCTCCCAGTCTCTGTCACAGTTTGCAGAACGTGGCACAGAGTAAACGCTTAGGGGTCTGATCACCTAATTGTGCGCCTATCTCACGTCCTGGATTCTCGGGATTCATCAAAACTTCCTTCTTACACTGGGGTACGTGTCAGTCATCTATCGCCTTTGGAGATTGGGCAGGAATTAGACCGCCCTTTTGCCCGTCTATTTATGTCTTCCTCGCGACGGTTTTTAGGTTTATAGACCTTCTATTTTCTCTGCTTTTTCTGCATATTTGCATCTTTTCCTATCGTTTTCTATTCAATCATGTCGTCTTCTGAGGCTGCCGGGGCTGCTGAATCTGGTTTGACTCTGCCCGCTTTTCCGTCTTGATATGCGCTACCTTCTCCTCCTCTCACTCGTCATGGTAAGCGTTCTGCCGCCTCCACCATTTTCTCCAAGACCGATGGCGTCAAGGGGCCAACATCCAAGAAGCAATCTGTCAGCGTGGAGGAGGTAGCCAGTAGCCTGACGCATGCGGCGATCGATAATCACCTATCCAAGTATAATGTGGCGAGAGCAAACGTGGCGGTGTTGCTTCTGGAGGTGTCTCATAGGGCAAATAACCCTCATGAGGGTTATTTGACAGTGTTTTTTTCGCAGATCGAGGCGGGGTGGAGCATGTTTGTGCCGCCGTTGTTCCATGAGGTGGGCCAGATCCTAGGGCTTTGTCTGAGTCAGCTGACACATAATGCTTTCTTGATTCTAGCGGGGTTCAAGTCGTGTGTCGAAGCCGAGGGCTTCCTTGTACCGCCGAGCGTCTGCTAGTTTTCTACGACATTGGAACAAGCACGAAACCCTTCTTCTATCTGACCCCTTGTCCTTCTCAAGCAGTTCCAGAAGCGAGGGTCTTGACAGACGCTTCCACCTCCTTCGGTAGTTGGAAATCTTCATTTTTCTTTGTGAAGCCAACGAGCTGCAGTGGCAAGGGATGGGGTGTGACGAACGTGTGGTTGAGTGGGCCCGTGGAGTTAGATTCTTCTCGATTCGAGGGGATCCGTCTTCAAATGAGGGAAGAAGGCTACTTCCAGATGAAGTACAACGTGCTAAAGCTGGCTTAAAGATCCCGAGGTTGTTTCAACTTTGTGGTCTTCAAGAGGGGACTCCTTCTATTCATTTTCCTCATCTGGACAAGGATCCTAAATTTTGTAAGTGCCGAAATTCTGACTTCTTTCGTGTTCTTCATGTCTTCGTAATTCTGACTAGTGTTCCTTAAATGCGCTGGTGTCTTCATTGGCGGAGGTGGTTTCGGACAAGGTGGTGCCTAAGGCGCCCAGGGGAGGTAGGTCTACTCGGGGAAAAGCACAATCATCCCAGTCGGTTGTTGCTGCTCGGAGCGAGGATTCTTCTCCATCTCCTCACCCGTCGATGGAGGTTTTTCCGGAGGTTAGTTCAGGCTTAACGACCTTCGGCAAATTTCAGAGTTTACAGGAGCGTGATCTTGAGGCTTTCCATAATCCCGCTCCCCTTGTTACGAAGCCCATCTCTGATTTCGGCTGGATTCGAGGGTCACTTCCTCCGACCTTCGATTTAAGCTACCTATCTACTCTTTCTCGTGGCCACGAGGTGGCGTCTATTTCTCGTGCTTCTCCTACTCATGCTTCCTCTTCTCCGCCTATTCAGCCCAACATTTCTGAGAAGGAAGCTGGATCGTCTCCACTGATTGAGGGTAGGGGCGAAACTGACGTTCTTGAACCTTTTTCCCCAACACTACGAGAGGGTCTTGCGGGGGCGACAGAGGGATCTTCTGGAGAGGTGAATATGGACTCACCCGTACTTCTTTCAGGTCCCGAGGGTAGCGTGGCTTCGAAATTGTTCGAGGTTGTTCCTTCAGAGACGTTGATGGGAGGTCAGTTGGAGAAGATTCCTGAGGCTCGGGGTAGTGAAGTTAGCGGACAGGTGGAAATTCCGGTGCATAGGCGGGAAGCAGGGACCTCTTCGCAGATGGTGGTGGATCGGGTGGTTCGTTCTGGTTCTGTTGAGCCTCCCGTGGTAGAGGAACTTTGTGGCGCAGGCTCTGGCTTTTCACAGCTGTGCCAAGTGGTGGATCCTCGTGAGGTTGAGTCGCTCCGGAATTGAGTTCTTCAGTGGTTGAAAGACACCACGTGTTATGCTGCAGTGGACGTAAGTTCTTCGCTTGTTTGTTGCTTGTTTTTCGTTCTTTGGCTCCTTCCCGATCTTCGTCTTTCTTTTACCAGTTTATCTCTCACAAGTCTTTGATGATGGAGCACATCCAGGCGTAGGAGGATCGGGTGGCTGAGTTAGAGTCTTCCGCGTCGGGCTCCTTGGTGCAGGAGTTCGAAGGATTGAGGCTCAGCCATTCGCGAACGGTTACTGAGCTGCAGGAGGCTCGGGCTGCTCTTGTGGCCTGGTCAAAAAGATGTCGGGAGTGGGAAGCTCACGAAACAAAACTGGCAGAGGAGTGAGACCTGACATTGGAGCGTTTTCGAAAGGTGGAGGGAGAAAGAGATGACTCCACTGTGGAGATGGTAGCGTTGAAGGATGCTCTCGACAAGACCTCCCGGTTGAAGTTGGACGCTGAAGCAAGATGTATCGAGGCGGTGAAGGCTGCTGAGTCCTTTCGGGGTGAATTGATGGAGTGCCAAGCGTCCATGGATCAGAAGGTAACCGAGCAGGTGCGGAGGATTGGCAAGGAGTTGCGGAAATGGAGCGCGGAGAAGGCCAAGCGGGATGCGTTCGAATGCATAATTCAATACATTGTTTCCCCAATTCATCATGGTTACTTTTGAAAAGTGTTTGTCTTCTTCCTTATGGTGGGGTTTGGAGGGGCCATAAAGATGCGGCAGGAGAAGAAATGGATCGTACCTGATGTCAATCTGACGACGCTTTCTCCACAGGCGATTGAGGTCCTGAACGAGATTCCGCCAAGTTCTTCACCTAGCCCTTCTGAATTATAGGCAATTTCCGAGGCATACCGAGCTGACCTTCCTCCTACACAGGACGTTATCCCCAAGGTTGGCGGACCGACTTCCTGTAGCCATTCTCCGGATTCTAGGGCACGAAGGATAGAGGCGATTGTTTTTGAAATCATGGGGGTGGGGTTTCTTTGGTACTGGTCCTGGTTTGCCGAATACTAGTGCAGCTGCCTCTGCTCCTAGGCCTGCAGATTCTCTTTGCAGATTGCTTCTGCCATTTCTGCTCCGCTGACTTCCGGCGCTACTCCGACATCTGAGGAGCATCGGAAGGCTGTAAAGGATGGGAAGCCCCCCTGTTGAAGAGTAGTGTAATAGGCTTCCTTTGTTGTATTCTTTTTTCTTCTTGTACTTGTACTGGTCCGAGTTGAATAAATAAAAGATTTCTTGAGTATCTTCATGTGTTTTCTTCTTTTTTGCTTCTTGTGCGTTGCTCTTTTTTCTATTAAATTACCAATCTGGGTAGAGTTTCGAGGATGTGACAATCATGTATATTTCGCCCTTCGTTAGCGTGGTTCTACGAGGATTGTTATTTTATTCCTCGGAAGTACGCGCGTGGCTCTAAGGCTCATAAGGGGACGCCTTTCTAGAGCAGTTGGCTGGAGCCCTCGAGGTGTATGGCAATGAGCAAGTCAAATCGCGTTACCACTAAAGGGATTGTCGCCGGTCAACAGGAAATATTTCACCCCTCGTTGCGTGGTTCTACGAGGATTGCTGTTTTACTCCTCAGAAGTACGCGTGTAGCTCTAAGGCTCATAATGGGACACCTTTCTAGAGCAGTTGAAGTCACCCCTCAAAACGATACCCGAATCGGTCAATCTTTTCCTAAGTTCCCTCTATTACAGCTCGTGTAGCTTACTGAAGAAGTTGTGTCGGTTTTATGGAAATTTTTTGAGTTGCTTCTCCAAAAAGTTGTGACGGTTCGTGGAGCTCCTTTGTGTGGCTTCTTTGAGAAGTTGTGGCGTCTTGTGGATCCTCTTCGTATAGCTTCTTTGAGAAGTTGTGACGGCTCGTGGAGCCTCTTCGTATAGCTTCTTTGAGAAGTTGTGACGGCTCGTGGAACCTCTTCGTATAGCTTCTCTGAGAAGTTGTGACAGCTCGTGAAGCCTCTTCGTATAGCTTCTTTGAAGTTGTGACGGCTTGTGGAGCCTCTTCGTATAGCTTCTCTGAGAAGTTCTGACGGCTCGCAAAGTCTCTTCGTCTTTTGTTCTCTAGCTGTTTGTCGCTTCCGGTCGTCAAAACGACCCATTCAGTTTTCTTGATAACCGCGCCTCTTCAGATTTTATTTACTTTCGTACGCAAAAGATCTTGCAGCCTTCATTAGCTCCTCGAGAAGGCGCATTAATGATGACCGGTTCTAAGTAACCGACGCGTGTCTTTCGCTACCACCTCTTCATTGGCGATCGTGGGCGGTAAGTTTATCTTTGCAAGGGTTTCTGTTTGGCGCCTTCTAGATTCCCGCCTAAATCGAAGTGTCGCTTCTTTGCTATAAATAGTTCCTCTACTTACCTTTTTCACTACTCCAACTCTTCTCTTCTTCAGCAGATTTAGTTTCTTCAAGTTTTTATTCTTTTTTCTTGCAATGGCTTTCCCTAACTCCTCTGCATCCTCATCCCTTGAAACTCACCTTTCCTTTGATTCCTCTGCGCCCACCTCAGTCGAGATACCGGAGGTTAACAACCCTACTCATGTTCCGCCATCTGCAAACCAGCCTTCAAATAGAGTGGCTTCTCGTACTCGCTGTGGTACAGAGAGTCAACTCGCTGCTGCTACTGCTCGGAGCCGTAGGGTGGCGGCTGCTACTGTAAACGTTTTGCATGTCGCTGATATGTTGGACCTGGCAATCCCTGCGGAATTTTACAACCGCGCTTCTTATGAAAATCCTCCCGAGGGTTTTCAGTTGGTGACGAGGAACTTGGAGGTTGGCCAGATGCTCGGCCAAGGTCGTGCTGGATCAACCCCTTAGACTGAGACGCATGCTTCTGTGCACGAATTGCTGAACTAGTACGGATCGAAGGTCTGGACGTGCGCATGCCGAACCTTTCTGAGCGTGCTTATAATCCTCCCGCTGGCTATTTGACTGTGTACTTGGAGCAGGTGCACAATGGCCTTTGTTGTTTCTTCCACCTGTTTCTCAGCCAGGTCTTCACCCTGATGCAAATCTGTCTGAGTCAGTTGGTTCCTTACTCCTACCGCTGTTTGGTAGGTTTCATTCTCTGCTGCAACTATTTTAACATTCCGCTAACTCCAGCGTTGCTGTTCGGGGCTTTTGCTCTTCCACCGGTGACTCAGGGCTATCCGTTTTTCCAACTAATAGCCCGTCAATCCGTTAACTTCTTTCTCTCGGGTATTTCGACGGCCTTTCCGACCTACCAAAACTAGAGGAGCCACTTCTTCTTCATTCGCACGCGAGTTGGAAATGTCGCCGATTGGGGTGTGCCCATGAGGTGGGGTGTGAACTACGTGGACTCCCTTAATGCTGCCGAATCAACTGCTTTTCTGCGAGAGAATGGATTATTCTCCGGGGCCTTTGATACCATGTCCATGCTGGAGAATCCTCGGGCCATGATGATGGCGCGCCTCCAGTCCAACCCTAACCATATGGACTTCTCGGGCATTCAGCTTGGGACGAGCAGTCCTTTTGGTAAGATCGTTCTTTCTTCTTTAAATATTCGATTATGTTTTCTCTCCTTCTGATACTGACGTAAACCCTTTACTGATAGCAGTCGAGGTAGCCACCCATGCACTGGGCAATTCTTTAGCGAAAGTTGTTCACGAGATTTCTTCTTCTGATGATGCTTCCCCGAACCGTGGTGGTGATGCGACCTCAGAAAGGCGCAACAGTAGTCCTTCCGCTCCGTTCGACCCTATTTCTTCGAGGAGTGGTACGGCTCGCACATCTCCTTTACCCAGTCATACTCTAGGGGTTAGCGTAACTCCTCCAGGTCAGACTTTCTCTGTAGACGGCTATTTCTGGGGCTCTTCTTCTGAGGAAAGATCTGGTGGAGAGATCCCGCGAGGTCCTGCTTCCGAGATTCCTGGACCCTTCAGCATTCTATCCTTTCTGACCCCGGTGGTTCTATCGGACGAAGGTCCTAGTAGTAATCCTTTCTTGTCCCAGGATCTCCGAGCCATGTACTCAACTGATCACAAAGAGGGGCTCAGAGAATTGGCGGACGGATTTTTGGAACCGGCCAAGAGGCGAGTTTTGAGCCAGGAGGATGGCGCAAATCTAACCGTTTGCTTAGCCCGAAGCCTTTGTGATGTACAATATCTTTTCCTTTTCGCAGTTGGTTTTTCTTTAGTGCTCTCTTTATGACTCGTAGTCTTCCTTTTCCAGAATCGGTTTATCTCGAGAGAGCTTGATTCACGCGAGATCCTGTCCCAGAGGGACTCGAGGCGTGTGCAAGCCTTGGTACCCTCTGCATAGTGGGACATTCCCGCATGTTTCTGACACTGTTCGTATTACTGGGTGAAAGCCTTGGTATCCCTCTGCTTAGTGGGCCAAAAGTATCCTTGGCAAATGATCTTCTGTGCAAGGCTTCTTCTTCCCGAATGGTTTCCACAGCTTCCTCCGTGGACTTCCCGCATTACCTCCACTGCTTCATCTTCGTCCAGGCACCGTTGGTAGGGTTGAGAGAACCCCTTCTTGTATAACACTTCTTCTTTCAGAACGAACCGGGCAGCTCTTTTGCCCAAACCACTAGTCTCGAGATCGTTCTCGTATTTCTCAGGATTTTGCAAGTATGTCACAATTTTAGTCATCCAACTATTTTGCTATCTTCCTCAATGTTTAGTGCTTCTAAGGCCATATGGCTTTTACCTGTCGAGCACCAATGGGATGCATGCCGGCCGTGGCTCTGGATAAAGTATCGGCCTCTTCGTTCTTCGTCCGGGGAATCTAAACAAGGGTAAATCCCTCAAAGCTCTCACGTGATTCTTGCACCGCGGTCAGGTAATCCTTCATTCGTTCGTCTCGAGCTTTGTACGTGCCATTAACTTGCTGAACCACCAGCTGTGAGTCACTATGAAAATGGACCCGAACCATCTTCACTTCTTTCGCCAACCTCATGCCGATGAGCAGAGCCTCGTATTCTGCCTCGTTATTTGATACAGAAAAACCAATCTTTATTGCAAAGATAACACTTCTTGTCTGCTTGCGGTAGTTTGAAAACAACTCAAACTCCAACTCCTCCACTGCCATTGCCAGACGATCCATCCACGTATGCTTTCTAGAGATGAGATGTAGGTTCCTCGCGGGGTTCCTCATTGGTCTCTACCATGAAGTCTGCTAACACCTGGGCTTTTATAGCTGGCCTCGGAGTGGTGAATATCATAGTCCCCAAGATCTACTGCCCACTTTACCATTCCTCCCGATACCTGTGGGTGACTCAGTATGGCTCGTAGTGGGTGCTGTGTGAGTATGGTGATGGGGTGTGTTAAGAAATATGACCTTAACTTTCGAGCTGTCATAACCAGGGCACACACAAACTTCTCGATAAAGGTGTAGCGGGTTTCGACATCCTTCAAGGTTCAACTGGTATAATATATGGGAAGATGGTCTCGAACGTCAGCTCGTAGCAATACTGTGCTAACTACTTCTTTCCCTACAACTAGATACACATAGAGTCGTTCCCCCTACTGGGGTTTAACGAGGAGAGGTGGACTTAGAAGATATCATTTCAAGTCATCGAAAGCCTTTTGACATTCATCTGTCCATTGGAAGTTTTTCACATTACGAAGTACCTTGAAGATGGGGAGTCCTTTTTCTGCCGCTTTGGAGATGAACCGATTAAGTGATGCCATCCTTCCTGTGAGTCGATGCACGTCTCAGACCGTTTTAGGGGATGACATATCTAGGATTGCCTTGGCTTTCTCTGGATTGACCTTGATTCCTCGCTGGGTGACGATAAATCCCAAGAACTTTCCTCCTTGAATTCCGAATGAACACGTTTGGGGATTCATTTTCATTCCAAATTTGTCCATGATCTGGAAGGCCTCGATCAGGTCGGCATTATGGTGGTTAGCCTTTGTACTCTTTACAACGATATCATCTACGTAAACTTTCAGGTTGTTCCCGATCATAGGCAAAAACATGGTATTCATGAGGCTCTGTTAGGTGGCTCCGGCATTCTTCAATCCGAACGGCATAACCAGATAACAATATGTGCCGAAATTTGTGATAAAGCTAGTTTTCTCCTGATCCCTCTCTGCCATTGGAATCTGATTGTATCCTTGATCTTCGTCCATGGTAGACAATTGGGCGCATCCCACTGTTGAGTCCACGAGTTGGTCGATGCTGGGTAGGGGAAAACAATCCTTCGAGCAGGCGTCGTTGAGGTCGATGAAATCGATATACATCCGCCATATTCCTCCTCACTTGGGCACTAGAACCATGTTGGCTAACCATTCGGTATTGTTGCACCTCCCTAATTTGGTTTAGGCTAATAAGCCTCTGTATCTCAGATTTGATTACCTTATTTCTTTCAGGCCCCATCTTACGCCTCTTTTGTTGAACTGGTTTAGCGTCGGGACGAACATCGAGGTAGTGTTGGCATACGTCTGGGTTGATACGACCCGGGGGGCCTCCCACCCAGGAAAATACGTACTGGAAACGTCGCAATGTCTCTAGGAGTTGCATCTCAACAGGGGGATCAATACCGGTTCCCATCTTTACTGTTTTCTCAGCTTTCCCGGGAATTACTTCGATTGTTATGAGCTCTCCGGTGGGAAAACGCTTGCCTGCATTGTTCCATCATAGCTCATAAGAGTTCGTCTTCCTGTTGCTACCTTCTCCTTCCTCGATAGCGGCGATGGTGTTCATACAACATTCACGTGCTCGGACTTGATTTCCTTTAATCTCTTCGATCCCATTAAGGGTAGGGAATTTTACCTTTAGATGGAGGACGGAGGGAACTACTTTAAAAAGTCGGAGGGATGGTCGACTGCAGATAACATTGTAGGTCTTGGCGAGCGCATTTACGATCCAGAACTTTACTTCTCCGGTTCTGCGAAGGTGTTCTCCTCCCCATGACATTAGTAAGGGCATAGACTCCAGAGCCTCGCATGAATTCCCATCGAAACCTACCAGAGGGGTAGTTTCTGGCAGTATCTGCTCCATCTTGAGCCCCAGGGCGAGGAGCGTGGGTAAGAACATTACATCTACAGAGCTCCCCGTGTCTATTAGTATTCTTGCAACTTCTGCTGCATGTATGGTGGCTTGGATTACGATGGGGTCGTCGTGTGGGTGGACGATGTCCACCAAGTCTGCTGGACCTAAGGTGATTGCTGGTGGGGCCGATATAGTGGTAGAGAAGACATGATAATATAGGCTGACCAGTTGAGTTTCCTTGATGAATTTTCTCTTTTTCTGTGTAGATGAAACCGATAATGAACCTTCTTCGATCATGTTCACTGTCCTTCCTATTAGGGGATTGTGGGTATAGTTTGACGGTGGGGGTGGTAGGTGTTGATGTCGTTGCTGTTCCTCTGGCGCAGATCCCCCTTCATACCTCCTTCTTCGATTTTGGGAACTTTCCCTCTCTTGCCACTCGGTACTTTTGCGGTGCTCCTGTGGTCTTCTTGAGGTCGATCCTCCTCTCTCATTCCTCTTGGTCACTCATTCTAAGGGAGACTTCTCTTCTTTCAATATATCGACGCAAGTACCTAATTTTCAATAGACGTTCGATCTCTATCCTTAGTTGCTCGCAATTTTCAGTTCTATGCACCCAACTTCGGTGGAATAGACACCATTTTCCGTATGATGCATAGCTTCAGAATTTCGTGTTTGGGGTGGCCATCGGAGGTCTTGGTTTCCCCCCATTATGTTCAATACTTCTGTATTGGAAATTTTCAAAGGAGTTAAGGGGAGAGGTTCGAGGTACCTTCTAACCATGTCTAGCCGATTGCGAGAATTATCTCTGTGCATGTTTCTCGAGTGCTCATCAGATCCCTACATTCCCATTTTGGCCAACCGTGTATCTTCCCGGAGCATATATCTTTCAGCCCTTTGCATGAGTTCTTCTAAGGTGCGGGCCGGACGCCCCACTAATGAATCAGCAAACTCTACCGACCGGGTGCCTTGTGCTACAAACTCGGAAAGAATGTAAGGGAACACGTGCCTTACATCTATTACGGTATCTGCAAACCTCCTCATGTAATCCCGAAGAGTCTCTCATTCTCCCTGGACCATCGTCATTAAATGTCCGACTTTCTTCGGATATCTACGGTTACATGCAAGCTGGCGCACGAATAGCTCTCGTAGTTCATCGAAACTCTTAATGGATCCTTTGGGCCATTGCGAAAACCAAGCTTGGGCTCTGCCTGTCAGAGTGGATAGAAAAATCCGGCACAGGGCGTAGTCTGGAGCATTGAGTATATCCATCACTGCTAAGAACTGATTGATGTGATCCCTTGGATCCCTTGCATTTTGATCCTCTGTGTAGACTACGGGATTAGATAAGCGCATGGACACCGGGATTTCGGGAGCCAGTATGTGGGGTGCGAATGGGCTGCCCGTCTCGTCTTCATCAGCCGATCCATCTCGATCCCTCTTCAAAGCTTGCACCTCTTTTCTCAACTCAGTCATCATATCCATAAACTGTCGGTTAGTGTTGCCCATACATGGGAAGGGTCGATAGGTCCCATTTCGGTGATTCCCTATGGGTCGTTCCCCCTTTGCTGGGGGTTTGTTATGCTTCAGCCCTCGATCGTCGAGGCTCACTCCTTGCATGTGTGTTCCCATTAGCAGATGCACTGTGGCTGGGGGTGGGACCCATCTTCCTCTGGTTCGGGCGTCTTGGCGTCGTGCGGGCCGGGCTTCTCTTTCCGCAGCAGTTTCCTGTAAACGATCCAACTCCTCCATGGTGAGGTGGACCTCGATCTCTTTAGTTTCTTCATCCGAGGCCCTTCCATGACCCGGGAACGCATAATCACGCTGGTTCGGGCTCTCGGGTGTAGATGAAGTAGATTCACCGGTAACTTGGTGGTAAATTGTCATAACAGCTTGGGAAAGTATACGGGTAGGGTACTGATAACTAATAACACTACTTGCATTCGATGATCTCGAGCCCTAAATTAGACAATTAGAAGGAAATCTCGAGAAGTAAATCACTTTTTAGCATCAACATTGGAGAATTCAAGCTTGAGGATCGGGATTCGACCTAGTGCTTTACGGCTAGAATTCTATTTTCAGCTGAACTTAAATAATCAGTTCAACGTAGGTGTTTGACCCTCACAATTGATGAGTTACTCGCTTAAGCATCGGAGTACCTACTCGATTAATCCAAAACTTAATTCACGTGTAGTATCTGAGTTAAGGGTGACAATGGTTAAGGTCTTACCCTACCCTTACCCACTTTGTGAGTACCCTGACTTCGTATTTCACAGGGTAAGATCTGGATAAGGGTAGGGTGAGACCATACTTATTACATGCATAACATGCCTATTATGGCTTTAATGGGCATGGTCTTACTCCATCTTTACCCTAAAATTTACACATGGCCTAAAACTTGCCCACTGAAATGTAAAGTTAGAGTATTCATAGGTCTGGGTAAGGGTAGGGTGAGACCATACTTATTACATGCATAACATGCCTATTATGGCTTTAATGGGCATGGTCTTACTCCATCTTTACCCTAAAATTTACACATGGCTTAAAACTTGCCCACTGAAATGTAAAGTTAGAGTATTCATAGGGTTTGAGTAAGGATAGTATAAGATCCGTTCCATTGCCAGACCTAGTTCGAGTAAGGGTTTCACGAACTTTATGTTGGTCTTAAAGCAATCGAAGTTTGTATAAATCTTACATGTAATGTCTTGTTATCTAACCAAGTCAGTCGATGAAAATATTCGCATCAACATCTGTAAATTTAATGATTAACGATTACAATACGATACATGATATTAAATAGTGGCGGAATAAAAACTCAATAAATTTAATGATTAATGATTACAATACTACACATGATTCTAAATAGTGGCGGAATAAAAACACAATGATCTTCTCCACACAATTCGGTCTGGCCATTACCACCGTTTTAAAAGATATTCATATTCAATAATCAACCGAAGCATATCTAATATTTTATTTGGATAAAGTGTTAACTCCTTTTTCTTTAATCAATTCCCACATATGTACCGTGAACCGAAGCCAGAGGACCTGACAGTATCGTAGAAAACAAAGATTTGCATATTATATGAGAACTTTGTCAACCACCTTCTGTGCAGATTCCCTTCGTCCAATATAATTTTAATAAGGCTCAATCAAGGCGCGCACAAGGTACTATATAAAAGAAATATGACATTGGTCTAATTCTTACTTATTAATAGAACAAGTATTTACAATTAACAATAGACAATTGAATTTTGCCATTGTGGATAGTGGTTAATATGACATTGGTCTAATTAATTCTTATTTCTTAGTACTACAAGTATTTACATTAAACAATAGGCAATTGAATTTTGCCATTGTGGCTAGTGGTTAAGTTGTTGTCATTATTGCTGAGCAATAAAAGTTCGTCTTAATTAGAAGGCGTTGTTTGTGTTTTGTACGATGAGAAATACTAAGTTTTTGTTCTCTCCATAAATCAATTTTTTTCAAATGAGATGATATTTCCACATGATATTTGAGCCAAACCCGAGAAAGTCTGATCAACTTAGGCATATATAGTCACAAGAAATTAGAGTGAGCAGGTAAAAAGATGTGTTACAAAATAACGAGATCATACTTACTTTTCCTTATAAGTTTGGTTTTTTAGAAAAATATAAGTATTTAATATAGGGATATTTACAGTAACCCTAATAAGGTTTGATGTAATTGCAGAATCACCCCAATGTTTGGAAAGTTATAATGGCATCACTTGAAACTAACAATTATTAAAAATAAGGATGAAATTTGAGATATCACTCAATAAATTTTCAGTTTTGACTATGGTTAATTAAACATTGAAAGTGGTCTAGATGTAAATTTGTATATCAATTGGGTAGATATGACGTTTTATGAACTTTGTACGATCTTATTGAAAACTTCTTTGTAAAATATATATAAAGTTGTTTTAAAAAGAAAAAAAAAAACTAGCATAAGTATAATTTTATTTTACCTCACATAAATTAACTTTATTAGTTAAATACAGAAGCAGCATGATTTTAAGTTTTAGTTTTGAAAAACTAAAATCTCATAAATTTTTAAATTACATTATTAGTTTTATCCAAATTAGGTTGTCATGGTGGTGATAAACACAGACATCTATCATTGTGTTAATATATGGCTTAAAGGCGGTATACAGGGGCGGAGCCACCGGCACCCATATATAGCTAGTATGTATATATTGCATATATATTCTTTATTACATACATATTATGTTAGTAATATAATATTGTATTGTATTATATACTATATAATATTTTATCATATTATACTATTATAATATTTACCTCACCTAGATGTTTTATGCATGCATACAGTCTATATTATACATGAATGTTTTATAGATATGACATTAATACTGTATATTATACATGTTATTAAATTTAATGTAAGTGTAATAAATTTTAATTTTAATTGCGTACTTCATTTTTTTGTCATTTCATGAACTTACTCAATTCCTTCATTTCATTTACAATTTTTTTATACTGATTTTGAAACTTAATTTATTCTTTTCTTACTATTTTCATATAGTAAATAAAATAAGGGTGCTTACCTAGTAAAAAATTTAAAAGTATATTTTTTAATTTCAAGGTAACTTTGACATTTCTTTAGATATCTTTACCAAAAAAATGTGTATCCTGTAATAAAAAAATAATTACGGAGACAAGTTTATATACTAAATTAAAGATACTTTTATTAAGTATTGCATTAATAATAAACATTAAGAAAGAAATTATTGAGTATTTTGTTATTAATTTTGGTTATAATTTAGTATTCACCCAAAGTTTGCAAACACAAATACAGATGTTCAATTGAACATAAATATAGAACACTCCTAGTAGTGTATACGAAATTTCTATTTTCATAGCATTTTTTTGTATATATTATGTAATTTTAGTTCAATACTTTTGTATATTTTAGCTATAATTGTTTTACTTTAATGTTGCTTTTAGTTATCTTATATTAGATATATATTTAGTTCTCAAGATGCTTATATTGCCATGGTGATTTATTATATTTAAAATGAAGTAAAAGTAATTAATATAATATGTATATTTGAAAAAAAGTCCACGTGACTTCACCCTAAACCAAATTTCTGGCTCCCCTAGCGGTATATATGGATTATGGAAAGTTACTTTGTCGAATGAATGATTAGAAGTGCCCCAAAAATAAAAGAGATGCGTAGAAGAACTTTTTTCTTTTTTCCTTGTGATATATAGTAACTACTCGTGATATATATGGATTATGGAAAGTTACTTTGTCGAATGAATGATTAGAAGTGCCCCAAAAATAAAAGAGATGCGTAGAAGAACTTTTTTCTTTTTTCCTTGTGATATATAGTAACTACTCGTGAAGTATAGTTTAGCGTCTAATAATTCTTTAGGGTTTGTCAAAGTTAATTAAATGTTTGTGCAGAAGAGGTTTATTTTCCTATTGACTATCCAGAAAAAAGATTAAAAAATAAATGTATATTTCTTGTTGGTTAGTTAGAAATAAAAACTATAATTAAAATCATTAAGAGATTTCAAGTTTCCTGAATTTGAAACTAAAAATTAAAATAATTTTTCATTCAAAATCTAAGCAATTAAAATAATATTAAGATATATATGAGAACTGAAAAAAGTTGCCTTGATCTTAGTTTTAATACTTATTGCGAAAAATTATTATATTGAATGGAAAAATTATTGCGAAAACTTCATATGACAATATATACATCTAAATCCCATGAAATTTAATAAACATTTTAGATAAGCCAGCCATCTGTTACATAGTATTACATTTGTAATCCTGAAACTCTTAGTTGACTAAGGACAAAACTAAAGATTCATTATGATATCATGGTGACATTATTAAATTAACTCACATTTTTAACAATAGTTAACTTCAAGATGTTATTGTCATTTTCCAAACCTTAGAGAAAGTTTCTGCACTTGTAATTATTCTTTTAATATATATATATATATATATATATATATATATATATATATATATATATATATATATATATATATATATATATAGCCTCCAAGGGAAAGATGATAGCAATTTGGTTAGATAAAGAAAAAATAATTGGAACAACTTTATGAAATTCCAAAAGTGATGTCTTTGTAAATAACCACTTAATTATTTGCCTAAATCCATAAATTAGCTATTGGATGGTCGGCCTACTAGATAACTGGTCTCCACTCTCCACCCTCAAAAGTGTGACAACCAACTTTAAAAGTTGGGATATGAGCACTTTTCCCTAAAATGACATATTTTTGCGCTTTATTATTTAGAACTTAAAAGTAAACAATTAGTTCCTTATAGATTTTCGTAATGCTTTGCCTCCAAACGAGTTCTTCTACAAATCTCAAGGACATTGTTGTCTTAACACATTGTCTATCAAAACACTTTACATCCGAAAAATGACACATTTTGGCACTTTGTCCTCATAGACTTAAAACGAACATTTTGCCCCCTAAAAGTTTTAATCACAAAACCATGCCCTCCCGGATAATTCATTTTCAAATTTCAATGGCATTTTCGTCATAACACATTTTTGGCGCAAAGGGCTCATTTTCTATCTTTGTAATCGTAAAGTGCTATATCCTTTGATGTACTATATTTCGGTATTGCCACGTTATAATATTCGATATAGTACCACAAGCGTATTTCAGACTATTATGCCACGACAATACCATTATCTTTTAATGCAGAATTACAATTTAAAGAAAACTCAAAATTAGGCCCACGCAGGCCCAATTTTGAGTTATTTCAGGGCCCAATTCGGATTGCACAAGCCCAATTCGAGTTGTTCAAGGACCAATTCGAGTTGTTTCAAGGTCATTCGAGTTATTTTCTTGCAGGTAATTCGAGCTATTTTGCAGGTCATTCGATTTATTCCAAAATAGCTCTAATTCGAGTTATTTCAACTCGACTCTTACTCCTATATAAAGGAGTCTCATTCCTCATTCCAAGGTACGTTTTCATTTTTTCCAAGTCCTAAGTTCGAGTTATATAAGTCGACCTCGACCTATTCACAAGCTCATTCGACTTGTTCTTGAGAGAGCTCGAGTTCGACCTATTCTACACGTATTCGAGTTGTTTTGGACTGCCTCATTCGTATTGTTTGGCCCAGTTCATTTGACTTGTTTGGTGCTTTCATTCGACTTATTGCTTATACACTATTTTGACTTATTCAGACTAGTACATTCGACTTGTTGCCATGCACAACAAGATCTCACATTCCGACCCATCTGACTTGAGCGTCGGAGTGCCTTCACCGGAGAAGGCACCGGCTTAGTTTACGTGTTGTATTGAGTGCAGGTTCCGAACTAAAAAAGCTGCTTAAGCATCCAGAAGGAACTAAAGCAGTCTGACGTGGAGTGTTGACGAGTGGACACGTATCCAGACGAAAATACCCCGCATCATCCATTTAAATTTCTTATGGCGAAATATTACATTATAAATTGACATTTATCATTACTTGTATAAGGAAAAAAGAAAAAGAAAAAAAAAACAAGTGAATGCTTATCTATTATTACGACTCTCCCTCTCACTTGTAAAGTCAAAAGAGATTTTGTAGATTTATTAATCTTCTTGTAGTTATTCATTCCTTGTAAATAGCTATTTAGTTTCCTAGTTTTGGAGATCTCTTTGTATATTTAATTGATGTACATTGTTCACTCAAAGATATTCAGAAAGTTATTTTCTCTCTTCTTCTTCAGCGTACATAACCAAAATTACCTGGGTACATACGCAGAATTATATGCAGGGGCGCAGCCGGGGGGCATATGCACCCCCCTTCCAGTCACTCTTACTTTTTATATATATATATATATATATATATATATATATATATATATATATATATATATTAAATGTTACATACGGATAGGCATATTTATATCTTATATTATATGTGAGAATTCAAAGCCAAACGCTGCAATTCCTATTCAAATGTTATTGATAGACATGTTACAAGTATGTTTAATTTATGTATATTTAACATTTCATATACTGTACTCTTTATATACATATACATTGCACATATAATTTTAATATGCTGAAATTTAATGTAATTTAATACAAAGTTATTTTTTCTTTTAAGTAATTTAATTTCTTAATTTTAAAATAATTTATTTTACTCCTTTCAATAGTTTACCTCAAATCTTTCTTACTATTTCGTGTCATGAATAACATAAAAGAGTAATTATCTAATATAGTATTGAGTGTATACATTTTTCTTAATTATAAATATTTACAATGAAATGTTTTGTTTTGTTTTTTAATAATAAAAAATTGTGGAGCGAACACAATTCATGACAAGGGAAATGAATCTAGAATCAAAACCTAACCTTTGCATTACCTTATACAGGTAGGACCACTCGACTCTGTCATAAGCTTTGCTCATGTCTAGTTTCACTGCCATTAGACCCTTTTGTCCTGTTCTTTTGTTTTTTATAAAATGGTTAAGCTCGAAAGCAACAAGGATATTATCAGAAATAAGGCGGCCTGGGAGAAACGCCGATTGACCATAAGAAATAGTATCATTCAGGAACGGCTTGAGACGATTTGCAATGCATTTAGAAACAATTTTATAACTCACACTGCATAAACTAATAGGACGAAATTGAGTCATAAATTTTGGATCCGCACATTTTGGTATTAAAACAATGTGAGAAAAATTGAGAGAATGCGGAAAAACATTGTGATTTAAACAATTAAGCACAAAAGTAATCACATCAGATTTAATGATACTTCAAAAGCGATGATTAAAGATGACAGAGAAACCATCAGGAACTGAGATTTGAGACGATGCATCTCGGAGATTGCACGACTAACCTCTTCAGAAGCAAACGGCTCCAGTAAAGAATGATTCATCTAGGCATTAATCTGTGGCTTAAGAGTTCGAACAACGTCCTCAAGTTCTACATCATATGGCCTTCTGGATCGAAAGAGTGATATGAAATAGTCTGTCATAACCCTCTCAACATCCTGTCTTATATCCCACCACACACCCGATTGATCCGGAACCCCCTTAATCTGGTTAAAAGATTTTCTCTCTGACGCTCGTTTATGAAAATAAGCAGGGTTTCGATCAACTTGGGAGGCTAATTAGTGCTATATTTTTATAATATTAGGGGGTTTAAAGCTTATTATTAAGTTTAAAGGGTAAAGTTTGTAAAATTTTGAGGGGCAAAGTACTCTTTTACCCTTAAAAGTTCGTGTCTACCATGTGATCGTTCTTGTTTGTCACTTTTTTCTTTTTCTTTCTTCCTTTTGGCTCTTTACAATTTTTCTTTTCTTTTGCATGTTCAATTTACATATGAAAAGAATGGGACGCATGCCAATGCGTGAGAATGTATCATATGAGAGGAGTGCTATATTCAATTGTTCGAGGCAAGTTGTGCGGTCCAAATTAATGACTTGAAAAAGAATATAATAATTGCGATTTCTATTACTTCATTTCTTTCACCAAAATTGCCGACGTAGTTTTTAGATATTAGTTAAAAAAAGTATTGCATCAGACCAAAATGGAATAGTCTTCTTTTACTATCCTTCAGAAGAACATATATATGCATTTTCAAGTATTAAAGTGACATTTTTATGTTCGCTTAATGTGGTTCTAGAGGCTTTTCCTTAATAACTTTATGTACACTCCTCCTAGTTTCTGAACAATGACAAAAATATTAATTCCTCAAAATAATTTCAATAGCCATTACATACAGACTCCCTTGCGAGTTTTTTTAAAGCAAAAGACTCCCTTGCGACTTGAATTTTCTTTTGACGCGCCACATGATATTTGAAATATATTAATTAAGTATATGTCCCTTAGTTTAATGTTCTTACACTTGCTGGTGGTGTCTTTGTAGTTACATACATTTTGAAGAAGTCGTAATCTAAGTCACATAAAGCGGATGCGTGTGCGAGAGTGTGTGCGCCAGTGCGCCAAATTTGAAATTTCATAAATATGAGTGTGCCTTAATGCGTTTATTAAAAATAATAAAAAATATATAATTATATGAATATAAATGATAAAAGTCGTTAATAAGTAATTATAATGAATTAAATTTAACATATATAATCCATCATTGTCTATTTATCTATTCATAGGTAAACGTGAATTTGATTTTTAATGTTAGTCATTGTATCTTTTTTTTTTCTTTCATTTTTTTCTCATTTTCTTTCCTATCTTTAGTATGATTAGTAAAAGCATGATAACATAGCCATTTGATATTATGTTTCCTCTTTCAATCTTTTCATCTCTGTATTTTTGTTATTTTGAAATCTTCAGTTTCTTTTAATTTTATCTTCTTTCTTATTAAGTCACTACCAACATTATGGATTTAAACGATTCTTCAGTTTAGTCTATTGTTTCTATATTTTTTGTGCAATAATTTGTTTTACAACTTGGTTTTGTTCACTCTTATTCCAGTTCTCAATTTCTTGCAATTATTTCGTTCTCTAGTTTTATTTTGTCTAATTATTGCTCAATCTAGTTAAAGGATGAGGCACTAGACACATGGAGTAGATTAGTTGTGGAGCTAAATGTAGACTTGAATTTGTGTAAAATAAGAATTCTCATTATTGAAACTAAGATTTCTTAGTACGAGAACTAAGAATTCTTAGTGCGAGAACTTAGGATTCTTAAGTCGTCTTAGTTCGGAGAACATGTACTCAATTCGCGAGAGCGCGACTAATACGCAGTGCGTTGACCAGTGGAGAAGGATTATGTGGCTTAGGTTGTAATTAGACTAAAACTTAAGGAAATAGATACGTTCTCCCTAGAAATAGGGATTAGGTCTTCTTTGCTATATCCTTTTGGAGGTGAAACCTAAGTCACATATAGTGGATACGTGTGCGAGTGCATGTGTGCAAGTGCGCCAAATTTAATATTTCATAAATACAGGGGCGGAGCCAGGAATATCATTTAGGGGGCGAAACCACAAAGATTTTTTTCCTCATAATATGATGCTTTTTTACACATTTCAAAGATAATAACTCAAAGTGAAAACTTAAGTACCTTATGATGCGGCCGGTCTTAATAAAAAAAGAATAACTCCAATGTGATATAATCATAGCTAAAATTTATAAAAGAATTTAAATAAAAATACATAAAGTTATAAAAATAATATATCATAATAAAAGATCATGTCTTGCTTATACCTTAAAGGGTTTTTTAACATTTAAGTTCACTTATATATCTAGAATTAGGTTTGGTTTTCTACTATATTTACTTAGTTGTGTTGCATGCTCGAAGAGGATGTCAAATTATAACTAAAAAATTTGAAAAAACTTGAGTATTTTGTTTCTGAATGGGTTACTAATGCCACAGCTAAAAGTTATCCTAAGCTTTAGTTTATAACTTTCCCTCAACCATTTTTCACTCAAAAATACATGTTACATAAAGAATTTTCAGAGAAAATTAAATAATATTAATATATACACTGAAATGTTTTATTAAATGATCACCCCTGTATGTAATTTAGTAAATGAAAAAACAAGTGAAAAATAAAGATAAAATTTAGAGTGTAGTATGACTTACGATTACATTATTACGAAATTAAATATTTGAATAAGTCAAAATGTAGAACAAAAAATTTGTTTTCAAGATTAAATTATACTATCTCAGATTAGAAAATATATAACTATATATATATATATATGTATATATGTAAATGTAAAAATATATTATAATACACACGTATCTATGACATATATATACATATCTATGGATATATACCCCATATGTTAAAATATTCACTTTCAATACCTTCTCCTCTTCCAGCAAACATTTAGCTTAAATAGAACAGTAGCAGACGATTTGAGATTTTCCATTCCATCACCTATTCGGGCAACATTTAGCTTAAATAGTATATTAGATACACATTAAATGAAGAAACAGACAATCTGAGATGGGAAATTTAAATATTTGATACTCTTTTTTGGTAGAAAAATATTTGATAGTCTGTATTTACATTAACAAAGTAAATATATAGTTGTACAAACATATATATAGGTATATAAGCTATATGCATAGGGCTGGGGCTGGAGGGGGATGACGGCCCCCACACGCCCCCCCCCTTGGCTCCGCCCCTGTATAAATATGAGTGCGCTTTAATGCGTTTATTAAAAATATGTATTTATGTAAATAATAATAAAAACAGTGAATAATAGTTATAATGAATTAAATCAAACATATATAATCCATCATTGTCTGTTTAGCTATTCATAGGTAGACGTGAACTTGATTTTTAATGTCAGTAGTTGTATCTTTTTTTTTCATTTTTTTGTCATTTTCTTTCCTATCTTTAGTATTATTAGTCAAAGCATGATAACATAGCCATTTGATATTATGTTTCCTGTTTCAACCCTTTAATCTCTGTATTTTTGTTATTTCTAAATCTTTAATTTCTTTTAATTTTATATGCTTCCATTCTATGTCACTACCAACATTGTGGAAGTGTTTAACGATTCTTCAGTTCAATCTTTTGTTTCTTTAATCTTTTTTTAATCGTTTGCAATTATTCGTTTTACAACTTGGTTTTGTTCACTCTTATTCAAGTTCTCAATTTTTTGTATTGTTTCGTTCTCTAGTTTATTTTGTCTGATTATACCTTCAATCTAGTTGATGGATGAGGCAGTAGACACATGGAGTAGATTAGACGTGGAGCCAAATGTAGACTTGAATGTATGTAAAATAAGAATTCTCATTACAAGAACTAAGAATCTTAGTGCGAGAACTAAGGATTCTTTAATCGTTTTAGTTCGGAGCACATGCACTCAATTCGCGAGAGCGCGACTAGTGCATTGACCAGTGTTAAGAAGTGTCCCACATCACTTGGGAAAGAGCCTGGACTTGTGTTTATAAAGAGAAGTTCCATCTCAACTTAATAAGGCCTTTTAAGGGGAGAAATAAATGGGCTTCTAATTCTATTATGGTATAAGAGCCTACCCAAGACGTATAATGGGCTTGCGACCTATCCATGTGATGGGACCAAAGTTAATACCGGCTCACACATGAGGGGGCGAGTTAAGAAGTGTCCCATATCGCTTGGGAAAGAGCCTGGACTTGTTTTTATAAAGAGAAGTTCCATCTCCACTTAATAAGGCCTTTTAAGGAGAGAAATAAATGGACTTCAAATTCTATTAACCAGCGGAGGAGGATTTTGTGACTGTGAAACTCGGTATCAAGATTGTTGTCTCGTTTTACACGTGCGAAAACCAAGCTAAAGCTAATAAAAGGTAAATTATACAAACTAGTCCTAAATCAAGATGAATTAGACAACTATCCCTTCATTTGAGAAGTTACACTGAACTTCACTACGTTGAAAAACCTTAAATTTTTTAGAATTGTATATAAAGGTGTTTTTGTAAATTTCTCATATATGAAACAAAGTTCGTATATATAAAGTAATGTATAATACAGACTAGTAGACCTGTCAAAGGCCGGGTAAGACTCGGACCCGGCCAACACCCGCTTGAAAATCGCAACGGGTTCGTGTCCGGAATCGGACCCGTTCGTGGACCCGATCACGAGACCCGGACCCGGACCCGAAGTTACGGGTCGGGTTCAACCCTGCCCATTAATTTTTGTTTTTTTTTTCATCTTGAAATTTTCAAGCAAATTCATTTGAATCAAGGTTATTGAAAAATATGCAGCTTTACTCTTTGCTTGTTCAAATTACAGCATAAACTCTTTGCTTGTACACCATTAGAGCTTAATTGTGTTTTATTCTTTTCAAAATTAGAGCTACTAACAAACTACACCTTTGAGGAATAAAATCAAACAGTTGGCAGACAAATTATAAATGCAAATATGACGCTATTACAACAGATCTTATGAATCTAATCACAGAGAAACATCTGAATAATATACTGTATACATAAGATCTCGCATAACCAAACATCTGAATTGGTACAATTCGAAAACATTCATGGATTTATGCAGCAGAACAATTTGACACTTAACAAATTTCTTAAACCCCAACAACGTTTTAATTTTTGGCACAATATATATATTTTTTTAAAAAATTTAGGGAACGGGTCCGGGTCCGGACCCGTATATGCGGATCCAGACCCAGACACGAACCCGTTGATATAGAACGAGTCCTGGTCCGGGTCTTACCCGGCCATTGACAAGTCTAACTCAGAGGTACTTTCTGAAAATTATTCGTTCTCAAATAATGGGACTAATTTGTATAATTTATCAGTTATGTAATTATATTTGTTTAATGTTTATATTTTAACCATTTGATTTTTATTTACCATACATAAGGTAAAGGTTTAGCATCAAAAGTATATTTTCTGGAGTTTAAAAATTTAATAATGAAATTATAATATATTTATAAAACAATCACATCTATTTTAAAGTTTTAGAAGTTTACCCTTGAATAAATTTTCAAATACAACCTCAACTCGACTTCATAAACTTAAAAGAAAACATACATTGGAGCTCAACTCATGTTCCATCCGAGGACTAAATGGGAAAGAAAAGTAAAAGTCCAAAAATAGCCAAATGAATTGTTGGTGTTTCGGTTGGCAGTTGGCACAGTTTATTTGGCTAGATTTCACCTTTTGTCCCGTATGACTACTCTATCATCTCATTATTTTTTTAAAGAAAACAGCAACACGCCAGAGAGCGAAAAACGTTTACACGAAGCAGAACAAAACAAAAACAACCAATTGGGAGCAAAAAAACATGAACCAAAATCAGCCCACTCCAGCAGCAAATCAAGATGTATCACCCATTGCCGATGGCGCAGAATATGTGCGTCCTGATTCTCATCACGATTAATCCATTGAAATGGAAACCATCTCTCAGCATCCACCACCCGCCTAATATCCAAGATGACATTCGCTTGATCTCCATCACACCAAGAAGAAGAATATCATGAATAACATCTAAACAATCCCCTCAAAGATAACTTTCGACCATTTAGTAGAAACCGCCAATTTAACCGTTAATAACGCTGCTCCCGTTTCGACACAAGTAGCGCCAATGCTCCCAAAAATTCTACTCGTTGCATTCCCAATACAATCACCATCTGAATTACGCGCGATGACACCCATACCCGACGCATTCTCATGTGCAAAAATCGCGCCATCAAAATTAACCTTCACCCAGTTCTCCATAGGCGGACACCACCGAGTCGCACTCGGTTGATTTCCTTTAATTGGCACCCCAACAAAATGATCCAACCACTGGGATAAATACGCCTCGACAAACTGCACAACATCCACGGGAAGAGAATGACAGTCACAAGCAGCAACAACATGATTGCAATACCTCATAAAGCCCAAAGAGTAATCGCAGCTTTCAAAACCAACTCGTTCTTACAATTCGACACCACCATTTGCAACCATTCAGCCCCATCCTTAGTTATAGAGATCGGAAACTTGTGAGAAGAGAGATTAGGGAATTACAGAGAAGATATTAGACTTTAGAGGGAATCGAGGAAGAATTAGAAGAATAAGAACAAGAATAGAAGATTAAGAAGTAGAATTAGCGCAAAGATAGAAGAGAATCAGAAACTAGGAGAAAGAAATTGCAAACAAAAATCATAATCATCATAACTTGTCTTCAACAATACTTAGCCTCTATTTATAGGTTCTACAAAAGAAACCTACCATACTAAGACTCTTAAATAAAGTAACAAGATAACTATGAAATAAATAACTAGAAAATAAATAAGACTCATAATTTAGATAAACTCTTGATTTTCATCATTCTCCCCGGCTTGAAAAAACTTGCCGCCGGAGAGTTTGCATAAAGGTACTTGTCAAGAAGTGTGGAAATCAGCGGCAAACACAATAATCTAATTTGAAAGTTATCCAAATCTAGATGGCATTTCCGTCGATCCGAATACATAAAACGTCCATCTTCAACATTGCTTCGAGCATGGACTTCCTTCAGGATGAACAGTTGTATAGGAAGTAGCCTAGGCGCCAAAAGTGAAGAAGTAGCGAAACCACCTATAGCAGTTGCAGGAAATTTGGGAGGCTCAAGAATGCCTCGAGAGTCAGTTAAGTCCTTACTGTTGAAAATAGGACTAATTGTTAAATTAGGAGGCAAGTCTCACAAATATGCATTAGAGCCAAAATATTTTAAAACACAAAAACGTCCTGAGGCATTAGAAAAAAACTCTTCATAAGCATAGTTAAAAGAAGTTTCAAGGAAAATTTTGATCATCAAATAATCACCTTTTTCAGCTGTAATTTATCACAATGCATGTCAATAACCAATTTATAATCTTTTTATTACTTTGTGAAAATTTTGGTTGAAAATAAGCATGCAAATCATGTTCAGTAGATGGTGACATGCAAGACTCAACTTGCTTTTCACAATTAGTCTCTGAACGCTACTCTGCATTAGAAGTCTCATAAGATGAAAGTTCCTGGTTATCTTCCGTAGACTACACATGCAGACAACTAGAGGATGAGTGACCAATTTCTTGACATGTATCATCACACACAACTTCTTGGTTAAATTCTTGAGAGGACTTGAAAGAATTATCAAACTCTTCAGATGAGACAATCTTCAATTGCAAAGATTCCCCGACTTGAAAAGTCGAACTACCCAAATAAATTGATGACCTTTGGTGTTTCTCATATATTAATGCTCTTCTATATGTATGAAACAGTGTCCCACATCTCAAAAAATCAACCATTTTCTTAAGATCATCGATGAACCCATTAATAAATCTCATGGTTGTGACAAAGTCTTCTTCTTGAATGTTGCATCTTTTCTTCAAGTCATTAAATCTATAAAATTATTCACTGACACGTGAAGACAATTGTTTCAAGTTTAACCACTCACTTAGTAATTGCATTCTATAGAAAGAATATGAATATTTTTCTAAACATATACTTCATCTCTTTCCACAAAGTAAATAGTTGTTTATATTCTTGCTCTCACTCTATCCCAATACTTTGCCAATATTCTCTAGCAGACCCTTTTAATTTCATTTCAGCAAAACGGATTTTATCCATATCTTCCATGCCATAATATTCAAAGTAGCCCTTTAAGCACTTTATCCAATAATAAAAAGAAATATAACCATATATCCCATCAAATTCAGGAATGTCACTAAAAGACAAGTACATAGGGTACCTGAAATCATGCTTACTGGGGTAATGTTCATACTCTCTATACCGGTCGTGATTGTTGACGTGATACGTACGATTATTGTGCTCCATGGATGAACTCAAATCATTCTAACATGATTTATTTGCCGATATCAATTTCAAATTTACAAGTAAATCAACTATAGACTAGTTTCATATTCAACAAAACAAATAAACCTTGAAATATAATTATCCAACTACTATTTTTTTTTTTTTTTTTTTTGTGATTATAAGGTTTATGCAATAAGCTAAACTTGCCAACAATAACTAACACTCCACAAATCAATAGAAAGAAGCGATTATACCGATTGGATGGCGGCGATCTGATGACGGCTCAAAGTTTACAAATTATGGCTTGAGGTTGATGCTGGTGCAGATCTGGCAAAAATTGCTGCTCTTTTTTTTTTTTGTTCTTTTTGGCAGAATTTTTTTTCTATTTTTGGAAATTATTTTTGTGGACAATTTTTATTTGTTTGGAATTTTGATAACAAAGAACTCAAAATTCGCAGAACTAAATTCAAATTGATCTTAAAACAAAAATTGCTGCGGAAATTTAGAAAAGGATACGTATGGCTCTGGTGCCAAATTGATAGTGATCTGGAACTTATGAGAAAAGAGATTAGAAAATTAGAGAGAAGAGATTAGACTCTAAAGGGAATCGAGGAAGAATTAGGAAGAATAAGAACAAGAATAGAAGATTAAGAAGTAGAATTAGAGCAAAAAGAGAAGAGAATCAGAATCTAGGAGAAAGAAATTGCAAACCACAATCAAAATAATCAATTCATCATAACTTGTCTTCAACAGTAACACTTAGCCTCTATTTATAGGGTGTATAAAAGAAACCTACCACAGTAAAACTCTTAAATATAGTAACAAGATAACTATGAAATAAATAACTAGAAAATAAATAAGGCTCATAATCTAAATAAACTCTTGATTTCCATCACTCAACATCTCCACGTAAAGCCGGTGATGGAATATTAGATAGCGCCCACACTTGCCTGGAGAAAGAACATGTGAAGCAACAATGCATGACATCTTCATTTGCACCACCATAAACCGTGCAATTCGCATCAACCATGATCCGTTTACACACCAAATTTACACGAGTAGGTAAGATATTTTTGTAAAACCTGCACAAGAAAAAATTGATCTTTCGAGCACATTTAACTGTCCATAGATTCCAACTGCTCCCCAACAGTTCGCATATTCCATTGCGGTGGGAGTCTTCAGGGCGGTCGTTCTTGACTTGTGTCCAGATTTCCAGGCGGGAGATTGAAGTGTGCATCTGCCTACCGAAATTCAATTGGAGTAGATCTCGTCTCTCTTTTCTTATCTTTCATCAGGACGGGCTGAGATAGATAGGCTATAGCCTGTTTTGATAGATGGCCCTTTCGGGTGTGTGCTTCCTTCGTAGGAAGTTGTCAGATTCCCTTGATCTAGATTAGGAATTCCAAGAGCATCAACAACCGCCTTACGTTACTTTTTCCGTGGCCATTTTGCTCTCCTGCTCTTCCCCAGCTCTTCAATCTTGCGCAACACTCGACTCCCCACCAGAACTGGAACGATGCACCAACCCCCCTATGCAAGATGAAAAAATATGTCGGCTTAACTGTGAAAAAACCACTACTATAATAGTGCCAAAAGAGACAATCACGATTCTCCAGGCTGCTAAGCGGCAGTGACAAAACAAGAGCAACATCCACATCCCCAAAATATATGATGAACCAATTCCACATTCCAACGCCATGTCAATGGTTCAATAAGGTCCGCTACCCTTTCCACAGAACAATCTGATTGTCGTGGTGTAATCAAGGAAAGAATGTGGCCGAGGTAGCCAGCCATCATTTCACACCAAAATATTTCTACCATCACCCACACGCCACCGTAGTCCCTGATCCAGAACCCGCACACCTTAAAAAATGCAACGTCAAGAATATGATGGTTTTGGACTGAGCTTAGCATCAAACAATGATGAGTGTGGAAAATGCTTCGATTTTAGCAACTGTCTTAATAGGCTCTCAGGATACATGAAAATCCGCCAAACTTGTTTCATTAGAAGGCCCAAATTAAAAGCCCACAAATCTCTAAACCCCAGCCGACCATCTTTCTTGCTGCGACAAAGAGACTTCCACACAATCTAGTAAATTTTCTTTTGTGCGCGATTCCCCCACCAAAAACTACAAATGAGCGACTAAAGCTCCGTAATAAGAGAATCCGGTAGTTTAAAACAACATATTGCATAGGTTGGAATTTCTTGCAAAACCGCCTTGATTAAGATGTCTTTACCCGCCGCAGAGAGTGTTCTTTCTTTATATCCTTGAATGATTGTCCAGAATCGATCTCTGATGTAAGCAAAAATCTCCTTTTTAGTTCTCCCAATCACTAAAGGTGATGTGGGGTATTTTCGTCTGGATACGTGTCCGCTCTCCAACACTCCACGTCAGACTACTTTAGTTCCTGCTGGATGCTTAAGCAGCTTTTGAGTTCAGAACCTGCACTCAACACCACACGTAAACTAAGTCGGTGCCTCCTCCGGCAAAGGCACTCCGACGCTCAAGTCAGATAGGTCGGAATTTGAGGTATTGTCGTCAGAGACAATAGCTCGAAATTATAGCTCGAAATATGCCCAAATAGGTCGAATTTGAGCTCTATAGGTCGAATTAGCACACCTCGAAATGGTATTGAGAACCGTGATGAGAAAATCCGAATAGATCGAATTACTCTCAAATAGCTCGAAATACACTCTATATAGATCGAACAAGAGCTATTGCAATATAGCTCGAATTCGATGTATATAGCTCGAAATTAGATGCTAGAAAATAAAAACGTACCTTAGAATGAGGCATGGGACCCCCTTATATAGTAATAAGAGTCCTTATTCGTCTAAAAGTGCAATCCAAGTAGAACTATGACTCAAAATAGGTCGAATTAGAGCTATTTTGAAATAGCTCGAATTAGTTCTTCAAATAGCTCGAATTAGGCCTCAAATAGGTCGAATTTGGGCCCATATAGCTCTAACTGGACTCCTGGGCCTCACATAGATCGGATTTTAGCCCATATAGCTCGAATTGGGCTTTTGGGCCTTCAAATAGATCTTATTTGAGCCCATATAGCTCGAATTGGGCTTGATATAGGTCAACTGGGTCAAATAGGTCGAATTTGGGCCAAATAGGTCGAATTTGGGCCAAATAGGTCGAAATAGGCCAAATAGGTCGAATTTCGACCTATTCTTCAGCTTTGCGCAGTCTCACCATTTTTGTTATATCTCCTTCTCTGGACCTCGAAATCTAGATCCGTTTTTTGATTTGTAAACTAGACTCAAGAGGCTTTCCAGAAATATACAATTCATCAAATTCGGAGTTGAGTTGATAGCTCTAATTCACTAGTCGAAATCCAGCTCGGGATCGACTCTCCAGAACTTCCTCCCCTTTATATACCACTTAGAGTCCTTCCTTAGCTAGAAGTCCATTCCAAGAAGAATTATAAGTTGACTTGGGCCCTGAATAACTCTAAATTGGGCCTGCACAGGCCTAATTTTGAGTTTTGCTCTGAATTGTAATTTTGCATTAAAAAATAATGGTGCTGACGTGGCATAATAATCCCAAAATATGCTCATATATTATATCGAATATTATGACGTGGCAGTACCAAAATATGGTACATCATGGAGTCCCCCAGTTTGTAAGAGTAATGTGTAGAAACATTGGTCATACAAACTATAATATCTCAAGAAACTCCGATAATCGTGCAACGAGTCCGTAAAGACTTGAAAACTCAGAGTTCCGGCTGGAAAACTCAGATTTTCGACTCATGACGTGAGTTTGCTACTGAATGACGTCTTTTACACTGTAAGATTTTTAGTAGTCGAGTTTCATGATCAGGTAAACTGCATGTCTCAGGGCCTTGTATTTATAGCGACCAAACTGTTTGGCGTAGGGTATTGATCTTTATCACCTAAGCTGCTTAGCTTAGGGTGTTTATATGTTTCTTGAATCGAGGCTAGTGCTCATTTCCCATTTCTTTAACGTCCAAGCTACTTGGCTTTGGATTTTGTGTGTTTACCAACTAAGCTGCTTGTGGCTTAGGGTATTAAAATCTTCATGAGTTGAGGCTAGGGCTAATACTTTGCGTGTTTGTGCACGAAATTTTTTGTAAGTGTGGAAACTTACGAATTTTAGTGCTTGCGCTAAAGTTTACGAGTGCTTGTGCTCGAAAATTTTAGTAAGTGTGGAAACTTACGAATTTGAGTGCTTGTGCTCAAATTTACGAGTGCTTGTGCTCGTTTATCCGAGTGCTTGTGCTCGAAAATATTGCAAGTGTATAAACTTACTAATAAGTGATTGAGTTCTAGTGCTCAATCGTACGGAGGCTAACGTCCGTTTTACGAGTGCTAGTGCTCGTTTATCCGAGTGCTCGTGCTCGGCTTTACGAGGCTTGTGCTCGTTTTAAGAGTGCGAGGCTTTGCCGGCTTTACGAGTGTGTTAACTCGTATTAAGTGTGCGAGGTTTTGCTCGGCTTTACGAGTGTGTGAACTCATATTAAGTGTGCGAGGCTTTGCTCGGCTTTACGAGGCTTGTTAACTCATAAATAACGTGTAAGTTAAATAATGTGTAAATTAAATAACGTGTAAGTTAAATAATGTGTAAGTTAAATGTAGGCGAACAATCAAACTTGAATAAAATAGGAAATTTTATAAGTTTTGGGACTGCGCTCGAGTAACTTCCGAGTTGCCTACGTATCCTACCATGCTTAGATGGTCAAGAATCAAGTCCACATAGTTCAGTGCTAAAGATTACAATTGAGGTTCCCATGCAGATACTAGTAATCCATGAGAAAAAAATTAATGATAACATCCAAACTACGGCCTTAATGTGCCAACAAGACAATAAAAGAATTGGAATGATTGGTGTCTTACTTGTAGTATTCATGCTTTGCGCATCGAAAAATTTAGATTTAGCCAAGATTGCGTTGTCCACAGATTAATTGATTCGAGCGGCTAATACCAACTTCCTCATCTCAGATTGATCCGCCTGAGATTACGTTGATCCAATTGTCATCAACATCGCTGAGGTTGCCCTTTTTGCACCTTGGTTCATCCTCCTTTTGTTGCTGAGAGCGACTCCTCTTTCTGCCCCCAGATGGCTTGTCGTCTCGTGGTTCTCGATCCTCAAGGACAAACTGAATAAGTTTTCCATATTGAATGAGTCGTTCAATTTCGTTCCTCAAGGCCTTGCATTCATTAGTATAATGACCATGCTGTCTGTGATACTTGCAATATTTCCTTGACTCCTTCATCTCATCAGTTTCCTTGAAGGGTCTAAGTACTTTGAATATCCCACGATCCTTTGTGACAGCAAAGATTTCAGCAATGTCCTTTCTCAAAGGAGTATAGTTATCAAACCTCTCGAAAGGTGATCGGCCTCGATCACGATCTTTGCCTCTGTCATCCTTTCTCCTGTTTCTATTCTCTTTACCTCCATATGATGTCGGTGAATCGACTAAACCTTGGTTCATAGTAGCTTCTTCCATGTCAGTCACTCTGCGAGAAAGATCCATGATTTGCTCAATAGTAGTTGGTGCTTCCCAATTTAACACTTCCACCAACTTTTTACTTTGACATCGATTTTCTAGTACAGATATAACTAGATCAGCAGTAGGAGATTGCACTCGTCCAATCTCTATATTAAGGTGTTCTATGTACTTCCCCAAAGTTTCATCAGGTTTTCTGTGAATATTGAACAGAGTACTGGGAGATTTCTTCTTCATCCGATAAGTAGCAAATTTCTTGACGAACATCTCCCTGAACTGTTCTGCGGATCTAATAGTTTGTGGAAGCAAATTCTTGAACCATTCTTTGGCAGTTCCTCTTAGACTGAGGGAAATCAGCTTTGCCCTTAAATCCTCATTGTACCCCAAGACTTGTAGTTCTGCATCCAAGTCATCAAAATGCGTTGCTGGGTCAGTCGTCCCATCATACTTCTTCATATCAGGAAATATAGTGCCTTCCTTCAGTGTTAATCTACTGATTGCCTCACAAAAGGGGTTTGGCCTCTCCCTTAGCGGAATATGTTCTGCCACAACAGGTTCCAATCTTGGTGCAACTCTTTCAGGCAAGTCCCTATCTCTTCCGGCAGTTCGACTTGCTGCAGGTCGATGATCAGGAACTCTCTGCCTAGAATTCACCTCTCCATCCCTTACTTCTCTATCTCGACCAGTTGCTCCACTGGTAGCTCTGTTAGCATTGGTCCTCACTGAACGAGGATTCCTCCTTTCAGGCGAGGGAGATGGATCCCTTGGCCTTGTCATCCTAGTTTGCGTATACTGCCTTGAGTCATCACGACGCTGGGTCGGATGAGTCCTTCCTTGCTGCGGTGCCGCAGGCTGTGTTGCTGGTTGTTGTGCTAATGGAGCTTGAACATTCTGTAAAACAGAAGTGTTAGCCAATTACTGCACAATCATTGGGACCATAGTCCTTTGGAATGCCGCCATGATTTGATCCAACTGAGCGAAATTCAATAGCTGTTGTTCCATGGGAGGAACGTCAGGTTGATTCGCTGTGTGAGTTGGAGGATCAAGGGGAGTGCTGTGCGCTGCCACTGATGTTCGCTCAGAAGCATCAGGTGCCCGATTATCATCCTCCCTCTGTGATCTAGTCCTTCCTGCCATTCCATTCTTATCCGTTGCTCTACGTTGAGCCATTGAGTGTCAGTGTTTGTTACTAAGTGCGTATAGAGGTTCCCACAGACGGCGCCACTGATGTGGGGTATTTTCGTCTGGATACGTGTCCGCTCTCCAACACTCCACGTCAAACTACTTTAGTTCCTGCTGGATGCTTAAGCAGCTTGTGAGTTCAGAACCTGCACTCAACACCACACGTAAACTAAGCCGGTGCCTCCTCCGGCGAAGGCACTCCGACGCTCAAGTCAGATAGGTCGGAATTTGAGGTATTGTCGTCAGAGACAATAGCTCGAAATTATAGCTCGAAATATGCCCACATAGGTCGAATTTGAGCTCTATAGGTCGAATTAGCACACCTCGAAATGGTATTGAGAACCGTAATGAGAAAACCCGAATAGATCGAATTACTCTCAAATAGCTCGAAATACACTCTATATAGATCGAACAAGAGCTATTGCAATATAGCTCGAATTATTGCTCTATAGCTCGAATTCGATGTATATAGCTCGAAATTAGATGCTAGAAAATAAAAACGTACCTTAGAATGAGGCATGGGACCCCCTTATATAGTAATAAGAGTCCTTATTCGTCTAAAAGTGCAATCCAAGTAGAACTATGACTCAAAATAGGTCGAATTAGAGCTATTTTGAAATAGCTCGAATTAGTCCTTCAAATAGGTCGAATTTGGGCCCATATAGCTCTAACTGGACTCCCGGGCCTCACATAGATCGGATTTTAGCCCATATAGCTCGAATTGGGCTTTTGGGCCTTCAAATAGATCTTATTTGAGCCCATATAGCTCGGATTGGGCTTGATACAGGTCAACTAGGTCAAATAGGTCGAATTTGGGCCAAATAGGTCAATTTGGGCCAAATAGGTCGAAATAGGCAAAATAGGTCGAAATAGGCCAAATAGGTCGAATTTCGACCTATTCTTCAGCTTTGCGCAGTCTCACCATTTTTGTTATATCTCATTCTCTGGACCTCGAAATCTAGATCCGCTTTTTGATTTGGAAACTAAACTCGAGAGGCTTTCCAGGCATATACAATTCATCGAATTCGGAGTTGAATTGATAGCTCGAATTCACTAGTCGAAATCCAGCTCGGGATCGACTCTCCAAAACTTCCTCCCCTTTATATACCACTTAGAGTCCTTCCTTAGCTAGAAGTCCATTCCAAGTAGAATTATAAGTTGACTTGGGCCCTGAATAACTCTAAATTGGGCCTGCACAGGCTTAATTTTGAGTTTTGCTCTGAATTGTAATTTTGCATTAAAAAATAATGGTGCTGACGTGGCATAATAATCCCAAAATATGCTCATATATTATATCGAATATTATGACGTGGCAGTACCAAAATATGGTACATCAAAAGGCAATCCAAGATATTTCACATGTTTCTCCGCCACTGTGTCACCCGAAATTCCTTGAAGGTCCTAGAGAAAGTCGTTGACGATTTTCTGCTAAAACCTTTCATCAATTTCGGTTCCAGATTTGATTTATGTCAGATACTTACTTACCCATATACTTCACTGATGACTTTCAATTTCAGTAAAATAAAGTACAAAATTAGTAACTTGAAATTAGAAACTCACCTTTGGGTGCAAAGAAGAAGTAAGAATAGAACCCTAAATCCTTATTCTTTTTTAATCTCAAAATCTTTTTCATCTCCAATTTTCTCTGCAGTTATTAAATGTACTACTCATCTCAACTTGGCGGAAATGGAGTCTCCATAAACTTAGGATGTATATTATTTTCTTTAAAAATATTTATAAGTGAAATCGAATGTATCGCAACACAGAGGTCTATTTTATGCTAAAACAAAAGCGTTTCTGCTTATGCTTTCAAACCAAGAAATGAATCTCTTCTTTTTGCTCCTGGTACTTTTCAGATGAGAAAATAGGTGGCAAAATATGTAGAATATAACATACCACCGTTCAACATGAATGAGGATCTTCCGTCATAGATATAGACCAATAATTCAAAGATGCACATTAATTACAAATCTACCATAAAAGTAATTAATATATCCACAAATTGATCACCTCCATCAATATATCAACTCCAAGTTTTATGTAAATCAATTAGCATTCGTATTCTAACAAGCAACATACATAATCAACTAAAGTTTCTTTAACAAACTTCCATTATTCACAAATTGGCAAAAATTTTATTTGCAGAACCTTTACTAAAGAGATCTGGGCGGCTAATTATAACTCCACGTTAACAACTTAATATATCAATCAACAACCATTTCAATGATGATATAAATCTATTTTAAATTATGGATAACCATGTGTTCATAACCTAAGCTCTGATACCACGTATAAACAATTATATTTACATGAACCCTAAAATCTTTGAACAACATAATCATCGCGTAAATAGATTTATAGTTAAAGACAATTAAGAATACCTCAGTTCATCATGGAATACCTCAGTTCATCATGGCAGGGAGAGTTTCTTATCTTCTTGCAGACGATCAAACAACGAACTACGAACAACGAACAACTTTATTGGAGTTTTTGGTTTCTCCTTCCAGTCTACCACCTCTAATATATGTGTTTTTCTTGAGTATGCTTTATTATGATGGACTAAAGTATATATTTATAGGACGAAGGAGGACCAAGTTCCAATTATAGTTCACACTAAGATTTAATTTCATCTGTCCATCAAAGATAGGTTAAATAGGAAAATAACTCTTAATTATATTGAATAGTAAATAACCAATCCATAGATTAACATATATCCTAGAAAACAAGGATTCCTATTAGATCACATTTAGGGGAAGATAAGATGAAATAAAAGATCTTAAATAATTATCTTAGATGAGTTACTTGCATTCTTGCATTCTATTTGCACCCGATAAAAATTTGCCATCGTGACTCGTTTAATTGGAAAATAAAATTCTTGGATACTGGAATAAAGAGGTGTGATTTACTTTCCCTTTCCTCTTATTAGAAAGGAGAAAGCCAAAAATTGTTTGTTCTGTTGTTCTTTTTGATGACGAAGCGTTAATCACATTAAGGTGATGTTTGCATAAAGTACAATCTTAAGCTAATTGAATAAAACATTAAAAAAAAAAATCTAGCTTCGTTCACAGTTATAAATTCAGTTGATGTAAAGATCCTCTTTTCTTAATTTTTGATGATTTTAGAATAAGAACAAATTAATGCAATACAAATTTTCTTTGTACGTACATTATTCAGTGTCAACTTATTCTTTAGAAATATACTTATTATTTCCATTTAAATGTATTTAAAGAAATTCAAATTAATAAAAACGAAGGATGATTTTTGTCTTTAAAACTAATAGTAGCTATCTTACCCTTAATCAGCATACACGCTAGTCTTTGTGTGTATATATATAGACACACACACACACACTCACACACACACACACATATATATATATATATATATATATATATATATATATATATATATATATATATATATATATATGAGTAGTGTGTGTGTCACTTCACGCTAGGGTTTTCACTTCTCTCTCCCTTAGCCGCATCTAATTTGTCTAAATCCTTGAATCGCCGTCAATTAGCAACCACAAGAACACCACCTAGGAAATTCATTAAACCACTACCATTTGACTCAGTTCTCAATGTCACCGCTTTCTCTCACACAATTGAAGGTATGATTCCTTTTATGATTTATCAATCTAAAATTTTAAACACCTCTGATCTGAAACTTGCATACAAGTATCTCATATATGATATAACAAATCATAGATCAAAAAATTTTAGAGAGGTAATAATAAGTCAAATATCTAAATTAGTCTTCTTAGATCTTAGATGCTTGAGTACAAAAGATCTCAAATTTTATATTTTTTTAGGTAAGAAAAAATTAAAGAGCGATAAAGAGAGAGAGAGAGGGGGGGGGGGGGACGAGAGAGAAGTGTTTACGTTTTTCCTCTTCTTTTGCTTTTCTGGAGTTGTTTTGTTTTTTAATCATTATTTGCCTGTCTTTTTAGTCCAAAATCTAAAGTTTGGTTTTAATCATATTTGTGAAGGGATAATTAGGTTGAAGCTTGTGGAAATGAAATGCATGTTTAACACATCACTGAAGAATAAGTTGTGCTAAAATCCGTTGCAGTCTTTCTGATGAAATTAATTTGTGGTTTTCTTGAAAAAATGTGTTTGAAAATATAGCTCCTATGTTTATGGAAATAGTATATTTATAAGTTTACATGGTTTAAAAATAAAATGCTTCTCTTCGTCATCAGTAAACAGACTAGCGGTTCACATTTATTTATTATAAACACATATACACACACACACTCATGTGTATATATATGTTACTTGCTCCACACTAGGTTTTTCGCTACTTATCTCTCTCTCTCTCTCTCTCTCTCTCTCTCTCTCCATCCGCCACATCTATTATGCCTATATATTTGAATCAGCATCAAACGACAACCACTCAGACACGACCTATACGGAAATCCACTGAATTACTACCATTCGAGTCACTTCTCAGTGGCATTGCTTCCTCTTAGACACTATAAGGTATGATTCCTTTTATGATTTCCCAATTTAATAACCCAAACCAAAAAGATATGAAAACTTTATAAAAAGTATTTGAGTACACAAGTCACAAGTTTTTGTTTTTTAGTTAAGAAGAATCAATCTCGATCACAAAATTCTTATTAATATATTTTGCACAAACAACGTAGGTCAAAATTAAAATTAAAAACATAGAAAATGAAAAATCAATATACAGTTGATCCTCAATGATATTGGAACCCAATCTTGATTAGGTTTATTAAGTTGGTTACACAAGTTATGCAAAACTTGGATCAGAACTTTTTTCGGGCCTCAAACATTAATTATCTTGTTTTAGGCCCAGACCCTGAAATGCGTGTGATACTAGCTGCTGTAGCGAAAAGGACTCTCGGATTTGACTGAGGGTATTTGTGTCTACATGTAGAAACTTAACTTTACATGGCTTAGAGAGGGTGGCATCCTAAATTGAGGCCCTATAATTTCTGTCTAAATAGCCCAATAGATTTCTGTTTAAACTATGAATCTATTGTGGGGAGTCGATCACATTAATAAGGATGTTTTGTATTTAGAAATATGTACCAGTTACATATGTACTAGTCCATTACTATATTCCACCCTTTTTTGTTCAAAAACCAAATAAATGGGTTTTTGGATTAAAAACTGCAAGAATATTGTGACAAATTTGCACTCTGGTCAGATTGTATTAGGTGGAAACATTTTAATTCCACTTGAAAGATTGTGCAGCAATACTACCTACAATCAAAGTGGAACTTTTAATAAGCAGTTTATCACCTTTCACGATAGCAAGAAAGTAGAGCCATTGCACTTCACTGCCTTCTCATCCATGTCTTTATCAATGGTGTGAGTGCTTCTACCTGTAGGACTCCAAACAACAAACAACGAATAAAGTTGGCTAAATCTATTCTAACATGTGTACTGCAAATAACGAATCAACACAACACAAGAGAATGACTTGTTTCGATTAAGATTAGAGTGATCCTAATCTATGTCCAAGGGAGGAACAAATGAACTTTATTTATGTGGAATTTCAAGTGATTACAAGGGAGGAGAATTGAATGATCTAATGTGTTTTCTAATCTGAAGAGAATGATCTCAAACTCTACTTAAAACCCAAGCAAAAATCTTTGTTATCTCTAACAGAAAACATTTACAAAATAACCAACTTTTGATCACCAAAATTATAACTACTTTTTTCTGCCCAAAAGTCAGTTGAATATTTGAGCTCTTAGTTGACTGATTTGATGAAATAAACCTCACAATCTTCACCTCTTAGCAAAGTAGGTTCCAGTCAAACTTTTTGAATCTTCTGACATCTAGTCTTCGCCGGCTATAGTTCAGGAACTCTCAGCACCAGTTATCTGCAGCTCCACCACCCTTCACAGGCTATCTTCCAATCAGGCGTATCAGCTCCAGGCAGTACTCAAACTTCATGCTAGGCAAAACCTTAGTGATATTATCATATATATTATTTTCCGCCTTCTTCACAATCACTACTTCCTTTGCCAGAATTTCTCTCACAAAGTGTAGCCTTTGCGAGAATTTCTCTCACAAATTGTAGCTTAATGTCTACATGCTTTGTTGCTTCATGTTGCATTTGATTTTTGGACAAATGTATAGTACTTTGGTTATCACAAAAACCGTGATTGCTTTCTCTTGCCGCTTTAACTCTTTTGCGATCCCTTCTAACCATAATTCTTCTTTTACTACTTTAAGTGAGTGCAATGTATTCTGCTTCTGTAGCAGATAAAGAAACCACCTCTTGAAGGCTTGCTTTCTAACTTATTGTTGTACCAAATGCAGTAAAAATATATTCAGTTAAAGAATTTTTGGTGTCCAAACACCCTACATAGTCTGATCCACAAATCCTTCAATAAAAACCTGCTGGTTTTTAACTCCCCCAAAGACTAACACTTTATGCAATATAGCCTTTAAGTATCTCAAAATCTATATCGGAGCCTTGTACTGTGTTTTCCTAGGATTTCCCATGAATCTGCTTACTATGCTTACTGAGTATGCTAAGTCTGGTCTAGTGCACACCATGGCGTACATCAGTTATCCAACAACACTAGCATAAGGTATATCAGCCATGTACTTCTTTTCTACATCAGAGTTTGGAATCTGATCACTACTAAGTTTCATCTATTTTGTGATTAGAGTTATGACAGCTTTGGCATCTTTCATACCAAATTTATCAAGAATCTTCCTCAAATATTCTTCTTGAGGTAGATATAGCAATCCCTTTCTTCTATCTCTCTTAATTTGCATGCCAAGAATCTTCTATGCTGAGCCAAGATCTTTCATCTCAATTCTCCTTTCAAAGATTTTATACTTGTGATCTCCTCTCTGTTGTTCCTCACTATCAGAATATCATCTACATACAACACTAAGATAGAAAAATTCCATTTGGTTTGAACTTGAAGTACACACAATTGTCATATTTACTTCTGTTGAACTCAATTCCATATCCTTGGTGACTCCTTCAAGCCATAGAGTGATCTGTTTAACTTGCATACATGATCCTCTTTCCCTTTCTCAGCAAACCCCTCAGGCTCCTTCATGTAGATCTCTTCATCTAGCTCACCATACAAATATGCGATTTTTACATCCATCTGTTAAAGTTCTAAATCAAATTTAGCTACCATTGAAAGCAATATCCTGATTGCCCTTTGTTTTACAACTAGAGAGAAGACATTATTGTAGCCAATGCCTTATTTTTGAGTAAACCCTCGAGCAACCAATCTCTCTTTGTATCCCCCTTTCTCAACTCTAGGGATTCCTTGTTTTCTTTTGTAAATCCACTTGCTACTAACAACTTTGAACCTGCAGGCTTTCTTTGTAACTCCCAAGTATTATTAGTCTTTAAAGACTTAATTTCTTCCTTCATAGCCGCTAACCATTTATGCTTCTCCTTGCATTTTACAGCCTCACTGTAACTTTTAGGTTCTTCATTTCAAATTTCACTTGCTGCTACAAGTGAGAAGGCAAGTAGGTCTGCATATCCATATCTACTTGGTGGTTTTGATTGCCTTCAGGTTATATCCCTTGTCAGCATATATGACTTATTTCCTTGTTGATCACGGGAGTCTAAATGTTGAGGTGTATCAAGATTCATCCTCATAGTCTTCATCTTCCGATGGCCAGTGTTCAAGTTGAGGTGTATTATTTTCAGCTCCAAGCTCCACCTCAAGCTGATGTACTATATCAGGTTCACATCTATGGGGTATTGATTTCGAACCTTTATGAGATTCATCCCTTTTATACGACATCTCATATTCTCTTAACACCACATCCCTAATGATTATGCATTTTCTATGGCCTGCTTCTAGGCACCATAGCTTATACGCCTTCACTACATTTGGATAGCCAATGAACATACACTTCAAAGCTCTTGTATCAAATTTATCTTGTTTGATGTGTGCATAAGCAACACATCCAAATACCCTCAATCTTTCCAAGTTTGGTGCATCACCTGACTAAATTCTTTTAGGGTTTTCATGTCCAAAGCCCTTGAAGGACATATGTTTATTAAGTATGCAGTTGTATTCACAACGTCAACCCAAATTAACTTTGGTAATGAAGCACTATGTAGCATGCATCTTACCATTTCTAGTAGAGTTCTATTGAACCTCTCTGGTAATCCATCTTGCTCTTGTTTTGAACCAGAGTTAACCAGTTCTTGAAAGTCTCAAACACTTCAGCTTTAGTTTTAGGGTATAGATCTATATTTTTCTGGAAAAATCATCAACTAAACATAAGAAGTACCTTGCTCCTTAGTGAGAAGGTGTCCTTGCAGGTCCCCATAAGTCTGCATGTATGTAGTCCAAAATGTTCTCTTTGTTCTCATCTTTGAACTTGAAAACTTGTCGTACATGACTTCCCATACACATAATCTTCACAGAACTCAAGCTTTCCAAGCTTATCATTACCCTGAAGACGTTTTTTTCTTAGCTCCAACAACCATTTTTCACTCACATGTCCAAGCCTCTTATGCCATAATTAAACCTTTTGTTGAACTGCAATAGATATAGGCGTTGCAGTTCCCAGAGTCACACTCCTTGTTCCGTTCCCCTTCATCACCTCTACTGAACCTTCAGTACTTAGAGGATGCCATTTCTGCAATTCTCCTAGTGAAATCAAATTTCTTTTCGAATCAGGGACATATCTTACTTGTTGCACCAGTCTCTCATGCCGACCATGGAGTTTAAATCTGATTGTTCAACTACCACCAATCTTACATGGCTTATTGTTACCTAAAAGAACATAAGCACCCTCCTTTTCTTCATACTCTTCAAACCAACCTCTACTAGGTGTCATATAGAAAGAACAACCTGAATCCATTACCTACGCAATTTCTGAATTCTTTTCGGATACCATAAGAACATCAACTGACTCATAGCTATTCTGAGCTATAGCAACATCTCCAGATTACTTTGGTTTTTCAGAGTTCTTCTTGTTCTTATTCTATCTGGACAGAATCTCCTTATGTGTCATTTCTTATGACAGTGATAGCCTTTCCTTGGGCTGCTATCACCTTTACTCTAAGATTTATCCTTCTCTTTCTTTTTATCCACTCTCTTTTCTTTCCTTTGATTCAGGCCCTTTATAGTTAAACCTTCACCATTTACACATGATTCCCCATCATTCCTCTCGTTCAACTTCTTTGAATTTAAGGTAGATTGAACTTCATTAAATGTCAAAGCTTCTATTCCATAAATCAGAGTTTCTTTAAAGTGATTGTATGATTTTTGTAAAGAACTTAACAACAACAAAGCCTGATCTTCATCATCTAAACTAACATCAATGTTCTATAGATCTAAGATCGGCTTATTGAATGCATCCATTTGTTCATCAATAGACTTATCTATTTGCATTTTAAAAGAATACAAAGCTTGCTTTAGGTAGAGGCGATTCAGTAATGATTTTTTCATGTACAAGCTCTCAAGCTTTAACCACACCGCAGCTGCAAATTTCTCCTTCGAAATTTTTCTCAACACTTTGTCTCCAAGACCCAAGATGATCGCACTGTGAGCTTTCTCCAATACCATCTTCTTTGTCTTCTCATCCATGTCTTTATCCATAGTTGATTCATCAAGTGCTTTCAAGAAACCTTGTTAACAAGAAGAGCACGCATCTTTAATCTCCACAAACCGAAATTGTTATGTCTAGTGAATTTCTCCACATCTTATTTTGCTGACGTCGTGATTGGATTGATCCACGTTCACCGCATCAATTTGTAGGGATCCAATCAACAAACAACTAATCAAAATTGGCTAAATCTATTTTAACAAATGTACTGTAAATAACGAATAAACACAACACAAGAGAATTACTTGGTTCGATTTAGATCAGAGTGATCCTAATCTACATCCAAGGGAGCTACAAATGATGTTTATTTCTGTTGAATTTTGAGTGATTACAAGAGAGGAGAATTGAATTATCTAATTGTGTTTTTCTGATCTCAAGACAATGATCTCACTCTCTACTTAAAACCCACGCCAAAAGCTTTGTTATCTCTTACTGAAAACAGTTACAAAATAACTAACTTTTAACCACCAGAATTCTAACTACTTTTTCCGCTAAAAAATCAGCTAAATATTTAAACTCTTAGTTTACTGGTTTGATGAACTAAACCTCACACTAACAGACCTTGTTGCACAAGAAGAGCACGCATTTTCAATCGGCATTGGCCAAATACATTTAATCCATTGAATTTCTTCACATCATACTTCGTCACCACCATGATTGAGTGATCCACGTTCACCGCACCAATTTGTTGCCATCTCAATCAAATTAAACGAATCTAATGATCAAATCTATTTAAGAAATTGGTCAACACAACCAAACAATAATCAGAACACAAATCAACAAAGAGATTTTATTTGGTTCGACAATGACCAAGGTGATCAAAGCCTACATCCCAGGGAGTAAATGTGTATTGTATTTATGCAAAATATCAGATTGTTGTTACAGAGGAGAGTTTTATCCTCCAAGCAATTGGAAATGATAGATGAAACAGCCTCTTTATATGCACATAAATGGCGTACAAGTCACGATCAAACCCACCTCACAATTTTGTTAATTAACAGGATTCCTAACAGCATTCTAACTGCATTTCCCGTCCAACCTTTAGCTGTCACTTTGAGCTGCAATCAGCTGCACATCCGGTGAGTTCTTGACCACGTACACCTCACAACATCTCCTTCATCTCCCATGTGCTTGACAACATTTAAAATACCTTTCAATTGCTCAATCTCAAGCTCTACTGCCTGTTGTGCATCCAATTGTTTCTCCAATCAAATGATCTTCTTACAGAGATTCTCTTTTTCTATCTTCTGTTCTTCGGCCAACTTCAATATTTTTCATCAGCCTTTCTTTGTTCCTCATTGACGGCTTGAAGGGATCAATTTTCCACAGCGTTCTTTTCAATGTCTTCAGCAAGCTTGTTTCTCTCAATTTCATTATGTGTCACGTTTCCTCAGTTCTTGACCCCAGAACTAAACCTCCAACCTTGGATTGCTGAAACTTCAACTTTTCAGGGTCGTCGAATATCTTCTGGAAATGATCTCGAGCACTTGCCTCAATCTTTCTTATCTCTTCATGGTAAGCTTGATGAAGCTTATCCTTTTCGCTGGTCAACTGGCTAATGAGCTTTCCGTATCCTCATATTTTTCGGTCCTCCACTCCAATTATAACCGATATGGTTCTGAGATCTCCAATTTTGCGGAGGTTTTCTCCGTAAATGTTACTAGATTTATAAATATCTGCCCTATCAACTATTCATCTGTCTTTGTTGAAACTTGTGCAAAAAGAGAGCATTATATTAATGCAGTAATAGTACAACTTTTGCAATCCAGACATTTCCTTGTTGGCTCTCATTTTTGAGTCAAACAACATGTTAGACTACTACGTATTACTGTCCTGCTTAATTTAGCTAATAACAAATAGACATAATGGAAAATATGTTACAATATAAAGCGGCATATCTCAGCTTAGAAGTCTCAAGCAGAAAAAGATGTGATCTCATGAACTCCTAAAGCTCAGAAAACTGAAGGCTAGATAAATCCATGTCCCTTAAATTTTATGGATTTATTGCTCAAAAATTGTGCAATTAAAGTGCACAAACTTTCCGTTCTAAGTTTGTCTCCTAAATACTGGAAGGTGATTAAAGAGTCCATCAGGCCAAAACAGAAGCGTTTGACTAGAAGAGGAAAAAGGCAGAACACATGATTCTCTTGACATATATGGGAGGAAATCAATGGAAGCTGAAACTGAAGCACCATGTACAGAGTTGGAGTTTGAGAATAAGCCACTTTCAAACTTCAACTGTCCATAACTTAGAAGAATGCACTTAGAACAACTAGAGACAGAAAAAAAGTTTGTAATTGTTGGAAAATGGCAATGAGAAGTTTCTAGAAACTGGAGAGCAAACTAATGATTTCGAAGATATAATATCAGTAGCGTTAGTAGAACCAGGAAACCAGCAAAAGTTCACATGAAGGCTTGGCTAAAGGTTTCTGCATTGCAGTTCAATTGTAATAAAAGCGTCATCGATAACATTTTGGAAACACTTGGTGCTAGAAGGGAGTGAGGTACTATGTTAGTATCAGTTAGAGATGAGCAGGGAAAGCTTGTAGACAATAAAAATGAGATCAACAGTGAAATATTAATGCACAATCGTGAGAAGAGTAGGACTGAAGAGTAGATAAATGACATGAACCAACTGTGAAATTGTGGATTCAAATAATTTTAAACTGATTAAACTGATCGGATAAACAAGATCAAATCAATAAACAAATATGAATTTGTATTGACTATTGAAAAAAACAATGAATCTAAGAATGTGGAGGAGAAAAATGATATGAACCAACAGTCTAGAATGGAAAAGAAGGATGGTGATGTGGCAAGGTTGTAGGCCAAACTTTCGGAAACCGAAGAAAGCATTAAGAATGTGGAGAACGAGTTTGAAGGCATAGCTTCCACTCCGTTGAAATAATTCAAGAAACACCAAACTCCACAGGATTTTTCAAATTTTGTCATAATCCTTGGCGGTGGGAGCTGTACTTATCGTTTGTAGTTGTAGTAAGGTGTTTGATGTTTGTATATTTTGAGCAAGAATGTTGTGACCTGCCCTGTGGGTGATGTCTTTTGATTCATATATATAATCTTTAGGCCATATGACCGACTTCTTGATGCCACGTATTGTCTTGGATTTGAAATAGCTAGTTAGCTTCTTTTTTTCAAACCCCTACAACTGACTTTAATATGTTTGCATTGCAGGCAGACGTTGTAGGTCAAAAATTTTGTTTAGTCGGTCTTATGATTTAATTAGAGTGTTTGTCTTTGGATTTATATCAGCTACATATCCACTAGTCCATTACTATATATTCCATCCTTCTTTGCTACAAAAAATAGGGGACCTGAATGGAAAATGCACGAATATTGAGATAGATTTCCACTCGGCATATTCTGATTATACAATATACAATGCATGATAGTAGCTTGCCCCTGTCTTAAACTTCCCAAGTACCTTCAACTCCTCACATGTACGTAAGTTAGTTGATTGCAATGGGGTGTGCTTTATGTGTTGGATGCAAGGAGCTCATTGTTTGCTTCTCTATACAAAAAAATTGAGAATTAGAAGAAACATCATTCTATTTACTTGAACCTTGTAAGAATAATGCTTGTATGGCAGAGACCTAATCCATTATTAATGAAAGTTAAGCGTATTGAAACTCGTACAGAAACGGGAAGGGAGGAGTTATAGAATTGTTCATTTCATCAATTTTCTGGTCTTTGATGAGGATTCCGATGAATCTTGTTATAATGCTAGGTACTATGATGTCAGTGAGATCTTTCAAACCTGTTAGTATATTTGTCTTCATTTTTGTCGATTACCATAACTCCTCCTTGTCACAGGGGTGGATAATTTATATAAGTTGTTGCATCTTCCAGATATCCGCAGTGATGAAAGGAGACGAAAAAATGGCCCTTGATGTGGTATTGGTTGAAAGAATTATAATTTGTGTGCTTCATCTATTCCTTTTACCACCAATTAATATGTCTTAACTTTTGCAGGAAAAGGGAATGATATTACTTGCATACTAGTCATCCTATCATAGTCCATAGAGATTTGAAGACACCAAATCTTCTTCTTGGCAAAAATTGGCTTGTTAAGGTTTGCTACAGCGTCAGATTGATCCCAGTTAATTTATGTGTTTCTCTAATATTTTCTTTCTCTGTGCTAGGTTTGTTACTTCGAGATGTCACGCATGCAGCCCCACAACTTTCTATCTTCAAACTCCGCTAGTGGGTCGGTAATGCATGTTCAAAGCTTAAACTTTGCTTGTTTTGGGCCCCTTTATTTTTCACCGATTTTATTTCATCTTGTTTTCCCTAGCAACACATATCCATCTTCTTTCTCTGTATACTTTTCAAACCATTCTCTATTAGGTTTCACGTGGAAAGAGAAACCAGAATCCATCACCCACTCAGTCTCAGAATTCTTTTGAGACACCATTAGAACATCAACTGACTCATCTATCCTAAGCTATAGCAGCATCACCAGATTCCTTAGATTTCTTAGAGTTTTTCGTGTTCTTCAATCTCTCGGGACAGAAGTTTCAGATATGTCGTTCCTTGTGACATTGATAGCATTTCCTCTATCACTCTACTTTGAGATTCATTCCTCTCATTTTTATATCATCTCTTCTCTTTCTTACTATTCTTTACCTTCACTATCAATCCTTCACCATTACTAGAAGCCTTAGAATCATTCCTTTCATACAACTCTTTTGAGTTTAGTGCAAACTGCAATTCATCCAATGTCAAAGACTTTCTTCCATAAATCATAGTTTATTTAAAATGATTTTGACACTTAGGTCCAGAACTTAACAATAACATGCATGGTAAGACATCATCTAAACTAACATCAATGTTTTCTAGATCTAAGATCAATTTATTGAATGTATCCATTTGTTCATCAATTGACTCTTCTTCTTTCTTTTTAAATGAATATAATGCTTTCTTTAGGTCTAGGTGATTTACTAGAGACTTTGTCACGTACAAGCACTCAAGCTTCAACCACAACGCAGCTGCAGATTTCTCCTTAGAAACATGTCTCAGCACCTTATCTCCAAGGCTCAACATGATCGCAATGTGTTCTTTCCCCAACATCATCTTCTTCATCTTCCCATCCATGTCTTTATCCATGATTGATTCATTGAGTGCTTCTAACGAACATTGTTGCACAAGAATAGCACCCATCTTCGATCCCCATAGTCCAAAGTTCTTTAATCTAGTGAATTTCTCCACATCATACTTCGTCGCCGCCATGATTGAGTGATCCACGTTCATCACACCAATTTGTAGCCATCTCAATCAAATTAAACAAATCTAATGATCAAATCATGTAACAAATCGATCAACACATGCAAATAATAATCAGAACACAAATCAACAAAGAGATTTTACCTAGTTCGACGATGATCAAGGTGATCAAAGCCTACATCTAAGGGAGTAAATGTGTGTTGTATTTGTGCAAAATTTCAGATTGGTTTTACAGAGGGGAGATTTATCTTCTAAGCTACTGGAAATGGTAACTGAAACAGCCTATTTATATGCACACAAATGGCGTACGAGACAAGATAAACACCAGCTCACACTTTTATTAATTAACATAATTCCGAACAACATTCTAACTGCATTTCCCATCCAACCTTTATCTGTCACTTTCAGCTACAATCAGCTGCACGGAAGGTGAGTTCAAGACCACATACCACTCGCAGCATCTCCTTCATCTCCCATGTGCTTGACAACATTTAAATTGCTCAATTTCAAGCTCTACTGCCTGTTGTGCATCTAGTTGTTTCTCCAGTTGAATGATCTTCTTACTGAGATTCTCTTTTTCTATCTTCTGTTCTTCAGCGAACTTCAGTATTTTCTCATCAGCATTTCTTTGTTCCTCATTGGCGGCTTGAAGGGAACAATTTTCCACAGCATTCTTTTCAATGTCTTCAACAAGCTTGTTTCTCTCAATTTCATTGTGAGTGTCACGTTTCCTCAGTTCTTGACCCTAGAAATCAAGCTCCAACCTTTGATTTACCAACTGAAACTTCAACTTTTCGTGTTCATTGAATATGTTCTGGAAATAATCTCGAGCACATGCCTCAATCTCTCTTATATCTTCATGGTAAGCTTGATGAAGCTTATCCTTTTCGCTGGTCAATTGGCTAATGAGCTTTCAGTCTCCTCAAATTTTCCGGTCCTCCACTCCAATTATATCCGATATGGTTCTGAGATCTCCAATTTTGTGGAGATTTTCTCAATACATGTTACTAGATTTATAATCAGCTGCCCTATAAATTTTTCATCCATCTTTCTCAGAACTTGTGCAAAAATGAGAGATTATTACGTGCAGCGGCTGCACGATGAGGTGGTGCAGCAAGTCGGTTATCAATGTAAATGCATGGCTGAGATGAAGTGTGGAAAAGTTAGTGCCCTATAATTCAGGAACTATCTCAACCCTTGGTTGTACCACCTCATCATACGACGGCTGCACCTAATAACTTTTCTACAAAAAGAGAGCATCATATTCCTTTTTGGCTCTCATTTTTGACTCAAACAACGTGTTAGACTATTAGGTATTACTGTCATGCTAAATTTAGCTAATAACTAATACACAGAATGGAACAATATGTCACAATGTAAGGCGGCAGATCTCAGCTTAAAAGTCTAAAACAGGAAAAGATGAGATCTCATGAACACATAACTCCCAGAGCTCGGAAAATTGAAGGCTAGACAAATCCATGTCCCTTAAATTTTGTGAGATTTATTGCTCAAAAATTGTGCCAGTAAAGTGTACAAATTTTCCTTTCTAAGTATCTCTCCTAAATACGGGAAGGTGATTAAAGAGTCTATCAGGCCAAAACAGAAGTATTTGACTGGAAGAGGAAAAAGGCAGAACACATGATTCTCTTGACACACGTGGGAGGAAATAAATGGAAGCTGAAACTGAAGCACCATGTATAGAGTTTGAGAATAAGCCACTTTCAAAGTAGATTGCTCTAAAACTTCAACTGTCAATAACTTAGAAGAATACACTTAGAACAACTAGAGACAGGAAAAAGGTTTGTATTTGTTGGAAAATGGCAATGAGAGGTTTCTAGAAACTGGAGAGCAAACTAATGGTTTCGTAGATACAATATCAGTAGCGTTAGTAGAACCAAGTAACCGGCAAAAGTTTCTCTTTTTGAAGAACTACTCTCTGCAAATGTCGCCACATTTCTAGCCTCTCGAACACTGTAAAGAAAGTTCACATGAAGGCTTGGCTATAGGTTTCTGCATTGCAGTTCAATTGTGATAAAAGCGTCACCGATGAAATTTTAGAAACACGTGGGTTAGAAGTTGGTGCTATAAGGGAGTGAGGTACTATGTTAATATTAGTTAAAGATGAGGAGGCAAAGCTTGTAGACAATAAAAATGAGATCAACAGTGAAATATTAATGCACAATCGCGAGAAGGAGTAGGATTGAGGAGGAGATATAAATAATATAAACCAACAGATTCAAAAGCTTTTGCTTGTCTGTCATAGAATGGAAAAGAATGATGGTGTGTAGCAAGGAGTAGGATTGGAAACTGAAGAAAGCATTAAGAATGTGGAGAACGAGTTTGAAGGCATAGCTGCCACTCTATTGAAATAATTCAAGAAACACCCAAACTCCACAGGATTTGTCAAATTTTGTCATAATCCTTGGTGGTGGGAGCTGTACTTATCGTTTGTAGTTGTAGTCAGGTATTTGATGTTTGTATATTTTGAGCAAGAATGTTGTGACCTTCCCTGTGGGCGTTCTCTTTTGTTTCCTTTTTATAACCTTTAGGACGTATGACCCACTTCGTGATGCAACGTATTGTCTTGGATTTGAAATAGCTAGTTAGCTTCTTATTTTGAAACCCGTAGAACTGACTTAATATGCTTGCATTGCAGGCAGATGTTGTAGGTCGAAAATTCTGTTTAACAAACTATGAATCTATTGTGGGGAGTTGGTCTTGTGATTTAATTAGAATGCTTTTCTTGGGATATATATCAGGTATATATCCACTAGTCCATTACTATATATTTCATCCTTCTTTGCTAAAAAAAAGGGGGAGCCGAATGAAAAATGAACGAATATTGAGAAAAACTTGTACTCGCCATATTCTGATTATACAATATACAATGAAAGATAGTAGCTTGCCTCTGTCTTAAACTTCCCAAGGACCTTCAACTCCTCTCATGTACGTAAGTTAGTTGATTACAATGAGCAAATTGTTTGCTTCTCTGTATAATAATAAATTTGAGAATGAGAAGAAGAATCATTCTATTTACTAAAGCTTGTAAGAATAATGCATGTATGGCAGAGACATAATCAATTTTTAATTAAAGGTAAGCGTATTGAAACTCGTACAAAAACAGGAAGGGAGGAGTTATAGAATTGTTCATTTCATCAACTTTCTGGTCTTTGATGAGGAGTCCGATGAATCTTGTTAGAATGCTAGGTACTATATATGATATCAGTGAGATCTTTCGAGCCTGATAGTACATTTGTCCTCATTTTTGTCGATTACCATAACTCATTGTCGCAAGGGTGGTTAATTTATATAAGTTGTTGTATCTTCCAGACATCCACATTGATGAAATGAGGCGAATAAAAATGGTCCTTGATGTGAGGTTGAACGAATTATAATTTGTGTGCTTCATCTATTTCCTTTTACCAGCAATTAATATGTCGTAAGTCTTAACTTTTGCAGGAAAAGGGGATGAATTACTTACATACTAATGATCCTATCATTGTCCATAGAGATTTGAAGACACCAAATCTCCTTGTTGACAAAAACTGGGTTGTTAAGTTTTGCTGCAACGTCAGATTGATCGCAGTTTCTGCGTTTCTCTAATATTTTCCTTTATAGTGTGATAGGTTTGTGGCTTCGGGATGTCACGCTTGTAGCACCATACCTTTCTATCTTCAAAATCCGCTGCTAGGACGGTAATGCCTGTTCAAAGCTTAAACTTTGCTTGTTTTGAGGCCCCTTTATTTTTCGACCATTTTATTTCATCCATTATTAGAGGGAAAGAAATGAAAGAAGGCAACGCTGCGAGTATCATGGTCATGAGAAATGAACTCAATTCAAGTTGTTGCAGCTGTTGGGTTTCAGGGTCAAAACCTTGACATTCCCTCCATGGTTGATCCACCCGTGGCAGAAATAATAAACGATTGCTGGAATAGGTGAGTTCAATACATCTTATTACTAACTCATGATCTATACTTGTTCCTCGTTCTGATGGGATTGCTTAAATTCCATATTTGATCCTTATCCCTCTATTATGTCTTAAAAGTCTACAGAATTGAAATCTGATACTGTTGTAAGATATCAAATGTATCCCGAGTTTTAGAAAGTCTCTAGACGCACAGAGGGTAATGCTCGATGATAACAAAAAGTAATTATAGTTAATGATTCCAGGAAACAAAAAGTAAGAGCGAGTTTGTTTGTTGCAACAGCTGGAACGTATCAGACCAGTTAGCAACTTTTTGGCCAAGTCAGTTTTTTAGTTTAACTCTTTGCTCCGTGTTGTTTGATGCCGATTGAAATCATGTTTAATGACATCCAAATATTGTTCTTTTCATGGGAGCAGTGACTCAAATCCGTGTCAATACTGACAAAATATCTCCCAAGCTATGACTGAAAAATAATATGTGCATGTGTCACTAATTGATAATTTTGATTTTCTTAACAAATTTGTGCACTGAAACTATGCTATTCTCCCAACAAGTTATGATTTGATCTCTTTGTGTCTCTTGGCATATTCTGAAAAGTGCACGAATATTGTGACAGATTTGTACTTGGCTCATATTGTATTAGGTAGCAACAATTAAATTACACTTGAAAGATATGTGTTATATTGCTACCTGGAATCAAAGAGGAATCTGCAATAAGCATTTTATCAACTTTCTTGATTGCAAGATAATAGAATATATTTTACGAAGCCAGGAGAATCTTTTAGGAATAGGCGCTCAAATTGAGGAAAAAAAAACTTATCCATAACTACACAAAATTTATACAACGACGTGCACCAGGCAAAGCAATGTCGATCTTGAAGGTGTCGCCTTAAAGGGTGTATCAACAGATCCATTGATTGTACCAAGCCAATGGGCTAAGTTAGTTTCACTCTTAGGAATAACTTGTAACCCCTATACACCAATGTCCTACTTGCATTCTTGCATTCTATTTGCATCCGAGAAAAATTCACCATCTTGAATGGTTTAGTTGGAAAGTCTCGGATAATGGGGTAAGGAGGTGTAATTTCCAGTCTCTCTTTCCTATTATTAGAAAAGAGAAAGCCAGAAATTGTTTGTTTTGTTGTTCTTTTTGATGGCTAACCATTAATCACATTGAGTAAGCTCCAGCTACGTTAGGTGTCGACTGTTTATTCGAGAAATGTTGGTAGAGCCTCCTAGATATTATGCATAAAAAACTAGAGATACCATCAGTAGCACCCCTTAAAATTTACCTTAATATCAAAAACACTCTTTTAAGTTCCAATAATGTTAATGATACTCCGTCTTAGTTTACAACATTAATAAAAAACTTAGTTTAGCCCGAAAACAAAAATCTCTTTTGCATTATTTTATTTGATAGTATGTTGTTTAAAGAATATATACTTATCAAAGTTTGAACTCATCAATATCCTAAAAAGCAACCTGACCAGTATCTAGCACATTGTCTAATGTTAACTTATTTGAAATTTAAATTTATTTTCTAAACCAAATATCTGACAAACTAGAATGTTAAGCTAATTGGGAAAAAAGACTAAAAAGATAAACTTCATTTCCAATTATAAATTCGGTGGATGTAAAGATCCTTGATGTAGGGTATTTTCGTCAAGATACGTGTCCACTCTCCAACACTCCACGTCAGACTGCTTCAGTTCCTGCTGGATGCTCAAGCAGCTTTTGAGTTCGGAACCTGCACTCAACACCAAAGGTGAACTAAGCCGGTGCCTTCTCCGGCGAAGGCACTCCGACGCTCAAGTCAGACGGGTCGGAATATGAGATCTTGTTGAACAAGGCAACAAGTCGAATGAACTAGCCCAAAATAGGTCGAATATGCAGTAAGCAATAACTCGAATGAGCAGAGAACAATAAGTCGAATGAGAAGGCCAAACAAGTCGAATGAACTGAATCAAACAAGTCGAATGAAACAGAACAAAACAACTCGAATAAGAGCCAAAATAGGTCGAGCTCGAGCTATTTGAAGAACAACTCGAATGAGCTTGGAAAATAGGTCGAGGTCGACTTATATAACTCGAACTTAGAGCTTAGAATAATGTAAAACGTACCTTAGAATGAGGAATGGGATCCCTTTATATAAGCATAAGAGTCCTTATTTAGCTAGAAGTGCACTCCAAGTAGGACTATGAGTTGAATAAGTCAAACTAGGATTCTTAGAAATAACTCGAATGACCTCCATTAAATAACTCGAATGACCTCCACTAAATAACTCGAATGACCTGCAAAGAAATAACTCGAATGACCTGTAAAGAAATAACTCGAATTACCTGCAAAGAAATAACTCGAATGAACTAGAAATAGCTCGAGTTGGGCCTGGAACAACTCGAATTGGGCTTGTGAAATTCGAATTGGGCCCCAAATAACTCAAAATTGGGCCTCAATGGCCTAATTTTGAGTTTTGCCTTAAATTGCAATCTTGCATTAAAAATTAATGGTGTTGTCGTGGCGTAATATTCCGAAATAATCCCGTAGATATGATACCAAACTTTAAGATATGACGATACCGAGATTTGACACATCATGGAGTCCCCCAGTTTGGAAGAGTAATGTGTGAAAACATTGGTCATTCAAACTAAAATAGTGTAAGAATCCCGGTAATCGTGCAACGAGTCGGGCCCGTGAAACTGCAAAACCCAAATCTTGAGAAAAAACTTCGAAAAATTTGTCGTCTGAAAAATAAGTCGAATAAACTATAGCTCGAAAAATTTGTCCTCTGAAAAAATAAGTCGAATAAACTATAGCTCGAAAAATTTGTCCTCTGAAAAAAATAAGTCGAATGAACTATAGCTCGAATGAGCTATAGCTCGAGGTAAGGGTATATCGGTAATTTTACCGCCGATCGCTTCTATAAATACCCACCGCACTGAGTCATCGCATCATCAGATTTTGCGGAAATAACTCGAGCTCTCGGAAATAACTCGAACAGAAATAGCTCGAATACACTGAGAAGTTCAAAATAACTCGAAAATACCACAAAATAACTCGATTCCGCAAAGGTATAGCTCGAATTAGGCATATAACTCGATGACATAGGACGATAACTCGAAATGGCATAAATAACTTCTTAAAATTTTGACAAGTGAAATAACTCGATAATCCCACGATAAGTCGAACGACGCTCGTCAAGATTTACTTTCGACTTATTTGCTATATGCCGAAAGTGTTTGTAATCGAGCTATAATAGATAACTCGATAAGTCGAACCACCCTCCACATTGTTTGATTTCGACTTATTGCCTTAGGCTTATTTTCGACTTATTACCATAGGTCGAATACCTTGTATTCGAGCTATAGAACTTAGGAAATTTTCCTGAAAATTTTCAAACTTTTACGAGCTAATTCGTTCAACGAATTTTCATGCAGATTTTTTACGACGGCTCGTTCAAATCAACATCGCTCTCACCGCGAACCACCTTCATACTTCGAACGCCATTCACAATCCACACGTGCCACTGCCGATCGTGAGCGTTTCCCAACTCACAGGACCAGCCCATCACGTTCATCCCGACCTTCGCGTCCTGCTAGAATCCCAGTTCCGGGTGCCCCCAGAATATTTGTTCCAGCAGAAAGGTCCTACGAGAGGCGGGATCCTGAATTTGAAAGAGTCATTGATTTAAACCCTAGAATCGGTAATCACTAACTTATTCCTACTTAGTATTATAATGACTTCTGAGTCAGATATGGAAACCAATAGCTCTTTAGGTGTTCCTGATGTTGTCGAGTCATCAGGCTCTGGGTCTGAGTCATCATCAGGTAGTGGGGAGTCTGACAGTGACGCTTCCTCTTCTAATGCCCAAGGTTCTGATAAAGAAGTGAATATTGTAGATAATTCTGACGATGAGTTTCTGACTAACATTTCTGAACCGACCACCGTAGACGTTATATCAAACGTTCCTGTTCCCTTAGAGGTGAATAATAGTATTGTAGATGAAACTATGCAAGAATTAGCTGAAGAGGGTATAAATCTTGATGCTCCCTCTCCTATGAATAACCTTTTAAACTTTGCGGGTATTCGTCCCATGAACACCCATGGAGCCTCATACTATAGGTCTATGTTTGATGTACCTGAAACGTATGAAATTATCTTTCATGGCCCTGAAGATCGATTAGACGCTCCTCCTCCTGGCTGTTTGACCATTTTTCACAATTTCCTGTCTTGTGGGCTTAGATTTCCGCTCCACGATGTAGCTCGACAAATTCTGCTTCGTTTGCCTTCTTGTCCATCCCATTTCACTCCCAATACCTACTGTATCATTCATGCCTTTATCATTTTGATGAGGGTATACAAGTTACCCTGTACTGCTGATTCTTTCTTCCAAATGTTCCTTAGCAAATTTAGAACGACTGGTGAGGATGCGGGTTTTTATTTCCTGACTGCTAGGAAAAACAATAGTTTCCTAACTGGTCTTCAGTCTAGATTCGGAAAAGAGTGGAAGAATCTGTGGTTTTATATCAAAGAGTCCACGCCTGGAGAGTTCAACTTTAGGCGAGACTGGACTGATGGAGCTCAAGCTCCCCGGTGTCCTCCTGCCTCTTTATCTTCTGATGACATACTCATGTTGAGGAGTCATAAGTTTGATGCATCGTCCCTGACAAAGAACTCCATTCTTCGTGCTGGGGGGTACTCCGTCGTTCCGTATAATAGAACAGTTGATTTTGGTATATTTGTTTTTATTCCTGCTTGTCTTTTTTACCAAGTCACTCTTATTCTTCGTAATATTATACTTATCTTTGTTATTTGCTTCTTGCAGAAAAGATGGTTATCAGCAAATCCAAGCGTAAGCTTGCTGCTATGCGGGAGGTTTTTGGATCTAGCATCCGGTAGTGGCCCTGCCGATACTGGAGTTCCAGAGCCTGCTCCTGCTGTCGTCCCTTCTGCTTCTGGAGCGACTGGCCCTGATACTACTACTTCTCCTGCGGGTACCTCATTACCTAGTGCTCCTGCATCCGTGGTTCCTCCTCGGAGTTCTACAAGTAACACGACTGGCGGGTCTTCACAGCAGGCTTCTACACCTTTGACTACTGCTAGCGGCCGGGAACGCAATCCTGCAGTTATTAGAGCGGTGCGTGAGGGCAATCTTGCTGGCCCAGATCCAAACGCATGCAAACGCCCTGCACCTTCAGATGATCGCCGCCGTGAGAAGCGCCCTGCTCACGATGATTCTAATCGATGCACAGCTGATGACCTGGACATCAATGTCGAAGAGATACCTCACGCTACTATGAATGTCGGCTCCTATACGCTGACTGACACTGCTGCCATGCGCGCTTGCCAGGGCTTCCTTTCTTCTTTTGATAGGAAGAGGTATTTCGAAGAGGTTGGTCCAGAAGGCTTGTGTAGCCGCACCGCTCTAGCTTTCTCCACAGTAAGTGATTTTGGTATTTTACTTTTACTAACTTCCTGTATTCTTTGAAATACTTGTCTTGACCCTTTCCCACCTTTGATTTTCAGGCGATGATAAATATGCAGACCATGCGGGAGAATTTTGACATCTTTAACGATGCCCGAGCCGAGTACAACTCTCGTTTGGAACATTACAAGTCTACCGCAGCACAGGCTCAGATTTTGGAAGAGCAGGCCAAAAAGAAGACTCGTGAGGTAGAAGCTTCTATGAAGTGTGTCGTGGAGGAGCTTCAATTGGCACAGGCAGAATTGAAGAAATCCAAGGAGGCTCATGCTGCAAGTGAAGCCAAACTGAAGGCGTTATCCAAGGAGTTTGACAAGCTTCAGCGTGCCAAGGATGACTTAGGAATGAAAGAGATCCGCACCAAAGGGGAGCTCACTGCTTTAGCTGCTCGTTTGAAGGTTGTGGAAAAGGAGCGTGATGCGGCACTGACGCGAGCAGCTACCTCCAAGCAGATTGGCTATGATCGGGCTAAGTCTGAGGTTCTCTTTCGCCTATTTCCTTCAATCATGATTTTAGTACGTATTTGTCTTATTCAGGTTTTCTTGTTCTTTGTCGTGTCGCAGGGTTTATCAGCAGATGATAAAGTTGCCGCGGTTGCTGAATTCTTCCGCTCTGCCGCCTGGGGAACCATCTGTACTGTACGCGGTGGGTTCGATCTATCTAAGGGATACGACTATGCCTTGGATGATGTGGAGCGCAAAGATGGCTTCGCTCCTGATAGCAAGAAGGAAGATTTTGATATCCTTGATCGACTTGCCGAGGGAGTGCAAGACTCAGATGACGAGGATGGTTCAGAGACTGAGAGTGTTGATGCCTCAGAGACTTTCCAGCGCGTCCTACGAATGAGATCTGTCTGGCTCCGCGATCACCTACGAGCGCAGGCGAGAGCTAGAGCTAAGAAGGATGCTGCTTCCCGTGGTGCTACTGTCGCCTCTACTTCTGGAGTTCCTCGTGCGCAGGTTTCTTCGAGTGAGGTTCCCGAGGAGGGAGAGCTTCTGGCTTCCTCTGTTCCTGTTGACGTGCCCTTAGGGGTTCCTCTTGCTTCTGCTGGCCTTGTGACTGTCTCAGTGCCATCTCCTGACCCCGGAGCCGATCCTAGTGCCGTTGCTGTTTCTGAGCCTGCTCCTGCTCCGGTCCGGGTGCGTCCTGAGGATGATACGTCCCCGCTGAATGAGTCGTTGGAGGACATTGCCCGGCAGAGTCGAGGTGCATTGAAGTCGGTTGGCCTCCGTTTGAAGAAATAGCTGAGTAGTTGTTAGGCTAGTGCTGAGATGGGCCTGCGTGCCACTATCTTTTTTTCCTGCAGATTCTAACATTTTATGCTTGTGACTTTGATATTTGTTTAGTATATTCCTGTTGATATTGCGCCATTGCTGTGCTTACCCTTTGCTTTAATAGATGTTTAATTTTTTTGGTAATGTCTTTGTGTTCCTTTATTTCTTATGCCAAGTTTGGTCGCATTTTGTAGTCAACCTTTTGGTGATAAAATTGTGTCTTTGTGGTGATTTTGATCATACAACTTGTTAAGTGATCATCTTTTGAGGAGACTGCGAGGCACAATGCTCGGCTTACTTTTGATTCCGCGAGACACACTGCTCGACTTATGAATAGTCTGCGAGACACAGTGCTCGACTTACGGACTGTCTGCGAGGCATAACGCTCGGCTTACGGACAAATTGCGAGGCGCAATGCTCGTCTTACGAAATATGTTGCGAGGCACAATGCTCGTCTTATGGATAGGCAGTGAGGCACCATGCTCAACCTACTGAACGTCTGCGAGGCACAATGCTCGTCTTACGAATTGTCTGCGAGGCACAGTGCTCGACTTACGGACTGTCTGCGAGGCATAACGCTCGGCTTACGGACAAATTGCGAGGCATAATGCTCGTCTTACGAAATATGTTGCGAGGCACAATGCTCGTCTTACGGATAGGCAGTGAGGCACCATGCTCAACCTACTGAACGTCTGCGAGGCACAATGCTCGTCTTACGAATTGTGTGTTAATACTTGTGGTGATAAGAATGCTAATATAACATAGACAAACAACCAAACTTAAATAAAATATGAAATTTTATAAGTTTTGGGACTGAGCTCGATGAACTTCCGAGTTGCCTACGTATCCCGCCATGTATAGGTGGCTAGGAATCAAGTCCCCGTAGTTCAGTGCTAAGTATTACAATTGGAGTTCCTGCATTGAGACTCGTAATTTGTAGAAGAATAAGTAAATAAAGCATTGAAACTACGGTCCTAACTTGCCACTCAACCTGTTGTTCTGCTAACTCTTCTAACTGTAAAACCTTCTCAAATTATTGACGTTCCAAGGGCGTGACAATGTCCTTCCTCCCAATTCTTGTAAATAATAGTATCCTTTTGCGCTTGCTTTTTCCACCCTGTATGGTCCTTCCCAATTTGGCTTTAATTTCCCCACATGCTTGGTGGCTTCTACTTTCTGTAGGACCAAGTCCCCCACTTGAAAGTTTCTGAAACGAACTTTGTTGTCGTATGCTTTTGCCATCATGGACTTGTAAGCTTGAGTGCGTTGGTAGGCTTCTTCTCTTGTTGCTCCTATTAGCTCGAGGTCCATTTGTCTAGCTCTTAATGCTTGTTCCTCATTATATGTGACGATTCGATAAGTTGGCATTCCGATCTCCACGGGTATTACTGCTTCTGAACCATACGTTAACAAATACGGAGTTTCGCCCGTAGAAGTTTGTGGTGTTGTGCGATACGCCCATAATATTCCTGGCAACTCGTCTGCCCAATTTCCTCCTTCACCTTGCAACCGTTTCTCCAAACTCCTTACGAGTGTGTTGTTTGTGGCCTCAACTTGCCCATTAGCTTCTGGGTGCGTGACCGATGTGAATCTCTGCTCAATCTTCATATCCTTGCACCAATCTTGAATCTTGAATCCCTGGAATTGTCTTCCATTGTCTGATATTAGTACCCTTGGGGATTCCGAACCTGCACACAATGTTTTTCCAGATGAACTTCTTCACATTGATTTCTGTTATTGTCACAAGTGCTTCAGCCTCAACCCACTTGGTGTAGTATTCAACTGCTACCAACAGCCATTTTCTTCCGCCGGACGCCACTGGCATTGGTCCTACAATGTCTATTCCCCATTGATCAAAGGGACATCCATAGCTCACGATTGTCATTGGTTGTGCAGGTGTATGAATGATTTTTGCGTGTAGTTGACAACTTCTACACCTCCTAGTATAATCCATCGAATCTCTCATAATTGTTGGCCAAAAGTATCCTTGTCGGAGTATCTTCTGCGCCAAGGACCGCCCTCCGGAATGATTTCCACAACTTCTTTCGTGAATTTCCCTCAAGACTTGCTTTGCCTGGGTGGGTGACAAACATCTCAAGAGTGGTCCCTCAAAAGATCTTTTGTAAAGTTCTCCATTAAACATGGTGAATCTAGCTGATTTATATTTGAGTCTTCTCACAGCTTGTGAATCAGTTGGTAATTTCCCGTTTTGTAGATAGTCTATTATTTCATCCTTCCAACACGCCTCTACTTCTACTGGCAAAACGTAATCTAAGGCTTGTGTTGTCGTTGACTCCAGGCCTTTACTAATTGAGGGTTGGTCTGCGGCCAACAATGTCACTCGTCTCTCCACAAAGACTTCTGCAGTGCTTGCAAATCTTGATAATGAATCGGCCCGTTCATTCTCCAATCGAGGAATCTGTGATATAGTAAACGTCTCAAAGTTAGATGTCGCCTCCTTCAACTTTTCAAGGTACTTCACTATTGCCGCCTCCTTAGCTTCGTATCTTCCCTCAAATTGATTTGCAATTAATTGAGAGTCAGTGTATGCCATAAGTTTAGTTATCCCAAGCGATTTTGCCATTTGTATACCGGCTAGCATGGCTTCATACTCTGCTTGATTATTTGTGACTTGAAAATTCAATCTAATGGCATAATCGAATTCTCTTCCATCTGCCGACCTTATGTAAATTCCTGCACCTCCTGCATCAACTGTGGAGGATCCGTCCACGTGTAGAGTCTATATTTCTTTTGCTGTCCCAGTTTCATCCTTTTGACTGCTTTCCGTCACTGTAGCCACATCAATTGATGGATCTGCTTCAGAGATAGTTTCTGCGACAAAATCCGTCAGTCTTTGTGCTTTAATTGCAGTTTTTGGTACGTACTCCAAACCATATTCACCTAGCTCGATTGCCCACTTGACCAACCTGCCTGACGTTTCTGGCTTTGCCATAACCTACTTCAATGGTTGATTTGTAAGTACTATGACTGGGTGTGACTGAAAGTATGGTCTTAGTTTCCTTGCAGTTATCACCAATGCGTATGCCAACTTCTCAATCTCCAAATAATTGAGTTCTGCTCCATTCAAAATTTTGCTCACGTAATAAATTGGTAGATGTTTCCTATCCTCTTCTCGGACCAATACCGTGCTGAGTGAATTTTTCGTTACAGCTAAATAGAGATATAATATTTCGTTATCCTTGGGTTTTGACAATAGTGGTGGCGTTGTCAGGTAAGTCTTCAGTTGACGAAATGCCTCCTCACAATCTTCCGTCCAAGTTGGCGTTTTTCTTAACTTTTTGAAGAAAGGCAAACTTTTCTCCGCGGAATGTGATATAAAACGACTGAGTGCCGTTATTCTCCCCACCAATCGTTGTACTTCGCGAACCGACTTGGGAGATGGCAAATCCATTATAGCTTTGATCTTATCCGGGTTTGCTTCTATGCCCCTTTCATTTACCATGAAGCCTAGAAATTTTCCCGCTTTGACTCCGAATGTACACTTTTTTGGATTTAACTTCATCCCGTACTGCCTCATGATCCCAAAAGCTTCTTCAAGATGCATAACATGGTCTTCTGCCTTTAAACTTTTAATAAGCATGTCATCTATGTAGACCTCCATTGTCTTACCTATCTGATGGTAAAACATCTTCGCAACTAGCCTCTGAAATGTTGCTCCTGCGTTCTTTAATCCAAATGGCATTACTCTGTAACAGAATATCCCCCTGTCTGTTATGAATGCGGTTTTGTGCTGATCTTTGACTGCCATCAAGATTTGATGAAATCCACTCTGTGCATCACAAAGACTAAGTAGTGCACATCCTGCTGTTGAATCAACCACAAGATCAATCCTAGGCAATGGGAAAGGATCTCGTGGACAATGTTTGTTTAAATCCGTGTAGTCCACGCACATACGCCATATAGTTGGTTTCTTTGGTACCAGCACGACATTGCTCAACCATTCTGAATATTGAACTTCAAATATGTGACCTGCTGCTAACTTTGTTTGTACTTCCAATTCTGCCGCTTTATTCTTCTCATCACTGAAGTGTCTCTTCTTCTGCCGAACTGGTCTTGCATTTGGATTGACATTCAAGTGGTGTACTGCAACCCATGAATCTATGCCTTTTAAATCCGAATCAGTCCATGCAAATACATCAAAATTTCTCTGCAAACATGCTATCAATGCTCTCTCCATCTCCATTGGCAGTTCACTTCCGATTTTGATGATTTTCTCCGGCTCATTCTCCATTAAAGCAACTTCCTTGAATTCTCCAGAAGGCTTCATACGTTCGATCTCCAATTGTTTCATGTAACGCAAAGTGGTTTTATTCTCTCTTTCTTCTTTTGTTAGTTTCAGATCAACTCCCTTCACGGGAACATCAAAATCTTCAGGGATTTCCTGCTGATCTTCTTGTGTTGCTAGCACCATCTCAATGTCTTTACTCCCTCTCGAGCTTCAATCAAAGCTACATCAGGTGCATTTTTTGCCTTGGCAGGTTTTGTTGATGTAACATAACAGCTCCATGAATCGCGATAGTTTGTTGTCAGCTCTGTGACTCCCCCAGGAGTTGGAAATTTTATCTTCTGATGAACTGTTGAAATAATCATAGCAAATGCAGTTATTCCTAGCCTTCCTATTAATACATTGTATGCGAATGGCATATCAACAATGAGATATTCCACATTCAACGTTCTCCTCTTTGGATTGACACCAAAAGATGTTGGTAGCATTATTCTTCCAACAGGCTTGACTTCATTTCCGCCAAATCCTAATAGAGGTGAATTCACCTCCGAGATCTCGTATTGTCCAAGCTTCATTTGTTGTAAGGCATCCATGAAAATAATGTTAGATGAGCATCCATTATCTATCATTATTCTTTTTACCGCATGATTCGCAATTACCGCGGTAACCACCATTGGGCAATTTAAGTATTGAGCCTCCTTCGCTTGTGACGATAAGCTATCGAAGTCGCTATCATCAAATGTAATCTTTGTATCCATCTTGTCTACTGCAAAGACTAAGTCTATCACTGGACGTTTCAAACGCTCATATTGTATATCACGTGAAATCCGTTTCCTACTTTTGGTCGAATCCGCACCTGTAGGTCCTCCGGCGATTACATTTACTCCGTTTTCGATATCATCGTTCCCGTTACCCCTCCTTCTTCTTGGTTCGTCATTCTTTTCTTTTGGGGAACGACTTCGCTTTCGTCCAACCGCTAATTTCTCATCCCTCGGTTGTCTATTCTCCAATACATATTCAATAAGTTTGCCCTCGAGAATGAGCCGTTCAATCTCCATTCTCAAAGCCCTGCAGTCGTTAGTGGTATGTCCATTTTGTCGGTGAAACTTACAATATTTTTTGGATTGCTTCATCTCTTCAGTTAGCGTCATGGGTCTTGGAGATCTGAACCTCTCCTTATCCCCAACTATTGCATAAATTTCGCCAATTGGTTTCTTCAAAGGAGTCCAATTATCGAACCTCTTGAAAGGTTGTCGGTTGTGCTCACGATCTTTCCCCCTAGGATCTCTCCTCCAGTCTTTATTCTCCTTTCCTCTAGGAACTTCTGGCAGGTCTGTTAATCCTTGATTTATGGTGATCTCCTCCACCTCAACCACTTTATTGGCGAGATCCATTACTTGCTCTATCGAATCAGGATACCCCACTGATGTGGGGTATTTTCGTCAGGATACGTGTCCACTCTCCAACACTCCACGTCAGACTGCTTCAGTTCCTGCTGGATGCTCAAGCAGCTTTTGAGTTCGGAACCTGCACTCAACACCAAACGTGAACTAAGCCGGTGCCTTCTCCGGCGAAGGCACTCCGACGCTCAAGTCAGACGGGTCGGAATATGAGATCTTGTTGAACAAGGCAACAAGTCGAATGAACTAGCCCAAAATAGGTCGAATATGCAGTAAGCAATAACTCGAATGAGCAGAGAACAATAAGTCGAATGAGAAGGCCAAACAAGTCGAATGAACTGAATCAAACAAGTCGAATGAAACAGAACAAAACAACTCGAATAAGAGCCAAAATAGGTCGAACTCGAGCTATTTGAAGAACAACTCGAATGAGCTTGGAAAATAGGTCGAGGTCGACTTATATAACTCGAACTTAGAGCTTAGAATAATGTAAAACGTACCTTAGAATGAGGAATGAGATCCCTTTATATAAGCATAAGAGTCCTTATTTAGCTAGAAGTGCACTCCAAGTAGGACTATGAGTTGAATAAGTCAAACTAGGATTCCTAGAAATAACTCGAATGACCTCCATTAAATAACTCGAATGACCTCCACTAAATAACTCGAATGACCTGCAAAGAAATAACTCGAATGACCTGTAAAGAAATAACTCGAATTACCTGCAAAGAAATAACTCGAATGAACTAGAAACAACTCGAGTTGGGCCTGGAACAACTCGAATTGGGCTTGTGAAATTCGAATTGGGCCCCAAATAACTCAAAATTGGGCATCAATGGCCTAATTTTGAGTTTTGCCTTAAATTGCAATCTTGCATTAAAAATTAATGGTGTTGTCGTGGCGTAATATTCCGAAATAATCCCGTAGATATGATACCGAACTTTAAGATATGACGATACCGAGATTTGACACATCAATCCTCTTTATTTAATTTGAAGATTTTACAATTAGAACAAATTAAGGCAATACAAATGTTGTTCGTTCCCACAATATTATGTGTTAACTTAATTTTTAGAAATATATATATATATATATATATATATATATATATATATATATATATATATATATATATATATATTTATAATTTGAATTGAAATGTATTTGAAAAAATCCAAATTGATAAAACAGAAGGAAGATTTTTGTCTTTAAATCTAATAGTATCGATATCACCCTTAATCAGCAAACTCGCTAGCCTTCGTGTGTATATATATGCGCGCGCACACACATACACACAAATATATATATATATATATATATATATATATATATATATATATATATATATATATATATATATATATATATATATTTGTGTGTGTGTGTGTGTGTGTGTGTGTGTGTGTGTCTGTGTGTCGCTTCAAACTAGGGTTTTCACTTCTCTCTCCATCTGCCGCATCTAATTTGTCTAAATATTTGATCACCGTCAATTAGCAACCACAAGTATACTAGCTAAGAAATTCATTAAACCACTACCATTTGAGTCATATCTCAATGGCACAGCTTTCTCTCACGCAATTGAAGGTATGATTCCTTTTATGATTTTTCAATCTAAAAATTTGAACATCTCAGGTCTGAACAAAAGATTTGAGAGAGATAATAATAGGGATAAAAGCATCAAACCCCCTATACTATCGGGGGTGTAGCTATTTGGCCCCTGAACGTTTTTTTTGGCAACAAGCCCCATGTACTATGGATAAACAAGACTTTTTGCCCCTTGGTCGAATTTTCGGTCAATTTTTGCCTGAATTTGAAATGTGAACATGAGGGTTCAATACTATTCAACCTCCAATTCAATAAAATGCCCCTTTTTCACTTCGATTCTTGTTATATTTTCTTAATTTTCAAACCTGAGTTTAAATTATCCAAATTTAAGGTTTGGAAATTCACAAAATATAACAAAAATCGAAGTGAAAAAGGGGCATTTTATTGAATTTGAGGTTGAATAGTATTGAACCCTCATGTTCACATTTCAAATTCAGGCAAAAATTGACCGAAAATTCAATGAGGGGGCAAATTATTTTTTCAAATCAATAGTTGAGGGGGCAAAGTGCTTATTTATCCATAGTACAGGGGGCTTGTTGCCAAAAAAAATAGTTCAGGGGGCAAATCGCTACACCCCCTATAGTATAGGGGGTTTAACGCTTTTATCCCATAATAATAAGTCAAATCTCTAAACTAGTCTTGGAATCCAATCTTGATTAGGTATATTAAGTTGGTTATACACAACTTATTCAGAACATGGATCATAATTTTTTTACGGGCCTCAAACATTGATTAACTTGTCTTAAGCCCAGACCATGAAAGCGTGATATTAGTTGCTTTAGCAAGAAGGACTCTTGGCATTCACTAAGGGTATTTGTGTCTACATTTAGAAATTTAACTATACATGGCTTAGAGAGGTTTGCTTCCTAAATTGTGGCCTAATACTTTCTGTCTAAATAGCCCAATATATTTCATAGTGTACGGCATTTGCCTCTGATATCCGAATTTCAAAAGTACCATCCTAGAGCACATCAGCATGTTGAGCCTCTTTAACTATCATTATTTCCAGAAGAGTAAAGAAAACTTAAGCCATGTCTTTCGCTCAAGAGAAAACCACAAACAAATGAATTTTTGTCACGTCTTTGCACTAAAGAAGAAGAAAGGATGTTAATACTAAGAAGCAACGATAGCGAATAATTTTTCATCAAAGAGTCCATGGGGTTGTTGTTCGCCATCATCAAGATTGTGGTTGAGGATCCTTGTCCTGAATCCGGTTTTGCCACTCCACTCTTCAATGTCGGTGGCAATGTTTTGTTGAAGATTATTGAGCACCTGAACAAGCACGCTGAGTTTTCCGGTGAATCTTTGAAGACAAAGAAGGCTTTGGAAGAAGAGTTTGTCAAAGGATCATTGCGCGAAACAATGTTTGATCTGCTTTTGCCAGCAAAATATCTAAAAGATAAGGACTTTTTGGATTTACTGTGCTAGAGAGTTGCAAAGCATATCGAGGACAAGACGCCTCCTCAGGAGGAGGAGAATGCAATAAGGGATGGCAATGGATGGGCCGAAGGATTATGAAAGGTTTAAACTTCCAATTAATCACTCCTATTTCAAGATTAGCTCGCATTCAAATCACAATCGTGATCACTATAGAACAATATTACTTTCAGCAGCAATGAAGTTTAAGCCATGTCTTCCTCTCCAGAAAAAAGAACCATCAACAAAAATGAGTCGAGCTCTTCCACTGAAGAAGAAGAAGAAGAAGAAGAAGAAGAAGAAGAAGAAGAAGAAGAAGAAGAAGAAATGATGCTAACATTGAGAAGTAACGACAACCAGGAATTCGTCACCATCAAGAACCTGGTTGACGACAGTTGTGCTGAATACCTGAAGACGCACACCGAGTCTTACGATGACTCTACGGAGAATAAGAAGGCTTTCGAAGAAGAGTATGCGAAGGCATCGTCTTATAACGTTGTTGGAATGTTATGTATAATTGATCTTAGACTAGCTTTTTCAGTTATAATGTTGTTGCAACGTTATGGATCGTATAAAACAGAGGAAAAAGAATTACGCATGGTATTATAACATTAGGTAGTTTAGTTTGCTTTGGTACTAAAGTTTAGGCAAAATAAGCACAAAATTTGAGAGAGTGTTCATCTGTCTTTGACTTTTTGTTATAACTTGCGCAAAAAGAGAGCTTTATATGAATGTCGCAATGTAAGGAAAAACTTTGGTGTTCAAATATTTCCTTGGTGGCGCTCATTTTTTGGTCAAAAACATGTTACACTATTACATTAGTATCATGCTAAATTTAGCAAACAACTCATAGACATAACGGAACACTATGCTAGTCTACAAGGCATATCTCAGTTTAGAACTCTAAAACAGGAAAAGATGAAGTCTCATGAGCATAGAACTCCAAAAGCTCCGAAAACTGAAGGAAAGCTAAATAAATCCATGTCAGTTAAATTTTTGGAGATTATTGCTCAGAAAATAGAAAAGTAAAGTGCAAAAAAATGCCATTCTACGTTTGTCCGGTAGAAATAGAAAAGTGGTTAAAGAGTCTGTCAGGCCACAACAGAATGTTAAACTGGATAAGAGGAAAAGACAGCATACAGATTCCCTTGACACATCTGGGAGGAAATAAATGGAAGCAAACTTCATAGGGGAGGTAGTTGAAGTTGAAAATGAAGCACCCTCCATCTTTAGTTGATGGCTCTATAACATCATCTGTAAATATATTAGAAGACTGCGCCAAAACCTACCAGAGACAGGAAGAAGGTTTGCATGTGTTCGAATTTGGCAATGAGAGGTTTCCAGAAATCGGAGAGCAAAGTTCTGGTTGCGTAGATGTAGTAACCAAAAGTGGCCTTTTGTGAAGAACAATATTTTATCGAAAATGATTGATTCCACAGAGGCCACATTTGTAGTCTATAGAACACTGTAAAGAAAGTTCCGGTATGGTGGAAAAGGTTTCTGCTTTGCAGTTCAATTTTTGGAAACACTTGCAAACTTGGAAAGACATGGGTTTGAAGTTGGTGCTGTAAGGGAGTGAGTCACTAGGTTAATTCAGTTAAAGCTAAGCATGAAAAGCTTGTAGATAATATAAATGAGATCAACAGTCAAATATTAATGCACAATTGCAAGAACAGTAGGATGGATGAGGAGATAAATGATATGAACCAACAGATTCAATAGTTGCAAGAAAAGCTTTTGCTTGTCAAGTCTAGACTGTACAAGAAGGATGGTGAAGTTGCAAGGTTGCAGGCAAAACTTTTGGAAACTGAAGAAAGAATTAATAATGTGGAGAACGAGTTTGAAGGAATAGCTACCACTCCATTGAAATAATTCAATAAACACCGAAACTCCATAGGATCTTTCATATTTTGTCATAATTCTTGGCGGTGGGAGCTGTACTTACCGTTTGTAGTTGTAGTCAGGTGTTATTTCAGGGATTGTTAATCAAGAAAATAAAGACCGAATACAATCAGGGAAGATTTTGAAACATGTAAAACTTGTAAGTTGTTGCAACAGCTCGAACGGATTAGACCAGTCAGCAACTTTTTTCTAAGTCAGTTTTTTAATTTAACTCTTTGCTCCCTATTGTTTGATGCAGATTTAATTCATGTTGAGGTTGAGACATCCAACTTGTTCTTTTTGTGGGAACAGTGACTCAACCCCAAAATATGTCCATACTGACAAATTATCTCCCAAGGTTTAATTGAAAGCTTTGGAAAATAATATGTGCATGTGTCACTAAATTCATGCACTGAAACTATGCTTTTCTCCCAATTCAAGGTCAAGTTATGATTTAATCTCTTTCCGTCTCTTGGCATATTCTGATTATACAATGCATGATAGTAGCTTGCCTCTGTCTTAAACTTCCCAAGTACCTTCAACTCCTCACATGTACGTAAGTTAGTTGATTGCAATGGGGTGTGCTCTATGTCTTGGATGCAATGAGCTCATTGTTGCTTCTCTGTAAAATAAATTTGAGAATGAGAAGAAGAATCATTCTATTTACTTAAAGCCTATAAGAATAATGCATGTATCGCAGAGACCTAATCCATTTAATGAAAATTAAGCGAATTGAAACTCGTACAGGAAAGGGAAGGCAGGAGTTATACAATTGTTCATTTCATCAATTTTTTGGTCTTTGATGAGGAGTCGATGCTAGGTACTATGACATTAGGTGATATCTTTCGAGCCTGTTAGTGCATTTGTCCTCATTTTTGTCGATAACCATAACACCTCCTTGTCGGAGGGGTGATTAATTTATATAAGCTGTTGAATCATCCAGATATCCACATTGATGAAAGAAGGCGAATAAAAATGCCCTTGACGTGGTATTGGTTGAACGAATTATTATTTGTGTGCTTCATCTGTTTTCTTTTATCGGGAATTAATATGTCTTAACTTGTGCAGGAAAAGGGACGGTAATGCTTGTTGAAAGCTTAAACTTTGCTTGTTTTTAGGCCCCTTTATTATTCAACCATTTGATTTCATCCATTATTAGAGGGAAAGAAATTAAAAAAGGGCAATCATGTGAGTCATGAGAAATGAACTTAATGCAAGTTGTTTAGGTTCCAGGATCGACACCTTGACATCCCGTCCATGGTTGATCCACCCGTGGCAGAAATGATAAACGATTGCTAGATTAGGTGAGTTGAGTAGATCTTATTTCTAACTCATGATCTATACATGTTCCTCGTTCTGATGGGACTGCTTAAATTCCACGTGTTATCCTTATCCCTCTATTAAGTCTTAACTTGGAAGGTGTTTGCCCTTCTTTTGCACATATTATTACACATCTTAAAAGTCTACAGAATTGAAGTCTTATATTGTTGTAAGATAGTAAACGTATCACGAGTTTGAGAAAGTGTCTAGACGAACGCAGGGTAATGCTAGATGAGAAGAAGGTTATTGGATTGGGAAGTGGGAATGCAACACAGTCAATTCATGACAGGGTAAACTTTCTCGACTTCAATTGTGTCAGTGTTTTTGGGTTTGATCATATATAAGAAATCTATTTTTACTTTTTTAAAAAGTAAATGAAAAAAAAGTATATAGAAGAAAAAAAAAGAAATCTCTTATTCTAATAGAGTTAGCGGAGACAATGAAGCTTATTGTACCAATCCGTAGAAGAGTTGATGCTGATACATCTTTGTTTGAACTTTACGGTACTAAAGTTTTATGCAAAATTGTGTATGGAATCTGCGTAACCGAGAGTTCATCTCTCTTTGTTTTAACTTGTGCGAACACATAGCATTCAAATACGGAGGAACTGAAATATATGAATGTAGTAATTTAAGGGGTAGAATTCTTATATAAAATAACAAGATAAAGGCAAATTAGAATACAATCATATTATGACCTCAAATATTTTTAAAAGCACATCCCTTAATCTAGTGCAAACTCTGTGCATTTCAACTACAATATTATCATCCTTGTTGCAACGAGACTCCGAATCTTCTAAAAATTTAATTCATAAGGAAGGTAATGGAAGCTGAGGTGTTGGTTCACGTAGCAGTAGATTAGTACGCCTTCGATGCTGAATTAGTTATGGTATATATTCTCTCAGGTATAGGTTAACTACCCGTATTAGTTTTTTCGTTAAAACTATACATACACTAGAAATTACATATTACATAAAACCTTGATTTTTCTTCCACTTTTTCTCATTGGGCGGAGGGGTTAATCATGGATGAGTAATGCAATGTTGGAAGATGGGTCGAAGGTGAAATAATTAAATAAAGAGTCAATTGCGATCACCACCTATTGTTTGGAGTGTTTTGCGAAATCCCCCTAATGTTTCAGAAGAGCAATTTGCCCGCGAACGTTTGTAATTTGCCCCCTGACTCCTTGGTCTACCGTTCATTTTTGCCACGTGGCTATCTTTTCATCCATTAGATTTGGCATCAGGAGGCAAATCGCACGTTTTTACAAATGTTAGGGGGCAAATCGCTCTTTTTGAAACGTTAGGAACTACTTCACAAAAACCCAAACATTAAGGGGCAAAACGCAATTGACCTTAAATAAAACAACTGAGGGGAGGGGGAAGAAATAAACACATGCAAAAAGAAATTTTTGTAATTATAGTTAATGATTCTAGGAAACAAAAAGTAAGGGTGAGTTTTGTTTGTAATGGGTGCTTTCATAATATTCTCTTTTAAATACAACACCATAAACTCTCTCGGTGTCATGTTAACTTCTGTTGCCGCATGGATGAGTATTAGTCACAATAAAGCCTAACAAGAGCGAACTTTTTACAATGTACTTCGAACCCTATATTTGAGAAAGCCTAACTCCACAGTCTTTTACACCTAGTCAAATCAATAAAACCAGTCAAATTTATATCTCCACATTAAAAATACAAAACATGACGTCTATAGTTAAATTTTAAGTGTAAAATTGAATACAATGATTATTAGTCCAAATTCTCTCAACATTATCTTAGCGATAAAAAAAATACGGGCACATTACAATTGGCTAACTCTTTCCTCAGTACTAGGAGATGACATAATGACAAATGCTTCGGTCCAGTATCGAGCTATGGCGAGAATTGTTTGCTACTCCTAAAGATACTATAAAAAATCAAACTAGACATAAAAAAAGGCTTCCCGCGGATCATATAGTTAAGGAGCAGAGAGTGGTGCTTGGATAGAGACAAGGGTAGATTTGAACTTCAGTGCTAGGAACCATTTGTTTTTCAATAAATATAGGTATTGATGTGAGGTATTTTCGTCTGGATACGTGTTCACTTGTCAACACTCCACGTCAGACTGCTTTAGTCCCTGCTGGATCCTTAAGCAGCTTTAGAGTTCGGAACCTCCACCCAACACTACACGTAAACTAAGCCGGTGCCTTCCCGGCGAAGGCACTCCGACGCTCAAGTCAGATGGGTCAGAATGTGAGATCTTGTTGTGCGAGGAAACAAGTCAAAATGATAGATCGAAATGCAGCAAAACTTGTCGAAATGAAGCAAAAAAAGTTGAAATGAATGTCCAAAATAGGTCGAAATGAAGACTCTCAAATAACTCGAAATGCTTGTAAATATATCTCAAATTAGAGCTATTTTGTCAAGTCAAAATGAATGCCAAATAACTCAAATTCGATCTATATAACTCAAAAAGGATGCTCAAAATATGAAAAACGTACCTGAAAATGAGGTATGGGGCTCCCTTATATACTACTAAGAGTCCTTCCTTAGCTAGAAGTCTTGTCCAAGTAGGATTATGATTCAAAATAACTCAAAATAGAGTTATTTTGGAATAAGTTGAAATAGATGCCCATATAAGTCAAAAGGAGCCTCAAATAGCTCAAAATGGGCCTCAAACAACTCAAAATGGGCCTACATGGGCCTGATTTTGAGTTTTGCCTGAAATTGTAATTTTGCATTAAAAGATTATGGTGCTGACGTGGCGTAATATATTCCGAAATACGCTCGTTGTATTGTATTGGATATTATGATGTGGCGGTACCAAAATATGGTACATCAGGTATATTGCTCCACTTTGACTACTTATATTCAAATGCCTTTGAAGGAAACAAAGATAGAAAAATTGGGAAAGAATAAGGTTGTCCTGGACTTACATTGATGCTTGAATATTGGCGAGCAACTGAGGACGAAAGATGTTAGGAAGTTTAAGTTCTCAGTTTGACTTTATACTTTTACTTTCTAAAGCTAGCTAGTTCTAGTTTAAGTAGTACAAGACTTCATGTTATGATGCGATTCCAAACATGATTTCAAAAGAAGGTATAGGCGCTAATAAATCTTAAATTGTACCACGTGAAACTGACGTACGCTAAGATGGTGCTATCAATTCGTATATTAGTTTAAATATTTGATTGTATTACGACATCGAGGAAATGTAATTGACATATGTCAACATGAACGACGAGAATACGACTAAATTGGCATAATTCTAAAGAAGATTTTCTTGTGGGCAACAAAAAGAAATAGAAAAAAGAAAGCTGAACAACGCCATTTATTCATCAGCAAGCAGTTAATGTGACAGACCTAACCATCACAACTTAAGGGTGCAGCTATCATCATCGCTAACTCTCCACCAGCCGGGAACGCAAGGTTCGTCATCTCAATGCAGTGGTCATGCACTAAACGTGTGCCATCAAACTTCATGGTTGTAAGTTTTGTCATAAGTGTCCTAGCAAAGGACTTGTCTGCAGTCTTAAAAAATTTTATTATTGATTTTAAGTAATCCGTAGCATTTACTGGTGTGGTTAGGGAAGTTTTTATGTTGCAAGCAATTATCATTCGTAAGAACATAATGCTCAATCTGTCAGACCTCTCCCAAGCTTGAAGGAGAGATTCTTCTTCATCAGTACTTGTTTCACCAATAGGATCTGGCTTCTCTGTTATGAGTGCCATGTCCAAGTTCAAGTACACATAATGTGAATTCAACTTTCTCTTTTCCTATGAGAAGTTAGTTCTCGTGAGAATTGGGAACATATAAGATAGAAAATGACAATTGTGCAGGAAAAATTGCTGCAATTTATAGAGATATAATTTAGCTTAATTGGGATGCAATACATAATTAACACATAATATTTGAAAATATACAAAAAGAAAATATAGTGCTCATATGGGTAGTGACCATAAATTCTACAGATTATACCATTAGAAGTCGTAATTTTCAGCACTCATAATTAAAGTAGGGATAAAAGCGTTAAACCCCCTATACTTTACCCCATGTTGCACTTTGCCCCCTATCCTTTTAATATTTGCGACTTGCCCCCTATACTATGGATAAATAAGCACTTTGCCCCCTAAGTCATTTTTTCACCATTTGATATGGACACATGTCACTATTTTTTGCCGTTGAATTTAGACTCAGGGAGCAAAGTGCTTATTTATCCATAGTACAGGGGGCAAGTCGCCAAAAATAAAAGAATAGGGGGCAAAGTGCAACATAGGGTAAAGTATAGGGGGTTTAACGCTTTTATCCAATTAAAGTAATATATTCACTTCAATTAAAAACAAAAGAAATATGTGGATTATCTTGGCCTATATTTATATTACTTCCTAATGGTTGATTAAAATGATATTTTTGATTGCATGTGGGTCAACCAATTAAATCATAGGTTTCATCAACGTATCATAATAATGGTAATATTCAGTCTTTAATTTGTCAAGGTTAATGTGGTGATCCCTAGCCTTAATAGCATAAGTTAACACATTAAATCCATTTAATATCAATATAAGTTAATATGATTCCTCTAATTATGATGGATAATGTGTTAATTAATCTAAATATACTTATGTTTAAAAACAAATCGTTAAAAATATAATTTAAACGTGAATCGTAGTATCACGTAATAGGAATTTTCCTCCTTGAATTCCGAACGAGTATTTCGGGGATTTACCTTCATTCCAAACTTGTCTATGATCTGAAAGGCCTCTATCAGATTGGCGTTGTGATGACTGGCTTCTGTGCTTTTTACTACGATGTCATCCACGTAGACTTCCAGGTTGTTTCCAATCATCGGTGAGAACATGGTATTCATGAGCCTTTGGTAGATGGCCCTGGCATTTTTTAGTCCGAATGGCATGACCAGGTAGCAATAGGTGCCGAAATCTGTGATAAAGCTGGTCTTCTCATGATCTCTTTCCGCCATTGGGATCTGGTTGTAGCCTTGATCACCATCCATTGTGGATAGTGGAGCACATCCCCCTGTTGAATCCACGAGCTGGTCGGTCAATGCTGGGTAGAGGGAAACAATCCTTTAGCCAGGCATCGTGGAGATCGGTGAAGTCGATGCACATTCGCCACCTTTCTCTAGATTTGGGTAGTAGAACCACATTGGCTGACCACTCGAGGTATTGCACTTCCTGGATTTGGTTCAGACCAATAAGCCTTTGTATCTCGTACTTGATCACCGTGTTTCGGTCTAGCCCCATCTTACGTCTCTTCTGTTGAACTGGCTTGGCATCAGGACGTACATCTATATAGTGTTGGCAGACGTCCGGGCTGATGCAACCTGGGGGACCTCCTTTCCATGCAAACACGTGTAGATAACGACGCAACATTTTCGAGAGCTGCAATTCAATAGGGGGATCTATTCCGGCTCCTACCTTCACGATTTTCTCGCTTTCTCTGGGAATTACCTTAACTGTCTTAAGCTCCTCGGCGGGGAAAAGTTTGCGTTCATCACCCCGTCGGGGTTCGTACGGATTCACCTTCCTGTTGCTACTTTCTTCTTCTTCGATCGCGGCAATGTGTTCATCCGGAATTCGCCAGCTCTGGCTTGATTTCCTTTGACCTTTCCTATCCCATTGAGGGTAGGAAATTTCAGTTTCAAATGAAGAACATAGGGTACCGCTTCGAACAACCGGAGGGAAGGTCGCTTACAAATTATATTGTATGTCCTGGCAAGCGCATTTACGACCTCGAATTTTATCTCTTCCATTCTTCTCAGGTATCCTCCACCCCAAGACATCAGCAAGGTGATAGACCACAAAGTTTTGCACTGATTTCCATCGAAGCCCACCTGAGGGGTAGTTTCTGGTACTATCTGCTCCATCTTAAGCCCACGAGCAAAGTAAATAGGCAAGAACATCACATCCACAGCGCTCCCCGTGTCTATTAAAACTCTCGCAACCTCTGCTCCATGGATAGTGTCCTGTATTACGATAGGGTTGTCGTGAGGATGGACAATGTCAACCAAATCCCCGGGACTGAAGGTAATCGTCGGTGGGGTTGGTATGGCCGTGGAGAAGACATGATATTTCAGGCTGACTCGCTGAGTTTCCTTAATAAACTTTCTCTTTTTCTGTGCGGATGAAACCGATAATGGACCTCTTTCAATCATGGTCGCCATCCTCCCCGTATGGGGATTATTGGCGTAATTTGATAGCGGGGGTTGCAGATGCTGATAGCGCTGACGTTCTTCCAGTGCAGATTCTTCCTCAAACCTTCTCCTTTGACCTTGAGAGTTCTCCCTTTCCTGTCGTTTGGTGCTTTGCGACGTTCTTTAGGTCGTTCCCAAAGCCGATCCTCTTCTCTCCTTTCTCTTTGTTGTTCATCTTTAGGAGAGGCCTCCATTCTTTCAATGTATTGGCGGAGGTATCCCATCATTAAAGGTGCTTGATCTCCATTCTCAGATGATTGCAATTTTTGATCCTATGCCCCCAACTTCTATGGTACAAGCACCACTTCCCGGTGTGTCGCATAGCATCTCGGTTCCAGGCTTGGGGTGGCCATTGGAGATCTTGGTTTCCTCCTATTATATTTAGTACCTCTGTGTTGGTAATTTTCAAGGGGGTTAAGGGAAGAGGTTCAAGGTACCTTCTAACCATGTCATGTCGAATGCGAGAATTGTCTCCTTGTCCCTGCTTGTTTCACGAGTGTTCCTCTGACTCCTGCATCCTCATATTAGCCAGCCGTGTATCTTCTCGGAGCATATACAGTTCTGTTCTCTGCATGAGCTCTTCCAGGGTGCGTGTCGGGTGTCCTATAAATGAATCGACAAACTCCATCGATCGGTGTCGTGCGCCACAAACTCAGAGAGGATATGGGGGTCTACATATCGTACGTCTATCACTGCATCCGCGAAACTCCTCATATATTCTCGAAGGGTCTCTCTCTCTCATTGGACCATTGTCATTAAATGTCCTGCTCTTTTCGGATACCTGCGGTTGCATGCAAACTGCCGTATGAACAAACCGCGTAGTTCATCAAAGCTTTTGATGGATCCCTTCGGCAGTTGTGAAAACCATGCTTGCGCCTGGCCTGTCAAAGTTGATCGAAAGATTTGACACAAGGGGTAGTCTGGGGAATTCAGTATATCCATCACCGCTAGGAATTGGTTAACATGATCTCTAGGGTCCCTTGCATTCCGATCTCCAGTATAAACTACGGGGTTGGACAAACGCATGGACACCGGGATTTTCAGCACTCGTATATAAGATGCAAACAGGCTGACATTCTCGTCTTCGTCAGCTGATCCATCTCGATCCCTTTTCAAGGCTTGTACCTTCTTCTTTAGTTCGACCATCATGTCCATGAACTGCTGGTTAGTTTCGCTTCTACTTGGAAACTTTCGGTGGGTATCGTTTTGCTGACTCTTTGTCCTTTCATGTCGCTCGGCCCTCCGGGGTGCACGTTCCTCTTCTGCCCCTGGGCGCCGAGGTTCACTTCTTGCATGGGAGATTCTGTTAACCAGGGCGCTGTGACTAGGGGGTGGGACCCATCTTCCTCTAGATTGGGCGTCTTGCTGTCGGGCTTGTCGGGCTCCCCTTTCTGCGGCGGTTTCCAGTAAGCGATCTAGCTCCTCCATGATGAGGTGAACCTCGGTCTTTTCAGTCTCTGTCTCTGGGGTCCTTACGGGGCCCGAAGACATGTATTCACGCAGATTCGGGTTCTCGGGTGTAGACAAAGTGGACTCACCAGTGACTTAGTGGGAAATTGCCATAACTGCTTGGGAAAGTATTCAGGTAGGTACTGATAACTAATAACACTATTTGAGGAGTGTGAACTTACCGAATCTGGGCTCATCACTTAGGCTATTTCAGGGACTCTAATGACGTTCCCACAGACAACGCCACTGCTGACGCCTGCGATCCTCCGTGCCTGTCACCTAGGTATGTTCAAACGTCGGTCCCGACCTAGGATGACCCCGGATCCAACAAGCTCTGTGGGGCGGGAAGCGTTGGGAGCTCGTTGATGTGATTCCAAATGTTCTTCAGCGGTCCGTGGGGATCCGCGCCTTGTTCGCTGCTTCCTCTCCGACCCCTGACAGCCAGTGCTCGTGCACTCTCTCTTTCTCTCTCAAAACTCTCTTGCCTTCTGCCTATCTCCCTCTTACATAGCTCTACTTCACCTACCTGCTTGTGCTTTTATTTATGAGGAGCCTACCTCCCTTTTTATAGGACGAGGTGAGGGTATAGGTATAATTTGCCAAGGGGCACGTGTTGGCGTGCATGTTGATTTCAAGGGTGCTAGGGTACTTGAGTGATCTTGTAGAGTAAGGCACGTGGTGCCTGCATGTTGCGCTTGGTGCACGCCATGCTCCATTTACACTCTATAACTCCTCGGATCCTCGCCGCTACATTGGGGAAGAGGGGCGGTTGTAGCCTAGGTGGGCGACAACACATTTGGATAGTGGATCATGATGTAAGGGCTTATGGCAGCCGTTTGCTCTGGTTGGTCAGATAACTCGGTGGTATTTACTTAGCAGCCAAGGATGGCTTTCCTGCACGTGGAAAATATGATCCCCCTCGTTGATTTAACGAGGGGTGGGTGAGATCTTTTATAATTATACCGCGAGACTTACCAGGTGGCGGAGGATTAGGGGGTCGTGGGATAGAGTAAGATTAGGGGATCAAGCCACGTGGACGGTACGATCCCCCAGGGAGCGTATGCGTCATCAAATTAATATCTATAATTGCTGGACTAACGGATGGGGATGAAATATAGAATAGTTAGAAACATTATAATAATACTTATTTAGTGTATAGTATATGCATATATACCTACAGAAGTATAATTATATATAACTGCAATTTATATAAGATAAGATACATAACTATATTATATATACATAACTATATAGTATATACGTATATACATAGGTGATGACGCCTCCGATTCGCCATGCCCGTCACCGAGGCAGTCCGAACGCCGGTCCCGACCTAAGATGATCCTGGACCCGGCAAGATATTGGGGGGAGGGGGAGCGTTGAGGGCTCGTTGAAGGGATTCCAGCAGTTCTTCAGCGGTCCATGTGGATCCGCGCCTTGTTCGCTGCTTCCTCTCCGATCCTCTGCTGCTGGCAGGGCTCGTGCTCTTCCGACAGTGCTCTCTCGCTCTCTTTCTCTAGTGTGGTCTTTCACCTGTCTGCTTGTTGGATGCCTTTATGACCAGCCTGCTTCCCTATTTATAGGGCGAGAGAAGGGTATAGATATAATCTTACTAGGGGCACGTGTCGGCATGCATGTTGATTTCGAGGGTAATAGAGTATGTGGGTGGCTTTGTAGAGTAGGGCACGTGGTACCTGAAGGTCTTGTCGAATAGGGCACGTGATGCCCAAGTAGCCTTGTAGAATAGGGCACGTGGTGCCTGCATGTTACCCTCGGTGCATGCCGTGCTCCGCTTACATAGTGTAACAACCCGAAAGAATTAGAACCTTAAAATATATAAAATCAGAGCGCGAAGCAGGTTAATAAGGATTCTAAATTCCATTAGAAAAAGAGTGTAACAATATACTTAAATTAACACGGGCTAAGATATAATACTTAATCTAGGTCTCGAGGTGAGTAACTGTTAGCACTCCAAGGTGTCTGAGCTCTACTCCTGAAAGTCTAAATCTGGAAGGAATGAAAGAAGAAAACATTTGATGATATAAAAATCTCAGTGAGTGTTAATAGGGTGTGTGCAGATAATGATTTTTTTTTTTTTAGGGATAAAAGCGTTAAACCCCCTATACTATAGGGGGTGAAGCGATTTGCCCCCAGAACTATTTTTTTTTTGGCAACAAGCCCCCTGTACTATGGATAAATAAGCATTTTACCCCCTCAACTATTGATTTGAAAAAATAATTTGCCCACTCATCGAATTTCCGGCCAATTTTTGCCGGAATTTGAAACGTGAAGATGATGGTTCATCACTACTTAACCTTAGATTCAATAATATGCCCCTTTTTCACTTCGATTTTTGTTATATTTTCTGAATTTTCAAACATTAAATTTGGATAATTTAAACTAAGGTTTGAAAATTAAGAAAATATAACAAAAATCAAAGTGAAAAAAAGCATTTTATTGAATTTGAGGTTAAATAGTAATGAACCCTTATGTTCACGTTTCAAATTTCGACAAAAATTGGCTGGAAATTAGAGGAGGGGGCAAAAATCTTCTTTATCCATAGTACAGGGCGCTTGTTGCTAAAAAAAAGTTCAGGGGGCAAATCGCTACACCCCCAAAGTATAGGGGTTTGATGCTTTTATCCTTTTTTTTAATATAGTACTTGTTTTTCAAAAGATTTTAGACATAAAAGCGAGACGTAACATGCAGTAATTTTGAATGTGAAAATCATAAGTATTTTAATTGGAAATCACTTCATAAGGAAATAGCTTCAACCACAAACTTTTAGTTTTTGACAGAAATCATTATAACTGGAACGTGAACATCTAACCAATCAACTATAATTGAAATATTCGCTTTTGACAAAAATAACTTGATTTGAAACTTTAATCTTTAACGAATTACTTTAACTCAAACATTGATCTTTGATAGATCACTTTAATTGAACGCGGATCTTTGGTAGAACGGTTTGGCTGAAACACTAGTTTTTGAAAGACCACTTTAACTGAAACTTCAGTCATTTATGATGACGAAGTCCACACATTTGCAGACCAACCATATTACCCATAGTAACCAAGCCTTATCTCCCCGTGTAAGGAGCTACCTTACAATCTGAAACACATGCCATGGAACATGTGGAAATCTACGAGCCAACAAAGACACAACGACCTCCCGATGTGTCTAAGAGAGAAAGGGCCATGGGAACATAAGCCCCAACTGGCAAGTCCTCCGCCGCCCGGTGGCACCCCATGCACACCCAAGCCAAGTTGGATCCAACTAACTGAAAGGGACATATCCATACATAACGAGACATAATCATCACACATGACAGAATAATTTTGAATAAATGATTTAACGTGTCACATATTTTAGGAAATGAATTTCGAGTAAAACTATGCTTTGGAAATTGGTTTTGAATAGAACTCTGCTTTAGAAAATCAGTTTTAAATAAAACTATAGATATACATACATGCATCCTTCCGATTTTTCAAAAACATGTAATACAACACTCATCTGATTGCCTTGTAAGGATAACAATACCCGAGGTTAAGTTGAACTACCTATTCGCCAAGCGAAAAGTCAATACGAATGCTATGAAAGTCATCAAATAAAACTTATCAATGATTACTAATCCTAACTTTTATATATAATATAATACATATTACGCACACAAAGAATATAATCACACAATTAGTAATTTAATTACAAATATAAATTACTTGCTTAATTCCTTACTTTTAATTCATTATAATAATAAGACCTTATTCAAATAATTAACGAGAGTATGCGGTTCAAAACAAAAATCCTGACAGTTTAGTTCATTATTATTATAAAATCATGAACTCCATAATATTCTATAATATCATGGTATTTAATTATACCCAAATTAATTAATTCATTCAAGATTATTCTTAGTCAATAACAAGAGTCATAATCATTACATAAAGGATCCAATTAAAATCATTTTCAACTTAATGTATTCTTCTTACTTGAACTATCCTATTCTTATTCCAGCCATTGTAGCACACATCAATTAACACAATGAAAACTCATTACATTCTCGGTCCATTAATTAGCAAAACTTCAGTACGGCTACTTTGTGGTTTTGCTTTCTTTAAAACATATTAGTGTAAGTTAATTTAAGTCCATCACCTCTTAAGTTACGAAGACTGTCAATCAATAAGTAATTTTAAGACAATTAATATTTACCAATTTACACCATACCTTAATTACAAAAGACTACCCGTAACTATGCCAAATTCCCTTCCTCCTTGGCTTTTATAATCCTTGGCATAATTGTTTCTTCCCCAACGTAAACAAGGTATTTCTAATATATATCTTTTTCTTTTTTGTATGTGACAAAATTTGATCCTTTTAGCATACAACTCTCTTAACCACACTAAGCAAGTGCATGTTTTATATATATTCATGGTGGTGACAAGTAAAGGTGAAAAGTGTGAGGTGGATGTGCATGCTTTTCCCAATCTCTTTTAACCAACCATGTATTGCATGTTTTGATGAGTAGGCATATGAGGTGGCAGTGAAACAAAGCTTGGGTACAAAGGTATTATCCTCCTCAAATTGATTAATTCATATGCATGCATGTGGTTTTTGGTGGTTGAACAACTTATGTAAAATTGGACATACCGCTTCAAATAATTTCCGAAGGGTGGCAGCACAACAAAAGATTTACTTATTCTGGGTGGGAATGATATAAGTCCTTATCTTCTGCTATTGTGGTAACTCTAATATTTTTACTAATGACAAAATAATTCTTGTGAAACAATATAAATTTGTGAAACTTTCATAATGTCAAATTCTTCAAATGGTGATCCTTATTTAGTCAAAGTGGAGTTCAACAATATTTCTTAAGCATTAAAACTTAAAAGACTTTTGGCGCACATAAAATTTGGAATTATAATTATCAAGTCAATAGGCGATTAAAATATTATTACAAATATTTTTAATTAATTGGCATTAACAATCTATACTAAATAGTTCTTATTTTCTCGTATAAAACACAAATTTTCAAACATATCTAACTAGATTTGTAGTATATATTTATATAAGAAAAGATAATAATTTAAGAGACAGGGAAATTTAGAGATATTACACATACTATAATTCCCAAACCCTCGCTCTACATTGGGAAAGAGGGGAGGTCAAGCCCTGAGGGGGCGACAACGCATTCGAATAGTGGAGAATGACGTAGGAGCTGACGACAGCTGCCTGCTTTGGTTGGTCGGATGGTTCGGTGGTTTTTGCTTAGCAGCCAAGGAAGGCTTTCTTGCACATGTAAAATACGACCCCCCCTCGTTGGTCCAACGAGGGGTGGGCAAGGAAAATATTTATATTATAAGTCTTACCAGGCGACGAAGAGCGAGAGGGGGTTGTGAGATAGGCTAAGATTAGAGGGTTAGGCCACGTGAACGGGTACGATCCCAGGAGGGAGAGTATGCATCATCATAAGACCCCCAGTCTCTGTCGCAATTCGTAGAACGTGGTAGAAAGTAAACTATTAGGGGCCTAATCATCTACTCGCGCATTTATCTCACACCCTGGCTTCTCGGGATTCATGAAAACTTCTTTCATACGCTGAGAGGTACGTGTCAGCCATCTGCTGCGTCTGGGGATTGAGCGGGAATTAAACCTCCCTTTTGTCCATCTATTTAGATCTTCCCTGCTGGGGTTTTAGGTCTATAGCCTTTTCATCTTCTCTGCTTTCTTTTGCATAATTGTTTTTTCTTCTTGCGTTCTCCGATCACTCTAACCATGTCGTCTTCTGAAGTTGTCGCGGTTGCCGATTCTGGTTCAACTCCCCCTGCTTCTCCGTCCCGCTCCACACTACCTTCTCCTCCTCTTACCCCTCGTAGGAAGCGCACTGCCGCGTCTGTCGCTCTTTCCAAAACTGGTGGCGATAAAGGGCCGGTTCCAAGAAGCGGTCTGTGAGCATGGAGGAAGTGGCCAACAGCCTTACATAGGCAGTCATCGACAACCACCTCTCGAAATACAATGTGGCGAGAGGAGATGTGGCGGTGATGCTCCCGCAGGCGTCTCATCGGGCGAATATCCCTCTTGAGGGCTACTTGACGGTATTCTTCCCTCATATGAGGCGGGGTGGAGGATGTTTGTGTCGCCATTCTTCCGGGAGGTGGCCCAAGACCTAGGCCTCTGTTCTGAGCCAATTGACGCCCAACGCTTTCTCCATTATGGAGGAGTTTGAGTTTGTGTGTCAAAGCCGAGGGCTCCCTTGTACTGCCGAGCGCCTGCTAGCTCTATATGACGTCGGGATGAGTACGGCGCCTTTCTTTTAACTGACCCCTTATTCTTCCCACGCGGTCCCTGTAAGAGGGTCTTGACAGACGCTTCTACCTCCTTCGGTAGTTGGAAGTCTTCCTTCTTCTTTGTGAAGCCATCATGTCGTAGCTGTGAGGGTCAGGGTGTTACCAACGTGTGGTCTAGTGGTCCAGCAGAGTTGGATTCTTCTCTATTCAAGGGAATTCGACTCCAAATGAAGGAGGAATGCTACTTCTAGATGAAGTACAACGTGCTGAAGCTGGCAAAGTTTCCGAGGTTTTTCCAACTTTCCGGTCTTCAAGAGGGAACTACTTCTGTTCACTTTCCTCATCTGGACAAGGACCCCGAGTTCTGTAAGTGTCGTGACCTTGCTTCCTTTCCTGTTCTTCATGTTCTTTTTGATTGTGACTGATGTTCTTCAGGTGCGTCGGGGTATTTTTTGTCGGAGGTGGTGTCGGATAAGGCGGCTCCTAAAGTGCCTAGGGGGAGCAGGTCCACCCAGGGGAAGGCGTCGTCTTCTCGTTCAGCGGTTGCTGTTAGGAGTGGGAATCCTTGTCCATCTCCTCACTCTACGGCTGAAGCTTTCCCAAAGGTTAATTCTGGCTTAACAGCCTTTGGTGAATTCCGGAGTTTGCACGGGGAGGATCTCGAGGTTTTCCATAACCCTCCTCCTCTGGCTCCAAAGCCTGTTTCTGACTTCGGGTGGATTCGTGGGTTGCTTCTCTCGACTTTTGATTTAAGTTACCTTTTTGATCCCTCACGTGGCCATGAGGTGGCGTCCATTTCTCGTGCCTCTCCAGCTCATGTTTCTTCTTCTTTGCCCGTTCGGCCCGATCCCACTAAGAAAGAAGTTGGATCCGCTCCTATGATCGAGGGCAAGGGAGAGACTGACGCGCCCAAACTTTCTTCTAAAACGTTGCGAGAGGGTCGTGTAGAGCCGGCTGAGGGCCCTTCCGATGAGGTAGACAGGAGTCCACTTGTTGTTTCTTCTGGCCCTGAGGAGGGTGTGGCTCCAAGGTTGAAGGAGGTTGTTCCATCGGAGTCACTGACGGGAAGTCGATTGGAGGAGATCCTAGAGGTTTGGAGTTGTGAGGCTGGTGGTCAGGTGGAGATTCATGAAGAGGGGACTTCTTCTCAGGCAATGGTGGACTAGATAGTTCGTCCTGGTTCTGTCAATCCTCCCTTGGTAGAGGAACTGCGCAGCGTAGGTTCTGGTTTTGCACAACTGTGCCAAGTGGTGGATCCTCGCGTGGTTGAGTCGCTCCGAAATTGAGGGCTCCAGTGGTTGAAGGATACCACGTGTTATGCTGCGGTCGACGTAAGTTCCTTGCTCACCCTTGCTTGGTGTTTTGTCACTTTGTCCCTTTTCCAACCTTCCCCTTTTTTTTCTTACCTGTTTAGCTCTCTTCAGTTCTTGCTAATGGAGCACATCCAAACTTTGGAGGACTGTGTGGCTGAGTTGGAAACTTCTGCATTGAGTTCTTTGGTGCAGGAGTTTGAAGAGTTGAGGCTAGACCACTACCTGGTGGTAGCCGAGTTCCAGAAGGTTCGGGTAGCATTGGAGGAACGGGTGAAGAGATGTCAGGAATGGGAGGCTCATGCGAAGCAACTGACGGAGGAGCGAGAGCTTGCGTTGGAGTGTCTCCCAAGGGTGGAAGGAGAAAGGGACGATTCTTCCGTGGAGATTGCATCACTAAAGGGTGCTCTGGAGAAAACTCTTCGGTTAAAATCAGAGGCTGAGGCAGGATGCATTGAGGCGATGAAGACGGTCGAGTCTCTTCGAGATGAGTTGCAGGAGTGCCAGACGTCCATGGACCATAAGATAGTCGAGCAAGTGCGGAGGGTTGGCAAGAAGTTGCGAGGAAAAATCACCGAGAGGGCCAAGCGAGACGCGTATGAGTGTATAATTCAGTACATTGGCTCTCCGCTCCACCATGGCTTCTTTCAGAAGGTGTTCGTCTTCTTCCTTATGGTGGGGTTTAGTGGGGCCATAAAGCTGCTAAAGGCAAAGAACTGGATCGTACCTGGTGTCGATATGACCATGCTGTCTCCGCAGGCTATCGAGGTCCCTAGCGAGATACCGCCAGGTTCTCCCTCTAGCCCTTCTGAATTACAGGCAATTTCTGAGGCCTGCCGTGCTGATCTTCCTCTTGCGCAGGTAGTTATCCCCGAGGTTTGGGGGCTAGCTTCCCGTAGCTCTTCCCTAGATTCTAGGGCAAGGAGGATAAGGGCAATGGCTTCCGACATCATGGCAGGAGGTCTGATGGTTACCGGTGCTGGCCCTCCGAGTACTCGTGTTGTGGATGCCTCTGCTCCTAGGCCTGCTGACATCTCTTTGCGGGCTGTTTCAACCATCATTGCCCCCGGAGCTTCTTCTGATGCCTCGACACTCGAGACACGCTGAAAGGCGGTGAGGGATGGAAAGCGGCCCTCTTGAAAAGTAGTGTAGTAGGCTTCCTGTGTTGTACTTTTCTTTCCCTTGTAGTTGTATTGATCCGAGTTGAGCAATAAAAGATTTTTGGTGGTCTTCGTATGTTTTTTCTTATCGTGTGTTGATTTGTTTCTGTTAAATTACCAATCTCGGTAGAGTTTTGAGGATGTGACAATCATGTGAACACTTCGCTCCTCGTTGCATGGTTCTACGAGGATGTTGTGGTTGTTGCTATCCTCAGAAATACATGGGTGGCTCTTAAGGTTCGTAATGGGACACCTTGTTAGAGCAGTTGGCTCGGGCCCTCGAGGTGTATCGCAAGGAGCAAGTCGACTCGCGATACCACTAAAGGGACTCTCTCCGGTCCTCAGGGTATACTTCACCCCTCATTGCGTGGTTCTACGAGGATGTTGTGGTTGTCGCTATCCTCAGAAGTACGCGTGTGGCTCAGAGGTTCATAATGGGACACCTCGCCAGAGCAGTTGGCTAGAGCCCTCGAGGTATTTCGCAAGGAGCAAGTCGTCTCGCGATACCATTGAAGGGATTTTCGCCCGTCATCATGGTATACTTCACCCCTCGTTGCGTGGTTCTACGAGGATTGTTGTTTTTCTTCTCGAAAATACGCGTGGGGCTCGGAGGTTCATAATGGGAAATTTCGCCAGAGCAGGTGGCTAGAGCCCTCGAGGTGTATCGCAAGGAGCAAGTCGACTCCCGAAACCACTAAAGGGATTTTCGCCGGTCATCAGGGTATACTTCACCCCTCATTGCATGGTTATACGAGAATTGTTATTTTTCTCCTCTGAAATACGCGTGGGGCTCATAGGTTCATAATGGGACACCTCGCCAGAGCAGTTGGCTAAAGCCCTCGAGGTGTATCGCAGGGAGCAAGTCGACTCGCGATACCACTAAAGGGATTTTTGTCGGTCATCAGGGTATACCTTCACCCCTCGTTGCGTGGTTCTACGAGGATTGTTGTTTTACTTCTCGGAAATACGCGTGGGGCTCAGAGGTTCATAATTGGACACCTTGCCAGAGCAGTTGGCTAAAGCCCTCGAGGTTTATTGTAGGGAGCAAGTCGACTCGCGATACCACTAAAGGGATTTTCGCCGGTCATCAGGGTATACCTTCACCCCTCGTTACGTGGTTCTACAAAGATTGTTGTTTTTCTCCTCGGAAATGCGTGTGGGGCTCAGAGGTTCATAATGGGACACCTCGCCAGAGCAGCTGAAGTCACCCCTCGAAACGATACCCCAACCGGTCAATCTTTTCCTAAACTTCTTCTTTTGTAGTGGTTCGTGTGTTTCCTGAGAAAGTGGTGTCTGTTCGTGTATGGGCTAGTGAAGAAGTTGTGACGGCTTGTGTAGCTTCTCTGAGAAGTTGTAACGGCTCGGGGAGCCTCTTCGTTTAGCTTTCTTGAGAAGTTGCAACGGCTCGTGGAGCCTCTTTGTTTAGCTTCCTTGAGATGTTGTAACGGCTCGTGGAGCCTCTTCGTTTAGCTTCCTTGAGAAGTTGTAATGGCTCGTGGAGCCTCTTCGTTTAGTTTCTTCAGGAATTTGTAACGGCTCGTGGAGCCTCTTTATTTTTTTTTCTTCTAACCGCTTGTCGCTTCCTATCGTCAAAACGTCCTATCCAATGTTCTTGGTTGTCGCGCTGCTTTAGATCTTATTTATTTTTGCACGCAAAAAATCTCACAGCCATCATTAGCTCCTCGAGAAGGCGCATTAATGATAGACGATTCTGAGTAACCGACGTGTGGCTCTTCCCACTATCTCTTCATTGGCGATTGTGGGCGATAAATGTATTTTGCAAGAGTTTCTCTTTTGGTGCCTCAGGGAATCCCGCCTAAACTGAAGCGTCGCCTATGAGGCTATAAATAGTTCCCTTACTTACCTTTTCTCGCCACTTCAACTTCCTTCTTCAGCAGATTCAATCTTTTCTTTCCTTCTCCAAGTTTTTTCTTGCAATGGCTTCCTCTGCATCTTTGTCTTCTGAAACTCCACTCTCTCTTGATTCCTCTGTTCCGACATTGGCGAAGATACAGGAGGTTGATAGCTACATTCTCGTTCCGCCATCTTCTAACGGGATAGCCTCTCATTCTCGTCGTGGTCCCCGTGGGGTGGCTTCTCGCACTCGTCGAGGAACTGAAAGTCAACTTGCCGCTGCTGTCCGTAACCGTGAGCGGTCGCCGGAGATGTCTTGCCTGCCGATGTTCCTAGCGGAGAAATTGCTGCAGCGTTCCACAACCGTGCTCCTTACGAAGATCCTCCCTAGTGTTTTCAATTGGTAACGAGAAATTTTGAGGCCGGCCAGATGATTGGCCAAGGTTGTGCTGGATCGACTCCTTCTACTGAGACACAGGAGTCCGTGCAATAGCTGCTGGACCAGTACGGCATTGCTGGTCTAGATGTTCGTGTGCCAAGTCTTTCCGAGCGTGCTTTCAATCCTCCTGCTGGTTATCTGACAGTGTACTTAGAGCAAATACACAATGGCCTCCTTTGCTTCTTTCACCCATTCATCAGC